>JAQFVV010006275.1:937278-2278010 GCA_028023455.1 Epiperipatus broadwayi | reverse complement strand
AGTTCATTTAGATTTGCTTCCCCAATGCACTTCACGACTGGCTGCTTACTCAACAGTTTGCTTCAGCCTCGGTTTTTCCAAGACTCTTGGGCCCTGGTTTGTTGCTGCATGCGAACACATTTTCGCACTAGAGCGCTACACTATCACTTAAGTTTCTTTCAGCTACACACATTTCCATCTCTCTGCAACCATCCATTTGGTAACTCACTGGAAATAGAACCATGCCCTTTGTTGTGCAAACTATTTATATCCGCCTTTTAGCCCCCCCCCCTGGTAATCCAGACTTCATTCTTGACTGTTATCAGTCTTGCACTTCCCATTAGCGTTTTTAATTAGTGTTTTCAATTTCCATTATATCAAGAAATATTTTTAATTAATAAATATTTCTTGGCGATTATCAAATGCAATTTTCTAATATCAAATGCTAAATATTTTCCATTGTTACACTCTGCTCAAATTTAATCACTAATTAAATCCTTCTAAAATATATTTCTCTAATATATTTTCTTTATTTTTTTCTGGAATACAAAACTTATCCTTGAATTTCTATGTACATTTTTATGTAAAACATGACAATAGTGATCAATAATATTATAATATGACTTCCATCTTTTTAATATTAAAAAATTGTTTTTAACAAAAGCAAAGTCTCTACTATTGAACAGAATTTTACTCTTCTTAAATAAAAATAAACAAAAGGGGGGGAAAGAGAGACACACTCATACAAATCTTCAATTCTTGAGCTAAGAAATTTTAGCAAATTTTAAACCTAATACTTTTTTCTCTCTCTCCCAATTCTCTAATTAATAATACTTTTTGAAGTATGATATAAAAATAAAAAACAAGCTTTATAGTTTTAAAAAAAAATCAAGTGTAACGGAATATTTATATAGGTTACATTTAATTTTTTTTGCAGATATCTAATAATGAGTTAAATGCACAGACGTTCAAAATACACAAGTAATGAGTTATTAATTTATTAATAAGTATTGTTTAAATATTGAAATAAAATAAGCTTTAAAAAAATTTATAGAATCGAAGCAAAGATTCTAATCTTAAAATAAATACAATAAAAACCTTTTAATGTTAAAAATAACGAAGAGTTCTTTCTTAACAAAAATGAAATTACAAACAGGTTCTTAGGGCAAAATGAGCATTTAAAAAGATTACTATGAAATAGATAAGAGTCAAGAAATAGAAACAAAACACTTGTTTTTCCCACCCAAGATATATACACAGACCACAGAGGAAAAAATCTACTTAACCACAGAACCAATGAAATACATATATGAAATATATCAGATAGATCCGAGCATTCATAGATAAGATGCTTTAGGACTATAAAATAAAAAATTCAAAAGAAATAATTAATTAGAAGATTAGAATTTTTGAATTTGTTTGTCATTGCTGAAAAAGAAAAGAAACTTAAAGAGTTATTGTCGCCGTTACCAAAAATGTAATCTGTTTAATCATGCTTCCCTCGGTTTGGCCGGCCAAATGCAACTTCCATCTTCACATATGCCAGGATCGAACCACTGGAACCGTCTTCATAAATTGTCATAAATCTTCATAAATCATCATTGTCCACAAGAAATTGCTCTTGCGTAAACTCAGATCTTCCTCGCGAAGGAACGAGCCCGGAGTATAAACTATAAATGATAAAAATGAACTATAAACTCTATTTAATTTAAAATCTCTGAACTTTATTTTCCTTTAAATATGAACTATAGACTTTCTCTCCTGATCAAATCTGAACTTTATTTTTATAAATTTTGCCATTTTAAAAGTCTTATCTAAAATTTAAACGTAATCTTTTTGAAATATGTATTATATTTTTTTATTTATGCTTAGTATAAGATCTGTTTGTAATAGGGCAGGAGTTTGCGATTACAAACATAAATTTAAAGTTAAATCGAACACATCATTTTTTGTGCATTATTAGATTTTAAAAAGAGGTCAAATATATTGCTTGATGAAAAAATAAGTTAAATACAATGTGTGATTTAAAATAAGTTAAATACCTTAAACTAAATTTTTTTTTTTAAAGAATGAATTAAATTATTAAATTGACTTAAATATAAGTTGGGTGTAGATGGCTGCATAGACTCGTTTAAGTGTATGTTAGTTCAAGGGGGTTTTGATTTCGGACTATTTGTTCGTGGTTGTGTCGATGCTGGTGGAGGGATATATAGATGTTTATATGAATGGAATGTGCATACAGGGAAATGTGCCCAACTGAATGCATGACGCAAAAGTGTAGTCATTGCGTTGCAATGTATGCAGACTATTTCCTGCGACATTGATGTCCTTTAGGTTTATGGATAGGGATGATAAGTCGGCAAAAGTTCCGCTCTTCCTCCATATATATCCCTTCTCTTTGATATTTTATATACGTGATTCCTTCTCCAGATAGACGCACATTCCTGTACTGGACAAGGATCATGTCCTTTAAATAACATCATGCTGCTCCTATCATCATGGTTTTATGCCAACATTTTCATATTGCATTGACTGCATCTATATATTGATTTGACTTCGAACTTTTAGCCTGGAATTAAAGGTTTCAAAAAATTTTTAAGTGCGTAGTCTACGTAGCCTATCTATGTTCAACATTCTAAGATTAAAAATTAAAGTTAAAAAAATAATAATAATGAAACCTAAAGCATTTTTTTTAGTAATTTATTTTTCAAATTTGTTGTTATATATATAAAATAAAATTGGATCTTTAACAATATGTATCTGCCTACTATATAAATTGTCCAGGTTCGAATGACCTGGTGGAGCCCTTGTATGGCAGATATGGTAAGATTCACATACACCCCGACCGTTATATAAGCTATAAAATAAATTAACAATAATTGTATATTATTATTTTAAGTAGTTTCTACGTGTTAGAATTGTTAAAGTTTATGGTGAATCGCTGAAAACAAAATAAAAATAGTATATTCCAGTGTTACTGTATTTTTATTCAAACATTGATAAAAAAAAAATTGAACTATATCTGCCATGTTTCTTATATCAGAATATTCTAGTCATAAATAGGTATTTGCTCAGCCATACTATCTTACACACACACACACAAAAAAAAAACAAAGCTGAATCAGAGAATCAAGGTTAAATAAGTAACTTATTCTTCAACAAAACTTATAATTAAAAATAATTATCATAATATTAATTAATTTGGTATAAACAGTATTTTTTTTATTGAGAAATTATTGCAACAGATTTAAAAAAAGAAGGAACAATGTTTATGTATATAATATATGAACATACCCTAAGAAACAAAATATTACTGGCCATCCTATTTTATCATTTAACACATATGTAACTCTCTTAGAATATTAATATTGTTGCATGCTGGTTAGCTTGTAAATATTTTAATAAAGTTGTATACATATATATGGGTGCAAGGCAGTCAGTAATATGCAGTGTTGAGTCACTCTAGAAGTATTACTCTCTACTGCAAGAAGCAACATATTTATTTGCATTTAAATAAAGTCTAATATTATGCAAATTAGCAAAGTTAATAAAAATGCATACAGAAATTCTAATGGTGACAGAGAAGTAGTAATACAAAAGAATAGGTAGAAGCATTGAATTGAAAACGGATTAGTGAAACTTGACTAAGAATGGAGTGTACAGGTGTAGACAAAAATTAGCAGTAGAAACGTATTCCAGTCATAATCTAATTTGACTAATTCAAGAGATGCGTGTGAGATGCTCATGTAATACAGAAGTTTTAAAATAATGTAAATGTTATTAAAACAGGCAAAACTCCATACAGTAGTGCCACTCAGTGCAAGCCAGAATAATCAATGGATGCATTGAGTGGCACTATTATATGGAGAGTTTTGCCTGTTTAATAACAGTTATGAGCAAGCATAAGAACTAGTAATCATGTGATGTTTAATGGTTTAAATGTAAATGATGTGTGATGCATCAATAGTTATAAAGCTATATATATTTATCTACCGAGACATGAACTATTATGAGATTAAGATTAATATGAATGTCAGTTAACAAGTTGCCAATTGATTTACTAATCCTATATATTAATATAATTGCTATTAAGTGTATATAATTTTTTTGATGTTTACTGAATTTATTTATATTGGTAGTGTTATTAATTTATTTATATATTTGTACCAGATTTAAGTCTGGCCCCAAACATAATATCTGGTGCAGTCAAATTTAGAATCTGTGAAATATTAAGTGGTGCAGTTAAGAGGATTATTCTGGGAATATTAAGCAGTGCAGCTTCATGACTTGTAAAAGTACTATTATTACACATTAGTAATTACAATAAACAATGAAATATCCATAAGATAATAACCACCTTTAACGTAAAAAATCCTGTACAGAGGCAGAAATATGTAAACCTTATAGAATAATACATAATTATAAATGAAATTATTAATGACAAATTAAGTTGCTACCCTATTCTAGATTTCAGGGCAGGATATCCTACAATTGGCAAACTGTTTACGTGAATTAAAGCCACTTGAAAAAAAAACCATATGAGGAGTTGTTAATAAAACTAAATGCCTACTTTTAAGCCAATAACTTCAAAATCCATTTCTATGATAGAATGTAATTGCAAAAAGAAACCATACTATGGACATCAGTGAAGGATTGGAAATTCAAATAATATGTTGATAAAATATTTATTGGACCAGTTACTATAGAGCATCAGTGATGTGAAGCTTAGACGGATGCTATTAAGTGAGTCTACATTACCATATAAACACGCTATTGAACAGGCTATAGCTCATGAAACCAATGTACAGCACATGCAAGACTTCAAAAGGTGACAAACATTAGATACCCTGGAATTACAGATAAGGCAAAACCACAAGCCATTGCTGTGGGAAAACAGGCCATTTTAAAATAACATGTAAATATATAACAAAAAAATGTTTTAGCTGCAGCCTGACATGCCATTTATCAAAACTATATAAAAACAAGCATCAAATGACAAAACAGGATTTACCAGAAGAAAGTAAATCGAGGGAGGAGTGCCAAAAAAGGTTAAAACTGTGAAGTCCAAAGGAAGTGATTACATGACTAATATACTAACTGTAAAAGTGTACGGACAAATGATAACAATGAAGATAGGCAGTGGGTCAGTCATATCACTGATTTCATTAAAAGAGTGACTAACTATTTGAAAAAGAAAAAAGATTAATGTCGTGTTAAGGAAAATTACTATGGCAGCAATAGATAAGATGTAAATGAAAATCCAATAAATATTAAGGGAGTTGTGACAGGGCTAGTAATAGTATATAATCAATAAAAATTTACTATTATGTGTAGTTACAAGAAATATTAGCCCAATATTAGAACACAATTGGTTCAAGCCAGTGGGGAGTAAGATTAATATAGTAAAAAGAGTAAAGCTAGAAACCAAAATTAAAAATAAATTTCTGCAACACTTTAAATCTAACTCAACAAAGCTTAAGACAAAACCAGTTGATAGTGAACTAATGGATAATGCATAAGTTGTATATAGACCAAGAAAGTTGTGCCTGCACTTATGCTGAAAGTGGAAAAAGCACTGAATAAATTGAAGAGTAAATGCATTATTATTCCCATAAAAGAATCTGCTGGGCTATGCCAAGAGTTGTAGTACTAAAACTGTCCGGAAATGTGAGGATATGCAGTGACTATGGATTATTTTTAATAAAAATATTAACAAAGGCACTTATCTCTTATCTAGTGTAAAAAAAGTATTAGCATCTCTACAAAAAGCAAAACACTTTGCAAAATTAGATTTAAAAATCGGCATTCCATCAAATTCCAGTTATAAACAGAATGGAAACGCTAACAATACATATGCATATAGAATTATTTAAGTTTAATAGACTACCTCATGTGATAACTATAACACATATCTTCCAAGCAAAGATAAGAGAAGAAATGTAAAAAAGAGACCATACTTGGATGACATTGTCATAGTTGCAGAAAATTAAGACTATTAAGAGAAAAATTATATATACTCTGCAAGAAGGTAAACAAGTTTGCCACAAGATTAAATGCTAAGAAATTTATATGGTCGACAAGATATCCAAACTTTGAGAAAATTACAGGCATAAAAAAAAAACCCAACCTAGCTAATGTAAAGTAGTTACAGGCTTTTCTAGGCTCATCAAATTTCTTTTAAGACATCTTACTGGGAACCCCTTTATTAACTTCTAAAAAAAAAAAAAAAGATGGAAATGAGGAGAAATACAAGATATTGCTTTCAAAAAAGTGAAAGAATTGTTATTCTCTAAAAATTTGCTAGTCCATTATAATAAGAAATAAGAAGTGATAGTAACAAAAGATAGTTGTGAATACAGTGCTAGAGTCCTACTATCACGTTGTGCCAACTGAAATGAACGTCTTGTTAATTACATATCAAGGTTGTCTACAGCCAGTTAAACAAAAAAACCTTAGGCATAGTTTTTATGATGAAAATTTCCCCCATTATAAGTATGGGTGGTGATTTAAAATTTATATCGACTATAGGGCAGTATTGGGATATTAAGCAATTCAGATCCTATCAGTTAGTGGACGCTAAAGTGAATAAACATATTAGCTTTGTATGATTACAAAATGTTGTATAGGCCATAGAAGTTGATAAATCATGCAGATACTCTCACCAGAATCCCAATAAGGGTACATAAAAGTTTGTGAAATTAATTATAGAGATGTGTTAAAGTTCAAAATAATTAACAACAAAATTATAACAGAGTGGAATAACAGACATAAAAAATATAATGTTATAAAAATTAGATGATAAACGGATGGCCAATTAAATGACCAAACTATTTAACTCCAGCAATTTGGAATAGTCGGGAAAATTTGTTGACTTGCCATAAATGCATTCTTATGACAGATCATGTAATGATATCACCTGATGAAGTAATGTTCTATGATTATTACACTAATGACACTCCAGGATGGTGAGAATGAAAAAGTTCACTTGTTCATATATTTGATGATGAGAAGTGAAGTAGTGATATAGAGGAAACTATTAGAAAATGCCTGCTTTGTCAACAAACAATGAGTTTATTAGTTAAAAGTTTAAATCCCAGCCTGAAGCTATAAGTGGATGGGAAAAAGTCCATTTAGATCACACTGGGCCATTTCATGTATATATTTTTCTAGCAGACATGGATGCTAATTAAAAATAGATAGAATATGATTTAAAAAAAGGTACAAACACAAATAGCATGCTAAAAGTTTTAAACAAACTTTTTTCAAAGCACAGATATCCTAAAATTATTATAATGGATGACAAGGGTTTCGGCTCAAAAAAATTAAAAGACTTCCTTGTTCTAAAGGGATACAGCATATATTTACATCTGCTTAGCATTGTCCATCAAATGGAATTACAAAGAAAACAGTTCAACAGCTGAAAACTATGTTAAATAAATGGAAATATGCTGATAATCATGAAGAGATTACAACAGTAATGTTTTACTAACATTTTATACCCATCTCTGTTCCAAAGAAAATGCTTGCAGAATTATTAATGAAAAGATGTGTGAGAACACACTTATCTAGCTTAATACTGGATAACACACACAAAAAAAAAAAGTCAAAGATTTAGAAAAATTCAAATTTAAGGTAGACCAAACCACTTTGATAAAAGATGTAATTAAGAAAAAATGGCTATCAGAAATAATAAGTAGAATTGTTTCTGCACAAATATATGAAATAAAATTAAAAGATGAGAGAATTTTAAGACACCATGTTAACCATATAAAAGAACAAAAAAATGAAACATTGGAGGATATAGTCAGTAATTTACATACAGATAAGAATAATAAGACTGATGTTTCTACTAACTAAGAAGCACCAGATAACTCTTGAGCTCAAGAAGCAATAGAATTAAATGGTGAACAAGAAGAGAAGAGTATAGAGCAGAAAAGGAAGAATTAATTTCAACAAGATCTGTTAGAGAGCAGCAGATAGATTTTTTTTTTTTTAAATAAAATTCTATTTATTTAAAGTGAAGTATTATTGTATACTGGCTAGTTTGCAAATATTTAATTAATAAAGTTGTATACATGCATATGTGTGCAGACTGGTCAATATAAGCAGTGTTGAATCCCTCTAAAAATAATAATATGCAGAAAAAAATTAGCTATTATAAAAAGCAACATGTTAATTTCCATTTAAATAAGGTCTAATATTATACAAATTAACAAAGTTAATAAAAATGCATGCACAATTTCTAATGATATCAGAGAAGTAGTAATATGAAGGAGTAGAAGCATTGAGTTCAAAACAAATTAGTGAAAATGTAGAGTGAAAACTTATTGTGAAATTGTAGACAAAAATTAGCAGTAGAAAAAAGTTTGTCATAATCTAATTCACTAATTTAAGAAATGTGGGTGAGCACTAAGGTGCTTACTTGAGTGATAATTAAAATGGGCAATACAATATGGGTTTAAAGAAACATAAATATTGTGACTCTATCAATAGTTGTAAAACTATATATATATCTTCTTAAATATGAACTGTCATGTGATCAAGGCTGATATTGCTGTCAACTAGCAAGTTTCCAGATGATTTACAGTCTATAAATATTATTATTATTCAGAGTAAATAAATTCTTGGAAATTATTTATTAAACTTGTGTTGTTAATGTTAATTAATATATACATATATATTTGTACATCTTCCAGATTTAAGTCTGGCCCTGAACATAATAGATATAAGATTATCAATTTCTAAAAATTGATAATTTAATTACTACTAGTAATAAATATCAATATAAAGTGAAAGATCAAAATAAAGATAAATGTATAAAAATTTCCTTGAAACTATAATTATTTGTTTTGTAGTTATTACAAGATCAAAGTTTTAGCATTAGCAAACTTTATTCTATTTTTTTTAAAAAAAATTAAAAAAATGTTTTTTTTGACTTCATTTTATTAATCTATTTTCACATATTTTCCAAAAAAGCTTCTTTGGTTTTTTTTAAGAATTTTCTGACATCAATGCATGTTTCTTTTACCACAATTAATTTCAGTTCAATAGCTTTCAGTAACTTTTACTCTTATTATTAATAGTTATGTTATAAAATATTTCTTAAATATTTATTAATAATTGTCAAATTATTGTAAAGAACTCTGAGACATCATTCTTTCTCCAAGCATGAATTATAATCTTTTGCATTTGAAAAGAGTAGTATACCATTGAACTACAAGATCAGAGTTTCATTTTTTTACACTTCAACTCCAATTATATATACAATAGATCCACTATATCAGAAAATGATTTGCTCTCAATATGGATACTAAAACTTGCATATTATAGAAAACTATATAGTAAATAATCATATTATATATTCCTATAAATAATTTTTAATTATTAAATTTACTTCAAACATACAGATACTGGTTGTTTGGAGTCATTTATGTACTTACTGAATAATTATTGTTTGACATAAAATAAATAATGGAGGGGGGGGGGGGTAATGCAGCAAGTACAAATTTAATTTATCTATTATATATACTTATGGTATAACTTAATTTAAAAATTTATATAGTTGTAACCTCAAAACATCAATAAAAGTAATTAACATAAAATAGAATAATTAGTTATGAAAAAGGTAGAACAATAAAATGAAAAAAAAAGCATAATTTTTACTAGTTATTCATTAGACTAAAACTCTCAAGCAAGGTAGAGAGTGATTTCTATCCCCTTTCCTATCTCAAAAAAAAAAAAAACAACCTTTCATTTTGTCATAGTTTTTTTTAGGCTTGGTAAGATTACTATCATTAACTTGGCAGTTTGAGGGCATTTTAATCAAAATTTTAAGTATACCAATAGTGATGACTTGAGTACAATGTTTTTGCTGATAACACCTCTATGACTTATTGATTGTTTGACACTTACTAAGTAATTATTGAAATGACAGAATAACTGATATGATCCATGATGCTGAACACATAGAAAAGTATGCATAAAATTTATGAATTTCTAATTTATTTATTTTTTAATTTTTTAAACTGCATGTTACTGAAGCCATGAATTTTGAGAATATGAATACAGTGATCCTGCTACATATAATAATAATATTTTATTTAAAACACAAATATATTATGCATATTGGCACATATCTAAATTACAATATTTAATCAAATTAAATATACATTCACCAGTAGCAGCAGTCAATTGTAAACATATATGGCCATTCCAATTCCCAACATTAAAAAAATACAAACTAATCCGTGATCCACAAATATGTCTACATATATAACATGCTGGCTACTTTCTTGTTTATTTGATATTTTGTGAAGCTGACTTTTAACTTTATACAATAACTGAAATACAGTCTTACTATATACCTGTTTCAATATATGTATTATATAGGATATATGAGCACAGACTTTCACATGACTCACCACTCTCCACTCTATCTCATAACACTGATACACTTGAATACACATATGTTGAAAAGATAAATAATCACCAATATATGTATTTCGTGCTTGTATGGGTATTAAATAAATTGTCTGTACATGAGGGCTCAGATTAACTTTAGGTCAACATGGGTGTGACGAGAATCTCGGCCTCAGGGTGGCCTTTGAGTGTTCCACCATAAGATTTTCAATTGGATGGATGATTGAGTTGGAGTGGGGAGGGATTGAAACGTGTCCATTAAAGTATGAAGATTGGCTATCTTAATATATTTATCTGAGCATTTATTGCATATATGTGTAGAGATAATAATCTGGACCAACTGATGACTGCTGGTTTAGCATGAAATATGTATATTGGTGATTATCTTTTCAATATATAAGAGTTCAAATGTATCAGTGTTATGAGATAGAGTGAAGAGTGGTGGGTCTTGTGAAAGTCTGTGCTCATATACCCTATAACTTTATCTATGGAAAATTTTTTGTTGCTCTAACGTATTCTATTCTCCATCATACTTATTCAATGAAAATAATCAAAATTGTATTTTTTTTAATGTTCCTGGGACAATGCTAATTAAATGGGCTAAATTTCACATTTATATCCATAAATGCATTAGCATCTTTTTTTATTAGTAACATATAAACCTCATGCACCCATGCCTATATATATCAAATTTAGAACATTTAGCATATTTAAATATCAAATATTGCAAAATATATATATGATGAAATATTAATGTGATATTAATTACAGAATTTTTTAATCCTATTATATAATCTGTCCATGTATAAAATTTGAAATAATAAAATTATGATTTTCATCTTATTTTTTTCAAGAGAACATTATATTTTCTTGATTGCATTTTTTATTTCTGAACCTTTCTTTAAATTTTCCTCTTCACAAGGCAATAATTTAATTTTAATACAACAGTCATTATTTTTTGATAACAAATAATTAAATGCACATATTAAAATCATATGTGAGAGGGGTTAGAGTGTCTTAAGTTCAACATGGGTGTGACAATAATATGACATCAATAAATACTTTGAGCATTCCATCCTTGGATTTTCAATGAAATGGATGACTGAAGAGTTGGAGAGTGGAGAAGATTGAAGCTTGTCCATTAAAATTTAAAGATTTGCTATCTAAATATAAAATGAGCACTGATTGTATATATAAGTGGGAAATGATGATCTGGACCAACTGATGAGTTATCTTTTACACATATATGTTTAAGATAGATTGGATCGATGCAGGAAGCTTGAAAGTTCAAGTTCAAGTCCCTTGTAAATATATTGGAAAGTAACAATTAGAATGGTGTTATAATTCCTGAGACAAATTTGTTGCAGAAGCTTAAAGATAGCACTGTAAAATATCAAATAATTTGGGATCAGTATGTGATATATGAACACATTTGTTATTCACAAATTGATTTATATAATCACTGCAAAATTCACTTTTATTTTTTTTCCTTTTCTGAAGTTAGAAAGCAATATTTATTTAGGGCGGAAGTCTAATGAGAGTTATAAATAATTCTATAATCTATTAAGAAAAAATAGAATTCTTAATAGAGCTATCCATTTACCAAATGGTTACAATGATAACTATTGAAGTTAAAAGGAAAGACATATTATATAAAGAACTATTTATTTTTTTACTTGAATATTAAATTTTTTAAAACAAGAGTGATAAATGCTTTAAATCAATTTATATAAAAATATTTTATGGTTTTTCTATTACTGTAATTTCTACTTTAGCTAATTTTATTATTTCAGATACAATTATATGTTGGATTATTTCTATCTTCTAACTATATTGTTAAATGTTTTTAAAAAATTATTATTTTATTTATACTTTTCTAATATATATATGAGGTGATATTTTTTCATATTTCCTTCATTTATCAAGATCTGACCAGTAGCATTTATGAATACTGAATTTAAGAAACTTTAATTTAACAATTCAAAGAGGATTAAAACAGGCCAAACTGTCTATACATATTGCCATTTAGTGCAAGCCAGAGTAATCAATAGATGCCAGAAGGCTTGTGTATAAAATCCCCATCTAATGTCTGCTCATCCAATATCCCCAGAGTAGTTTTGAGTTTGTGGCCTTCGTCAGTGAGCAACCATGGATCTGAGAGCACTGTACCTAGATCTTAGGATCTAATGCAACTCTCCAGCAGCCACCTTTTATCTCTACTTAGCTACAAAAACATGAGTCCCAAATTGAAAACACTATAATATTTTCAATCCAAGCTCATTAGCTTATATAGTCATATAGGTCTGAACTCAGTTCAGTACCTATACATTTTGGTGACTGGTTCTGTAATAACCATAGCCACCATTATCCTATTAGGTAGGAGTGGTTTTAAGCCAATAAACATCACATGATCACCATTTCTTATGCTTGCTTATAACTGTTATTAAAACAGGCAAAACTCTATACATATTGCCACTTGGTGCAAGCCAGAGTAATCAATAGATGCCAGAAGGCTTGTGCATAAAATCTCCATCTGATGAGTAGGTACTAGATGGGGATTTTATGCACAAGCCTTCTGGCATCTATTGAGTACTCTGGCTTGCACTGAGTGTCAATACATATAGAGAGTTTTGTCTGATTTAATAAAGTTATAAGCAAGCATAAGAAATGGTGATCATGTGATGTTTATTGGCTCAACTAGAGGATACAAGTACTTCAACATATAATTCCAAATAAAATGTCATCATTTCAAACCATCAGACAGATACACAATAATTATTTCAGATGTTATTTGCATTTTTAAAGATGTTGCACTAATTAGCATTCATTTTAGCAAATGAATATAAAATAATATATATTTCACTGTTTGAAAAGCTTGTATTTTTTAGAGAAGTTCAAAGTCACTTACCTTACCAAAATGTTTATATTTCCACAAAATTTCCTAAGGGCATTAAAAAAATATATTCAAATAAATGTCAAATTGTAACTTTTTAAAGCATTATTAATAGAAAATAAAAATATTTTGAAGATTTATCCAAAATATTTTTTGGCGTACAAAAGATGATTTCTATATTGTAAGATTAGAACAAAGTAACAAATAGAATAGAAAGCCTGGAAAAAAGTAACAATATGAAATAAACATTACTGACTTAATAGTAATTATACTAATTTTGCTTCAATCTTTAACTTTTTTTATCTGCATTAATGAGAAATTGTTCTGCATGGTAAAGCACAATGGTAAAAGTGAATGACAAATAATTAAAAAGTTCTGAATTCCAAAAAAAATCTAGTTAGTGAACTGAATGCAAAAGTTCAGCCTGTTCCAGGTGTTCAAATGAACTAATAGAAATGTTAGGTAAATTAAAAAATTGCTTTTATGAACTCAATACAAAAAGTAACAAAATTTTGAACATGCTAAAAATCTATAATTTTAACTCAATTATATTTTTCATTTGAATTTATTACTAAAAAAACTTTTTTTTAGGAATATTTGTATCAATGATATATCATGTTCAAACAATGTTAAGTTTTTACCTTATGATCATTTTTCAAATGAGTAAAATAATCTGTAATTATCATGATTTAAATTTACATCTAGTATGACCTTATCTATCATTATATACACCTTTAATACTATTTGTTTCTAATGAGACGTATGAATTTAGTAATAATTTATTTAAAAGCTTTTGCAACTAATTTTGTCACTAAATATAAAATACCTATGATACTGTTCTGTTCAACATAACTTTTATACTTAAGAGTTATGAAGAATTTCCTACCAGAAAGCACTATTGCACCATTCATATATTGCAGTATTTCTACTGTCTTTCATGCTTCGTGTGCTGAATAGTAGTACTTACAGTTCTTTATATGAAATCAGATGGAAAATAAGCACAGGTAACTTTCCAATTTATTCTAACATCTCAAACTAATGTCCTCTCATTCCACAATTTTTAACAAACTTTGTTTTTTGGTAGCTTTATTAATATACCATTCTGAAAGCACCTTTTTTCTTCAAGATACAGGTCAATTGGATTAGTAATAATTCAACTAGCGATTTTTTTTAATAGGAATGTTATAATAGCTGCTAAGTTGATGATATGAAACATTTCTTCTCTAATAAGAAATGATGTGCATAGTTGTCATTATTCAACATTACCAACATCAAAGAATAACTCCAAGACACTCTTGAAATAGTCCCACTATCATCATACTTGTACTTGAAATATCAATAGTTTTAATCTAAACACTTCATTAGTTATTAAGAGTATCTACTTTATCAACAACTACTTAAAAAAAAAATTTTTTTTTACTATCACCAGAATTACCTATTAATTTTGATTGCTCTTTCAAAATATTTATGGAGTCTCATTTATTCTTCTTGGATTCTCACTCTTTTTTATGTAAATCTGTTGAACCTAGTTTTTATTTCTTGTTCTAATCTTATTTAATTTAGTCTTAAACTTTTTCCACATGTGGAATGTTCTCAACATATTTTGACCAATTTAGATTTCTTTATATTTAATTTTAAATCAAGAATGTCTTTATGTGTCCCCCCCCCCCCCATTTGGTGATGATACTAACATCATCTTGTTAATTATTAAGATCTTAAAATTGGTTCATTAAATCAAAGCAAATTTCTTTCTAATCAATGCCAAATCTCCATATAACAAACTCAATTATCAGATGGAATAGGTCATTATATTTCATTTTAAATCTAATTATTTTCTTTCAAATAATTCTGTGCCTTTATAATGAAATATACATTTGAATTTCACTTTTTATACTTGAAAAAACATTTACAGTAACTTTTTTTTTTGTCATTTATTTAATAATTTAAATGATATTATGCTTTATTTTTATGCTAACCACTTTTTTAATGATGTATTATATCACCATTCATTTGCCTAATTCATCTATTTTCTTTGATTATAAATTGTTTCCCCCCCCCTCTTTATTTTTATAATGTTTATATAAGCATTTAGAATATTAATTTATTTTATACTGTTTTAATTTTAAGTTAATAGACGAACTTCACAGTAACATATCAACATTATTAATATACTAATAACAATAGAATGACTTTTTCATATGCTTACTCATATTTTCAATAACAGTTGTCTTCTTATCTATTAAAAGCTTTGTAATTATTGGACCTCATTAATTTTTAATACCAATAACAATATTAGATATGTACTTATAGTTGTCACAGAAATGAGACCCTTAAATTGACATGATGTTAGATTTAGGTAATTATGCAAGTGAGTTAGCCTATGTTTAAATTTCAGGATATTAGTTTGAATAATAACAAGGAGTAAAAGAAATTGTAAAAATGTAATTGTTAAAATGCATATGTGCATTATTAGTTCCAATTTTGCATCATAATTTTCACTAATGAACACAAAAGCCAGAAACCAATGCGGGGATGGGGCTTCATAGCATTGTATATAATGGTATCACACTGATTATCAAGTTTACAATAGATACGTTCGGGTAGGATGAAGGCAAAAGATATTAGTTAAATGTATAATTATTATTATTACTATAAATCATTCGTGTATATTATTTACACATACATTATATATACATGTTTGTGTAATTAAGCATAATGAAGATTTGATTATATGAAGTCGGAAAATTAGATTAATAATCATTTAAAAATTAATTACTGTATTTGTTTTAAAACTTAAGTATCAATATGACATTTAATTGTTCAAATAAAACACAAAAGATTTTAATTATAAATAAGTGATTTTAAAAATTTCTAGTTTAAACATAATAAACAGATATCGCGAGTTACTTTAATTAAAAAATATTTTTAAAACACGAAAGAACAGACAAACATTCAAAAGTAAACATTAAAAAATAACATAGATATTCATTCATTTTATCAAGTTCTATGTTAACAATCAATTAAAGTAAATATTAATAAAATCTTACAATCTTGAAACGATAATAGCAAACAAACAATGTGGAAATAACCCCTGTATAATTATAGTAATCGTAGTTCTTTAAGATTTAAAAAAATTGTTATAAGAAAGAAATAATATTAATAATGAACTTACGTAAACCAGGCGACATCTCTGCTTTCGTTAGAACATGCTGCTCAAAATTGCCAGGATTGGAAAAATAATCGCGTAACCTAGCAAGTTCCCTTCCTGATTCCACAAGCTCTGTGTGTAATTCTAATGCTGTTAATAAATATTTATCCTTAATAAGTTTCGAGGCAATAGCGTCCAATGATATGTCATTGACTTTTTCCGGTTCTTCATCGCGAAAATGTATATTTTCCACTTCATTTTCAATGAGGTCGTCCGTAATAAAACGATTCAATCCCTCAGCCATCTTGTACACACGAATCACATGACTAAAAAAAATAATAAGAAGTCACACATAAGTCTCACCTATTGAGGGTTTTTGTCACGTGACAAAAAACCCGGGAAATTGATGTGTAATGGCGCAAGCAGTTCTAACGGATTATTTTTCGGCTAAAAAAAAGGAACAAGCAAAAAATACCGCAGGTCTGTTTTATACCCCTACATCTAAAGAATTCTGCAATGTTGTCAATAGGAAAAGATCCAAGGATTCAGATGAACTGTCTGCGATATTGGAAAATGCTACTTCAACTTATAAACGTTGTTGCAGGCGTCTTGATCTCACGAATAAATCTAAAGGCCGAAATAGCGAAAGTGTTTCCAAGCAGAATTATGTGAGTATATAAATTTTAAAGTAGGAGTATTGTAAAGTTTTTGTAATGCTATAGTAACATTTTAAAATTATTAGTATTTCATAATAGTTTAAATGATAACTCTAATTAAATGTTTCAGAAGTTTTGTAAACTTTTTTTTGTTATATTCAAATTTAAGTCATATTTAAAGAAGTAAATTTTATATGTACATTTTTGTGTGGAAATTAAAGTTTTCATTTAATGGTAATCGATTTTTATAAGCAATATATTGATTATATATGGTCAAAAGGGCATCCATGGAAACTATTTATACAAAGCCATTACTAATAGATATCATTAATCCAAAACCATTAGTTACTGAATTGTGCTTGAATAATCTTGTCTAGTGTTACCGTATGCGTCTCTAACTTATACATTGCAAAAATGTTAGTAAATATTATTAATAATCATTATAAAACATTGGACTCGGTTATTTGTATAATCATTTTACTGGTTAATTCTGCGTTCAAATTCTTTAGGAAAGTTTTTTACTGAGCTACTTACTGTATCTATAGAGAATACGCATTATTGTGCCATTAGAATGTGATCAATCCATTGGAAGGCTTTAACTTCAAGAAATAAAATGTGTAAATATTATTGAATTTACTATGCAGCCTTTTAGCAAGCAAAGCAATACAAGGGATATTGCATAAAAAGTTATTTGATATCAATAGACTTATTAAAGTAAGTATACAATACATATTAATGATGTAGCCCTATATTTTTTACTAAGCATAGCAATTTAAAAGATATTCCACGTGAAAATAATTGATAGCAGTAAGTGTATTAAATAAAAAAGCAAGCCGTAAGAAATGAAATGCCAGAATAAAGTCAAATGCAAATGATTTATAGCTAGGATATAAAATCAGGGGTTTATAGCTTTTCAAAAAGTAATTCATTTATGATGAAGTATATTAAAAGCATTTTAGCAATAAAGCCATAATAAATGAAATGGATCTATGTATTCATCTCTTTCAAAAAAACAAAGTAATCAATATTATAAATTATTAATAATTTCATGTACTGAAAATATTTTTAATGTTATTACAGGATTAAGTAATACAATAAATATGTTTTTATTCATAAAATGTCTAGAAATTTGTAGACATAAGCGATCCTGGTGTGATTCAACAATTTTTTCATTTTCTTTATAAAGTTTTGGACCTGTTATTAGGTCCATGTAATATTCCTCATGATTGAAAACTGATTATAGGAATTCTTTTGCATTTAAAATAACTGGTCATTAATCAGAACGAAACATTGAGGCAAGCATGTATTATCTTTCATTAATGGTAAGCAGACAAATCTTTCCTGTCATTTAAATATTAGACCTATGTTTTAAATTCAACACCTACAGATCCTCTACTTTATTCCAAGGGTCCTGCAAAAATAATGAAACTTGTGGCCATTTACATTATATGAAATGTACATTTTCATTTTTTTAACCCGAAAATAAATGCCTTGATAGTATAGTCCCATTCCTCAAATTGTCTCTATTCTTACTCCATTAGTAAATGGGAAAAAAATTAATTGCTACTTTTAAAACATTAAAATAGTCTGTTCTTCATTCTTAAATTAGTAAGAATAAAATATTTGCTAATTTTGTTATAGTATAAATTAAATTGCTAAGCTTATTGTCATAAAAATTGGGATTTGCATTTTTTTAATTCATAAGGACTAGTTTGTTTGTTTTTTCATAATTTTTTTTTTTATATCCAGCCATTTGATAGATTGTTCAAATTAAGATATATATATATATTATGCTATAATAATAGTGATGTTTTTAAAAGAAAAAAATTTACTATATCTATAGCTGCCATACCCATAACATTGCATCCAAGATCTTTAGCAGATAATATGAACTCAACAGCTAGTAAAGGATGGTGTTTACAGTATATAATAAAAACTATGTTTATGCTTCTATAATATCTTATAATTTTAAAATTGTATAGAGGGATTGCTGCAGTCTTTAATACGGTATGTATATTTATATATTGTAATGGTCAACTGAGGATCCACCGATATGGTTAAAATTAATCACCAAAGGAAACCATTAGATTTGCAATTAAGAATTTCATATTTTTATGATTGATATAATTCCACCATTCAGTAAAATCAATGTTTATTGGATGATTAGCTTATTGATATATAGATTGAATTTTAAGTTTACTGGTATTTTTGAAAATATCCAACCTAAATCCGTACACAATCCTCGATCACTACTAGCATTTTTTAAATATGTTACTTATATCTGGGAGAAATTCCAGATTCCTTTGAATATTTTGTTGATCATTGCATAAAATTATACCATTACTATAATAATAGTTAATATAAATAAACTTTAAGCTAAAATAGATGTATATTCTTGTACTATGTTTTACAAATAATATTTATAATTTGGAAGTTCATGAAATCTATCATAAAATTATATATTAATGGGTTATGAATCCATATAGATATAACACTTTTATATCCCTTTCTGCATACTATCACTGATCATACTTAGCTTTATTGTTTGGCTATTGATATCAAAACCAAGTCAGATATGTATGCATAAACATTGTTTCAAAATTCTATCATAACATGTGAAATTAACTTCAATTCTAATCAGATAAGTTTATATTAATCATTGCAATATGTATTCAGAAATGGCACTAGCCAATCATTGTCACATATATAAATAATATGCATAATTCTTCGTTAAACTTTAGAAATAATTGTAAAAAATTAAGCATACAAATAATTATTAACTATATTAAATGTGGGCACATGAGTAATTAATAATATATGAATGCTTAACAATATATAAGTATGAAGTATATAAATTTCTTAAACATATGATAAACTTCATTTATTTCAATATTTTGCTGATTATATAGACGTGTAAGTAATACATATATATATATATCATGCTAGAAATGGAATTCCATGAAAATACAAGTCTATGTTAATCAAATTAACAAAATAAATGCATATCCCAGACATTAGCTCTAATAGGTTACCTAGTTTTTTTTTCTCTCTGCAATATTTAGTCATAGCAAAATACCTAATAAATCTGATAGTATTATTGGATATTAATTTCCATAAATGTTTCCCATTAATATGTGCATAAAATAATAATTTTTCCTTATATATTTTAACCTATGTTCTAATTAATTAATAATAATCTGAATTGATCTTAATAATGAACTATCTCTTGAACTTAACTAGTGATTCTCGTTAATTAACTTAAAATGAATAATTATTGTGTGAAGTTTAGCCTCCACAACTCTCGTACATAATTGATAATTTAAATATTTTTATTTTATATACATTTTATTTTAAGGCTCTCATATTATACAAAGATTATCACTTAAATTTACAATATAGAATCCTGTTGCTTTCCTTAGTTACATTTAGTTATTTTGTCACAGTCAGGTATTCCTCAAACTGAAGAATTGATTTTGTCATAAGTGGTTTTCCACAAATTTTAATGGATTTTGTCATAATTGGTTTTCATCAGTAGTAGTTAGATTCTTGTCGATTTGCTCAGTTGATTAGATGCTCACAAGACATTCTTATTGAAGTCTACTACATGAACCTAGGGAGAACTTCCTTATCACACAGTAATTTGACAATAATTATGATGTTGAATACCACAAAAGATAAGACAAATTGAGTTTGTTACTAGACTATCTGTATTAAGTTTTCATCTCAGAATGTAAATATTTGAATTACTACAGAAAAGTCATTATAACAAATTTCTATATCTGGACTAATGAAAGATTTATTGCAAAAGAAATAATATGTATGCAAATTATAATTAAAGATTACATGTATCAGATTACAATTATAACAATTTTTTTTTTATATCACAATGTATATAATGCAAAATCACTTAAGATTTCAAACTTTTAACTATTATAAATCTTAAATACATCCATTCTATAGTCTGTTTAGTTTGACTTCAGTTATTAATTAAAATGTTCTAAAAGAATTTTTTTTATTTTTGACAGAGAATTAAACTTTATTCTAAAAACAAAAAACTTCATTTTTTTAAAGGAAACTTCCTTTACATCTAAATTGTATATGCCTTTATATTAATACCATTTGCCAAATTTATTTCTTTTATAAAATTATTAGTCAAAATTGTAATGAAAAACAAAATTAAATGGTATTATAAATTTAAAGATACAAAAAACTACACTACAATTGGATAAAATTTGAATATTTAATTGCATTATAATTTGTGTGTATATTTATGTCTAATAAAATAAATGTTTATTTCATGTAATATAAGAAATAAATATGCTTCTACATTTTTTTATTAAAGGGAAATTAATTTAGAAAATTTATTTGGTAAGATTAGTAAATGCTAACATTTGGTATGTGTGAAAGTATTTCATTAGAATTATATTCTTTAATTATTAAATGAATATAAATATTAAAAAAATATTTTTTATAAATATATTATTGCAAACCCTTTGTGTTTTCCTGAAGATATATGATGATGGTATTTTAGTTGTATTTATATATTGGACTATTTCCATCATCTAATATTGAGTATTTAATATCTAGAAAAATTTAATTTTATTTATATTATTAAAGTACATTCAACTGTTAGTTATAGCACATAGGTTAGTATATACACAAAATTTCGAGAGATGTTATTCTCTTCAGGTATAGCTGGTCTGACCAATGACAGTACTAACATGGAACCTTAGATTCTTGAATATTGAATTTTAAGGTAACAGTCTAACCAACTGAGCCATTCTGCCAAAGGCAACAGTCAATAGAAATTTTGTGTACTTACCTATCAAGTTCTTCCTGATTTCTCCACTTTAAGGCAAAGTTGATTAATGGTGTCCATACATTATGTATAGTTACACTAGGTTGACTTATGGTGTTATTTATCATTGTCATGTGAGCAAGTTCTTTGAATATTTTTTTATACAGTTTCCTCTTTATCCAGTATTTTTGAATTTTTCCAATTTATATCTGTTTTCTCTTTTCTAATCATCAGTTTGTGTTTTTGCAATCTTTTTTCAATGGGGCAACTGGTCTTGCCAACATATATATATATTTCCACATTCATATGGTATTTCATAGATGCAGTTTTTGTTTTTCAGCATTTTAAGGTTAGGCTTTGTAGATGTTAGAATTCTTCATAGTTTGGTATGGTTTTGGAAAGCTGTTCTGATGTTATACTGATTGCAGATTTTTCTTAATTTGTCTGCTGTTTTTGGTATATATTGATATACTACAAAACCAATAATTTTTTTTTTTTGATGGTTCTTTATGTTGTCTCTTTAACTTAGAAAAATAGAAGTTACTCATATGACAATGGTGAATAATCCCACCTAGTGGCATTATACAAAATGTATGGAAATCACTGATCAACTTTATCCTTCAGGAAAAGTGGAGAACTCGGGAGGAACCTCATAGGTAAGTATATTAAATTTCTACTGACTGTTGCCTTTGGCAGGATGACTGAGATCAAGAATCTAAGGGTCCAGGTTCAATTGCCATGCTAAAACAGTCACTTATCAGGCCAGAAACACCTGAAGAAGAGAGACTTAATAGCTCTTGAAACCTGCATATACTAATCTGTGTGCTATTACTAACAGTTGAATGTACTTTGAAAACTTAAATAAAAGTTATTTTTTCTAAAGACATTCAATACTCAATACTAGATGATAGAAAGTCCAATATATAAATACAACTTCACTTGTGTATATGTTTCTCTGTTATATTTGCATTAAAAGTAAAGCTTTTCTAAAAGATGGAAAAATTTAAATAGTTATCTTCAAGCTCTCATTATTCTGAAAACCTGTTGCAATATCAAAGAAATAAAAAGCATATAAATAACTGAATGTCTGCACTTGTAGGAATATGCCACCTTCATCAGTGATGAAGGCCATATTATTATATTAACAATTTTCTTTTTTTTTAATCATTGCATTAATCCTAATCTGAAATCCTCAAGCTAATGTCTGATTTCTTATACTTGATGATTAGCTAGACATGAGAAGCAAAATAATGTTTTTGTTTCAAGGTTGTTTTTTTTTACTGTTGAGTTTCAATTTAATATAATATTAAGAAGATGATTGCTGGGGCAGTCTAAACTATCAATATTGGGTTGTAAAAAAAAAGCATTGTAAACAGTAAAAAAGGACATAGATGATTTAATATTATATGGATTTGGAAAATATGAAAGATAAAGTTATAATACTTCATAAAGGGTTTCAATTTATGGTTGCAAATTAATAATAATGAACTGTTGTAATGAATTAATATTATGACACATAGAAAACTGTATGGTCCACTATACTGGGTATTTGATACTTGTCAATAACAAATATAAGGTTGTCATAAGGCACTTTGAAGTAAGCCATTTGCCTACCTCAAACTATAGATTAAAAATGATCTTGTTGAATGTAAAAATGTAGTAAAGATTCTTAACAGTTTTTTATTTCACCATTTCAACTTAATACAAAATTCAAAACTATTTAATCTTACAACCCTCTGTGGTAATGAAAGCTATTTTTCCCTACAATTTTTAACTATGTGTATATCAAAACAGGCAAAAACTCACTATACGTATTGATTTCTTTAGCTTGCAGAGAGTGGCAATACGTATAGTGAGTTTTTGCCTGTTTTAATAACAGTTATATGCAAGCATAAGAAATGGACATCATGTGATGCTTTATGTGTATATCATTTATCATGTGATGCTTTATGTGTATATCAGTTATGTGTATGATAGAGTCATCTTTGGGATTGGAATCTTTGGAAATATATTTCTTTTCCATTCATTGATATTTTTTTTTCTACCATTGTTTTGTTCTGTTAAAACTTTTAGCAGTTAAAAAAACCAAGACCTGTGAGTCATTATTTTTAATGTATTCAGGATATATATTCATGTCCTTATAAATAAAAATTGTTTAGGTTTGTTATTATTATATGTTTCCCTCCTTTTTTAAACTTATAGTGAATTAATTGGTATTATAGAAAGCTGCTGAGTTTTGACATTAGCATGTATGTTAGTTATATTCTAAACTTAACTTTGAGAATTCAATATTCATTGGTAATGGAGTATATAGATTTTATTTTCATTATAAAAGACAATACTTGTGTAACTTTTTGTAGTCACTAGAGACTTGGGGAGCTAGATTATTGTTTAGAAACAATGTTGGTAGAAGGAAAATATGATGGAGGTGTCAATTGATTATTAACGTACGTTTGTAAATTTAACATGCAAGAATTCTTATTCTACCATTTCTTTATCAGTATTATTTAAAAAGGATTGTAGAGAATTTTGAGATGATATAAATTTCATTAATATCATTTTTATTTTTGTTTCATCTGTAGCAAATGAGGTTATATTGTTAATATTGAGCTGATTTGTGGAGTTTTCAAAGAAATTACTTAAATTTTCAAAATTCTTAGTAAGAATTTGTGTGTAAACTTGAGATTAAATTAAATTATATATAATATTGCAAAAGAAAACATGTTTGAATTAAATAAATTGATATTTGATATAGTCATTATAACTTACTGTTTATAGTGTTTTATTACAATATAATTTTTTATACATCTTAAATTGTATTAGTTGAATTAATACTAATGATGCTATTTTTAATATAATTATTTGCAGGAAATAAAAACATCTAAACCAAAATTGGGTGCTATTGGAACAACTGCACAAAAATCTCACAAACATGTGGATTCTCCAAAATTAGATATTACCCCAAAAATGGGTAAGCTATTTAAGTTGTCAGAAACTGAAGCCTTTTTTACACAAAAGAAACTTGAAAGTATGCCAGAAATGATTTCACCTATTAAAAATGAAAATAAATTAAAAGTTGAATCGTCTTCTAAAAAAGTGTCCTTACATGACTTCCCAGAAGATAAATTTACAATGATAGAAAATGTTTCTCAGAAATTAAAATCATTGGAATCATCATCATTAAAAAAGGTAATCATTAAGAATAATTATTAGCTTTCACCCATCTCCCACTTCTTTTTATTATAATTTGAATTTCTTTTTCATTCATATTTCTTAATAATTATTAACTAAATAAGTTATCTCAATTTTAAACAATTCAAGCTTATTTTTGTGATGATAATATTTTAGTAGTAATTATATATTAGATTCTTTCCACCATTTAATGTTCAATGTCTTTAAAAAAATTCAAACTGTATTTAATCTTTTCAAATGCATTCAACTGTTAATAGTGCATAGGTAACCAACTGGTCGTCTATTCTGCCAAAAGCATAATTGGCTATTTGGTTAAAGCATTATCTTCAATATTCATGAATTTAAAGGTCCATGTTCATGCTAATATTTTCACTGGTCAAGCCAACATCTGAAGTAAGAAAATAATATTCAAAATATTATGTTATATATTAAACTAAATGAAGTTTGAATTTTTCTAACGACATGTAATTACTAATTCAAGCTTATTGTTAGATATTTATATTGTCTTTTAAGCACTGAGTATATATGTCAATTGAATATGAATTAGTATTAAACAAATAGTCTTACATCACATGACCTAATTTAATAAGCTTATTAAATTATATTTATGCTAGTATGGGTAGTATGTGAATAGTAAGTAAGATATTTGGGAAGAATCAAATATTTAATATTTCTCTGTAAAAGGATTTACGCTGAAATATAAAATATACTAAGTTTGCATTATTTATTTGCTATTTGTAGTCTAGCAAAGTGTATATCTGAGATGAATAAAATAAACTAATGGAAAAGCATTAAAAGATAAAGAAGTGAAATTACTTTTTAAATAATTTTATATAATTTAGACTTAAAAAATTATGAATAGGAAGTATAACTGCATAATTTCATGACGATTAATAACTATTTTTAAATTAAAAAAATTATTCTATTTCTATTTTGGATTATTTGTACTGCTATCTATATAGTCATTATTTGTTGGATAAGCTTTAAAATTTGTATTAGCAACATAATTGTTCCTCCTTATTATTAAAAATAAATTCTGACAACTTGGTTGTTAAATGACACATTTTGCCTTTTTAAAATTCATAAAATAATTTATTTATATTATGTAAATTTAATTAGAGAAGATTTGAACATAGACTTTCAACCTCCCTTTAGCTAGCCACAGCATCTTATACAACTGATATACATAAGCACATACATGTGAAAAAGATAAATGATCTCCAATATAGGTATTTTGTGCTGAACCAGCACTCATCAATTGGTCCAGATCATCATTTTCCACACACATATATATAATCAGTGCTCAGTTTATTTTAAGATTGCAAATCTTCAAACTTTAGTGGATAGACGTCAGTCTTCTCCAACTCTTCATCTATCCATATTATTGAAACTGATGATGGAATGCTTAGAGTCTGTGTTCAAATCCCCTCCAATTATATTTAAAGTTCAATTATGAACATTATACTTGTATTCAAATATGTAAATTTACAAATGCTGTATTTTTTTTTAGCATTGACATAAATCTTTCAATAAACTTATAAATGATTATTATTCATTTCTTATAAGATTAGGATTTTTTTTTTTTTTTTTGAAATCTTAGATACAGATTTTAAATTTAGTAAAATTCAAATATACTGATCTGTGCCAATGCATCTTTTAACTGTCTTCATTCATGCAACATGATTCTATATTTCTAAAAATTACAATCAACTGCAATCTTACATTTTAAATGTACAATTGTGGACAGGAAATAAACTGGCTTATAATATATTTTGACACTAATTCGACTTTATCACTTCTAGATAAGCATATTTTTTCTTTTTTTTTTTTTGAGAGAGAGATAGAATTCTAATGGATTGATAAAGGATGTGATAAAATGAGTCTGTCTGAATTTTAAATAAACTTACTGTTCAGCTAATTGTAGCATCATTCTCTAGTACTGTTGAATATTTCAAAATGGGAAAAGAAAATATAGAAATGATTTTAATCAGAAATAATTTTTACTCTGAGGAACCAATAGAAATTGCTACCAATAAATAAAACCACCATTTAACAAATACGAATCTGACCGTTACAATATGTAATGAGAATGGTCATGTTGTAAGCATAGGAACTTGACAATGGATGACTGGTAGCACTTAGATTGAATAAATTGTTGTTGTTTTTTTTAAGCACTAGTTACATATCAAATAAATCTTAAAAAAGTTTATATCTAAAAATAAAATCCGTGAGCTCTTTACCAATAGGACTGTGACATCTTTCACAGAGGTGATGTATTTTGGCTTCTCCTTAAACGAAGTCAAGAATATCTCAGCAATTGTGCCCAGATAAAACTGTTAGCCACTTTATTTTCCATTCCCCACTCTAAGTCTTCCCATATTCTGCCCCATCCCATTTCCACAACATAATCTTTGTTAACTCTATGGCCTTTATATTCAAATCCCCTTTATCTTTTCGCAAACCCAGCATAAAACCAGTAATTCACTTTCTGTATAATCACTTTGTTCATATCTATTCTCCCATAACTTCATTATCTATACCCTTTCTGGTTTCAAGCATTTACATTCAATCAACAGATGCCTAATATTTTCTACACCTTCCTTACACAATTTGCACACTAAATCACCTATAGTTTTCCATTTACGTGTATATGAGCCTTAAACAATAAACTACTTTCCTTATTATTATCATAAATTAACTCGCATCAAATGTTCCGTTTACTTCTATATATATTTAAACTCTTCTTACCCTCTATACTAGCTCTCCGACTCCCTATTTTTTTATTAATGCATCTATTCTTTTATCCCATTTCTTACCACTATAACACTCAACAATCCTCCTAACACAATCATCCCACCTTTTATACAAGTATACTGATAAAAATTCTTTATCCAAATCTTTTGAATACCGCATTACCTTTCTCACCCATCTTGTTACCTGACCTTTACTCATAACCCAATTAAACACTATATTCGCATTTTTTTACTATCCATAATCTGCAACATACCAAACATTTTCATTTTACTTTTGCATCTCATATAAAAACTTGGCCATTCCATTTCTCCTTGAATTGCCTCCTTTGCTGTCCACATCTCTGCATCTAATGCATGTCTTCCTACTTACCTTTGCACTTTCTCTAAATAATCTAAAACCTTTTTACTAACACAATGCATCATTACCATATGTTCACCCTGCTATTGCAACTCCCTTCCATACAATTCTAGCTACATCATGTTTATTATATGAAAATACTGTTAGTTTCTTTACCAAACCCTTTCTTTTCTTTGCTTCATTTACCAATTTTTTCTCCCATTCATCCAAGCAATTTTCCTGATTACCTAAGATGATTCCCAGATACCTATATCTATCCACCACACTTAACTTTATATCCCCCAATAAAAATTTTACATCTTCTCATTCCCCAATATTAACCATCATTATATATGGTTTTTCTTCACTAAATTTAATCCCCATCTCTTTACCCACCCTTGCACATGTCCTCGGTATAACTTCCATATCTTCTCTTCTTTCTGCACACAAAAAGATATCCGCAAAAAAAAGTCCCGACAAAGTATATACTCCCTTGCCACCTATTATCGGTATCTCTATCCCTCTTCCTAGTCTTTCTATTGCTTTCTCCATTTCACTTCCATCCCATTTTTAACTTTAACTGATTCTATATCCCCTAATTGGTAAGTATAATAATTATTTTCATATAATTTCTTAATAATATTACTACAGCTTCATCCATTCCCAAATTTGCTAACCTTATCCGTAATCTATTTTTATTTACTCTTATCATATGCTTTCTCTATATCTATAAAACTCATATATAATGATCTACCTGAATTCCTACTCATCTTCATAAGTTGTGTAACTACAAACAAACCATCTCCTATACGCCTATCTGACCTAAAACCTCCTTGCATTTTCCCCACTACATTACTCTCTTCCATCCATTTTACAACTCTTCCAGCTACACCATATATGAGAAAACTTTATATAAAACTGATGTTACCGCTATTGGTCTATAATTATTTAACTTTCTATGATCCTTACCCTTTCCTCTAAATAATAATCTTATTCTTATATTACTCCAACTACCCAGAAAAACTCTCTTCTGTGCCATCTTATTAAAACATGATAATAACTTTACTTTTGCTCTATGCCCTAAATTCATAATCCTCTCTGCTGCCCATCCATCTAAACCCCTCGCCTTTCCACTTTTCAACTTCTTCTCTGCCTCATTCAGTTCATTATTTATGAACCTAATATTCCCATTACTAAATGCTTTCATATTTTCTATCACTAAGTCCTTCACATCTAACATCTTTTCTATATCCATTACATATCTATTTAAGATTCTCTCTAACTCTTCTATAGAGCTACACTCTATTCCTTCATCATCTATTATAACTATCTCTCTTTCCCCTACATTTCTTTTAATGTAATTCCAAAATTGTTTACTCCCATCTCTTCCACTTTTATTAATATCCTCCAACAATTTACTATTCAACTTCATTCTCTCTCTAAAATTATCCATTTTAGGCAACTTCTTGTTTATCTAACATCTTTTCTATATCCATTACATATCTATTTAAGATTCTCTCTAACTCTTTTCTAGAGCTACACTCTATTCCTTCATCATCTATTAAAACTATCTCTCTTTCCCCTACATTTCTTTTAATGTAATTCCAAAATTGTTTACTCCCATCTCTTCCATTTTTATTAATATCCTCCAACAATTTACTATTCAACTTCATCCTCTCTCTAAAATTATCCATTTTAGCCAACTTCTTCTTTTCTAAGTACTTTCCCCATTTAGCATTAATATCGTTTTCACTTTCTTTGTTTTTAATAGCACACTTATATTCTCTGCATGCTTTTTTCCTCTCTTTTACACTTTTACTAATTCTCATTTTTACTTTTATTTTTTTGCATATTCTCAACTAAAACCCTATTTGCCACTTTTTTTATTTCACCACACCAGTCCTCATACTCATCCCCAACTAACTGTTCCATGGCTTTTTCAACTTTTATTTTATACTCTTCCAACTTATTCTTGTTATTCACTCTCCATCCACATCTTTCACTATTGTTGCTACCTTTATTTCTATCCTCCATCACATTACTAACCATTTCTATTACAATAAAGTTATGATCACTATTACATACCCTCTCTTCATTATCAAACACCTTAATTTTCCGTATTTTATTCATTCCCTCTTTCTCTACCAATACATAATCTATTGTATGAAATATATTATTCCTAGATCATGTGTATTGTCCCTCATAAATATTTGATAAATTCCCAATGCTCAAATTTACTCTTTGACAAAATTTCTTCAAAAACTGACCATTCTTATTATCTACATAGTCAATTTCTTCAGTATGTCCATTCATATCCCCTATAACCATTATTCTCTTCCCTTTTTCTTTAAAAATCTTTATATCCTTAATTAGACATTCATATATGCTACTGTTCCACTCCATTACAGTTTGTCTATCTCCAGTAGCTATATACACTACAGCCACCATCCATTCTTGTCTACCCAACCTTATTTCAAACCACAAATGCTCTTGACATTTAACAATATTTAAATATTTTTTCAATATAACACCTATGCCACCACCCCTTTTTTCTTTTCTATTTATACCCTGCTATATCAACTGTTACAAAATAGGTTCTTCTTCTCTTAGATGTGTTTCCACTACTGCTAATACCTCAAGCTCTTTATTTTTATTTGCTTTATTTAATTCCAGCCACTTATCTGGTCTCCTACCACCTTGCATATTCAAAAACTTTTATAAATTCTTTTGATTCTTTCTTTTCCATTACGTTTATAACAAACTTTCTTACTATTAATCTTACAGAATCATTCCCTCTCCACATCTACACTTATATCTAAATCAACCATCTTATGCTTATTTCTTATTTCCCATCCATTCTTCTTTTTGATAATATTACAGTTTAAAAGCCCACCCCCCTTTAAAAGTTTCCCGAATTATATTCTTTAAATATCAGACTCGCTAAAACTTCACTTTCTTGTTTCCCTAAGTGCAAACTTGCCATATTGTAGTGCCGCTCAGTGCTAGCCAGAGTTATCAATGGATGCATGAAGGTTGTGCATAAAATCCCTATCTAGTGCCTATTCATCCATATGATGTTTGATGGTTTAACTGCGACATCTTTTATTTACATCTTATCAATCTAGATTAATTGAAATCTATTTACTAACAGTGGACTATATGCCTGAGAGAAAAATCGTAATCATGCTAATAATCAGTGCAAAACAATTGAACTGCTTTCTCATTATTGTTAAGCATGATATTATGATTATCATTGGAAATGGCATTATCGGGAGATATTCAATTTACAGAACTCATGCAGTCAGATAATATTGTGGTGTTTTGAGGTTAATGTTATATATCATCTATTGCTTTTTTCAATGATACTGATTAAATATTACATATTTATTTTTAAATGAAGAGTAAATTGAGATTCACCATTAACATCTTTGAGAAAACTCCAACCTTTTGAAATGGTATATTTTTCTGAACACTACAAATCATGGAGAATCATCAGCAGTCATACCACTTGCAAACAAGTATACTTCAAAGAAAAATATAGAAGATAATAGTAATAATCCACTAAGTATGTACCAGTATGCATTTTGTCTTGACTATGTTATATATCAATCTGTGATCCACAAAAAAAATTATATATAAAACATGCTCATTCATTATTCTACTTATATAATTTGCACTACTTTTAACTTTTTCTGCTGTATGCTTTTCTACTTAATGACTTCATTAATATGTCTAATTATATTCATTGTTAGTTATATCTTAATGAAAGCATTTAAATTCTTTAGAATTTCTTTGAGATAATCTGTGTAGCATATGCATAATTTGTTTCTTAAAACTGTCCCAAGTTGACTAAAAAATATTTTTAGGAAGTCTGTTATTATTCATATCTTTCAAATATTCAAGCATATAATCTAAACAGTAGATTATAATATCATATTTAACAATTTGAAGAATACCTTAATTTATCTTATACTCTTGCTATCATTATTTTATGGAGCATTCTGAATTGAAATTAATTTTATATCTTTAGAGACAGTTTCACTTCCCTACAATAAGTTGATAAAATAATTACTGCAATAATATACTTTTAATTGTTAAAAGCTTCAGTAACATATTGAATTTAGTTTTGCTTCTGGATATTAATCCATTATTTTGCTTGAAAAAAGCTACCAAGATAGTTAAATTAGCTCACAGTCTCAAATTGATAACATCCAAATTAAAAGTTTTTCAAGATTTTTTTACATCACTAGTCTATAAACGATTTTTTTTTTGAAACATTAATTACTAAACGGAAATCTTTATAGATTGCATTCTTATCATTAAAAACATTCTGTAGATTGTCTTTTGATTTGAGAAAAATTACACAACATTTATATATTGTAAATTCAGAAACTGAACAGATAAAGTTCTTGTTTTTGCTTTTAATTGATTTAAATTAAAATTTTCAACATGTTTCCTGATTCATGAAGTAGCCTATAAAGAATTCCAAAGATCACTGCATAAAAATTGGAAATAAAGTTTATTTTCAGTTTTCATTTCAAATACTTATCATTTTCTGCCTGTTGTATCATAACCTCATTTCATTATTAATCAAGGTAAATTGATGAACATTCAATTAATTTCAAAGTCTCATATATCTATTTCATTAATAGATCAAATACTATGATTAAATTAATAAAAGTGGTATTTATATATCAGTTTTTTTGTTCCCAGTACTTATCTTGTTTTTATCTGCCATTAAACCCATGTTTGTAATATTTTGATTCTCCGATAATCATTTATCTATAACTGGAAACAATCTATTCAACAAAATTTTTGATAGTACAGTTTCTATAGTGTATTCAATAATTATTGTAGATTTGAGTTTTAAAAATTGGAATAATGTAATCTTCCTTGAGATCAGTTGGCATGACTTTTCAAGTATACATATTCTTAAAAGATTTTTTTTTTAAATTAACTTATCACTACTATATTTTAAAATATCTCATCAGGATTTGCAATCTTTCCATTTCTAAGATTATAAAAACTGTTGTGACTTTACTAATCTTGATATTAATGTCCAAATCTAAATAACTAGATAGAAGTCACCATCTCAATTCTTTTATCATTATTCAAAAGATGACCAAAATGTTATCTGTACTTATCTCAAAACATTATCGTGGTATAAAAATAGCATTGATGAATTTAATAGGATATCATTTTTCAGGCTTATATATTATTTTTAATATGGCAAACCATAATCAGCAAATGTCTCTTTTTAGAATATTAACCTACTAATCATTTTTAAAGTTTTTTTGTGTTGAAAATATTATTTTATTTTAATTAAGTGATTATTAATAGAAACATTAACAAAGAACCAGTCATGATTATTCTTTTTAGTAAACTTAAGAATATGTTTGTTTATATCCTTAACACACTCTTTAAGTGGATTTTATATAATTAGTAATATTAGAATGCTGCAAAAGTCCAAATTAGTAATATTAATTTTTAAAGCTTTTAAAATTTAAAATAAATAGATTACTAAAGAATGAATATCATCATTTATTATAAATATATAAGTATTGTGCATATTATTCTGATGTATCCAACAATTTGTAAGTGCTGAATTTCTTTTGTATTCTGATTCTTAATTACTGTAATCTATTGGATGCCATTAATTTGAGCTTTACTGCATAGTGTGATAATCAATCTATGTGTTGTGCAAAAATTCAATAGCAATCCATTTATCTCCATCAACTTTTATTTTAGCCAATGTTAATTATTTATATCAACATGTGCATTAAAATTTCAAAAATGAAAAATGTAGTCTTTTAATGATATTATTATAATAATTTTATCCAGCAAGAAATAAAGATTTTCTCTGAAGTCTCTGAATCCTAATATTAGTTTATATGCATTAATAAAATGAGTACAGATCCTTTGTGCAAACCACTTTCTAATATCATCAATCTTTCATTGATATTTCTAGGAATTTCATTAATAGTAAGTACTAAACTAAACATTACGTTAAATCTAACACTATGCAGGCTCCTTTCATTGATGGTTTTTTTTTTTTTAAAAAAAAAAAACTTCTCTGAAAAAGTAATTATATTAGTGTTAAATCTTGATAAATACAAGTGCTGTTCTAGTCTTGAAGAGTTTACATCAAGTAAACTTCTCACGTTTCATGTATCTATATTTAGAGAAAAATAGACTTAAAATATTTCGCTCTATTGCTGCCGCTTACTTTACTACCATTGACGAAACTGTTTTGCAATAATTTCTTCCACATCCATGGTTGGAAAATGCCTGAGTACATCTTCAACATGTAATCTTTGTTAATGTGTCCCAAATCCAATTATAACACTATTTAATAGTAATCGTATGTCCTTGATGAAAAACTACTACTAAGTTCTACCACTCTAGTAAACTTATCTGCCCAGAGACTTGGGCAAAAAAGAATCAGAATTGTCATACATATAATTAAGGGATGGAATTGTGGTTACTCAAGTGTATAATTCCACTATCACAGTTAATATAGGAAATGATCAATGATGTGAGAGTCTTAGTCTGATCGACCCTGCCCTAACTTAAATTTATTACTGAAGACATTAAAAATAAAGGGGTAAAACATCAACCTAGCTTTTGTTGAAACAGTTTTATTTACAAGGCAACAGATGTTTCTGGTTATGTATTGCTATCAATTCTTAATAGTTAATCTCATATTTGAAGGCTTTTCTACCATTCAACCTCCATAAACCCTGTTAATAGCATACAATATCTAATCTATGTAGAATATACAAATTTTAACATTGGTCTTTCATGAATATTAAAATGATTTCATGAATGTTAATATTAAATTAAAGACAAGATGTACATGCAAGAAATATCTAAAATCTTAATTCATTTTCGGTAAAATGCCATTAGTAGGCAATGGAATAATAGACAGAAGGACAATAAGAAAAGAAAATGACTAAGTGTGTAATGTTATTGTGTGAATCCAAGATATTCTTTACTTTTTCTCAATTACTTATAATCTAGGTTAAAAATTCTGATGTCGATTTAGTTGGGTTTTTTTCCTACTACTATTATTATTTTATATATATGGTAACCTGTCTTTTTTTGTTGTTGTTATTGCAATTCTAAATTATGCTTCTGTAAGTGTTTTAATTCATGTGTAAATTTTTTGAATATATTTTTTATTATTTATCAAATACTTAAAAAGTATTGAAAATCTTATAGAAAAGAGGAGTAGGGTAATAATTGTTTCATTGAGCTTATCAAGGTTTTTGTAAAAATGAATGAATTATAATTATTTTGTTTATTATTCTTAAACAGATATGGCATAAATTAAAATAACACTAAACATGTCCATTACTTTTAAATAGTATAACTGGAGTAGGCAAAATAGATAAATTGAAATAACTGTTAGGAAAATAAAATACTTGTATAATTTAACATATAACTAATTCTACTTTTTTTATCATTTTCTTTTTATTCATCTTTTCCCTTTATTTTAACTATATAGCAGTTTTCTACAGACTAGGGTAATATATACATATTTGATATTCTTACAAAGTACCACATAATAACAAAATCTTTCAAATATGTATTGTAAATGAATAATGTATTGTTTAATAATAATAAAATCTTCAAGCAATTAAAGTGTATGCAAATCAATCAATTTGCATTTTAACAAAAAAGCAAAATAACTGAAACTAGTTGTTCAAAAAAAGAATAAAAATTTATAAAGTCAACTTTTTTTTTTGTTTATTCAGACTGGAGTCTTACTTTATTCAAACCCATCAGACCTTCACTATATATAGTGAATAAAGAGTAGGAACACCACCAACCGCTAATCTAACCTGGAAAGGTCAATACATTGACTTGAAATAACTCCAATGAAAAATGGAGAATTAACATGTTTCAAATAGGAAAACTGGAGCTTACGAAAGTATATTATATTCCCACATGAACTGTTTTAATATTTGTCAGAAGGAAGAAGTAAATTAGTTATATTATTTTGCAAGTTTTATATTTAAAAGACTGATTGAACTTTATCCTAACTATTTTGGATTGTATTTAACATCTGTTAATACATATATTATGTTGTAGAAATTGTCAGTTTTTAAATATAATAATAATAATTTCTTGTTCTGTTAATACTTTATATTAACCTTTTGTAAAAACTTTCTTTTAATACCTGTTAAGCATACATTATTTTGTAGAAATTGTCAATTTTATAGAGAGTAAAGAAATAATGCTTGATCATAAATAGTCCAAGTGTTAAATAGAGTTAAATGATTATTTAAAAAAATAATTATTCACTATTATTATGAATTATACCAACCTTTTGTAAGAAGTGTTTTTTAATATCTGTTAAATACATGTTACTTTATATAGTTGGCAGTTTTAAAGAAGAGATGAAAGAAATAATCATAATAATATAAATAAAAAAGCAATATTCATGCATAAATTATCAATGTGTTAAATAATTATAAGCTAATGATAATAATTATATCCATCAGGTTCATTTGATTATAATTAACTATACATTTAATTACTGAAAATTAGATTTGTATAGATGAATTTATAATATATATGCAGTTATTAAATATTTTACATGTTTGTATTCATATGGGAGAATTCATTCCTATCTAGTTTTAATAAATTAAAGATCAGTCTTGGAACAAGCCCTCTCTGTATAAATTGTAGTTTCTTGAATTATGATTAGTACCTAAAAAGGTTACTCCGTATAGTTACTTTTATATATAGTGGCTATGTTTATCCCATAAAGAATATGTATATCAGTACCAGAAAACATGAATCAAAGAAATGTTTAATATTTATTTATGGGTTCATCCGTAATTAGAGTTATATATGTGTTTTCCTGGGTGTATCTGGTGTAATACAATAATGTAAAATTAGATATTTTGTAATCAAACTATTGTTATATGATTTATTAATTTATTTAAATGTAATATTGTATGGTCTACATTCATTCATCTGGAATTTAAAAAATAAGTATTACATGGGATGGACATCATTATTCCGTTAAATAAAATATTAAGACATAGATTTGATTTATTTCCTGATACTTAAAGCCAGGTGGCACCCATATATATTATATAAGTTTAGTAAAAGATTTGGATAAAGAATTTATATTAGTATATTTGTACAAAAGATGGGGTGATTGTGTTAGGAGTATTGTTGAGTGTTATAGTGGTAAGGAACGGGATAAAAGAATAGATTTATTAATAAAGAATAGGGAGTTAGAGAGATGGAGAACTAGTATAAAGAGTAAAAAGTGTTTAAATTTACATAGAAATAAACAGAATATTAGATGCAAGTTAATATATGATAATAGTAAGGAAAATAGTTTATTGTTTAAGGCTCGAATGAGATCTTTAGCAACAAGAGGATGGGTGATTTACTCTGTAAATTATGTAAGAAAGGAATAGAAAATATTAGACATCTGTTAATTGAATGTAAATGCTTGAAAACAGAAAGGTACATATAATGAAGTTATATAGGAATAAATATGAAAAAGTGATTATACAGAAAGTGGATTATTGGTTTTTATGCAGGGTTTGGGAAAAGATAAGGGGGATTTAGATATAAAGGCCATAGAGTTGACAAAGATTGTGTTGTGGAAATGGGATGGAGCAGAATATGGAGAAACTTAGACTGGGAATGGAAAATAAAGTGGCTAACAGGTTTCTCTGGGCATAATTGCTGAGAGATTTTTGACTTCGTTTAAGGAGAAGCTACAGTACATCAACATCCCATTAGCAAATTTGGGAATGGATGAAGGTTTAATGGATATTATTAAGAAATTATATGAAAATAATTACTATACATAATCAATTAGGGGATATAGAATCAGTTAAAGTTAAAAATGGAGTGGGACTAAGGCAAGGATGCCCTATATCACCTATTTTGTTTTTGTTGCATTTGAATGAACTGGAGAGAGCAATAGAAAGACTGGGATAGAGATACCGTTAATAGGTGGCAAGGGATATATATTTTGTGGGGGGGGGGGGTTGCAGAAGATGTCTTTCTGTGTGCAGAAAGAATGGAAATTACATTGAGGACATGTGCAAAGGTGGGTAAAGAGATGGGGATTAAATTTAGGGAAGAAAAATCAAATGTAATGATGATTAATACTGGGGAAAGAGAAGACAAAGAATTTTTATTATGGAATATAAAATTAAGTGTGGTGAATATAGTTATTTGGGAATCATTTTGAGTAATCTGAAAAATTGCTTGGATGAATGGGAGAAAAAATTGATAAATGAAACAAAGACAAGAAAGGGATTGATAAAGAAATTAACAGTGTTTTCATATAATAAATATGATGTAGCTAGAATTGTATGGGAGTGTAAGTAGCAGGGTTAACATATGACAATGATGTGTTATGTGTTAGTAAAGGGGTATTAGATTACTTAGAAAAAGTACAAAGGGAAGTAGGAAGACATGCATTAGATGCAAATGTGTGGTCAGCAAAGGAGTCAATTCAAAGAGAAATTGGATGGTCAAGTTTTTATATGAGAAAAATGTTCAGTAGATTGCAGTTTATGGATAATAAAAGAAGAGTCAAAATAGTATTAATTGAGTTATGAGTAAAAGGCAGGCAACAAGATGGGTGAGAAAAGTAAAACAGTATGCAGAAGATTTGGGTAAAGAATTTATATCAATATACTTCTACAAGAGATGGGATGATTATGTTAGGAGGATTGTTTAGTGTTATAGTGGTAAGGAATGGGATAGAAGAATAAATGCATTAATAAAGAAGAGGGAGTTGGAGAGATGGAGAACTAGTATGGGGAGTAAAAAGAGTTTAAATATATATTGAAGTAAACGGAACATTGGGTGCGAATTAATTTATGATAATTGCAAGGAAAGTAGTTTACTGTTTAAGGCTCAAACAGGATCTTTAGTAACAAGGGAATATACACGTAAATGGAAAAATATGGGTGATTTAGTCTGCAAGTTGTGTAAGGAAGGCATAAAAAATATTAGGCATTTGTTGATTCAATGTAAATGCTTATAAGGGGGATTTAGATACAAAGGCTATGGAGTTGACAAAGATTATGTTTGAAATGTAGGGTGGGGAATGGAAAGGGAAGGTAAAATGGTAACAGATTTCTCTGGACATAGTTGCTGAGAGATTCCTGACTCTGTGTAAAGAGATGTTGCAGTTTATCACATCACATCAAGTAATGAAGTTGTGGAAGAATAAATATAAACAAAGTGATTATACAGAGAGTGAGTTATTGGTTTTTATACTGGGTTTGGGGAAAGATAAAGGGGATTTAGATATAAAGACTATGGGGTTGACAAAGATTATGTTGTGAAAATGGGATGGAGCAGGATATGGGAAAACTTAGGGTGGGGAATGGAAAGGGAATGTAAAGAGGCTAACAGGTTTTTTTGGGCATACTTGCTGAGAAATTCCTGACTCCATATGACGTCACGTTACATCAAGAATAAATGTAAATCATTGAAATTTGTTTTGCTTAGTCTGGCCATTACAGTATTATAAATATTAATTAACATACATGTATAACACACATATACAGCATACATATAACTTTAAGATACTAATTATAGATATATAATCTTTAGACTTCTAATAAATAATCTTAGCAAATTATTAATTTGTTGTAAAAAATAAAAAAATGTACATTTATTTGCTTATGAAAATTTTTACTGGTTCAATTATCTCTGAAAATGTTAATATTTTAATAGAAATTTACAAACAAAATAAAAACCATGTTAAAAAGGTGAAATCCTTTCTCTTTAATTAAATAACATATTAATAATTTTTATGAGTCATCCGTTAGACTAGAGATTATCCACTTAATGAATATTTCTGTAGTGTAACACTAACTCAAGGTAGGGATTGGTTTCTATCCACTTTTAATACTTTGTGGAGGAATATAATTATAAATATATGACCAAAGATGTGAAAAAAATTTATGTTCCCAAGATAAATATTTAATGCTGAACCAGCACTCACTACATTCTCGTAAACCTATCTTTATCATTGTTCATTATATATAGATAGGAAATTTCAACAGTTTATTTATCAAACTTTCTGCCCTCACAATGTTGACACAAACCACTTGATGGAAGTGTATTAATAATTTTTATTAGTCATTCATTAGACTAGATATTATCCACTTAATGAATATTTCTGTAGTGTAATTTTTACTATACCGCTTTCTTGCAAGGTAGGAACTGATTGCTATCTGCTTTTAACATCTTATGGAGAGATATAATTATAAACAAGAAAATTATACTACAGAAATGTTATTCATTAAGAAAAGTAAAACGACTTAAGATTTCATAGATAGAAATTGTAAACAAAACAAATCTAATTTTAAATGTCTAGAAAAATTATTTTTAAAGTAAAAATGTATCTCTTAATTATAAGAATTAAAAAAAGAGTGAGAAAGATACAATAAAATTTTGAACTAGAGACCAAAGAAAGGAGTCTATGAATATTGAAAAATATATGCACATTTGATGAATCAAAAATTATCTGTATTGAAGAATTGATGTTCAAGTAAAGTTAAAAACATTTAAACTTTAAACTCACCCTAGTTGTGATTTGAACATAAATAGAAAATTCTAAATTATTTTTGTGCGGATATTAAGATCTTTCAAATCTCCAGTTCACATAATAAGTATATATTATTTGAAATATGAGCAGTTTTCAATATTTTTTTTATATCACATACTAGTTGTTGGAAGAATATATGGTGATTTATGCCTTTTAATAATTGTAGTAATTGATTTAAAATCATTTTGATATATAGACAGCAGCCGAATGTATTTTTATTATTTAATGGTGGTTTCTTTTATATATAAAAAGCTCACATCTATGAATTCAGAATTTTTTTTACATTTATTTCCAAGTCAAATTATAATTAAATTCTTGTTTTAAGTTTTAGTTTCAGTATTACATGTTTTCATTTGTAATGTGGAATATTAATTTAATGAATGTAAGTTTAAGAATAAAATTGTATCTAAATAATTATTTATTTTGATTTTCCATATACTTTTAAAATTTATAATTTTCAAATCATTAAATAATGCTAATATTTTTCATTCAATTAAGTTTATACAATTTTTCATTAAAAATTAGAAAAATTAATATAATATCACTTAAAATTAAAAGCAGATATAAAATTAGCTCATTCATATAAATAAACTTCCAAAATCTATGTATATATAAACAACTTTATCATGGAAGCTAATAATTAATCCAAATATTAAAGCTTTTAACATCATAACAGGCTTAAATATTAATATGTGTATATTTGCACTTAATATTATAGTTTATATGGAGCAATAAGTCATTGTTTTTTGATATAAAACTATTATCAGAGTCTTAAATATTTTAAATTTGTAAACATGAATTATTTTTTCCAATTTTAAAGATTAATACATTGTACAGGCTTAATACCTGCATTTATATATGTAATATATGCGGGATTCGAACTCATACTTTCACACGACCCACAACTTTCAGTGACATCTTATATTGCTGACCCACCTGATCGCACACATATTGAAAAGATAAATAGTCACCAATATACGTATTTTGTGCTAAACCGGCACTCATTAGGCAGTTCATGTATGTAATCCCATATGTGAAAATATATATTTATATAAAAATATTTGATATATATAATAAATGTTAGCATAGATTTAAATTTTTTTTTTTTTACATTATGCTATATCTTTATGAATTAATGTTGTAGTAAAATTTATGTAATATATTTATATATAAACTACAAAACATTCAGTTTAATAGTAATGTTTTACTATTTAATCAAAAAAAAAACATTCATTTACAGAAAAGTAAGTAGATTTCTTTCAGAGTTGAATATTTTTATTTAACAGTACAAATAATAATTTTAAAAATAAATAATTTTTTTTTTTATTCATTATAAAATTGTTATTTAAGGGCACCCTTTATTTTGAATAAATAGAATATGTTTTAAATAATGTACACTTTTTGTATATATAAAAAAAGAAATATAAGCTCTATAAAAATATTTTCAGTATAATAATGTTTCTATAAATATAAGATGTGCTTTAATACATCACAATAAAAATTTATATATATATATTTAATTTACACATAAAATACAAAATGTTTTGATATTTCATTATTCTTTCAGAACATCAAGTTTTTGAATTTAGATATTTCATCTATGATGTCTAGATATTGTTTTTTGAATTGTCTACATTTATTTTATAAAAGGATCTTATGACAGTGATTGTCACATCCCTTGCCCTACTCACAGATATTTTAGTCTAAATCAAGTGAATCTTGTCAGATTCTAAGTAGGCTTAATTTTTTTTTTTTTAGATAGCCAATCTAAATAGCTATAGGATTGGCTAATAGGTAGTTAACTATAATTAGCTAATTAATGTTTGATGAATATTGGTATGTTAATTATAAAACAAAAATACAATTTCAATGCTTTGTGATTTTCACTGCTAACTAGTCCTATGAGCAATGGTTTATGTTTTATCTCTATTTTAAAAAAAATGAAATTGTGACAATATTGTTCAAAGGAATATCAAGATTTCATTTTATTGATTACAATATAAATATATAAAGAGAATTTTATAATATAGTTCAGAAAGCAATATCTAGATATCTTATGAAAAGATTTTTAATATAAATTATATTTGTTTATACAATGAAAAGAATAATAAAATGTTAAAAAAAAATTTGTCTTTATATTTATTTCTGTTTTAAATCTATTTGTGCATAATATTTGTTTTAGGTGAAATTAACACCTGAGAAATTAAAAGAGCAACTAGCAAAATGCGGAACACTTACAAGTTTGAAAAAAATGCTGGCAGATATCAATTCTCAAATACCTAAAATTAATGAATCTCAGAAAAAAATTGATTTATACATGGAAGATCAAGTTAGTATGATAAAAGAATCGACTCAGTAAGTATAAATATACTTTTGCATATTTTTATTATTTATGTGTGGTTTATTTATATATATGTATTTTTTAAATTGTAATTATATTTAAAATTAGTTATAAGAGCAAAAAAAGATAAGACTATATGAATCTATTTCATTAATTAAATATGAACTCACAAAAAAATTAGAATAATGCTCTATTTGTAATCTAAACATTGAAGTTCAGATTCGGGGGGGGGGGGGGTTAAAACTTTTCGTAAATAGTTGTAAAAATTTTGCTTATTATACTAAACCATTGATTTTAAATGTAAATATGTAATATTCAATTATATTTACTAGCTTAGTGATTGTCTTACAGCTGTTTAAAAAAAAATAATAATAATATACACAATTTATTTTGGATTGTATAAATATATATTGTTTATTTCAGATAGTTAACATATAAACAAAAAAAAATGTAATGAAATTAAAAATATGTATTTGATTTTTATATACAAACGCAATGAGTGATATCTTTTTTCTAACTTTTATCTTTAGCCATTTATGTACCGGGTCGAACTGCTGAAACCACTTACTTACACGTATGTAAGTTTTGGCCGGTTTCAAACTCCTTCATAATACATTTATAATCTTATAAAGGTTACGTGAACGAGCCGGCACGTTCGAGCAAAATGGGAAATCTTATTGATAGCTTTAACTATCAACAATGGCCCATCTCGGCTGCTAGATTCAAACCCTTACTATCCAAACACTATTTGTTTCGGAGTAAACTCCAGGTGCCAGCTATCTATTCAAAAGAATAAACAACGTCTTTGGTCAGTAGGCTCATAATCCAGCGCTCGAAACCATCCCATAAACTAGCCCAGTCTAATTTTAATCAATAATAAAATATTGGTAAGAAAAGATTGATAAAAAGTTGGCTTTATTATCCAAAATTCAAGTTCACACACATAATTAAATTCAATATATCACAATAACAAGTTTTGTAATTGCTAATTAAATTAAATTTTAAACATTAACTTATTTTACATTATCCATAATAATATTGTAAATATCAAGTTTTGTACAGAATCCAAACAAACTAGTGGTATGGAATGGGAGATACAGTTTAGGATTTATTATTAATATGTAGATCGCTCAAACATATTCTATAAATAACTAGGATTGAATTGGATTTAAACTAAATAATGAGAAATTAAATGAATCCAAATTAATTTAACTATACTTTTATTTAGTGATTAATATAATACAGAAAAGTAAAGAATATAATTTCTGCGTATTAGATGCACACAGGCATTACAGTGGATGAGAACAGTATCAAATTACTCTCATCTTACATATTAATTACGTGTATGTGTACATAAATGATCACTATACTATACCTATATTGAAGTATGCCAAGTCCTATTTTTTAACGTGATGGCTGCTATCTCATAAGTAATTACAGTAGCCTTTTGCAAATTATCTGTCATAATATTATAATCTAATCGTATTTACCAAAATTGTGAATATATAAACCAGCTCGACAATACAGATTGAAATGGGAATTCAAGATATCTTTCAAGATAATGATGAATATTAAGTGGTGGAAAGCAAACACTTGTCTTCTCTAAGTTGCCAATGTACTATGGCACAGGCAAATATTAATAACACAGTCGCTCTGAGGACAGATTATTGGATTCAAGGGTTTTTGTGATAAACACTGGTACCCTAGGACCAAACATCATGCTGCTTACGAGGTAAACATTTAGAGTTGATGTTGGAGATCTTACACGTTTGCCTGGTCTTCTAACCCAGGATTCATTGATGCTCTTCCAGAAAAGCGAAAATGGGATGGCTTAATCAGAATCTCACTTTAATAAGAGGCAGCAAAACGTCAGTAATTATTTAAATATATTATCTGATCCGACAAGCAAGAAAGTTGGCACATAAATTAAAGTCATATGCATCTGAACAATAGCTTGGATTAGCTTAATCAACAGAAGCCAACTCTTAAGTAGCATTATAATATATTTGCTACTAAAAAGAGAATAATTCTATTATCGATCTTGTTAGCATGTTCAATCTATACATATTATCATTTAAGGAGGTAAAGGATACTTGAAAAAGACTTATTAACTGAATTAAGGAATAAATATCTTTTAACTGTTCTCAAGGCTAGTCTAGTACTTATTACAATATAAAATTAAAATTGCAGATTGTATTATTAAAAGCAAGCCACATTATACATTTATATCAACAAATAATTAACAACAATAATGATCATAGAGCGATTCGTTATTATTACAGCATAGGATTTCGAAACAGCGCGTGTGATGACATTAAGAAAATCATTATATGAAGCTATTTAAAATTTTATCTTCCCTAAAGTTTAAGTACTCGCTGTTTCGAGGCATTAGCATATATATAATAAATATTTCAAAGATTTAAAATAATTAAAAGGAAAAGTATAGATATAATTATAGTGATAGATAATCAAAAGTTATGAGATATTAATTTTGTTTAACAGAAAATAATTACAAGGTTGGGTAGACCAGTTACATACTTTAAAAAATTAATTAATTTAAATAAAATTTATGATATCATTAATTTGAATGTTCAGAGGATATTTCACATTTAATTAGATTTAGCTAGCTTTAGATTTAAGATTTTGAAATTAAATAGCAATTAATACAGAGCTCTGCGGTTTTAGATTTATGTTACCAGTTATTTGTTCAGCTGGAGATGTAAGTGCTTGGACTGCAGGTTTGGTGAGATTCTTTCTTGGGCAGGTTTCTAGTGTCATCTTCTTGCATTAGGCTAGGTTATTAAGGCATCGAATGATAGTAAAACCTGCCGTTCTCCTCGTGGAGAAACAGCAAAAACTGCATTTTCTTAGCCAGACATATTAAAATTTCAACTGACATGGATTCAGCAAGCGCTATTGCAAAAATGGATTCTAGATAACTAAGCTTAAAGTATGGCCTATTTATATATAGAAGGCACAAGCACTTACTCATGAGGAATTTATTTCGCCTGAAAACCCATTAACTTTAAAATTTACATTAAAACTTCAAGATTGCACAGTTTGATTTCAAAATTATTCTTTGCATTTTCAAGGCGTTATAAACTTCCCCATAGCTGTTCAATAATGCCGGTCCAACGATTTTACTATAAGACCGTTTTATTGTAAACAATTTAGAGTACAGCAATTAATAAAGTTTAAAACTGATTTTTATTCTTACAGCAGGTACGGCAATTTAATGCAAATTCTTGTTTACAACAAAATCGGCTTTAATTACCAAACTAAAAACTTTTACTTTAATTAATAAAAACTAAAAAAAAACCTGTTAACACAATTAAGTAATGCCATCCTATATACATGTATAACAATATGGGTTGGATTATACATCCGAATTTATAATAATAAAAATTAAAAAATTGACTTTGTAATATAGAAACATTTTTTTTTAATAATATACGCTGTAATAACTAATACCCTATCTATTTACGGCATTTGTTCGTATGTACATATATAATGCTGTACAACTAGCCATGATAGTATATTTTTAGTGCTTCATTTTTAATAGGGTTTGAACCTAGCACAGATGGATAGGAAATCAGGTTGAGGATAAAATGGTAATGGGATTGAAAGGTTACCGTTTCAGTATATATATAATATTTAAATACATGTATGAGTAAATTGATGCTTGAAAATAAAAATGAGACAATTTGGTCTACATAAATATTCTTCATGTAATAAAGATATATGAGAGATGTGCCCAACTGATGAGTGCTGGTTCAGGACAAAATGCATCTTGGGAGCTATTTGTCTTGTATCTTTATTTATTTGAAATTATTTATGAAATAAAAAAGAATGGAGAAATATGGAAGTTGTCTAATCTATAAATTTAATGTAATTAGAAGGGACTTGAACTCATTTTCAAACTCCCTACAACTATCCATTCCATCTAATACAAACAACACACATCACCACATACATGTGAAAAAGATAAATGATCTCCAATATGCATATTTTGTGCTGAACCAGCACTCATCAATTGGTACAGATCTCCATCTCTCACACACATATACAATCAGTGTCAGTTTATATTAAGATATCAAATCTTCAACTTTAATGGACACACTTCAATTGTCTCCAACTCTATATATATATTGTAATTAACCAAAATATTTTCTAATACCCCCCCCCCTCTTCCCTTAATAGGGAAAGTGAAACAAATCTCAACAAAATTATATATTATTAATGAATTAATATCATATGTAAATAATAATAGCAGATGAATTATTTTAAAAAATCACAATGTTAATTATAAAATATTGTTTAGCTAAACTTTACAAAAATTCAAATTTCTTCAAAATGAAATCAACCATTAACTTGAGAAATTTGGATGTTGTAAGTCTTTGTTTTTTATGAATTGATCATAATCCTATTTCTAAACTAAAAAAGTATATAATAGTGATAACATAATTTCATAATCAAAATAACATAGCCCTTGCATTATCGCAGAACACTTTTTTCCACGCCATGTTATATTCTGTATTATAGACAAACTTTATCCATTAGATATTAATATAACTTTGATTCTGAGATAGTTATTTATCAAATTATTTTGTTGATATTTTCTTTATAATCGATTAAACAATTACATTAGTACTAACTCATGTATAGTATAGTCATAACTGCAGTCTTATTTGTAGTCATTGGAAGAACCTGTTATAGTTCAAATCCTTCAAGTCATTGGATTATTATATAATATGAATGAAAACTTAAGTGTTGGATTGTAAGTTCAGAAATTACTGATGTGGTCTTGGGCCTGGAAATTGTTAGAATAAAAAAAAAAATCTGGAAAATGTATTTAGAAGACTAAAATAAAAATGATGTATGAAGTTTTGGTAATTAGACTGGGTTTTTATTAAAACTTAATCATCCATCTAAGTTTGTCTATAGGAAATTTTTTTTGTATGATGGACCCCTGAAAGTTGGGCTAATACCTATTGAATTACTACTGTGATAAAAAAGTTAACCTATGAACCAGGCATTTAAAACTTTATTTCCAGAAGAAAAATGCTTCATAAATAAACTGATAAAATATGGAGTGGGGTTGATTAAAGATGTGTAATTAAATGGTAGAGAGGATTTAACAAATTTGATTTATACTAATTATTTTTTTAAGAGACATGTATAATATATACACTGCATGCCATGGCAGGTAAGAAGAGAAAATTAAATTTTGACATGAATAGATTTTAATTGAAGCAGTGTTTATTTTCATTTTAGATGGAGTCAAAATAAAAATGATTATAATTATCCCAAATATGTCAGAAAAATGAGCAATATTAATTCTTTAGACTTAAGCTTGTATTAAATAATTTGAATAAGAAATTAATTAAAAATTGGTAATTTTTCACCAATATCAATCATTCTATTCAAAAACATGTTTATCAAAAACACAATCATCATGCTAAAATTTTGTATGTAGTGAGCAGGTAATGATCAGAGACAATTGTTTTTTTATTTACTGTGATAAATAATTAAATAAGGATTTATTAATCTAGGATCTTCATTCAATCTTGTTTAGTCATTCAGCTTGAACTATTTGAATCTAAGAGGAAGAATCAAAGTCCACATGCAGGTGTCATTTTAAGTAATTGTGGAGGTCAATAGTTTGTTGAATAAAAAAAACCATTGTAATGTGAGAGAATAAATACTACTATAAAGATAGTATAGCTTAGAAGATGTTGCCTACTTCAGCTGAGACAGCATTAGAACTATGGACTACAGAATGATGTGAGGGTAAATCCTAACAAGGTCTGCTTTGAGTTTCATTGATAAGTCTTGGAAGACCTTTGATTATTCTCTTAATGCCTGATATGTAAATCCCAGAAATCACTAACTAACTAAGATGAGAGTTCTCCCATTTAATTTAAAACAATTATTAGTCATTTAAAGTTAATGCTTGGCTTGCAATTCTTGAATATTTTAAATGCATTAAACTTGGAGTATTCCAACAATAAATACTTGAAAAGAGTATAATTTGTAAATATCCATTTTTCATATGTTATGAAATCAAATACCTAATATATTGTGCTTGATGTAAAATTTATCCTTGCCTTTAAATCTTATATCTTTAATAATAATGGCCTAAAGAAAAAAACAAAAACTTACAGCTAAAATTGATTATATAAATCCTACTTATCCAAACCACTTTGAACACTTTTTAGCAAAAACCTTTTATTGTACATGTAGATCATACACTTACATCCTGTAAGACAGTTGAAACATAAGGTATGGTATATATGTGCAATAAAAGATTTTTGCTAAAAAGAGTTCAAAGTGGTTTGGATAAGATGGATTTATAAAATATTACAACAAATATAAAGGAAAGGGTGGTTTTGGTAATATATAAAATTGATTATTAATACTAAATAAATTAGTTGATTGATAATTATCATTACTGCATTGTTGTGGACACCTTTATACAAAAGACAATAAAATGAGATAATTTTAGTTTCTAAGTAGGTTTTTGTTATATAATAACTGTTGTGCAGAAAATTTTCAAGAACTCGTAACTTCCTTGAGTTTAAATTCTCCCACAAGTTAACATAAATTTGTCATATAATTGACCTATTGCTTTTTATCTAAATTATCACAGAATATAGTAATTGAAGAAATATATATTTATTTTGGTCTTTTAATTAAATAACACAAAATTAAATCATAAGTTCAGATTCAACTTGTATATAATACCTTTTTATATTAGAATCATCTTTTTTGATCAACATGTTAACAATCTTCTCAATAACTTCAATTACCTTGAAGCTTGAACCCATCTATTAAGAATTGTTAGATATTCATTTATTGTTGATTATTGGATAGTTATCTGGGTTGGTTATGGACCAACAATTGAAAAATCCTAAACTAGCTTAAAAAATTTGCTGTTATGTAAAAAAAATTCTGAACTTTACCACAGTTTAAATTCCCGGTCTTAGTATGGAATATAAATATATTACACGAAATTCATAAAATTACGTAGATATTTTCTTAAATTTTTCAAAAATAATATCAATTATATTTTTAAATGATTGTCGGTTATTGTTGATTGGACCACCAAACACCGCCTGATGTCGCTGTTGCTAGTCAAAAACCAATAGATATAATGTTACCAGGCTGGTTTACAATTTACTTTTTTTACACTACTACATGTCAGCGCTGGAATTTGCAGGGAGGGGGATCCAATGTCTGTGCCGATCCAAAGGATTGTCCGTCACATGCAAGACAATTTTTAAAACATTATCCATCTCAGCGCGTTACCAGGCTGATTTACAATTGACTTTTTTACACTACTACATGTCAGCGCATAGCACTGGAATTCGCAGGGAGGGGGATTCAATGTCTTTGACGATCCAAAGGATCGGCCGTCACAACATTTTTAAAAACAAAATTATTTAATAAAATCTAATATTTCCTTTTTTCAATTAACGTCTGATTAAAAAAAAAAATAATTTTAAAACAATTTACGAAACACAATTCAATTTGAAAATTCCCCTCTGATCAAGTCAAGCTTATGCTTTGAAAGTCTTGGAGCTGTCCCTACGCAAAATATGTTTTACGCGTGATTTCTATATAATGACCGAAACATACACTTTTGAAATTCGTTTAACCTTAAAAATATGTTACAGAAGCATGTCTTTTGTCTTACAATTAATACTATCTAAAACTACATCAGGTCGTATAAAAAATAAGTATTTCGAACGCACATGCAAGCACTTAAGACAACTTGAATTCTACACACTCGCACATCAAACTAGCGGTCTGTGAAGTGTGCGATAATATCGCGGAGCACAAAAGCTGCTTAGTGGCCAATATGAACAGAATTGTTCTATAGGTTGCGTGAGCAGTATATTTCTGTGCTTTTGCATGGAAACAGCGACATCAGGTGGTGTTTGGTGGCTAATCGACGACAACCTGATTGTCCATATATTAATGTTTGAGAATGTTTGTTTTGATTATTTGCATAAAAATTTGATATAAAATAATTATCATTTTGTTCAATATTTGTTTAAGCATAATTAAAGAAATATTGAACATATTTTTAAATTCTTCATTAATTTTTTTTTTTAATCATTACATAATAATGTCCTTTTTGGTATATTATAAATGTATATTCTGTTCTTTATTCCAAGTAATTGCTAATTATATTATTTAGTATAAATAATCAAATGTTTAATATTCAGAAAGTCGAATGATGTTCAAATATCAGAATGATAGGTTGAGCTTCTATTCGGAAACCTTTACTTCTGATGAATACCATTATCATTGCACTAAACAGCATAGAATCACATTATTTTATGATAGGGCAACATATTTGAATTTTATTCACTGATACAAAATATTTTTACATTTATTCTTACAGTTTGACTCTAACCTCTTACTTAGCTAAACATGGAATCCTTATCCTAGGAAGATAACTAGTAATGATTAAATAAGTAATTTTAATAACTTTATGAATTGTTATAATTTAAATGGGGCACTTAAAATTTATTATTTAGTCAAAGATAGTGGATTAATAAAATAAAACAATATTTCTATTTACTGGTATCAAAATGAAAATTGAAATGGTAAATAATAAATATGGATATTGAAGTTATGTATTCAGTTTGAAAATGAATTTTTATGATATTATATGTTATGCAAGCTTTAATATTGCAGATAGTATGAAAAAAGTAGTGAAAAGGATTAATGCAAAGCTAATAATTCCAACAACCTGTTATGTGAGACAAAATGTTGAATTAGTATTTATTAAGCATATGGATTTTTATTTTCTAAACAGCTAACAAAATCTAAAGGATACTAGTTTAATGTGAATTCCTTTTTTTTTTTTCAAACAGGAATATAATATTAATTACTAGAATATGCTAGTGCTAAGAAAGTTGTCCATAAAGTACTTACTTTAAAATCCCAATTAGTGCCAACCAGCTCTCCAAGATTTCTAGAATTTTTTTAGATTTAACCTTAGATAAATGAAAAAAATAAATTACACTGTGATCCAAGTTTATTCCTAAATAGCATGGGGTAGGATCATATTTCAAACAACTATTGTTTAGGTCCATGTTATGAAATGAATTCCTGTAATTTAGATGAAAAATTGAGTATGCTGTCTTCATTGGATTACAAATAAAACATCAGTCTTTAAAAAAAAATTCCAGTCATCCTTATTGAGATTTTTTTATTTCAGGAAAGGATCTCTTGTAAAGTCAAAATAATATTACCGATATAAATAAATTTCCTACTTTCTGTATCTAAAAGATCTCTATGAATATATTAAATAAAGCAAGAAAACTAATGCCTGTTTGTGGACCATTCTGTAAAATTTGATATCTGCTATTAGTATCACTTTATATTGGCGAGTATTTTCTCAAATAAACTGAATTTTAATAACTTTTAGACCATTTTTTCACATAGAATCATCAAGTGAGGTTAGATAGCAAAAGTAGTACCTGTTTTTAATTTATTTTGAAAGCTTTTTTTTTTTTTATGTGAGTTATTAAAATAAAACTTTTGCATCAGTTTTTTTCTGGCTTAATCTCAGCCTCTTCCGTAGTTATTTCAAAATTCTAATTAATGTGATTTTTTCACATAGCTTGTACAGAACACTTGATGATATTCAACAATAATTTTTTGAATCATTACTGGGTTTATTTGGTTTCAAAACTGCTATAGTTTTGCTTTTGCCAATTCTGATCTGGCCTCCTAAATTTTTTAGAAACTCTGGAACTGTTATCTGCTCCTGGGGGTCTTTCCTAATTTAAAACAATCAAGGGCACATTCAATTTTGTTAATAATTATTTTCGAAACCAGCATTTTTATATGAATGGCAATATATTAAAAAATGAACATATTATGATTAGCAGTTTTGAATATTTATATATTTGTTAACTAAATAGCTTTTATTATGTTTTCCCAAAAAAATATTGATTTAAAATTTATATAGTGATATAATAAATGAAAGTTAGTTAATCTTTCACATGCGTAAACAGTTATTTCACAGACAGCCAATTAGATTTTTTTTTTTAAACAGCTGTCTCTTAAGAACGATCAGGCTTTGACACACGACAGAGATTTTGACAAGAAAAGGTTGATACCACCTTTTCTCAACTTATAATGAAAATAGTAAACAATAATTCATAAAATAGTTTAACATTGCATTGTCATTTTTATTATTATATAGTGAACCAAGTGTAAAATTAATTCAAACAAATAATAATCTATTTCTATATTTTGCTTAAAAATCTGTTATTCTAACAGGATATCAATCTTTATATTAATAATCATGAAATAGTTGCTATTTAAATTTTATAAAAAATTTTTTTTTTTTGACAGTTTATCAATTTATCCAAATCAATACATCATATTTAGTATGCTTATGAAAGCAGAAAAGGAAATAATTTTATATTTTATGCCTGTTGAGGAATTTATGCAATATTTTTAATTTTTGATTCAGATTACATTTTCTCAAGAATAGTTGTTTAATTTGGACTGTATAAATTACACAATGTCTGGCAATTCTCTTGGTCATTGTTTAATATTAATGATTTTAAGTATATGAAATTGTATTTTCTTTGCTTTGCTTTGATTAAATAATGAGCCTGGAAAGTGTTACTTTAAAGATTTATGATTAATCTTGATTTATAATTTGTATTAAACATTTTTAACTGATGAATATACACAATAGTCACTAAATAGTTTGTATTAAAAAGGGTATGATTAACTAAGGAAACTGAAATAGATTGTCTATTATCTTTTTTTGATGAGATATTTAGAAGCGATAAGTGTGTTGCGTAAAAATAGATATATAAACATTATAGAAAATTATATTCATTTTGTTTACTTAAAAATAAAATTAAATATATATATAGTTTTGTTAAAAAAAAAAAAAAATGCTTGTTTTGAAAATAGTAATATTAGTTAATTTTCTAATGTCTTCTAAAGAATTAATGTACTAGTTTCAACAGGCTTTAATCATTAATTATTTCAGAAACAATTTAATTAATTTTTATTATAATGATAAATCTGATTTAGAACAAAAATAACAGGTTGTTAACAATTTTTAATTTTAGTCTTAAATTTTTGTACTAATTTTATAACATCATAGGTCAACTAATAAAACATTGATTTAAATCAATTTTGAGCCAAAAATAACTGTAGTTATGCCAACTCAGATTGAAATTTATTTTAACAGACTTTCTCAAATGTATTTTTGCTTTCTGTTGAATAAAATATCTGTCTTATCATTGTGTGTTTGCTTTTGCAGTATTGAATATAAATCTGGGAACAAAGATAAGGTTAAAGAAAACTCTCCTAGACATTTATAATACTCTAAAATTAGTATTTAATATCATGATAACTTAGAGTAATATTACTAGAAAATCATTTCAATGTTTTTGATAAACAAAATTTAACTTTTAAATATCTAGCTAGGATTTTTAATTATAACTTAATAAAATTTGTTTGTAAGACTTTTTATGTATTTTTTGTTTGGTAATTTAAAATAATTATATATTTTTTTCATTCCAACTTAAAAATCTGCACTTGTTTATGTTTCATCTATTAAAAATAATGTATGTGTGTATGTATTTGTTGAGAGTATGAATATGAATTTTACTGTTGCATAGTAACTTTTATTTTAATGATTGTTATTTTAAAGTTTGAATCATGATGTTTATAAAAATAGTAGTAAGTTTTTATTTTGCTAGTCAGCCATTGCAGGAGTGTATTCTGATATATTGAAAATAGATTGTAATCAAAATGTGTTGATATTATTTTGATCGGGGTAATGTCTTCTTCTTTTTTAATGATATTTTAACAAACAAGATTACTTTTAAATGTATTATATTTGATTTATCAATTGTAACATAGATCTGCTCTATTTTATCTTTTCATTTTTTGATTGCATATCTGGTTTGAGAAAATGATATAGAATATTTAACTAGAAAGTTAAAATTGTAATGTATAAAATATTTGAAAATATGTATTTTTAGAACTAATAAGAGTATTCCTGCATATCAACGCTACCATGCATTGGCATCTCCAGAAGCTATATCTTTAATATTACCATACAAATATCGTATTTTGGAGGAAGTATTTAGATCTACAGATCAAATCGTGAGCATGCTTCATAATCGTTCTGAAATTTGTACCTTCAGTAAACTGAAAGCTGCAGTCCAAGAACAAACTAGAAAGTAAATAAAATATAGTGTCTTTTCTTAATTGAATATATTCTTAACTTGTATATTTATTATTTGTGCAATGTATATGTATATAAACCTTAAAAGCCTAAAGCTAAACTAGTCAATAAAATAATCAAAATTACCCCCAATTCACAACTAAACCAGACTAGCTAAAGAAAATAAACTCTAAAACATAACTAATGGGTTTCACTACTTACAAGCAGACTTATCAGCTGTAAAGCAGTAAAACCAAAAAGACAACAAATTTATACTAAATATTACCCACAATTTCACTTATATCCCACACACTGTTAATATTAAAAGAAATTTTAAACAAGTTAATTGGTTCAGAATCATAAATTTTTAATAATAAAGATACTTTTTATTTCTTTCAAAGAAGACAACATTAGCCTCATCAAAACTAATATAGTGGCCTGTATCTTTTTCGTGGATATTTATTGTATCTTTATCTTTTCATTAAGCTCAAACAACTCTGGCCTATATACACCTTCTTTCAAAAACAAGGGTAATATACACTTCCAAGAATAATCTTTCTATCAAAAATTTCCTTTGCATTATTTAATAAATTATTCAAAGTAATACACCTTTTCCAAGCAGTTTTCTTATTTCCAACAAATTACAATTTTTACACATAATTCTATAGGAAGACAATTTAAAAAGCAAAGAAATAAAATATTTTTCTTTATTCTTCACATTATTATTATTAAATAAAATACTTTTAACAAATTTATCAGATTAGTCAACACTCAAATAATTTACAAAATTACCTCATTAGAATTATTTAATCTCTTATTTCTATAACAATAGTTTCTTAAAGCTGCTATCAGGTTGAATTATAGATCTTAGTCCCTTACTCTTAACATAATGCTTACATGCCAAACAATTAGTCTTTACATTTCTAATCGCCAATAAATTTAAAAATTTTAATTTAGCAAAATCTAACCCCATCCTACAATATATTTTATAGAAAGATCAATCAACTCTTTCAATTTATCATTTTCAACTACAAACAACAACATATTTAACAAATAACTAAATATATACCATCCTTAATAATTTCCTGAACAAATTAAAGAAGCAATAATATAATCTATTATTCATCTTTCCCTAATCTTATAAAAATTACTATTATAAGTAAAATACAATGCTCCAATAATAAAAGCAAATCTTTAATAACTTTAATCTTATTTTTTGACAAAAATCCTTTTTTAATCAACACAGACATAAGAACATCAATACTGCTTAATTTATTAATGGATTGATACATATTTTCAATATTCAAACTACCAAATATCTTATCAAAACCTCAAAAGATGAAGAAACTGTATACTGACCAAAATTAAAAAATTGTTTTAAAAAATTATCCAAGAAATTAGAAATACGCGTAACAACACAACCTGTAAAGTCAAAAATAAATCTTGATGGAAAACCTTTGTGAGTCTTAATATTCATAAACATGTTATCTTAATGATTTGATATCAGCTAAGATGTTTATGAATATTAAAACTCACAAAGATGTGTTGTTGAGGGTATTTTTAGACTCTTGAATAATTTTTTTAAATAATTTGTTAATTTTGATCATTACACGGTTTCTTCTTTTTGGGGGGTTTTTGATAAGATTATAATTTTAAAATTGAAAGTAATTGGGTTTTTGGTAGTTTAGATATTGAGAATATGTGTAAATCTGTTAATAGATTAAGCAGTATTGATGTTCTTATGTCTCTGTTGATTAAAAATGGATCTTTCTCAAAAAAATAAGATTAAAATTATTAAAGATTTGCTTTTATTATTGGAGGATTGTATTTTACTTATAATGATAATTTTTATAAGATTAGGGAAGAGGCATAATAGATTATATTATTTGGAAGAGGAAATTATTAAAAAGGATTGTATATATATATATATTAAGTTATTTGTTAAATATTTGGTGATTGTTTGTAGTTGAAAATGATAAATTGAAAGAATTGGTGAGTTTAATTGTTTTGATCCTTCTATACAATTAAATTAAAATTTTTAGATTTATTGGTGATTATAAATGTAAAGAATAATTGTTTGGTTTGTAGTCATTATGTTAAGAGTGAGAAGTTAAGATTTGTATATCATAAAGTAACTGCTTTAAGAAATTATTGTTATAGGAATATGAGATTAAATAATTGTAATGGGATAGTTTTGTTTCAGAAAGGTCAATTTTATAAAGATTATGTTAGTGTTCCGCTATTCTGATAAATTTGTTAAAAAATTATTATTATAGAAATAAGAGATAAATAATTCTAATGAGGTAGCTTTGTTTCAAAAAGTCAATTTTATAAAGATTGTTTAGGTATTGGCTACTCTGATAAATTTGTTAAAAGTATTTTATTTAATAGTAATTGTAGTAATTAATAAAGCAAGTCCTATATAGCGTGACATTGCTTTTATAAGCTTGTATTTACAATGTAATATAGTAAGCATACCAATAGCTCAATCAAGCTCTTAATCCATAATTGCAGTAAGAGAAAATATTTAAAATCTCTATCCAGAACGTTTCTATCCCCAGATCAATTGGTTTCGAGCTTGACTCATCTCAGTGAGATGTGAAGGTTAAATAAAAATATGATTTTATTTCTTTACCTTTTAAGTTGTATTTTTATAGAATTGTGTGTAAAAATAGTAATTTGTTTAGAAATAACAAAATTATTTGGAAAAAGGGTATTACTTTGAATAATTTATTAAATAATAGAAACAAATTTTTGATAGAAAGATTGTTCCTGGAGTAGCGTATATTATTCCTTGTTTTTGTGAAAAGGTACATATAGGTCAGGGTTGTTTGAGCTTAAGTGAAAAGATAAAGGTACATAAAAATAGAGTTAAAAATAAATAATTCAGTTCTGCTTTATATTTCCATGAAGGTTGTCTTCTTTGAAAGAAATGAAATAAAAAGAAGAATCTTTATTATTAAAAATTTGTGATTCTAAAGTAATTAACTTGTTTAGTAAGTTCTTTTAATATTAAGGGTGTGGAGAGTGGTTAAGTGGAATTGAGATAATATTTATTATAAATTTATCTTTTAGTCTTTTACACTTGAGAAGTCTGCTTGTAAGCAGTGAAAACCATTGATTGTGTTTTAGAGTTTATTTTCTTTGGCTAGTCTGGTTTAGTTGTGAATTTGGGATAATTTTGACTATATATATGTTGTAATAATTTTTAATTTTAATAACTCCATTAATATTGTTAAGTAAGTAAAACTGAGAATATATAGTAATATTAGAAATAATCTTCCATTGCATTTAGTATAAGAATTTACAAGTCAGACTTTCTAAAATCATTTTACTAAACTTGTAAATATTGCATTTTCTTTTGTCAATGCTAATTTAGGTGTTAAATAAAAATGCCCACTTTTATCTTTTTTCCAGATTGTTACATAAAATATGAAATACATTTGTCTGAAACTATAGCTGATTTTATTAAGACATCATAAAGATTCCATTTGTTATGTTTTACTATTTTGCCATGCTAATTTGTCATATCTGCTTTTATTTCTTTTATCTGTTCTGTCATTTGTAATTCTAGAAAATTTATATAATGTTGGTAAGGAGTTTTTTTTTTGGACTGCTCACTTGACTGGTATTTGTGTCCAGTGCACTTAGCAGTTCTGCTACTTGCTGGACTCATCTATTATTTTTTTACCATTGCTTTCTACATCATTTAACTTAGCAGTTATCTCTACTACATTTTCTTGTACCTCATCTACTGATTTTGCATTTTCTATTATTTCATTATTTATCTTTTCTGTGTTTTCACTATTCTCTTCTTTTTTCTCTTGCAATTGACAAAATTTACCAGAGAATCTTTCTATTATATGGTTACCTTCTTCCCTTATTTATTTACTATCTTTTCTAATCATTTGTCGTTTTTTCTCAAATTTTTTAGTGATTTCATTTATATTTTGTAGCATTTCCTGTTTGCTTTCTTTGATTCAGTCATACAACAATTGCTTCAGACAGATTTAATTTTTGTTTGTTCCAACTTTGTGGCTGTTCTGCCTCTTTCAAGATATTGTCTATGATTGATTCTTTCTTCATTTTCTTTTAACTGATCTGTTGATCAATCTCTCTATATGTCTATTATCACTTATTTATTTGATTTTTGCAGGAAATAAAGAAACAATAACTATTATTATAAAAAAAAATTCCGATAGATATAACCATGCAAAACTTTTCATAAATATTTGAATTTGCCTGAACTTAATACTTTTGCCTATTTAACCCTCTAACTTGCGAATGTCTTAACATTACTACTTATTAACTATTTCTTATAATAAATTCAAGTGTTAGTTTCGACTTCCATTTCAAGTGACATTATTTTAATAGGTCACAGCACTTATTTTAATAAATTATGTATATAATATATTAATCCATCACATATTCATTGCAGTACCATTAATGTATAAATAATAAAACTGTCATGAGTTAAAAATATATAAACATTTTTATTTTATCAGGGTGTGTTCATATATATATAATATGGAGCCACACATTAGGAAATCACTTTTGTCATGAATTCTCTAGTAAAAGATTAATGAGGTCCTATTTGAGACTCCATTTTTATTATACCAGTAACTCTGGTAAAAATGAATTAATCCAGCCACACTTTGAGAAACCCATTTTATTGTACCTGCAATCTTGAGGAGAGACTACCTTTAAATATGAGTAAACAAGTGCAAATTTCATAGTCGCATCTAAAATAGATAACAATGGAGATGAATGAATCTAAAACAGGTTATATTTTGAAATAGTTTTTAATTTAAATAAAAAAATAATACATTTTATTCTTTTACCAGGGCACCATGTTAAATGAACTGATTTCAAAAAGCCAGGATCCTTCAATTTACGAAACTACGAAACATTTAGGCATTTTTGCCCAATGGTTAAATAGTCTCTTTACTTAAAACAGTCTTTTTAATTAATTAAAATATGTGCTAAAATGACCATTTTGAACTTTCACAATTAAAATTAATTCACAGATATACATACACACAATAGCCAAAATTAAAACTAATTTTAAAATGCATTCATACAGCAAAGCATATAAAAAATAAATGGATAACAATGGCTAAACAACTAATAAATATAAAATGAATGATAACAAAGAAATTAAGGCCTTTTCAATATAGCTTTTTTTTAAAGAAATAGTTTTACTATAATATTTTTTTATATATATACTTCCATTACTGATCAGAATGGCTTGAAAAAATTGTGATGTTTTCTTTATCAAATAGTTTCCTTTTACATTTTCTATTTTTCAAAATAAAATAAAGACAATCTAGGCACACATTTTCCATAGGTGTATTAAATTAATCCTGGATTAGGCATTGATGTTCGAGTTTAGTACGTAGCAATGCATATTCTCTGGCAGTATCTATAAATGATCGATCCTTGGGTTGATTTCTGATGGACGATTTTTGCTTCATAAAGTACAATAACATTAAAAAGTTCAAAAAAGCTAAAAAATGAATGAATAAAAAATATCCCCTCCCCCCCACAAATGTGCCTCCCCCCCTCTCTCTCTCTCATCAAATTTTTTTTTATCTTTTTCCTTTTTTTTACTACAAGCATACAATTGATCGATAATTAAAGGACAACTTTTAATTATTGTTTGTAGAGTCATTTGCTATCAATAAATCCGATCAAATTAATTTTCTTTTTTTCAAACAAAGATTGAAGTATAATTATTTTAATAAATGTTACAAGTTTTATTTGCTTATATATCTATCTCACCATGTACACACATACATGCATATTCAAAATAACATTTTAAATCTAAAACAACTTTAAATAATCTTTAACAATTGAGTACATGCTTACTATGCTGGGTGACCACTACATTTAACTTCCAGATTATTACGTAGAATAGGAAATCCATGTCTGAAACTTTGGCTGATTTGATCACGACTTCATGAAGATTGCATTTATTACAATGTTTCACTCATTCAGATATCAATATTATAAATTAGATCACAGGAGTGTGGCAATCTAGTTGAAATATAGGATATTTTGGTGGGTGTTTTAATTGAAAATTATGCCCATAATAATAAAAAAATTTAAAATTATTCAGCTAATGTATTAAATAATGTATAAACATTTCATTTACAAAAAATCAAATAGTAATACTGCCAATATAAACGTCGAAAACTGAACTGTGTATCTTAACGGTATAAAAACAGAATTTTGGAAGAAGCAGATAGAAAACTAAGTTATATTAGAAACTAAAAATAATAGATTTTTAATTAATAGAAATAATAATATTATTGAAAGTATCTTGCTTGAAATAATGTGTTGGTAGAATGACAGGCTTTGAAACTGAATGTCCATGTATTATGACAAACTTCTTATAAACTCTTAAGTATATCCATTCGATTATTTCTTTATTTAAAATAGGATGGAAAATATAATGCTGAAGCTAGAATGCATTGGCAAGGAAATGAGAAATAATATCTTAATAAAGAATGCTAACTGTAGACTAAAAAGTTTTTAGCACACAATATTAAAATATTTTATTTATAATAGAAATTCTTTTTGAAAATTGTCTCAAAAGTTCCAACTTTGCATTATTTTAAAATTCTTAGTTGTTAAAATGGTGTAGGACACTTCACTTTTCAAGTAATAGGTGAACAAATGATTAATTTTTGAAGGGTTTAATACGTGATATAAATTATTGTGAAGAAATTAATAGTTATTCATCTTAAGTAAGAAAAATATCATTTAAACTTATTTTTGTATTTATAGTTACTGCTTTTTTTCTTCTTTTTTTTTTTGATTTCAAATTTAACTATTTGTGTAAATGTACAGATGCAAATAATCATCAAAATAAAAATACTTCAATATATTAACTATTATACATAAATAGGATAATATTTATTTACTTGAAAAATTTTATTATTTATTTAATGGTGAAATATTAGGAAGAAATTAAAATTACATTTTAATTCAAAATTTTATAGAAAAAATAAATGTGTTCAACTTAAAAATGGCACACAAATTACTTTATTTGAAAGGTTAACTAACTGATGCTATAGACTGGAGTAGTGATGATATTCCTTAGCAGTTTTATTGAACTATATTATTATTCTCATTGCTTATTTTTTCTTTAATCTGGAAAAGTTTATTATCTTCCAATATTTATTCAATTGATTGTCGGCAAATACAGTATCATTTTTATTCACAAAAAATGCAATAATACATGTGGCATAAGATTAAACCAAAGTTTATGAATTTTAATTAAGAAAAATTTGTTGATTTTATTAGAAAAATATTTGGTTATGTTCCCAAAGATAGGAAGTATTCATTTGAAATGATTTTTTTAATTTCACAACATTCATGATGATATTAAAACTAGAATGTACATAGTCAAGATTAGATTTCTCACTAGCTTTTTATACAATTTAAAAAAAATATTTTGTTAATGAGAATTAAAGTACAGACATAACTCACTATACATATTAAAACAGTTATACACAAGCATAAGAAGTGGTGGTCATGTGATGTTTATTGGCTTAGAATTAAAATACATTATTCTTTTTTTTTTTTTTAAGGAAAAAAAAAACATTATTAAATATACATTATTTTTTTAATTGTAGGAATTTTACTCTACAACATTTATCTCGGATAAGAACTGTTTGGCCTAAAGCATATTTCTTCATTCAAGATAAAAATGTTTCATCATTTGGTATTAAAAAATCATCAGATTACCATTTATGTGTCTATGTGAATCTTCATTTGGATAATTCAAGTAAGCTTTGCTCTTTTATTTGTAATCATATCAGTAGTTATTAAACAAAATTTATATGTTTATACATATACAAAAAAAAACTTTGGGTACTAAACTGCAATTGTTTACAGCAGTGCAATTCCCCTTTACTGCTGTTATGTTGCATATGTAAGGGCACTTCATATTAATAATTGTCTATTTTTTAGTAGGGAATCGCTGTAACAGAGCTGTTTTTAAATTGTGCCAGATGTATATGTCTATATCTAAATGCACTAATTCACAATTAAATAACTAAACAAAGTATTTACTTTAGCAGGGAAACTAATGGGAATAGATTTGTAATTTAGTTTTGGCCAGATAATTGTAAATTAGAGTATTTAGATATATATATACTTCTGAGATAATTTAAGGAATTGGTATAGTTAGTTTATTATAAATTTATTTAATGCACATTGATTACGTAAGTAATATTTACTAAGGCAATAAATCTTTAAGGATGTGCGCTTGAAAATGCGAAGATAGCACCTCTACAGGTCTTAAACACAAGCTTACTCTTAAAAGGAGGGGAACCCCTTCTTTTCTTCATCCTACTTTCTATATAAATAGGTGAAGCTGAAGCGGTTAGAACTGAGAGCGTGAAGCTATTCAATACTTCACTGATTAAGTCCACAATTCCTATTAGCCATTAGTACTCGCGAAATCTTTCGATTTACAACGAGTCAATGGAAAGATCTTCGCATTGTGCTTAAAGGTTTATTGCCTTAGTAAATATTAGTTTATTATATTAATTTAGGAATTGATATTTTATGTCTGTAAATAGATATATACAGAAACTGATATTTTGTTTTAAATATAAATTAATTTTACTTTTTCATCTTTTTTGTCACTCTTTTCTAATATTGTAATTTTGTTGATAATAATAATAACTCAGTGCAATCATGAGTGAGGTCTAAGTTATTTAACTGCCATGAATTTTATCAAAAATATATTAAGTTCAGAAGTTATGGTAGCATTAAACTTATTTATTAGATGCTGGAATTTTTACCCACTGCATCATATGAAACTCAATAAAACTTTTATATCAAATTGCTATCATCTTAAGTCATATAGTATTATAGAATCATGTTTTCAATTGAAAGATGGGAATAATTGTATATATTGCGTTCAATTATTCATATATAAGCAGTTCTCTATTTACATAAAAAATTTAACGGAACATTTATTCACATGCACTGAAAAGAAAATGTGTAGAAGTAGAGTTAGTTACATTTTCTCCAATTTTTGTAGGTTTAATATTCTTTGCTCCATGTTTTTATTTTCAGTTACATAAATACTGTGACAGCCGAAGAAATTGTTTTATTTTTTTAGTGCATTTATTTGAATAAAGAATATTTCTTCAAATTATTTACTTTTTAATTTTATATAGTTTCAGAAATTAGGAATAAAGAAACTATAGATACAATTTAATATCATTAAATGCCAATACCATAAATATCCAATCCCATATAAAAGTTTAAAAAAATTTTTTTTTTTTTAAATTTAGCTAAAATTGTTTGAAAATTTCAAATCAATGTATTGGCATCAGAAAGTCACATTTATGCAAAACTTCAGTTATATCAAAAATTGGAAAATAGGTGGAATTTGAGATTTTACCCAATCACAAAATAAGTTAAATAAAAATATAAATGTACAGAAACTGTGTACAATGTTCTATATTCATTTAATCATTCAGAATTGAATAATTCAGGTGTTTTTTGTTGTTTTTTTTAAAGTGAAAAATGTAATTCATTAATAGCAAACTTACTTAACTTTATATACTATTTAAATACAATTTGTTAAACAGGATGAAAATGAGGGAAGAGATATCTTTCACATTCATTAACAAAAAATAATTTCGATCACTTTATCATATTGTTCAAATTGTAATAATTCTGCTTGGATTTGCAGGAAAAGAGGGGGGGGGGTTTACATTATTTTCTATTAATAGCAATAAACTTATTGGTACTAATTTAGTTGACTACCTGTATTTTATTTTCTCTTTGTTTCTTTAAAACATTGCTTTGATGTTGTGAAAGAATACTGGGATGAACATCAATTGAATGAAGGTTCTTTGGATTTGGAAAAGGGATTTATTATCATAATACTAGTAATTTATAAATTCAAAGTGGAATGTGTTTTGTTTTGTTTTTTGTGGGTGTGAATTTTTAGTATTATTTGTTTTTTTTTTTCAATTACTTATTTGGTTTTGAGAAAATGTGAAGGAGGGGCGATTAATTGTAAGTTTTTATGATTTCTTGTAATACTATCCAATATTGATTTATAAAATTAATTGATGTATAATCACTTAGTGTTTGTAATTGACAGATTTGTTTTGGAAATCTTTATTTTTATTATATGACTTTAAAATTTTTTAATTTCTTATTTGCGTTTTTTAAAGTGTGTGTGGGGGGTGGGGCTAAAGTATTGTCAACTACATTCAAAACAAAATACAAATCAAACCAACAATTCAAATAAAAATGAACTTGGCTGACTTTGAAACAATAACAAATTTAAAAAAAAAAAAAACAAGCTTAAAATAAAACTTATTAATTTGGATTTTCACCGCCCACCTGATAGTTGCTTATTTTTTGACTTCACAAAAATCAAAAAAATAAAAGACATTGTCACTAGTTTTGAAACGAGTGATTTATTGATATCACTAATCATCCAGATTTGAGTCTATCCATTTAGTAATCATCTCATTAGCACCGCACCATAATTAGGGTTCATGAAACTCATTCACGATATTGCACTACTAATTTAAACCTTTGGTAAAGTGTCAAAATTTAAAATTCATAACAAAACCAAACGATGTACCCATACATTCCCTCAAATAATGGACACCATCTCAAAATAGAGTGTAAAACCATCGATAAGACAAAAATTTATCTTTAATAACTCACATTATCTTCTATCATTACATTAAATTAATTATATTGCATTAACCTTTATGTTTTTATAATATGATTGAATAAATAATAAAATAAATATAAAAAAAAAAAAAGACAAGAACTTTTATCAAGCAAACATATTTTCAAAGTAACTAGATTAGCTAAAGTTTAAAGGCTGAACAATGACATGTTAGTTATTACTAAAATTTATCATGTGTAACATACTTACAAAAAAATAATATCAGAAAGGGTTTACTTTCAGTTGTTTATCTTAATCTATTTATTTGTGCCAACATAATCATAAACAGTATATATAAAAAATATACTTTAAACATTTCGGTATTTGTCTATATGGAGCCCTTTATTGTGAAAATGGAATAATCCTAATGATTATTTGTTTATTTCCTCTGTCTATAAATTAATTTATATTAATTTTGTACTTGTTGACTTGTATTGGAAATGCGCAGGTTTATTACATACAGTTGTAAAATAAAATAGATTTAATTTATTCCAAGAAATAGTCCATGGTTTAATCATTAGATATGAAGCTGAACAAACAAATTTATTAGTCCTGGTTTTGGAGTCTAATTGATTGACATCAGTAGGTTTTTTTCTCTCTCTTTTTTTTTTTTTTGTAGAGATATAGTTAAGATGGAGTGGCAATGGTGTTACTTATTCATGAAACAGGAAACAAAATATATATAAATCTTGAAAATGCAATGATCTTTTTTTCCTTGCTACTGTTGTCATTCAAATCATGGCTGGATAATATCAACTCATCTCATATGAGATTTTGTGCTAGCTGATAGATGGACGATTGAAATTTGGTAATCCATTCTGGTGAAATTTAAACTACTCACATATGTGACTTTTGCATATTTAAACAATAATAGAAATAATTTTCTCTCTGCTAGAAAATAGCTTCTTTTATAATCACATGTATTTATTGATAAAATTTATTTAAAAATATATTACTTCAACCATTCATCCAAACTATCATGTTTTTTTGATAAACAATAATGATTGAGTCATAAAATATAGAGAAAAGAAAACAGTTAAAAATAATGAAATAAATATTATTTCTAATGAATCAAACTAAATAACTTTATAACTTTCTTGTTTAATTAATAATTTTGGCTTACTTAGAATCTTTTTTTTTTTTTTTTATGTATACACAAATATTGGAGATTGTATATGCATTTATAGGAATAAATGTAACTTTTATTTCAGCTATATTGTTTATAAATTCTGTTATTTCTGTACTATATATATATATATCTTCTATCATCTGATAGGCTAGTGACATACTGCTACAGTAATGACATCCAATGTGGGAAATGAAAATGAGTCTAATTTCATTGAGAACATATATTTGCCTCCACTAATTTTATCTCCACATCACATTTTAATATTTTCTTTTGCTCAGCTGTTTTTCTCGTCATCATTTTTTTTTTTAGTTGTGTGAACTATTACTATCCCTCTGGATTGTTTGATATTTATTATTGTCTTCAATCACGATTGGTTTACTTATTTATTTATTAGGGATTTGGATGTCTTTTAGTGACTGGATACGAAACCAACTCCCACGCCGTGATAGAAAAATTCAACTACCATCCAGAGTACACAATGCAATGTGAATAATTTGAGAGCTATCCCATTTCAAGCACTATACACAACTTACAACCCAGAGAATATAAAAAAAATTAAATACTGAAGCTTTTCTCAGTGGAAATTTTGGTTCATAGTACAATTCCATCCAAAGTAAATAACCACTGTACAAACTTAAATATTAAGCCCTGCTTATTTTGAGACTTAGGACTAATTTTTTTGAACTCTAAACTGGGTTATGGCATGCTGAACACATTGCATTCTCATTTCGCTGCCAAAATTCTTTATCTATTATCTGTACTGAAGTGCAGCAAACACATCAACAGCTAAAAATCACTTCCAATATCTGAAAAGATCTTTTCCTTTTTTTCATAATCATCTTTGTTTTTATTTTACCTTTTTTTTATTATAGCATCAAAAGTATAATTGCATTCTGCTTTTGGAGACTGGGTATCATGATCAGATCTGTGATATTTAGGTTAATGCATGATCAGCTTCTAGTTCACTTATTATGCAAGTTCTGGGGAGACTGATAGGATTATCATTTGATCTTTTGTTTCATCTATTCCATAGTGGTTCTTGTGTCTCTTCTTACCATAATAGCAGTTTTTGTGTGTGTTTCACATATTGGATGACATTTATATTTAGAGCCATTAGACCTTCTTCATGATGTTTTAGTGAAAGTTTAAATCCCTTTTCCTTTCCTACCATAGCTGGTTTGATAGTATCAAAATCATTTAACAGCTGCAATCTGTTCAATAGTATGTCTTTCTGCACCAATCAATGTACTCTTGATGTGACTGGGGAAGCTTTGTCTCATTATATAATTGATTTGTAAATGGGTCTGATATTAGAGCTCTTAATTCCGCTACTTGTTTCCTAAAAATGGAGTGTGGGGCTCACCAAGGGAACACTTTTCTTAGGATACCTTAACTTTGATATCCTCCTAGCAGTTTAATAGTGCTTATTTGAAATTTTATAAAATTTCTAGGACAAGTGAATAATGAGGTTCACCAAGCTTATACTCTTTGCAAATAGTTACAGGCTATAGTCAGCTTTGCCTTTTCGATCAATGCGTTTAACCAGAAATATATTTCCAGGCTACTTATGTAAATGGATGCTTTGTTTTGCTTGCATTGACTGAAAAGAAGCTAATTTTCCAAGAACTGATTCACTATGCCAAGGATGTGATTCTATAATTGGGAGTCACATATTTTTTTTTTTTTCAATTTTATAGTTCATCTTTTTTTTCCATAGGTCACATTCAATTTATCAACATAGCCATCTTATCTGTGATCAGCCTTCAGAGTTTCTATGCTTTTTGACACTTTTTCTACTGACCATCATCACAATCTGGAGTTACTTTATTTACTTACTCAGTCTTTTATTTTATATGTGCTCCAGTTTTTTCCCTGTAAGTCTGCCAATTCCATTGTTTCCTGTAGCTGGCTTATTTTGCCATCTTGTTTTTGTTTTTATTTCTTTATAAACTTCATCCACTTTGCACTCACACCCCATAATTCTCCCTCTAATTTTTTCATAACTTCTTTTTTCATTTCTGGAAATTCTTTGTTTTGATTATTTTGACTATCACATTTTTTCCATTTTATTATTCATTTCTTTCATTTAGCTTTCATTATCTTCAGCCATCTTTTCCATTTTTAATTATTCTTTTCATTCAGTTCTGTCATTAAGTTTATCAACATCATTCTTTCAGAAAACAACTCCTTCTTTGCTGCTCTCCTCAACCTACTTTTCTTCATTTATTGCCGTACATGACTTTATGTCTTGTTCTGCTAACAATATAGTTTTTTTACCTCTGATTGACTAGCTTGTATTTTTGCATTAGCTCTTGTGATCATTTACCAGTGATACAGACAAAATAATAATACACAAAAGTAAATCTTTTTTTTGTTGTTGTTGTTATAGTTTCCACCTCAACCACTCATCAATTCCATTTCCAACCCCACTTCATCATAGCATAGTTATTTTTATTCATTTAGTTTTATTATACTATTTTAATTTTATTCATGATCAGATTCCCTCACTATTTTAACCACTTCTTCATTCTTGCATTTCTCTTCCATTTATGCAATATCACTTTGTTACTCTGTTTCCTCATATTTCTATTATGACAAATGCATTCAAGATTCTTGAATGATTCGCTTGTGTCTACACATTTAGTCGACATATGTAATGGGTCAACACAGATGCCTTTCAGTACATTCCATTATCTGTTATAATTGGATCAGTTAAGTATGGCATATAAGTCCATGCTGCAATGTAGGCCATCTTTACCATCCTTTACAACAGTGGTTTTCACCCCTGCGGCCCGGTAAAAATAAAGATAAGATTTCGCGGACCAGCAGAAGTTTACAAATAAATTTTCTTAAAGATGTAACCTGCTTAACCTTAGATAAGCATAATTGTTATAACTGACCAAAACAGCACACTAGTTAATGTGTATAGTAATGGTGTTGCTTACCTTCACGTATTGAACACTCTTTCTCGAGTTGCTGCAGTCATACTGCTACAGAAAACATACAATAGCAATCATTCTCATTAATGTGCTTGCATTTTACGTTTATTATTTCATTGATAAAACATGCAAGAATAAAATGTTATTCACCTGAATGTTGAAAAAGTCAAGTTTTGATCTTATTTTTTTTGGGGGGAGGGGGGTTGATAGACACCAAAGTTATTTTTTGTTTGTTTTTATTTTTATAAAAAGGTAACAGAAATTGGTTTTAAAAATAAAAGTTTTAGTATTTTAGCAGAATACAAATAAAGCCAAAAAAATATTGCCTTATTTAAACAAAAAAAAAAGAGAAAGAAGCTTGAAAAAGTCAAAAGTTTTGATCTTACTTTATTTTGGGGTGGTGGGGGTATATTGAGAAATACTTTGTAAATGTTAGAGACAGAACTTATTTTTTGGTTTTTATTTTTAAAAAAAGATAATAAAAATTGATTTTCAAAATAAAAGTTAAAGCCAAAAAAAAAAACACTAAAAATGAAATATTAAAAGAGAGAGTAGTAAAAATTTAAGAGATCAAAAAAAGTCACGTTGCATTTTATTGTTTTAACAATGCTGACAAGCAGCCGTGATTGGCTATCAAAAGACAACCAGGGTTTGTATACTAAAAAACTTTTTCTACCCCTCCCCCCATAAGCATCTATGATAAATAGAAAAACAAATTAATTTATGTATGATTGTTTAGATTTTGTTCTGTTTTTTTTTTTTTTTTTAATCGGGAAAAAATGCGATGAAAAAATAAATAAAAATTGTTTATATTAATTAAAAGTTTAAAATCGTACTACACCTGGGTCTCGTTTTATGCGATAGATAGGTTCCTCAGAAAACATGCGCAAACGAAATCGCGCAAAAGTAGACGTAACTTACATTGAAAAGGGGGGGATGCGGTCTGTGATTTTTCAAAATTCGCGTAAAAGCAAAGCACCAACATAAAATTACTTTAAAATTCGCGCAAAAAAAAAAAAAATAAGGAAATAAAATATGACTAATAAAAAATTTCAAATTTGAAAAAAATTGATACAAGACAAACCTTTTTTAACTATAATATTTAATTTTATTCAAAACAATATATTTTTATGCATAATTTACAGTAATTTATAGTTTTTTTATACACGTTTTAATTATTATCGCTATTTGCCGGTAAACAGGTTCGTTTGCAAACTGATAAAAAAATCAGATTCTTCACAAGATGAAATACAACTAGCGCCAACGTCACTCTCATGTTGTGTTAATTAATGGTTTTTTGGTGACAACGTAATTAGTAATTAATCTAACAACTAAAAATTAAATTCTTATTTTTGTCTTTAATTTTTAATTTTAATTGTGCCCACTGCAATTATTACGTTCTTTTTTAAAAAGCAAAAACAGAATGTGATTTAAAATGCAAAATTAACACGCACAATGTTTGAACAAATTTACATTATAATCTTGCAAAATTTAATGTGTGTATACATAAAATGTGGAAATCATGATTTTAATTTCATTATTGCATAAAATCTTACTATTATAAAGCACTGAAAATATTGAAATTACTAACATGAAAGTCGAATTCCAATAGTAATGTGCTATTACAGTACTTTCAATATAATATTTAAGTGCGCGAAATTTATTATTTAAATTAATAGCGTATTATCGGAGTTCAACTTCCGGTGAAACCTGAATCGCGTAACTTCAAAATCGTGTTAAATAAGTCTGCGTAGAAAGAGACCCAGGTGTATTTTGTTATTATAAACGTTCTTGCCAGTCTAGCTGCAGACCAGCAGAAAACTTCTGCGGCAGGTAGTTGAAGACCACTGCATTAAAGCATTGCCGACAAAAGTATTTTGTCAGATTAAGCTTTGAAACAAATTATTATACTGTCAGAAATAAAGGAATATATAATATTTGAGTATAATTATCATTTATAACTAAATGAATGTAGTAATTATGGTTCTCTAAAATTATTTTGTAAAAGACTGTTAAGGTTCTTTAGTGAAAATGCTAGCATGCATGAAAATATGTAATTTGTTATGATTTTGCTGTGCTAATATTTTAAACAAGAGTTATGTAGAAGAAGAAAAAAGTTATATGAATACTATATTCCAAGGATTATTGTTTTTTCCCCTGCCACAATTAGTTTATTTAACTTAGTTTGCATATTATAATAGTCCGATTTATTGTTTTAAAACAAGTGATATTTTTCTTTTCATATAATGTTTGTAAAAAATAATACTAATGAAATTTTCAACAAATGATATCAAGATATATATGTTGCAAGAGTAGCTTACAATCCTATCTAAACCAGCCTTTATTTACCCACACCACCAAAACAAACCCATTTAAAACGTAAGCTTAACAAGCAGATAGTTGAATATGCACTCATTTTTTTTGTGTGTGTAAACATATATATATATACGCTACACATGTTGCTTTATTAAGTACTAAATTGAACAAATGTCATAATGAACTAATTTTTCATATTTCATGAGAAGTAAAAAACCCAGTTAAAGAAATCATTCCTATATATATATCAACGATGAGTTAATTGGCAATGTGTTGAACATCACAAATAAAGACTTACCCTTAGTAAACATAGTGATGATTTAATGTCAAGCCCATCATTAGGCAACCAAGTATGGAAAATAAAAGAATTCTATTATGTAATTTTATTTCTTAACTACAATCAGTATAATACGTGCAATAATAGACAGCTACACCAGTAGAAAAGGAAATGGAAATGTTAGTGTACTAAACACCGGAAACTAAGCAGGGTATAAAAGCAAATGCAGTTCATTTCCACCTTTTGTTATTTTTCAAATGATACAATAACTGCACAAAGCCAAACCTTTAAAGATCGAATGTTCGAATCCAACAGAAGATGGCCGACTTGTTCGAATATTCCAGATTATCTATATAATTTTCGTAGTGCAAAATTATAAGAAATTGCAACCAACATTTAAACAGAAAAAGCTTGATAAATTCGTGTGGTTCAACGAATTGAACTGATTTTAAATTTAAATTTAAAAGTAAAAACTGTGCTATTATTCGAACATAGAGAAAAAAGAAATAAACATCGCCAGCATATATATAAATGATGAAGCAACTTTTTTCTTATATAAGCCATTAAGTGCGAGAGGTTTGCAGTTTCTCTCAATTTAATTTCAATCTGTTTGCGCTTTATAAAATAGATATTGTTTAAATGCCAAATAGTAAATTTAAAAAAAGTGAATCTATTATGAACTGCTGCTGTGCAATGTATTCTGGCTAAATTAACATTGCCATAAGACTGGAGTGTCACAGATCTACCAGAGAAGCATATTAATTTAATCTACTTGCCTATATAATGTCTAAAGAAACATCAAATGTCATACATTAAGTGTCTAAATGGATCCAGAAGGAAAGCAACTCTAGAAATGGCAAATAACATAATTTCAAACGTATTGCCGATGAATTCTAGCGAATGATGAATGACTTACCGAAGAATGATGATCCAAAGAGAGGCTATATCCATAAGAGATATTATTGCCAAACTCATGGTTATCAATCAAGATGAACCAAGGAACATTCTGATTTATTGTGGGGGTTTTTTTTATATATATGTTTGTAAAAATTTTAGTTTTATTTTATCTCCATATTGGAAGCTTAAACATGTTTATAACTTGGAAGAGTGCACTATGATTGAAAGCAACAAAGTGAAAGGGGGGGGGGATTATTAAGTTAGACAAAATGTTAAATAAAGTTTAGGGCCGCTTTCCCTCTGTAGTGACTTGACATTTGATCATCATCACTATGATGTGGAATGAGGTAAGATTTTTTTGATACTATTCCATATTAAGCACATATACTAATTCCGTGCAGAGTTTGTGTTATATTTTTTTTATTGTTAACAATTATTTACCTTTATTTTTTCGGTATGAATGATTAATCTTCTTGTGGGGATGCATTTTCCTATTAACTTTAGGGAATTGTACATAGGTGGGGGGGGGGGCAAAGAAGATGGAACATCAATAACTGGAATTGGACGATTTGACTATTATGGAAATACTCATAATATTATAAATTAATTAGCCAGCTTTGTGGTCAATTTAATAAAAGATTTTTTTTATGTGCTTTGTAAATAATTAGTACCATGTTATGTACTTCTACCATGGATAAGGGTTGGAATAGTGAAAACATTTAATTGCTGATATGGTAGAAATGCATTCTTGTCATGCGCAATTATTATTTTGCCATGTTTAAAAGTTTGAATTTTTATTTTGTTACTTAATAAATATTGTTAATTTGATTTTCATTAAAATGATCTCTATGTTATCAAAATCATTTATACATTCATTCACCAACTTATAACTTGATGTATATACATACGCACATTTCATTTTTATATAATAATACAGTAATATGTTTGGATGGATCTTTAAACCAATTGGAACCTGTATAGATGTGCGGTGGTTTCTATCTAGTGTAAATGCACCCCTGAAGAGAGACGAAGGCAAATTTCCTCCTGAGTTTGAATATGAGGCGAAATGGAATCCACAAGAGAAGTGAGATATGGATGAACTAGCCCGAATTGTATCTAAATTTAATGTGTAAACTTAGAGGTAGATGCGATCATAGATTAGGTACTTCATCGCATCATTCATAGCATCCTACCAGAAAGACCCTAGGTCCGACCGAGAACATCCCCCCTCTTCTGGTGGAAAACTCAGACTGTTACATTTTGGTGCACCAGGATTCAAACAAAATCTCATCAACCCATCTTTCTTCTTCACAGTGCAACTGGGTACAGTAAGGTGAAGAGCATTTGGAAATGATTCCCCAATTCAGCATTTTATTAAACTAATTGGATATTTTTTATCAATACTGGTATGGAATAGTGTAAGATTTGGATTGAAATGGTTGGTTATGTACTAATTTAATCATTGGTTGGAATCCCTCTATTACTCCTGGTATTTTTGAGAAAATAGGGCCAAATTCATTTATAACTGATCGCAATTTTAGTGCATCCTCACTTTCAAATAAGTTGGATTCTGCGAGTTTGCTATCCATGAATGTCTCTGGGATGGTTGATATAATAGTCAATTTCAGGTAGGTCATATCTCAGAAGCATTATCATCTTCAAGACTTCATTTATCCTGATTATCTTATCAGAGAAATCAATAATGCAAGTTAAAAGATTGACCTGAATTTTAGTTGAAATTAGAAAGAAATGGCAATAGGACCATTAAATTATGATGAGTGTATGCCCAGGTAAATGCTCAAAGGCAATTACTGAGTTATTTTAGAGCCATAGGAGTTGATCCATACAGAATGATGGACACCAATATTTTATTTAGTCCTTAAAAAATAGTCCAATAAGTCTCAAAAGGGAGCAGGATGAAGGCTAACGAGTTAAACTATTTGCTATCTATAATAGACACACATTACCAGTTGATTTCAAACCATATAACCATCATGAAAAAAGGACCCATATACAAATGTCATTTTACTGTAAGGTAGTTAATGAACTAGAAAATCATGAAAGAACTTAGATATGATCAATGAAATATCAAAAGATAATATGAGTAGGCTTTATAACCCTTTAAATAATAAAAAAAAAGAAGACAATCCAATGCTAAATCAATACATACACAATTTAAGTATTAAAATTTTGATTATATAAAATGTTAACCCTGTAAGGGTACAATCCTATCGAAACCAGCTTTTATTTATCCACAGCACCAAATCAAACCCATTTAAAAGATAAGCTTAACAAACAGATAGTTGAATATGCACTATCATTTTTTTTTTGTAAATATACATATAATATGCGACAAATGTTTACTTCATTAAGCACCAAATTAAACAAATGTCACAATGAACTAATTTCCCATATTTCATGAGAAGTAAAAAACCCAGTTAAAGAAATCCTTCCTATATATATATACCAACGAGTTATTTGTCTATGTGTTGTACGTTACGAATAAAGACTTAGACTTAATAAGCATAGTGATGACATAATGTCAAGCCAATCACTAGGCAAGCAAGTATGGAAAATAAAAGTAGAATTCTATTATGTAATTTTATTTTTTAACCACAATCAATATAATGCGTCCAACAATAGACAGATACCGCAATAGAAAAGGAAATAGAAATGCTAGTATACTAAAGACCAGAAACTAAGCGGGTATAAAAGCAAACCCTGTTCATTTTTGTCGTCTTTTGTTATTTTTCAAATGATATAATAAATAACTGCACAAAACCAACCTTTAAAAGTCGAATATTCGAATCCAAGAGAAGATGGACAACTTGTTCGAATATTCCAGATTATTCATATAATTTTCATAGCGCAAAATTATAAGAAATTGCAACCGACATTTAAACAAAGAAGGTTTGATAAATTTGTGCTGTTTAACAAAAGAACAACTGATTTTAAATTGAAATTTAAAAGTAAAAATTGTGCTATTATTCGAACACGGCGGGAAAAAAAATAAAACTTTGCCAGCATATATATAAATGATGAAGTAATGTTTTTTTTATATAAGCCATTAAATGCCAAATAGTAAATTAACAAAAAGTGAATCTGTTATGAACTGCTGTGCAATGTATTCTGGCTAAATTAACATTGCCATAGGACTGGAGTGCTATAGACTTACCATAGAAGCACGATGATTTAATCTACTTGCCTATATAATGCCTAAAGAAACATCAGATGTCCTACACTAAATGTCTAAATGGATCCAAAAGAGAAGCAACTGCAGAAAATGGAAATAAGATTGTCTAAATGTGTTGCCGATGAATTCTAGCGAATGTTGAATGATTTATTGAAGGATGATCAAAGAGAGATAAACTGTATCCATAAGAGACATTATTGCCAAACTCATGGACTTCAACCAAGGTGAACATTTTGATTGATTGTGTTTTTATATATATATATGTTTGTAAAAATGGATCCAGAAGAGAAGCAACTGCAGAAAATGGAAATAAGATTGTCTAAATGTGTTGCCGATAAATTCTAGCAAATGTTGAATGATTTACTGAAGGATGATCAAAGAGAGATAAACTGTATCCATAAAAGACATTATTGCTAAACTCATGGACATCAACCAAGGTGAACATTTTGATTTATTGTGTTTTTATATATATATATGTAAAAATTTTCGTTTTGTTTTATCTCCATACTGGGAAGCTAAAATGTGTTTATAACTTGGAAGAGGCCACTATGATTGAAAGGAATAAAGTGAAGGCAGGGGGATTATTAAGTTAAAATATTTTTTTTTATTGTTAAATAAAGTTTGTCAGCTTTGTCTCTGTAGTGACTTGACATTTGATCATCACTATGATATGGAATGAGGTAAGATTTTTTAAATACTTTTTCATATTAAGCACATACACTAACAACTACTAAAGGAACACTTTGTGAGTTTTGTTTTTTTTATTGTTAATTAACAATTTTTTCGGTAAGAATGATTAATCTTCCTGTGCAAATGCTCTTTCCTATCAACTTTAGGGAATTGTACGTAGGTGATGGGTGTGGGTCCCCAAAGAAGATGACTCATCAAAAACTGGAATTGGACGACGAGGCTATTATTGATATACTTGCATATAATATTATAAATTAGTTAGTCAGCTTCGCAGTCAATTTAATAAAAGATTTTTTTTTACTTGCTTTGTAAATAATTAGTGCCATGTTATATACTTCTACCATGGCTAAGGGTTGGATTAGTGAAAACATTTCATTGGTGATATGGTAGAAATGCATTTTTGACATGCACAATTATATTATTTTGTCATGTTTAAAAGTTTTGAATTTTTATTTTGTTACTTATTAAACATTAATTTGATTTTCATTAAAATGGTCTCTAGTATATCAAAATCATTTATATATTCATTCATCAACTTATAACCAGATATTTCATTTTTATATAATAATACAGTAATATGTTTGGATGGATCTTTATATCAATTGGAACCTGTATAGAAGTGCGGTAGTTGCTATCTAATGAAAATCCATCTCTGAAGAGAACAGAAAGCAAATTTCTCTCTGAGTTTGAATACTGAGGCATAATGGAATCCAAAAGAGGGGTGAGATATGGAGGAACTAGCTCAAATTGTATGTAAATTTAATGTGTAGACTTAGAGCTAGCCCATCTCGTGTCATTCACAGCATCCTACCAGAAGACCCTAGATCCGGTCTTAGTGGGATGCTTTCCCTTCTGGTTGAAAACCTGGACCATTTCATTGTTTTTGGATACTTTTTTTTTTTCAAATTCAAAACTTTGTAACATTCTTGCAATTAAAAACTGGGAGAAAAAAAACCGTGATGTTGCATATGTGAAAAGCTTAAAAAATAAACTATAATTTGTTTTTTTTTGGGTACGATAAAATGTACAAAAATTTGGATTTTTCTACTACCCAATCTATAGACATCATCAATGATTGTTTAATGTATATCAAACTATTCTTATTTAAAGACTGTGCAATTGTTGTGTCATGGGCAATGCATTATCTTTATGTTTGTAGCATAGATGATCCAGTGATAGATAAAAGAGAACGGTTTTCCATTATATATTCTTAAACTTTCTGTAAAAACACCAAAGATCATAGGTTTGATTATGTGATATTAAATAGTATGTCTTGTAAGTGAAATATATAAATCTTAGTGTGAAAATTGCCATATCACAAATAAATATTAAAAAAAAAATTTTTTCCCCAATATTTACTTATATGTATCTGAAAAAATCATTTGTATTGATTATATGAAACAATAATAGTTTTTCTTTTAAAAAAACATTATTTATTTTTTGTTTGTTTTAGGTTCATCAGTCAATCTTCATGAAAATAATACTTTAGAAGATATTTCTCCATCGTTTAACATTCCCATGAATGCCACTATTTTGAGATGTCGAAAATCCATTTTTCACAACAAACTAATTTATATTGTTAAGAAACATCATGAGGTAATGTGTGTGTTGATATATTTTTTTTATTTCTGTGCTGTGAGATATCAAATATAATGCTGTGTGTTCCCATAATTTTGTTCAATTCTTTTTTCTGTCACACTTTTTTTTTATTATTCAAAACATTATTTGAATTTATAATTATAAATAGAGTTAAATGTAATTTGCAAAATAATAATTGTTAACAATTCTACATTTAGAATATTAAATATGAAATGAGTAAGAAAATTTTAAAAATATTATTGAAATCTTTTGATGCTGTTGTGTTTGATTCGAAGCAAAAGAAAAACTAATTTAGTTATATTATTTTCCAGAATTTAACTCATCAGTTAAACTTTATTATAAATCCAAAATTCTTAAAATTCAAAAAAATGTAAAAATGAATAGTAGAGAGGCAAGAAAGCAATTTATATCAGAAATGAAGAGGAAAAGACTAGTTATAAGCCTCTACAAAACAGGATTGAGGAAATATAAAAAAAATAGAGTAAGATTTATATTATTCAGGAAATAATGATAGAGTAGATGTTTTGTTGTTAAGAAATTCGATGTGTGATCTTGTGTACATATTACCAAGTGAACATGATTGTGAAATATTGGAAATCATATAAAGAAATCGAAGAAGTAATTAAAAAAAGAATACTACAATAGAGAATTTGAATGCATTTGCAACACAGAAATTTAAAAATAGTATAGCATAATCTAGATTAAGAAAAGCAAGAATTGATACATTTTTGTTGAAAGCAGCGTAGCAATAATCAATGTCTGATTTAGAGTTCAAAGAGATAATTTACTTGTGGAAAACTAGATGATAACAGATTTATGTTGGATTATGTATTGATTCAGAAAAAAAAAAAAAGGTTATATTAAAAGTGCATATGCTTTTCAAAATTGAAAACTAATATTTAAGAGAATATGAAACACTGAGTCAGAAGAAAACAGGCTCTTGGAAAATTTAAAGAAGACAATAAAAAGTTTTCAAGCTTGTTAGATAATTTAAATGTTGATAAGTAAAGGAAAATTTAAAAGAAGTAGTAGATTAACTTAAAGATGAAAAAAAATAAAAAAATATGTGTAATGTAATGCAATAAAAATTAGTTGAAAGATAAAATTTAGAAATAAATGTTAATTCCAAAGGGAAACTTCTTGAATAAAACAGTTTGAGTCAGAAAAAAACCCCATTGTTTACAAGAAATGATAGTAATAAAAAAACAGACAATATAAATAATTTAGGGGAAAGAACCTAGTCTTCATTGAAGAAGAAAATCAAATAAAAAAGTTCAAAGTCAATTATAAATAATGAAGTAAAAGCTTAGCTGCGATTCCAAATAAAGTAATCTAAGAAAATCGTTAATATTTTCCATGTAATGACTGAATTTTTTAATGATTAATAAATACCCCTCCCCCAAATACTTATTCTATTGGAGAAAAGACTGCACAGTTAAGTGTTAAGGTTTGAGAACAATTAGCTTAATTAATTATTCAATATTCTGCCAATTTATTGTAAATTATGAATGTAAAAGATATATTTTCTTTTGAAAAATAGTTTGGAATTATCTAAAGTTGAAGAATAAGAAATAAAACTGTAATGTGAAGATTAATATTGAAATGTGTTAAAAAAAATAGTGAAAAAAATCTTTGCTCCATTGATGTCAGTAAATAATAGTTGTTAGAGAGATGTTGGGTTGTTTTATTAGACATATTGAGAAAAAAATTAAATTAGGAGAGATTGCTATTAGGAAATTTATATATGTTAAAGAAGATATTATATATTAAATGATTTTTTTTTTGTCTAAGATATAGAAAAGATAGGGCAAGGATATTGCCTGCCTTTTATTTTGTATGATATTCATTTCGGTGAGTTGCTTTTGATAATGATTTAATTAATTGGGGGGAGAGGACTCATAGAATATATGTTTATCAATATTGACAATACTCACCAGTTATGATTTTCAAGCCAGTAAACTTTGATGTGTGATTTTGTTTTAAGACAATTTAACTATTAACAAAATATAAAAGAGATTATATCATGAGATAAATTCACTAGTGGCTTTATTAAATCCATCATTTCTATTTGTGAGCTGTAGATTTGATAATCATTAACTATGTTGATCATGATTCATGAATGTTAATGTTTACATATGAGTGTGGCTATTAAATTCTTCTTATGAAGCTGATGATAGCACTATCCACGGACAATCCTGAATCTGTTAGAGATTCCAGTAATGTAGGCACTACTGTATGGAGAGTTTTGTCTCTATAAAATAGAGAGGTCTTTTTTTAATATAATTTTTGATTCTTGCTATTTTTGACTTCTATAGTAAGTTTGCTGTTAACTGAAAAGAGATCTTTTGATTCCTTTTGGAGGGCTTAAAGGAACCGAGCAGAGCAAATTCCTAATGTCCACATCATACATTCTTGTCATTGCAGCTCTTATGTGAATATTCATATAGTATTTGAACATGGATGGGCTGCTCACCAAACACACATTACTAGCATGGTAAGTTTATTGGCTTTTTACCTCTGAGTTTAAGATCAAAAAACACCATGGTCTTATCAATTGCTTGATAAGGCAGAAAAATTTTTTCTAATAAATATATACAATCATGATTTAGACAAAAATAAATCATGACCCTTATTCCCAGTAGGCTGTAAAGTCACCAGCCAAGGCAGTGGTCGAAGGCGGAGAGTGCTGAGAATCCCTTGATTGCGGACCCAGTCTGCCATTTTATGTCAACTTTTTATTTAGGTACTCACAATTGCAGATCACTTTTAAGTGAGGGATGATTCCAAGAATTTGAAAAAGATGTGTCTCATATTAAATGGCATATTATTAGACTTTGTGAAGAGACAATTCATTTAAAAAGTGAACATGTACTCTACTACAAAGACACAAATATTGGGAAGTACAAGTGGAGTAGGATTCATTATAAATAAAAAGAACAACAACATTGTGGAGATTGATGATGTATGGGACAGAATGGCAAGATTATTTATTCAACTTAATAGTAGATACCAAATGCAGATAATTCAGGTTTATGCCCCAACAAGTTCTCATAGTGATGATGTAGTAGAAGATTTTTAGGTGGATATACAAAAGGCTTTTGATCAGGCTAAACAACATTTTAAAATTGTTATGGGAGACTTTAATCCTAGAATTGGTAAACAAATGAAAGTGCTGTAAGAAAATTTGGTTATGGTAATAGAAATGAGAGAAAACAGACTTGTGGAGTTTACAGAAAAAGCAAAACTTTATATTATGAATTGTTTTTTTTAAATAAAAGTTGTTAAAAAGAAATGGACATGGAAGCATCCAAATGAAAGTACAGCAGAATTAAATTATATTTTTATTAACAGAAATACATATTTTAAGATTGTAATGTCTTTAATAAATTCAACACAGGAAATAATCATCGTTAATAAAGTGTAAGATAGGCAAACATTATTGAGGAAAACAATATTTACAGTTGATATCCCTAATTTTCAAAAACATTCTAATAAATTTAAATTAGAACTTGCAAATCCTTTTTGAGTATTAGTAGATTTTGAATATGATTCAGATTTGAATGAAATTAATTGGAAAATAACTGATATACTTTTAAAAACTGCAACAAAAATAGCTGGTAGAAAAAAACAACAATTGACCAATAAATTTTTTACAGACACTAGAGAATTTTATGAAGAAAAGAAAGAATATGAATATATATAAAAATGATGCATTAAGAAGGATTGAATATCTCGGAATTTGTAAAATGATAAAAAAAGAAGTTGTTAATAATATAAGTAAGTATATTTGTGCACTAACAAGGAAAGGTATAGAAGAGAATAAAAGTCTCGAGTGTAAAATAATATTTTGGTATTGGTAGTAAATTTATATCTGTAATAAGAAAAAAAGATGGAACTATTACTAAAAAGAGAGATGACATTGTAGAAGAGTTCTATGAAGAATTATATTGTAATAAAGAACGAGTGTTTCCCACATCTTTTATTTTTTTAATTGCCCAGGATTTTAGATGAAAAAGTGAGACATGCAATTAAATTTTCAATAATGGAAAAGCTCCAGGTAATGATGAAGTTATAATTGATATATTAAAAAAAGCAGATGAAGAAATAGAAAAAATTTTGGCAAAGTTACACACGAAATATCTAAATGATAAAGATATACCAAATGATTCCAAGAATACAGTATTAATATTTTAAAAAAGATGATAAAGAAGATATTAGAAATTACATATCTATCTGTTCTCAGTTTTAAACAAAATTTTTACCAAGAACAAGCTGAATGTAAAAGTGGTTTTAGTACAGTAGATCACATCCAAGTATTGAAAGAAGTTATTGAAAGGACCAATGAATATGAGTTGCCATTATGCTTTGGATTGTTAGATTATGAAAATGTATTTGATTCTATAAGCATTTTTTTAGTGATTAAAGCATTGGATTATCAAGGTATAGACCCAGAATATTGTCGTATTCTGAAGAATATTTATAAAAATGCAACAGCAATGATTAGATTACATAATGATACTAGGAAGGTTAACATTCAGGAGGGTGTAAGGCTGACTATATCTCCAAAGCATTTTACAGCAGCACTGCAAAAAATATTTTGGGGATTAAAATGGGAAGCAAAAGGAATAAAAGTAAATGGAGATTATTTAAATCATTAAGATTCTGCAGATGGTATATTTGTTTTTGCAAATAATGCTTCAGAACTTCAGGAAAAGTTGCAAGAGTTATCAAGTGAAATTAAGAAAGTAGGACTGAAGGTAAATATTAAAAAGATAAGAGTAATGTTCATTGGATTTTCTCAAAAGATGAAAATAAAGATTGATTATGACGAGTTAGAAGTTAACAACTGCAAATACCTTTTTCAGATTACAACTACAGATAGATACATAATGGAATTAAACTTGTTTGGGGTGCTTTTGGTAGAAATAATTTAATATTAAAATGAAATATGCCTATGTGTTTCAAAAGGAAGATTTTTAATAAATGTGATTTACCAATTCTTAATTAGATTTGACACTCAATAGAAGAGCAACACAAAGATTTCAGATCACTCAAAAAAGTATGGAGATATGCATGTTTGGAATAACAAGAAGAGATCATAAATGCAATAAATAGGTAAAAGAACAAATAAATATTACTGACATCGCTGAAAGAATTAAACGGCCGAAGTGGAGTTGAACTCGACATATTGCTAGAGGAGACATAATAGACGGACAATTGAAATCTTAAACTAGATTCCAAGAGGTTGTAAAAAACCCAGAAAGAGACAGCATGTGAGATTGACGAAATAAAATGTACAGGCATGATGTGGAAAAGAGACTCGAGATCAGAGAAGATGGATTGAACTCTTAAGTCCTTTATCTTTCACTGGATTGATAATGGTTGATGATGATAGATAACCTAAATGAATAAAAAAATAGCTACCAGATGAATAAGTAAATATTTCTGTATTATGTTTTTTAATACAATTTATATGTATAAAGTGCCTAGAGACTGGATGCATAGTTTTGCCATCTGGTGGTCATTCACTAGTCTTTGTCAAATATGAATAAATTAATTTTCAAATCATAAAATATATTTAGAACATTGATAATATGTACATATTGTATAATGTTTTTAATTTTTCTGTTTGTAAAGATATTTAGTTTTTTTCTTTTCTTTTTAAGATATTTTTATCAAAATTAAATCCACCAGTATTTGTCAATAATAAGCAGATAGTTCGTTGGCATCCCAAATTTCCAGTTGATGAAGTTGCAGACATTGAATTGAGTTCACTTCCAGAACCACCTTTTGTTCAAAAATACAACACTGCTCAAGATGTCTTGAATAATACCAAAGTTCAATTAAATGAAAAAGTAATACATATTATCAAATATTAAAATTTTCTTTTGTGTTTTTTATATTATAAATAAATACTTTTATCTATATATATACATATGTAATCTATTTATATTTGCATTGTACTTTTTTTTTAAAAAATCTCTTAGGTTAAAAAGGCTTTAGAAACAGTTGCAAAAAAGTCTAATAAAGAAGTTGTCAATAAAGAAATAAAAGTGGATTCTGTAAAATCAAACAATTCATCTAATGCACTAAAAGGCATATCTTCTTCACTTATTGAAAGGGTAAAATATTTTAAGTTAAATATCTTATTAATATATGCAAGTCAAAAATAAATAAGAATAATAAAACTAATTACATTTCTATAGAATTATATATTGTCATACATATGTATTATTAAAGTTGCCATACTTTGTTATAGACGTGCTAAAAGTTGACAAACAATAATCAGTGCTTGGTTGCTATGATTAACCAATTGAAGCAATTTAATAATTAATATTTTTGTAACAGATGTTTACATTATTTTAGTTGTTTTTAAATTTTGTTTTGGTGATTTTTTTCTTGGTAAGTTGCAATAAAAATATTTGATATATTGATGCAGTATTGGAAATCTGGCAGTCTTGTATACATTTTGCATAATTATTTTTTGTATGAAAATAAATATACATAATGTATTCATTTATCCCCACGCCCCCATCTGCGCTGGAAAATATAAATGTTCAGAAGTGCTTGGCTATTTATATTTATGAATGGTGTTCTATTGTCCCCTCTCAAACTCTCTTTTTAAAAAAACTTTCAATTGTTACAACAAATTTAATATTGTCACATTTTATTGAACTGGAATTATGGTTATGTGTGTATATATTATTTTTAATCATTCCTCTTACATGTGTTCCAGTCTTTTAATGATGTTGATATTGCTTATGTTATTTTTTCACCCATATATTTTGCTTTCAGTCTCTCCTTGGAAATTGCTTATGTTTTTCCATACTTTGCGATCTCTATTACGCTTTTATATGTCCAGGTTTGAAACTCACTACTGGTAGAAAAAATTTAGTAAAAAATCTTACTTTTCAAACACATAGGCATATTTTATTTACTTTTCACTCTAAGATAATTACTATTACAAATTCTCTGATTAATTCACCCATTAAGTTTCTATTGATATTAATAATTTGATCAAGATTTTTATACTTATTTTTTTTAATTCATTAATGGCAATCTTTTTTTTTTTTTTTTAAAGCCATTGAACAACATTATTTTAATCTTTTTACTCTTTATTTATACGTATATATATTTTTTGCTTTCATCTGATATTTCTCATAACATTTATTGACAGTTCTGAAGAATTATTTGCAAAATCTGTTCTCCATTTATTTTGATCATTCATTTCCTGTTGAATTCACAAATTACTTTCCTAACATTTTACATTAATTATTAAATAAAAAGAGAATAGTATTAAAGAAGGCAATATTTTAATGACAGTCTTGTATAGTGCTGAGTATACAATTTGGCATGAAGTAATAAAAATCTCTAATAGTGATTTTTTTATGTAAGAAAGTACTGTGTTTATCTGTTTCATAATTCTGTTGCATAATTTTTTAATGTAGAAGCATACATAGTAGAGTGATAAATTCAGAAATGAACCTAACCGTTGCTTGAAAATAGACTGCTAATTATAATTAGAGTCCAGATTGTAAAAAATTTAATTACTTATGTGTTGATATTGTACACCAAAGTTGACCAGGTGACATGATAGCACAAACATTGATTGTTAGTCAAAAATTGTGTGCTATTCATAGATAAAAGATGATATTGCCTTGAAACTACATTGTTATTGCACAACTTTGGTAATATTTTTATCTTTTTAGCTTACCAGTATTGTTCTAAATAGCAATTTTTGTAAAGGCCACATTTCATTAACAATCAGTCTACTAATTTTTCATTTGGTTTTTATAAGTTAGAACGAATCATTGCTATCTTCTCTAGCTGATATATATTTGAACCTTAATTTCCTTTTGGTACATGAACCATATAGCTTTTGTGTAATTTATGTGAAACATTAATAATTGATACTGAATGACATTCTCAAATTTTGGCAGCTTGGATGTAATTGACTGGTAATATCAACTTTTTTTTCTTATTCACTGATTGTCGTAGTCTTTCTATATAAATTAATTTTTGCAAGCACTAATATTATTTTACTCAAGGAATATAAACACTGAAAACATAAATACTTGATTATTATTAGGTAGTAATAAATATTAAAAAAAAAATGCTGATGGATCTAAAAACATTACTTATACAAAAATAATAAAGTTCCAATTGAAATTGTTAAAATTAGTTTGAAATGGAGCACATATTTATAAAGTAGGATATCATTTGCTCAACTATACAGTCTTACAACTTATGTTGTTAGAATGGGGTTCTTAAATATCTACAACTGCTATTTCATTATCTTACCATTATTTATTAATAATTATTCATTTCACTATCTTATGTTTCAACAATAATATTTATTGATTTCATAAAGATTACACGATTTACATAGAACATGTTTACAAATAGTTGCCAGGTTACATGGGCACATAAATTTACACATTTATTACACAGTGGTTAGCATTCTAATTGGGATGATTGTTACATGTATTAATTTTGAACATATTGTATTTTTACATCTGGTAATGTATGACTTGATAATACAACAGTTACAATATGATGGATACATATGTCTTCTCAATTTAACATAACATAATTACATAAAATCAATATATACATTAATCCAAATAATTAATACATAAAACTTTATTAATTTTGTTACAATATATACACAAAATGGGAAAGGTAATAGAAATAGTTACATAAGATGTCTTAGTGGGAATGGGTGGAGGGAACCAATCTGGTATGTTATGATGTTGTTTGTGCTGAATAGGGTGGTGCACTTGGGAGCGTTAGCTTTTGCATTGAACTAGTCACCGAGTTTGCCTCATTGCCTGCTGAGGTTTTCTTGATATTGCAATGGATGACTGATTGTGAGCTTGTCAATCCTCGCCATGTGTTAATTTCTGTTTGGATTTACAGGCTAAGAAAATGGTTGAGAATTATAGTGTCTTCAATTCACCATTATTTGTAAGACTTATCAAAATTTTTAATTTTTTAATATGAACAATTTATTTTCTATTGGTTTCAGAGTAAATTGTTGTTTTCTCATTAATTTTTGTTTCATCTTTTTTTTTTTTTTCAATATTTAGGTACTAATAGACTCTAATTACACTGCTATTGTAAAACAATTCAGTGCAAGATATTGATAAGATAATTGATATTTTGCTAAAACAAATCTGCATCTGCCAAACTCAATCGTCTTTTGGAGTCTTATAATAAGTTTACAATAATTTCTAATGTGAAGGACGTAAATTGTTTATTGTCTGCTAATTTTTTAAATATAATTATATACACAACTTTTCACTTCTTTTTCTTTAATGGGTAAAGATTTAGAGAATAGATAATAAATTTATATAAGAAGAGTATTAAATTATAAAGGTATTTTAAAAGAAATAATTAAATATAGGGAAGGAGGTAAATAATTATATTTGTAGATGATAATAATATTGTGGTTTTATTTGAATATTATATATTTGGAATGTATTAATATTTTATTTATTTGTGTTATTATTTTTGTTTTTTGTTTTTATTTATTTTATTATTATTATTATTATTATTTTAAAGGAAACTTGATAATGACTACAGATTGTAGTTGAAACATTGTATGGAAGGGAAATAAAATTATAGTTTGGAATAAAACAAGTTTTAAAAAGAAAAAGAAGGAATGTTGAATTTATATAATTTTTTAAACTGGAAGATTAAATTACAAATTTTTTTTTTTTCCCCATATTTTATTTAGCAATTCTAGCCAAGATTAATATAGTAAATATATTGCATAATCACCATTTCATATGCTTATCCAATCTGTTAAAACAGACTTAAAACTCTCCATACAGTAGTATCACCCAGTGCAAGCCGGAATAATCAATGAATGCAAGAAGATTTTGCATAAAATCCTCAACTAGTGCCTACTCGTCCAAAATTCCCAGACTAGTTTCTAGCTTGTGGCTTTCATTAATGAGTAGCCTTGATCTGAAAGCACTGCACCTAGATCTTAGGTTTTGGGATCCAATACAACTCTCCAGCATTGGATCCTAAGATTTAGCATCAGTGCTCTTAGGTCCAAGACTCCTCATTGATGCAAGCCACAAGTTAGAAACTAGTCTGGGAATATTGGATGAATAGATTATAGATAGGGATTTTAGGCACAAACTTTCTTGCATACATTGATTACTCTGGCTTGCACTAGGTGGCACTACTGTATGAAGATGTTTGCTCTGTCATATAGTAATAGTAATGTTTTCTTGCTTGCTCAAGGATTTACATGTGATAATTTACAATTGATTAAGAAAAGAAACCAGGGGTTAAGAAGTTAAATAACAAAAATATTTATTACATGATAAAAAATGCTGATCTGATTGTTGTACTCATATGGAGTTGTTGAAATAAAATCATTTTTTATGTATAAGAGTGAACTATAGAATTATCTTCTATAAGTATATCAAAAACATATCTATTTCAATATGTATAGATTTTCTAATTAAATAATTTTATGTTGGCCAAGAAAAAGACCAATAATGACTTATGTAATTATGAAGTCTTAGAATAAGTAGTCACAAGCTAGTAATCTTGAATTGACCTTATATATTTAAATGTTGATAGCAATTTTCCTGACATGATTGGTATCAGAATTAAATCTAAATATGTCACTCACGATACATTACCATATGAAAATATATTTGGTACAGTATTCTAAAATAATACTAATATATGCAAAGAAATTAACACTGTAGATAATATAAATAAGCAATTTCCACAGTATAGATAGTAATTACGGCAACAAAATTAAGTATAAAGACTATTTATTAACTGCTAAGCCGGACTTTTGGTACGAAATATCTTTGTCAAAGCACAATGGAAATCAATTCTCAAAAAAGACTTTAACGTTGGTTTCGGATGCCCATTATGATGATAAAGCTTAACTTGTTTATTCTTTGAACTGCCAGATTTCTAATCGCAGATACTATGGTGAAACTCTTGGTAATTTGAAATTGAGAATTTCTTAACATGTTCACTTATATAATAGAACCAAGCCCAGCTCTCATAGTTCAATATTCATTGACCATGAACACTGGCCATTTTTAAATCTGATGACCCTAAAATTGTTTGTCTTGAGAGCAACAACAAACAGGAAATGAAAAGTTAAAGAAGCTTGCTATATTATAAATTCTGTAAATGCAATTAATATAAAGGCCATTATTGTTTTCTGGTCATTTAATTTGACTGCATGATTTACACATGCAAATGTGTTAAAATTTATAACCATTTTAATTCAAGTGTAAATACAGTTGGGAATGATAACACATTTTTACTAATCTCTTATGTCAGTTATGCTTTGACATAGATATTCCATAGTGAAAACTTGACTTATTGTATTTATACTTAATTTTGTTGCCCTTATATAAGGATGGAAAATTACTCAAAACTTCATTATCAGGCAATTGATGAAACTTGTTAGTGACAACTGCTTATTTATTAATATATGTTTATCCTAATTGTTTTCTTGAGAAAAATTCACAAAGAGAAATCCCCCCCCCCCCCCATTGTGTATAACTGTATTAATTGCTGAATTATTACACTTAAATATAAGGATTGAAAAATTGTGGTTGAAATGAATGAAAGTTTACTTATTGTTTTGATTTTTTTTGTCCTGACTCAGCATTATAAAATTATTTTCATGGAAGTCAAACACCATATTCAAACTAATGATATTTCTGATAAATGTTAGGTTGTTTGAGGGAAAAGGATGCTGCTAAGATCTAATGTTGAACATGTTTCCTGAAATTATTAACGGTTGTAACATTATTTATTTGCATCCAATGAAATGTAACTTTTCAGTAATATAATTTGTATTACGTAATGAAGTTTATGAAATTTAGTAGTGATTAGTGAAAAATTCATTCTGAAAATAAACCAAGATTAATTGTATACAATCTTTGTTTTATGTTTTTGTTTTTTAGTAAAAATAATATATTTAAAAAATTTCATCTTCACTATATCTTTCCTTTCATTTCATCATAAGTGAAATAAAAAAAAATAGAATAGATGGAATATATGAAGAATGTATATAATCTCACTAACACACACATTTATTTTCATAGCAAAAAATGTGATCATTTTATAATTCAACTATTAAAAGATATTATTCTGATAATTTTTCGAAATGATATTTCTAGAAATAAAACTTAATTTAAAATCAATAAAGTTGAGACAATTCTAATCTTAGTAAAAAAAAAAAAAGCAAGAAAAAGTTCTTCAAATAAAGTATTTAATTGGGTTAGTTTTAATACAAATATAAAATAAATTTTTTGTGTTTAAATTTAACGTTATATAGATTCGGCAAAAGGAAGCAGCCATAATGGAGGAAATGATGGTTCGGAGTCCAGATGAAGATAAAAATCGTACAATGTTATCAAGACTTCCAGAGTTTGTTCGTATCATCAGAAAGTATCCTTTGAGTTGAGAAATAGGAATGCAGCATTCAATATATATGCACATATCGCTATAATTTGCTTTTTATGGTAGTCTTATAATTATTTCATTACAGCTTAGTTTACTTTTTCCTCTGTTAATAATTGTTATTTGAAAATAGCAAATTACAAGCTTGGAAGGAAAAATATTTATTAGAAAATGTGTGTATGAAAAAAAAAGTATTTGTAAGAGCAAATATTTTTTATAAAAAGCATTAGACAAGGATATTAAGATTTCTTATTTGTTTAATTGAAATGATTTAGTATTGGAGTAAGGAGAGTTAATTTGTTTTAGCACATTTGCTGATATTACAGTGGTTGTTCATAGGAAGATTAGCATAACATAATGTTAATTAGGATTCATGGAATTTTTAAAAGATGTACTTTAAAAATAAATGAATTTAATGGAATGCATAAAAATTTATAGCAAAAGTTGAGAAAAAAAATTAGTACAAAATGGTTTTAGAGTATCTTCAACTTGATGGAAACAACCAGCAAAAATACCAATATTTTTAGTTCATTAAATTATTCATTACTCTCTCATTCTGCAATCTTTTTTTTTCTTCTTCTTTTGCCCTTTTTCTATTATTTTTTTTTTGTGTAAATTAATTTAATTTCTTTAAAGTATGATTACAGATGTAGCAATTTTCTTTTATATATAATTTATATAGTTATTGTTTATACCAATGACAAATCTATGCAAGTAGATGCTTATTAATTAAGCCAGCTTATTTTCAGTATTCTTCTCAAGTACCATATTTTACTTTTATAGACTAGGCCTCAAATCCATATGGCCAAATGTTGGACTTCTAAAAATATATGTTATTGCTACTTGAGAAATTTTACTTCATAACGTCAATATCTGGTTTTCTTTGCATTTAACTTGTCCTGTGTAGCTTGTGATTTTTTGTGTGCGTGTTTGCTTCTTGTTAGAATAGAAATATTTTTCCAAGTACTACAAATAATTGACTATTTCAAAAATTTCATCTACATATCTCTCTGCAACCAGTTTGTTGATTGTTTAGATATGTAATTTTAGTTATTATGACACTAATGATAAATCCATTTTTTTACTTATCTCTTATAAAAATTTGTATTTTTTTCCCCAGAAGTAGTCAATATAACTTAAGTTATTTATATATTGTAAATTGCTAATTCTTGTACCAGAATTAAAAGCTCTTTTTCATAAATAGTCAATATAATTATCATTTCTATCTTAATTTTTTTATTATCACTACAGTCTGTTAGTATAATCTTTTGTATTTTCTTTTATGAATTTAATTGCATGTTTTACTCTTCTTCAGTAATGGCTGAATCCATTTTTATTCCATATATTTACTTACTATGATCCTTTTATTTCTTTATGAGTTATTCTTTTTCACCTTTATTTGTATTCATCTGCACTTGATATTTTAATTTTAGTAATTTTTTTTTTTTAATTAGTCCTGTTTTAGCTAAATCTTTTTCTCATGATATCATTAATTCTTATCATTTTTTTTCAATTCGTGATGGGTTCTTGTTAAGTTACACTTTTATTTGATTTATATTCAAAAAAATTTTATCGAATGTTCCATAGAACTTAAGGTGTGATGAGGTTGTATGGTAAAAGTCAGAGAATGTTTTGTACCAAAGTGATTAATACATCCTTATGAACCTATCCATAGCCTGAGATTTGATCCAGACCGTATACATCTTAGAAATGTTTTGAATTTCTAGATTAACTTAAGGTTTTTTTTTCAAGTAGCTGGTATATAACCAATATGCATAGCCATTCAACATTAGTCAGTAATTGGCTATTTTACTAGTCTTAATTAGAAATGAAATAAGAATGAACAGGGTAAGAGGACTTAGCTATTCGCAAAGCAGGTAATTCTTTTCTGTTTTTTTAGAGGACTGTTAGAAGCTTTTGCTCAGAAGGTCCTTAAATAGGACCTTCTGAGCAAAAGCTATTTTATCGGTACTGATTGGTAAGCCAGGCCAGCCGCTTGGTGGCATTGTTTCTCTGCTAAAAACACACAATTATATTGATCTGGGCCTGACTATTTTTAATTAAATTATTTTTACATTTTCTCCAACTTTTATTAAAATGTTTTTACATTTTCTTTGCCTTTTTTTAAAATATTTGGACATTTGATATGACTTTTTTACTCGTATTTTGACATTTGATATGACTTTTTTCACCTATATTTTGACATTCTTGTAAATAATTTACGATACCAGATTTGATTCAAATATTTGTACATTTTCGTTTTCAAAAATGGCAAAATTAAAAACATTGCGTAATACAAATAAAGCCAAAACAAAAATCGCCGTATTTTAAAAACAAAAAAGAAAACCAAAGTTGAAAAAGTCAAAAGTTTTGATCTTAGTTTAACTTTTTTGGGGGGAGATGGGGAGAAATAATTTGTCGTCACTGAGACAAAAGATAGAGACAATAGTTATTTTTGCTTTGTTTTTATCTTTAAAAAAAGATTAATAAAAATTGGTTTTAAAAAGAAAAGTTTTAGTATATCAACGGTATACTGTAACGGTAAGAACTCGTATGCCTTGTTAACATGTTGCAAAATTCCACCACCATGTTCGAAGAGCAGCACAATAGACGGGTTCAGGTCCTACTGCACCATGTTCAAACATAGTCATTTCATTTCACAACAAAACCCACGTGACAACGCTTATACCATAACAATGGTAAATATTTTCTAGGCCCGGTGGTCAGGTAAACAAGAGACTAATTAAATTATTTAATATTAAGGGCCACTGCTATATACTTAATACTAGTTTGATAATGAAATGAGACACCAAATTTTACTATTAAATCAAGCAGACATGCAAACATAGAAATAGATATATATAAATATTTAATAACGATTAATTAATATACATGTAATTTATTACGCTACCAGGGTATCATATTCAATCATATCTCATGTTTAAGTTGCGAATGTTTACGAGATTATGCTACGAGGTCATAATGATGAGTGCATCTGTCAGCCCGGCAATCATTCCTTACTTTCTTAATATTAATATGTGCTAACAAATTATTAATAGATTAGCAGATGTGGAGGAGTGAAAATAGATCGAGCATAGACATTCATAATCATTATTAAAGCGGATCTGTGATAGTTTGGATGCTGCCGAGCTATAAAGAGATTCGGCTTTCTAATAGGATGACCGCTGAGAAACGTTAGAGGCGAGAGGGACAGCCAAACATTGGGTCGGAGCCCTTAGGAGTGGTCACAAGTGCGGCATCGGTATGAGGTCGTAGCCTTTCCATCCCCGACCGCGTGATAAGATTAGTTACCATTGGAGTCATTTCGTATGCCTTTGATTATGGGAACTAAAACATTTAAAGTACCTCTATTTCGTTTCTGTGGTTTAAATTTAAGGCATCTATAAACAAGCACAGTTCACACATATAATGCAAACCCATTTATCTACTCTATGCTTTTAAAATATAAAATCTACCTCCAATCCCCACATGACTAAGCAAACGATTTATTGTTTTTTCAGCCCCCCCCCCCCTTTCTTCATTCATAAAACAATACTGCTCTATATTTAAAAACTTAACAAACTAACTTTAAAATGAATGATCGCCAAGTAGCTAATACACTATATTGATAATTATAAGATCTCGTCTTCATAATACATATTGAATTAAAATTGCCGAGCTGAGTATTTATTAAAAGATACGGGTTTACGTGAATCTAAAGTCGCAAAAGAGTGGCAACTCTTTTGCTAATTAAAAAAAAATGGGAAGAAAACATCAGCTCGGAAATCAGGCAGGCATGAAATATAATATCTAACTAATAACAAACAAAAATTTAGATACCCAAGTAGAAGAATAAGAATAGATTGATTTAATGAGAGTTATAAATATATTATTTTTACACAATTTACAAAATCGATATTAGAGTTTAGTTTAAAATTACACTACGTCGGATTTAAGATATCAAATATTAAAGGTACAGCAGAGAATAAAATTTAATTTTAGAGTTCAAAAGACAGTCTTTTAATCTTGGGTATCGTTTTACTTTCGATTAGTGGAAATGTGCACACTTGATGGGAGAGTCCGAGTAGCGTTCACATTTAAAAGAATTATGCAGGTAGCAGTCTAAGTTTGAGTTTATTGCATTTTTATGGGAAGCTCTGTATCTCCATAGCCACAGCTCAGAGAAGCGCAGCAGTCGCCTACTCCTCGCACATTGCTAAATGAAAATTAGGATCTGGATAAGAAATAAACGGTAACTGCATACTTTTCACTTTAATAGCTCTGATCTTTTTTTAATAACCAGTTGTTGCTTTTATTCTCTTTTTCTTTATCTCTCGGATCTATCAAACAACTGTGTCATCCATCCAAGCGGTCTCTCTGGTCTGTGCTATATATTCCTTTAGGTTAAGGATGCATTAATGGCACATGTTGAAATTTCAATCCGACCACCTTTTTAATTTACCTTACATGATGTAATTAGAAATGCTTTTAACAAACCTTTTATTTACAATTATAAGTTTAAGAATACTTTTTAGTTCTGTAATCTTTTCCCCTCCCGCTATGATTTGCACTCTAATTAGCAGGGGAATATTTTTACATTTACAATTTAAAAGAACTTTTTAGATTTATAATTTAAGTATTACATAAATCTGACCTAAATAATAATAAATATGTTTTCACTTAAAATAAAACTATTTTAGATTTTATTAAATCGCACGACAAATCTAAAAATCATTTGCAGTGCGTTATTTTAAAATAGACAACATTGGAGTGTGTGCATATATACGATGCTTTTAAATAACTGTACATACATGTTATAGTATTACGCACAAAGTCCAATATTCAAAGTCAGGTCCTACTGTTTCAATACAAATAAAGTTGAAACAAAAATCGCTGTACAGCCAAAAAGTCGCTATATTTTTTTAAAATAAACAAAAAAAAAAGCAAGTTGAAAAAGTCAAAAGTTTTGATCTTTGGGGGGGGGGGGGGGGTTTGACAAATAATTTGTTGTCACTGATCAAACCAAGTTTATGATTTCCAAAACTATGTGCAACCTCGGACATTTTATTTATCTTGTAATTTACGTGGCTATTCACATGAGTTCTGGGAATAGATGCTTGGCCATGACCTTTTGCAATTTTTTCCACCTTCCAAAATTTGTAGGGAAGCACGGCGACGGTCTTACAATTATTAGTATCAAATACTATGTCGGGTAGGGGGTAAGATATTTAATTAGAATGCATATTACAACAATTATGGCCACATGAATTTTCTCACATCATACAATTGCGATCTGATAAGTGTGCGTATTTTAATATCGCGAAGCACATTAGCAGGCCATAATATTGGTGTGCAACGCCTGCTAGCAGCTAATATGAACAGTACTATTCTATAGGCCGTAAGTTTCTCTGCTAAAAGCACAGAAATATTGGGCCGTATAAATAGCATATTTCTGTGTTTTTAACAGAGAAACATCACCATCAGACCATTGGCCTGGCATACTGATTAGTACCATTTTATCTTTTTCATTTTTTACAACATAGTGAAAAGATGAATTTTTTTTTTTTTAATTATAAAATGACAGAATTATTTTATGAATGTTTTATTGAAATGTTCACGTTAGATATAATTTATTACTCACATAATGGAGTGCATAATTGCATATATTTTTTTCTTAACTATTTTTAGTCTTTTTATTTCAGAGAAGAAAGCGGCCATTCCTCTTAATTTTGCTATAACCATGCTAGTAAGCAGTTATTCAGCAGGCATAGCAGCAGGTAAACTGCTTTTAAAGTATATAAATATTTCAAGTTTTTTATTTTCATAAATATACTATAAAAATTGTTTGACTCATACTTTAGAAATTAGATATAAAATTATTCAAATATACAAAAATAATGTTTGCTATAATTCATTTTTTTAGTTTTTTTTTTAATAATAGTCCGAATGCATAAAACAAATTTGCTCTCAGATATTGGCTGTTATGTAACCAATGCAAAATATTTAGTTATTTTCAATTATAATATGAAATGTTATACAAGCTCCTTTTATTAAATTCACTTTATAATTGTTGACAGTTGTCAAAAAGTATCCAGTCTAAAATAAATTATGGACATTAGCAAATGCGTTTACCAATGACGTATATGATTATAAAATGATTATTTAAGAGGAAATGAAAAAAAAAATTAATAATTAATTATTTGATTCTTAATGACGAATTCTTTAGATTCAGCAAAACTAAAGAAAATAGATATATAGCAATAAGCTATGTTTAGGTTTTTTTCAGCATATAAATTATAATTTCGGTTGGGGGGGGGGGGTTGAAAATTGAATTATTGAAATGAAAGGATATTATATTACTTTGACTACTGTTCTCTGAAACTTTTCAGAAATTAATCAGAAACATTCAGTTTGCTTCATTAAAGACATCAGATTTGATGTTTTGATTTTTGAACTAATTATTACTAAGTACATCTTTTTTTGTTTTCTACATTTAATTTTAAGAAATTTTTATAAAATCTTTTAATTTATGAATTTGATCATTGGGTCTATAATAAATAAATAATATAGTAAGTGCTATTGTGAATTAATCTATTTTTGAAAAACTTATATAAAATTGTGCAACAAAAATAACACTATGCTAAAAGTGGAGTTAGGAAATTATCAATCATAGTAAAAGCTCAATCTGAGAAGCATCTAATGGCAAAAAATTGTGTGTGCATGCATCCAAGACAACTGCATGTTGCAGTAAGCTGATAAATATGTCCGAAAAAATCAAAAATGAAATTAATAACAGTTTGTAAAGTATATTTACAAGAGATGTTGTTTACTTCAAAAATTGCTTAGAAGAAAAAATAAGACACATAATATCAAGCTCTGGGTTTACGTGTATTTTTTTTATATTCTAATATGCAATCTCCATTATATCTTAGTACATTTTAAATATATTTAAAAAAATGGTTATATGAACAATTTTATCATTTTCTAAATTGTTTAGTTGTTTTTTTTTATATTCACCTTAATATTTTGTAATCAAATTGAAATTATTAAAATATTTATTTTAGTATAGTATACATTCATTATATTTATTTTGATTATTAATGATAGTGCATATAATAATTTGGATTATGTAAACTGTTTTCAAAAAATAATATATTTAATAAATTATTTAAAGTTCATAATAATTAAGATATAAATATATTATTGCATATTATTTGACGAAAATAATTTTATTATCCACATAATCATAATTTTGTAATTTTTTTTTGTCAGCAATGACTTCATATTGGTATGCATGTTGGGTGTTTTTGTTGTTTGATTGACCATGGTGCAATTTTTTACATACATTAGAACAAATGTGTGTTCTCAAAACATGTTATGCCTTTGGAATTGAATGTTGAACTTTTGCTTACAGGATTTTAAATAAATTTATATAATACAGGGAAAAAAACTTTATCTGAAGATTCTTGGTTAAACACTTTAGATCTAATATAATTACTTTCAAATTTTCTTATAATCTGTAACAAATGTATAAAAATAAAATAGAAAACAGAAATAACTTGTTTTAAGAAATTACGAAACATTTCCTTGCGTTATAACTAAATTTCTACAACTTACAAAATAATTATGAATTCTAATGGATAATTGTAGCATTTTAAATATATTTTGACATATTTTGGTGCTTATAATACAGAAGAATGACATACATAGAACCATGTTCATTTTTTATGTATTTTACCAGTTTTATATTTAACAGAATTTAATTTCATTCAATTATTTCTCCTTTTATAAGATCATTTAAGAATATGGATTTCCCAAAGATTCATATTGGGCTTTTTATTTTATTTAAAACTTATTAAAAGCTTTTAATAAAAGTGTATTTTTTGGTATGGAATAGAAAATATTTCACACATGGTCATTATTAGCTATCCAATTTACCTACATTATTATTAGATTTAATATGAGGTCCACCGACTTTCAGGTTTCCTTCAGCTATCCACTCTATCTCATATAGTCGATACACATCGCCACACACAAGTGAAAAAAATAAACGATTTCCAATATACATATTCTGTGCTGAACCAGAATTCATAAGTTGATCCTGATCATCTCTCAAATATATATATAATCAATGCTCAGACTATATATATATATATATGTTTGGGAGATGATCTGGACCAACTCATGAGTGCTGGTTCAGCACAGAATATGTATATTGGAGATCGTTTATTTTTTTCACTTGTGTGTGGTCATGTGTATTGATTGTATGAGATAGAGTGGATAGCTGAAGAGAGCTTGAAAGTATGTGTTCAAATAACTCGTACTACATCTAAACTTCATTTTTTTCAATTATACTTATATTCCAGATATTATAACTGGATTTATAGAATTTGTTCTCTATGGGACAATCCATCAAATATTTGTATTTAATAACTTAATACTATTGATTTTGTTTTATTTTTTTAAAATTTCTGGGAAATGTAGCTAGTAAGAGAAAACTGGTTTAAAAGTTGATTATTTTGCTAATGGCAACTCTTAATTGCAATCTTTGAAATAATTGAAGATATGTTTGTTGAAGTAATTTATTTATTCATTATAAATAAATGATGTATTTGTTTTTGGAAAGTTCACTATGATTCCAAAGTGATGATAAAACATGAATGAGATGATTTCTTTATAAAATAAATCATAAAGCATTCTTTTTTTATAGAATAATATTTGTTTCCTTGATGTTTATTGAAAAATTGGATTTTAAGAGAAGAGTAGTGTGATAACTAATTTTTGTTGTCTGTTTTTAATATATGCATAAGATTTAATGCATAACTTTTTATTCAGGTTAAGAGAGATATCTGATAATAAATTTTTTGTTATATTTTGATAAATTTAATAAGATAAAAGTATGCTTAGTAAATTAATAATATAGAATTGTAATTATATCAAGATTTTATCAGATGTTGCAGATTAATCTTTAGGGATGTTACTTCAATAATTTGAATATTATTGGGAAAACAATATCGGTTTGTAGTTCATGAAAAAATTTAAATATGTAAATAATACTTAATCATCTTCATGATTCAATAGCTGTTTTATTTTAGTTTTTACAATTTCTTTGTTTTATTCAAATATTTACTTTATAATTTTATTTTATTTTTTTGTAGAAGAAATTGAGCCTCATATCCGCTTGATTATGGAATATTTACCCCATTGGTTATCTGTTATCAATATTCACAAAGGAACTTATATAAAAATTGATCGAAATATGGACATTAATAAACTTTGTGATTATCTGCAGCAAGTTATAATAAAGAAAAGATAGTGTTTTTGTGTTGCCAGAAAATGAGTAAAAGAACTACATGTAAAAATCTTTTCTAAAAAAAATTTTTATGACTTTAATCTTCCAAGCTGATAATATTTTAGTATTTGAAGATGATAAATTGAAAAATTTCATTTTTCTTTATTTGTATATATTGTTTTTTTTTTACTATAATTAAATACTTGCATTTTATTACCATATCATGAAAAAATAATAAAGTTTTTTTTTTGGATATGAATTGTGTATTTCGTTTTTAAAAAATTTGTAATAAAGTTAATTTATATAAAGATGTTGTTTTTTTTAATTCTTAATTACAGATTTAAATTTTTGTTTGTTTGTTAATTTATAATGGCATTTATTGCAAAATAATGTTAATTATTTCTAATATTAAATGCAAAATCTTTGAATTGAAAGATAAAAAATCAACTGAAACAAAATTATGGTAAATAAAACAAACTAATATAGAAAGATATAACCCTCTTTTTTTTTTTATTCAGTCTAGATTTTTATATATTTTACAATCTTGATATGATTTTGCCTTTTAATACTCTTTACATTTTAAAATTACATAAATATGTGATATTTCCAGCTGTAGAAATATATGTTAAATTGTTTATCTGTAAATGTGAGTTGGGTTAACTAACATTAATGATTTAGTAGCTAGAGTGGAACCACTACATTCAATCTATCACTCTAGTGCCAAAATATCATCTCCTCAGCAATTGACTTGATTATTTTATAGTTAATTTGTTATAATGTAAGTTTACTAGATTTTTCTGTAAAATTTTAATAACATATATATAAAGAGCTTATTTCTTTCTAACTGGATGTTTGAGTAAATCCTTTACATAATACAACTATGGATAATTATACCTATGAATGCTGAATGTGACTTAGAAATTCAGGAGGCAAAAACCATGGCGGGAGGGGGGGGGAAAAGGGGGAGGGGGGGGGGGGGGGGGGGGGGGGGGGGAGGAGATATATACAAGCATCATATATGTGTATACATACATAATATTTCTGTCTTTTATGATATAATTAAATGTGTACATGATTTTTTTTTTTTAAGTGTCATGGCATCGGCAGGGACGCGAACCCGCAACCCGGGCAACTGCCTGCAAGTGCAAGGCAGTCGCACTGACCTCTCGACCACCAATGCAAGACAAAACAATTCCAAAAATAGACAAAAAATTGATTAAAAGATCTAAAAAAAAATTTTTTTTTTTGGGAAACTAATTTTCAAAAGTATAATTTTTAAATTTAAAAAAATTTAGAACGATTGCCTCCCTCCTCTTATCACTATTTCACAAATTAATGATGATTAGAAAGAAATTTAATTTGTGTAAAGATAGTCTTTTTAAATGTATTTTTTGAAAAAAAAATTACATAAATGTCATCTCCTTCCCAAATAAACTTTAATAGGGTGGCGGGAATTAATCACTGCTTTATTATTAATGAAATAGCAAAGTTTTATTTTTTCACTTTGATTCAAAAACTTATTTTCAACTGATCATATTAATGAGATTTCTGTCAAGGACAGTGATGTTAATGTATAAGAACACTTTAATTTTTTTTTCTTTGTTCACATTTCTGAAATAGCTATTAACTTTGAATATTTTTGGAGATCTTAATGAAATTGTGACATTGTTGATGCATAATTATCAGTTGTAAGCATGTGCTCAGCTTATTAATGGTTATGCTACTGTTGAAGCTTGTAAAATATCTCTTTAATCACCTGAGTGAATTGTAATTATCTAAAATCATTTCTGCAGCTCTGCAACTAAAATTTTGTCAGTTATGTGATAAGATTTGTTTCATGTGCATCTTAAGCCTTCAAATATTGCTATACTAGAAAATGAACAATCCCTAATTCAAGACTAAGTTATTAAAATTGTTTTATTCGCACATAGTCTTACAATCTAAAGACAAGTTTTAATTTAAAAAAAGAATCTTTAAGAATAAGAATGGTTTAAACTTTTTTATATATGGCTAATTTCAAAGAAAAAATTCATTAACAAAAAAAAAATGCCTAGCTGACAATAGAGATGTATTCTGTTTTAAAAATGTTGAAACAATCCCAATAATAGCTGCAATTTTGTTCATGAGTATAACTTAATGTTAAAATATCGACTTCATGTTAAGCATATATCATAAAAGTAATGTCAATTTATTGTTTTTGATAAACTACACATCTGTGAAGTAAGTACAATATAGCATGCATATGTTTAAGACAGAAATGTTTAGACAAAATCTTCAAAAATGAAATCTTTTTCTTATGTAATGCATTGAATAGAGTGCTGTTAATCACTAAAAAAGCAATAGGGCAACATTAAAGTTTAGATATGTATTAGAGGAATTCACATATTAAATTCCAAATAGAATGTCATTACATTTTATTAGAAAAAATGAGTGCACACTAACACAACAGCTAGCACTTTCATTTAAAAATATCTTCCTATTGTATAATTATTTTAGAGAAAAAAAGTGAGGTTCCTTTTTCCTTTAGACAATACTTAGCCATGAAAAATAATTTTATGGTTTTATTATATTTTATTAAGCAAATTATATAAAAATTATAAATAGAGCATGAGACAACAGGTCATAAATTATATAAAAATTATAAATAGAGCATGAGACAACAGGTCATTCCATTGAATAATTTTTTCTCCTATTAGATCATGGTATCTTTGCAAATAATTACACCAATGGACTTGTTGCTTTGAGTTTGAATTGTGTCCACTATCTAAGATTCAAAGTCTGCATTTGGTCTGGAAAAATTTTTAAGTTTATCTGGCTATAATTCCCAAGTCATGGCATAGTAGACATCGTTATTCCACAGGATTAAAGATTGAGAAAGAAGTCGTGAATAAAAGATTCGTGATATAAAAACTAATAATTTTAGGTACAGTGCAGTACCGTAATAATCAGTATAAAACTTCACAGAAAAATGAAGATTGGAAAATGAAAATTTTTTTATTTAAATTTAGCTCAGAAATTTTCAAATAAGTACTGAAAAGCGAGTTAAAATCGATATATATATATGTGAATCATTTTTAAATATCCACAGCAAAATTGTCATTAAGTTTAATCAAACTTTTCTTGTCTAGTTTCAATTGTCATCTTTTCTAATAACAGCCCTTCTATTTCAGTCATATATCTAATTTCTTATAAACACATTTATTTTGTTATTACTCTGAATAGACATCTCCATATTTTGCTAGATAGTATCAAATAGTCTAAATGTCCACATCTCATCTATAAATATTTCAACTAAACTTTGTTGGTAACTTCAGAATTAACTAAAAAGTAAAGTTGATAATCAACGATTATATGAAAAGGAATTGCATTACGCTTTCTAACCCTTAATATATATCTACACTAGTTAGTCTTTCAAATATACAATTTCCGTATATACTCTAACCATTATAGAATAAAATTCTATTATAAATTTACCAATTTTTTTTTTTTTTTAATGATCATTTAGGCTTTGTTTTAATTTTTTATACAAAGTTTCAGTTCTTTTTAATTACTAACAAATTCGTCTTTTTGTGTTGAACGTTTCATACTTTATGTTTATTAATTATTAAATTTTTATTGTATATTGATATAAATTCTTAGTATAGATAGAAATTCTATACTCTTGATATATGATCACAAATTTCTCACAATTTTTAAGTTATATGCTTTGAAATTATTATTTACATTTTTTTTTATTATAAAGAAATTGACAGTTAAACTATTATTATGTGTTCTGTTAAATTTACAAAAATTTTATTTATTTCTAAAGTAATTATATTTTTAATCTTTAAAATTAGCTTTTTTATTCTATTTCTTGCTTTAAACTTGGTTTATTTGTACAACATTGCTTGTGTCTTTATTCAACTACCTATTTGTAAAATAACCCTAAAATGTTTATTTTCTATAAACAAGATTCAATGTAAATTACAAACTTTTTTGTTTTGTCATAAATGTTATAGTGTTATTAACTTACTCAATTTTAACATATGTTTAATTAATATGATAAAAAAAATTATAATTTGTTCTATTTCATTTAAACATCATTATTTACGTATTTTTGTAAAAAAAAAAATTGGTTTGTATTTAGAGGTTACAAAAAATATTTATAATCGCATGTATGTACAATCTTTAGTGAATCTATTTACATATGAAAGTAGACAAGAAAGCTAATTATTGTACTTATGTATTAGTCCAGCAGTGAAATTTTAGTCTTCATAGTACATTTTGTTTTATTTAAGTAAATTTAGTTTTCATGGTTAAGTTTTGAAAATATATTATTTTTGTATTCTATACATTCTTTATTAATTTCTAGCTACCACTGACCTACTTATGCTTTAAATATGCCATCTTTTGCTTTATAAATAAATTGACATTAATACAGAAAGTAGTTATTATTTACAACTTTGTTAAAAATGACTAATAAATGTTGACCATTTAAAAACAAAAAGCTTTTGTTTGTTTAAATATCTATCCTAGCTTAGTGCTTTCGTTACCACTAGTGTCATAATCATAGCTTGGTAGGTTCTGTTCTATCGTGTCAACATTTAACGGCACTATTTCTAACTAAATTGCTAGAAATAAGCAGTTTAAGCAGCCAAGCAGATAGCCTTTTTTCTACAATAAAAGTCTGCTGCCACCTACCGCTGTGGCTTTTTTCTATGCTAAAAGCACAGGAAAATGCCTTCAGTGACTGCCGTAATTGCTTATGCACTTTATCATAATGCTGGGTTGTCTTGCTACAGTATCATCTGAGGATGTATTGACTGCATCGTGTCTAAATAATTGAACTTTTCATGTGAATTGACCTACGGGTACCTTCTAACAGTTTTAGCAGTATTGTCACTGTTCCATCAGGACTGTGTAACCCTCACAAATTGGATTTTAGAGTGTGGCACAGCACTTTCGAAGATCTCTATGAAAGTAACGTATCCACAAGAAATCGTCCAAGATAAGGAAGATGGCTGCTTTGATCTTGGAAAATTGGCAATTGCCAGACACTGGAGTCTGCATTCATTTTAGTCATTTGTTATAATTATTAACCCTAGTGGGTAAATTGCAATCTAATTTACTTTATCCCCCCAAAACGCAGAATCTGATTAGTTACTGTCCAAAAAAGGGTAAAATTTACTTTTATTTTTTCTTACAAAAAGTACCATAACTTTTCCGATCCACACATCCAAAGAAGCCATTCTCTGATTAATTACTGTCCAAATAAGTTTCCATTATATTTACTATTATTTGTTTAAAAAAGTAACATAACTTTTTATGGATACACACACAAAAAAAATACCACTGATTAATTACTGTCCCAAAAAGGTCAAAGTAGGCTTTCATTGTAAAATTTTGTGGAAGTTGTAATATGATTGACTTGGATTTCAAAACACAGTGTCTGATTAATTAAGGTCCCAAAAAGGCTAAAATTCTTTCTATTGAATAAGGAATGTAACTTTTTATTTTCACACACATATACCCAAAAAAAACAGTCTGATTAATTACTGTCCAGAAAAGTTTCTAATGTACCATTTGATTTCAAAACACTGATTAATTAAGGTCCCAAAAAGGCTAAAATTTACTCTTATTTTCTATTAAAAAGAGAATGTAACTTTTTATATCCACACACATCCAAAAAAGCCTGTCTGATTAATTACTGTCCAAAAAAAGTGTCTAATGTATTATTATTTGCTATTTAAAAGTAACGTAATTTTTTATCTTGTCGACACACACCAAAAAAAGCGTCTCTGATTAATTACTGTCCAAAAAGTCTGCTTACATTTTTATATTTTGTTTTAATTTTATGGAAATCGTAATATAATTTACTTTTATTTTCTTTTCCAAAAATAACTTCAATAGTTCTATATCTATGTGTTTTTGCTTAGTGTCAAGCAGCTGACACGATAGAACAGACCACTACCCATAGCTTTATACACTTAATTTCACTAAAATTTAATAAATGTATTTGTTTATTGCTTCAATGATTTACATAAAATTGAATGTTATTTATATTCAAATTTATGTAAAAGGTGTTGGAGCCATTTTTTGGATAGTGTTATGCTAGTCACCTTTTTATTTAATGTGTGCTTGTCTTTGGTTATAGTTTATGCCTCTTTAACTTTTCTTTTTCTGTCATCTCATTACATATAACATCTGCTTTCAAAAGATGGAATTTGTGACATGACTGCTGCACATACAGCATAAATATCAGTGAATAGTCTTGCATTGGTGGTCGAGAGGTCAGCGCAACTGCCTTGCAGTTGCTCGGGTTGCGGGTTCGCGTCCTGGCCAATGCTATGACACTTAAAAAAAAATATCAGTGAATATTCCGTTTTTGTTTTTTTTGCCCTGTTTTATAAGTAATTGTGTTGGGCCAGTCTTGTGGACAGGTTAGCCCTAGTTTCTTCATAGTATGCATTTGAGCAATTCATATTTTTGTATGTTATTTTAAATACTACTTGATGTGCAGCCTCCCTAATTATCTTGACTTTAGAGTTGTTTAATAACTTGTTTCAAGGAAGCGACTGGAACTTATATTTATCAGCCCATATTTTTTTTAATTTATGCGCAATGTTTGACACTAAGGGAGACTTGTCAATTTTTTCTTCTCAGAGTGGAGTTGCATCAGGTTCTTAACTTCTGCTGTAGAATTTTTATGTTATAGCATCAATTTTTTTGAAATTATATCCCATATTTATTAGATCTTTGTATGTCTGTATTGTTTCTCCAATTTGCATAATTCTGTTTATGTGGAGAAAACCTTTGAGCCCTGCATATTTATGGGATATGGGGATTAACGAACTAGCTTCAATTCCATCTTGTAGTCCAGGCATGTCAAACTGGCGGCCCCAGGGCCGCATGCGGCCCTCGAAAGGATTTTTCATGGCCCTCGTCTAAGATGCTATGTAATAAAATGAAAACAGAACGATATGTTGCAAACAATAAATTAATTTTTTTTAAAAAGCTCTTATATTTAATTACATGAACTAAAATATATACAGTAATTGTTGTCTACATACATAGCTAATTTATAATTCTCGGTTACACGCATAGCTTATGCCTTTATGATGATGAAGCATTTGAGATATGTGAATACCAAAGCTGGCAACGTTAATAATGTGCTGCTGTGCTTCCGAGAACATAAATACATTAGTCAGCTATTCGCGCCACCAACGTAGCAATCCTATCTGCAGATATTGTTTTTTTCTTTGAATTGTAACAAAAGGCAGTTGCGCTAGTTTCTTTATCCGGATTGGTGTGTTAAAAATTTGCAGGTTGTTTCCTTTTATAACTCATTCAAAAAATATAAGTAAACTGCTATATCCAAGAGTTTATATCTTTCTGAAACTAGTCAGACAGCATAAGAAATAACGAGCATGCATTTTGTTATATAATATTTTAATTATAATCAAACATGAGAAACAATAATATTTTACATATAAGTTAGTAACGATTACATTTCAGTTTGGAAAACACTAAAAGTTCTACAATTTTACCAGTGTATGTTCGGCCTTGGGAAACTTTAGTGGCTTCGACCATTTCTAACCTACGGCCTTATGCACAGCTTTCTTCTTTGTCACATCTCTATCTTAATTGCTCCGTGCTGGGAAGTCAGGACTGAGAGAGAGAGAAAAAACGTAATCCGTACCTTTTATAGCTACCTCCATTTATCGAGCATAATTCCAGGAGCGAGAATCGATAGCAGCGCTCTCTTTACATTTAAATACTAGAGTAGCGTTAAATTTTTACGAAGCGTATTTTGCATAAACGTAGTTGCAATTTTTTAAATTTAAATCTAAAGCTCTATTTTTATTACAGAAAATGCCACTTCCAACGCTAAATAAAAAACAAAAGATTGATGACGAGGGAAGAAAATTTCAAGAAAGGTGGGAACTGAATTATTTTTGTGTGGAAGTGAACAATAAGATTACGTGCTTAATTTGCAAAGAAACTATTAGTGTTGCTAAAGAATACAATATTAAGCGACATTATAGCACTAATCACGAAAAACAATTTTCGTGTTTTGAAGCTAAAATAAGAGAAGAAAAATTAAAAACAATGAAGAATTCATTAAGTAGCCAGCAAGGAGTGCTTACAAAATTTATAAAAAGTAATGAATCAGTAACAAGAGCTAGTTATGAAATAAGCTATTTATTAGCAAAACATTCAAAAGCATTCACCGATGGTTCTTTAATCAAGGAATGTATAATAAAAGCTGCCGAATTTGTCTGTCCAGAAAAAGTACAAGCGTTTCGAGACATCTCATTATCAAGAAATACGGTGGCAGATAGAATTACTGAAATGGCAGATGACATCACTTCACAATTACAGAAAATATCTACCAAAATCCAGTTCTTTTCAATTGCTATTGATGAAAGTACGGATATAAGAGATGTTGCACAAGTTGCTGTTTTTTTTCGTGGTTGCGATAATAACATGAGGATCACCGAAGAATTGTTGGAATTCATCCCTCTTCACGGAACAACAACTGGTGAAGATATTTTTGATGCCGTATGGAGCATTTTAGAAAAACTTAACTTGCCTGTTGACAAGCTTGTTTCTGTTACAACTGATGGTGCTAAATCGATGACAGGTGAAACTAAAGGTTTTGCGTCACGACTAGCAAGGAAATTACAAGACGAATATCCAGATAAACCGAAAATCAAAGCTTTTCATTGCCTCATTCACCAACAAGTTCTCTGTTTAAAATTATTAAAAATGGATCAAGTACTTAAAACAGTTACAAAGATAGTCAACTTTATTCGATCAAGAGCACTTAACCATCGCCAATTTACTTCGTTCCTTAAAGATTTAGAATCTGAATTCGAAGATCTTCCTTATTACACAGAAGTTCGTTGGTTGTCCTGCCACAATGTCTTAAAGAGCTTCTATCTGATTTTGGAGGAAATAATATTATTTTTTGAAATGAAAGATGAAAACAACGAAAATATATCAATTATAAAAGATCCATTGTGGGTACAAGACCTAGCATTTTTAATAGATATTGTTCTGTCTTTGAATAGTTAAATTTAAAAATATTTTGATTTCCATCTTTATCAATGAAGATGTCATTCTCAATTCTTTCTTCATCAGCACACAGTAGAGTATCATCCACATATCTTAAATATATATTTTTTGGCAGTATCTCAAATTTCGGAATAATTAACTTCAATTTTAGATAAGTACAAACTACAGATAACCCCATTAAAAGGTATCCACATCAACCATCTATGATTCATTTTATATGGTTTATTGTTAATTATTGCTACTATCCCATCACTAATTCATTTTAGTATCTATTATAAAAGGTTTTGTATGAAGACTGTTAGCTTGCTGCAACATTTCATCTATCAATTCAGCACTAGGAACCCACCCAAATAATTTTATATCTAGAGAGGCAATTTTATTGTATTTATTTATTTTAATGTTTCTAATTTTCTTCATACACTCACAAGTCGATTTTGTTATATACTGTCCAAAACCCAAGTCTTCTATAAACTAGGATGCTATGACTTTTGCTCTGCTATAAAAATAAGAGCCACAGAAAGTATTTATAAAAATGATTATTTAAATCTTTGAAAGTTAAATTTACTTACTTAATTAAATAAAACTACTATCAAATATTTAACAATCATAAGTAATGAAGACAAGTAAGTACCAAAATAATTGATAAATTTTAATATTTTGTAAATATGTATTAAAATAAGTAATTTTATTATAAACTTTTTTTTTAATAAAGATCTTGATCTGTAAATAAGATTTTAAAGAACTTTGTAAACAAATTTCATTTCTGAATAAACACCTAAGGTTAAATGTTAACACTTTATCAGTGATTATTATTCTGAGTGTCTCAAAATCAAATTTATATCACAAAATAATAAAATTTCATATCATTAAATATAGATATTTATAAACGTTTTTTTTTTAAAGAAAATTGAGCGGGTGGCGATTTGAGCATGATCCATAAGAGTTGGTGTATATAGAACGTATGCTCTAAACCAGGCATGTCAAACTCATTCAAACAATGGGCCACTTTATGCTACTGGTAAGATTCTCGCGGGCCACATCACACAAATTTTCTTAAAATTGTATTTTGAAAGTGAAAATGCAGGAATATAGATAGGGTAATTAAAGCATATTATGTAGTTTCGTGAATTCACTTCAATAATATACAATTGATATAGTATTGCTTTTATTTAAACATTTATTTTATCTGATTACATATTTATAAAACTACAATTTATTGTTTTTACTGGAAACTTGCCAGCGTTTTCCTCTTACTAGTTTTTCAATATCTGGATTCAAAGACTGAGAACAAGCAATTTTCATTATGGCAGATAGATGTTTATCAGTTAATCTTGATCTGTAAGCTGTTTTATTTAATTTCATGCATGAAAATAATTTCTCACATAAGTATGTACTTCCAAAAAGCTTAAAATTTGTGCAGCAAATTTTTTAATTTCCGGGTATCTTTCACCTAAATAGGAATAAATTTTCGGAGTTCCTACTTCTCGATATTTGGTTTTTAAAATCGAATCATTCTGGAAATCAATTAATTCCAGTTGTATCGAAGTCGGAGCTTTTTCGACTTCAAAGGCAAATGGTCCCGTGAAAAGAGAAAAAATTTCTTCGAACTCCTTGAAATCATCAAAACGTTTATCGAATTCGTCTTTTATTTTTTCAATTTTTGCAGAGTGATGTGAAAACGAGCAACTTTGATTTTGTGCTTTTAACTGCTCACATGTAGGAAAATACGTCAAAACGTTCTTTTGCAAATGATTTTTAAACAAATTCAGTTTTTGTACAAAGCTTGCAACTGCATCATACATATTCGTTATCAATTGATCTTTGCCTTGCAATGTAATATTAAGATTATTCAGATGGCCTGTAATATCTATTAAAAATGCTAGGTCTTGTACCCACAATGGATCTTTTATAATTGATATATTTTCGTTGTTTTCATCTTTCATTTCAAAAAATAATATTATTTCCTCCAAAATCAGATAGAAGCTCTTTAAGACATTGTGGCAGGACAACCAACGAACTTCTGTGTAATAAGGAAGATCTTCGAATTCGGATTCTAAATCTTTAAGGAACGAAGTAAATTGGCGATGGTTAAGTGCTCTTGATCGAATAAAGTTGACTATCTTTGTAACTGTTTTAAGTACTTGATCCATTTTTAATAATTTTAAACAGAGAACTTGTTGGTGAATGAGGCAATGAAAAGCTTTGATTTTCGGTTTATCTGGATATTCGTCTTGTAATTTCCTTGCTAGTCGTGACGCAAAACCTTTAGTTTCACCTGTCATCGATTTAGCACCATCAGTTGTAACAGAAACAAGCTTGTCAACAGGCAAGTTAAGTTTTTCTAAAATGCTCCATACGGCATCAAAAATATCTTCACCAGTTGTTGTTCCGTGAAGAGGGATGAATTCCAACAATTCTTCGGTGATCCTCATGTTATTATCGCAACCATGAAAAAAACAGCAACTTGTGCAACATCTCTTATATCCGTACTTTCATCAATAGCAATTGAAAAGAACTGGATTTTGGTAGATATTTTCTGTAATTGCGAAGTGATGTCATCTGCCATTTCAGTAATTCTATCTGCCACCGTATTTCTTGATAATGAGATGTCTCGAAACGCTTGTACTTTTTCTGGACAGACAAATTCGGCAGCTTTTATTATACATTCCTTGATTAAAGAACCATCGGTGAATGCTTTTGAATGTTTTGCTAATAAATAGCTTATTTCATAACTAGCTCTTGTTACTGATTCATTACTTTTTATAAATTTTGTAAGCACTCCTTGCTGGCTACTTAATGAATTCTTCATTGTTTTTAATTTTTCTTCTCTTATTTTAGCTTCAAAACACGAAAATTGTTTTTCGTGATTAGTGCTATAATGTCGCTTAATATTGTATTCTTTAGCAACACTAATAGTTTCTTTGCAAATTAAGCACGTAATCTTATTGTTCACTTCCACACAAAAATAATTCAGTTCCCACCTTTCTTGAAATTTTCTTCCCTCGTCATCAATCTTTCGTTTTTTATTTAGCGTTGGAAGTGGCATTTTCTGTAATAAAAATAGAGCTTTAGATTTAAATTTTAAAAATTTAGATCGGAAGAGCTACACGTACGCTCTTCCGATCTGTAAAAATTTAACGCTACTCTAGTATTTAAATGTAAAGAGAGCGCTGCTATCGATTCTCGCTCCTGGAATTATGCTCGATAAATGGAGGTAGCTATAAAAGGTACGGATTACGTTTTTTCTCTCTCTCTCAGTCCTGACTTCCCAGCACGGAGCAATTAAGATAGAGATGTGACAAAGAAGAAAGCTGTGCATAAGGCCGTAGGTTAGAAATGGTCAGATCGGAAGAGCACACGTCTGAGTTTCCCAAGGCCGAACATAAACTGGTAAAATTGTAGAACTTTTAGTGTTTTCCAAACTGAAATGTAATCGTTACTAACTTATATGTAAAATATTATTGTTTCTCATGTTTGATTATAATTAAAATATTATATAACAAAATGCATGCTCGTTATTTCTTATGCTGTCTGACTAGTTTCAGAAAGATATAAACTCTTGGATATAGCAGTTTACTTATATTTTTTGAATGAGTTATAAAAGGAAACAACCCGCAAATTTTTAACACACCAATCCGGATAAAGAAACTAGCGCAACTGCCTTTTGTTACAATTCAAAGAAAAAACAATATCTGCAGATAGGATTGCTACGTTGGTGGCGCGAATAGCTGACTAATGTATTTATGTTCTCGGAAGCACAGCAGCACATTATTAACGTTGCCAGCTTTGGTATTCACATATCTCAAATGCTTCATCATCATAAAGGCATAAGCTATGCGTGTAACCGAGAATTATAAATTAGCTATGTATGTAGACAACAATTACTGTATATATTTTAGTTCATGTAATTAAATATAAGAGCTTTTTAAAAAAAATTAATTTATTGTTTGCAACATATCGTTCTGTTTTCATTTTATTACATAGCATCTTAGACGAGGGCCATGAAAAATCCTTTCGAGGGCCGCCAGTTTGACATGCCTGCTCTAAACTATAGATTTATAATATTTAAGAAATAGTGTATTATCGGAGGTTGACTTTCGTTTGAATAATTTCAAAGTTTTCAGTGCTTTATAATAATAGGTTTACATTTATAAGTCATGTTTGTCTAATGCCTAGGTGGTTAACAATGAAACACTCTCATGCTATGGGTTAAATAGATCTGTACAATTGAATATTTGATTGTAACATCAGGCACACAATAGACTCAAGCCCTGATTTAAGCATGGTCTGTAATAGTTGATGTATATAAAATGTACGCTCTAAACTTAAGTGATTCACTTAAGTTTTTTAATCTCCTACTGGTGGGAGAGTGTGCATAATTTGTAATATTTAAGAAATAGCGCATTATCGGTGATTGACTTCCGTTTGAATAATTTCAATATTTACCTAAATGAAATGGCTGGATCAATGCATTTTAAAAGCTGTTTAAGTTAAAAAGAGTTACTTACAAATTTCAATTTAAGGAAATCCATATATGCTTAAATTTATTTAGTGCTTATATTTTCTAGTTTATTTCTGGTCATTGTGAGAATGACTAAGGCTGACCAGAAAAAAAGTGGAGTCTAAACATCAATTTATGATAAATTCAGTCTTGCAAATTATGCATTTATATTCGTTTTTTAAAATAAACCATTATCTATAAATCTTAAAATATCTCGATCTTTATGATTACCTGTATGTATTAATATTCTTTTAATCTGTAAGGCTTATGTATAAACAAATTTATGGATATATGTGTTTACTAAATAAAAAGCACACAAAACTGGTAATTGATTTATGATATATTTTAATCATTATTTTTATCACAACCTTTTTCCACTTTTCTAAAAATAAACTATACATGCACATATATACTTTTATTTATGATCATTGATATAACAATACAGTTGACATAAAAATAAAAAAAAAACATTGACACCATGAATATTCCAATAACTTAAGATTCTAATATCCTACAAACACCTGATATTTTCATTAAATAGGAATTCTATGATATGACTTTTTCATTATGGCATCCTCTAGAAAATGATAAAGTTTTTTATAAGTTTCTTCTGTAGCTGCTTCCCGAAGATAAGGATCATGGCTTTTATCAGGATTCGCACAATCTGTCAGAATATCTAGAAGTTCTTTTTCAACAGCTTTAGATGGGCCTTTTAACAAACCAGAAATCTTCTGGAAATTGTTATTTAGAAAAATCTTTTCACATATAACCTATAAGAAGTAAAAGAAAACAATTTATAAAACAGTACCCCTTATATTGTGATTATTTTTTTATTTAGACTTAGAACACAAATTTAATACAAAGTTAAAGATCAGCAGCAAAAAAATTAGCATAGCATAATAAAATATAATTAATAGATATGCAGTTTTGATTAATAAACAAATTAGAGGTAAAATTACATTATTAAAAATGTACACATTCACAAATTACCTTAAAATGATTGTTCTGCAATTTATTTCTCAAGAGACAGATTTACTAACAGCTTTACTAAGTCCTCCAATACACCATTGTTTATATAGATCAGAAAATCATTATTATATGGGATGCTTGCAATCATATAAGTAAAAGACTTATTAATTCCACTTTGTTTGATATATATAAATCTATAATTAAGAGCTTAATATATATGTAATAGTACAAAAGAAAATTAACCTTTCTGACGAGCTGTCCAGGATAGTGCATGTCGGAATGGTTAATTTCCTTCTATATATATTCAGGGCTTAATTATAGATTTATATAAATCAAAATTAATATCCATATAATTGTAGGTGATTAAAAATGAGATCTCTTCCTTGTGATATATGAACTAAATTTGTACCATTCAATTGTCAATTATAATATCAAGCACACAATAGGTTCAAGCCCTGAGATTAGCTTGTACGGATTATCTTATGTATAAATATGCTCTAAACATAAGTAATTCACTTGTGTTTTTAAAACTTAAGGGTGAATGCACAGAGATTTATACATTAATGAACAGCTCATGTCAGAAAGATTAATTTCTGTATTAGTAAATATATATTCAGCGCTTAATTATAGATTTATGTATAATAAAATTGCAAAAAAAAATAAACCTTTCTAAAAAAAAAGTACATAACTATAATAAGAGTTTTGCAAAAAGCTAACATAATATATGAGATAATAGCTGGAAAGTAGATTAAACAATAATGTTCTTTTTGTCTACTTTAAAGCCATGCTGTATTTTTATAATCATCTGCAATCTGTCTGAAGAAGCTGCTCCAAATAATTTTCATGCAAAGTCTCAAAGTTTGAATGTTCTTTTTGTCTACTTTCAAATTGCCCATGATATCTATCTTTTGTAAGTACCTTTTTTTTGTAAATATTTGTGATTTTTTTTTTTTGGGGGGGGGGGGGTGTTGGGTTTTTTTGGATGTTACAAATCCAATTTAGAAGTTATGTCACATTTCATTTTGCAACTTTTAATATTGAAACTATTCTTTACCTATTATAAAGTTTTACCTACTATGTTCCATAATAGTATTTTTTTTTTTTAGTTTAAACCCTCCAAATTAAAAGCAACTTAATAAAATGATAATAATATGTAAATGTGCATATATTTATATAAATCTGTACATTTATATAAATCTGCATCCTTTAACTATATATATCAGCTAGTATTATTATACTAGCTGATATATACAGTTAAAGCATACATAAATAATTATCAATTTAAAGTTATAAATTTAAATCACAGACGTAAACATTACCTTCCATGTGGGTATTCACACATACATATATGCAAAGAGAGTGGCAAGGTTATAGATTTTTAAGCTTTGCTATTCACATATATAGAGAAATAAGGGAGGGGGATTTCTGTTTTTGCAATTTGTACTTTACTTATTTTTGAGCAATTTCAATTTATCGCTGGGGGGGGGGGGTATTTTATGTATTTTTACAGATTTTGTGTGTGTGTGTGTACTTTTTTAAAATTTACGTATTCACTTGATTTTTTACTTACCTTTTTTTTAATCAATAAAATTTATAATACTTTTTTTTTGTACTTGATTTTTTTTTATTTACTTCTGATGTCTAGCGTTAGGTGTTTTAATTTTAATTTCCCATTGTTTGTACCTATTTTGTGTGTGTGTGTGTGCTTTTTTAAAATTTACAGCGATTTTTTTTGGATATGTTGCCTTAGGCGTTTTAATTTTTATTTTCCATTGATTTCAGCCTGTTTTTTTTTTAATTTGAATTTTATAGCATTTTCTTTGTTGTTTTTTTTCCAATATTTTTTTTTTTTTTGTCCATCGATGATTTCAGCAAGGGTTTTTGTTTTGTTTGTTTGTTTTTTTTTGTCTATTGATTTCAGCATTTTTTTTATTTTTTTCCATTGATGATATTTAGGCTTTTTTTTTTTGTCCATTAATGATTTCGGAGATTTTTTACTTTTTCTTCATTGATGATTTCAGCCTTTTTGTGTGTGTGGTTTTTTTTGCCCATCGATGATTTCAGTGAATTTTTTTTTTTCCATCGATGATTTCAGCCTTTTTGTGTGTGTGAGTGTGTGTGTTTTTGTCCATCAATGATTTCAGCAATTTTTTACTTTTTTCCATCGATGATTTCAGCCTTTTTTTTGTCCCTTGATGATTTCAGCAATTTTTTTTTCCATTGATGATTTCAGCCATTTTTTCATAGAAATTTATCACTTGCAGGCTTCTTGGTGGTTCTGCAGCATTACCTAGTGGCCACAGTATGCGTAAACAAACACTACTGTTATATTTAATAAAAATAAATACATCAAGTTTAAATTTTATCTCTGGACTAACAATGTGATTATTTCTATCCTAGGAAATGATTAGTAGTAATTATTCATATATTTGTTTAAAGAGAATCATGTCAAATGAGGGAGTGTAAGGAATTTGGCACCTGCAGTTTAAATTATAGTAATTTGATACTGATAAAGATGATATCAGAAGTAATGACTTGTGTCAACTAAAGAATACTAATTCATCCAGAAATGCATTTTGGAGTTCATTTAACTTTTTCAAATGCTTTTGCTCATATGTTAATAATGTGTAAAATAAAATCTTTTATGTATATCTAATATATAATGCATGGGAAAAAAGATTATTAGATCAGATTAATATGTTGTGATTATATTTTGTAAGAATAGATATTGTGCCAAGGCCAAATTGGTACATGTATATAAAATAATTTTATCTAAAAAAAAAAATGATTAAAATCTTTCGTAAAAAAGTTTGAAATAAAAGTTAGAAAATAATTGATTAAAAGGGGAGAGGGGGAGTTTTGTTTAGAAAAGATAAAACTAAGAGTTCATAAAAGTTAAAGAGTGTTATTATTATACATTAAAAGTTAAAATATAAATCTCTTTTCATTCCAGTTTATTAGAATAAATGCATATATATGTGCGATGGTAAATAAAAATCAATGTAAGCTTGTTAATAAGAGATATAATAAATGCGTGTTAAAATCATATTGAAAAACACATGAAAATAAATATTGAAATGAAATGTATTTAAAAACACAGTGGTGGGCTACTAATTAAAGATATAAAAACAACACATTTATGAAGTCTACTACTAATTAAACAATCTTCCAAAACACGTTGTCAAAGGATTATCAATGAAATTTCGACAACACATTTGCCAGAGGATATTAAAACAAAAACACTTTGCATATATAAATAGCCAGATTTTTATCGGACATCAGTTTCAGCCTAGTTTTCAGTGTGTCAGTCTTGTTGCAGTTCAGATAACTGTGCAGTTTATATTATGTATCCAGACACAGAAATGCAGCAGTGAGCAGCTTTTGGGAATATACACTTTACTTCAGCCTTTTAGTCCAACAAGATCAAAACCTGCCTGTGAAATAATGTCTGCATAACAGCTCAGAAATCCTCTGCAAATGTTCAACTGTCTCCAGGAATAAAACCAATATTAGCATCAAATCTCTTCAAGAAATGTCAGATCTAACTGGTTAGATATACTCTGTCAGAAGCAGCTAACAACAAGCAATATCCATGTTCCAAAAAATCCTAGGTAAAACATTTTATTATTCTCATTTATATATAGTAGCCACCACTGTAATTCGTAAATCCTACAGAGACAAGTAATTTGGACTTTATAAGCATGCATAAAATGAACTATTGATGTGTGTTTGTGAATGTGAGATAATTTATCGATGTCAAATATTATTTATGCTTTTCATAAGATATATATTATGTGTTAATTTAAAATGTGTGTGTGCTATATTAGTTAAAAATTATAAAGATGTTTAAATTTAGTAAATTAATGTTAGTTAATAAACTGTCTTTAAAATTAAACTTTATCTGTCGGTCAATTCTTTTTATCAATCTCTTTTACCTATTCTTTACCAATCTTTTATCAATTCAATCACTACTAATATTTATTATTGATTAAAATTAGACTGGGCTAGTTTTGGGATCATTTCGAGTGCTGGATTATGGGCCTACTGACCAAATATGTTAGACTGAGACTAATTGGCACCCGGAGTTTACTCCAAAACAAATAAAGTGTTTGGATAGTAGGTGTTTGAATCTAGCAGCAGAGGTGGGCCATTGTTGATAGTTAAAGCTATCAATAATATTTCCCACTTTGCTCGAACGTGCCGGTTCATTCACGTAACATTTATAAGTAAAAAAAATTGTAAATGTATTATGGAGAAGTTTGAAACCAGCCAAAACATCTATCCGTGTAAGTATACTTCCTTCTGCGGATCCATCCGGTACATAAATGGCTTTCCCAATGTTTGGGGCTGGACCTAAGAAACAATAGTAATTAAATACTGTGATTCTTGTTTGAAAAAAAATTTTTTATAGAAAAGCGAAATTACTTACATACTTAAAGTGATTTAATTTTAAAAAAAGAATTGACCGAAAACTTTTTTTTCTTTAAATGAAAAGAGATTTATGCTATTTACATTGGTTAAGATAAATCATTCCTTTAAATCAGACAGTTGATATTTGGGCGGAGCTAAAGCAGTAGGAATGGGTAGAGAAAAATCAACAAAAGGGGGAGGGAAGTCAGCGTATGTTTCCGTTTTAGTAAGAAAAATAAATAAATAGCTCTTATTTAAATATTGTTTAAAAATGGAAAAAGAGAAAGAAATGTCTGAGATGATGATGAAAATGATGATGAATATGATGCAAGAATTGGTGAAAGAAATAAAAGAAATCAGGCAAGATAAGCAAGAATTCATTGCGGAACTAAGAGAAAGGAGACATGAAATTACAGGAAAGGTAGAGAAAAATCAAGAGATTGTAGAAGTAGATTTTGTCAAAGAAAATAAGGAAGTTGAGGTCATGAAAGAGATAGTAGAGTCAGATAATGGTAAATATAGTAGTTTGGAAATAGAAATTAAATTAGAATCAGATAGCGTTGCTACAGAGAAAGTAGAAACAAATAGAGATCAAGAAATAGAAGAGAGACATAAGTTCAAGGTAGAAGATAGCATTGAAAAGTTTTTACAAAAAGTTAAAAAGGTTAAAAGTTCATGTTTGTTTTAAACATAGATTTAAAATAAAAAGAAAGCGTAGAAAAAAATATTCACAGTTAGGAAAAATACGGAGGTCTGTGAAGCTTAAAGGTTTTCTAATTTACAAGGCAGAAAATAAAATGGAAAGGGAAAGAGATACAGCAATAAATTTTAATCGAGGGAGAGATGTGAGAATATGGAGTATAATTTATGTTAGTGAGTTAGTAGAAAGAAAAAAGGAACAGCCTGACATAGTTTAAAAGTTAGTAAATGGGTGGAATAGTAAAGAAAATAAACAAAAAGGACCGGAAATGGATAATGAGCACGAATATGATTATTCTAAAATAAATAAATCTGATAAATTAAATCTGAAACTTCTATTTAAAACTAAAATAATAATTAAATTTAAAAATAAACAAATAATAATAAATGAAATGTTTGAAAGTAATAATAATAATGGAGGCTTCGTAAAATAAAAGATTTTTTTTTCCCACGCACATATTAATTAAGAAAAATGTTCGTAAATATAGGTCAAATAAAATCAATAAAATCAAATTAGATAAACAAATGTAAGATATCTGTAGTAAAAGAATGACTCGTAATAAACTAATAGATTTTTTTTTGGAATACACGCACGGTAATAAAATGAAGTAAATAAATGATTTAGTCAAGTCAAAAAATATATATATATATCAGTGTAATAATGAATCGTAGTAAAGTAAGTTGTTTTTGAATATACGCAAGTTAATAAAAGTTGAGTAAATAATGGATCGTAATAAAATTAAATAATTTTTCTGAATACACGCACATAAATAAAGAAGTTAAAATAATGGTTTAAAAATAGTATTGTAAAACTAATATTTAAAATGTTCATAAGGGTTTGAAAATAATATTCGAGTAAAGGTTAATATAAATAAATGTTTAAGATAATGTTCATGTGAATTTAAAAATAAGGTTGTAAGATTAATAATAAAAATATAAAGTCAATCTAAGTGTATTAAGAGTGTATAAGTATACATGTGTATATACGCGCACATACACTGGTAATATTCGGTAAATACGATACCTCATGATGCGTATCTGAAATGTATTTATCCAGATATCCTTTTAGGTTATTTTCTTGGCACTGCTGCACCTCATGATGCATGCAAGAAGGGATTTATTTATTATAGATTCCCTGTAAGCAAGTCCAGTAATAACTCGATATTTAGAATATTAGTAGGTGTATAATTGTGCTGCACGTATACACATGTGTAGGAATTTATCTATAGCAAAAGGGAATGAGGGTAGTATAGAAATAAGTTTAGTTAAGGATAAGTTTAAAGCTGCTGACTGGATAAATTTTAGTACCCATAACGGACTTATCAGGGATCATTCCTCTTTCCAAAGCATAAGTCGAAAATGGACAGTTGAAAATTCCTGCTATTTTGCAGCGACCCTTTCTTTTTCCAAGTCTGGTAGAAACCCGGCAAATGAAGCTTCGATTTTATATACGTGTAAGTCGGTATAAGTCAGCGAATCTGCCTCAGCCTCATTTCCAAAAGATCCCTGTGCCACAAAATTAGTTTGTCCCGGTGGTCGTTATCCATGATTTAGATCATTGTGAACAATGTATTCAGCATAGATAGAAGGAAAGGATAGTCAAAACAGATTGCCCTTGGTATGTAAAGTGAAAGCATTATGAAAAGCAAACTTAGAAAATAAATGAATATTTAGAATCAAGAATTAAAGTTGCAAGAGATAAAATGGTCAAAAATGATGCATTTTACTCTAAAATGGAGGGGGGTGTAATGTGCCAAGGCCAAATTGGCACATGTATATAAAATAATTTTGTCTAAAAAAAAAATTATTAAAATCTTTTGTAAAAGAGTTTGAAATAAAAATTAGAAAATAATTGATTAAAAGGGGAGAGGAGGAGTTTTGTTTAGAAAAGATAAAACTAAGAATTCATAAAAGTTAAAGAGTGTTATTATTATAAATTAAAAGTTAAAATATAAATCTCTTTTCATTCCAGTTTATTAGAATAAATGCATATATATGTGCGATGGTAAATAAAAATAAATGTAAGCTTGTTAATAAGAGATATAATAAATGCGTGTTAAAATCATATTGAAAAACACATGAAAATAAATATTGAAATGAAATGTATTTAAAAACACAGTGGTGGGCTACTAATTAAAGATATAAAAACAACACGTTTATGAAGTCTATTACTAATTAAATAATCTTCCAAAACACATTGTCAAAGGATTATCAATGAAATTTCGACAACACATATTTGCCGGAGGATATTAAAACAAAAACACATTGCATATATAAATAGCCAGATTTTTATCGGATGTCAGTTTCAGCCTAGTTTTCAGTATGTCAGTCTTGTTGCAGTTCAGATAACCGTGCAGTTTATATTATGTATCCAGACACAGAAATGCAGCAGTGAGCAGCTTTTGGGAATATACGCTTTACTTCAGCCTTTTAGTCCAACAAGATCATCAAAACCTGCCCATGAAATAATGTCTGCATAACAGCTCAGAAATCCTCCGCAAATGTTCAACTGTCTCAAGGAATAAAACCAACGGATTAGCATCAAATCTCTTCAAGAAATGTCAGATCTAACTGGTTAGATATACTCCGTCAGAAGCAGCTAACAACAAGCAATATCCATGTTCCAAAAAATCCTAGGTAAAACATTTTATTATTCTTATTTATATATAGTAGCCACTGCTGTAATTCGTAAATCCTACAGAGACAAGTAATTTGGACTTTATAAGCATGCATAAAATGAACTATTGATGTGCGTGTTTGTGAATGTGAGATAATTTATCGATGTCAAATATTATTTATGCTTTTCATAAGATATATATTATAATGTGTTTATTTAAAATGTGCATGTGTTATATTAGTAAAAAATTATAAAGATGTTTAAATTTAGTAAATTAATGTTAGTTAATAAACTGTCTTTAAAATTAAACTTTATCTGTCGGTCAATTCTTTTTATCAATCTCTTTTACCTATTCTTTACCAATCTTTTATCAATTCATTCACCACTAATTAAACTATATTTATTATTGATTAAAATTAGAGTGGGCTAGTTTTGGGATTGTTTTGAGTGCTGGATTATGGGCCTACTGACCAAATACGTTAGTTTGAGACTAACTGGTGCCCGGAGTTTACTCCGAAACAAATAAAATGTTTGGATAGTAGGAGTTTGAATCTAGCAGCAGAGGTGGGCCATTGTTGATAGTTAAAGCTATCAATAATATTTCCCACTTTGCTCGAACATGCCGGTTCGTTCACGTAACATTTATAAGTAAACAAAATTGTAAATGTATTATGGAGAAGTTTGAAACCAGCCAAAACATCTATCCATGTAAATATACTTCCTTCTGCGGATCCATCCGGTACAATATATTAATCTTTAATTATGTTTAACGTTTATATCTGGCTAAAAATAATATAATCTCTACCCAATATATATTTAGTAATAATCATTAATGTATTTATTTAAAAATAATCTTAGTGAATATGTGAGTGCTAGAAATTTGGTACTTATAATAATATATACAAATATTCATTATTTAAAATGTTAATAAACAATTTTTTTCTTTGATGTAGTCCAAGTTTTTAATTTTAAAAATATCACAATCATTTTGAACCATTATTAATCCACTTCGGAATGAAAATTTATGTTTAATGCAATTTTCTTTACTTCACATATGGTCTTCCTACATATTTTGCAATGTCTAAGAATCCAGTTTAACTTCATTTGTCTACTTAATGCTATTGCTTACAATAATTTTTCCAGCTTAACTCCATTTCAGTCTTAATTCCTTCAATGATATCTGTTTGTTTTCTCACTCATGGATTTTACTTTTGATTCCTCTTTTCTACTCTCAATATATATACATATGTCTTCATCTCATATTATGTTTCTAATCTTAGATCTATATACAAGAACTGGTAAAATATTTATAAAAAATTTCTTTTTCAAACAGACATTTTCTTTTAATATTAAATTAGTTCTATAAATAGCATTCCAAGTTTAATTATATGATTAATTTCAACCATCATATTTTCATCTATAAGATTTTGTAGTTGTTTTTTTTTTAATTTATTAATATCAATATTTCCTGAAGCTCAATCATTATTTATAAAAAAGCAGTTTTTTAATTACAAAAGCTAGATGATTTAAGCAATCTTCATTCATTTTTATTCCCTCAGTTTATATGCTTTAAGCCACAAAAGTATTCCTATAAAACTATAGTAAAAAGTTTTGAAGATATGAAATGAGTTTTTGCAGTTCTACCTTGCAAATGTCAATCTTTTTATTGTTTTTATATAATCTAATCACTGCTAAAATATTTTGATAAATATTCTTTACATTTGACAATATTCCGAGTCTACAGTTTGATATTCTAAAGCTAGAAACATTGTTTAAATGTTTATACAATCAAATATTTTTCCATAATCTACACTTCATTATTGGTCCTTTTAGCAATTTCGATTAATATTTATAAATACTATATTATGATATCCTTTAAATTCAAGTTTTTTGGGGGTTGGTTTGATTACAAAATTCTATGGAAATAAATTGTAATGATCTTATTAAAGATCATGCAGTATTCAATCATCTGGAATATCTTTAACATTAAAAATTTACCTTTATATAACTTTTCTAACAATTTCTCTATCTCTTCATCTGCTTTTTTTTTAATTTTATTTCTGTAATAGTTCCATGACTTCCTGAAATTTTTTTATTCTACATAGATTTAATTGCATGTCTCATCTCTTCATTTAAAATACTTGGAATTTCAGATGTCTTACTTATAGAGACTACTCTGTTATTGTTTTTGTTTTTTTTGTTTATTATTACTCGTAGAAAATTTTTACATTTTCATAATATCTTTATTAATAGTAGTACTGCCATCTTTTTATTGATGATGCTTTATATTTCTGGAACTTTATAGTTTTCTTGCTATTTTTTGCAATTGTATTTCTTTATATTATTATTATTATTTTGTTTGTTTGTTTATTTTATAAAATTGCAAATATTCATTATTTCTAAGTGGTTCAGTTTAAAATATTTTCAATTTCCATCCTTCCTTCATAACCTGTCTTGTCTTAATTGAGAATTTACTGAGAAATTGTATTCCTGCTATCTATGGAGTGATTCACATTAAAATAAATTGTAGACTAGATGGGATATTAAAATTAACAAAATATGATTTTGCTTATTGTTTACTATATAAAAAATATATATCATTTCCATTCATCATGAAATAAATGACATTCAATGTCAATTTTTCATTTTTTGGAAATCATTTTTGAAATGAAAAAAAAATCTTATAGGTATATTTATTTAATAAAAATATAATTAAACCACTAAACATCCCATAGTCATTTTTTATATTTACACAGAGGCAAACTCTTGATACAGTAGCACCACTCAGTGCAAGCCAGAGTAATCAAGGGATGCAGGAAGTTTGAGCATAAAATCCATATTTAGTGCCTATTCATCCAATATTCCCAGACTAGTTTCTAGCTTTTGGCTTTCATCAATGAAGAGCCTTAGATCTGAAAGTGCTGTACCTAGATCTTAGGATCTAATGCAATGCTTCACCAGCTACCTTTTACCATATTATCTAATTATAAAGCTTTGAGTCCAAAATGAAAACACAATAATGTTTTCAATTCAATCTCATTAGCTTGGAGTCATATAGATCTGAACTCAGTTCAGCATCCATACTTTTTGATGACTTTGGTTCTTTAATAACATTAGATCCTAAGATCTAGATTCCTCACTGGTGAAAGCCACAAGCTAGAAACTAATCTGGGTATATTGGATGAGTAAGCACTAGATAGGGATTTTATACACAAAAATTTTCTGCATTCATCAATTACTCTAGCTTGCACTGAGTGGTGCTACTGTATGAAGAGTTTTGCCTCTGTGTAAAAGTATAATTATTTTGAAAATATAGAAATTATATAAAAATTAATAAAAGCAGTATTTAATGTATAAAGTGCATTATTAAAATAATAAGCATACACTCTCAGATAAATAATAACCAAACTGGATGCCTCAACTTATATATTTTAGTGAAACTAAAGAATTAAAGTTTAGATAAGTTTATGTCAGAACTGTGATGGATACAAATTATGTTAGATACTGCATGATTAGAGCTATGGTATCAGAAGTCAGTTTCTGTTCTCACTTTTCCCAGTTTGATCCACAATAACATGAAATGGCATGACAATTGTCATAATTATATGATCCCTAGAAACACAGTAATGTTGTTTCAGCTTTTGGTCTATAATTTTATATTGATTATATTCTAACATTTATGATTATATATTTCAGTTTTTGTTCTTAGATTATAGATGTAATTAGAAGATAAGAGCAGGTATTAGGTTATGAATTTTAATGAAAATCTTTTACATTATGTCAATAGCAAAAGATATTTTACTATTTCAAGGATTTTTTATATTTAGAACAAATATACAATTTTTTTTTAACTAAATGATTTTTGTACATAAGTATATTTTATATTTATAAGTATATTGTGCTTTTGAAATATTTTGCAACCAGGATATATAAATAAAAATATCAGATGTGTGTGTATTTGTATATTTAAAAAAATTTTAAAAGATGATTTCTCATAAAATTATATTTAAATTTGTAGATTTTGTACTTATTTAAATATGTTTAACCAATTTTCAATTTGAAAAATGAAAGTGAATTCTTGTTATTTTTAAAATGTATTTTTATGTAAAATCTTTTAGATTAATTAATTTAAAATGAAAGAATGTATAAATATCTTTTAATAGAGAATATAATGTGATAGGTAATGTGAAAATGAACTAATTAACAAATTTGAAAAACAGAAAAACAACTATAAAGAAAAACATTTTCTGAACATCAAAGTTATTTTCAAAACACAGACTTATTAGATATAATTTTGAGTTAAATTTTGAAGTTGATGTGTCTTCCAATTGTTATTTGAAGACAATCAAACTAACTGTCCAATACATTGACTAAATAGAAAATTGGAAATGATTTTGGCCCATTTCCCTATGGATTCTGAAAGCATAATTATCCCTACAATCATACTTCTTCCAAGGACTTTTACATGAGAAAATAATACTTGAAGCCATATTACAACTCTTGTTTAAAAATTGTCAGTCATGCCAATGTCTAACTCTTGAAAGTATATAGAATGAATACTAAAAAGAAAAAATCTCCAATAATGTATATATATATTAAAATCAGATAGTTTTAATAATCTGGATAATATTTATAATTTTAAAGTTTATGTATATCTATTACTTTAATTATTTAAATGAAATTTTACTTTTCTTAGTGGTATAATAATTTTAAAGTTTTCTTGTATATTAAACCTGTACATACTAGAGGTATTTATTCCATTTATTTTATTTAAAAAACTTAGTTTAATTATTATTTTATAATCTTTTTTAACTTTCATGAGCATATTTTCAAAAAAATTAAACACCTTAGCTTTTCTTTTCTAAAAAAAAAAAAAAAATTATTAAAAGAAAACTTTTAAATGATATATAATGATTAATTAATCTTGTCCAAATTTGCAAAATTATTTAATAAGTATGAAGATTAAGTATTTTAATTGTCATTTTAGTGATGGAGTTTCTGTTTTATTATTAGTTTATTAAATTATATCATTTATCTTAATGCCTAAAGTTTTCATGATTTACTAAGCTGACTAGATATAACTTAAAAACTTAAGAAACTAAACTATTGTAAGGATAAAATAGAATGGTATTTTCATTTTGTTCAACCAAATATTAACGGATATTATCATATACCACTTGAATATCATTATGGTGCAATCACATATTGAATAAATATAACTTTGTCATTTAATCATGATAACCTTGATAGATAATTAATGCATCTTCTTTTTGCTTTTATTCCAATTTTTAATGATAGTGCTTGAGAAAGTCATCATCATCACCAAAAACATTTCCTAAACTTAAATACAGATATATCTATGTTATTCTCTTATCGTACATATTCAGGTTCATATACATAATGCACCAAGTTGTACATATTAATTGATTGACATAGTCATTATTTGATATGTAGTATATATTTATCATCATCATTAGTGGATAATCTTATCCCTTTTTTGTATTCCCTCACTTTTGATTCTATTACATTAGGATCCAATGTGCAATCAAATATACCTTTATGCTCTGAAGAATAGATATTTTTATATGATTAAAAAATATAACTTTTTTATATTCAGAATTTAAAATAATTTATTATAACTTCATATACACTTGGAGATGATAGTGAACATTATATATTTGAAAAGCAGTAGAATTATAAATCAAACATATTAGCAAGAAAAAATAGATTTTAAAAAAAAAAAAAAACATAGCAGAAAACAGGAATAGTTTTTAGGTAAAAAGTTAAATAAATAAGCAAGACCAGAATAATTTCACATGTTGAACAGCTTTACATATTAATGAAAAGCATCCAAGAAATTAATGCAAAATTGAACAAAACTCTTAAGGTGGTGCTAAAAATGTTCAGAAAGAAATGAAAACAGAAGATACTAGTCACTGATGTGATGAAAGCTAAAAATGATGTAGATAGTGTCAAAGACCCTTAAATTGATGAAAACACTATGAAAGAATCTAGAAATGTTAAAGAAATTGCAATAGCAAAGATTTTGCAGATATTGATGCAAATATAATTGCACTAACTTATCTTAAACACAGCATTGAAATGAATGAGATTAATGGAAGTCTGCATTTACTTCAAGAATCTAAAGTAGATGCATTCAAAGAATTAAAATATTTAATATTGCTATGAATAGCATCCAAATTCATTTATTCATGAAATCATACACTCTTGTGGATAAGTCTAGTAAATGAAATTCTGAATGAAGATGAAATTAAGATGGTATTAAATCCAACAGAAAAAAAAAGCAAATCTATAATAGATAAAATAAGTAAATATTGCTGCTAATCATAGAGCCTTATCTAAGGATTTATAAAATACTTTATCAGTTCTTACATCTTTTGATAATATGACAGAAGAAAATAGTAATGTAAAGTGAACAAGACAGATATTGGTCTTGATACTTCAAATCTGTATAGCAGGAATGTAGTCATCACAGATGACAGTAGTATGGATGAAAAATGAAGACAAAAACAATTCATACAAGAACTGTATATGAGACTGTTGATATGTCAAAAATGAAAACAACACTCTCCATATAGTAGTGCCATCTTGTGCTAACTACTATATGGAGAGTGTTGTTTTGTTTTGTAACAATTATTGTGCTAGTATGAGACAGTGAACAATTCATGTTTAGTGGTTTAACTGTATATGAGACTGTTGATATGTCAAAAATGAATTAGAACATTCAAGAATTTAAGATTAAATCAATGGCAGTTAAAATGTTTATATTAGTGACAAATACTAAAGAAGATACTAAAACAATTTTATAAGTCACGGAAACATCCAAAACTAATTCAAAAATGATGAATGCATGTAAATCAAATCCGAATAATTGTAAATAAAATAGAAAGTAATAGTAATATAGAGACTGCAGAAGAGTTGAAAATAAAATTACAAGCTGATTTAATCAAGTATAGAAAATCTTATAGTCTTAAAATATTTATAATAGCTATAGCTTCATTATACATAAGAAGATCCTGTAATCAGTGTAATGCCTTGACTATATGTTTCAGAATGAAACATAAATATTGCAAAATATGCAATACCCATATCAGCATTTGCTGTGAAATGAAAAAATATTCATTTACAACTGAAAAAAAAGGATTTGAGATTGGTTCATATAATACCCTTAGAATCTGCTGTCAAATTTAACATAAGAAACTTTATCAGGACTTAAATAAAATGCAAAGAATATTCATTTAACTAAAATGTAATTTTTTCGATGAGAAGAGATAAAAAGTATGATGGCATGTGTTTGTTTGTTTTTTTAAATGTAATAATTGAAATAATTTTTAAAACAAGATTTTAAAAAAAAAAAAAAATTGTAAAATTATATTTAAAATAATGAGTATGCTAAACAAGCTTTTCTGATAAATACCACAAGAGAAAACATTTACAATCTATCTAGAATTATCCCTATCCCCAAAACAGTTTTGATCTGATAGCTCTTGTCAATGAGACACTTATGATATTCAGACTCTAGATCTAAAATACCAACTCGAGCCAAGCATTTATCTAATGCTTAACTATTAAGTAGACATCTAATATGTTGTCAAATCCAGCTGTCTAACTTAAATACTTATATGGGTCTGAACAAACTTCAGCTATACCATATATTAATAGTCTTAGCAATATAACGTTAACCAAAGCTCCAAAAGCTAAACTATAATAGTAAAGAAATAAAGTCATACATCATGTGACTTAATTTAATAAGCTTGTATTACAAATGTAATATAATGAGCGTGCTAATAACTCTAAACAAGCTTTTCTGATAAAAATGCCACAAGAGAAAGCATTTAAAATCTTTCTAGAATTATCCCCATTTCCAAACTGGTTTCGAGCTAGGAGCTCTCATCAGTGAGGTGCTAGGACATTCGAACACTAGACCTAAAATACTGATTCGAGCCCAGCATTTATCTATTCCTTAACTATTAAGTAGAAAATCTAAAATTTTCAGAATCTATATGTCTTCAAATCCAACTATCTAACTTAAGTAGCAGTATAAATCTGTTTAGACCCATAGCTGAAGTTTGTTTAGGCCCATATAGCTATTTAAGTTAGCTAAATTTGAAGACATATAGAGGTCTGAAAATTTCTGATTTTCTACTTAATAGTTAAATATTAAATAAATGTTGGTCTTGACTTAGTTTTTTAGATCTAATGTCTGAATGTCCTAGCACCTCAATGGTGAGAGCCATTAGCTCAAAACTGGTTTGGGAATAGGGACGATTCTAGATAAAGATTTTAAATGATTTCTCTTGTGGCATTTATCAGAAAAGCTTGTTTAGAACAATAGTATTACATTTGTAATAGAAGCTTATTAAATTAAATCACATAATTTATACTTGATTTCTTTACTATCATAGTTTGGCTTTGGGGGCTTTGGCAATGTTATATTGCTAAGACTATTAATATATGGTGTAGCTGAAGTTTGTTCAGACACATATAGCTGAATTTGAAGACATAGAGATGTCTGAAATTTTTAGATTTTCTACTTAATAGTTAAATATTAAACAAATGCTGGGATTGAGTTGGCATTTTAAATCTAGTATCTGAAAATATTCTAGCATCTCGATGAGAGCCATTAGCTTGCAACTGGTTTGGGAATAGGGATAATTCTAGATAGAGATTTTAAATGCTTTCACTTGTGGTATTTACTGGAAAAGTTTGTTTAGAGCTATTAGCGTGTTTATTATATTACATTTGTAATACAAGCTTATTAAATTAAGTCACATGATATATAACTTGATTTCTTTACTATTAAAATTATATTTAAATTGTAGTTTTCATATTTATTTAAATATGTATAAATAATTTTCAATTTAAAAGATGGAAGAAAATTGTGTTTTTTTAAGCTATTTTTAAAATGTATTTTTGTGTAAACCCTCTTAAATTAATTATTTAAAAAGGAAAGAAAGTATAAACATTTTTCAATAGAGATTACAATATGATAGTCAATGAATCAGAAAAATAATAATAAAAAATTTTCTTAATAATAACGGTCTTTTCAAAACACATAAATAGAAGAGAAAATAAAAACAATTTGCAGTTTTGAGTTGGAAATGAGTGCAGAGAATTTTGGAGTTGGATATTTAACAGTATGATTTTAGTTGCTTTTAAAAAATAATCTAACTGTTCTACATCAGTCATGACTGGATAGTTAATTGGAAAAGGCTTGGATCAGTTAGCCACATATTCTGAAAAGACATTTATCCCTGTCATTGCATTTGTGCCAAAAAACAGATATAATCAAGAAATGTTTCCTTGAAGTTGTGTTATAGCACAACTCTAGAAAATATATAGACTGAATGGTAAGAAAAATCTATAATAGATAGACATTGTTAATAGAACTATCAAAATTAGACAAATCTAGGTAGTAATCATAATTTTGAAATTCATTTATGTCTGTCACATTAAATATTAAAATGTAGTATTCAACCTCTCTTATTTTTTAATTTCTTATATTAAGTTTATAGATGGAAAGTACATTTGTTAAAAAAATATACATATGTATTAACTTAATCATTAATCTACCCCCCCCCCCCTTTTTTTTTTTTTATCTTTAAAGAACATATATTTTCAAAATTATTATTTCTTTAATAGCTTGTAAAACAACTTTCTTTTTCTTACCTAAAAGAAAAAAAATTAAGAAAGGGAATTTTTTAAATTATATAATGATCAATTAATCTTGGTCAAATTTTCAGAATTATTTTTATTTAATGTAATATTATTCATATGCAGTAATCCCTTTTTAGGAAGAATTTTAATGATAACTTGTAAACATGTACAGTATATGATTAATATTGATATTTTATCTTTGATGGATTTTTTAGTTTATTATGGTTTATTAACTTGTATTTATGAATATAATCTATCTTAATGCTTAAAGTATTTAATGGTTTGACCAAACTAATTTGTTGGATGTACTTCAAAAATGAAAGAAATTAAACTATTTAAGTAGATTGGTATTTTCATTTAACTAACCAAGGAGCAATGGACATTATTGTACATTACTAGTTGAAGACATGGTATTCTTACGATATATGCCTTATAATGTCATAAATATATAATGTAAAACTAGCATATACGGATTAAATATTAATCTTTGTCATTTGATCATGGTCACCTAGATAAATAGATTGCACATCCTCCTTTTTATCTTCATACTTTTAGTGGAATTTGGACTTTTATATATTTGTACTTCAGATAGCCATCATCATCATCACCATTGATACCATCTATAGTTAAATTCAGTTATGTCTCTCTTTTCTTCTTATCACACACATTTAGGTACATATAAATAATGCATTGATTTGTAGTTATTAATTGAGTGATGTAATCACTTAGCCTGTAATGCAGACTGTATTCATGATCATCAATGGATGACCGTATTACTTTTTTATATTCCCTTCCTTTGATTCTGTTATAATAACAATGTTTGAAAACTTCTTATTTTTATATACAATTTCATTGTTTCTAAAATATTTTTATTATTTCTAAAAATGTTTTCAATAATAAACTTGATAATAAATAATGTACCTTTCTGCTAACACAATTCAAATTAATTCCCACAAATATGATAAATTAATCATATTGATTATGTTATGTTTAATCACCAGGAGAAAAGGTGTTTAACATTCTATACATTAAAAATACTTTTATGAATTTTTTTTTTTTTTTTTTAGAAAAAATAATCAAAAAAGTAATTATAGTTTTTATATTTATTTATTTTTTAAAATATTTTTGAATAAATAAATGATAAATATTTTATAAATAATCATATATATACAAGCTTAATCTAGCTCTTGTATGACTTATTGATATTTTCCCAATCAGAACCATTTTCAAAGTCTGATAATATTTTGAAATAATTTGGAAGTTTTAAATTCACTGAAAAGTTCTTTAAAAAATATCAAATTAAAACTGTTTCTTAATAGCATTTCTATCTTCATATTTGCATATTGCTTAAGCAATAATCAATGATCTTTCTTGTATTGAATTTATTAAGTGCATTACAGTCTTGTAATGTATATTAGCTGATAATCAAAATATTGTCCAATTCTGCTATATCCTGATTTGGATGCTTGCATTCCATTTCCACTTATGAGAAAAATCTAAATACTTATGATTTTTTTTTTTTTAATAAATTCCATTCATTATATCTATATAAAAATTCTCCATTTCTTCATTATAATGAGAAAAAAAATACTAATAACAACTAGATCTAATCTGAACACTTTTGAATGATAATTTGAATAACTACCAAAATGAAGAATCAGCACTTATTTAAATAGCAGCTAGAAATTACAAGACTATATTATCATCCTAAACAGACTATTAATATTTGTCAGAAATGAAGTAAATGACTGATTTGTACTTTAACTAATCTGAATTTGTAAATAATGCTGGTCATAAATCTAAATTATCAGCATTTGCAATCTTCAAGTAAGTTGATAATTAATATCGTTATTTTATCTGATTTAACATCAATCTACATAATATTATTCTTCAATATTTAATTTATGATGAATTTCATTCCCCACAGACTTCCAATAGTTGTAACTTTATAATAAACTACAAGCCCATTTTAAAATCAATTGTTTCTCCAACTTTTCTTCTCTGATCACATAGTCCAACAGTATTTCATTTATTATTAAAGTTCCTCCAATTCATATAATCTAAATTCTTTACATTTGATCACTAATCACTGAACCAAGGAATTATTTCTAAGATGAATAATTTCTGATGCATGATTATGCAATTAGATATTATATTTATATTATCTTTAATGCAATTGCAACTATAAAAGTCATAACACTTGATGTATATTTTTAGAGGTATCAGAGATGTAACTACCAAACAAATATATTTTACTATAGGTGTTTATTGCTATATTTGTTGGGTTGGCTATACCTAAAATTATTATGATCATTATTGGTAAATCAAAAAAAGAAAGAAAAACAAAAAGCTAAAAATTTTGTGGTAATTATAGAAGTCATTCATTGAATCACAAATACATCTGGTCTAATAGTAGCTCTCCATTGTATTCCACTCCAATAAAGGTATATTTTTGAGATCATCTTTATAGTATAAATGGAATCTGGACTTCTCATGAAATTCAATGTATATATATTTGTAAAAAATTATACTGCCCCCTCTCTCTCCATTTTAATTTATTCTTTAAATTTTTACATGTAAAAAATTACAAGAAAATTACATTTTTAGGATTCAATTTTCTTTTATTATAAGAAACTTAATAAATATTAAATAATATATAGCAAATATGTATTATTAATTAATGATTACAAACAAAAAAATATACATACCTGCAAATTATTATTTGATATTTCATGAAAGCACTGCTTTTTTAAGGTATTGCATTTACATTTACAATCAAAAAATGCACAATCTTCATGTGTATTACATGTGGAAACCATCATTTGTCGCCTGAGACCACTTTCAAAAAATGCTGAATCAACATCAATAACCTTAATTTTTGATTCTCTGTCAATTCCAAAATTATCTATTTTTATATCACATAAAAACAAAGGTTCGTGAAAGTCAAACTGAAATCCCTGCACTAGATTCAAAAGTTGCAGTGCAACTCTTGCTCTAGATAACCACGGTAAAGAAGAATGAAAAAATGAAGGTATTTGTAATTGCTGAGCATCACTTGGGGTAAACTCTACACCATATAAATGTCCACAGCTCCCAATGATTTTAGGGAAAAATTGGTAACCGTTAAAAGCTTTAAAAAGTACATATTCCTCTTGCTGCATTAAGGACCACAGGCTATTTACACTAGCTTTAACATTTCCATGCATAACAGAATGTTGAAAATCCATAGTCCATAGCTTTGTTGCTAATTGGTCAATTTCAATAACAGCAGTTATATTAAAGTTTAAATTAAATAGTATTGAATCTGCTATCATCTTTACAAAACTATTAATATCAAAATTATTATCATTTGCCATGTATCCATGGAGATAATAATTTGAAAACTCTGATTGGTCTGATTTTATTATGACAATTTCATTTCTCCATTTTGCTTGAAAAACGATTTGCTTCCCAGCATGCCAGCTTAAACAGGAAGTGAAAACAAAATAGGAATTGTTACACATGTCTTCACACATGTTACCTGTAATCTTTTGCTGTCTGTAAAGTTCACACTAAAATAAAATTTTAAAAAGACAAATTAATTTTTTTTAAAAAAATGTCATCTAATATACTATATAATATATTTTAAATTAGAATTGGTGTGTGTCTATGTATGTATACTCAATTTTAAATGCTAAATGAACATCAATTTACTTTGAGGTAATAAGTTAGTAGATAAAAGAAATTTCTAAAAACTCTTATCAAGAACAGTGGAAGAGAATTTTTCATAAAACTTGAGCCACAATTTGTATTTTCTTTATGCTGCTGTCTCTAAGAAGCCATTTTATATTTAATCCCACTTCCTTTAAACTTCAGTCTCTTTTTTATAATAAAATTAAGCTCAGAGATAAAGCTTTTGCCTCATCTGATATTTTAGTTATTAGGAATTTCTTCTCATTATTTGCAAATTTCTAGACTAATCCTGAAACTGGTTTTGCTTTATTTTTAAATGTTATTATAATTTTCATGCGTTTTTTTTTTTTTTTTTTTGGCCTTTAAGAATGATTATGAAATGTTATAGTTCAATTATTGGTTTATTGTTTTTTTTTAATAGAGAAATGTTTATACAATTTGTACAAAATCTCTGGATAATCTATATTAATGTAATATCAACAATTATAAATCATTAGAGGAGATTTGAACACTGACTTTCAAGCTCCCTTCAGCTATGCACTCCATCTTATATAACCAATACTCATAACTCACATGCTGAACCAGCACTCATCAGTTGTTCCAGATCATTTCCTGGAGCTTGAAAGTCTGTGTTCAAATCCTCTCTAATTACATCTAAAGTTCAGTATATACATTATACTTGTATTCAACTATAAATCATGTACTTCACTATTACCAATAAAAATTTATTTTAAAACTAAAAGAACTCTTTCTATCTTCACTCTAAAAACAATCTGAAAAAAAAAAAATTCAGCTACAAATATCCACAAAGAGATATATAAATCTAAAAAATAAACATAAGTGCACCTTTTCTGGCACCAATATTTATATAAAAAAATTCAGACAAGTCTTGCATTGGTGGTCGAGAGGTCAGCGCGACTGCCTTGCATTTTGCTGGTAGTTGCCCGGGTTGCGGGTTCGCGTCCCGGCCGATGCTATGACACTTAAAAAAAAAAAGAATCTCAGACAAGCCAGAACATAGTTCTATATTCCTTGAGCACCAAAAGGTGACAGAACATCAATTTATCGCCTCTTCTGCTACCATTCAATACATCAAAAGAAATGATTCAAAGAGAAAAATCAGGCAGACTTGCTATAGCCAATAACACAAATGCTAACATCTGTAGAGACTCATTTTTCATTTTCTCCAAAAAATGGATGCTCTAATTTAAATAAGTAACATTGAATTTAAATATGTCAAATATATACAATTACACTCATCTCTGCATTATTATTCTACTTCATCTTGCTACGAATATGAGAACGCCATAAGTCCTCTCGAAAAGAAAGTGTTATGCCGTATTTAATTCATAGAAACAACAAGCTTCTCTATAGTTGCATATAAGCACACTTATTATGTTTACTATATTCAGTATAGAAGAAGTATAAACAGTTAATATCATTAAATCTAAAAAAATGCAATTATTTTTAACAAAATTTCCAGTGAAATTAATATACTTTTCTATTTTAATATCTTGAAACTATAGATTACTTGTCTCAGCTAGTGTGATATGATAAACATGTTTGATCAGAAACTCATTTTTTTTGTTAATTTACTTTGTAGGAAATTATTTTGTCCATACCAAGAAAAAAGTACAACAGTATAATGCTATTTGTTAATAGTATATTCTTGAGTATAGTCATTATTTTAATTACTGAAATCAGCCACTAAACATATATAGGTGTTCATATATGGTCTGACCTTCTATATATTGATATGTACAAAAACATTTATTTGTTCCTGTTATTGATATTCTATTTTTAATTTATATATTGATTATTTCTATATAAAAGTAAGCATAAATTAATCAATGAACATTAAATGTCAGCAAGCAGATTCTCACAAACACTTTCTGCTTAATTAGCTTGTTTCTGGGAGAAGGCATTATTTTTCTTCATATCTTGTAATAAACCAAATTTTTTTATTATGCTATTAAAATTAATGACTTCTATTTAAACTTAATGAAGTTTTATGTTAAATCCATCTTGCTGAAATTAAATCATAGAATATATATATTGAAACAGATATACTGTTCCTCATATAAATATTCAAAAGATCCCCCTCATTCAAAAATGTCTAGCGTGATTCAGTCTAATTGGGAACGCAATAAAGCTGTGATTTGTTAAAAAAAAGTCATATTTTTAATTTTTAGTATTGATGGATTTAAATAAAATGTTATGTCATCTTTTTTTTTTTTTTTATCTGTCTCAAAAAAAAAAAAAGAAATTAATTATCCAATCATTAAAAAGAAAAAAAAAGATACTTGGGTTAAACTGAGGCAGTATTCAAATCAGGCACGTCGTCGGAAGAAAAGAACTTTTTTTTTTCTCATCTTACACAGAGAGGCAGAACATATTAAATTTTTTTTTTAAAAAGAAAAAAGTGTATTACTTAATTCTTTTGACATATTAAAATATAGCTTTAACAAAATGTGAAAATGGAAAAAGAAAGCTTTGCTAGAGGAATTTTAATGACAATGGGGTAAATTAGCGGCTTCACTCTCTCCACGCTATGCCATGGCTTTCCATAAATGAAATAACCCGCCTTCTTTTTGAGTAAACTGGACTGCAAAACTGGAAGGTAATTATGTTATAAGAATGTTTAGACATCTTTATCATAAATTATAAATTGACATTATGAAATATCTACATAAAAATTATTTTTATAAAATATTAAAACATTTTTATCATATGTTATAAAGTGAAGTTATGAAACGGTTGCATACATTTTGTTCAATAAAATATTAAGACATCTTTATCATATGTTATAAAGTGAAGTTATGAAATAATTACATAGAATTTGTTTTATAAAATATTAAAACATCTTTATCATATGTTATAAAGTGAAGTTATGAAATAATTACATAGAATTTGTTTTGTAAAATATTAAAACATCTTTATCATACGTTATAAAGTGAAGTTATGAAATAATTGTATGCAAATTTATTTATAAAAATATTTGAACGTATTTACTATATGGATTAGAAACGCCTTAATTGCATATTACTTCCATCTGAGTAATGTAACAGAGCTTATGTGTATGAATATACTTTTATATTTGACTAAATTAGAAATGCTTCAATTACTAAATGATAAATGCTCCACAAGCCAAACAGAGTTTATGTGTATGAATATACTTTTATATTTGACTAAATTAGAAATGCTTCAATTACTAAATGATAAATGCTCCAAAGGCCAAACAGAGTTTATGTGTATGAATATACTTTTATATTTGACTAAATTAGAAGTGCTTCAATTACTAAATGATAAATGCTCCACAAGCCAAACAGAGTTTATGTGTATGAATATACTTTTATATTTGACTAAATTATAAATGCTTCAATTACCAAATGATAAATGCTCCACAAACCAAGAATTGCTGAGCTTAAATGTTTACCAATCAATAATAATTCATAAAAAAATGAATTATTGTATAAACCATAAATGCTTGACTGCTTCTAAGGTTCTTCTCTTAAATGAATTCAAAATGAATTATTGTATAAACCATAAATGCTTGACTGCTTCTAAGGTTCTTCCCTTAAATGAATTCAAAATGAATTATTGTATAAACCATAAATGCTTGACTGCTTCTAAGGTTCTTCTCTTAAATGAAATCAAAATGAATTATTGTATAAACCATAAATGCTTGACTGCTTCTAAGGTTCTTATCATAAATGAAGCCAAAATGAACTATTGTTGAATTAGAATATTTCCAAGCTTCTTCTCATAAATGAGTGTTGAATTAGAATATTTCCAAGCTTCTTCTCATAAAGGAATTCAAAAATGAACTATTGTTGAATTAGAATATTTCCAAGCTTCTTCTCATAAAGGGATTCAAAAATGAACTATTGATGAATTAGACTGTTTCCAAACGTCTTCTCATAAATGAATTCAAAATGAACTATTGTTGAATTAGAATATTCCCAAACGTCTTCTCATAAATGAATTCAAAATGAACTATTGTTGAATTAGAATATTTCCAAGCTTCTTCTCATAAAGGAATTCAAAAATGAACTATTGTTGAATTAGACTGTTTCCAAACGTCTTCTCATAAATGAACTTGTAAATGAACTATTGATAAAAAAAAAGAACTGCTTCTAGCTCTTTCATAAGTAAAATGAAAATGAGTTATCATGTGGATAGAAATGAACTTTGTTAGAAATTGCAAATTAATTGTTATTTAATAATTTTTTTTTTGTTACTAAAAATTAAATTGGTTATCCAGTTGTCCAATTCTGTTTTGTTTTATTGCATCACTCATCAGTTATAGCACTGGTTCATGAGAATCTCGTGCTTTCTGAGCTACGTCTGACATAACTAGACCTAGGCCAGTCAGGTTGTAGTGAGACGGAACTCTAATGGTCCTTTTTGGGAAACCAAACATAGAAATATTTAGATGTTTCCAGTCTCTATGGTACTACATCCTCTGATGAGCAGGAAATATTGTTGTAGGAGGCATTAACATCTGCATTAGGAATGTCAATTGACTGTTCCTTCCTACAGCATGCTCATCAGAAAATTGTTACAACTGACGTAATAAAACGGTTGTATGGGGGTCCGGTTACAATATATAACAATGTAACTTCAATTGTAAGTTAACTATAGTCATTTTAATAAAATAATCATATATCTCTTTCTCACTATAGAACCAAACTATATGAATACCAGGAAGTCTCCTGCCAAAAGATCAATTAGCCGGTAAAGAATCTTTGCGATCTATTTGCACTTATATTTTTTAAATCCTATTCATATAAAAAAATGATTGCGATTAGCTGCAATAAGGCCATTAATTATAAATGAAAACTGTTAATCTTTGTTTTGCTTTTTGCAGAAACATGGGAAATCATTATTTATTTATATGAATTCATTCATCATATAAAGACAAATCTCATTCCTCTTTAGTTTTAGACAATAAATTTTAAAATGACTAAGTACTGGTTTTTTAATTTCATTCTTTTTAAATTACGTTATTCATTTATCAATTTTAAAAATATAATCATTCTTTTTTATACAAAAATTATACTCTATTTAAAATTTCCTTTTTTTATTATTTTAAAGCGGGCTGATTGATTATTTTAAAAAGTATAAGACTACTGATTATGCAGATGGCATTTCATAAACTACTTTTTTTTTTTAAGTGTCATAGCATCAGCCGGGACGCGAACCCGCAACCCGGGCAACTGACCTCTCGACCACCAATGCAAGACTTCATAAACTACTTTAATTGCAAAAAGAGAGAAAAATAATTTCAGTATAAATAACTGGATATATTTTATTCTTCAAGCCAAAAATAAAATGTATTTATCTTATTTAAATGTATATTTTAAAAATATCTTTTCGTTGATTCTTAACATGAATCCAGAAATATGCAAATAAATAATATACATGTTCAGACGTCTCTTAAGAATGCCAACTAAATGAACTAAAAAAGACATTTGTATTAATCATGTTTTTAACTTTAAGTATGATTTCCAAGATCGTCACAGTAGCTAATAGTCAATGCATCAAAAAAATCTTAATTGATGATTAAAACTTCCTTCAAAATAAGAGTGTCCTTAAAAAGGAGAACAAAAAGATTTTGGAAACAGTTGAAATGTTGATTAGTTTTTTAATCAAACGTTCTGAATAATGGCTAAAATAATAATTTTAATAACTAAGGGATTCGAACTCAGACTTTCACACGATCCTCAGCTCTCCATGCCATCTCATATTGCTGACCCACCTGATTATACACATGTTGACAAGATAATCACCAATATACGTATTTCATGCTAAACCAGGGCTTTGAACATTCCATCATCAGATTTTCAATGAAATGGATGGCCAAAGAGTTGTGCGTTGGAGTAGTTTGAAGCCTGTCCATTAAAGGGTGAAGATTGGCTATCTTAATATAAATCTGAGCACTGATTTGTATATATGTATGGAGATATTATATATTGGTGATTATTTATCTTTTCAACATGTGTATGATCAGGTGGGTCAGCAATAGAAGATGGCATGGAGAGCTGAGGGTCATGTGATGGTCGGAGTTCGAATCCTTATATATTACATTATATATGTGCAGGTGAGTGTAAGCCTGTACAGTGTATAATTTAAATTTCAATAACTGTAGACTTGATTGCTAATAAGGAGAACAAAAAGATTTTGGAAACAGTGGAAATCGTTGACTAGTTTTCTAATCAAACGTTCTGAATAATGGCTAAAATAATAATTTTAATAACTGTAGACTTGACTACTAATCCGTAAATCTCACATAGTTCTCTTTCAAGATAATTTTATTTGACCTATAGACGAATACAAAGAAACAACAAAAATTAGCTAGGCGAGGTTACAGGATGATGTATACAAAGAAGGATTGATCCAAAAGTCAGTAGAATACAAATGAGTGTTAGTGAAGAACTTAGTCAGAGGTTACAAGGTAAATATATAATTCATCTAGTCTATAACGAATTCCCATTATTAGTAAGCCCTGTTTTAGTGAGCTATGGTTGGATTTTATTAAATCTTAATAAATTTTCAAGTAAATTATTTAGGGGGTGGTTGATCAGTTACTGTTTAGGCCAGTTGTAAATTCCCAGGTTAATATGGCCATGTATGGATCTGCCTCTCTCTTATCTGTTTCTTGAATATTTTTAATTTTGTTGAGGAAACAGTTATTAATTTCATCAGATGGTAATTTTTGAAAAATCACCTTGCATCTGGTCAACCAGATGGCAAAGTTTATGTATGTGGCAAGCCTGATTTCAAGAAAATGCCTCTATTTATAACCCCTTGAAGTGACGTTAGATCTGGATCATTATTTTTAATGTGTTTCTGGAAGTTTTGTCTCAGACCTTGCCAGACTGGGCAAAGGCAAAGGATATGGTCAATATCTTCTGGGCTGGAAAGACAGAGACAGCAGATGGGATCTATGTCGAAGCCTCTTTAATTAAGAAATACAGTGGTGAAGAGGCTACCTAGGTTAATTTTGAGAAGGAAGTCTGTGTGTTTAGGTGCCAATTTCAATCTACGGGCTAATTTGGGCAGTTTGTTTATGTTGATGGGGAGGTAAGTGTGTGCCCCTGAGTATTTGGGTTAGATAGGTTGAAAGCTTCCCAATAGGTTATTTTTGTACTGAACATAGTCACAGAAGGTACGATGTGAGCAAAAATGTATAAGATCTGGGTTTGAAGCCAGATGGGAGTGCACCTTGGAGGGGGGCAGTCTATCAGTGGGAAGAACTTGTTCTTTGGGGAGTGGACATTGGAAGGTCCTGCAATCAGAATAAAGTTTAAAGATTATATTGTAAGTTCTCTGTATGGTAAATGCTTTTATTGAGTGAATCCATTCATGTCTCTTGGCTTTTGAAGAGTGCACAGACTGATAAATGATCTGCACTCACCTCTACAGAGTCACAGACAGTGGGATTCTACTTTTTTAATGAAAGCATCTGTTGGTTTAAAGCCCGCAAGATAATATATAACCTTGGGAAGTATGAGCAATGTTTCTTATAATATTATTCTGCCCTTAATAAACAATGATATAAGAAATTACCCATCAAACATCAGTTATAAACAGTCCGAAATAATCAGGATTTAACAGAAAAAAAAACAATTTTCTTTGTAGATTAAAAATAATGTTCAAATTGTCATCAAGTAAAAAAAAAAACAAGTTGTTATTGTTTTTATGGATATTGTAAGAATGTGGATCAAAACAATAACTCTAACTTTTTTGTGACATTACCCTTAAACTTCTATATTCTCAGTAAACCCTTAGTATGGCTAAAAATAATAATCGAGAACTGATATTAGTAACAACTTATTAAGGCAGATTAGAGTTTTCACTAAAAGTGTTTTGTCTTATGAATTTTTTTATGTGAAATGCCTAGCAAATGAGTCACGTTGATGCAAATATTTGCTATATGAGGTGGGCAAAAATTACATTCAGTAAATGAAAACCCAAGACCTATTGTTATAAATTTTGTTTCAATTTCCATTCTTTGTTTCATTCATTTGAGATATCAGTTTAGGCAACCATCATAAATTATTTCTTTCATAGCTATCTGCTAGTTGGAACTGATATTAACTTTCAAACAATCTTGCAGATAGAAAGATGTGATAAAGATGAAACTTACAGTTTCCTATATTGTATAAAAAGTGTTAACTTTTAAATGAAATTTTTATTTCCAACTGAGTTAATGACTTCCATTGCTTCAACAGAGAAGTAAAAAAGATTCAGTCTAATATATCAACTGAGATTACTTGGAAAAACTAATTATCAATGCAAGTTTTATTCTTAATGAAAGAGAAGGCAGACATCTATTTTCCGAAATAACAAGCAAAGATTGAATAGCCTGAGTAATATCTTATGTGATCTACCTTTATCTGATTACTATGATGGTTAACTGATTTTTGAAAACATTCTACTGATAATAATGACAGGGCTTACCACTTGTAATATATATATACATAATATATGGATGTACCCAGATAACATTTCATTTATATATATATAGACACACACACAGAAGTCCAACACAATATATATGCCCTATTATTATTATAAAAACAATTTTCATTAAAACACATTTAACTTAACATGCACCCAGTTTATCGTTTTCATGACTCATTTATTGTCCACAAAGCATTACTATTCAAAAGATAATTTTAATTTTCAATACTTATTTATATCTAATGGGATTTCTTGCTGTTCTTGTAATTTAATTATTGCTATTATCATATTTCATTATTTACCATATTTATATATTTTAAATTCTATTTTAACCCTAGTCTACTTCCAATACCCAAAATATTGCCACTATATTAGATTAGGTCCCTATTCTATTTATTCCAATTCTTAAAAAATATCTAAATTAAATGTTCATCCCTTTTCTATATTTCCAGCTTTTCTTATTACATTAGTACTCTACCTCCTATTGTTTCTATATTCATAAATATAAAAAGTTCTATCTCACAATATGATTATTTGTCACAGAATCTTCTATCACAGCAAAATTTTCATCAAACAATAGCTAAAATTAAAATTATTTTTCTGTTAATCAAGCAGTAGATGATGATAGTCATGAGAACTTTTTAAAATAAGCATATGTCTAATTGCTTCAGTTATAAGTTATCTGGAAGTAACTAAACTTTTGATCCAATGTTGGTATATGCATTGCAAAGTACAATAATTGTCCTGTTTTTTCCATGTCATCTTGCATTTTTTAATATTTTATGTCTCTACTCTAAATTATTGTATTTATGCAATTTATTGAAATTTTTTGCTTTTATGACTTCTCTGTTTGTATTATTTTGTTAATTAATACTTTCCTCATAATCATTGCAATTAAACATTTACAGTGTTACAAGTTTTTGTTTTTTAATCTCATATATAAGATTACTAGAATTAATTTTCACACAATATATATTTGTCACCCACCCACCACCCCCAATTTACAGATAAGTTCTGATTCTTCTATACCTTTATCAATTTCTGCATCTTATATCTCATATTATAACTATCACTATTTGATCGTATGTAAATTGGCACTTGGAAATTATGATAAATATTTCCCTATTATTATTATAAGAGATTTACAATCTTCTTAAAAGCCTTAAAAAAATCTTTTCAAATATGACCTTTACATCAAATCGTTTAAACATTTGCTTAATCTTCATTTTATTATGCTATTATTACATGATATATCTTTAATAAATTAATAGATATTATATGGATATCTCAAATTTTATTCTTTTTTTTTTTGTTGTTGTTGTTGCTGTTAATTGCTTAAAGACAAGAATCTTTATTGTAACAAAGTCTAACTGCTTTAAATTTTGTTTACATTTGTTATATTGACTTTTAACTGATTGCATATCTGGATAACTTATGACATGAAATGTAACATCTTTCATTTTTTAACCAAGGGAGCAATATGACAACATTAAATTTTGTTTTAAATTGGGAAAAACTGTTAGTTAAACTTTTAAAATTGTTCAAACTATATATTGCAATAAAGCTATGGTCACAAAAATGTTTTCGAATGATTTGTGAGATATTGTCATGGCAGGAAAAGCATTGAAGACATTCTAAAAGTATGAAACATGCCATCACATTTCATATAATTCATGATCCAGATATATTGATGCTTAAAATGTTTGTAGTAAAGGGCTAAACTATATGTTGTGATCTCGGGGTAATACTAAAGAGAACATGGAGACAGAATCAGTTACCTTTTCACTGGAATACCCTGTGTATAATTAGAACATAGTAATTACTGATAAAAACTCTTATGTTGTTTAATATATTATGTTAATATGTAAGTTATATACACGATAGATATTATTTTGTGTAGCAGGAATTATCATCCTGACAATCCTAATTTACTGGTTAGTTAAAATCAATATCCTATTAAAAATTATATAAATCAACAGGTCTGTTTGTTATATAAATTAAAATCATCATATTCGTATGTAAATGTTATTAAACTTTTATGAAGAGAAAATTACATAAATAACTTCAGTTAAAAGTAAACTTCATTAATGTCAAGCATTGGTGGTCGAGAGGTCAGCGACAACTGCTTTACAACCGATTGGCCCGGGTTAGCGGGTTTGCTTCCCAGCTGATACTATGACACATGAGAGAGAAAAAGTGAACTTCATTAATATACTGTATAACTTACAAAGAGTTGATAGAAATGACATTAATTTTTTAATTTGTTTTATTATACACAATAAAAAAGGAAGAGCTTCACTTCATGACAAAAAGTTGATCAATTACTTATTGATATATATATTGTAATATCCCCAAGCGGGATAGCGGAGTGGTCAGTCACACTAGCTGGTGGCATAATGACTATGGATTTTACACACCACAGAGTATTGAGTCCTCATCATATAAATACAAACACTGAAATCTCAGATTCTTATTAAAGTGTTATCTCAGATTCTTATTGAAATCCTAGGTTCTTAAATTTAAATCTACATACTAAGTTCTTACTTTATTTACATTTCAGGGTTTGTGCATATACTTGAACACTATTGAATGCAACAACTATTTTACTTTTTATACATTATATATTTTATCTTTTTATGATTTTGTTATATTATGTTCTAAAATAAATGAAAAAGTGCAAATATAACATACTTAAGTATCTGAATATTCAGATAACCATAAATACTCTTCAAATGTTTTAAAATTATTCTCATATGAATATTCATCTTTATATAATCTATAAATATATCTTATTATAATAACTTCACATATGAATTTTTACTAAGTAGTTAAAAATAAAATAATGTAGCAGACAGAGAGGATACTTTTATGCTATCCACTACATCATTAAGCATACTTGTAATAAAGAATAAATCAACATATTTATTTTAAAATAATGCAGGTGGTAAACAAGTGATAAATAAATTGAATAAGCAAATTTAATGTGACTTTTGAAATGTACTCTTATATACCATAATATTTAATAAAACTTTATTAAATTAAATTTTCTGGATAAATGGATGTGATGATGACAACAAAAACAAACAAATGAATAATAAAATATTTATTTAAGAGAAATATTTAATACAATAAAAGATATTTACAAGAAGCATTAACTGTAATATGACAAATTATATTAAAATAAACATTTGTTTAATTTATAATAAAATAAAATATATTCGCTTCTGAGTAATTCCTATAAAATTACAATAATGACATCTACATTATTTAAGTTCTCGCCCTTTTATTTGATACTATCTATCTAACAATTACAAACACAGAATAGAATGATATATATATATATGCCTATACACAGACTACTAAAATATTAAAAATTACAATACCAACAATGCTTAAAAATCAGAATGGAAACATTTCATGACATTGAAAAAATAACTAAATATTCAAAAATAGTTATACAGATTTAATTCTATAAAAGCATATGAGAGGTGAGAAAATAAATGAGTTCAATAATAACAATTAAACTAACATACTTAAAATTAAATTGTATTAGAGCTAGCAAAAACAATTGCAGAGATGGACATGCCTTACAATGTTCCACATTTAAAAAAATACATACTACTAATAGAAAGCTAATGGCAAAATGAATGGTGAAATATATATAAATGGACACCTGGTAACTTAATCTGGCAGTGCCGAAGCAAGTAAGCCACACTCTTTCTTATAGCGGAGTTTAACAAATACACCGGTATTGGAAAATCACATAAAATTCTGAAATTGATATCTGTCTCCAAGCAACATATCAATTAATAAATGGACAAGGCCTGAATTTATGAATAATAAACAAAAAGTTAATTCACACACACATTCATAAGTACAACATCGCATGTACTTGGTCTAACAATTATATGCAAAGCAATGCACTATGATTGCATAACAATATCATATGTTAAATAATTTTATAAGCTATCTCAATTTATGCACTGACTCCTAAACATTCCATTCACACACATTAAATATAGAAAAGATGTTCTTATCCTGTACACAGTTATACATTTTTATTATATTGGAATAAAATTCTGAGAATTCATAATAATTTATATTCTAAACACCTTTTACTTGGACATTTTCTTACCAAATCCATTAAAGGTATGTATATTATAAATATATCTTATAATATCACATAAAATAATTAAATATGCATAAATCATATAACTACGATTATGCAATAATAACAAACTTAATATTAAAATTTTGATATGCAATATCTCTAATGAATGTGAGAATAAATATACATAAAAAGTATATGAGATAAGCTTAAAATATATGAAAATAATAACTTTTTGCTTAGTGCACTTTTGACTAAGTTATATTAGTCATAGTCATGGCAATCGACAGGGGAGAAGATCATGTTTATTAAAGAAATGTGAATGGGTGATTAGCATAATTGAATGGCTAATTATTTGCCTAAGTAGGCCATTTTTTAAAAAGGTGTAACAGGAAATCTTTCTTGTTAATAGTGTTCTTATCATGTGCCAGGCCTCTTTCGTTTTATGTTTGGTGTCATTGCAATCTGGACATATGATGGTGGCAAAAGTAGGCTTGAAGTGATAGCCAAAAGTGGGCTGATGTTCATAAAAAATAGATTTAGTATCCATTTGGGTTTGAGCATGATTGTATATGTACTGGTGTCATGCTAATCGGCACACAAATTGGCCTTCAATTCTCCATAATATATGGTATGGCAATTGATGTGAAGGTATGTGGCCTTGTATACAATTTGTAATTTCTGTTTTGGGGGGAGAATGTCCCTTGTGTTGTTAATAAGTCGATTCAGAGAGGGAGGAATGTGTAGAGTGATTTGGTGAATTATGTAGCAAATTTTATTAAGGCAATGAGTAATGCTAGAATGTATGGTAATGTAGATCAGAGTTTACTATCAGCTTTTAGGCGTGGTTGTATAAGCTTAAAATAAAACTTTTTAATGACTTAAGATTTTGTTTTTATAATCAATGTTGTGTAAGTCTGAGAGATAAGAGTCCATGTTATTTTTTTATCTGACTTGAACTTGCATAAATGATGATTGCGATGTAAAAAATCTAAACAAGTGAGCTTGTGGAATCTTGGAGTGAGGATTCGGGGTATATGGCACCATGAATGGTGACAGATTTAATGATCATTTTATAATTATGATGAGTGGTTTCTCATTAGATGTAGAGGTTAAAAAACTTGATGCCTTAGTGGTTATCTTCATTTTCCTGGGTCCATGTTAAGAATGATGTCTGCCAAAAAGGTGATTTGTATACTGTTGATTTGTACATTAGAAGATTATTTGTGCTTCTAATATATAAATCAACAGCCATCATCCAGTTTGTAAAAGGCATTGTTAAATGAAACTGTAATGTCATTGTGCAGCCAATATAAACATTTGAGAATAAATTCTGTTTTATATGCATTATAGTTCATCTTGCCAAGAGCTTCCTTAATGATTTGAATTGATAAGATGCATGGATTACAGCTGTACAGCTCAACAATCACACAAATTAAATTCATGTTAATTGATTCGTATAACCTTAAAAGGTCTATGGATACATTTATTTCTACTGTGCTGTGCAAGTTTTGCAACAAAGCTTTTTCTAAGCATGAATATTTCAATATATATCCCAACACTGCAACTTCATCATGACTATTCACAATTAAGCTACACAAGGTAGAAGAATGTCCCCTTTGCTTAATGATTGACTTTGGGGGAGCTTACTATTATAAGGCTTCCGAAATGATAAGTCGATAGCTTAGTGATCAATTTTATTTCAGCCAATTCATCTTTAAGTCTTAATTTGAAAGCATATCTCAAATCAAAAAATGAACAGCATCACTTGGCATTATTAAATATCATCAAGCTGTACAGCTCTATTCCATGCATCTTATCCAACCAAATCATTAAGGAAGCTCTCAATAAGGTGAACTATAATGCTCATAAAACAATTCTTGAATGTTTTCATTGCTGCATAATGACATTACAGCTTCATTTAACAATGCCTTTTACAAAATGGATGAGAGTTGGCCTATGGGTTTCCCTATTAGTGAGATTATCTCCAAGCCTTGTTCTCAACAATTATGAGGCAGACATTATCTCAATACCCTGATTCCAATACATTAATCCTATATATACACTATGCTGATGTGATTATTTGCACTTCTAATGCACAAATCAACAGCATGCAAACTGCCATCTCACAGACACTGTCCTTAACACGGAAAAATGAAGATAACCACCAAGGCATTCAAGATCCTCGACCTCTACATTCAATGAGAAACCACTTATCTTGATTATAAAATGCTCATTAAGCCTATCAATGTTCATGGCACCATATGTCCTGAATCCATCACTATAAAATCACACAAGCTTGTTGGTTTAAATGCTTTTTATATAGCAATCATCATTTGCATAAGTTTGGATCAGATAAGAAAAATAACATCCAAGTCTTATCTCTTGGATTTGCACAACATTTGTTGTAAAAACAAAATCTTAACTTGCATCATTAAATTTAATCTTAGACACCCAATCCTTAAAGCTGACAATACACCCTGGTATTCATTAAATTCCTAGTATTACATAGTGCCTTACTAAAATTTTGCTCTACAACTTTCCAAATCACTCTACACAGTTTTTCCCCTTTGAACTAACTTACAATACAAAACATTCTCCCTCTAAACCAAAAATCATAAAATGTATACAAGGTTGCATGCTCTCACATCAAATGGCATGCAGTATGTTATGAAGAATTGAAAGCCAAGTTGTCAATTAGCACAATATACTTAGAACCATGCTCAAATCTGAATGGATACTAAATCTATTTTTTATGAACATCAGCCATCTCTTCAAGCCTACATCTGCCACCATTATATGCCTCGATCACATGAGACCAATCATAAACTGAAAGAGACTTGGTACATTTTCTTTCTAAAAAATAGCTTACTTAAGCAAATAATTAGCCATTCAACTATGCTAATCACCCATTCACATTTCTTCAATAAATAGAAATCTTCTATCTGTCAGTTTCCATGATTATGACTAATATAACTGAGTCAAAATGCACTAGACAAAAAATTGCTAACTTCGTAGACTTTAAACTTATTTTGTAAACATTTTTGCATATATTTATCTACAATAATAAGAAATATATATCAATTTCATAATATATATATATATATGTTTACCCACTTAACTAAGAGGATTAAAAGTTCTTTTATTATTTAAAATGAAATTAACCCTCTTAATTGACAATTGTTATTTTATTAAATGTTGAGGAGATAAATGAATAAACAAATATTTTCATAGCAATAGACTCAAAAAAGCTCATGATGTTAAAAATCAAGAGAGGCTTAGATCAGGTACCAGTCACAAATATTTCCATACTAAATTGTGAGGTGCTATATTGGTAATACTAAAACATAAAACAAATTCAAGTTATTTCTTTTGTACAATAAAAAATATACTTTTAATAAGTAACAAGATGAATTATGGATAAATAAGTTATAATAATGCTAAGATGTTATCTTATTTGTATTAGCAGTAATTCTGATATAAATGTCATTTCCAAAATATTAAGAATCAATCTGGATGATATCTTCCTTTATCATAATTAGATAAAGCAATTTAAAACTATTTTATTCAATTTTTGAAATGCAATACTTTTCAAAGAACTCATCACATTGCCTTTGATTTATTAATGATATAACAATTTTCAAAAATAGTTTCTGATAAAATAATAACTCAGTTAAATTGTCTACATAAATTACTTTTTTTCTAAAACATTTAGCAAAAATATAAAAAACAATGTCACTAATAATGGTAATTAGTTTTAAAATTTTATATAATGAAGTATTAAATAAAATAGTTTGATAGCCAAAAGTTCAAATTAACTAAAAGTCTATAGAAATGAAATTATACATATGTATAATTTTTCCACTTAGCAGTCTCCAATAACTTTACAAATTCATAACACTAATTTTCTTCATAAACAATATAACTTTTTGTCTCTTTCAGTGAGCTATTATTCTATGGACAGGTGAACATGTACAACAGAATAATTTACTTAAATGACCAGGTTTTATCCCAACATTTTTAACCAGTAAAAAAAATTAGTTAAAATAAGATGATCAGAAAAACTTTTAAAAGTATTAAGTAAGAAATATAAAGTATAATTTTATTTTTGGGTTTTTTTTTTACATGTGTGTCTATTTTACTGCAGAGTATGTCACATGATCTACTTAAGAATCATTTAGTATTAATGCATTTTTTTTAAATTAGCACAACTTTAACCTTTTGATTATCTAGGATGCATATTTATAGATTTGACCCTGAATTACAAATTAAGATGTTTTATTACACAATATCTAGACAGTCAATTAACACAAAGTTAATTTTATTAACTTCATTTATTTACCAAATAAAAATTTATTTATTTAATTTTAATACAATATCTTTTACTTTAAAATAAATACCTTTTTTATTTTAATAGTTCTTTAAGATTATTACTAACTTATTTAATATTCAAATACCATTTATAAAATATATTTTTTAAAGATAATACATTTTAAACAATCCCTTTTAAATTTTCACTCTTCACACATATGCACACATTTATACTAGCCATGATTTTAAAAAATGGGAAATTTATTGCAGCTTAATAATTAATAATTTTTAAAAGGGCAAAACTAAATTTACCTACTAAAAATTTATTTAAGATAAACCCATTTCAAACTAGCTTTCCTTAAACTTAACCTAGTATACTCTAATATCAAATAGATATTATATTAATTAGATAATATTTTAATAATTATTATTTTAAATACATTTTAACATACATTAATAAATCATATTTTAACAAATAGCAAAACAATCTAATATAATTAATTCAAAATATAAGACACTTTAAACTAGCTTTTATCCAAGTTTAAGCAATTATTAAATCAGTTAATTATTAGTCTTTTAGCAATTACTATTCGAACATATTTAACAAAGATATTGTATTAATAATTTAGAGTACAGAATTAAGATTTTACATAGCTTAAAATAGCAAATTTTATTTATTACAGGGTTATATTTGATTGAGTTAAAAAAATTTAAAGTACTATTATATTTAATCCCTATGGGATAAATATAAGATTATAATATATAATAATAAATTAATAAACAAAACATATTATTACAATCACAAAATTTAATAACAAAAATATAATAATAAAAGAATCCAGCTTTTTTTAAAGAAAATACATTTACAATATATTATAATACTAATAAATGAAATAAAAAAATATTATACTAAAATTATCATATCCTAAATGCATAATAAAAAGAGCAAGATGAAGAAAATGAGAAAAACAATTACGTACACATTTTAATGTCATTAAATAAAAGACAACCATAAAGTGATAACTAAAACCATAATAATTTATATCCATTTTGAGTAAGAACTATACATCGTAATAAAGTTGTGAAAACACAGAGCAACTTTCTTCATACAGTATTGCCACCTAGTGCAAGCCATAATAATCAATAGATAAAAAGTTAATGCATCAAAATCCCGAAAAAAAATTTATTAAAAAAAATTTATTATGTGATACAAACCTACATTTTGCTATTACAGTATAAGTGCCTAGTTTTCATTAGTTTTAGCTTATGGTTTTCATCAGTAAGAAACCTTCAACCTGAGAGCACTGCACTAGATAATGACTTTGATGCACTAATTTTCTATCAACCATTGGTTTCTATGGATTGTACTAGGTGGCGAAGTTGTATAGGAAAAGTTGCTATTATGTTAATAGATTATATATGCTTAAAAATTGGTGATCATGTGCTGCTGTAATGGTTTATTATTAAAATACACAAGATTAATGAAGATAATTTACTCATTGATTTTATGATGCTCATAAATTCCTAAAAGATTATTAAATAATAATTTTACATCTTATCTACTTCAGGAATAGTGACATAAAATATAGAGCCATCATAGTTTCCTTCATATACAAGTGTGTCATGTAACTATATATGTGTGTGCATATCTATGTAATTAAAAAAAGTATAACAAAGTATCAGTTTCATATTAGTATAAAATATAATAATAATAGCATTATCAATAGAAAATTTACGGTTGCATAAATAAACTTTTATTTTATTAGTAAATCATTTGCATCATTAACTTAACGCAAAAGGTGTCATTAAAATCTGATTGGTTATGAATAACAGAAAATTATAATTATTGCACATATTTAAAAAGTATTCAAAAAAATTGCTCCCCTCCCATTTTTACAAATATTTGTTTTCTTTGTGAAAAATAGTTTTCTGATGAATCCCAGTTGTAAGTTAGAACTCAGAAAATGTGATCTCTATTAATAACACATTTCTTCAAACATATTTGTTTATTAAACTAAATAAAAATATATTTATTTTTCAATAAAATTTAAATTCCTAGTATGTTTATAGATAATCACATTAATAAAATATTAAGAAGAATATTATTTATATATAATCAAAATATAAAAGTAATTAAAGAAAACTGATTTGAATAAAAATTAAAATCTAATAAATGAAAAATCGCTACTTCGGGTTATAATTTCTTCAATTACTCTCTATTCACTGTACTGTATTCTTAGGAATATTATAAATTTGTCATATATATCAGACATCCAGTTCAATTAATAGAAATAAATAGTTGGGAAATCAAAAGTTCCTCAACTAAATAAAAAAAGTGACAATATGAAAAAAGAAATAAATTTTAGTCTGGTCAAGTGAATAAAGTTGCGCAGAATTTCTCTGATATTCAAACATTGTTTGAACTTGAGCAAATGATTTATAATAAATAAACACACATTTATCAAAGATTATTATTACGTTTTGAAAAAATGATTTTCAGAAAAAAATTATTGAGTAATTCATATTTATATCAGAAGAAACTGTAAAAATTAAATAAAATGAGAGGAAGAAAAACAATATTATTGTTATTGTTATTATTGGTGACACTTAATTTAAACAATTCCCAGAGATTATATGAATAGCATTTCTCTAATTAATTTATGACAGATTTTTTAGGCTTATAAAGACATTTTCATTTCTGTGATAACAAAAACCTTTCATCATTTACTAGTCAGCTTTCTTTTTCATAATCAAACTTTTCATGTTTTCTATTGAGTTACTTTATCTTATAATAGCTATATGACCAAATTAAGATTATGTGTTCCAAATGGAATCCAGGTCCAACCTGATCACATATCTACTTGTTCATTTTGCTTGCTGTTTGTTTTTCTCAATAGTCTTCAACAGCACTATTGTTCAAACCTATCAATTATTTTATATACTACTTCAATATCCACTTTTTACATCCATAAAGATTCATAAAAAATACTACCATATTTGAAAAAGACTTTTATATAATAATTTTATAATTTGTAATCTTTGTTGCTTGTATATATGTATTTTTAAACATATTTGACTATTGCATATTTGAAATACAGGCATATTTCATATACCTGGAGTTTAATTGTAATTATAAGCGTTTTGAAAGTCTGCGTTCAAGTCCCCTATAATTACGTAAAAATACTATAGTTTGAATTTTTTTTTTTTAAAGAAATATGTCCTCATTAGATCTTTTTGGTATGGACTTAATTTTAAGCAGGGTGGTATAATTTAATAACAGGCTAACTGGTATGATTATATATGTGGCCAATATTTTTGTCCCCTTTCAATCGTTATATGAAATTTAAAAAAAAAATCAAGCATACTACTGAAATATTTCTTCTCTTGAAGATCATGAAACTTGAAAAAAAAAAAAAATCACATAAATGAAATGGAAAAAAAAAATTATTTTTTTTTAACTAAAATTATGACTGGAAAAAGGAAACAAAATGTTTGAAAAAATTTTAAATGTTCCTAGATTTTCTTGATTTTTTTTTTGTTTTTAAAAAAAATTAATTAATTAAAAAATGTAGTAAGTAGGTACAAATAATTTTATTTCATAAACATTGTATTTGAATGAAATCTTACTGATTTAAAAAATGGTATTAACTATACAGAAATTTAAACAATGATTACATTGTAAATAGAATATCTAAAATTTGATTACAAACAAGTGATTTTTTTTTTTATACAATGACTTGAATTTATAATAATATTTTTTTTTTCTTTTTTATATATAAATATTTTTGTCCATTTTAAAAATGACTTTATACAATTAATTTATACATAATAACAGGTGAAAGCAATATGTTTCAAAGTTTCTATGGAGAATATAACAAATTACAATTTAACAGACAAGCCATTAATGTATTATAGTGATTAATTATTATTTTTCTTGCATGTCTCTCAACATAAGTAAGGATTAGATCTTAACTAATATTTACGCAGTAATGAGTCTGCATTTCAGTTATGTTATAATAGAACTCATGAGTTAAGCCATCCCTGAGGCCATATTAAAAAAGTTTTTTTTATATATATAAATATCAGTTTCTAACAATATTGCTTCCATCGGTATTCATAGAATGGTTTAACAGTATTATCATATATTTTTCATTAGCCATATAAATCTTAAGGAGTGATAAAAGCAGTGCATGTTATAATTTTCATGATCAATTAAAAAGCTAGATATCAAAATCTTATTTAATGAGTTATGGAGAAGATTAAATTTAATCTTACATTGTGTAAAAAGAGATAATAGTCAATAATATGTAAAACAATTTCTCCTTCTAATCTACTATGCTGAGTCATGTTAGAAGTGGTATAGATGAAAAATATTAAAATATTTGATACCAGTACACATCAGTGATTCATAAAATAGCATATTTTCTGATACTTTTATAGAAGAATGGATTTCTAATCAACACCATAAGTGAATTTTGGAGGAACATCATCATTGGTGATTCATGATATATCATTTGCATTGTATCGGATATATTCATCTAATTTCTTGTATTTAAAACAACTATATACCATTTTATCAAAAATGTTTTTAGCCAGTTGTGTATAAAATAATAATATAATATCATCATGCATCATCATCATCATCATCATCATCATCATCATTATTATTATTATTATTATTATTATTATTATTATTATTATTATTATTATTAAGAATCATTTATATCAATTCCTGTATTCATATAATTAGCTTTCTGTCTATTTATTTATGATTGCTTTTTTCTACACAGTTTAAAATGTTTTGACATGATTACTATCAACATCATCTCCTATCACACATTAAAAACAAGACCTTAGAACAAAAAAAAAGATAATAAAATTTCTTATTTTTTATAAGAAAGACAAAATGTTTAATCACTGAGAACACATGAAACTTGAGTGGAAGTGTCTAACTGAGCATTGATCCAGTTATCTTTAGCTCTCATATCTATCATATTAATTCTTTTTTAAATCACCCTGAACTCATCTTCTTGTGAAGTATTATTAAAAAGAAATGGTTAAATTTAATGTAGATTTCAGTGCAAACTGAGAAGCATATTCATTAGATTTTTAAAAAATTGAAACAATTTTATTTTGTCAAATTCTAATTATTAGTTTTAAGACTATAACTAGGAATTAAACAAGCACTGATGTTAATTAAATGAATATGCATAAATTTCTATTAGCATTTATTTAGGAAAAACAAAAATAGTTTGAATTAAAATGCAAATAAAAAAATGATCATAAGAAAATTGAGACTTCTGTAAAAAATAAAATGTAACTTTCTATCACAATTTATATATATAATCTCTACTTTTTCTGTTGTCTGATTGGTGAATGTATGTTTGTCCATAAGACTGTCAAATGTCAACTTGACAAACAATTTTTAAAAAATTATGTTTATGCCACTATTAATAAAAAACACTCAAAAAAATCAGTACATGTGCTTTTAACTACAGAAGTATTGTATTTAAATCACAAAGAAAATGTGATTTACAGTACATAAATTCATGTATGAAATATGATATTTAATGAGGAAGAAAAATAAATGCTATAATACTATATTTACATTTAGTTGTTTTGGTTAGTGTATAATTGAAGTTGAAATGATGACCTTTCAGGCCAGTGCACAACAATTCTCACATTATTTATATGATATTTAAAATATTTTGTTTAATTTACATTTAATCTTATAAGAAATTTGTTAAAGCAACCAATTAAAAAAAACATGATCTATTTAGGCCGAGTACATCTAATTAAAATAAAATCAGTTCCCAATGCAGCAATTAGTTGAAGAGAGGGTTGTAGCAACACTGTTGCATTAGATTGATGCAAATTTATTTCAATTATTTTGAATTTACTTGAAATTTATTTTATAAGTGGACATGTAAGATTAACCAACTCCATTATCTTTGAAGAAATCTGTTAACTATTGCTTAATTGGCAACAGTGAGAAGAGGGGTGTGAAATACTTGGCTTACTTAGGATGTTAAAGTGCTCACTAGACTTTGAACATAATATATCTAAAGTTTAAAGATGTATTTACTTATCAAATCCTTCATGCTGAATTTCCTATTTAATTTTAATTCATGATTATTAATAACATTTGTCCTATTTTTAACCTATAAATTAATCAATATTACATTCATTTGATGAATTGTTTTCTTTAAATTAATCAATATTTTCACTTTAGCAAATTTTCTACAATCAAAATATTTTACTTACGTCTTAATAAGTAGGTGCACATATGAAGGATATAAAATATATCTTAAAAAAAGACATGTGTATGCAAATTAAACTATATATAATCTGCAATTAACAAAGCATATGTGCATCAATATATTAAACAAAATAATTATAGTATAAAATATTAATAGCCCATGATAAAGAATGTTTAAATCTACTGTGAAGGTTATGAAATCTTTAAATCATAAGCTGTCCAGATTTAACTATTTTTAACATTGTAATTTTATTTATGTAAATTTGAAACAGACAGGAAGCAGAATTTTGAGATTATATTAAAGATTTAATAAAGTGGGTTATAATAAGAATTTGTTATTATTTTGGCTATTAATACTTTATAATATACTTGCTCTGGTTAACACATTGATTTGAATATATTTTATTATATATTTACATGTGTAATTTTAATCTCCAGATTAATGGATTGCACGTTCATTTTTACAAAAAATTATAGAAAACATTTAGTTTCATTAATATTTAAAGACAAGTATGCACATTTCATTGATACATATAAGTTCGCCAGTTCACATTTATTTCTAAGACTACATTTTATTAATGATTTAAATATTTTTAATAATATAACTATGACTGATATGTAATATTGGTTATATTTATAAATTATATTTCCTACCATCATAAAATACACTAAATCTGTTAAAAAACTTTGCTATTTAATACATTTCTCTACTCACAACATCATCATCACCATCATTATCAACCATTATCAATCCACTGCAGGATGAAGGTCTCTCCAAGTTTAATCCATCTTCTCCGATCTTTAGCTTCTCTTCTCCACATCACCCCTACACATTTTCTTATTTCATCCATCCGTCTTACATGTGGTCTCCTTCTGGGTCTTTTACAATCTCTTGGAATCCAGTTTAAAATTTCAATTGTCCATCTATTATCATCTCTTCTAGCAATATGTCCAGCCCAACTCCACTTCAATCTTTTAATTTTTTCAATGAGGTCAGTAACACCTGTTTGTTCTCTTACCCATACATTGTGTTTTCGATCTCTTCTTGTTACTCCCAACATACATCTCTCCATACTTCTTTGAGTGGTCTGAAGTCTCTGTATTGATCTTCTATTAAGTGTCCAAGTCTCAGATCCATAAGTAAGAACTGGTAAAACACATTTGTTAAAAACCTTTCTTTTCAAACACATAGGCATATTTCCTTTTAATATCAAGTTATTTCTACCGAAAGCACTCCAACCAAGTTTAATTCTATGATTAATTTCCTCCATTATGTTTCCATCTGTATTAATAATCTGACCAAGGTATTTGTAACTCTTAACTTCTTCTAATTCATCATAATCAATCTTTATTTTCATATTTTGAGCAAATCGATTAAACATTACTTTAGTCTTTTTAACATTTATCTTTAGTCCTACTTTCCTACTTTCATCTGATAACTCCTGCAACATTTCCTGCAGCTCTGAAGCATTATTTGCAAAAACAACTACATCATCTGCGAAATCTAAATGACTTAAATAATTTCCATTTACTTTCACTCCTTTAGTTTCCCATTTTAATCCACAAAAAACTTCTTGCAGCACTGCTGTAAAAAGTTTTGGAGATATGGAGTCACCTTGTCTTACACCTTTCTCAATGTTGACTTTCCCAGTATCATTATGTAATCTAATTGTTGCTGTTGCATTTTTATAAATATTGTTTAAAATATGACAATATCCTGGATCTATACCTTGATGATCCAATGTTTTAATCACTGAAGAAATGTTTATAGAATCAAATGCCTAACATTACTTTTTTAAATATATATTGAAGCAGTCGATCTGATGCTCAGATCGTGCATCACAGCCCACTTACAGTCTCCTACCACCAAACCATGTTTAAACCCATCCTTACACATGTATACATATGTACTAACATATATTTTTCCTTTGCTTAACCATTTAAACATAATTGATGTAGATATTTATATATCTTAACGCAAAATAATTTAATAAATAAATATTTAATATTATTTTAATGTGTGTGTGTGTGCATAGCGGATAAATATATATATTTTCAGTGTTGGGAGATTGATAATAAATCGTATAAATAATTATATTATTCATGTATCTTAAAATTCATATATGAAATGTACTATTTTTTATATTTAATTTTAGCGGTCAGAAAATGATGCAATTCTTTTAAGAAGTTTCTCAAACACAGCTAAAAACAATTACCTGGAAAAGCCTATTAGTTAAAATTAAAAGGTCAAAAATTGTAATAGTAAAATAAAATCCATTAGTGAAATTTTATCCATGCCAACTTGTTTTAAAATCATTTATTTTAAAACAATCGTTTGAGAAACTTGTAACAGGATTGCATTGTTTCAAAAGACTTACAAAACAAAAGATATCTGGTCAGCAGATTTTAGCTTTGCTAAAGTGCTCAAATTGCCTCAAGTCCAGCAGTTAAGTGCTATACTACATCAAAAAAAGAGTATAAATACTGCTGGATTTGAATCCGAAAAGGAGGGGACAACCATAAATTAACGATGGTACACATAATCCACGCTAGTTTAAATTTTCATCCAATGTGCCATGAGTAGGGGAAACTTCACCTTCCCCTCTGTTCCAACATGCTCATTCCTGTAAGAAAAGCTCCAGATCCTGTGCCTATGAACTTTCAAATGTTTACCAATTAAATAAGTAAAGTGCTACCTGTGATGCCTTATTCCAAACCTAGATCTAGTGTATTAACGCCGATGAACATTCCAAACATCAAGGACCGCTAAACTTTAGCCGCTCTATGATTATATTAAGTTTAGCCTTCTATAACAACAATAATCCTGATGCTCTATTCTAATATCTTATGTAAATATTTATATCTTATGTAATTTTACCTAAGTATAACTCTATATAACTTAACCTATTCTATCATTGAGCCTCTATTCAATATGTTTTCTTTTTTATTATTTCCATGTGGCAATCATATTTTATTTCATTATTATATTACATATTTTTGTGTTTTAAAATGCCAGTAATATTTCAAACTCGCTAGCATGTAATTCCTTTCTAGTTTCCCTACCCATCACTTACAGGGTAATTAAGAACATATTTTAATTAAAAACAAGTCCTATTCGACTTATGCAGGTGCTCATGAGTTTGGAAAAACAGTCATTATCTTATAAACTGTTGTAGGAGAACAGATCAACATCTATTTTTCTAAAAATGTTTTTTTTTATCTTTTTTTAAATGCGCTAATCCCAACCGTAAATGTATTTCATATATGTAAAATCTAATTATTATCCCAGTTATTTCCACCACCCCAATTGTTTCCATATAAACATATTTATTTCTAATAATAGCATTTTAACTGAAATTTGTATTTATTAAATGGTGTGGGAAGTTATAAATAATTTAAAGTAAAGGGAAAGGGGAATCTTTATGTCTTAAAATTTATATAATTTAATTAATTTAAATCATCCATGCCTGTTTAGCGATTAGATCATATCATTACGCAGGATATTCTATAATTTATGGGCATTAAGTAATTAAAATAGTCTTTAAAGCTATATATATTTTGTTATCCCAAGCATTGCGTGCATATAGGCACACTTGTTTTTATCTTACATATTCGTGCTTCTCTTATCTGGAGGTATCGCAAAGTCTAATCCCGTTATCCTTCTCAAAGTCCAAGAACCAGGCTTTAACCCCCTCTGGGGACTTCGCTCTGGAAAAACCAGCCCAATAAATGCATAACTGACTACTCTTCATTTATAAACCGATCCTGCCAACGTTTGCAGAGTTACATCAGTATTTTCTCTTCAAAATGAATTCCATGAAGCACATGTTCGGATCCGTGACTGGATCACATCAAATACACTGCCATGTACACACCGCCCTTTGTTATATTTTTAGTAAACCCATGAACATCCATAAGCCATAATTTTTGCTAAACAGATCTATGTCCAATATTTAAAATGCGCGTCATTGCAACATTATTATTATTAATATATATTCATCAGCTATCCCACACACGTCTGTCACTTTATAAATTGAATATTAATCACTATATTTTGTACAAATGTAATGCTTCGTTATAAAATAATAATTATCTTTCAAATCAGTTAAATGCTATTTTGTTCTTTCTGGGGGTGTAGTGGTACTTCAAAATTATATTTCCTAATAGTGCTAAATCTTATATTCATTGTTATGGTCTATACTATTGGCATAGTCGCAACTATAAACAAAGTCATCTGTTAAATTTGATTTTTAATTTATCAACCAAATGTAATATGATTTCTTTATGACCAACTGTCATAGAATATTTATGAGGCCAATGATCAATCAATGATGACATGCGTTTACTTATATTTTGTTAAAATAATAAATCTTAAATATATATATTATAACATTTCCGAATCATTGTATTTTCTTTTATTTAAATTAATATTTTAATTAATAAGTTATGCTTCTACTGACTAGATGATCTCTGCTAATATATAATTAATAAGAAAGGTTACGATTATTAAATGCTTCTAAATTATATTTCATGTAAATATTCCACCATTAAACATGAAATTATTAAGAGTCTTTTTGTGTCTCCGATGTGCGATGCCGGTGGAGAGAGATAAAATTAGATCGATATCATCGGGATTGTTGCTCATAAGTTGGTAGATCTGGAAAATAGGCAAATAGGGCAGAATTCATGAGTGTTCCTGACTTATGTATCTTGCGCATGATTGGATTCGAGGTACTTTTGCCTAGATGCTAGATCTTGTTATGTGAACATACAAAACCGACCAGTACAATATATACATTTACATATTTAGCACTATTTACACATGCATATTTTTTTCTAATGATGTCTTCATACCTTTTCCTTTTAAATTTTTATAATAATAATGCATTCCTAACTTTTCTTTCACCATAACTAACATTCAGTTATTATAATTAAATTTCACTACAACTATCCAATAATTTTAAACAAAAAAATCAGAAGTATTATTCTATTCCAACAGAATCTTTCAATAAGCCAGGCTCTTTTAATCATTCTCCAAGCAAGAATTGACATTTATTGTTACATACTATTAAGCCATAAATAAAATATTTCATCTAACCTTTAATTAATATAAATTTGAAACATGAGTTAAATGGAAATATTAAAAAACAACTTGAATTCTTTAATCAAGCATTAGAAGGCCCGACATTTGGTTACTACATTATCACTTACATGACTGACACTTTCATCTTGTGACTTTTAACCTTCAGTTAATAATAGCTAGATAGATAGCTATTAACAAATAAATATTGAAGTTTAGTGGATTGATTATAGGATACTTAAAAAATTATGTTTGTTTAGAAAATTCTCAGTTACATAAAAAAATTTCTAACCTTTATCCAGATATAAAACTCAGGCAATAGGATAACAGAAAAATGTGTGAGATTGTTCTTCAATTAAATCAAATAACTTTACATACTTTTTTTTTTTAAGTGTCATAGCATCGGCCGGGACGCGAACCCGCAACCCGGGCAACTGCCTGCAATTGCAAAGCAGTCGCACTGACCTACTTAATGTACCATTTAGTTATATTTGGAATACAATATTCAGATTAACATGAATTTCTACAAAGATTATGCAAAATAAAATTGACTATCTATATTAAAAGGTTTTGGCAAGTAAATATTGAGAATACATTAATTATATCATTAATATTTAAAGAAATAAAGCTTTCATACAGAAAAAAGGACAGAAAGTTTTGGATATTCCAAAATTTTGAAGCACAGTAAGTCAAAAATAGAAGGTTGACTAAATTTATATATAATGTCAATCAATTAAAATAGAAGTGACAAAAGCTAATTAAGTTTGTGGATGTAGGGCAGGAGTCCCCAACCCTGTCTCCGCAAACCATTTTACGTGTGCCCGCCGCTATCCGAACAAGATAAAAAATTATTTATCTGATACAAATAAATTTAATTTTTAAAATTTGTTATAAATTATTGTATCATATTGTAATCAAATTGTAGGGCATACTATACTTTTACAGTTGTAAAAATATAAACATTAATTATATGTTAAAATTTTATTTTTGAAATAAATATTTTTTTGTACATTTTGTGTATTATTAACAATATCCAACTATAAATTTACATTGAAAAAATAAATGGTGCCCGCCACCTGACCGGTATTATAGATTGTGCTCTTAAGTGCAAAAAGGTTGGGGACCCCTGATGTAAGGTTTATATTAATGTAAAACATTAAAAACATTCTAATATGTATTACCAAACTTAATAAATTAAATAATATATATATTGCCATTTAAAATTTCAAAACATTTAGAAAATAATGTTCAAAAAGCTCATACTCTACAATTAATTATAGATTTTCAGTTATTTATGGGAATACTAGATAGACACGGTGAACTCCAATTGGTGTTAATTTCCGCAATACACCTTAAGAAAAAAAATACTTGCTTTCCAATAGATCAACATAATAGATCGATTAGAATGAAAAAAGTTCAATATATTAATCAATCTATTTCAGAAATAAAAGAAATAAAAATTTCTATTCTTCTACGTTGAACGAATGTCGACAAACATTATTCAAGCTTACGGTAACTTACTCAGTTTTATCAAGAGTAAACAATGAATATAATCCATTAATGTGAGATGGACCTAATCAGTAGAACAGAGAATAAATGTGCTTTCATTAAGAAAACAAAAGACTTTTTTTAAAAAAAAAAATTGCAACGCTTTTTATTTTCCTTCAATAAATCAAATCAAAGAAAATCTCATTGAAATACGGTCTCTGGAAAACATTCACTTCATAGTCTAGTTCGTATCGGGCTGAATGTTTATTATAATATATTATTAGCATTTTTGCTATTAGTATTCTCATGCTTTTCTAATATTCAATAAAAATATCGAACGTCACGCCAATGAACCAAATCCCTAAACAAAAAGATAAGGCTGACTTCAAAACTAAATGATTCTTTTTTAAAAAAAAAAAAAGATTCAGTTTTATATTTTTATACACATTACTTTATAAAAAAAAAAAAACAGTACGTAGGCAAATTATTTTTTAACTGGTTACTACAACTTTATACGCAAACTATTATTTGCTTTCCAACAGCTGTTTTATTTTACGAGATAGTTAGATCATGCCTTTATTCTTAACTTCAGAAAAGCAAATTTCTTTTTTTTTTTTTGTTAGATCTTTACTTATCTTGTAAAAATTTTAAGCATTCACCGCCAGATAACATTACTTTTTTTTTATTTCAAGTTAAAAAAAATGTTTATTTAAGCAGCAATAGAATCTGAATTCCTAAAATAAATACGAAGCTTGAATTTCTCTAGAGGCATAAGCAAGCCTAGCTCGATTTAATTTAATTATTTATTTATTTAATATCAATTGTCTTTGAAAATATGATTTTGGTTTTTTTAGAAATATATATTTTTTATAGTAGAGAAAAGGGGCATTACTGGTATTAATTTTCCGACGGTATTCTTAATTTAGTATATGAGTATAGTTGTTTTTATTAAGTGTCAAAGCATCGGCCGGGAAGCGAACCCGCAAACCCGGGACAACTGCTTGTAAGGCGGCTGTGCTGACTTCTCGGCCACCAACGCTTGACTTATATGAGTAAGGCTTGTGAGTGATTTTCTATGTAGTTTGAAATAATATTTTGCTGTTGACACACCGGCGCATCGATCATTCTATATTACTGCTACTACCGAAAATAATTATTATTAGTAAGATAAAAACCAACAAATAAACAAAAACTAGGCAAATAGCAGAAAAACCATAAAGATTAGGGAAAAGATGTAAGTTATCCTTATAAACGGTAACTAAAGAAGGAAACGTGAAACTCAATACAGATTTCCTTTGAATACTATCATTAGCAGATAAAAACCTTTACATTAAACTTCCCTTGACTGAATCTCAACGTGTGCTTGAATGTCCCATAATTTGTCACGGGAATAACCTTTTTTTTTTTAACAGGCAAAAAAAAAAAAATCCACACTTCTATGGCTTAACAAGATTTCTAAATCCATACTCACTAATTATAAGCTTATAAAGAGAATAATAAGAAAAATAACTGGATACATCATTACTCAGGAAATTTTGTGATGTTTGAGCATCAGAAGATACAGGTTAAGCTTCAATCAGGAATCTTTAACTCTAGAGTTCATCATTATATATATATAGAGAGAGTTCATCATTAAATCCCTACTCTAAAAAAAATAATGATGTAGGTAATAGAAATACAGCATTAAAAATATGATTACAATGCCATAATGATTATTATTTATAAGATTAATAAAGATCAACATACTACTTGATGTAAGCAAATTATGAATGGCTATTAGCAAAATATATAAATTGAATACCTTCAGTATAAGCAAGATATTTAATTTAAATATTTTATTAATAACCACTAATACCAAATTACATAAAGTTCTGTAAGCTCCATAAGCAAATAGATTTTCAATGACAAATAAATAAGTTGATAATAGAGAGATTATTTTCTGGAACAGTTTACTGGAAAATGAATACATCAGAATGCAACTTCTCGGATGAAATTAATCTCACCAATGAGGTGTTTTAAAGCTACTTAGGGGATCAGGGAATGACTGGGCATAGAGAGTAGTGCAACTTCCTTCTAAACTTTGAACCACCATTGTGTAGGAAGTCATCAGTTTAAGAATACAATTAGATTATGATGAAAAATCAAACATTTATAATTAAGAATATTATGAATGAGAGCATTTAAGTATCCTTTAATAACTAAAACATAAACTATTATATAATATTAAAGAATATAACCAGACATGCAATATTATAAAATATAGTTCTGTAATATACTAATTACATAATAGGTTATAGTTTACAATGTTTTTAAAATAATAAAGAGAAGACAGATGTGTTAATATTAGAAAATGCAGATATCTTTTTAATTAACAAGAAAGAAATACATCACTAGTTTGTCATTGCCACAGTTCATGTGATAAGAAATGAATTTGAGATTCATAATATCAATTCAATTATTGCAAATTATTGTTATTTCTTAGTGAATATCTTTGATTAAGAATATGAGATGTGAATTTTTATTTTGAATTAAAAGAGTTAAAGGATACTTATAAAAATGGTGTGAAACTACAATCCATTAATCATGGATGTAAAAATTAAAAAGACAATCATGAATTGATTAGAAAATAAGTTTAGATATTCATTTTTCAATAATTTGTTGGAGAAATGACAATATTAATGAAATCATTTTAAAGTAAAGTACCAAAATATATCTTACTTCCTTAAGGATTAATAACTGCATTAATATATATGAATTATGCAAGACAATGTGATTGAAAAGACCTGTTGGTTGAAATTTATCATGGGAGCCGTGACTATGCTCTTTTCTTTTATATTTGCAATCATATGTTTGAGATGTAAGAATGGGTGACAGTTGTAATTTCTAGAAACATAATTACACTAGAGATATAATAAAAATGTGCAATTTACTCTACATAAATGATCTTCATGTAATAAAGAGATATATATGAGAAATGATGACCTGGCCCAACTGATGAGTGCTGGTTCAGCACAAAATACATCTTGGTAGGTATTTGTCTTTTATTGTATCTTTATTTATATGAAATTATTTATGAAATAAAAAAGAATGGAAAAATATGGAAATTGTCTATCTATAATATGTCTAATTTTATTATATCAATGCCAATTCATTTTGTCAGATAAAAGATAATCATTTTTATTTGATCTTCAGTTTGCTATATTATAAGTTACAACATTTTCTTCAATTGGCCAATCTGATTTTTTTTTTAATTTTCTTCAGTAAATAGTCAATCCAGTAATCTTTTGGCTTTTGAATCCATCATTCGACCATTGCCCTAAATAACAATGATTTAATATACAGACATACATTCTGTGTATTAAAAATAATAATAAATATGTTTACTGATTAGTTCTCCACATATTTTTCCCCTTTCCATAAAATCCATTTTTAAAATCTTAAAATGTTGCAAACTTAAATAAGGAAAATAATCATGTAGTTAATTAGGTGACATTCAAGCAACCATTATCTGATGAAAATCAATCCTGGAACTTTTAGTTTGAGTTTGCAATAATGCAACTGCATTAAACTATGTAAGCTACTGCCAACTTCATGCCAGCTGATTTAGAAATATATATTTCCACTATATATATATATAACTTTATAGTATTTTGAAATGCCTGTAATTTTTTTAGTCATGCATTTCAATATCAATATAAGATTATAGATTATAGAAAAAATTTCGTTTCTCATCTGATCCTTCGTGTCAGCCGCGGGATGGCGCTAATTCTAACCAAAAACACATTAATATAACGTTCCCGGGCTAGCGATTCTCTATTAATATTGACTTTTTTTTTTTGTTTACAAAGTTTACTTTCTTTTGTTTCTGAATTATTTTTCCCAAATAATATTTTTGACAATGGGATAATAATAGTTGTTTTTTTTTTAATTTTTATTGACAAGAGGGTCTTTTTTGGTGGGTGTTCAAATAGTAATTTGTGTTTTTTTTAAAATAGTATTACTGTTTTTGTAAAATTGGATTGATAAAATTCAAGAGAGAACGGGTTTTTTTGATGGATCTTTAAATAATAATTTACATTACTTTGATAGGTTTACATTTGATTGCCGACAACAATTAATGAGAGGGGTGTTTTTGTGTATGATTAAATAATAATTTACGTTACTTTTATAGGTTTACATTTGATTGCTGACAACAATTATTGGGAGAAGTGTTTTTTTTTTCATGTGTGTGTGTGTGTGTGTGTGTATGTTTAAATAAAAATTTAAGTTACTTTTATTGGTTTACATTTGATTTCCTTTCATTTATAAATTATGGTTTTGATTCTACAAATAAATTTTTTTGACAATGGGACAATAATAGTTGTTTCTTTAATTTTTATTGACAAGAGGGTGTTTTTTTTTGTGTATGTTCAAATAATAATTTGGGTTATGTTTAAATAATAAGTTACGGTCTTACTTTTATTGGTTTACATTTGATTGACACTAATTATTGGGAGGAGTGTTTTTTTTGTGTATGATTTTCGACAACAATTATTGGGAAAAGGGGTGTAACCGTTTAAAGAATAGTTTACGTTATTTTTAGTGGTGGTGTACATTTGATTACTGATAATAATTAGTGAGAGGGGTGGGTGTTTTTGGATAATGATTAAATACTAATTTATGTTCCTTTTATTTTACATTTGATTGCCGACAACAATTATTGGGAGAAAGGGGTTTTTTTTTTGTGTGTATGTTTAAATAAAAATTGAAGTTACTTTTATTGGTTACATTTGATTGACAACCGATTTGACTTTCTTTTTTTTTTTTCGTTTATAAATTATTATTTTGGTTTCCCAAAAACCTAATATTTTTGACAATGGGACAATAATAGTTGTTGTATTTTTATATTGGACTATTTCCATCATCTAATATGTGTGTTGAATGTCTTTAGAAAAGTTTAATTTTAGTTAAATATTCCAAATGCATTCAACTGTTAGTAATATCACAGCAAACAAATGTTAATAATATCACAGCAAACAGGTTAGTATATGCACTAACTGTTAGTAATATCACAGCAAACAAGTTACTAACAGTTAGTGCATATTACTAACAGTTGGTGCATATACTAACCTGTTTGCTGTGATATTACTAACAGTTGAATGCATTTGGAATATTTAACTAAAATTAAACTTTTCTAAAGACATTCAACACACATATTAGATGATGGAAATAGTCCAATATAAAAATACAGCTAGAACACCATCATCACAAACCTTCAGAAAAACACTAAATAATAGTTGTTGTTTCTTTCATTTTTATTGACAAGAGGGTCTTTTTTGGTGTATGTTCAAATAGTAATTTGGGTTACGTTTAAAAAATAATTGGTTTACCTTACTTTTAGTGCTTTACATTTGATTGCTGACAACAATTAGTGGGAGGGGTGTTTTTGTGTACAATTAAAGAATAATTGTACATTATCTTTTATTTTTTACATTTGATTGCCGACAACAATTATTGGCAGAAAGGGTTTGCGTTTTTTTTTGTTTATGTGTATGTTTAAATTAAAATTTAAGTTACTTTTATAGGTTACCATTTTATTGACAACCGATTTGACTTTCTTTTTTTTTCATTTATAAATTATTTGGGTTTCCCAAATAATATTTGGTTTGACAATGGGACAATAATAGTTGTTTCTTTAATTTTTATTGACAAGAGTGGGCCTTTTTTGGAGTATGTTCAAATAGTAATTTGGGTTATGTTTAACTATTAATTTACGGTCTTACTTTTATTGGTTTGCATTTGATTGCCGACAACAATTAGTGGGTTTTTTTTTCTATATGATTAAAGAATAATTGACGTTCCTTTTATTTGACCATTTGATTGCCGACGACAACAATTATTGGGAGAAGCGGAATTTTTTGGGCTATGTTTAAAAAAAATTTTTAGTTACTTCTTTTATTTTACATTTGATTGCCGATGACAACAATTATTGGGAGAAGGGATGTATGTGTAAATAAAAATTGAAGTTACTTTTATTTTTTTACATTTGATGAAGGCCATTTGGAATCCCTCAAACAAGCTGCCCTTTACGAAGTGAACATTTCCATCGGCAACAATGAGACTTACAAATGAAAGTCAAAAGATGTTTTTGGACCTCAAATCTGCATATATTTGCCGCACAATCCAATCTTTTCTTTCAGCAGCAGGATGTTTTTTTTCTGCTGTAGAAATATGTTCCAGCACCAGCTTCCGTGTCTGGAAATTCCCGTCTTTTCAAGTTTTCTGTGTTGGAATTAGCCATCTTCTTGGTCTCGGAAAATTTCTCGCTAAAACATGACTCAAAGCTTGATTGTTAAAAATTTTATGCTACCCCACCCTAATCGAGAATTTAGGAGGCTTACAGCTTTATGAGGAAGAATCACGACACTGTTAAAATTGTTAAAAGGTAACAGTACATCAATTCGTCTTTAAAAAAAAGGCCCCAATGAAAATTTAAATAATTTTGACACGATCAACTTAACACATCCTCATACAATATTGTTACATCAAATACATAACACAGCATTATGATGTAGTGCGTGACACAAACTACGGCATTTTCCTCTGCTTTTAGCATCGGAAAAAGTCACACCATTAGCCGCTAAGCCGAGTTAACACTCTTTCTAGGTTTTATCGTAGAAAGAAGACTTAACTCTGAGTTAACAATCTTTCTAGGATTTATTTTAGAAAGAATGCTTAAAGGCTTGGGTGAAGCCACGGAAATGGCATATTTCTAGAAATTTAGCTAGAAATAGCGCCATCCTGCGGCTGACACGAAGGATCAGATGACAACCAAAATTTCAATATCAATATACAAAAAAAAAATTATATATAAGAAATGTTTCTAACTTATATAAGTTCATTAATTACAAAATTAAAATATATAAAATTAATATTTATATAGAATAATTATTTATTTGTTCAAAAATAAACTTTAAAACATTTTTATTTTTTTTTAATTTAAAAAGTGCTATGAAAGTAATAATACGTTTATTTTTTAAATCAATTTATATTGTGATATTTGGATAAAAAGCTGACAGGAAAAATAAAATGTAATTTATGAAAAAATAATTTCCCAGCATTTTTTTTATATTGCATATATAAATACATGAAAGCAATCAATATTTAAACAATAACAATCAATAATCACAATCTGTTTTTAAGGCAACCTCCTTTAAACAATAAAAGTGGAATCCCCCTTTGTATATGGTCTAATACGTTTATATAAACACTAAAGATTCCAACTTGACCATAAAAAAGTGAAATTATCAGTGAGTATATAAACACATTAAGCCGAATATAAAGGTAAATTCCACCTTTATTGTTTAAAGGATATTGCCTTGATAACAAATTGTGATTATTGATTGTTATTGTTATTATTTAAGTGTTGACTGCTTTCATGTATTTACATTATTTATCTATCTAGTCTTGGGCATTTTTAGCTTTAATACATATATATATATATATATTCAATAGTTAGTTACTCATCTCAATGTACCTATCACTTTAGTTCAATCCTATCATAACTATCCATCAGCCCAGAAGTCAGACCAACCTCTTCACACATTTGATGCATTTTTTGAAACACCCAGTTCACTTCTTTTTTCCAAGTGAATAAGATATATATAGCTTTTTAAATACATATACATTATTATTTCATTTAGATATTCTTAACTTCATATTTATATTTCAAACATTTCTTTTATCATAATATCCTAAAACAAAAACATGTGAAAAAGATAAATCATCCCCAAAATATGCATTTCTTGCTGAACCAGCACTTATCAGATGACACAGATCACAATCTTTTACATAGATTTTCATCACCAGTTCAGTATAAATATATTGATAGCAAATTACTATAGATTAATGGACAAGGTTCAATTCTCTGCACTCACAAGTTTGATAGCAAGCAACCATTTTATAGAAATATATTAATAACTTTTACTAATCATTCATTAAGCTAGATATTATCTTTAAACTAAATATGTGGTCTTATAGAAATATCAACACTTGAGTTTCCTTGCCCATGTTAACAGTTTTGATAGCATTCACTACACTACTGTCACATATATATGTATATAATACAAATAAAATGTCCATTAATTAAAAACTATTGTAATAATCAAAATAATAAATAAAATGGTAATTAATTATTATATAGACTTTCAATCTGCAGAAGTAATTTCAGTTAATTCCTTAACCCTCCTCAACCACTATTAAATTCAAAAAACATAATGGGAACAAATATTATCAACTCAAATTCCATAAATCCTGAATTTTAACATCAGCAGCTTGTCTATTAATTATATTTATTTATTTCTATTTATTAAAATTTCCTCCTTAATTTTTATTTTATTATGTTTTCTCTCTTCATGACTTTTATCCAAGAAACCTGGAATAGTCATTAAATCATAATTATGTTTACTTGTCACAAGCTTGTATAACAATTCATGCTCCTTTAATCTTTTCTCAATACTGCACCTTGATTCACCTATATATGATAACATATATCCACAAAAAATTTGATATACAACATTACTTTTTTGCTTCACAGGTGTGATACTTTTAGAATTATATGGATTTACTTATTACAAGAGATAATAATATGTTAAGTTATAAATTAATAATCAAATCAGTGCAAAAAAAGGGATATATAAATTGTAAATCAAAGGTACCAACTATGCATAAGATTGCAAGTTTTAAATCTTTTTTTGTTTCATAATGAAAAATTATATTGTTACCAGTAAAATAAATTTAAAAATATTGAGATATTTGCCAAGGAATTGCTTGAAGTTGGTTATAAGATTGAACAGATTAATAATACTTTATGTTAATTTAAAAAGAGATAATTTAATGGAGTTGAAGATTGATAATAAAAATGGATATCTATTCCATATATTTCAAATGCTCAAATGAAATTTTTTAAGGATATATTATAACGGGATGGGTATCAGGCTGGTCATCCCTGGGGTGAACATGGTATTATGGCAAATCATCATCAACCCCAGTTCAACAAGATATTTCAAAAATGAAATTTACAAAAAAGTATAATATCAAAAAATATAATAACTACTCTTTCTTACTGCATTACTGAAGACTGTAAAAGAAGGTGATAAATAAAGCATTGTGTAACCATATCAAAGTGCATGGATGATTTAGTATTATATGGTATCAAAAAATATATTAGTAATATTTATTAAAGAGAGCATGAGATCAAAATATCTGTGAGATCAGCTCAGTTAATTCCTTAGAGCAACTATGATTAACTATAAATCCACCAGCATTATCAATAAGCAAAGGTAACTAATACTCAAAATAACCATTCATCATCATGAATGATCAATCAAAATACATCAATACAAAAATTAACAGTCTATCTTATGGCTGGATTTGAAATAGGTCTACTGTAGACCACAACATCTATTTGGCCTTTGCCAGCTTGGGGCAGTTATTTAAACATTAATTTGGATGCAACAACTTAAGAGTTCATCCATCAGAATATGTAATAATCAAAAACAAGAGTGCTGGGATATTAAAACATGGTGATCATCATCAATGCTTTGGCCACTTAGTATCATTAATGTACTGGCCAACTATAAAATTAAATTCTAATAAAGGCTAAACTAAAATAAAATGTAGTGCATGGGCTTTGAAGAATATAATCTTAACATCAAAACCAGGATGATGTCATACTGGAATACTCTAGCACTAATATATATCCCCCTTTTATATATCAGACCATTATACACAAATCTTTCTCAGAAGACATAAGCTCTATAACGGTTACTGTGACTAAGAGATAATGATGCAATAAAATTTTAACAATTGAATTTAAGTTTATTAACAATAAAAAACTAAATGAAATTAAGGACGCCATACATATATCAATTAATCCTTCTGATTTTGAGTAATATATAAAATTCAAATTATCACATTGTGATTTACATGCATAATATACAAAATTCAAGTTATTGCATTAAGATTTACATACATGTTCCACATAGGCATACAGATGTACATTTTACTATTACATGAATATATTTCAATTGACATTCAATAATGACAAAAATGATTAAATTTTACATGTGCCTATTTGACACTCATTGATATATGCACAGACATGTGCAGTACAATTGATTTATGTTTCAGTCATCATATAAATATAACAAATGATTAAAAATTTTGAATTATATTTTTAATAATACAAATATGTTATGCTAGGTTTGCTTAAACACATATATAGAATTGCACAAATGTGTGATCTATTAATTTATTAACATAACAAATTTAATTTTGTCAAAATAAATTTAAATGACATTAATTTTTACCTAAATGTGTCTATGTGACATGCATTAACATATAAATATGCACACAGAGTGCAACACAATTGATGAATAACATATAAATGAAATTCATTTTCTATCATATGTGATTTTATCAAAATAAATGACATTATTTTTTATAATAATTAATTCCATTTTGAATACACATAAAATTCACACACATACTTGAGTATATAAAAAAATAATTCAAATCAGTTTTAAACTATTACAGCTTTCTTTTTTTTTTAAAAAAAATAAATAATAAAATCAGTTTTCAACTGGTAACTATTTTGATTGATTAATTATCAATGTCTTTAAATTTAGATTATAGAATCATTTATTAATCCTTTACTTTTTTATTTGCTTATTTTTTTATCCAAGCAAAATTATTACATTTTAAAAATATAGGTTTTAAAAAGGCCATTTTCTTTTTTCTTTTCTAAATAAATTATTAAAAAATAATATTCTCTCTATATATGTATGACTGTCGCAGATCGCTCAACTATAAGGCTTTTTAGAATTTAAAATATAAATTTCAAAATGTCTTTTTGTTTTCTTAATAAATGATTTTAAACAAAAGCATTCTATATTATATATCTCACTTTTAGAATGTCATTTCAAAAAAATGAATTATTTAAAACTCACATTATATATATATATCTTATGCAATGAGTTTGTCTGTGATTCCTTGCATGTATACATAGCAGCATACATCTAATGACTTCTTTATCAAGTGATGATATTCCCTTGGTGATTTGGTCTTGGATTGTCATTATTGAGAAAGTTATAGTCCAGGTAGGTTGGTCTGCAATGATATCCCTTCTGTCTAGGCCTTGATAGGCTACAGACCAGAAAGTGTCTTGGCCACATTTATATAGACTAACTGATCCATTAGAAGTAGTTCTGGCTTCATGTGAATCAAAATTCCAGCATATAAAATTAAAAGACCACTTCTTGACTTGTCCACCTTGCATTCTTACATCTTCATGGTAGCTCTGTATAACTCTGGAAATGAGCTTTGCAGCCAGCTATTTGGCTACAGCTAGCTACCAACAGCTGCAGCTAACTACTTCACAAAATATTTTAGCCAACTTTGCAGCTAGCTATTAGTCAACTCTTTCTCAAAAATATTAAAACCAAACTGTTCTAATCTTCTTATCAACTCTTTTTATAAGTCATCTGTGGTGATAAAACACATTTTAAACTCTTTTCTTCTTATCTTTCTAATCCCTTTGAAAGTAAGTTTGACAGTTTTACCAAAGTATAACCTACAAAGATTTTTAACTGGATAGTGAAATGTATACAAGCTTTAATTAAAAGATTTCAAAAATAAAGCATGCTTGTTTTTAAATTCAAGATCAGAATATAATATTAATATTTATTTAGACCTATTTAACTATTTATTTCATAATGAAATTTTATTTTAAATTCAGAATTATTTAATCTTTTACTATTCTTGCTATTCCAGGAAGATAGAAAATATCTACTAAAAATTTTTGTCTGTGTTTATTTCTACTTTTCCTTTCAACTTTGTGCAACACACACACTATGTTATTTTGTGCCATGTAGCCCAATTGGTTACAATATATATATAAGTATGTGTTTAATGTTTCATGTTGTGCTTCAAATAATGTTAATAATTTTAGTGAATAATTCTAGTAATATGTTTCCCAATTATATACACATCTATGCTATTTATTTACGCATATCTAAATAAAATTTTGCAGTGATACAACTATATATATATATAGCCATTATTGATGGAAATTTAAACAATTTCAACTAGTCTAGCCTAGTAAAAAAATTAAATTAATTTTAATATATGCTTTTCTTCTTCATTGAAAATAATAAAAACAAGAAGCCAAGCTAAAACTGATCATGATTACCAGCCACAAATCAAATGCTACAAGTTAACATTATTAAGCTTACATTAGTTGACCCTGGAATAAACAGAATATAATGAATTACTGCTACTAATCAGATTATGAATATAAGCAGAGAAAGACATGTAACATTTTGGTAGGTATATATCATTATAAACAAAGAATAAAAGATTCCTATAGATAACATAAAATGAGCATTAAAATGTATAGTTTCTAGACTACTGTCAGACTTATGTAATAACATAATTATGTTGGTTTGGATTCATAATCCTAGAATGTTTTTGAATCTTGAGTTATAACTTTTATATATACATATTACTCAAATTTCTTGTAGTTTATCAGAATCTCCATCAATTAGATTATCCTAACAATCAAATTTACAAAAATAAAGAATAGTTTGGCAAAAATCAGTTATTTTTGGTAAATATATTTTAAGAAGGGTGTTTTAATTTATTTACTTTTAAATATGTGGGAAGAACAACAAAAATTAACAGAACTATTTGAGAAAAAAAAAATCAAATAAAAAGAAGTTGCATTGCTTTACATTGTAATCGGTGCTTTATTTTTTAATTTAATAATCAAAAAATGTGCTAGAAGTATACCATAATAATATTTAGAAATAATAAGTGAAATAGTGCTTAAAGCTAAATGGGATGATGATGTAATTAGATACCAACCAGTAACCACCTAAACATTTACAGTAAAAATAGTAATCAATATTAGCAAGAATGGAAATCCATTCTTACTAATGGTCCATTGAATATATATGGATACTTAAAGATTGCAACTTGACTACAGAGTATGAAATATTGATACAATGAAGTTTAAATAAACCTCTTTAAACATGAAATAAACATGTCACTGTAATGCAGACTAATAAATAATCAATTATAACATTACAAACTGCAATATTTTTAAATTGCTCTGTAGTCAAGTTGCAATCTTTAAGTGTCCATATATATGATTACTATCATTATTGTGAATGTGTATGTGGTTACTGGTGGTTTCTAATGATTACTAATTATCCCAATTAGCTTTAAGCATTGTTTCACTTATTATTTAAATAGTACATGAGCAATTTAAAAGTATTGCAGTTTGTAATGTTATAATTGACTATTTATTAGTCTGCATTACAGTGACATGTTTATTTCATGTTTAAAGAGGTTTATTTAAACTTCATTGTATCAATATTTCATACTCTGTAGTCAAGTTGCAATTTTTAAGTGTCCATATATATTCAATGGACCATTAGTAAGAACGGATTTCCATTCTTGCTATTAAAAGGTGAGAAGGTTGCCTTGACAGCAGTGAGAAATATTGATTACTATTTTTACTGTGAATGTTTAGGTGGTTACTGGTTGGTATCTAATTACATAATAATATTGTATGACACTGTTCCAGAAAAATCCTATAGAAAACCATACTGATCAATATATTTTTATAAATGATTATATTATCAATAACCAATTAGTAGTTACTAAAAATGACTAAAAAGTGAAAAATATTATGTACTTTTAAAAAATGTTTATTGTTAAAATATGATTTTTGCTTTAGCTTGAAAAAATGTTAAATAAAATTTGTATTCATTCACTTTTCTTTTGTCCCACTATGCATATTTTCAAAGCAAGCACAAATTTTTCTATACTGCATTTAAACCACTAAAACTTCACACAACTAGTATTTTTATATTTATACAATCTGTTAAAATGTGATGTGGTGCACTGTGACTTCTTATACAGAGTCAGAATCTCTCAGCCACTATACCCAGAGAAACCTGTTAGACACAATACTTTTCCTTTCCATACCCCCCTCCCAAATCCTTCTCCATTACATTTCCACAACATAACCTTTGTCAACTCCATAGCCTTTATACCTAAATCCCCCTTATCTTTTCCAAATTTATAAAAACCAAGAATTCATTTTCTATATAATCACTTTGTTTATATTTATTTTCCCACAATTTCATTATCTGTGCCCTTTCTACTTTCAAGCATTTACATTCAATTAATAGATGCCTAATATTTCTATGCATTCCTTACATAACTTGCAGACTAAATCACCCACATTTTTTCATTTATGAGTATATTCCTTTGTTCCTAAAGATCCTATATGAGCCTTAAACAATAAACTACTTTCCTTGCTATTAACATAAATTAACTCACACCCAATATTCCATTTACTTCTACATATATTTAAACTTTTTACTCTTCATACTAGTTCTCTATCTCTCCAACTCCCTATTCTTTATTAAGGCATGTATTCTTCTATCCTATTCATTATCACTATAACACTCAACAATTCTCCTAACATAATCATCCCATTTTTTGTATAAGTAGACTGACATAATTTTTTTATCCAAATCTTCTGCATACCATACCACCTTTATCACTCATCCAAATGGTGGCTCCACCCAGTGCAAGCCATAGTAATCAATGGATGCTAAATGTTGTGTATCAAAATCCCCATCTAGTGCCTACTCCTCACTAATGAAAACCACAAGTTAGAAACTAGTCTGGGGATATTGGATGAGTAGGTACTAGATAGGGATTTTATGAAGAAACCTTCCTACATCCATTGATTACTATGGTTTACACTGAAGGAATACACTAGATCCTAAAGATTAGGTGTAGTGCTCTCAGATCCAAGGTTCCTCACTGATAAAAACCATAAGCTAAAAGTTAATCTGAGGATATTGGAGGAATATGCCTTAGATAGGGAGTTTATGCATAAATCTTCTAGTATCCATTTAATTACTATGGCCTGCCTTAGTGGTGCTATTGTATGGAGAATTTTACCTCAGTGTTAACAATTTGTGTATGCATAAAAAATTGTAATCATGAGATGTTTAGTGGTTTAATACTAATCCTGCCCAAAAAGATTGTGGTGAGAACCAAAGACACCAAAATGTATAGATGCTGAAATAAGTTCAGATCTATATGATTATACAAGCAAATGAGCTTGAAAACATTATTGCATTTTCATTTTGGACTTAAAACTTTATAATTAACTAAAGAGATAAATGGAGATTGCTGAAGGATTGCATTTGATCCTAAAGTCTAGATGCAGTACTCTCAGATCCAAGGCTCCTCACTGATAAAAGCCAAAGCTAAAAACTAGTCTGAGGATATTGGAATAGATACTATATATGGATTTTACATACATACCTTCTTGCATCCATTGACTATTATGGCTTGCACTGAGTGGTGTTACTGCATTGAGAGTTTTGCTTTCTGTTTAATATATTCTGAGATTTGATTTATAGCCATGGAAAAACAAGTCATAAAGACAAATTATTGTATAAAATTATCAAGCGAAATAAGCAGATCAAATTTTAAGAAATATATTTTTTTTCTTGAGCTTTCAATCTAATTCATTATAAAATCTAAATACACTATTTATATGTTTCAAAGCATACTTTATTGATTAAAAACAGTGATTATATAGGTAAGATTGGGCTTAAACACAGTAAGCATAAGTCTGTTCCTGTGTCTAAACAGTTCTGTTGGGCATAAGTTTGTTCACAGATATATGAGAGAAAAAGCCTTCTCTTGAGTTCCTTATGTTGTGTTTTTGCTACTCTTAAGGCATCAAAAGTTGCCTGAATTCAGCTTGTCTAATTTTTTTTATATATACATTATGTTGATGGACACCGTCATGTGTGTTCTGCTGGTTTTGGTGTATTGTGTTCTTTTTTTTTTTTAGCTGTGTTATTCTGTATCTCTTTTACTGATTTTCCTGTCTAACCCAATTAAATACACATACTGGCACATACATAGCCTAATAGAGCAGACACAACAAGATATCAACAACAAAATGGTCCTTGAAATAAACAATGCACAGCTCCTAAAAAAATATAAAAATTGGTACCTGGAGCCTAAATTCTTCGACTTCATAGTCAAAGTAAATCTGAATGCCTTGCCTACATCACACTTCATCCATTTTAAAAGGTTCTTTACGAAAATAGACCCACTGTGCAGATTGTGCCAAAGAGAAGAAGAAACACAACATCATTTTCTAAACGATTGTCTGGGCTTGGAAAAGATAAGACAAATAATGATAAATAACTACCATCAGAAAGACACAACAATGGCAAAAATTCTCCAGGTATACAAAAAAAATGCAATCCCAACAATAAGAGCAGCGACATTTAGCTTGTATGCATATTGGTACACCAGATGTAAATTCAATTTCGACTACAATGCAAAACAAAAACACAACACTTTCCACCACAAGCTAGAAAAAATAAAAGAAAGGGATAACATGCTAGCACCACCAGATATTTTTGCTTCAACTTGGTCACTGTTTAAACTAAAATCAGCACTATACTTGAAAATCAGTAAAAGAGATACAGAATAACACACTATTTATATATTTCATCCGATTTATCTTCTAAGATGCAAGTTTTATGAGTTTGTGTGTGCAACATATATAAAGATTGATGCCTGATGATACTGTCAAACGATTAAACCTTTAGTGTGATGTCTTTCCTGTTTCCTATTTTATTGTAAATGTTCTTAATAATAGTATAATTCACTGAATACTATTGAAAGTACTCATTGTAGTATTCTTTGATTAGTTTTGTATAATTTTTTTTAAAACTGAAATATCTGTGTATATATATCCTTTAAATTAAAATATCTATAGATATATATTTTCTTGAATAAAGTTCCTTCTAAAATTAAAAAGTTTGTTTTCAAAATGTAAATGTTTAATAGTTTCACCTCAAATAGAAATTAAACCACGAACTACTTTAATAATCTAATATTAATGAATAAAACGTTATTACAACTTGAAATGAAATGTGTAATTGAAAACCAAAACACCAAGTTTTTTTTTTTTTCCATATGTCATAGCATCGTCCGGGACGCGAAACCATAACCGTCTGTAACCAACTACTTGCTTACAAGGCGGCTGCGATGACCTCTCGGCTAACAACGCTTGAAAGTTATTTTTCTTCAGCAGGTATGATGAGTTTATTTATTTTTTACCTCTTAAATTCAAAATTAAGAAACACCACGATCTTTCTTCTCAATTTACTATAGTTTTGAATTGAAACATTGTTTGAATTTATTTAAAAGCAAGATAAATGTGTTTGTGTGTGTAATGATCTTCTTTTTAAGTTTTTACAATCGCAACAGGCAAAATTAAATCATGCACTTATTCCCAGGAGAATGTAAAGTCATTGGCAACTGAAGGCAGAAAATAAGAATCTCCTAATTGTGGATTCAAGTTGCCATTCAGTGATGATCCTTTTATTTAGCTATCTACAACTGCAAACCCTTTTCAAATGAAGGAAAATTGCATAGACTAGAAGAAAAAAAAGATCTAATATTAAGTGAGACATTGTTGAACTTTGTGATTTTTTTAAAAAAAGGTGATGAGATAATTGATTTAAGGTAGAAATATTGAAAGTATAAGTAAAGTTGAATTCATTATAAATAAAAAATGAAACAACATTTTGAATTTATTTATAGAGATAATGGCAAGAGTAATTATTTATGAAAGATAATAAATATGAATTTGGTATCACTATTTCATTTAGATGAAGTAGAGGATTTTTATATGATATTCAAAATATTTTTGATCAGGCAAAATAACATTTAAAAATTATTATATAAGTATTTAATGCTATAATTAAAAAATAATTGAAAGATGATGTTACTGTGAATTAATGTGGTTATGGAGATAGAAATGAAAGAAGACACAGATTTGTGGAATCTGCAGAAAAAAATAAAAAGTATATTACAAATTCTTTCTTTGAAAAAATGTTAAATGGAAGTGGACATGAAAGCATCTAAATGAATGTAAGGAAAATTGAATTATATTTTATTTAACTGAAATATGTATTTTAAGATTATAACGTTTTAATAGATTCATCACAAAAAGTAATCATCACTTACTGTGATATATGTTACTGAAAAGCTAAAGAGAAAAAGATATTAAGAATGATAATATGAATAGTTGGTATTTCCAATATTCAGAAATACTCCAGTGAATTTAAAGTAGAACTTTCCAATCATTTAAAAATATTAATAGATTTTGAAGATTATTCTAATGTGGATGAAATCAGTAAGAAGATAACTGATACTTAAAAAGCTGCAACAAAAAATACCTCATACAAAAAAATAGCAATCATCAGTAAATTTTCACTTGAGGCAAGATAATGTATGAAAAAAAATATATAAAAATATTCAAAAATGGTTCATTAAGAATAATTCTAGAGTTCAGTAAATTGGTATGAAAAATAGTCAATAATGATATAAGAAAATAATTGTGAATTGGTGAGGAAAGTTACAGAAAGGAACAAAATTCTCAAAAGAGTAAAACAAGTCAAAAAAAAGTTTTTACAACAATTAAAAAAAGATGAAATTATTATTAAAAAGGACAACATTACGAAATGTGCAGAAAACTTTTACAAAAAGTAGCAAAGAGCAAGAAAACAAAGTAACTCCTACAATGCATTTTAAATGAAGAAGTGAAACAAGCAATTAAATCTATAAAGAAGAAAAAACTGCCAGAAATAATGGAATTATTATTAATATCTTTAAAAAAGCAGCTGAGAAAATAGAGTGAAACTCTATACCAAATGTTTAAATTTATAAAGATATAACAAAATAGTTGGAAAAAGAATAATATTGGTATGTAAAAAAGTGAAAAAGAAGTTTATCAGATTTCTTTCAGTACTATACAAGATTTTCAGCAAAACAATTTCATTTCATCTGCAGTGAAAAGTTATGACTCAAAAACCAAAGTTGTTTCAATCAAGGTTTGCATTTAATTATTAAGAGAAGCTAATGAAAGTATTTCTAAGTATAATGTGATCATTATGTTTTGAATTTGTAGATTATAAAATGGCATTTGTATTCCTACAATGGTTAAATCTTTGAAACAACAAGATATAAATATTGTCATTTATCAAAGTGAAACATCAATGATTAGATTAAATAGTGTTACTAAGAAGATCTCCAAAAAATTTTACAGCAGTTTTCTAAAAAGTATTTTGTTGATTAAAATGGGAATTCAGAGTTTCAACTATATCTATAGAATGAATGTTGATCAAAAAATAAGTACCCTAATTTTATTAGTATGGAAGACACATACAAAAGAAAAATACTCCATAGAATATAAACATATTATATTAAAGACTGATTTAGAGCTAACTTGCATTCTCAATATTCTTGTAAGATATTGATAAACTGGGAATAATTGAAAAAAGTATTACACACCTATAAATAGTGAAACCATGATTTCTAAGTTGCTTTAAAAATCATGTATCTTTCAAGCAAGAAAATAAATTTTCAATATAGCAGTACTCACTTGGTAAAACATTTTTGTCTGTTGAAAATTAATCACAGAATCTTTTGCTCTTTAGACAGCACCAATGGATCTGATGATAGGATTATATATAAGCTACTCATTTAAGATTTCCACAGTCATTTACAAATCATAAGATGGTTTATAAGTATTTTTCATACTAACCTCTTTTAGTCCCAATACATGAAGTAAGAGTCATAAATTTTAGAAGTAATACTAATGATGAGGAGTGTCATTTTGGTGGACCCTATAATATTGCAAAAGGTATTTACATACAAAAAAAGTGGCTATTATTCACTTTCTAATAAACTTTATTAAAAAAATAATAAACCAAAAGTTTATTTGTTGGGAGTTTATATAAAAACAGATGAAGTTCAAACTTTGACAGTGATAGAATTGAGGTGTTCCATGGATCTTGAACTCTAGACTTTGCCTCTCTACCACTACTATAAACTACACAGGGCTATTAAATGTGATTCATTTCATATGATTAAAAAAATGAATAAAGTTCCAATCATCATTTTCTTTGATCAAAAACCTTTATTTATACTTACTGAATCAATATTATGAAAATTAAAACTCTTGCTCAATATTTCATCATTAATTACAGTCTTTTTCAAAAATGTAAACAAACATAAAATACAAATGTATTATGGGATATTAAAAATCATTAAAACATCACATAATGATTTTTTCTTATAGTTACACAAGCCATTAAAACAATAGCAACTTTTCCCACACAATAATGCCAACCAGTATAAGTATCTGATTACTACAACTTGCATCAAGTGCCACTATTGTGTAGAATAAGTTGTTACTGTGAAAATATCTGGGGGGTGGGGTGGATTTAGTGATTAGTATAGCTTGCATCAAGTGGCACTACTGTGTGGAGAAAGTTGTTACTGTGAAATATCTGGAAAAAAATTTTTGTATATTACATATGTGCAATTTACCATCCCAAAAATATCTACCCACCCACCCCCTCCCATTTTATTCAGACCTTTTAGAGTACATTTCTACTAAAGTTTTATGCAGTGTAAACCCTTGAAAAAAACCATAATAATTAAAACACTGGTTGGAATTGTATTAATATTTTTATTAGTCAATCATTAGATTAGAGATTATCCATTTAATGAATAATATTTCTGTAGTGTAATTTCTACTATACCACTCTCCAGCAAGATAGGGACTGTTTTCTATCTGCTTTTAACACCTTGTGGAGGGATGTAATCACAAACATATGATCAAAGTCATATAAAAAAGATCTATGATCTCCATGATGCACATTTTATGCTGAACCAGCACTCATCAATTGGTCTAGATCACAATCTCTTACACATATCTTTATTACTGTTCAGTATATATATATATATTGTGACCGTAAATCTTCTCGTGGCCAACTATAGCCATCGAGGGCCCTTGCCCTCTCAACTACCTATCGTGCCGAACTCGTTGCGGCACCAAAAATTGTAACCATTTGATTGTGTCCCAACTACGTAATATCACCAAAACATAAGTGCACTAAGAATTGTAACCTTGATCACTGATCAACTCCCGCTGCACATTGTCAGCTATTAAGAGCTGTAACCAAAAGCATATCATGCTATCTATTTTATGCACCAAAGACCACAATCAACATCTGGAGCAACTTACCATAGACCAAACTAATGATCTAACATAAACTTTTATGATTTAATTTGATCGCAGCCAGGGTGTACCGCAAAGACCTATCATAGTAGTATGATAAAATACATTATACAAATTATAAGTGGAATGTTATTACTTTTAAACCTTAATTTGCGATTTTTATGGTATGCGACCCTATGGCCGACCATGTACAAGATGGCATAATTTGTGGAACTACATAAGATTATGAAATTTTAAACCATCTATATGATTTTTAATACGAATGCTAGTCCAGGTAAAGCTTTGCAATAAATAAATATAAATACTTGGGTTCTTTTTTTATAGTTTAATATATTATTGAGACTCTTATTATACTGACAAATGACAATTTAAAAACGTTAAGTAAATATATTCAATCATGTCATTATCTGGTAAATCTGTTTACAAGTTTAATAATTAATTTATATTTTATACTAGAATCAACTACGCAAAGCCAAAATGATGGAAAAGGTAAATGGGATTTTATTGTACCTTACACATCATAAACTACCAAAGACGAAAAGCATCTAAATGTTTTCTCAAAAAAAATATTTATAAACTCTTATATCATGTTGACGATAATATGTAATTCAAGGTATGCTCTATAATGTATGCTCTTCAATGTATGCTCTTTAATGTATGCTCTATCCAAAGTTTATGATTTCTGATTTTATGAATGACACATAGCAACGGCACAGTAAGTTTAATTATAAATCAACTTTTATTGACAAATTTATGAATAATAAGTAATTAATTCCAATGTTATAATTAAAGACATAAATAAACAAATAAAATAAATAAATGATAATTCCAGTGACTTTCTTCAATAACATCTCATAGGTACAGTTTTAAAATCTAATCATGCCTTATTTCAATCTAATATAATGAATATTGATGAGATTATACGAAATTCAGCATCAAACTCATGAAATATTTAACGTCATTTCCAGATTCAATAAATCCCTACCGTAAACTTATAATCATATAATAAATAATATTATGTCTGTAGGATTTAGCTATAATGTAATCATTAAATAAAGTGAAAATGTAAACTTACATTCCGGTAAATAATAATCAACCAACAGTTAATTATCATGAAGTAACTTGAATAGAGTGTCCTGCTACAATTTAATAATCTAACTTATAAATTCTACTTACACTTGAAAGAAGATGATTTAGCAGATCAACTAAAATACTTTGCCCAACTTATATCTGTGAAGCAAACATATTCCTGTGGATGTATTCATCTACACGTAGGAATTAAATAACACTAAACACTTTGGTGGATTTATACACCTTCATAAAGCGATAAGTACAAGTACACCATTCCGCGGATTAACCACCAGCGCAGGAATGAGTGTAAAATACAAAAAATGGCAATTAAGTAATCTGCGGATTAACCACCAGCACAGATTAATGCCTTTTAACATTCTAAAACAACATTACTATTTACTTCACATTAAAGTGCAAAATCATCCTCCTCAGTTATTCTGACCATTCAGAAAAACACTAACACTTTAGCAAATGTGGGTTCTTGCTTAATAAAATGTTACACTAATCAGGACAACTAATGTACTAACTTATCTTGCTTAAAATAAAACATAGGTAATATAGTATAAGTAATATTAGTATAGGAATATAAATCTGGAAAGACTCACAAAATACCTCATACAGATTGATACATCTCATGAATTCATTTAGTACTTTTCAAGCTTTTTCGCAAGCGCTATTCTCTTGAATAAATATTTTATTCAACCCCTATTAATTTAAACTTAATAAAATATAACTTATGAACTTCACATGCAAGTTCATATAACGATAAAATTAAATAATACATTATTCATCAAATACATAAAATTTAACAGGTGTGTGTGTGATATAAATTAAATGTATAGCATTTTATAGTTCAATACATGAATTATAGCAGGTGCGTGTATCACAAATTGGATTGTATAGCATTTTATAATTCCAAATAGGATCCGTGGAATCCATGTACGATGCGTCGAACAATAAATATACGAAGCAATAGCTATATCTTTAGTTGAATTCCATACATGCAATTTTATCCGTTTGTATTTGTTATTATAATCACTATTAGATTACCGATTTTACGTGGCTACATAAACATGAAACAATTTCAAAAACATGACACGCAGAATTTAAATGAAAATGTTTTTCAAAAGTTATTAATCTCTACATTTCTCTATTAAAAATGTTCCAAGTTTATCACATCCATGCGAATATATATTCATCCACACTTAAATCTAGGAATACTAATTATAGCAATTAATTCAATTATTCCAACTGACGATAAAATTAGAAAATAGCTTTGATTAATTCTTTGAAGACTATTTATTATCCAAATGTTAAACAAATTAACTAGCAAATAGATTACTGTCATTGTAAAGTTAAATATCAATCAATACTATATTTTTATTAGAATTAGATACGGAAATATTAAACTATGTTGATAACTTAACATTTTACTTGAATTTAAACTTCTTCTTTTTTTTAAAAAGCAAATTTTTATATTCATAAAAAATTCTGTAATTAAAATACTTATTTAATTTTTCCAAATTGTAGAATAATAAACATTTTAAAACATACCAAATTCTTGCAATTAATTCTTTTAAATTTAAACTGGGAAGCTCTGACATTTAAAAATATAATATTGGGAAATTATTACCGGTGATTCGATCCACTTGGCCAGCCGACTTGAACAGACTTTTAAATTTAGCAATTCATCTTATAATTAATTACCACTATGTTATATTTACGTTTATAGCAAATTTTGTGGTAATCCGTTTACTTATTAACTATTTTAAAATAAGCTTATCAAATTTACACCATTTGCCTTTTAACATTTTCTTTTCTTTCTCCCTCCAAAAGCAAACTATCAGACAATCTTCCCTTAAATTCGCGCTCTTTTCTTTTTACATTGAGACGCATATGTAATTACCGTATTTATTTTTAATAATTAATTTTAACTGAATAAATGGTTCTGTAAATTTAATAGAAATAATTTTTAAGATCATTTTAAACAAATAAAAAAAAATAGTATTATTTTTAATACTATTTTACCAAATTTTAATGTGTTGTCAGATTTTTAAAAAGTTAAACATTTTGATGTGAGTTAGTATATGGGAAGAAGCAAATTTAAATTTATTAAATAATATAAGAGAGTAATCTGTTCAAAGTGCAAATCAAGCCAATCAAATCACCAAAAGAAGAAAGAGAAATTTTTATACTAGTTACACCAATTAATATATTTTATACTAAAATATATGGTTACAATATATATATATGTAGAAAATTAGTACAGTTTAATTGATAAGTATCAAAAGTGTTGCCCTCACAACTTTGACACAAATCACTTAATGAAAGTATATTAATATTTTTATTAGTCATTCATTAGACTAGAGATTATCTACTTAATGAATAATATTTCTGTAATGTAATTTTCATTATACCACTCTTATGCAAGATAAGAACTGGTTTCTGTCCACTTTCAACACCTTATTGAGGAGTGTAGTTATAAACATATGACCAAGATAGGTGAAAAACATATATGATCCTCAAAAAGTACATTTCATGCTAAATGCATGTTTATGATTATTCCCCTCCTCAAGGTGTTAAAAGTGGATAAAAACCAGCCCTTACTTTTCATGAGAGTGGTGAAATGAAAATTACACTACAGAAATATTATTCATTAACTAATTGGAATGATATTTATTTTTTGCAATATTGATTTTTTTTTTATTTAATTAAATAAATGTTGTTTTTTTTTTTTTAAAAGTGACCGCCATTGGAGCTTTGCTTAATTAATTATTGTAAAATAATGTATCAAAATTTCACATTTTCACATGTAAATTTATTTTAAATTAATTTTTGAGGAATTTATAAAGAAATAGTATTCATAATAATACTTAATACTTTTTCAAATCAAAAGTTTGCAATATATTCTGCGATTTAAAAAAATAAAAGTAATTTATTTTTATGACTAGAAAATATATAATTAATATCAGTCAAAATTATATTTGAAAGTGTGAAAAAGCATAAAAATCATTTAAAACGATACAAAAAAAAATTTCTCAATAAATAATTCATCGAGTTAAATTTTCTAATTAACTTATTAAGAAAAAAAAATCAAATGATTAATGATTTAGTAAGTTGTTTAAAATGATTGATTTTATTTATATTACCAGAGTAATGCTTTTAAGATATTGACTGATAATCGTGCCCTCTGTTAATAATAATAATAAATATATATGTAGAATGACCAGGTAATGTAAATGCTGGTGATATCTCATAATAAATTTATGCCCTTATAATAAGTTTATACTTGAAGACAATAATTAAACTGTCTTCTCACTCATCATCATCACCCTCTATTAGACAACAAACATATCTCTCTAACTTTTTTTAATTCTTGCTCACTTCTTCAAAATTCATAACTACTTCCTTCTTTTAAATCATTCATTCTTTTATGCCTAGTCCATTTTTTTTCTTAATTTCAAAACTTTTAATTTTATGGACACTTTTTCTAAACATCTACATAAAGCTATATTTGAAGCAAACATTTGACAAACTCCTTTTTTATTATTATTAATTAAATTATTAAACAATTTATTAAACAAATATTATTTAAATATTTATCAATAAATAATTAATCTAGTGAACATAATTTTAACACTTTTTCTCTTTCTTTAAACATTTATAAATCTATTTATTCACTTTGTTTACAATCTATTTATAAACATTATTTAATATTTCATCAAACAATTTTCTGTTAAACATTATTTTAGGTTTTCTGTATTTTATAAACATTTTACAAACACTTAGTATAACTTTTATAAATAATGATGAATGTCTAGTTATTACATTTTATTATTAATATCATTTAGTTCCTAAACTTTATTATCAATAACAAATAACTTCATCATAAATGTATAAGTATTCAAAAATAACACAAAACTCAATTGAAAGTTTTAAAAATGCATTTTTAAAGATGTGTGAATTCTGTTATTTTTTAAATGGATCATTTTAACTACTTTACTTGATAGTAGTGACTACAAAAAAAGAACAAAAATTAAACCTGGATATATTTTTAATAGTCTTCAAATATATTCTGCATTATTTTTGACAAATTTGGTATTTATAATTAATTTTGATACTTCATACATATTACTTATAATAAATCTCCACATATACACTTTAATGTAATTTTTTTTAATATAATTCCTTTAATTTCCTAACAGTTTTGACACATATACAAATATATATTTTATATTATTATTCATAATCATATTTTATTCTTAACTTTATATCTTTACTTTCCTCTTCTTTTCTAATAATTATTTTTTCATTACTTGTTTACTGTTTCTTCTTTCTTTTCACTTTTTATTTTTTACTTTTTCTTCCTATCATTCTATGTTATTCTGTAATATATTTATCATCTTTTTATTTTACTTTTAATACCTATAAATCTAATTCCTTTCCTTCCTTTCTAATATTTATCTATATTCTTTTATTAATAATCTTTATTAATATTCCTATGTTTGTTCCCTTTTATAATTCACTTATTCATTTTACTCACCACTTGCATAACCTTCCTTTTAAATTTATAACTGATTTTTTTCAAAATCCTTAGACTCTTTTTCATATACTCTTTTCATACAACTCCCTCTATTATCAATTTCTTTAACTATTTATCCTATGTTTACATTTTATTTTACAAAACTCTACATATTTTTTCTCTATCATTATTAATATTCCTATAAAAATAATGTATTTACCCCCCCCATCTCTATTCAAATTTGGTTTTATCTTCTTAATTAATATAAGTAATATATATGAAGGAATGCAAAAAAAGTAAAGGAGAATATTTGATATAAAAATTATAATAATAAATAAAAGTACTAAAATAACTTCACAATATTATTATGACTATATCAGAAGGAAAAAAAATCTTTAAAAAACATAAATATATAAATTTTATGTTCAGCTTCAATTTTTCAACTTTGCCATTAAAATCTTTAATTCTTAAATAGGTACAAAATCAATAAAAAATACAATGCATTTACATTTGTTAAAATCACCAGAGTACTTTGTTTAATGGTGTCATATTAATATTATGTCCATTATTATTTTAGCATTTTTAGCAATACATACTTGAATATTTAGTATTTGTCTGAAGATTAAGAGATTACATTTTAGTATTAATTATATTTTGGACTGCTTCCATAATCTAATATTAAATATTGAGATTGTTTAGAAAAATTTTAAACTTCATTTAATCCTTCTAAATACATTTGATTGTTAGTAATAGCACACAGGTTAATATATAATACAATGTTTAGAGTGGTCTTGTTCTCTTCTTCAGGTGTTGTTGGCTGATTAGTGACAGTACTAGCATGGGAATCAAACCTAAACCCTTATATTCATGAATATTAAATTTTGAGGTAATTTACTTGGTTCGAGCATTATTTTAAACTTCAATATTCATGAATCTAAAGATCTAGGTTTGAATCCTATGCTAGTAATGATAATAGCCAGGCAAACAATACCTGAAGAGAAGAACAGTATTACTATTCAAAACATTGTATTATATATGGAAATAGAACTTGGTTATCTCAATATCTAATTTTATGTTGGCAAACCACAATCTTAATTTCAGATTTTATTTTTTTGTTTTCTATAGGTACTGTATTACATATATGCATGCACATGAATAAATTTGTGTTAATTGTGTTGGCTCAGGTAATTTTAGTTGTAAAAATAATTTAAAAATATGTACTTTGTAGCTAAAATGATTATCAATCTGTAAAATATTTTTTTTATATTGCAGAAACAATACTTAACTTTAAAATTTTTATCAATTCCTAATTAGTTTGTTTTAGTAATTAAAACTTTTAAAAAAATCTGTTTTTTCTTTCAATAAGTTTTGTTCCTTATTTTAACATATTATTCTTGTAAACCTACCAGATTAATCTAATTAAAAATTTGGTAAATCCATTAATTAAAATTTACTGCCTTATCTGAGTTAAAGAATGTAATCACTGGCTTGCTAATTTGAAAAAAAATTCTTGAAAAATAATTAGGCTAATCAATTGACTTTCAGGCTATAAAGAGAACAACTGAAAATTATCTTATTCTGCATTTTGTTCCCATCTGTTCTACATTCTATTTTCTACAGTGATTCTGGTTTTTTATTTATAATCATCTTCTTGCCAGCTTAACATATGATATCCAGAAAACCATTCTCCAGTATGAGCCTGTAACCATCATATGTTTAACATTGATCAAAATTTAAGTCAACTACTAACACCAAAGAGACCATTAAAGAAATGCACTTTGCTCTATTAATGAAGCAATTCCAAGATAAACTCTTATACCAAATCATTAGAAACAAGAAAAGAAGATACAGAAATTCCTGTCTAAAGTTTTACTTATGTACACATTTATATAAGTCGAGCTTTCTGAAAAATAATAGCCTTCATCATCTTTTCTCTGGACTCATGATAAAACTTTTCTTATGAATTGTTTCTTAAGACATCACTAGTAAACCAGTAATATATAGGTTAGAAGGTTTTTATTTAACATTTCTATCATGTCTGTTTCATAATTTTGTTTGTATTACATTTAGAAAATAACATTTTATTTTTTATTTTTGGAAAAGTATAGATCATTCAGGCACATCGGGCCTTGATAAATGTGGGGCCTAGTGCAGTCATGCCATTTGCCCCACCATATTGACTCTGTTCTATATACTATTTTACAAAATAAAACAAATGATATTAAATATTGTTTTTTAAAAATAGATATGCTAAAAACAAAAAAACAATTTATTAATAAATATGATCAGTTTGAAAATTACTAGAATAAGACAAATTAAATACATTCCACCATAAACAAATGGCTTAGAATTAAAATTATAAAAGATCAAAAAAAAAAAAAACAACTAGATGAGTGATTTAAAGTTTTATTAAATTTACTTTTTCTTGAAGTGATTAGTTCAAAAACATTATAAACTTATTGCACAAAATTACTTGAAGAAACTTTTGAAAATTTAAAGCATATTTATGGTAAATATTTTGATTTTTTGAAGTTAAGTAATGACTTAATAGGGGTTTATAATCCATATGATTTAAAAAAAACAAAATCTTTAACAAACTTCTTGAATATATAAATCCTGCAAATTGATTCTACATTTTAAGTAGTATTAATCACATCTTCTTTGGTTGGACATATAAAATGATTTAATAATGGAAAACTTCCGAAAGAGGTGTTTTATGGTGTACTTGAGTATGGTTTTCATGATGGAGGTAGATTCCATCTATGATATAAGAATTATCTCAAAAAGAGTGCACTGTCTCCACTGGGAAGATATAGCAGGGAAGATAATACACTGGAGAGCTATACAATTAGACATGGTGTTGTATTTCAGAAAAAAAAGTTTCCTACTAAAAAATTAAAGATTACATTGTAAAATATCAATTAGAAAAATGGACTACCATGTCCTATATGTGGAAGTATTTGTGTTTTACAGATTGGTTTGTATAGTCATTGCAGCTTTTTTTTATTTCTCTCTATCTCTCCCTACTTTTTTTTTTTTTTGGAGTTGGAATAATGGACATTCATTTATAAGTGATTATTTATTATTACTACTACTACTACTATAATTATTGTTGATACTGCTATTATTAGTACTACTGCTTCTAGTACTATTGTTTTGATTACACTTTCTAATAGAAAGATCCTTTTTAATGCTGAATATTATGCCCAAAATACAAATGGGCAAGAATATCTATCAAAATTAACATTAATGCTGATAGAAAAGACTATTATAGTATACGATTTGTTTAATAATAAAAAGAAAACATTTAATTTTTTTTTTATAAAACATTAAAAAAAAAAAGACTTAATTTTAAAATAAACTAATCTATAAATAAATAAATATTTAAGTAATTGCAAACAAACTGAATGCTTCTTTATTCTTTAACACCACTGCACTCTTTGCATAATGTTATTACATATTGCATAAATGTATATATAATATTTTTGCATTAACTAAATGACTTTAAATGATGAAAATGTACTGTATTCTTATTATCAGTGCAAAAAATATATTTATTTTTAAACACAATCAGATTATATTTATATAACAACTAATTTTCAAACTTGTGAGATTTCAGCTAAAAATAAGTCTACATCACCTGACTTAATTTAATAAGCTTGTAATGATAAAAACTAAAGAGTGTGCAATAACTCTAACAAGCTTTATTGATAAATGCTGCAATAGAAAGCATTCTAAAATCTCTATTTAAAATTATCCTATCCTCAGACCGGTTTCATGCTTTGGCAATCCTCAGTGAGGTGCTGGAATATCTCAGCCCAAGATCCAAAATACCAACTCAAAGTCAGCATTTATCTGGTAGTTAATATTTAAGTAGACAAATTGAAATTTTCAGATACCTACATGTCTTCAAACCCAGCTATCCAACTTAAATAGCTATATGGGGCTAAGAATTTCAATTTGACTGTGTCAACATGGTTACATGCTAAATCTGGTGATGCATTACTGTTATAAATGTCCAAAACCATCCTCATCTCTCTTTTCTTGTAGCATTACAATAAACTACTATTAATATATTAGTTGTCAATGAAAAAAAATCATTTTATTCACCCATGGTGGGCTGCGGTTATTATAAGGTGAAATTGTTTTATCAACATTTTTCAAAGTGATTGTTGAATTGTTTTAGAAATCATTTGAGTAAGTCAATCTAAAATGGGATCCACATTCTAACCATGATTAATCATAGTTCTCAATTGCTCTCTATTATTAAGCAATTGCCTATGATGTTTAATATTAAATAAAGATTTATATTCTTATTACATTAGCTGAAAGAATTGTGCAGTAGCTTTACTTTTTTTTTTTACACATTTCTATTACTCATCAGGTATGTTACCCGTGGAATTTGATAAAATAACATTTTTAATTACAATTATCAATATATATAAATATAAATAATTGAAATGATTTGTTGAAGCAAATATTACAAAATAATATAACTTAATACTCATTAGCATACGTACAGTCGCTGCACAAATGCTAATCTGTATCAAAAATAAACGTTTGTGCAATATTTAACTACGAAACCATTTTATGGTAATAGTTGCAGCTACAGATTGGGAATGATCAGGAAGTTTTTTAGACAATATCAAAAATGACTTAATGAATAATATTTCTGTAGTATAATTTTCACTACACTACTGTCACACAAGGGACCAGTTTCTATCCTCTTTTAACTTTTTTTATGGAGAAGCGTAATCATAAACATATGACCAACGATGGGAAAAAAAGTAAGATTGACATTTCACACTAAATCAGAAATTATAAACTGGCCTAAATCACAATCTCTTACATATATCTTTATCACTGATCACTATATATATATAGCCAATTACTACAGCTTAATTGATAAATGTCAAACTTATTACCCTCACAACTTTGACACAAACCATTGGTGGAAATATATTAGTAATTTTTATTAGTCATTCATTAGACTAGATATTATCCACTTAATGAATAATATTTCTCTAGTGTAATTTTTAATACACAGCTGTCACCCACGGAAGGGGTTGATTTCTATCTGCTTTTATTTATTAAGTGGATAATCTCTAGTCTAATGAATGACTAACAAAAGGTTATTAATCCATCAAGTGATTTATGATGGTGATAAGATTGAGACTTATCAATTAATCTGCAGTAATTGGCTATCTATATATATTGAAAAATGACAAAAATTTGTGGATGAGATTGTGATCTGGACCAACTGATGAGTGCTAAGTTCAGCACAAAATGTGCATCTTGAGAATCATATATCTTTTTCACGTCTTTGGTTATTACCCCCCTCCCCAAAGTGTTAAAAACTGAATAGAAACCAGTAAAGTAGTAGAGTAGTGTAGTAAAAATTGCACTCCAGAAATATTATTAAGTGGATAATCTCTAATTTAATAAAAATTATTAATATCAAAAACAAGTTAATGTTATTAAAAATGCTTGAACGATTTAGATTAAACATCGAAAATATGGTGATGGTGATTTAGCAAAGCACAGTTGCATATACATAAAATATATAAATATTCACTAAAATTCTAATTTCTTTGACTTTCATCGCACTAAACTACTACATTTTAAAGTTTATTAAAGCAGTTATTATCTAGCTTTAGCAGATGATTCAAGCTATCATATGTCAGCTTAGATAAAGATTCTATTTCTATTTCAGATATTTATCAAATATTGGCTCTTGAATTTTTAAAGCATTTCCTCCGTTGATTGAAGTTTGCTTATGATAATTTAAGTTTCTAATCAGATTTTAATAAAAAGTATTCCAAAAATCATTAAACAATATTGGTATCAAGGGTACTGAACGATGTCACGTGATATTTTAATGTCTCAGATTAAATATATCTTTCTCTCTAAATACACTTACATATTTTCTCTAGAATGTTTGCCAACAATGTTATTACTACTACCATTTGAGAAAAGAAAGGTATTACAATGATTCTAAAATTAGACAATTTCTTTTTTTCACATTTCTCTAGAGTATAATAATCTACGGAATTATTCTGAAAGAGATTATTGAGTAATGCTAAACAAAACAGACATTCTAATAAAAGTTGCTGTTCATTTCTGAATTAGAAAATCAAATTATCCCAAAGGAACCTATCTTTTTTTTTTGCTAAAGAGAAAAGACAAGAAATTGCAAAATTAAAAATTCAAATCTAAATTGAAAAACATTAAGCTTAAGAGCAAAGAAATATAAATAAATCCTTAAGAAACAGCAAATGATTTTGTGTTTATATGTATAACTTTTAAAAAAAGTTTTTTAAAATAATAATATTACTGAATGATGTATATATATACACACACAGCATATTTCCGTCACGTGATAAGAACGCCAAAATCTTCATTATCCGGAACAGTGATTAAACTAAAATTCTTGCCCAGTTTATCTAAAGCAGACAAAAAAAAATAGAAAAGATCAAAAGAGAACAAGCTGGATTTAAAAGTGGTTTTAGTACAGTAGATCATCTCCAGGTATTGAGAGAAGTTATAGAAAGGACAAATGAATATGAATTGCCATTATGCTTTGGATTTATAGATTATGAAAAAGCATTTGATTCTGTAAACATTTCTTCAGTGATTAAAGCTATAGATCCAGGATATTGTCATATTTTAAAGAATATTTATAAAAATGCAACAGCATCAATTTGATTACATAATTATACTAGGAAAGTCAACATTGAGAAGGGTGTAAGACAGAGTGACTCCATATCTCCAAAACTTTTTTACAGCAGTGTTGCAAGAAGTATTTTGTGGATTAAAATAGGAATCTAAAGGAGTGAAAGTAAATGGAGATTATTTAAATCATTTAGATTTTGTAGATGATGTAGTTGTTTTTGAAAATAATGCTTTAGAGCTGCAGGAAATGTTGCGGGAGTTATCAGATGAAAGTAGGACTAAAGATAAATGTTAAAAAGATTAAAGTAATGTTCGATGGGTTTTCTTAAAATATGAAAATAAAGATTATTATGAATTTGAAGAAGTTAATAGCTACAAATATCTTGGTCAGATTATCAATACAGATGGAAACATAATGGATGAAATTAATCATAGAATTGAACTTGATTGGAGTGCTTTTGGTAGAAATAACTTGATACTAAAAGGAAATATACCTATGTGTTTGAAAAGGAAAGTTTTTAATAAATGTGTTTTACCAATTTTTACTTATGGATCTGAGACTTGGACACTTAATAGAAAAGCAATACAGAGACTTTAGACCACTCAAAGAAATATGGAAAGATGCATGTTAGGAGTAAAAAGAAGAAATCCAAAATGCAATATATGGGTAAGAGAACAAACAGGTGTTATTGAACTCATTAAAAAAATTAAGACTGAAGTGGAGATGGGCTGGACATATTGCTAGAATATATGATAATATATGGATAATTGCAATTTTAAACCAGATTCCAAGAGATTGTAAAAGACCCAGAAAGAGACCACATGTGAGATGGATTGATGAAATAAGAAAGTGTGCAGGGATGATGTGGAGAAGAGAAGCTAAAGATCGGAGATGGTTTGACCTTGGAGAGACCTTCATTCTGCAGAGAATTGATAATGGTTGATGATGATGAAGTAATATAATGATGTAACAGAATAATGATTAAATCCTTATATTATTCTCCACATTTCTTCAAGTATTTCTAGCCTTTCTAGTAATAACCAGCATGGGAATTAATCCAATAATCTTTAGGTTCTCAATTTCAAACTCAAAAAATAATATTATGACAGCATTAAGTATAGAAGAATTTAGAAAATTTGTGAACTAACAAATTGGATGTTAAAAACACAAATAAAAAGTTCTAATATTCTTCAAAATGTGAACAGATTTTTTTGATAGTTAATTTTCATTAAGTAAACCACAATATACTATCATTATAAAGAATAATAATACACCATGAACATCATCACCATTCAACAATAATCTGCAAACACTCCTTATTAAAAAACATACCTCCAAATAACTTTGGTTATAGACATTACAATCAACTTTTTATTCATTTCATCATAGGAGTTACAGATCTCATTAAAACCTGATATATTCATAAGAGAATTAGAACTGAATAGATTATTTAAATTTTTTTTTTTTAATCTTTTTACATCACTAATAATGCAATTATAGATTTACTTTGTCATCTTTGATGAATTAACTACTATCCAGAGATATATTTCTAAGATATGCAAAAGTTTCCTTTGTTCTGTGCATTGCTGTAGAATAATAATTAAAACATTCTGTCTGTGCTCATTATTTTATAGTACTGATTCTTTTCATTCATCAAATAGCTTTTTTTTCAATTAATAATATGACTGCTGTCAATTCCTACAGTTTCTTTTAGATCCATCTAATTAAAGAAATTATTAGTAGTTTTATACTGCTGTTGTAAATATTATATTTATCTCTGAGCTTGTCCAACATAAGTGCAAAAGATCCTGATTTACAAATAGAAGAGTCTAACAGTTTATGTCTCAGAGTTCTTTACAATTGTTTGTTAATTATTACTAATTTATAGAAGTATTATTTTTGAAGCACAAACATTAAAAATAAAAGATAGAAAACAAATTTTAGAGTCAGTTTTGAAGAATTAGAACGTTTAATATATTTCTCTATATATGTAAATACTATTAGTTGTAATTATATGTTTGACCAATTTGCTATTCTATCAAAAGCAGTAATAAAGGACAAGATTAATAAGTTTTTGAAACATTATGGATTGTTAGATGTGATATGTTAGACTATTTCATCATCTATGAGTGATTCAGAGAAAAGGAAATTAACTTCATACTTTAGCAAGATTCCTCACGTGTATGGACCACCTAAAATCCATAAAGACAATGTTCCATTAAGGCCTATTGTTAGTTTTAGAAATTCACCATGTCAAAATTTGTCAACATTTCTTCCTCAAAGTTCTTAGTCCATTGGCATATAGGACACAATCTTTCATCAGGGATTTTAAGCACTTTGTAGAATTAGTTAGGAACATGAAAATGGAAAGAAATGACATATTGGTACACTCTGATATGGAAAGTCTGTTTATAAATGTACCATGTGATGAGGTATTGTCTATCGTAAGAAAAAGGTTATATGATGATAATAGTCTACAAACTAGAACAACCCTACCTATTGATAATATAATGGAATTATTAACATTCTGCATAACAATGGCATACTTTCAATATAACTCAAAATTCTTCCAACAAAATCAAGGAATGGCCATGGGATCACATTTGTCACCTTTGCTGAGCAACATTTATATGGAAGAACTTGAAACCATGGCCATAAATAGTACTCATGTCTGCCTAAAGTGTGACTTTGGTATGTTGATGATACATTTGTGGTAAGGCCGCATGATGAGTTGCAATTACAGTCATTCTGGATACATATTAACAACATATCCCCTTCAATTAATTTTCACAATGGAATCAGAATGAGAACAAAAATTGGCATTCCTGGATGTTCTTGTGACAAGACTCCTTCAGGGCAAAGTAAAAAACAACACACACTGGCAAGTACTTAGCATATGCATCCAATCATACCAGAAGTAGTAAACATGGAATTGTACTATCACTATGGAATAGAGCAAAGGAGGTTTGTTCAGAAACCTAGTGATTTGGAAAAAAGAAAAAAGTAACATAGAACAAACACTTATGAAGAATGGTTATCCATCAGCTATCATCAAAAAAACCTTTAATAGACAATACAAAGAGACACAAAAAGGAAAAACAAATATTGGTACTGTAGTGTATCCATACATACCAGGAGTGGCAGATAAATTAAAGAAAATCTGCAGTCAATATAACATTAGAACAGCTTTCCAAAGCCATACACCACTTTGAGGAATTCTTATTTCTACTAAGCCTAAACTGGAAATGCTGAAGAACAAAAACTGCATCTATGAAATGCCATGTGAATGTGGAAGGAAATATATTGGTGAGACCTGTCACTCTGTTGTACAGTGATAGGAAAAACACAAGCTAATGGTTAAAAGAGAAAAAACAGATGTCTATCGTAGCAGACCATGTATGTATAAATTGGGAAAATACAAAAATATTGGATAAAGAGGAAAAAATGCATAGAAGAAAATTCAAGAAAGCTGCTCATATGAGTCAACCCAGTGTGGCAATACACAATGTATGAAAGCCTCTAATTAATCTTGCTCTTAGGAAAAATATTATTTAAAAAAATTGAAGGACTTAGGAAGAAAAAAAAATGAAGGACTCAGGAAGATTTCAACCAACCCTCATATATAAATATATCAAATTTTTACTATCTGTTGCTTTCGACAGAATAGCTCAGTTGGTTAGAGCGTTTGCCTTAAATTCGATATTTCAAAAATCTAAAGGTGTGAGTTCAACTTCCATATGAATACTGTCACTGTGCATATCAAGAATGGAGAATAAAACTACTTGAAATGTTGTGTAATTACTAACCTGTGGTGTCTACTAATTGTGCATTATTACTAACAAGTTGTTTGTATTTGAAAAGTTTAAATAAAGTTTAAAATTTTCTGTACATTCAACATTCACTCATAGATGATGGAAATAGTCCAAACATATCACATCTAATAATATACCATTATTACAAACTTTCAGGCAAGTATTATGGATTGTCAACCAATCAAATGAGCAGCTTTTTAAAATTTTCATCTTTTTATTTTTTATTCTCTACTAATATTCTTGTGCTTCTTAATCAGATATATGTTCATTGAAACATGTCATTAATCTTTTTCTTTCTAATCAGTTTTATATTTTTAACATTTTTGATGGGTGAATCATACATTTCCACAACTTTGTGCTTAGATTATAGAAATTAGGATATCTTACATTATGCTAGGGTTTTGGAAGATTATTGTTATGCTATATTGATTGCAGATTTCCTTTTAGTTTGTTTGGTATCCCTGGTATATATGGTTAAACTATACCACACATTGTTTTTTTCCTTTTGATGTTTATTTTTGTTGTCTAGTTAATGTTTTGTTAATAATAACTGATGAATAATCATAGTTCATGAGAATTTGTTCTAGATTGAATTTTTTATTTTCTAAGTCACTGAACTCTAAATAAACTTCTTTTGCTCTAATCCAGTGATAATATAATTCCATTATTTATATTTCTATCAGTATTTACTGTACATGACAAGAATTTTCCTGTGGTGCGGGGTTTCCTGTAAATAATATCTTTGTTATTTGCTTTGAGATAGTCTTGTCACAAAAGCTCTTTTAAATGCTAGTTTTTGTTCTAATTCTTATTATAAATTTAATTAGAGATAATGTTTATTTGTAATCAGAGTATTTGTATTACATCTTCATCATGTGTCCATACAATGAATATATCACTGACATAATGAAGCTAGACTTTTGATGATCAGTGGTGAACTCATAGATAAATCTTAACTTTCTTTGATACAATTCTGTGCTATATTGTTATAAAGAATCTTAAAAAGTCTATCATATTTATTTATTTATTTTACAATAGACAATCCTTGATTATTGAATACATTTATAAATAAACCTTCCCTTTAAAACTTATTAAAATGTCAACTCTTTCTACTTTTATATTTTTAATAAATTCTATAAAGTACTTAAAATCTCTGACAAAAGTGTTATTATATATAGTTCAATAGATTAAGAATTCGGAGAAATTTTGATACACTTTTAAAACTAATAATAAATCTTAGTGGATAAACCATTAAGATGTGGATTTTTTGCTGAAATGTATTAATTTTCTTTATACTTGCAATCCTTTTGGAGTAATCCGTATATCCATAACTGGTATAGCATTTCTTATCATTTTTTGTATTATGAGGAACTCTTTTAGTTTGTTGTCATAACAACTATAGCAATGCTTTATCATCAGTGAGAATGATTACATCTTAATAAATAATATATATATCATCGAAAGGAAAGAAAGGCATTTATTTAAAAACAATATTGTACTTATTGTAGCACAGATATTTTATCTCATGAGCCTAATGAGATTTTTTTTTTTTACTTTTAGTCAGAAATGTAACGAGATTCTTTTCTTACCAGACTATTCTAACACTGAACCATCTTCTCATCGTTTAAAGTGATGCAGAATAATCTTGCAGTTTTTTATCATTAAAATATTTGCTAAGATTCACTTATTCAAGTAATCAAATGTGAGAGAAGTGATAAGTTTATTCTGAAATATATGTATATATCTTTATCAAAGTTAATAAAAATCACAACACTAATAAATAATTCATGTTTTCTAGAACTAGACAAAAAGGATAAAGAAGATCATATAAAGGGTTATAAAAACTAATATAGTTAAGATTTTTTTTTTATCAGGAAATTTGAAAGTAAGATTTCCTCCTTTTAATTTGCAAATGTAAAGCTATTTATAGCATAGTTGATTTTCCTTTAACTTCTAGATTGTGCTAATTTTAAAATCCGATATTAAAAGAATATGTTTAAAATAAAATTTCTTTCTTTTTCACTAATATCTCTAACATGTATTAAAAATAAATACCCAAAATGTAAATAACAAATTGCTCGACATCGACTTTCAACTCTTACAATGAGCATTAGATGATGAAAAATCTTGAATCATAGATTTGATCATCTCCAAAACATTCTAAGATGTATATAAACAAGTTTATTTATATTTGAAAACATCTGCAAGAACAGACTATTAAAATAAATATTATATTGACCCCCCCCCGCGCCAAGGAAGGGGGGGGGGGGGGGGGGGAGGGGGATATCATATAAAATATTAAAATTTTATTATTACTTTAAAAACTTTGTTTAGATTTTTCCTTTAAAATCTTATATTCATTTCAGAATTACTTTTTAAAACTATATCATATGATTCTTCATCTCTTTATGACATTTATACTTTCACTTTTAAAATAACAATTCTAACTCATTCTAGTAAATAAACTATTCTTACATAACGACAACCTAGCTTCATTTCTATTTTATGTATTATTTCTATAAAATATCTTTCTGACGATGTATATTCATGAAACAAGGATAGCGAAAATAGATGCGCAGGATCACAAATAACTAGAATATTATCCGTCATAAAACTTGACAATGATGGCACAGTGAATTTAAAGAACACCATAGAGGAGTGACCTTTATCTGTCTATCCACCTCTACTATAGGAGTGATGCTAAAGCTATTCCTTCAGCTTTATATAACATCAAAAAGTTTCAAAGATACGTAAAAACACTGTCCAAAATATATGTGTTCAGTGATAGGACTTAGTTAGCTATACTGAAATCACACAAAATACTATGATCCAAATATTTGATTTTTCTTATTTCTTGGCAAAAAACATCATCTTGGTTTCCTCTACACCAGTACTACCAAGTCACTATCCGATTTTATTTCTCTAGATTTATCTATGCAGTACATCGACAAATTTCTGTCTACATTTCTAACAATAATAAAATTCATTTTTAGTTCAAACTATACAGCTATTCTTAAGAAAATCTTTTACTACTTATCTCGTATATTTATAATATACCAACTATTTTAAAATTATCTGGATATTTTGCAACATAAAAGTTCAAAAGAATCACATAATTATTATGATACTTATTATTAATTATATTTTTTAAAACAACTTATTGCATGCACATTTAAAATTACTACTATCTCAAATATATGTTTTAATGTTGGATAAAATGTGTACTTATAATTTAAAAACTTTCATACATCATTCTTCATTAATAGATGACCTAAAAAAAAAAATACATTATGCATTATCAATAATATCACAATTACCAAAACGATCTCTATCTTCTTGATCGTATTCTGAAGGCTTCACCATTCCATTACTTCTTGTAGATATTTAAAACTTCCATACATACATTTTATTTTTATAATAATATTTCTATCATTCTATTAAGCTATTATATTTAAAATCTCATTATTCTTAAATTCATGTTTATATGTTTCCCTAAGCTAATATAGAATTTTTATATTTTAAATACAATCAAATAAACATATTAAACTATATTTACGATACTGCTTTGTCGAACTTGCTTGAAGATTGTTCATAGTAAAGCTAAAAAAAAAAATATATATACTTTATTTTTCTTCAATCACTTAATGTTCTATTTTAAAAAATAACTCTGTTTAATAATCTTCATCGACGATGATCCTTAGTTTTCTCAATATTTTATACACTTATTAATTCTTGATATCTCCTTCAACATAGTCTGCTAGCTTTTTTCCCCGCGCGCTTTGTTTTCCCCGATGCATCTTGTACGTACTTTTATTTAAAGATTTAGCAAATTTTTCCGTTTTCCATGGATCCATTTCTATTTAATCATTTAATTTTATATTTCTTTAATCAAGCATTTTCTCCATTAGATTCTTTGTAATATTTTTCTCTGATCGAGATAAAGTTTTAGGCACCTTGCCATAGAATACTTATAGCACTTTGATCTTTTTACTTTCCTTTATTTCATAATTCTGGAACTATATCTTTTAATAATGTTTTCTTTTTAAAATAAACACTTTTCTTCATTATTATTTTCTTGGTACTAGAACGCATATTAAAATTTTGTTCATAGAGAAGTATAACTTAGTTTTAAGATAGCTCTGTAAATTTATCGTCATAAATTGTTCTTGACGATCAGCAGCTTCTTTTTCAGATTTTCACATATCGTCCCAATTGTATTCCTTTCAGTTATAAGATTAAGTTTCAGGTTGAGCACAACTAAAGTGGCATTAAGATGATTCCCAATTATTTTTCTTTCAGCAATCACTTTAAATATTTTTTCTTGTACTTCCATGTTACTGTAGGCTTTCTGGTTAAATTTGAATAAAATTTCCTGGTAAGATAAACTTAAAATTAGCAATACATATCTCTGTAGTCAAAATATATTATATGTCACAGAATAACTTTTAGAATAAATCCGAAATTATAAATTTATACTACTGTTCAGCTACGATGTTACCAGCTATCAAAATGTGTTACTTTCTCTTTCACTTACACATTACTTCTCCCCGCTCTGTATAATTCTTAGATTTTTTCTCTTAATTTTACATCCTTTGATTGGTTAATATTTATTTTAGCGCGAACAATTTATTCATTTTATTTTGATAACAGAATAGATGTTTAAAGTTAAGAACTGATGACGTAATGTCTGGAATATTTATACCAATATTTTTAAATTCAATTATAGTTTTATATAAAAAAAATCATCTAAGTTTTAAAATAATTATTAAAACAATATTTAATATTTTTAAACTTTCACTTTAAAGATCGATGGCAATTATATCTAGTTTTAAATTCACACAGTTTATTATTATTTTAACAAGAGTGTGTGTGAAGGCATGTAATATACGGTCACGTGTCTACTAACTTTTATCAAATGATTTTTATTTACGTCTCGGTCTAAATTACCAAAACTGATATATTTTATAAAAAAATTTAGAAAATAATTTTAAAATGTAGAACTAAATATAATTCTCACCATCCCACAGTTTATTAATAAATTATACTCTATTAAATTTGATTTTTAAATACAATTATAACATTACATTTCATTTATTTAATTTATTAGTTTTTTAAATATTATACTAAATAATTGATATACTTTTAACTATCTATAGCTGTATTATTTTATATGGCCAGCTTTCACAACCATAAGCAATGATATGATTAAGCTTTATTTAATTGTTTTCTTTTAAAATAATTTATTACACTGTTACCTACCAGGTATTTTTAGCTTTAAATTGTATTATAAAATCTCATTCTCTTATTATTATTTATATATCTTACAAATATAACTTAAAATTTAAAATTTTTTAATAATTGACCTTTCTACCCTACCTATGACCTACAGACAAGGGCACAATATATATAATAATATGATTTCAACTTTAAAAAGGCTAAATAACAGTCAAATATATAATTAGAGGAGATTTGAACATAGACATTCAAGCTCCTCTCAGCTATCCACTCCATCTTATAACCGATACATATAAACACATGTATGAAAAAAAGATAAATGATCAATAACAGTATTTTGTGCTTAACCAGCACTCATCACGAAATACGTATATTGGAGATCATTTAAAATGGAATGGATAGCTAAAGTGAGTTTGAAAGTTTGTGTTTAAATTCCCTCTAATTATATCTAAAGTTGAGTATATACATTATACTTGTATTCAAATCAAATATATATTATACAAGAATACATAAATTTTATTGTATATAAAAGATTTTAATGATAAATAATGTTAGGATACATTAACCAAGATTAAAATATAATTTCATGTTCTGAAAAAATCAGGACCAAAAAAATGCTGAAAAATCACCAATTGTTAACATATTCGGGATGATCAAATTAAATTGCGATTACAAACAATAATAATTTGGTTCAAGTCATTAATGTAAAGTAGTTAAATATTTAATTGGCTTATAACTGCAAAGCTTTGGACTTATAATTATTTCTGATTGGCATTAATATATAATTATAAAAACATTGTAAATTGGTGTTTTTTCTTCTTCTGGAATATCATTTGGTGTCTTGAGAGTCATAAATTTTTCTAGAAAAATGAGTCTCACAAAGTTTGCTGATATCATTTTTTTTAAAAAGAACAATATTAGGAATTGTTAATTTTTTAAAATAGATAAATTATTTTCTGCTATGCATTACTTAATGTTACATTAGTACTAAATATTTTTTAAATCTACTGATTATTAAAGAACATAATTAACCTTAATTTTAATCTTTATTAAAAAGTATTTAAACATGAGTTTAATTGTCTCATACAAAAAAAAATCCATTTCACTTATTCACATAAAACAAGAAACACCTGAATAATTAGTCATTTTGTGTTCTAAATATCTTTGTAATATTGGCTTTAGTTTGAGGAACCTCAAATAATTGTTTCAATGACTTGTTTAAGGATATTAGGAAATAACTCCAACTTTATTCAATTAACCAAAGTTTTTAAGGATTCTATACAATGTATGATAAATAATCCCTCTCCATGAGTATGAAATTACTATTGTTTTCAATAATGATTAAAGTAGTACTGATACACTAAGGAGATAGAGTATAATTGCTTCCATGATAATAAGATTAGTTATTCTCAAATTTAAATACATCAGCAGGTCAAATATTAAGTTTATATATCATGGAATTGCTTTTTGGTGAAAAATTATGGCAACAAAAATGATTGTTAAGACAAATACATGAAGATGGATAGTAAAGTTCCAATTTGTTACTGCAGTACAAATGATGCTTTTATATGATACAAGTAAAGTTCTGTATGATTCAAAGAAAAATAGATTATGCTCTTGTTATTCCATGCAGATTTAAAAAAATAGCAATATCTCATTCTAAAAAATAAAGAATACAAATGGAAACAGGTAGGATATACATAATGGTGAAAGTTGCAGAAAATAAATCATATCATCAATTCCTCTTGTAATTTAAGAGATTAGTGATGTTGAGAGAATGTTTTCTGTAAACATCAATTAATTTTTGGCAGAAAGGCTCAGATGAGATGTCAAATTAGGATAATTGCACAGTAAGTTCACGAATTTCCAGAAAATGTGTACATAAATATTACAATCCAACCCAATATAATTCAACATAACAAAGGCAAAACTCTCCATACAATAGTGCCACCCTGTGCCAAACAGAGTAATCAATGGATGCCAGAAGGCTTGTGCATAAAATCCCTATCTAGTGCCTACTCATCCAATATCCCCGGACTAGTTTCTGGCTTGTGGCCATCATCAGTGAGGAGCCTTGGATTTGAGAGCACTGCACCTAGATCTTAGGATCTAAGAGCCAAAGACACCAAAATGTATGAGTGCTGAATTGAGTTCAGACCCATATGACTATATAAGCTATTGAGCTTAGATTGAAGATATTAACAATGTTTTCAATTTCATTCTCATAGTTTTGTAGTAAAGTAGAGTTAAAAGGTGGTTTCTGGAGGGTTGCATTAGATCCTAAGATCTAGGTGCAGTGCTCTCAAATCCAAGGCTCCTCACTGATGATGGCCACAAGCCAGAAACTAGTCTGGGGATATTGGATGAGTAGGCACTAGATAGGGATTTTATGCACAAGCCTTCTGGCATCCACTGATTACTCTGTTTGGCACAGGATGGCACTACTGTATGGAGAGTTTTGCCTTTGTTTACAATTATGTGCTAGTATAGAGATGGTGATCATGTGATGTTTAGTGGTTTAACACCAATCCTGCCTAATAGGATAGTGGTGGCTATGGTTGTTTAAGAGCCAAAGACACCAAAATGTATGGGTGCTGAATTGAGTTCAGACCCATATGACTATATAAGCTATTGAGCTTAGATTGAAGATATTAACAATGTTTTCAATTTCATTCTCATAGTTTTGTAGTAAAGTAGAGTTAAAATGTGGCTGCTGGAGGGTTGCATTAGATCCTAAGATCTAAGTGCAGTGCTCTCAAATCCAAGGCTCCTCATTGATGATAGCCACAAGCCAGAAACTAGTCTGGGGATATTGGATGAGTAGGCACTAGATAGGGATTTTATGCACAAGCCTTCTGGCATCCATTGATTACTCTGTTTGGCACAGGGTGGCACTACTGTATGGAGAATTTTGCCTTTGTTTACAACAATTATGTGCTAGTATAGAGATGGTGATCATGTGATGTTTAGTGATATAATTCAACATGGTTGAATATAACATACAACTATTTAAACAGGCAAAACTCTTTATACAGTAGTGTGACTCAGTGCAAGCCAGAGTAATCAATGGATGCCAGAAGGCTTGTGCATAAAATCCCTATCTAGGGCCTAGTCATACAAACCTTCTGGCATCCATTGATTACTCTGGCTTGCACTGAGTGGCACTACTGTATGGAAAGTGTTGCCTGTTTTAATAACAGTTATGAGCAAGCATGAGAAATGGCAATCATGTGATGTTCAGTGTTTTCATACAACTATTTCATGTAAAATAAAAGTCATTCCACATATAATGGCCACATTAGTCAAATTTACGTGATAGAAATTTAGTATTCACAACTAATAAACTTTTTGGAAGGTATTTTGCATAATTATTCTTACACAAATATTTTCAATAAATATTGACAAAAATGCTTCAATTTCAGATCACTAGTTATCCCCTGTTTTATTCATAATAAATGTAATCTAATAATTTTGTATATTAGTATAAATGCTTCTTGCATAAAGCAAAAATTTCAAAAATACTTATTTAAAATATGCAGAATAATCTTTTGAAAAGGAAATATTTAAAAAATAATAAGATATAATGCTATTTCAAGAAATAATATTTTGAATTTTAATTTATTTCTGCAAAGTTGTTGGATTTACTTTTCATCACTGTATCACTATTGGTAAAGTAAGCCTCTTTTATTTTCAATTTCCTAAAATTCTGTTCATTGCATATATCCTTACATTTCTAGAACCAAAAACATTACCATACAATCTTTCATGTTCCAAAAACACAGACTTCATAGGATTATCTTCAGATTAGTATGAAATAAAAAAGCATATATATCATTAAAACATGTTGAAGTTAATAAAATCCCACATATTAAGTAAGTTGTTGAAAAAGATAATGGAAATTTTTAAACGATGGCTAATAATGCAGAATAATATTCTGAAATTTTATTTTGTAAGAAAAATTATTAAAATTTGTTTCTAAAATGTTCACTAACACTTTAATTATTTTTATATGAATTTATTACCTCATAAGGAAGATCTAAAGTTTTCCACCATGTTTTCATGCAGCTTTTATGAATGATTTACAAAAGTTAATGGTCTATCATCACTTCATTTTGTTTTTATATTTCCAACATATCTGGAAAATGTCCAAAATCACATCATATTATGCTGATGTAATTTTAAATTCATTTCAATGAAATCAGATAATTATGTAATATGAAATTATTTCTAAAAAACTCTACAACGGTATTAAAGAGTTTATAAAAACATCTCAAACACATACTCTTTGATAAATAACAAACTTCAGTATGAGGTAATAATTACTTAAAACCAAAACATTTTCAATATAATTTTTTTAAAAAGTCACTCATTGAGAGGATCACATTTGTAAAGAATTGTGCAAATGATCTAGTTTTTTTTTATAGTTAAATGTTGGCAAAGAATGATGCAATGAACAATAATAATATTTGACATAACTATTTTAAAATAAGTTCTTAACCCCCTATAGTGACTTATCATTGATTATATTTATGAAATGTTTGCCATTAAAAAAATGTTCAGTAACATGAAATAAAAACTTGTCTTTTGTATCCATTTCCAAATATTTTCCAAATAATAATTCTTTATTAGTTTATTTATTTGATTCTTTATTAGTTTATATATATAAATTATGCATAAACAAATAGTAAAGATTCCTTAACTTCAATTTTGATATATTTAGAGCTTTATAAATTCTGTTCTTTGTAAAATGTCATATAATATATATTTTTTATGGTTTTGAATATATCATCTAACTACTTTTGTACCATTCATTACTAACAGGAATTGATTTTATATTGTGTAATGATCAAAATAAAATTGTACTAATCACTTCAGAAATTGCAGATAAAAGTTAATTTTCAACAACTGTTAGTGTTTCCTTGTTTGAGCAATAAAAAGTGAAATACTGTAGGAAGCCACGAGTCATCATTATTTTGCTATAAAAAGCATGCAAAAATATCAGTTGTTGCTTAAATTTGTCACAAAACATTTAAAAATACAATAATCCAGTAATTATTTATCTGGATGAATGTTTTTTTTTTAAATCCCAATAACTGACGAGACCTAATGACGTCATCTGACGAGACTTCATGACATCATTTGAAAAAAATTTTTTTTTTAATGAAAGCTCTTTGGCACATGACTGCTTTTTGGTCCTTATATAAAACTATATTTTAATTACTCTACACTATTGTCTACATTCCTTTTTTGATTGTTAAATTTGCTATTAAATTATTTTATTAAATAATAAATATATAATTTAAATTAAATTGTATTCAAATTTTATAATCAAATATGTATTAAATAATGAGATAAACGTCAGTCACATTATCACAATGAAATCATGATACATTAGTAATGTATCTGAGCATGCAACATTTTTGAATAATAAATATATAAACTTAAATGAAACAAATATTTTTTTATCTGGATAAAATGAAGTTAAATAACAATAATATTACTAAAACAACAGATTTTTAATTTCTTGCTGATATGAGTTTCGTTCTGATTATGATAACGTAATCTGTTTAACAAAAATGATACTGCATATGCATGCATGAAAATGTATAGCAAAGTTTGTCTTCAAAAATGCATTGTGACTTATTTATAAAATATAATATTGTATAATTTGAATTATGCATAATCATACATTCAAAACACTGCTACTCTCCCGTGTTGTCCTTTTAAAGCACAATGTTCCTTTCAATGCCTTGAACATTCTCATGCGATGATGACACCAACACTGTTATAATAAATACTGGAAAGATCTTTGCCTAACTGTAGATGACTATTTTAAACTCTATTATTTTAACAATTAAAGAGTTAAAATTTGTTTATTTTTAATTATGAAAATAATAACCAATGTTAAAAATTAAAAAAAAAAAACATCTTTGCTGAACCTGATTTTACTATTATTATATTAAATTGTAATTAAAGCTGTAGCCTTTGACAATTGCTTTCTCATTATTTTTACAATTAAAAAATGTGTTAAAAAATAGGTTATGTCTTTTATATTCAGCTACAAATCAAGATGATCAAACGTTGGTAGCTGAGAGGTCAACACAGCTGCCTTGCAAGCAGTTGCTTGCAGACAGTTGTTGCGGGTTCGCTTCTCTGCGATGCTTTGACATATGGGGGAAAAAATCAAGATAGTGGTTCGGTATTAATTTCTTTAAAAATTAATGCTTGATGGAAACTAGTGAATATGGTTTTGTAAGATATTTACATTTAAAATGTCATAAAACTAAATTTAGAACTAAATGATTTCATAAATTTTACTTATTGACAAAATACCGTTTTATTATTATTTTATAAGAGTTTCTGTGATTTAAAGTTTCAACATATTTTCTTGTCATATGGTCTTAAAATTTATAATAGCTTGGAAAAATTTATTCTTGAAGAAAATATAGTACGATAACTGAAAATTATACTGTATAATCAATAATTTACATTTTCCACAAACATTTAAATATTTCTTAATCTAAATTTTGTCTTTCATTATGAAGCCAAAAATATCAATTCTTTTTTTTTATAAATTTCTTGATAAAAGAGCTTTTTTTTTTTTTTGTTACTTTATTATGCAATTGAAGGTCTTATATTTAATAAATATGTTGGTTAATTTGAGATAAATGTAGAGTGAATGGATACTTTATTTATTAAATGTTAAAAGGATTTTTATTAAGTTATATCTAATGGTAACAATGCCTTATTAAGATTAGAAAAAAAGTTAATCATGTGTTCATGAGCTAGTGTTTAAAAAAAGGGAAACAAAGACTGTTTTGTGTTACTATATCTACAGAAGCAAATTCTGCAAGAAGACAATACTTTCTTTTGCTTAAAATTTTGTATTATCTTATCTTACTTCAACAAACAGATTCTGGATTCATGACAAGGACATATTCCTGTGAATAGAAAATTTATTTAAGAGGAAAAAAACACAAAACTTCCCCTCATTTGATATCTTTATGATTCAAATGGAATGATTAATAACAAATGCTATGCTCAATTGCCATGAAACTATGAAACTATTAAAATTTTCCATGGATTGTAATAGTGACAAAAGATTGGTTGAATACCATTTAAGAATTAAAATGTTTATGTAAATCTACATTTGTATTTTGTTATCATTAATGTGCCTAGGAAAACATTATGGGATAGTGGAATCTAAGCTAAAATTATATATATAAGCTAAACTTGGTAACAAACACTAAGATAAAAATTTCTTGTAAATTATCTACATGAAAAAAAGTTCATTTATTAATAATGGTTAAGAGTATAATAGTGCTTAACGATAAAATATTTATCAGTCTTTTGTTTATTAATAACTTTAATTATAAGGCAGTTTTATCATTTGATATAGCTTAAATAATAGACTCATATAATTAAGACTTAAATCAGTTGTTAATATATTAATTTTTTTTGTGAGAACGTATTTGAAATTAACTTTTTATGACTGTTTGCATTAATAATTTTAATCATGGACTATTTGTATTATTTGAAATCTAGATTAGCAGAGGTAAATTATAAAGATATATATTAGTTTGCAGTTGGTAAAATTAGAACTATGTTCTTGGTTTTAGCCAACTTAATGAGTTAATGTTTACTTTAATAAATTATTATTATTATTATTATTATTATTATTATTATTATTATTATTATTATTATTATTATTATTATTATTATTATTATTATTATTATTATTATTAATATTATTATTATTATTATTATTATTAAGTACTTTGATTTTCCTATTGCATAAATCACTATAAAACTATTCTATTACACAATTTATTTACAATTAAAATATTTAAGTGTATATCCCATACTACATTTCATTAGCAAGTAAAATATTTATTGAACTTTATCTTCTTTGCCAAGCAAAAGTTACTTATTATGAACCATTGGGGCCTTACAAATTCATGAGTCCATTGTAGATGTAAATCCAAACTATCATAGAGCCAATTTATGGAGTAATTCATTTATTTGTTTATTTATTAATTATATTATAAATTGCCTAAGTACAACATTTATCCATTATATTTTCTAGCTTGCTGAAATATGTGGCCATTTATAGGTCAGGCAGCTTTCCATACATTATTTGATGAATTGTCCATTACATTTTTTGCTTGTCCATCAAGAGAATATTGCTATTTATGAGACAATGTTGCTTCATTAGCATTATTCTTATATTTTAGAATAATTTCTTTGCATATATATATATATACCATTAAAATTTATGATTTGGTTTTTTAAAAAAATTCAGAGTAAATTCCATTATAAAAGTGGCAATCTATCACTGATGATGAACAAATATGATTATAACATTATGTTATATTAATACATAAACATGTCCATAGACAAAAAAAAACTTTAGTATGGCATTCAACATAAAATATCATATGATCTCCAGTATCTTCTTTCTTCCACATATTATTGTAAGTGAAGTCTGATGCCTACTTGATAAAAAAAAACAAAAAACATTTAACTTGCAATAGATTATAATAGTTGATTTCTAATTAAATAAATAATTGCAAGATAACTTTAAACATGAATGCTAATTATAAGATTAATTAGTCCATAAAGTAAGCATTAAAAGCTTTTCAAAAAAAATTCTATTTAAATGAACTTCATACTTAAAAAACGTCATTAAAAATTTCCTACAATCACACCTGTAATTAGCATTAAATTAATTCTACAGCAATTTTGTCTCTGATGATTAGATATATTGTTTATGATTTCAATTTATACAGCTTCAATATTAAAATAATATCATTTGTGTTAAAGCATTGATGTAGCATTACATTTAGTGTACTTGCTTAATTTCTCCATAATCTGAGATCATGTGAGCCAGATGACTCTTAAGGACTTTTTAAAATTACAAACAGGCTTGAAATTTTTTTATTTTTAGGTAACCAGCTGTACACACTCTAGATGGTCATCCAGTAGATTAAAAAAGATGGAATACTGCCAAAACATTTACAACTTGACATTTTGGTAAACATGTTAAGTAACCCCTTATCCTTCAGTGTTTAATTAACCATTGGAGATGTTCTGTTTTGCTGTGAACTATTTAAGAGCTATTTTATATTTTATTTTCTGAATGTTATAAAATATAAATATTGGCAATATAATGTCTCAAACTACTAAAAAAGAATAGGATTAAAGTATAACTGAGTACAAAATCATCAAGAAAAATTTAGAAATAGCAATATTTTTTCTGCTCTTATTATAGCATCTTTCACAGAATTATCTATTTCATATAATTATGGTTTCAAATCACAGTTGATTCTGTCTGCATTTGTCTTATTGCATCCCACTATACTCAAAGCTAAATGATGCTGATATTTTTGCTTCACTAATTTTAGTGATTTTTTTAATAGATTTTTATTGGCATTTTATCTGTGTTAGTTATAATTTTGTTGTAAACACATTTCTATTCAGTACATATATGTATGTGTTTACTAGCAAAAAGGTGATATTGTACTACAACTAATTATGTAATAATATTTTCTGTCATTGATATTTGTTTGTCTCTCCACTAACCTCGTTAGTGTCTTATATTTAACTGCATCCATATAATTATTGCACCCTGCCCCCTTGTAAAATTTTAAAGTTTTTATTTTGGACTATTTTTAAAATAACAATGAAAATAAATTGATATTCTAATTTCAAAAAAGTTTATAATAGCTTTATAATGAATAATTTTAATTATATTGTTATCAAAATATCAATTGGCATGAAGAATTATAATGCATTTTAATAAGGATGTCTGAGTCATGATTTGGAGGTTTCTATATCAATTACCAATTAATGTGGGGGGGGGGGGACAGTTGCGGAGTTGTGGTCATCTTATCATTTTGTACTTGAATGCCATTGGATTTCCTGAACAACTATCCTCATATTAGTATAACATTTTTTTTTTATTTATTATTACATGTTATTAAAAGTAAGTTACAATTGATAACGAGCTAGTATTTTGTCACTCATTACGGAATCCATTTTAAAAATTTGGTCTTGCGTTGTTAGCCGAGAGGTATCGCAGCCGCCATGCAAGCAAGTAGTTGGTTGCAGACGGTTGTGGGTTCGCGTCCCGGCCGATGCTATGACATATGAGAAAAAAAAAAAAAAATTTGTTTTCCAATTGATTGTTTAGTACATATGATTTACGTTTTTCTTCACTGATCTTTGTTTACATACTGTTTTGTATTAGATATAATTAAACTTTGAAAAGAAAATTGTGTCGTTTTCTTTAATTTTTTTTTTTTAATGCCACATTTTTCTTTCAGAATTCTAAATTAAAATGATCTCATCTTTCCATTCAAATAAATGTTAAGAACATCTTTATGTTAAATGATATGATTCATCTTTGCGGAAAACAGTCATTATTGAAAATAACACTTGTTAACTTAATTGGAGTATTAGAAAGTTGTTTTCAGATTCTAATAAAAAATCTACTTTTTAATAAATGTGCTTGTAAGTATATATATATACTAGCACAATAATTGTTATTTTGTATATATATATAATTTCTCCCTAAAATCCAGATAATAAACTTCATCACTAGTATCAATTGGCCATGAATTTATTATATATATTAGTCATCAATTTTCCAAACTAATTAGAACCTAAGGTGAATCAAAGAATCAAATAGTTTGAATAATTAAACTTATAAAAATCATCAATTTATTTTCACTGTAAAATTATCTCTGCAAGCTTAATCCAGATTTTCTTTCACACTACTCCAGAAAACTCCTTTATCTCATGCATCTATCTCATACGTAGTTTCTGTCTAAAATCTTTTGGAATTAAGTTTGATATTTCAATTGCTCATCAATTATCCTTTCTACTAATATATCCAGTCGATTCCTTTCCAGTTTCTTAATTCTTTCAATGATGTCAATGAAATGTTATTCACTCATTCATGCATTTTACTCTTGATTCCTTCTTACGACATAAACTCTCTTCATACTTATACTTCACTGTGCAGTATGGCATCTCTTTACTGCTACTTTATTAAAGGTCTCAGATCTATAAAAAAAATACTAATAAAAATAAATGTGTTTTTTTTTTAATTAAAATCTTTTCTGTCCAAGAACATAGACATATTTCATTTATATATTAAATTATTTCTATCAAAGACACTCCAATCAAGTTTAATTCTATGATTACTTTCATCAATTATTTATCCATCTGTCTTAATAATTTGGCCAAAATATTTTAATTATTAACTTTTTCTAATTAATATAACATCAATCTTTATTTTCTTTATCCTTGAAAAGCCATTGAGCATGATTTTATCCTTTTTAACATTTTTTTAAAACCCTTTTTTTTTGTGCTTTCAGCTTCAATATTTGATTGAATTCAACTATAATTTATATACTTGGAGAGATGTAATTATATAAGGAATTTGAACACAGACTTCAGTTTGTGTCCAAAACCCTTATAATTACATTTCTCCAAGTATATAAATCATATTTAGCCTGAATCCTGTCTTTCTATCTTCTATGTATTTAAATGGATAAGGTTCTATACATGAGGGGTCAGAGTGACTTAAGGTCAATATGGGCATCCCAATAATATTGGCATTATCAGGAATTTGGATGTTCATCATCAGATTTTCAATGGCATGAATGGCTGAAGAGTTGGAGAGTGGAGTAGCTATCTTAACATAAACTGATTACTGATTATATATGAGTGGGATATTAAGATCTGGTCCAACTGATGAGTGCTGGTGCAGCATGAAATATATATATATATATATGAGATCATTCATTTCATATATATATATATGAGATCATTTATCTTTTTCACATGTGTGTAGTTATGTGTATTAGTTGTATGAGATGGAGCAGATAGATGAAGGGAGCTTGAAAGTCTATATTCAATCCCTTATATAATTGCTTTCATCTAATAACTCATAATATATTCAGAAACTTTAAAACATTTACAATATCTAGATAATTTAATTATCATTTACTTTTATTTCTCTCACCTCCTATTTTCATCTTCATAGTTAATACAATCTAAATAGGTGTAATGTTTATCCAGGAGTGGATGTTGTCAAAGATAGTAACTATAGGAGAGCAGAAATTACTCTTCTCACAATTAGCTTTTTTGCTTTTGTTTGATCTGCACAGAGATATGATTTCGAAGACAACAATATGAGATATATATTTTAATTATTTATAATATTTTTGTTTGTGTACATGAATATATACACAATTGTTTGTGATAAACTTTTAAGACAATGATTGTCAATCAGTATTTACAAGTCCATATAATTCAGCAATTGCCTTGACTAGTTTATTTTATAAGATAATGTTAGTTAATTATTGTTGTTATTGAAGATGATCTTCTTTGCCTTCCATTCATTAATAGCCTCAAACCTTAACAACAATACTATTGCACACTACTGTTTTTAAGTATATTTTGCTTGTGGGTAGCCAATTATGGAGTGGATGTTTGCTCAGTCAGATATTCATTCAAAATTTTTTAATTGTTGTTACTGTTGACATATGACTGACTCAAAAAGTCCCACTCCCTTACATTTTCTTTCATTGGAATTAAAGCAATAACTTTGACTCACTAGTAAACTATTTTGTTATTGAACTATCTAATCAGTGCTTCAACAATTATTTTAATATTAATTACATTAAATATGCATGAGTATAAAGGTTATGATATAAAGGCAGGTGGAACTTACAAGATATACTTGGATCATCATAAAACAGTTAGTTAGTTATATATCATCCATTCTTTAACATAATTTATTCTAGTAGTTTAAAATTTAGAACATATTACAAACTTTAATGAGATACTTACATGGGATGGATGGATAACAGCTTTGTTAGAATTCATTCTATAGGTAGCATGCATTTGCATATGAGCTCAACCATCTCCATATGGAAAGCATCATTTTAAAATGAAGTTTGATTAATAAGCCCTTTACTTTCAAAAAATATATTTTATTCAATTATAGAGCAAGGTACATAATTGTGTATACAGGTAATAGTTAGAGCTGCTGTTGACAAGCATTGTCTGCAATGGGTTTACAGGAATACAGTTCAAATAGGATGGTTAGGAGGTAGGTCATACCATCCCTGTCATCACAGCAATAGGGGGAGAATCCGTCCTGACAAGCTCAGAGGCATCGTCCATAGAATGAAACGGAATGTCTTGAAACTTAAATTTTTAGTTGATCCCAGGTCTGAATCACCAACTGTTCTGGGCAGGTCCTCTTGTCAATCTCCCTAGCCTTCCATATGAAATTTATAAGGAGGTCCTCGGGACCATGGTCAATCCCACTTTCAAACAATGGTTTGCAATGTATAGTCCAAATCCCTCAGCTTATATATATATTTATCAGTGCTGCTTATTTCTGAATATTATTTTTGCAACAATTTACTTTCTACAAAAAAATTTTATTTGTAGTTTTAATTTTCATTTAAATATCAATTCTCCAAAATTTCTGTCATAAAAAAGTATAATATATAAATATAGAAAGTCTTAATGGTATGGTTAGAGCATCTGCCTACCATGCTCGTGTTCTGAGTTTAAATCTGGGTTCGATAAAAAAAAATTTTAAGTTCAAAAACAGGCTTCACCTTCCCTAATTATTTACTCACTGGTTACCATCCAAAAGTTGGAAAGCCAGATGAGTAATCATCTTCCTTTGAATTTTTCTTGTTAGGTAGCAGGATGCTTGTTGATGACCTTTAATTGCAAGGAGCTATTTAACGATTCCTTATCTTTCTAATTATATAAATTATGTAAAAAAAGTATTCCCTATTGTAACAATCTGGAGAATGGAGACTTAGCGTAATCTGCACTACAGGGCGCCATCTAGGCATTTGAACCTAGAAATATTTATAAAGTAGGCAGATACGTAAGTCAAAAAAAAATTTTTTTTTTTTTAAATATTTTGGTTCCGGTCATTAGCCCAAGTCACTAGCTCAGAGAGTAGCAGAGATTTAATAATATAGTAAAAAAAAAAAATTCTTATCTAAGAATAATTTAAAAAAAGAATAAAATAAGCCACTGCCAGTTATTAACATACAAAAATTTATTTATGCACATATATATATAAAATTTAACATTATTTTTAACTTTACTTTAGATTTTAATTTACATTTTAATTTCTATTATATTATAAGTTTACATTTTAATTAAGTTCGCACAGATGGAATTATAAAAATTTGTTTTAATAATGTTGAGTATAGATCGGTTACATAGATTACAATGGTTAAAAACATTTCAAAATAAACATAAATGATCAAAATATAAAATCATTGATACCGACCATTGCAGAGGGAAATTTATAAGTAACCCAATAATATTCACCATAAGATACTTGCATTGTCACCAATAACTTAAAAGACATCCGAATAAATACATTATAGATACTCACTGTAAGGTATCATTATTTATCGAATGTCTATATATTTTGATCAAATATGAAAACCCAAAACATACTTAACCGATAACCAATCCATGCAAGTGTCTATAAACAACTTAAATTTAATGCATTTTTATTTAGTGTCGAGTATGAATAGACTACATAGATTTGCATTTGAAAATAAAACATTCTATCCCTATTTAACCTTAAGCTAAAGGTTCGCAGCCAAAACTGGCGTCAATTTATCTGATAAATCGATGCATTCAATGTAATACGAAATATGGCAGCACCAAAAAGTTAAGAGAAGAAATTGCCTCTCGTCAAATAGGAGTATGACATCTATCTGACAAGAAGAGCAATAAAAAAAAAACTCCATAGAAAGGAACTGCGTTCTCTGTCTTATAATTCCTTCCATAGGCAAACAGGTGAGTGCGGCGTATGAAACGATTCTGCCTGTAGCGAATCTGATATTACATCTACTAATCACACCAATATATACCATCCATTGACCCAATTCAACTATGACACAAATAACCTAAGATTACCCTCCTCTAATATAACTTTACAAATCTATACAGCCATTCACGCCCGACTTAAGTTTAACATTTATATAATTTAACTTAACGGAAAACAGAAATCATAATAAAACTTAAAGAACAAAAAATAAATAAATGGAAATGATTTTAAATAAAAAAAAATATCAAATAACATTATTAATATTAATTTACGTTGGTCAGATAGGATTCTATTTGTATTTTTTATATATGGAAAGTTTTTAATTTAATGTTCATAAATTATAAAGTTCTTACGGTTTTTTGAACAGTTCATCTTTATATGTTCCTTGCCATTTGAACGTGAATTCCCATGCCATCCTAAAAAGATTGGTATCCATTTAGCTGTTGTTTTATTTATTCATTTGGAGGTTTTTTAGTTTAGTTGGTCCTCAATGTAGAAAACGATAGTTCATTTCTCTTTCTTTCTTTGGCAAAACTGAAGGGATTGAAGAGTGCGTCTTTTCAATCCCCTCTCCTTCGACTCCGCACTAACACATATCTGTACTCTCGTAATAATCAATCATCTAATAATTTTCAAACTTGTCCTTTTATATTAATTTGAAGGATTGAATTTACATTACATCATCGATGCGATGGTCCTTTCGCTGAGGTCCAATTCCATAGGGATTTCTTTTTATTTGCTAAAAGTTTCTATTGTTTTCCTATCTGACCGATGTTTTTACATTTAAATGCCCAAGGCTGGTTTACTAATTAAAATAATCATTTCCATTTTACAAAAGATTAATTAATCTGTTTTCAAACTTAAACATATATTTTTATCTCTAAATCTTTTCTGAAAATTTAGTTTTAAACTACTCTTTTTTTAATAAAGTTTTATTTTAATAATTATTTATCTGTGCGATTTTATATATATGCGAGTTTAAGATGATTTTTTAATTCTCAGTTTTTAATTCTTAAAAAAGAAATTTTTATTGGCGAACTTTTTTTTTTTTTATATGTTTACTAATAAAAAATAATGTAACGTACGTATGTGCCCGTTACACTATATTTTATTTGAATATGTGTTGGATATATTTTTATTTGTACTTTTAATGTTATTTAAAAATAGTACTATTTAGTTGTTCAGGCAGTCAGGCAAAATTCATGTATCAAAATGGCAAGTTGAGCTTCTATCTAGGAACCCTTCACCCTTGAGCCTGACCCTTTACTAGTACTCCAAATCACAGAGAGGTTTATCATTGCAAACATCTGATTTAAAGGAATTTAATTTTTTTTAATGAATTTGAATTACCATATCTAGAATAATCTTTTCATCTACTAATAACGTTTATCTTCTCTTCTTTAAGATTTTTTTTTTTCTTTATTTTCTTTTGGTTTTTAAATATCCTATTTTGATATTGATACTCCAGTATCCTATATTGAATATTCTATGACAAGATATAAGAATGTCATTCATATATCACCAGAAATCGATGATAACTTACATCTAATAATAATGACGATTTACATTTATTAATTTATTTTTATCACTTAATAATATTTTTTTAATGAGTAATTTTTATTTCATAATACATAAATTCATTATAAATAGTAATAACATTTCAATTTTCAAAGTAATATATCTTGAGGGAGTTGTTGAAATGTCAAAATGTTAATCTATCCAGCTAAGTGCTACTTATTAAGATAGAGGGGGAAATCATTTAGTTGATAGATTACAGATCTAAGCTTGCGTCAGATATACATAAACATTTGCGTCCTACAGAAAGATAATTAAATGCAGCAGAATAAATTATTCAAATTATTATTTTTTTTTAAAAAAAAAAAAAAAGCTTAACTGAAGTATTAAATGCAAACTAATCATTTTTGATAAATGATAACTGAATAACAGACAAATACGATGACAAAAATAGTTTTTTTTTTTTTAAAAAAAAAGAAGTTATCAGACAACATTTTTTGTAAAGATTAGCTTCAGTTAATATCGATGTTATATGTGCGCAATATATTCAGATTTTGCACTCAACGAAAGCTGATTGTTTGTTAATTCTGTAATAAATACTTAAAACCATACTGAACCCGTCTGGCATTTTCATGTCATCATTATTGGTCATCAATACATTTCACTGTAATGTAAAGACTCCACTAGACTCTCACAAGCCTTTCTCAACAATATTGATCCAGTCTATCGATACTTAAAATTTCATTTTCATAATGACATTAATAATAGCAATTTGGATTCCAACTTTCTATCTTTCTTTGTTATTCACAACATATCTTTTTTAATAAACTTTAGAGTCATATGAAATTTTTAATTTATTTTTAAATTCGAAGTCCATGATCCACAATTACAATTTTTAACTAGAAAGGTTTTCTTTTTTTAAAACATAAGGTTAAAATTTTTATTAAACACAATATTAACCTATCAAATACATACTACAGTATTTTATTTTTCATTTTATTTACTTTAGTAATTGGCCCAAAAAAGACAATATTTATTCAGTTTTTTTCCTATTCAGTACACTATTTGTAAACAATATAAATAAGTCAGTAAAATAATAATTTAGTTATTATTAGATGTATTTCCGAGCTTATATTCAATCTGGTTGAATTTAGTTCACAAATTTCTGATTGTAAATCATCCTATTCTAGTGCAAAAGATTACTGGTAAAGGCATAAATCTACTCTGTATAATTAAGTGCAATGGTATAGTGTCAGACTCTGGAATATGAAGCCCTAGAATTGATTTTGGTACTGGAACTTCCAATACTCAAACTTCTTATGAATTCTTGAACAATAAAAGTATTCAGATATTTTGCTCTGCATGAATTAATGAGATGATAGAGTGTCAGACTCAGTAATATATAAGTACTCAGATTGATCTGGCACTTAAACTTCTTTTGAACTCCCAATCAATAAAGCCATTTCTTCTTCTTCTTCTCCTCCTCCTCCTTCTTCTTCTCCTCCTCCTTCTTCTTCTTATAATAATAATAATAATAATAATAATAATAATAATAATAATAATAATAATAATAATAATAATAATAATAATAATAATAAGAAGAAGAATAATAATAATAATAATAATAATAATAATAATAATAATAATAATAATAATAATAATAATAATAATAATAATAATAATAATAATAATAATAATAATAATAATAATAATAATAATAATAATAATAATAATAATAATAATAATAATAATAATAATAATAATAATAATAATAATAATAATAATAATAATAATAATAATAATAAGAATAATAATAAGAAGAAGAAGAAGAAGAAGAAGAAGAAGAAGAAGAAGAAGAAGAAGAAGAAGAAGAAAAAGAAGAAGAAGAGGAAGAAGAAGAAGAAAAATAATAAGAAGCAACAGTAGCAGCAGAAACAGTATAGATTTATTATGGTAGCTATTGGAAATATTTTACTTTAAAATTATGTTATAAGAATCAAAAATGATATTTTTATTTATTTTTCTCCAGCAGTTTTAGACAAGGATAGAATGTATGGTTCTTGGATTGTAATTCAACCTGACATTCTGGTACCAAATGTCACATGATTTCCTAAGCAACAAATTATTCAACTGCTACTATTTTATCCGGCTTGATATTTTTTATATTTAAAATTGCATAATCTACTTCAGGAATAATCTATTTATTGTTAACTATGACAATAAATGCCACATTCCTGGGTAAAGAGCGATGACATTTTTGACTTCTAAAAATGTTTTTTCTGTTAGAGATTCTAATTGTCACCAATTTAAGCTTTGGTTCAATCTTTTTAATTTTTTTATTTTTATAACAGTTAAAAAATAAATACTAATATCTCATATTCATTAACCCTGTTTGTCTTTAAAATGTCTGCAGAAAAGAGTTCATTGTTAACTGATAGAAGACCTTTGATTCCTTTTTGAGACCTTAGAGGAACCAAGTAGGGCAAACTCCTAATGTCCATTCCATACATTCTTGTTATTGCAGTTGTTATTACTATTTGATTATCCTTATAGTATACGAATGTAGATGAGCTGCTCACCAACATGCATGAGCCAGCACAAGTGAGGTTATTAGCTTTTTACATCTGAGTTTAAGATCAAGAAATACCAGTCTTTCTTCTCAGTTGCCTGATATATTAGTTGAGTTTACTTGAAGACAGAATGAATAAACTTTTTTAATAGATATTTATAATCATGGTAGATAAAACTAAATTATTGTTTTTATTTCCAGAAGGTTGTAAAGTTGCCAGCCAAAACAATGATTGAAGGCCAAAAGAGGAGGGGTGCTAAATTAATTCTATTATTGCAAAGCCAGACTTCCATTTGATTGTAACCTTTTATTTAGATATTTATAATTGCAGATCACATGCAGGTAAAAAAGGATTGCAAAAATATTAAATAAGATAATGTTCAACTTTGTGAAGTTAGAAGAAAAAACAGACAATTGATTTAAAAAATGGGCATAAATTATATTACAAATGCACAAATATTTAAAGCATAAGCAAAGTAGGATTTATTATAAATAAAAATGAAAGAACAACATTATGGAGATTGGTGGTATATCAGGCATAGTGGCAAGATTGGTTACTCAACTTAAAAGAAGATACCAAGTCCACATAATTCAGATTTATGCGTCAACAAGTTTTCAATGTGATAAAGAAGGCTTTTTGATTATATGAGACAATATTTTAAAATTATCATGGGATATTTTAATACTAGAATTAGTAAACAATTGAAAGATAAAAGTGTTGTGTGTAAATTTGATTATGGTGATAGAAATGAGCAAGGACACAGATTTGTGGAGAACGAAGAAAAAGAAAAAAATTATAGTGTAAATTCTTTCTTTTTAAAAAAAAAAAAAGCTAAATGAAATTGGTCATGGGAGCATCCAAATGAAGATCCAGCAGAATTGGAATATATTTTGACTAATAGAAAATAATGTTTTTAATAAATTCAACCCAGAAAGTGATCATTAATTAGTGAGATGCACAATATGTTAATGCAAAACTAGAGAGACAAAAATTATTTTTAAAAAAAACAGTATTTACAATTGATATTCATAACCTTCAGTATTCCAGTAAACTTAAATTAAAACTTGGAAATTGGTTTAAAATATTGATAGAATTTGATGATAGTTCAGATTTGAACAAAATCAATAGGAAAATAACTGATACACTATTAATTAAAGGCAATAAAGATATCTAGTACAAAAAAAGCAGCAATTGGCAGCAAAATTTCTACTGAGATAAGAAAAATTATGAAGAAAAAAATTAATATGAAAATACATAAAAATTAACCATTAAAAAGGGTTGAATATCTAGAATTTTGTAAAATAGTATGAAAAAGAGTTAATAACGATATAAAAAATATAATGGTGAATTAGCAAGGAAAACTATACAAAAAAATAAAAGTATCAAAAATGTAGAAAAGATGAAACTATTACTAAAAAGAAATAATATTATGAAATACATGGAAGAGTTTTGTAAACAATTGTATAGCAATAAACATTAAGAAAAAGTATCCATTACAATTGATGCATCTTCTGAATTGCCCAGGATTTTAAATAAAAAAGTGTGACATGCAATTAAATCTACAAAGAATGGGAAAGTTCCAAAAGTGCCAGATAAAGATGGAATTATAATTAATATCTTAAAAGAAGCAGGTGAAGAAAGAGAAAAATTGTTGGCAAAATTACATACCAAATGTCTAAATGTTAAAAATATATCAGATGAGTGGAAGAATTTTGATATTTAAAAAAGATAATGAAGGTATTAGAAATAATAGACCTAAATAGTACATCAGTCTAAAAGTTATGGAAGCTCATCATAACAAGTCATTGCTGAAAGACTAATGAAGGTTCACCAATGCCAGATACTAGTACTAAAACAAAAAAAAAAGAAGAGTAGACACACAAAAAAGAAGAGAAAAAAAAAGCCAATCCAGCATGAAAAAATTAGCAGCAAAGATATCAGAAATTGATGCCAGTCAAGGCAGAGCCTACTGTAGAAACCTAAACCTGGTAAGTTAACAGATATGATGATGCTAGAAGCAGCAATGTAAGTTCTTTTGTGAAAACTAATCTAAACATAGCATAGAAGTTGATGCCAGAAAACAATAAAACTCTTATTGTTCAAATCAAAAATTATCCCAAAGCATGTTTTTCTTTTTAATGTCACTTAATTTTTTATGAATAAATCACAACCCAATAGGTCTTATCAAAGAGCATCCTGAATAAACTGATCATTAAGCAATTACCATTTTAAAATAATAAACCCTTTAATAAAATTTGGCTATTGATAAAAATAATGGAGCCATTAAATTAAATGAATGAAAGAACATCTTATTCTTTATTGAAAAATATGTATGTGGTCACAATATATATATAATTATTATTATGCCCTCTGTAATACTCAAACTCATGCATGCAGTGTCAAAAATATATAAAATAAAACAATGTTAAATGCAAAAAAAAACAAAGTATATATCCCAATAAATTGATTTTCAATCAAGTATAGAGATGTATAAAATGAATTTAAAAGATTCATATCTTCAAGACATATTATTATCAATAAACACAACAGTGAATTAAATCAATTCAATCACAAAGATATCTGAGCTTACCAAATATATAGAATAAACTTTAAAAACTACCATTTCCATGCTATCACAAGTACTTAAATTCATTTACAAAATAAAACAAAATGTGGGAGAAAATATATAGAGAAATTATCTATAAAGACATGGGAAAAAAGCTTATTTAAAATTCATTATAAAATACTACATATAAGCATGATTGGATTAAAATCTGTGAATCCAATAAGATATAGTTTTCACTATGGTCTTTCAAACTCCCAATAACTCATTTGTGTTAAACCTTTTCAAGTAAATATTCATACTTAATCTTTAATATCTCTAATAACAAAATCTGTCACAGTAATCCTTATATTTGTACAATGTGCAATGAAAGATAACACCATATAGTAGTACTTCTACCATACTTTAGTATAATTTAATATTGAATGCTTTGAATATATCACTACTGATATTCTGATTTCTTTTGCAGGTGAGTTTTTTCCCTATTGATAGGGTTAATTAAATGATATGTTTGTCAACCTTATATTTTTGGAAAGAATATTGTTAATAAACTAAAAGTTAAAACCTTGTCTTTCTTTAGCTAATTTGATTGTTTCAAATATATTTTCTTTATTTTGAAGAAAAAAATTTTTTATTAATAAATATAACATATCTTATTTTGATAATTCATTAATACTTTTTGAAGTACTTCTATCAGTAATATGATGGGGAAAAAACACATTTTACATTATGTTAGTAGACAGAAGTTTAGGCTTCTTTTTGTTTCTTTGTATAATTTCATTGTTGCAATTATTTCCACTATTTCTAATTGTATGAACAAAAGTATCAAATCTTCAAGAAATCAGCCTATCAGTACAAACAATCCAGTTAATAATATAAATAAAATCGTGAATAATTGTATATAATTAATCACCATAAGAGTCTTTTTTCTTATAAAATGACATTTATAGCTTTAATTGCATTTACTGCAACAAATATTATAATACATCTTATATTAGTTATAAAAAAAGTGTAAAATACAACACACACATATACTTGAATCTAGGGAATGGCATTTGGTCTGTTGTATTAGGAATAATAAATTTGGAGTTATAGTGGAAGTATTAAATTTGTCTTCTATTACATTAGTTATACCACTCACTAGCCAGAAAGTATAAAATTTCCATGGTGAGAATTCTCCATGTGGAAAAATGTCATATCTAGAAATCTGAGCTGATGTTTTGGGTATTATGATTTATGACTGGTAACATCTTATAGAAAACAAATTAGATACTTCAACTATAACTCCAAATATGGTCATAATGTTGTTTAATTACAATTTCATTATGACAATAAGTATATGATTAGATGGCAACATTGCTATTTTCAATAACAATTGTTAATAGTTAACCTATGAGCCAGAAAGTAAATCATTGTTTTCAACATTTGGTATTTCACTGTAAGAATAATGTAATATATCTAATATATACATATGCACAGTTTTTTTTAATTACATCAGTACTTACTGTTTAAATCAGATGATGCAAATGATATTTGTTTCAAACATGTAGATTAAGATAGTGGAAGAATAAAAACTTTGGAAATAATCATGCATTATTTTTCAGTTAAATAGATACATTTCCTCTTTAATGAAGAATTAAAATAAATATCAGAATCAATTAAATATTACTAACTTCAGTCAAAATTATACTTATAAGTTGCTATTGTAATACTAACATTGACTAAAATTTTACTGTTGGTGATTTTAGAATTCACATTAGCTTTATAGATGACTTCTATTAATTTTGGTAATAGTTCATGTTTATCTGAATATCTAGAGATTGGAACTGACTGTGTTCTTTATCATTTCTGAATTGAAACAATAATCGTACAATCTTTTATCAGTTCTATACAAAAATTTTACCAAAATATAATTATATCTTGTCTATAATGTACTTTGGATTTTAGCCAATCAAAAAAAAAACAAATTAAATCTAAAAGTGGTTTTAGCACAATGAATCATATCTACATAATGAGAAAAGTTATAGAAAAGATCAATACAAATGAGTTGCTATTATGCTTTGAATTTGTAGACTCATAAAGAATATTTACCAAATACAATAACAATGATTAAATTACATAGTAATACTAAGAAATTTAACATGGTGAAGGGTTTAATTCCAGGGTGACTAATATTTCTAAAACTCTTTACAGCAGTTTTGCAAGAAGTATTTTGTAGATTAAAATGGGAAGCTAAGAGAGAAAAAGTAAACAGAAATTATTCAACTCACTCAGATTTTGAATATGATAATGCTTGTTTTGGTAAATAATGCTACAGAACTTGCAAAAGTCATTAGATAGGAAAGTAAAAAAAGTAGGACTAAAGATAAATGCTAAAAAGATAAAAGCAAATTCCAATGGATTTTTTTTAAAAAAAATAAAGATTGATAATGATGAATTAAAAAAACCTTAACAGCTATAAATATCTTGGTCGGATTATTAATACAGATAGAAACATAATTGATAAAATTAATCACAGAATTAAACTTGGATGGAGTATTGTTGGTAGAAAAGATCTGATATTAAAAAATAAGATTATGTGTTCGAAAGGAAGGTTTTAATAAATGTGTTTTGCTAGTTTTTACTTATGAATTGAGATTTGGACACTTAACAGAAATTTGATACATCTCAATGAAGTATGGAGAGAGGTATGTTAGGAGTTACAAGAAGGAATCAAAAATGAAATACATGGGTGAGAGAACAAATAGATATTATTAATATTCTTAAAAAAATTAATTTGGTCTGGACATATTGCTAGAAAAAATCTTAAACTGGACTCTAAGAGATTGTAAAAGATTTTGAAAGACACTACATGTAAGATAGATAGATAAAAAATGAAATATATTGGAGTGACATGGAGAAGTGAAGCTACACATTGGTAAAACTGGATTAAACTTGAAGAACTCTCATCCTGCAGTGAATGTCAACATTTACAAAATAACTGATTGACATTGATTATAATGCTAAAACAAATTTATTGCATTTTATGCCAATTTTAAAAGTAATATATTACTTTAAAAGAACTAAAAGTTAATGATAAAAAAAATGGATTTCTATTCTATAAGTGTCAAATGCTCAAGCTAATTTTTTTTTTTTTAATTTATTTGATGTTTCATTTTATGATTCATGTAATGTTAATATATTGGTAAATAACTGAAAAAATATTATACCTTTTAAACAAAAAAATATTTATTAAATTTTATGTATGTGCATTACTTTGTATATAGGTGAATCAAGATGTGATCTTAAAAAAAGGTTAAAGAAGAATCAATTGTTATATAAGCATATAAAAATAAGAGTAATAATGATTTAATGGCAGCTTCTGTTTTCTTTGATCATAAAAAAGCATGTGAGTTTATCTTCAATTTTGATCTTGAAAATACTAAGATTCTTCATGAGGAGAAAAATCATAATTAAAGAGAAATTAAGGAGGCAATTGTTATAAATATAAACAAGATATCTATAATTAATCAACAACTTGCTTCTTGGAATATGATTTATGATGTTTACTTCCACTACATTTGAATTTAAATGGTTTTTAATTAAGAAATTAACTGGAAGTAATTCTGTGGTTTGTTATAATTTTTATAAATATATTGTCACTGTTATAATTCATTATTTTTATTAAATATATTGCTAGTTTATTAGAATGAAATAAATTAAGATTTTTTTTTTTTTTACATTTATAATTACAAGTAGACATGCTTTATATATGTGAAATATATATATATATTTACACACAAAATATTTTTGATACATATATAAGATTTTGAAACAACCAAATTGTACTAAGAAACGTAATGAAATAGTCAAACTAACAACTACATTGTAACACATACATAAATATATGCGTTACATGAAGCATTTAAAATAATATTCAGAAAAACATAAGTATATATGTTTTTTATAAATAGAAAAGGACTGTCGTTTAATAAATAAAAATAAAGATATTTTTTAAATAAATAAAAAGCCTTAGGAAATAAACAAACGTAAAATATAACTAAATCATATTGTAAGTTAGAAATTTTTGGATTTACTATTTGAAAAAAAAAACACAAAATGTTACAATGGATAATGAAGACAAAAGAAACTAAATTCTAACTTCAAAGTGTAATGTAAATGATTGTACCAAAATTATTATCAAAACTATTTAATTAGAGAAAATTATGATCTAATCTATCTAGTCAGGACAGGATTATGGTTTACAGGATATCAGTAATACTCCCAAGTGATTAGATAATCAATAATATTAATCAATGTTATAATTAAGAGAAAAAAGGAGAGGATTAACTAATTAGAAAAAGAATTTGAAAACTAATTAATGATGTGGGTAGTCTCAGACAACAATTTTATCAAGGATATAAAAGTTACTAAATTTCCATTATACTCAGTCTGCTCTCATTTCAGTTTTTGCTGTTATTAATAATTTGCTATTATTTATTCTACTATTAGAATTATGCTGCCATTATTTTAAATGTGATCTGGTTGATTTGATTCAACTTCGACTAGCTATACTAATTTTGCTGACTCTTTCATCAAGAATGACCAGTTCATTCATCAACCATGTATAGCTATTTATGCTAATGCCTGAACACTACCACAGGAGTGTTCATTCTGTTTTTACCACCCAGTTCCTTTGCATTTGACTGCCTGGAAAATGTGACAAATATCCATGATCTGCCGTTGCAGAGATTCTATCCATCATTATAGAAGACTACTACCAAACCATATCATGCAGATATATGCTTCTCTGAAAAAAAAGACAAAAAGCTGTTAAAAGAAACTGGGAATGCAAGCCATGAAATCAATCAACTCTCAAAAAATCAAGAGTGATCATGCCTGAGAAAAAACTATAGCAAAACCTAGGTAAATATATATGATAATTCAAAGTCTAGACAGAAATTGATGCAGGGGCAAGATTATATTCTCTTTACAAACTTTTATAAAACTAAAAATAATGGACTAATCTATAATAAGCAACCTATGTAATTAGTGTAATTTAGTTTATTTTTATTATTGTGCTAATGTTTTTATAAATAAACATGTTTTCCATTGTTAATGTGGCTTTATTCTCCCTCTCTATAACTCACCATACACTATTAATTAAGATAATTTGGTGTCAATTATATATGTGTATTTAAATATACATTGTCTGATAGCCTAAGTTATGTCAGTCTCTTTCTTATTAGTACTGACTGTGGAATCAAGTGCTTAGATCATTTTAAAACCTTCCTTTTGTTGATATTCCAGTGTTTGATTGGATGTTACCTGAGAATTTATCTTCAGTATAAATAAAAATATCTGCAGAAGTGGTATTTGCTTCTTGCAGTTATGGAACAGTTGTGAAAGATGACCAAGGGTTGTAAATTTATATACAATTTTGGTCTGATCATGTATGGTTAATGTAGCTTAATGGCGATTATTCCTATTACAGATTTATACAGGTTATTATTATAAAATTTAAAATCCATAAACCAATAATAACCAGTTATATAAATTAATCTCTCAACTTGGGGATGAGAACATTTCAGTTATAAATACAAATCTTAATTTGTGACGTATTAGCAGATATCCATTATAATATAGAAGACTGTCTTTATAAAAATAAATAATTAACTAAATTTAAATCCAATTGATTGGTTCTCATTACTATAACTGTGATATCCTTTATTTATATTATTTTGATTGGACAAAAGAATTAAGTCTTTATCTTGTTCTATTTTGTTTTGCAATTTTATATGTTTAATTTTATCTTATAATTCATAATTATTTTTTTACAACTTCCTAAATCCTTGTATTGATCACATAAATAACATTTTTATTCAGTCAAAAACAGATGTTATTTTTTCTAACATTGGTAATTGTATAGCTTAATGTTTTGCATGATTGTTTGTGAAAGTTTCTATAAATTATGTCTTTTGTCTGCAAAAATCTTCAACTTATATATATATATAGGGGATTCTCATTCGTTAATATTAATTAGTTTCAGAAAAAGATTATAGTAAATGATACAATGAATATAAGATTTCTATAAAAATAATATTAAAGATATTTTTTTAAGTCTGCAATTTAATAAAATCTGATATCTTCTATAACTAAATAAATGCCATTTAAGCAACAGTGTATTTATAAATATTTTACTGCGCTATACATAATGTACTGAAGTAACTTATGTTGCAATAATAGTACATCATCATGTAATATTTGTGATCTGTGCTCAATCCAGCCATGTAAATTAGAAAATTTTATCAACAGGTTTGTGATTTTTCTTGTACATAATGGGTATTTAAACAATTCTTAGCTGGTGTGTAAAACAAAGATATAAAACTTTTCAAATTCTTATTAATCGACAATTGGAAAACCTGGTGAATATAATGTTCTTCTTTATAGTTGTCTTGAAAGAATTGTTGAATAGGCCTTTCTCCTGCAGTGAGCAATGTAAAGGCTAGTTTATCTTCACACAAATTGTTTTAAAACATATTTAAATAATAGATATGTATTAAATAAATGCAAAAATTATAAAAATAAATAGATTTATATTAATTAAAATCCATTTAATATTCAAAATATTACTTAATGCAAAGAAATATTCCAATGAATTTAAATTAGAACTTGAAAATTGTTTTAAAATATTAATAGATTTTGAAGATGGTTCAGATTTGAATGGAATCAATAGAAGAATAATTGATACGGTATTAAAAACTGTAGCAAAGATAACTGATACAAGGAAGCAGCAATTTACCAATAAATTTTCTGTTGAGAGAAGACAATGTAAGAAAAAAAAAGGAATATAAAAATATAAAACTTTCCATTAAGAAAAATTGCATACCTACAATTTTGTAAAATATTATTAAAAAGAATTAATAACAATATAAGAAAACATAATTGTAAATTAGCAAGTAAAGAATAAAAGTCTCAAGTGTAAAACAACATTTTGGTATTGATAGAAAATATGAAATAAGAAGAAAAGATGTAACTATTACTAAAGCAGACATGACATCATTAAAATGTGGAAGAGTTCTATACAGAATTATATAATGTATTTGCATATTAGTCCTGCAATGTAGGAGAGATGGTACATCTTTTCATATTTATGATAAATGTCTAATCCTGTGATCTCATCTAATCTCATCCAATAACATGATAAATTTATACTTTCATTTTATGTCCAGATTTCTTTTGGACAAGTTCTTCTCAAAGTGTTTTTTACTTCAGTGCTGATTTATTTACTCCAATTTTCTGATTAATACTACAATTTAAAAAAAAAATAGTACAAAATAATGAATATTTGGAGTTTACCTACTACTGATATCAATGCGGTCGGGTACATCCATACTTCAGACAAGCAATAGGGTTGTAACATTCAAGGATGTAATAATAAAATAGGCCTTTGTAAGAGAGCATGATTGGAGGGTTCCAGAATTCCATTTTTGATAGCGATCCAATTTATTTATAGCTGGACTCACAAATTAACATCCACAGAACAGGGGAAAATTATAGTTTGGTTTAGCAGAGAAAAATGTAAAACTGGAGGCCCTAACAAAATTGTTGAAATTGACAAGAGCCTTTTGCACAAAAGAGAACCAAAAAAATCAAACCAGATGAATTTTTCCGGAACAGTGGATGTTTGATGGCTTGTGCAGAGAGACTGATGAATGTTTCATCATGAAAATTTGTAGTAGAACAGTGGCAATTTCTAATGGAAGCCATCAAACAATATGTGGAAGAGGAATTGATAATTTATTCAAACTGTTGGTAAGCCTATAAAACTACTGAATTATGAGCTAATGGTTGCCAACCATTTTCGTGCGAATCATACTGGACAACATTTAAAAAATTAGTCCAAAAAAGTGTAGCAATTTAATTTTTTGGTTTTGGTTTTTAAAAAAATACATTTATTATTTATTAACATTTCTGATGAAGATCCCGTGCAAGTAAGTCTCCATTTTGTAAAAATTTTACTTTTAGTCTCCATTTTGAAACAAAATTTTATCCACTTAAAGTAGATAACAGACAAATTGATTATTTCATCATGTCAATTCCTGTTATATATTACACAGTAAGTATTGTATGTGTATATTTTAAGCATTTTAAAATTTAGTGACTGTTTTGTCCATATTTAAAGTAACATTTAGGAATTACATAAAACTTTTTCAGATTTATTTTTATGCGAAATTCATATTTTTTTAGTATTATTAAATAATAATGAAAATACAATAATATTTTTAATCTAAGTTCATTTGCCTGTATAGTCATATAGATTTGAACTCAGTTCAGTATTTATAAATTTTGTTGTCTTTGATTCTTTAATAACCATAATCACCTTATTCTATTGGATGGGGTTAGTATTAAACCACTAAACATCATACAATCACCATTTCTTATGCTTGTTCAAGCTGTTAAAACAGAGGCAAAACTCTCCATACAGTAGTGCCACTTAGTGCAAGCCAGAGTAATCAATGGATGCTAGAGGGTTACCTTAGATCTTAAGATTTAGGTACAGTGCTCTCAGATCCAAGACTCCTCATTGATGAAAGCCACAAAATAGAAACTAGTCTAGGCACTGGATAGGGATTTTATGCACAAATCTTTTTGCATCCATTGATTACTCTGACTTGCATTGGGTAGCATTACTATATGGATAGTTTCACCTGTTTTAACAGATTGAGCAAGCATAAGAAATGGTGGCCAAGTGATGTCTGTAATATTATTTTAAAACCCAGAAATAAAAGTGAAGCAATTAAAAATTTACATTATTATTTTCTTTTTTTTTCTTCATTTTTGAATGGTGTTTCTAAAGTTTTACCATCTTGATTAAAAAAATCTTAGCATCTAGTATTTTGTCCAGTAATAACCATAATGACCTCTTCCAATATTTTGCAGACAAATGAAAAAACTCCAGTGATACAGAATATTTTGTAATCCAGACATCATGTAATAACTGGTATAAAAGCTGAAGTTTGGAAAATCCAGATAATCTTCACAAATTTTCATTGCATTCAGGATCTAAACAGATTCAAATTTTTAAATAGCCATATTGTTTGCCATCTACATGATGATTGGATAGATTAATTAGTATGGACATTTGCATTTCCTGGTTAAAAAGTGACTTCTCATTATACTAGGAAAAGATCAACAATGATAAATCAACCAAAACCATCATTAATTAATTCAATAATTCTTTATTTCAAGAAATTTCATTTATTATGGTCAACTGCTAGTGGGGAAATAAATAAATTGACTTAGAGAATGCTGTCTCATTATTTCAACAATAAATTGCTGGATTTTTTCACTTGAAAGTAATAGTAAATAGCTGACATAATTGGAAATTATATTTATTAATTTCAAATAAGTTGCTGTTTATTTTCAAAAATATGTTAAAATATTTTTTCTTTTACTTCAAGAAATGTGCATATACAGCTCTATATTGCGATTTTATCTCATCTTTAATTATGTAAGGAAAAACTTGAAATAATAGTTTCAACTCAAATATGTCTCCATAAATTTATCACTTAGACAAACAAACTTTGATTCAAAAGTAATGAAAATTGTTTTATTATGAATGAAAAACTATTTGCTTTATCAGAGATATGATCAGAATTACTGGCATCATGGATTAAAAATCCATAAATGAATAGATTAATTATATATCTCAAATTAAAGAAATAATAAATGCTAATCTTTTGGATAAAATGCATTACAGGTTATCAATACTAAATATTTAAATACCATTCAATGGATAATGGATTATGAAGCTAAATATTTAAATGCCACTCCTGAATTGTGGATTATTATAGCAAATATTAAATATAATAAATATCTAAGTTATAAGCAATCTTAAAAATAGATTAATTTGTTAAATATAGATTATCTTGGATTAAAAAGTATGCTAAATAAAATTTATTGCTCCTCATGCTGTTTCCAGAAAGTGTATTACAAAAATGAAATTAATTGTGCAATAAACCAACGGATTACTTAATGCACTTTCTCATAACTGCTTCTCTCTTAGTTATTTAGTATTATAGTTATTATTAATATAATAGAGTTTTCACAGATATTACTATGGTCATGTAGAGATATTTTTATTTACTATTGTTATTGTTGATACTGAATGAGATTAAATGTGATTTACTTTAGGTTTATGTTGGAAAAATGTAAGTAACTATTAAACTTATATAAAACTGTATTATATTGCAATTATTATAAGTTTTATGGGGTTTTAAGTTTTAATTTTAAGTTAAATGGAGTTAATCATCTTTATTTTGATAAGTATATCTGTATGGACCAAATTATGTATCTCTTATATTAGTATTAATTTTTCACTGTTATATAGTATGTAACAAGACATCCTAATGATCTACTTATATTTTGTTAGTGGAATAGCATTCCTAATGTTTAAGCCTGCAAATGAATCCAGTAAAGAATCATGAAGTAAAATAAATAAGCCTAATGTGGTAAATGTCATCTAGATATGCTAAGCAACGATTGTACTTCCTTCTCTTTAAAAGAGTAAAAACATCTCCAGCATTTCTAAGTGAGATTGATTAATAAATGATTAGTTAGTGAAAAAAATTAATTAAGAACCACATAGACCATTTATCACTGAGCATTATAATTATCATTCTCCAATAGTTTTTTTTTTAAAAAAATAAAAAATAAACAACTTAATTTCCTCACAACACTATCTGCTAACACACTTTTCATATCCCAAGTTCAAATTAGATTTAGGAAACAATTAGTAATATTTATTAGATATTTTATATAATTTTCTTATTGTTATTCATTTTTATCATTTATTTTATATTATGTAGTAAAGTTAATTTTTAAAGAAACATTATTATTGTATATTCACTATATAAGAAAGGTCACATTTGAAATATTAAATTACACATAAAATCTATTTGGATTAAATACATCATTATTGTATTGATGTACATAAAATCCCTTTTACATTGGTATATCCTCATGTATTGATATAGATGTCACTGTATGTGCTTTAAATCGTGGAGACATATTGAAAAGGGCAAAAAACATAATTTGCCGGAAAAGGCTTTTCTATGATAATTTTATAATTTGTAATCTTTGTGGCTTGTATATATGTATTTTTAAACATATTTGACTATTGTATTTTATATCCATGCATTTACTTTAAAAACCCTGAGATAAATCATTAATCAATTTTGTATTTAAATTTGCTAGCCTTAGTTTTAAAATGCAGATTGGGTTACTCTAACTAGTTTTTATAGTAAGAAACAATATATTTGCAAAAAAAATTATTAATAAAATAGAACAAGTCTAAGAATAACTGAATAACTCTAAGAAATTTATTTATTTTATTAAATGTAAATCTACTATCAAAGTATAGAATAGTTTTAACTTATGTGAGAATATAAAAAAAAAAAATGTATGCATAATGAAGTGCAAGTGAGGGGTAGTTGAAATCGCACCTCCATATTATCAACACATCTCAACTGGATTCTTCCACCTTATTGCCACTGAGATTGCAACCAGTCTTTTTTATGCTTTTCAATATAAATTTATGTAAATAATATATGTAATCTTATAATTAAATATTAGTAAATACAGTAATCAAAAAAAAATTATTTTTTTTTGAAAAGGCCAAAAAAATATATAATCTTCACTTAGGAGTGCTTTTGACTATCCTAGTAGTCTTTGTCAACTAGTTCTTTGAAAGGTCAACCTTCCCATAATTCTGTGATCTTAACGTTAGCTGCCTGCCTACTGATTAAGTCTTGCCTGTATTTATATATTAGCATAGCTTCCCCTATTTTCCTTTTATTGTTATTTCTTTCTGTTTGCAATATTTTTACATTATTATAATTGAAATTAAAACTAATATAGACAAAATTTATTATTGTTGTAAAAAACAGAAGCTGATAAAAAAATTTTTTTTGATTACTGTATTTACTAATATTTAATTATGAGATTACGTATATTACTTTGAAGAAATACAGACATCGATTTATAATATTATTTATGTAAATAAGTAAATAACTCAATTATATATAACTAAATGAGAAATATATATTTCTGGGGGGGGGGGGGGGGGGGGGGGGGGGGGGGGGGGGGGGGGGGGGGGGGGGGGGGGGGGGGGGGGGGGGGGGGGGGGGGGGGGGGGGGGGGGGGGGGGGGGGGGGGGGGGGGGGGGGGGGGGGGGGGGGGGGGGGGGGGGGGGGGGGGGGGGGGGGGGGGGGGGGGGGGGGGGGGGGGGGGAATGTATCTATGGTCTGACCTCTGGCTGATGGATGGTTGTGATAGGATTGCAAATGTGATTATAACTCATTGGAAGCTTGTTACTTTCTGTTCAGTTACATATATATATATATAATCATCATTCTTAAAACTTGTGACACAAAAATATTACAGATGATAGACCAAGTTTTCCCAAATTTGAAAGAGCAGTAATTTCATTAACTGATTATTTTGGTTCAAATCTTAGCATATCTGAAGGCAGTAGAAATCTTGAATACTGTACTAATCTACAAGCTGTAATTTTTTATATCTTATTTTTAGTGTAAGTTAAAGATGTTTGGTGCCATGCTTATATTTTAAGTTATCTGTTGATAAAAAGAATTAATGTTTTTGGAGCATTACAACCAAAAAATAACATTTCACTCGCATAGATATTTTGATACTGCTTGCTTCTCTTTATATTAACTTTTGAACTATACTATAAACTTTTTAATAAGCTTTTTATATTAGTAATGAATTTTATATTTAATCGTGCCATGCACAATTTACTACTATGGCAAAATTAAGAGCTAAAGTCTTATGTATTGCAGTTCATTGCTGTCATTTCTGCTTTAACATCATATGGCTTCCAGAATGACAAACCATTTGATCATTTTTTTATATACTGAATTGTAATTAAATATTTATCATATAGAGGCAGTACCTTCCATGCTATGATCATGACTTGGTTTCAAATTTCAGCTTAATAAAACTTAAACATTTTACAGATTTTAATCTAAATTTGGATTTTTCTTCGGGTATTTGGTTCATAGCCAAATTAGTTAACCAATGAATGTTTGCCAATATATGAAAGATGAAACAAGGAGGCTCAAACTATCACTGTCTGATATGATAAGGCTTGAAAATAGTTTTAAATCAACTTTATTAGGTTTACTATCTAACATTGGAGATTATTTACAAGTCTTATTGAAAAAGAGAGATTTCAAGTAGAAAAGCAATAAGATAGGTGATCATATAATTGAGCAATAATCAATATATATTCAATGTATATTAATTAGTCTACTAAATAGCCAAATTGCTGGGTTGTTGTTAATGAGATCAGATTTCATGTAGCTGCAAAAATATGAGCTGGTGCATGAGTTTGATCCCTGGTCTTAATGTTATTTAATTTTTTTTAAAAAGAGTGATTTAATATTGAGAGATGTGAAATTAAAGCTTAGATAATATCTTATAAATCAGAGTGTAAAAAGAATGAATGTAGTAATTCTTATACTGGGAAAAATACCACTTTGTATACTTTTTATGAAGTTGTTGATTGTGAGTTTGAATGAGTCACGTTAGTGATAAGAGTACTACAAGCAAGAATTGAGGAACAATCCATAAGAAAATGTTCCAATGTTTCTTAAGTTCTATGCCAGAGAGCACATAATGAATCTATATTTGTGACGTGTCACTTGCAAAAGAGAAAATAATTAGTAGAAAGGGCTTTGACATTTATTTTAATTAAAAAGTATTTGGATTCTATGTGTCAATATCAGAACTTTTTATAATGTATTTGTTACTAAATAAACAAGAAAGACTGATTATTATTTGATATATTATTATTTTCAATTTCATATGATTGCCATTAGTTAATTTTATTTAGAAATACATTACATGAGAGTAGTGGGTTTTTTCTTATGAGAATTATAAGATTTTGATAAAATTATTGTTAATGGGTGGTAGAATGTCAGTAGAGTTAACAGGAATTAGAGTATTAACACTTAGAAAGAAACTAATTAGTTTAGTCACGTCATTAATGGTTCCCTGCAGATAAAAAGTATTACCTTTTTCACTATTTCTCTACAAATCCAGTTAAAGAATCCTTCGTTTGCAGAGAAGTATTTACTTACTTATCAAATATAATAATCATTAATTTCAATAAAATTTTATTTAAAAATGGAAATATGTATGTGTGTGCATAAATTCTCTCATAAATGGTAGCATGTGACTGGATTAGCTGTATTAATACGAAAGTATGCACACACTGGTATTTATAAAAGTGTTTGTTTTCATAGAAATCTTACTTATCTCAAGCTGTGGAGAATACTCCACAGAATTCTTAGGAAAACAAATACAAGACTGAGTTTTTCTCCAACAACTTTAATGCTTTTAATATTAATTAACCAAATATGGTTTTGTTTTACTACAAACAATTATAACTATTTTTAAAACGTGCAAGATTAGAGAAGATTAGTTAAATAATATTGTAACTTCAAACAATGTTTTAATAAAAAAACTTCACATTCAAATAAATAAGAGAAGCCGAAATAAAGAAAACAATTATGTGCTCAAAAACTTTTCACCTTCCAAATAAACAAAAAAACTTGTTTTTGTAAAATAAACAATAATAACTATAAAAAAAACATTCCCACATGTTATGGATGCACTTAAAATGTTGAACTACAAAGCAAAAATAGTTTTATAATATAACTAAAGCCAGAATATGTGAGTGTATCTAATAATTTAAAAAATTTTAAAATGTTATATAATCATAAACGATTGTATCTGGGTATTTATTTCAATGCATTCAAACACACATCAATAATACAAAATGAACATATTTTTAAGAGTGGTTTAAATAAGTTTTTTTAGATTCCATATTAACAGATCGGCTTTTAGACTCATGAAATAGAAATCCTTTTTAAAGAAGAAATGTAGTTATTTTTTAGAGCACACTATACATTTGTTTATGATTCTTCGTAAAGCAGTAACCCTAAGCACGCACACACACACCCCCACTTTTGTTATATGGTAGCAACTAATCTAAAATAAAGAATAATCCAAGCCTTTAATGGTTTGTTATACCTTATCAAGTAAAAGATAGAAATAAATTAATAATATAAAAAGATAATTAAAAATTTTATATCTCTTAGCCTTTTATATCTTAATCTGTTATTCCATAATCTGAGTTCAAATTCAGTTAAAGCATTGAAGATTTTAAGTTGCAGAACATTTCCTAAGTAAAATCAGGATTTTTTTATGTAGCTATCCCAATATTAATCAATATTTCACAATCTAATTATACTTAATTTGGAAGATAAAAGTCCGAGGATAATAAAAAATCATTAGATAAGTCTCACTATGCACAATTGTAATAAGGTATAGCCTTCACTCACTGGACAGAGGGGTATTGAGTACAATTGTAACAGAATGCAGTCTTTGTCTTGATACATAATTATAGATTTGCATTAATTCAATACAGCCACTTGGTGAAATAATTTGAGCATGTAGCAGTGGTTTCTAAATTATTACTCCAAAATATTACATGATCACCATTTCTTATGCTTACTCATAACTGTTATTAAAACAATCAAAACTCTCCATAAGCCAGAGTAATCAATGAATGCCAGAAGGCTTGTGCATAAAAACCCTATCTAGTGCCTACTCATCCAATATTCCCAGACTAGTTTCTACCTTGTGGCTTTCATCAATGAGGAGCTTTGGATCTGAAAGCACTGCATCTACATCTTAAAATATTATAGTATCAATACCTATATATATATATAATCAAATGGTTATTATTTGGAATGTTACATGAAAAATTGAACTTCAATATAGGAACTTTTAATTTCAAAATCTGTTATGCTGCTATTGCGTTAAAATGCATAAAGCATAATATCAGCTAGATTTAAAATGTGAAGGAAATATGACCTGTAACTGTTGAAAGAGTTTTGATTTCAGTTCCTTGTTCACTATAGCTGCATGTCATTTTCTGTATCCAAGCATTGTTTAGAAATGATCATCATTCAGATACAGAGATAGTTTAAAAGAAAATCAAAATTCTGCATAGAAGACATTTGTGTCAATAACTTTTACCTATTTTTATTGTTCACACTTCAAATGTAAAAACTAGGATGACATTATATTAAAATAATTTAAGTAAATAAAAATGTTATTTTGATTTACCTTTTTTTTTTTTTTTTAATTTTCCAGCTTGTGTAGGTGAACTACTAAATAAAATTGGACAGCTGGTCCAGAATTTATATAGACATTATTTAAATGAATCATAGAATTAAAAATAATTTTAAAATGATTTTTAAAATTAGACAGATAACAATATGGAATCAAAAAAAAAATCAGTAAGCCCTGGTAATTCAAACATTAAGACTATAGATAGAATTATAGACGAGAAGCTGAAAGATATTTCAATTTAATGACTTATTTAGTTGTATAATGGTGATAAGCAGTTTATAATAGATCAAACATTGGATTAATGATGACTTGCTTATTAATAAAGAGCAGATTAGGATTAACTCTAGTATACATTGGTTACAATTTATGAAGTCAACAAAATCAACAAAGAAAATTATAAGAATTGATTAATATATATACATGTATTATTTTTAGTTTAAAACGTTTGTATTTTAAATTGCACAACTAAGATTTCTTAAAAGAAAAACATTACTTTCATTTGAAGTATGTCGTTTACAATTTTTTCAATATCGTTTAAGTGATATATAGATTTATATATTACTTTAAACTAAACAATAAATAAAATAAATATCTGAATAGCTTTATTTTTCTACGATAAGAATTATTTCTCAGGAGTTCATAAAAAATCCAAGCTTCAGAAGTGATACATCTGGGATTGATCTAAGGGATCTTACACTCCATACTGGTATTCTAGTACTGCACCAAATTCATGCAGGACTATAATTAAGCATTTACTAATTCAAAATAATTATCTCTATGAATACAAATGCATATTTTCTCAATTACATAAGGTTATAAGTACTTTACAACTATATAAATTCTAATTTTTAAACAGCATCAATAATAATTATTGCAGAATTTAAAATTTCCATAAAATTTTAATATATGCGTAAATAAAAGCAGCTATATATGTTTTTTATTCTATGGAGATTAGAAATGCAACATATAACATGGTAATGATTTTTAGCTGATATTAATAATCTATCACTGACAATGATCAAAATAACAAATTTTCAAAATAATTTTATATATATATCTTAAATTATTATTTCACTTACATTAAATTATTGAATAAGGAGAGAGATTTGCAGTCAGTTTAAGAATTATTTTAAATAGAAGAATATTGCAATCTCATTGCCAGAAACATATACATTTAGTATTAGTTTTGTTTCCTATTGCTGTTTACTTTTTTATTTTAAAATGTATTATTCAGAGTTACATACCAACTAGAGGACTGAGTAAAGTTTGAAAAACAATATCATGTTTGTAATATAAAGCAGCCCTCACCCTGGTGACAAAAGTATCATATATCTATGTTATTGCTTGAAAATGAAAAAAAAAAAACACCTTTAGCATAAATGGTTATGTGATTTAAATGTTATAAAAGATTTTCACATTATAAAAGTGTTCTCCAGATAGTATCAAAATTTTGGGATGCTTCAGATATACTGATTTTTTTTTTTAAATTATAACATTTAAAACAAATTAAAAATAAAAAGTTACTAAATAAAATTTAAAGCAATATATGCAAAAAAAATATTGGAAGCTAATGTGCAACTCATATATGTTGCCTTTATTAATTTGGTCAAGTCATTTGATTCGGTTAATTTAATTGGTATGCCATATATTTTAAAATTAGGGTGGTTATTCAATAGAAGTTTATTCACATGATAATAATGTCTACATGATGGAATAAAATAAAGCATTATTATCAGCTGTTAATAAAAAATCCTGAAACTATAAAACAAAAAATCATGTTAAACAAGAATTTATATTACTTCCAACTTTCTTTTTTCATTACTTTGTACTGGTTTGGTTCAGAGATGGAATGCTAAACTCTAGAATTTAAGGTTCATTTTTGTAATTTTGGATGCTTAAGCTTTTTATAAATTCCCAAGAAATAAACCATTCAATTACTTCTTTTTCATTTCTATACTCATGGTTTTTGAAGCAGTTTATAGACAGGTCCAAACACAAATATCAATGCATGAAACAAAGTTGATAGACTTTTTTAAATTGAATTGATTAAAGACAAAAATAATAACTTCACATTTTTCAAATAACTATATTTTGAAATATTTTTCTAAATTAGGATGTTTTTAATATTACATGTACAGACTTTATTAGTAATTAATGTTCAGAAAAGTCAAATGTTTTATCAGCTAGTGACACACACACACAAAAATCTTCCAGTAACTTTTAGTTTGGATTGCATTAGCTTGTGAATGCAACCAATTTGAAATATTAACTTTTTAGATAGAAAAATGAATGGATGTACTTTTGAAAGTAAAAATGAATGGATGTTGATATTTAACATAGATTCTGGTATATTGGTGCTACATTTAATAAGTTAAACGATAGAGTATTTCATCATGATGACAGAATTACCTCAATTTATAGTTTTATACAGGGTTGTTACTTAGTCTGATTTATTTTATAGAAACAATATCTGAATCCCTTTTTCCACTTATATAATATAAAGACATTAGAAAAATATTTAAATATACTCTGAAATTTTTTTAAAAAATTACGATGTTTAGCTTGTTGGATATGACAATTATAACACCATATCTTCAATGCATTGAACATGTGTGGTAAAGAAATGATGGTAGATTTATTAATAAAGTATTTTGCATTGAATTTTATAGGAAAGACAGATCCTATATATGTTAAGTTACTAAGGAAATGCAATATTGACTGTTTTTGTGGAGAAGAATATGGTTGGAAATAGAAAACAAAGGGAAGCTACAATTAAATAAGATATTCAAGTCTTTCTAAAAGTAAAGTGCAAAGGACAGAAGTTAAAAGACAAGGTTGTAAGATATTAATCAATTCAACAAACATTTTATTTCACAGATTAGTTTGTATAACCTTTGCAAAACTAATCTTTAACATTTTATTATTGTTTTACCCTTTTTTCTTTCCTTTGGATTTATAAATGTCATATTTATTTACAAGAGGCTGCTAATGATTATGATGTTCTAATTTAAATGCATAATATGCTATCTTATTTGTTTTATTAATAGTTTAAAACTTTTAGGTTTTTCATTTTATTCTAATGCCATTGCACAACTTTTTTTTTTTTTTTTACATATTTACCAATTTTTCCATATTGTAAAAAAATGCTAACTATGCCATATGATAGTTATCAGATATATGTAATATAATGATAAATGAGGATGGTAACAATTGTATGATACTATTTGTAATGAAAATAGAATATATCATATTAATGTTAAGGACATAGCAAAACATATCAAAGACTTTAACATCAGCCTTTTAGAGTACTGGTTATATTTCCGATGCATTATAAAACTTTGCATAAAGGGTAAATGTTATTGTACTGGTCATCATCTTTCAAAACATGAAGGTCTATCCTGCAGATGTTCATTTAATTTTTTTCTACACTTTCTATTAGTTTTTTCATGCTATTGCTTCTGGGTTCTAGCTAGGTGTAAAGCATATTCATTGAGAAATTATGATTGCTATGTAAATACTCATAACTAATTAATAATGAAGGAAAACATTAATATATATGAGAATGAAATAAAAGGTTGAATTAACAAATGATCAACATTTATCCACATAAGTAAAATAAAGAAACTGAAATAACTATATCATAGTTATATATTATATAGTTTGGATGTATATATTTAAAACAGGCAAAACTCTTCATACAGTAGAGCCACTCAGTGCCAACCAGAGTAATCAATGGATGCCAAAAGGCTTGTGCATAAAATCCCCATCTAGTGCCTACTCATCCAATATCCCCAGATTAGTTTCTGGCTTGTGGCCTTTGTCAGTGAGGAGTTTTGAATCTGAGAGCACTGCACCTAGATCTTAAAGCTTGTGCATAAAATCCCCATCTAGGGCCTATTCATCCAATTTCCCCAGACTAGTTTCTGGATTGTGGCCTTCATCAGTGAGGGGCCTTGGATGCACTAGATGGAGATTTTATGCACAAGCCTTCTGGTATCCATTGATTATTCCAGCTGGCATTGAGTGGCATTATTGTATGGAGAGTTTTGCCTGGTTTGATAACAATTATGTGCAGGCATAAGAAATGGTTATCATGTGATGCATGTATTTGTTACATATATGTTTATCCTTTAGTTAAAAACTAATTTTATTTTTATTTAACTTCATTGTTATCCACCAATATATATAGATACTATTCATTAAATTATAGACTTGGTCATATATGACAAATGCTTTAGGATCATTTACATTACAATTTAAATGTTAATATACAATAACAACAACAATAAGAACAAACTAACAGAAAAATCATCAAATCCTCTTCTTCATATGAAAAATCCCAATTTGTCCCCACAAGAAATGAAAATATCAAAATAGAGAAAAAATGATATTATATCTATATAAGAATAAATTCCTAATAAATTATTATCAAATTTTATTATTTAAAAGGGAAATTCTTAAATAATAAAATTTGTTATCAGTATTATTTACTTAAATATTATATGCACATGATTATTAGATATCTTATATACATATGTAATATTTTAAGTACAAATATATTTTATATACCTGGAGTCTATATGTAATATAGAGGATTTGAACACAGATTTTCAAGCCCCTTTCAGCCATCCATTCATCTCATAAAACCAATACACATAAACAACTCACATAGGAAAAAGATAAATAATTTCCAATATATTTATTTTGAGCTGAAACAACACTCATCGATTGGTTCATCATCATCTCCCATACACATATATAGTCAGTGCTTGGTTTATATTAAGATAACAAATCTTCACACTTTAATGGACATATTTCAATCAACTCTACTCTCCAACTCTGTAAGCATCCATACAAATGAAAACTCGTGATAATATTGGAGATTGTTTATCTTTTTGACATTTGTGTGGTCACGTATATCAATTGTATGAGATAAAGTAGATGGCTGAAGGGAGCTTGAAAGTCTATGTTCAAATCCTTTATATTACATCTAGACTCCAAGTATATAAAATATACTTGTATTTAAAATATTACAAACTCAGCATTTATGCTGCCTGTCCCTCTTCTCTGTATTCAAATGAACAATGTCCTATACCTGAGGGGTCAGAAAGACTTAAAGTCATCATATAATAAAAGATTTGGGGGTTCCATCATTAGTTTTCGAAGGTATAGATAGCTAAAAAGTTGGATGGTGGAATTGATTGAAGCCTGTCCATTAAAGTGTGAAGATTTGTTATATTAATATAAACCAAGAACTGATTATATATATATGGGAGATGATCTGGACCACCTGATGAGTGCTGGTTCATTAAGAAATACATATATTGGAGATTATTTATCTTTTTCACATGTGTGGTCATGTGTATCGGTTGTATGGTTAAAGGGAGCTTGAAAGTCTGTGTTCAAATCTTCTATATTAAATATATATATACCCACATTGAAATTTTGAAGGTGTTTCCTAGCACTTTTGTAAATTAGTTTCTTTTTTGGAACCAGAAAATTCACTCTTAATTTTCAATAGGGTTCATTTTCCTAACACAGTTCTTTCAAAATACAAGTGTTATTCATTCATCAGCACTATTGCACTTTGGTTTCACTGAATCATTTATATTTGTCAGTTCTGAATGATAGGAAGACATCAGGTCATAAAGACTGCTCAACTCTGGTGAAGTTTAACACATTCCTTGGTCAATGAACAATAAAATATAACTTAAGACTTCATATTAGGTCTTGACAGATTATCCACTTCTAGAAATTACATGGCTGAAAAGCAATGAGCTGATGCACATTTTATGGTCTTAATTGGATATCTTATCATCATTACAATAGGGAATATAGTAAACAGTACTATTTCACACTGATACTACACTTTTTTTTTTCTACAGACTGAATGAGAGGTTTTTTCCTATTGATGCAGAAAACATTTACATTTAAATGCAAGTAATGAATATTACTATCCTACTACTTAGCGAAATTCTGGCTTGATTGAGTAAAATAGATACTGAATTATTTTTGAAGTGTGATAAACTATTCTTTTTGAATGGCCTTTGATAAGATTTTTATATTGCCACCCACATGTTGACCAAAAAGTTTTCAAAGCTAAAAAAAAATCTATCTTCACAGGATTTTTTCATGGACAACAGATTGTTTTCAAATTGTAGTTTTTAATATTTTCAATTTTATATAAATAAATATATTATTTTTTTATGGCCTTAACAAAAACTGATTTTTCTACAGTTAATTAAGGCCATAATTTATTTTTACTATCAATTAAATACTTTTAAATCTATACTTTGGCAATTACATTTTTTAACTGATGATACCTACCACTACTGTAAGGCTGTGCATTTACGAACACCAACCCTTACCCATTGTAATGAAATATGGAATTTTAGCTCTGTAGTCATTACAAACATACCTTATAACATTCATATTTCTTATAAATTCAAAATGCTCCAAACAATAAAATAAATAATGAAATTTATTCAGTACTCATATATTTGGAAATACACACCTTTATGTAACATAAATTGATATTTATTTTATCAATATTTTGTTCATCATAATTCCATATTTTGAAATCTTTATATATTTTTTTAAAAATTATTTTCCTAACTTAAATCTCTGTATGCTTTTGTACTGTCTTTAGTAATATTAAATTATCAAATCTCAATTGTTATTTATTTGTTTTACTATTTTAAGTGATTATTTGATTTTTTTCATTTCCAGATTTTTAAACTTAATTTTTATAGTTTTAAGATGTGTAACTTTCTTGGATTATTTTATTATTATATAGATCCCAGAATTAGATTACCTTCTGCATGATGGAATGAAAGGAAATATTATGACCATAGGTGGAAAATCAGGCATTTGAAATGAAAACTGGTGTTAAACAAAAATGTGCATTTGCTCCAACATTATTTTCAATTTTTATGACAGTGGCTTAATGAAACCGGGATCAATATATAATATAGTTTTGATGGTAGAATTTTTAATTTCAATCAATTATAAGTGGAAATAAGAATATTTTTTCTTGGATTCTAGATTTACATATTTGCCAGTTCAAATATGATTTACAATGTTCTTAATGTTTTGAATGCAACTTATAAAAATGTCAGTTTATAATGTTCAAAATCTCAAGTTCTTTATCATGACAGAAGAAAAATCTTCAGGAACTTTTAACTTGGATGGATATTAGTTTGAGAATGTAAACCAGTTTAAATACCTTAGAAGATTTTTTTTTATAAGTAGAAAGTTGGATTTAGATTTTGAGATCTAAAACAGATTCCAATGTGCTAATGTTGCTTTTAACAAATGGAGAATTTCATCACAGGAAAATAACTACTAGAACTAAGTTAACTGCATATGATGAGAAACTTGGGATATTCTATTGGTGCAATATAAAAGCTTTAGAAAAGTTTAATTTAAGAGTGCTCCACAAAATTTTAAAAATACAATGGCAGCCAATCAATGTGTTTTTCAGTTTACTGGATATGATAAAATTGAATCCATTATTGTAAAATCACACCATTGAATTGTAAATGTAAAACAAATGGACAGCTTTCTAAAAGTGTTTTATGATGAACATGAACTTTTGTGGGAGAAAGGTAGATCTCATTAACATTATAAAGATTATCTCAAAGACATTCAAAGAAATTGCAATGTTGTTTTCATTGGGAAGATATGGGGAGAACAGAATACATTGGAGAGCTACAATTAGACATGGTGCATTTCAGAAAGTTTTCTGCTAAGAAAACTAAAAGATAACATCATAAAATATCAAGTAAACCGAAAAATGGACCAATATGTTCTATATGTGGATCATATTTGTGGCTTGTATAATTATTGCAAAACTCATTTCTAAAGTTTTGTTTTTTTCCTCTCTCCTTTTTTTTTTTTTTGAGTTACAATGGCTATACTAATTTTTAAGTGACTGCTTATTATTATTTATACATAATGGTTTACAAAGAATTTCAAAATATGTTTGTGCCTAATAAACAGTAGTAGCTCGGGCATAAAAGTCAAACACCATAACTTTTCTCAGCTGAAAATTTGACCCAGAAATCTTTAGCCCCTGAGCTGACTACTCTAACCACGGTGTTAAATTAAGACTATATTAATATTATAGAAATTATTTCACTTTCAGACTGTATGTTTCATTATTACCACCAATTATTATCCTTAGAAAAGTTAATAAACATATAAGCACTCCAGCAACAAATCTTACATTTTGATATGACAATCCAGATCATTGTCTAGAAATGTGACTAATTTCTAAACATAAAGGCTATTACATTATTAATTACTAATGATTTCAATAAGTGTAAGCATAGCTTATATCTGTACATGTCCTGTGTAGTTTGGTGCAGTTGGTAGAGATTCTGACTTGGAATCAAGAAGACCCACGATCTATTCTAGCACTTGCAGGTCAGGTGCTCAAATTTCTCATGAACTCCTTAGCAATAAAGCCATATGCATTTTTCATATCTATACATATGTAAATATCAATGTGTGCTTATATACATTTGCTCTTTTATAAATAATAATAAAAAAGTTTTCATATGGCAACTACAAATATTACAGGTCGTAAATAGATGACTTTTATGTAATTAATGTCTTTTCAAGACACTTTTTATGTGACTTTTTTATACACGCTGGTTATATTTATTGAGCTGATGAATCAGGGTATAAAGAGTGACACTGACATCTGGAACAAAAAAAAAAAATAACATTCAAAATTTATTGGTTGTTTATGAACCTCCCTACTCTTGCCACAAGCTAAAATGCTTTATTATCTCGAAGATTTTAAAATTACTGTAGTATTTTAAAATTATTTATTGAATGTTACTATGCTGACAATAAATAGAAAAATTAAGCTTTTAAAACAAAATATTTTTAAACTTTACAAAGTTGAGAAATCCTCTGAAAATAACCTGGACTTCACACTTGTTATCTATGAATTTTTTTTATTTTTGAAAACTATATAAATTAAAATAACTTACTTTAAAAGGATAATTGTTTCATAAAGATAAGATGCCATTTAGTATGTATTATTTTTTAAAAATTATATTGATTGCACCACTTAATGTAAGTTATAAAAGTAGATAGTAAGCAGATCTAATATATATTGCACTTATACATACATGTCTTCAAGATTATCCTATTAATTCAGATTTATCAATAATCATTTATAGATACTTGCCTAAAATAGCAAAACACTCTTTATATGAAACTAGAAATGTGAGAAAATGCAGCATAGCTAAGAAGATAGTTTGTCTTTCTTCTTTGAACAAATATGACTATCTAAATCTTTAAGTTATACATATATTATGTAAGTCAAAAATTTGTCGTCGTCCCCTTTTTTTTATTTAAAAATTATTTAAAATAAACTAAAAAAGTTAAGCATGTATAAATAATAATTATGAGTTCATAATAAAAGTTTTTAGCCTATTCTCTATATACATACAAATAAAAATACATAAATTCCCGAGGTTACTAACATAATCCAGGAAACAGAATAAAAATTAATTATAAGTTTCACTAAATAAAAAAAAACAGGGATTAAATTCAAAAGTTTAAAAAATATTGAAGGACAAAACTACAAATTCTATCAAATCATATGACTAATTAACAATTCACAATTGCATGTTCTAAAAAGCTTTTAATTAATAATAACTTTTTATTTTATTTGGGTTTGATTATATTTATTTCAGTTTCATTAGGTTTTGATAGATATTTTATATTGTTTTTAGTTTTTTTATTGTTATGTTTTTTATGGTACTATTTATATAGTTATGTATTTTATTTTATTTTGTTCATTATATCATAACTCTGAAAAAGACTGCAAGACAGTCGCAACATAGATGTATGTATATATATACAATAAAGGATTTTTGCTAAAAAGTGTTCGAAGTAGTTTGGATAAATTGTATTTATATAACAACTTTTTATTTTCATTTTTCCAAGCAATTTTATTTTATTTTCTAATTATTTCAACTGAATTTACAACCTTCACCAGCACTATGTTTAATGTAAAAGATCTCTGACAAAAGCTGAAGATTTACCTGAAACAATCAGATGAAAATAAATATTGTTGTATTAAAATAAATAATAAGGAAATAATGAAAGCATTGAACAGGGCTTTTAATTACTATAAGTTTCAACAACATATGTACTGACACTAGATCAGAATGATTAAAAAAAGTATATTTTGAGCTGGACTTAAGTTTATGTTATTCTTTAAAAAAAAAAGTATTTATTAATGTGTTTATTACTAAGGTTAATAAAAGTTATTTTATTACTATTCACAGCAACAAATCTCATATTAGGAATTACAAATAGATTAGTTATAGTATTCAAATGTGAAGATTCATTGGCCAATGGGGTTGTTATCTTACTGAATTTGATTTGAAACTTTCAGTACAAAGGAATGTTATTTTAGTCAGAAAAATGCATCATTCATCTGCTTCTACTTCTAAAGGTATACTTAATCCAATTTATTTTTTATTAATTTCTTCAATGATGATTCTTTTTTCCTCTATCCAAATTTGTTTCTACCTTATGACTTTCTCCTGGATCTAAGGTGACTTGATGTGGTGGATCCAATACATTATTTCCAGACCTCAAACTTGTCACTGATGAAAGCCATATGCTAGAAATTATTTTGAGGATCTGAACAGAATGGTACTGGATGATTTTTATTGCATTAAATACACATCTCAAAAATTTCTAATTGTTTTTTTTCCTTTTTTTTTCATCTCAGTGATGAACGTTATTCATCAAAAAAAACACAGATACACATACAGTTAGAAAAAGGTTTACAAGGAAGTGATTATATGATAAATTGAAATTTCAGGAGCAACATGGTAAGAGGGGAAGGATACATGTGAAAAGGGGAAGGGAAGTGGAGAGGGGAAACGGTGTGTAATCCAGGCTGGTCCGAAATGCATGTCTTCGTGATTGAGTCCTATGACCGAAGCTGAGAGGACGGAGGATTGCCCAAGTGTCTGTGAGGAGTGGAGGTGGGGCTAGTTTGGTAACTCTGGTTTTGAGAGAGCGAATTAGGTCCGAGAGCTTTTGGTTTACTAAGGGTACTCTCTGGTCAAAGATAATGGCACATCAGAGCAACCAAAGGGCATAGATGAAAAAAATTGATAGCCTAATAGCAGTGAAGACCCCTGTTTCTATGGATTCTTGGAGTTTGAAGATGGTATTCCTGTGCGAGGAAAGGCAGAAGTTGATGACATTTCTCACATCAAGCAGAAAGGGGCATTTAAGTAGAAAGTGCTGGGGGGTTTCATTGTCAGTTTTACAGAGCTGGAATATGGGAGAGATCTTGATGAAACCCCTATGGTTGTCCAAAAATTGATTTGTGGGAAGGGAGTGAAGATTGATTTTGAGGAGGAAATCGAGAAATTTTGCCTCAAGGGACCAAACTTTTCAATTTGCAGATTAATTGAGCATTGGTAAGTTTGAGGAATATAGGGGACCCAATGGAGAAGTCTGCAGTCTGATTGAAAACCTCCCAGTACTTTAGTCTGCTGCTGATGGATTGGTATAACAAAGCCAGCCTTTTGTAGGATGTTGGCAATGAGTGAGGTCCATGACCTGGGCCTGCCACTGAGAGGAGGAGTGTCAGTGGGTGTGATAATGATATGCACAAGGTTGGCAGAAAAGTGACTTAGGAGTGTGAGAATAATGTTGTGAGATCTCTGGATCAGAAGAGTGTCAATGGAGTGCGGGCCCAACCCATTGAGGTTTTTAGGAAAACAAGTTCTTTTTAGGCTGATGGCCACCACTTGTTTTTTTTTCTTTTTAAATATTTATGTTTAAATATACAATGTGTTAATACCATAGTAGAACTATCTTTTGATATATCAAAAAAAAAAAAATTTTATTTAAGAAATCATTTACAACTAGATGGTGTTTGTTAGGCTTTCCACATAACTCTTTACTCATTGAGAAATTAATATTCAAGATTTATTACAACAAAGATAATGATTTTGATTTTATCAATATTTACTTGGTAAATTGAAATGTATAGGGTTTACATAAAAATATGTGCATTTTAAAACAGAACTGAATATAAAAACAGCAAAAAATTGCATTACATGATTTTGAGGAAGATAATAATTATGCATAATGCACAAATTAAAGGCACAATATACTCAAACAGTGTAAAGTGATATCTTATTAGTTAGCAGAAAATTTTCTGTTATTCTATAAACATTTTTATGTAAGCATTCAATAGTCAATGATACTGCAGAAGGCAGGTGGGAGATTTTATTGATACATAGTGGAATCTTACCACACTTCAGTGTAAAACAGAACATTTTCTAGTATATAAATATGATAATTTTTGATTGTATCTTTCAGATTTATATATGCTCCATTAATGGCTAAGGTATTAGAAGATAAAGCACATTCTCCAACCACGTTTCCCAATATTTCACGTAGGGCAAAGTTTGTGGACTAAATTTTTCAGATCTTTTGGTTTTAACTAATCATCTTTGAAAACACATGGCACAAGCACAAGATTGATTTAGCCATCAAAATATTGTATAGTTTAATGCAATTACGGGAGCTGATGATTTATGGATTAATTTCTGAGGAAAATAAAAAAGCAAATACTTGCATTTAAAGAGAACAGTTGTGCTCACTCTTATATTCAGATGCTCAAATGTTACTCAATCTTCTGAACAACAACCATATGATTATAACCATAACATTTAAGTATAAGAAAATGGGATTCAGTATTTTTGTTTTACAGGTAAACTTAGATTTATAAATTTTTTTATTTTTTTTATTTTTTTTTGGATTTGAAAACTAAACTTTCTCTACAATTTTATTTCATTATTCAGATACCCAGCTTTCTTTTTTATATACTGATGTAAATTTATATTGAAGAAATCAACAGAGAAGTAACTATAAATATCAAGATTCACATTTGAGAACAAAAACAAATGATTTTTTTTTGTTCCATTTGTTTTTTTCTTCTCAAATTATTTATTTAAGGCTTTATTAGACTATAGTGTGTTGGTGATTCTGGGTGAAAAGTTCTTCATTTTTCATATTAGTTGTGTCTTGATTTTTCTAAGATTTTGAAATTGGTATGTCATCATAAGTATGAGTTTTATATTCTAATTATTAATAATATTCCATGTATCCTTGTATCTGTTTATTGGAGCAAGGTTTGATCCCTTTTCCTAAGTTCAGTTAGTTTGTTGGTGAAAAAGATCTCTTTATTTTGTTGTGGGATGGTGAAAACCTTATGGCATCTGGTTAACCATAGTGCCATCGTTTCACAAAATACAAGTTTTAAGCCTTATGTTAGAACAAATATAAAATCATAACATAAACATTTTGATCTATGAAGCATCAATACGATAAGTGGAAAATATATGTATACTGTACAAAGTCTTCATTTGCATTTCTGGGCTCTTATTATATTGTTGTTCTTTTTTAAAAAAGTTAATCGTTTTGCATAAAGGCAAAACATAATTATTTAAATTTCTTTAGATAGATTTTAGTTTGAAATCATTTGTTTTTATTTTAAAGAGTGAAGTTAATTTAAATGCAGTGATAAAAATAAAGCTTCAATTAGATAAACATAAATATTTAATTAGGACATTCTTTTACCAATTTTGTGATGCAAGTTAAATGTAGTATTATTTGAGACTCCAAAATTGGTTTTAAATTTACAATAATAGTAAAATTATTTTTTAAAAATTATAATTTATTTTTCCTTTCTATTTTTATCTTTTAGTATTCATTATTCGTTGAATAACAGATTACTTCTAGAGAGTGGATTTTAAAAAAGTGGCCATTCCAGCCTTATTAGTATCTAATGCTGTTCTCAAACTTTATAATTATCTTAATAAGTACATTTTAATTTTAGTTAGTACTTTTGGTCTTTTTCTTTGATGCTATGATTCAATAGTACCTAAAATCAGTACTATTAGATGCATGGTCAATTAATTAAATTTCTTTTTATAATTAAAAGCACTTTCCTTAAGTTTTGTTTAAAATTTTCCTTTCATATAGGAGATGTAACAATTTAATTTTCGGAATACATCTTTATAAAATATACTTGTTGAAGTGTACATTAGTGGCTACTATCATCTGAGTTAAGTCAAGGAATAAGCAGGATGATTAATTGTGTAATTAATTTTATGGGGAAAAAGTCTCTCACAATAAGTGCACTATGGTTTGCACATTGTCATAATGAATGATCCATTTGTTAGCCACAATTTGGGTCTTCTTTTCCAAACAGAATCTTGTAATCTCTGAAGTACTTTAAAATAACATTGTTGTTTGATGGTTTGTCCCTGTTGAATAAATTCTTGGTGGACTACTCCTTTATGATAAAAGAAACACACCATCATGGTCTTAAACTATTAGCATGACAAGCATGCCTTTTTATTGTGCAGTAAATCTGGGAATTTCTCTTGCATGCTCTGATATTTTATTTCTGGTTCATACTGGAAGCACCAAATTTCATCACTCATAATTACCCTCATAAGCAGATGCATATTTAAAGAAAGATTGGTTGCACCATCAAACCGACACTGTTTCTGTACATTCATCAAGATCTGAGGCACAAACTTCACAGAAATCTTTTATTTAAAATTAGTTCTTCATCTATCAATCTCATACTTAATCATCTGTTGGACTGTATTGCATCTCACACTTTGTTAATATTAATGTGCTAATTCTTGAATTATCTGTCACATCTTCTAGCTGTAACATCTTCTAGCCCATCTTTGAACCTCTTATCAAACACTTGATTTCTTCATATTATCTTCACAATATGTCACTACTTGCAAACAGCTGTAATGTTTCAGTAGCACATTTGCTGATTTTCACACAAAATTTGATATTAACATGTTGATCAAAATTCCGATCACCCATTTTTACGGCTAAGTGTATGCATGGATATTTATTATTTTCTCAATAACTAGCTAATAACTAGCTCTATCAGTTTAAAATTTACACACTTGTTATCTTAAACATGTATAAACATGAATAGTCACACGATTTTGTTACAATTAAGTCACCACCACTTGGTCATTCTGAGAATTAAATTGTCACGCGCTGTACAATATGTAGATGAATATATAACGAAATTTTGTCATGAAGATACGAAGCTAAAATAATGATAAAATCCAGTATATTTATAAATATTATTAAACTGTGAAAAATAAATATTAAATATAATGTTAATAATTTGTGTGAAACATATTAATAATAATTACAGCTTTAGAAAGTTTAACAGTTATTAATTATTATCTTTCTGAATTTAATTCATTAACAAATATTATTACCATTTGTATCTAAATTAATCATTATTCTTTCCCTCATTTATATTGTTTTCAGTCACTTTGATAAGCACAGAATTTGGTTAGTCTCATGTCATCGGATATCTCAACATTAATTATGATAATTGGATTGCGCGTTTGTGCAACGACATTTACATCGTTAAGATACACACAACTAACAATTCTAATTCCGTCCCCGCCCCCTGTTTTAACTTTTTTACTTATTTAGAAGTGGATGCTAATAATAATAGTGAAGTTCAAGCAGAGTTCAAGATCGGGGGAAAGAGATATAATATTTACTGCTTAATTATTCTTCGAAGATTTTTTTAAAAAATTCATTTTATAAAATTTGTATAACTTACTAATGTGTTACTAACTAACATGCATTATCTCAAGTCTTTGAAAGTGTAAATATGATCTAAAGAATACTTCAATTACCCCTCAAATACTAAATGAGAATACAAAGCATATCACTTCAAGTATCATTAATTAAAAGATAATCATGCTATTTATTCTAATAATGACCTTCCTTTTTACTATTTAAATATGTCAAAAATTATAAAATTTTATTATGCTTTCATATGAAAAGTTACTACATCCCTCTTCCTGTCTATCCATATCTGTGTATGTGAATATAGGTAAAACATTTCATTCGCTCCATCTCCATTCTTTTACTCTTTTTACTTTTGTTACTTTTTTCAAGTTTTTTTTTTTTTAAAAAATTCCTTTTAAATATTGTCAATAACATTTACAACTTGTATATATCAAATTTAACAATAAAATTTGATTTTTAAATTTCATTGGAGAATATAGTTATAAAAATACTTTAATAAAAACTGGAAACTGTCTGGTTTAATAAACCTGTCAGAACAAGCTTGGTAAAATTCAAATATCTCCAAGTTTTTTTTTTTTTTTAAAAAAAAACCCACTAAAATGATCGCATTGAATTTATAAATTGTTAAGCAATGAATTTAAATTCTAAATGTGATGTTAAATTCAAATTTATTTATGCAAAAATTCTTTTTTATAACCTTATTATAGTTATTTTAGCCTCACATTTGAAGCAAAATACTGTATACTATAATATTTCAGAAAAATAAATAAAGATAACTTAGGTTTAAAATAGAATTAATACTGGCAGGTTTTGAAATCTTCAAAATTTGTAAATCTAATCGTGGCAGAATCAAGAAACATAAACCTCAGAGGAATGTCTCAACTATTTGAAGATTGAAACCGATAGAAGGAAAATACTAATCGGATTTAAGTGATAGTGACTTCTCTAGAAACCAACTCTGTAATCAGATAAATTAAAACTGATGGAAATAATATATGATTTAAAAATAATACAGAAAAGAAAAAAACACTCTTAAACTCCTTCCATTCTGAAATGTTTAAAACTTTTGAATGAATAATGCTGAAAGATTTTATTCCACAATATTATTCAGGTAAAATCCCATAATATAAATTAAAAATTGTTAAAAATTTAAGATTAGTGCAGGTATGAAAAAGCCTGTATTGTAGAAAAAATTCATAGATTAGACATTAAGTTAATAATGTGAAAGGTTCTAAAGTTGAGGATAAACTTTTAAATATTAAGCTGTTAAAATAAATTATATTAAAAAGATGATAGATAATGACAAAACTATTACTGATAATAAACAAGTATCATCAGTTGACTGTAATTTTGGTTTAATCAAGAAGACTACCATGGCTCAGTCAGTAAATAAGTTAACAAATTTGCATCTAAGTTTCCTTAATAGCTATATTAAATATGCTGCTTTCTCCTTTATTGTTGTAACTTTAGTTTGTAATCTAAAAATAAAAAGGATTTCCAATAATAAATAACATATGTATTTATTTAAGTACATGAAAAGAAATGTATATACTTGTGTTAAATTTATTTATTATAAAATTATCTATTTAATTACTTATGTTTTTTAAATAAATTTTATTACACTAAGGTTTGTCAATCTTATTTTTACCTATCACCCATCAATGGCTAAATAACTTAATATAGTGCCTCATTTGATAATATTTGGTGAAACAATAAACACATTGAAAGTTGTATATTCATATCAGATTTGATAAAATCCATTTTCAGGTTCCAATAAACAGTCTGATTAAAAATTTTATAACTTTTTACAAACAAGCTTAAGATCACACGTAACTAACCTCAAATACTCATAGACTGCCATGGACAAAGAAGTAGATCACACAATTATTACAAATTGTTTATTGTTATAAGTTATGTGTACAGGCCACAAAGTTTATTGATTGTTTAATTACATTGTTAAGCAAAAGTGTAATTGCAAACCATACATAAATGTCAATATTAAAATTGGAACATTTATAAATTTGTATCAAGTTAGCATATTTCATAAGAGACAAGAGCAACTCTGCAAAAAAATTTAAATGCCTGTTGTGCATCTGTAGTAATCTATGATTTTTCTTTTAACATCTGGAAAATAATCACTGCTCTGAAGGGTTTTAATGTCCATTAGTGGGGATAGGGACTAGGTTAGTGACCCTGGCATTACACTTTGCATATAACCATTATTTATTCATTAATAATATTCAATATTTTTTTTAAAAATTACTCAAATACCCAATTATATTTCTGAACATCTGAAATTAACTATCCATTATACAATCTTCAAACTATAAAAAATAATAAAAATGTCAAACATCATAATAGGTATTACTGAAAGTATTGTATCACTACTAACCTCGAACTAGTAAATGAATGGTCAAGTTCATGATGGCCAAATGAACCACAACCCCCTAACCACATAGACATGTAGTGACATATATATATATTATGATCAGGCCACCCTTGGTCATGACTATAATTGACTTATTAGACCAATCATTAACATACTGATGGACATTATCGGCTTACAGCCTATTGCTGATAATGTTAACATAGTAACATTTCCTGCTCATCATATGGGTATAAATTCATATTACCTAAGTATACTAAAATATTTATTAGTTCTGGTGAGACATTATTTAAAACCAGAGTGGCACCACTTACAATCTAGGTTTAAACCTATACTTTTTGAAGATATATCAGCTCTGGATCATAGATCTCAGGATTTTTAAAACTAAATGGCAACTAATTTGATGAAATGTACAAATGAAAAGTGAATAAATGCAGAACAGTTATAACAACAGTTAATTCCAGTAGCAACATTCGAGTAGTATTTACATCCTTTCAAACTATTATCATTACAACAATCATATATATATAAGGCACACACATCTAATTATAAAGTAAATATATTTACAACATATAGAAATTAATTAGTATAGTTGATAATCCACAATTTAGTGAGAAAAAAAATATGTATACAAATTTATAATTATAGTGAAAAGTAAATAGTTTATCTTACTTCAATTCTTATAATTTCATATTTAAATCATGTTGTTTATCAAAAAATCATAGTTATTCATATAAGACAATAATTTTTGTCTGTTTATAATATCCCTTGCAATAATTTTTATTTTGTTTCCTTTCACAGAGTTTTGACATATATTTTTCATTTATTCTAAAAATGATTCTTCATATGCAGATCACACAAATGTATCCAAGTGGTTATTCTTTTCTTTTAAAAGAAATATGAATTTTGCAAAGATTAATAAAATGGTCATGGCATTTCTCCATTGATCAATCCACGGTTGGCTGCTCATTCTCCATCAACCATTCTCTTTTTCTTTGGTACAGCATGTTTAACTATTTATATATGATAAAGCTAGAACAAGAATAATTCATTTATTTTTCCATGCAAGCCATTCATTTAATATTTATTGCATGTGTGTGCAAAACCATTGTTTAGTTGATTTATATTGCACAGTTTTTTACTTTTTAATTTTTAGCGCATATATATGTGTTTCCATGGTTTTCAGAATAAAATATATGAGTCCATGCTTGTAATCTCTTCAAACTGTAGACTGGATGGATTGTTGAGAATATGACAATCTTTTTGTTATTCTTTCATTCAAGATCCATAATGTGTTTATCAATAAACATATTAATTAACACACACAAAAAAAACCTCTTTACAATTATTATTAAAGTCCATTTTTTGCTAAAAACAGAGAAAAAAAATTATGATGATTGTTCATGATTGGAAATACAGAAAAAGATAAGAGAACATTTTTTTTTTCTTTTAATACTACAAACTTATACTGTGATTTTAAACTTTTATCATGAAGCTGATAAACTTAATAAAACTATTTTCTCTCCCCCTTTCCAAAACTAATTTTTACTATCAGTTAACAAAACTTTTTTTTTTTATTTCTGTATAGAATATTGGTTTGACAGAAAATGTAAATGAATCTAAGAATAACACTTTATTTAGTGAGGTTTCATAATGAAGAAAATATTTATTCTTAGTATACAACTTTTGCTATCAATTAATATTTTATAGTTTAATCTTTTACTGACTGAGGGTTTCAACAATTAACATGCTGTTAATTATTAGCTTTTATATTTAATATTCACCTTTAATATACAATGTGGCTCCACATGGCTATAATATATATTAATAATTATACATTACTGTTTTCTTATAATCAAAATGGACCCCCCCCCCCATTTTTGATATTAATCTTTAAATTATAGTCATTCCCTTTTAGTTTTCATGAGCAGAAATAGAACAGAAAAAATTCTATTACTATTTAAATAATTAAAGATTTGAAAAATTTACAATATTTAGATGTTTGTGATTGATAATCATAAATAAAATTAAGTAAGTAAAATGAACAATTTTATAAGAATGATTTACTTGGAAAATGACCATATGTCCTGGAATTAATATCAAAAATTTCTCAACTTTTTGATTAATTGATATAAAATATTAATAGAAAATGTAACTAAAGTTTTCCTAGATGAAAATAGCATAAAAGTTATGAAAATTAAATTTGATTTCCATGACAACATGTATGAAAACATCATTACATTATCCATCAAGTTTAACAATACTTGGATTAAACAAACAAAAAGACTGCTTTTAATGCACTATGCTGTAGTGGGATAATATACTTAGGAATTAAAAATTCTTGACTGAAATCATTTCTAATACTTGAATGTCACATGACTATCAAACAACCTATTAATCCATTCTTCCCATTTTAATTCTAACTGTTGAATGTGGTATATTTGTTTTTTTTATGCATTTGTCAATAATGCAATTTATCACAATAACATGAGATTACATAATAAATAATATTAAATATTGAATGCTCCATAAAGCTGATATACCACAAAAATAATCAAGTTTTGAAAATATGACAATTATCATAAAATAATTTAAATATGTTTAAAATTATTATTTTTAAATTTATTCATCAATTTCACATTATAATACATTGGTCTGAAAATTATAGCTTCTCTAAATATTTAAAATTATTCTATATTTAAAAGTTACATTGAAATAACTGTATAAATTATTCACCATCATTATTAACAATAGTTTTTTCTTTTTTTTTTGCAAAATTAGAAATTCTTCAAAGTTTCTGCATGATATAAATCCTAGGTAGAAAATAAGAATATTAGATTATAAATTAATTTGTTTTCAAAACTTACTTAATAATAACGTTGATAAAAATGAAAAACAAAAATAAATTAGTTTTTTGCAGAGATGTAATAAAAATGGCAAATTTAATAAGCATTTTTTATCATTCAGTTGGGGATAAATATCTCGTCTTTAATGAAAAACAATTATATTTTTAATTAACACAAGAAATCTTTTCAGAAATGTACTTTTGCTTAATCAGTGAATGTTATTCTACAACTTGAAGCTCTTCATTTTCAATTTATAATTTAAATAATCGTCTTTAAAATGGTTTTTATTGAACAGAGTTGAAAATTTTAGATGTAACATCTAAAACATTTTTTTGTATTTAATTTTTTTGTCACACGAAACTTGTTAGAAGATAATATAGTGATATGTTAATGCATGTAGAAATTGTTCTTGTAAAACGAATTAAGCCTAATTTGTAACCTACCACTGTACCCACCTTATCAATATTAATGGAAATTAGTTTAAAGAGAAAATTGATATTATTACATAAATTCATAACATGTCACAAAAACATTTCTTGCCTTCCCAATGATTGATTACTTTCAAAAGTTCTTCTTTACTCCAGTAATCTTGAAATACCAAACAAAATAAATACTATTAACTCATCAGTATTATTTAAATCATTTGACTCATGAATTGCAATGAAAATAAAACATACTTTAAGGAAATAAGATCATCTAATGTTGGCACAAAATAAAGTTTAATATTTCAGAAGTGCTAATAAGAATATTAAAATAAAAAATAGATTTACAGTGAATGATTTATATATTCTTGTTCTCAATTCTAGACACTTAAGATTGACTCATATAATAACATTTAAGTTCAGAAATAAGATGGCCACTCTTATTTCCTTAAAGTCTCTATTTTGTAGCTGGGGTGTGAGTATCCTTGAAGTTTTAACAACCTGTTTAATGGCACCGGTAAAGAGAATTAATTACCTTCTATATAGTTACAATTTAAACACTGCACTTGTAAAATTTATTGAGTATTACTATCCAATTAACAAAAAAATATTTAAAAAAAAAATTGATATCATACATTGATTTGATATGCATTTCTGTTGCTTTAAAATAATTCCAAAATTGTTGTTTTAATCAATCTAATAAATAAATAATTAAATGACTTTATTATGTGGGAGTTCATAAAAAGTTTGAAAACTGGTAATGCTAAAACTGGAATCAATCTGTGGATCTTGCTCTCCAAAGTCTGATATTAATAAGTGCACTAAATCACACATGGCAATCAATCAGATAACAAAATCATAAGCAAGCATTTCAACCATACCATTGATTTATTGTAAGGCATATAAATCAAAAATATTTTTCAATGATACTACACATTAGTATGTTTAGTATAAATAATCACATGACTGATTAACAATTTTTTTGCAATAATCAGATTGAACACTACAATCATAGTATATTATTAATTTATGTCAATAATAAATTATTTAGTGGATTATAATGATATTCTTCAAATACACTGTAGTTCATTATTTTGGGACAACTACAGTAAAACCTTAGCAATTAGCTTACTGATATTTTAACATTGCTGTTGAGTTTGAATTTGACATATAATTTAGCCATTACAAAAGTCTTTAGGTACCGTTAATCAATGTCTATTGTTGAAGCTTATGCTTATATAACTTTCTATGGCTAATATAGAAGTTACTTTAGAACAATATTTCTTAAACTTTTTTTTACTGATGATCTTTTTCATAAGATAATGTTTTGTAATAGTTGTTTGTCAAATTTTGCTTTGATCTTAGGTTATAAATAGTAATTCTAAGTATTCTATTACTCACACTGCTATGAAATTGTGGCATAGTCTGCTTTTACAGACACATCCAGAAAACTGATGATGAATACAAGACATCAGAAAAAGATTTCATTAAATTTGATTACAATATACATGATTGAACTTAAAAAATAATTTTTGCTTCAAAGCAATTCTTTTTTTGATTGCAGTTTTTTTTTTTTTACAGCATTTTAAGTAAAAGTAATTACTAGTTGAAACAATCTTATTTGCACTGTGATTAATGAAGTTTGAAGGTAGAATCAAAAAAAAAAAACCATTAAGTTAAAGAATTTACATTAATTACTTAGAAAAAATAAAATTATATTTTTTAAAATTAAATTAAAATATTTTAAAATTAAATTATATATTTTATTCAATAAAATGTTATTTATGTTCTACTTTAATATATAGAGAGAGATTAGATAAAATAATAGATACATTTTATATTAGCACTATATTTTTGAGATCATGTAATTTAGAAATAGAAATATGTACCAACATAATATGGTAATTTGGTATTAGAACTGTAACACGGAGCATGTATTAGACCTCCTGCACCTGATCATATTCATATCAATCTGTTGATAACTTTGTAATCTTGGGATCTGACCAAAATAACATGTTTACAGATCTTATATATGATTTTTTTTGGCAAAAAAACAAAACAAAACAACGTATACACAGATCTTGTACATGGTATTTTGGCAAGATTTACAAAGTTATCAGGAGATTGTTACGAATGTCAACAGGTGCAGTAGGTCTAATATATGCTCCGTGTTGCAGGACTAAAAATAAATAAAAGTAAAAACAATATAATTTTAAACAAGACATTCAAATATGTATGATTTGGACATTAACAACTTTTAAGAACATTTGAAATCAAAAAAAAAAAGTGATTTGAGAACTTAATGAAGAACATCATTTGAAATCAAAGTACCCATAATATTTATTATTTATTTATAATAAAACTGCAAGATGGTGGGAAGATGTATCAAACAGAAAATTGGCATTAGTTTTATACATTGCACATATTACAAATTATTGATGCCCAATTAGTTGAAACCTTCAAATCCAATTGTTTAATGTTTTGTTGATTTTAAAGATGACGATTGTATCCAATAAATGTAAAAAGAATGTAACATGATAGAATCAACTATGATTTAAAATCCACACTTACTGAGAACGCTTTCAGACAATACGCATGAAATCATAGTAATGCAAATCATTTCAGAAGTCGAATAATATCAATTAATTGTAAACTTCACAAGTTGAACATTTATGACCAAGATGCTATTTCAAAGACACTGGATGACTTAAAGTATGACTTCCTTAATGAATTGCAATTTTTCCTGAGTACTGTAAACTTTATTTTTAACTATTTTTTTTTTAAAAAGCCTATTAGCCACATGGCTTTTTTCCAACGGTATAACATGAAGATGGAATTATCATATGGACAAATCTGCATGAATCCATCTCAACTGCAGAACATAACTTTATGGAGAATTTTGTTCATCTCATGATGCAAACATTCAGATAACTATTATCTTTCCAAATGATAATATTCCAAAGTAAAATTCCTGTAATCAAATATTTCTTTGAGAAATAGAAGAGGGTTAGACATCTTCTATTATAACTTTATCTTTCCTATTGCACTGCCAAATCCATATAATATTAATATCATCTATGTTCTTTAATAGATTTAATTATATAAAAAATAGAAAGAGGGAGCTACTAAAATATAATGGTGAAATTTAAAAATTTAAATTTAGCAGTTAAGATTTGGAAATATAAATAGAAGGTAGATATAATATATATGTTAAAAAAATATTATAGTTTAAAGAAAATTATACATATTGAATGTTGATATAATGAATAATAGTAATGTAAAATATAAAAGTATGAATATATAATGTTAGAGATAAATATTAAATTAAGAATAAAATAAAAAATAAATGAAATAAAAATAATATATATATACGATTATAGGAAGTATTGATTGGTAAATATAGAAAAGACTAAAATGTATAACATATATAGAGATATATAAAAATATATGTAGGTGTATAAATAATTATTATAAGATATAGTATATATATATAAAATGTAAAATTATATATATTCATGTATCTGTATTGTAATTGTTATAGTTCTGAAGAAGATTGCTGGGGCAATTGAAACTGTCAATAGTGGGTTATAAAAATCATTATAAAAAGTAATAAAGAACATAAATGATATACTTCCTAATTACTTATTTAAATATTTATAGAAACTCAACAATCCAGTCATTCTTAAACAGTGCATAAAAAGTCAATATTATCCACATATTTTTCAAGGAATCCAAAGCTTATATCCATAAAAATTATTTAATATTTCTCTAGATATTGTTTAAAGTATCCTTTATACAAAGAATATACAGTGTCTGGTGCAATGTGAAGCCTTACATTAGTGGTTGGCAACCTTTTTGCTATGAATCACCAAGAGTACATAATATCATATGTATCTAGTTTACTGACAATTTAGGATTAGATATTAAAAATGACAACATTAACATTTTTAACTTTATTTTGTTGTGTCACACTTAATATAATTTATATATTGTACCCTTTACCCGGTTCCCTATTAAACCGTATATAAAAGAGATTGAGAGCTTCAAAATAAACATGACATAGCGTAAAGATTTATTTATTTTCTTATATCAATAGTTGTTCATTATCAACACAAGGGAGCGCCAGATACGATGATTTAATTTACAATTTAATTTCTCGCATCACCTTACGTCATATCAAAACGATTTCGAAGTCTAATCCCCGCCCATAAGCTCAAACTCCCAGCATGGACCAATAGGGTCACTCAGGGTCGCGATGTAATTGTTTTCAAGATTATTATTCTGGTAAAAGACACAATACTAACCAATGGAGAAGAAGCTTGGTTGATTAACAGATCGGTCCAAGCATTGGACCGGGTCATTGGTTATTTGCAACTAATACGGATGTTCGGTTTATGTATCATTAAAAAAAAACAATTAGAAGCTTATAATATCATCCCCCCCTTTATCATACAGTCCTGTAGAATTATTTACACTAGCTTTATTGACATTTATTTACATTTACTATTAATAGGCCCTCCCAACTCTTAAACCTATCTTAATTACATAATAAGTAAACATCGTGACTTACGGCACGATGTTTATAAATGACATTTTAAAAGAAACAAACAAAAGAAGGATAAGAAAGATGAATCTAAAGTAAAATAATTAATTGCATGAATAAATGCTAACTTTATTAATAATCAAAACAAAAAAAAAAATATATAGATTTAATTATAGGAAATGATTTGAGAAATGCTCGACTTGTTTAAATACTAAAAAAAATTTATTGAATATAAAAAAAAAAAAGCAACATTGATTAACAGTTTTATTTACACGCACATACGTGCATTCACGCACTCGCACAGAAAAGAACATATTACGCATAATAAACATGGATGATAAAATACATATTTCCTTTTATATTTTGAAATTAGGTGTGTTATAGATTATAAGATAATAATTAAGGTCAAAGTTCATAATTGAAAAGTCCTAAGATTTAAATATGAGGAATTGCATAGTATTTGATTTACGAAGGTTGAGATTAAATTAATAAGTTTTAAATATGAGGAATTACGGATCATTTTATAGTTTGATTTACGAAAGTCGAATTTAATTAATTATGAGATTGCCTTTTAAAGTTTACGTAAAGAATGAATGAAAGCATTATAAAATAAAGTGTTTACCTAGGATTTTTGCTTAGTCTTCCGCTGCTTCTAATTTGGTGAGGGTTCGAACATGGTAGATGATGTTTTCCATAATACGAGGTTATTCATTTTTTTTAAAGTTCAGCGTAGTAGGTTTGGACGATTCATGTATTTCAAACGGAACAACATTATTGGACTGGTTGGAGCACTATTTTCGGATGGTACTGTTGTTGAGCATTCATAGCTATGGAGATGTTCTGGCAGCGGAGCGTCGATCAATCACTGAAGGGTTTCCTAGCCCATCATGACGATCGACGCTCTAAATAGTGATTTCATTGCGATCATATTGAATAAATCGGATAGCACAAACAAAATGAAAAATGCGATGATTACTGAATGAATGAATGAATGAATGAATAATCTCTTTAGATTTTGCTTGATATTTATATGGGTTGGATATTATCTGAGGATCGAATCTCCACCCAGAGTTCAATATTCTTTGAGTTGTCGTTAGGGTCCGTGTCCTACGTAATGTTCACTCAATCCATATGCTTGAGGCAATCTTAGGTTTAGGCAATCTCATATTGCAATCTCAGTTAAAAAAATAAAAATACTTATTCACACCTTTGATGCATACGTGTGTGCGTGTTTTAAGAGAACAATCTAATTTACATTAGTTTAAAAGTCGAGCATTTAATCTTTCTCAAAAATCATTTCTATAAGCTTTTAACTTTTACTACAGTTATAATTTAAAATAAACCCCTTTTAATTACCCCCGCGGCATATACAAGTAGAAATCATTTATTGAGATTTAAAATGGCATATTAGTGATGATTTATATTTTATTTTTAGAGAATATTATTATAGTAGATTATATGAAAGCCTTAAACTATTTAATCAGAAATATTAACATTTTATTTTACAGTGTATTTTATAAAGTATTGAAAGAAAACTATATCTATTTTTTATCATAAGTTGAAAGTGAGAAAAAACAGAGTGTTTACATTGCTTGTGTGTGTGCGTATATATCTGTACCGACTGATTCAGTGTGATATTTGAAATTATACATGTTCTAATTTATCATAATTGAGGATATATTTTAAATACCTATTCTTAAGGAATTATCTAAATGCAAATCTATATGGCTTGTTTAATGTTTTCAAATATAAAAAAAAAACCCATACACTTACAATTATATGTCATGGCACAATATGAAAAAAATTTTAACGCATATTATTTAAAATAGGATAACTATTTTCTCCAAGTTCCCAAACAGTTAATCATTATGTGCATCTAAAGTAATATCATTTTGTAAATTTATTATTTCTAATTCCAGTTCTTATTAAGTTTGAAATATGTTGAAATTAGAGTAAGTATATTATTTTCAGAAACATTAAATGGGTTTATGAAAAATCTTACAAAAGACTTTAATATCACAAAATCTTCAAACCTGAAAGAAAACTCTTCTAATAATATATTAACAATTTTTAAATATGATGTGCAGTAAAATGTTCATTATTCAAATTCTCACTAACATGTGTTATATTTACGATAGGCAAAACTCTTTATATGTATTGCCACTTAGTGCAAGCCAGAGTAATCAATGGATGCCAGAAGGCTTGTGCATAAATTCCCCATCTAGTGCCTACTCATCCAATATCCCCAGACTAGTTTCTGGCTCGTGGCCTTTCTCAGTGAGTAGCCTTGGATCGGAGAGCACTGCACTTAGATCTTAGGATCTAATGCAACCCTCCAGTGGCCACCTTTTATTTCTACTTAACTACAAAACTATGAGACTCAAATTGAAAACACTATAATATTTTCAATCCAAGCTCATCAGCTTATATATTCATTCATTGCTTACTCTGACTTGCATTGAGTGACAATAAGTATAGAGAGTTTTGTCTGTTTTAATAACAGTTAAGAGCAAGCATAAGAAATAGTAATCATATGATGTTTATATTTAGGACATAATTTTTTTATTAGACAGGATTTCAATAATCAACTTACATTTGAATGCCATTACTACACTAATGGTATTAGTGAACTGGTAATTTCTCTCTTACAATTTTAGATTTAATGCATCAAATTTTGTCATTACATCTGTCAGAAATTTGAAATCAATTAATTAATCTGTTTTCTAATTAATGCAATAAATTCTTTAATTTTTGACAAAAAGATAAATCAGCTAAGTATTTTATTAAAGCCACCTTGCCTGCACATAAAATAAGGTTGATGAATTGAATGTCATTATCTTCAAAAAGTAATTTTAATAAATTGCTTTGTTCCTGGTCTTATGAAAATAATTTTTAATATAATTAACATTACATATAGTTATATGATATAAATTTAGGAAAATAAAGAACCTTGTCTATATAAAGCAATAAGTCTCTTTTTCTTAACAGTCATTGCAAGTACACAATCAGTAGTAAAGGACGTTAGTTTTTGTATTGGTAATTTTTTATCTGTTGCATAATTTTCAAAAATAAAAAATATATACCCCCCCCCCCCAATGTACCTCTTCAATGACAGAAGTTAAAAAAAAAAATTATTGTATGTAAAAAAATCATTAAACATTAACATCATGCAAATTGCTAATTGTGATTTATCTGTTATATCTTGATTCATCCCGTTGCAGCAAAAAGAAAATACATTTTTCCATATCACTTTCTAATTATCTCGCCAAACAAATGTCAATCACTTCAATTCTACTTCTTGCTAATAACTATATTGTATTTGTAGTTAAGACTATTTGTTTCATTTTTACATTTTTAAGAAAATGAATTTGTATGGCTTTTCTTTAATTGCTAGCAAATGCGATATGCGATATTTTAAACAAGGCGATTCGTCATTAATGTTTTAGATTATTGAAGTGGTCTAGTAAAAAAAAAAAAAAAAATGTCATTAAATAATATAAAATTTTAAAGAAAAAAAACTTTTTTCTTTATTTCAGAAATCACTGAATCATCCAGTCAGGATCAAAATTCATAGAACAGTTTTGAAATGTTTTTCAATATTACTAAGGGGTTGTGATATTATTACTGCATAATAAGTATATGCACTTGCTTTTAAAATCAATGAAGCAATATTGCTTTTCCCAATAATCATTAAAATAATATGTTCTTTTTCTTTTATCAATAATAAATTTTGAATAAAAATATTACATAATTTACATACAACAAATCAAAGATCTCACATGCAAGGAGTCGGGAGTATGCAAACCTTGTGGCCAAGTATGGAGTGAATCTTTTGGTAGATCCATTTGAGATGGAAAATCATGAGCTCACTGTAGAAAGTGATTATAATGTATTGTATTCAGGGAAATGACTTAATCATCTGAATATTGAGGCCATCTACATCCAACACACACCTCCCATATGTAACAGACCTTACAATCTTCTCAATTTTGATTCCAGTAAAATTAATTAAAAATTAATCTCAGGTGCCGCACTGCTAATCCTTGTCCTGTATTCCAATATTTTATTTAATCCTGTTTATTTAATCCGTTTAACTCAATTTAGAATTGTTTTATTTGATTTTCCAATTTTTAAAAATGCATCAAAGTTCTATCTGGTTATATCAAATTTTTTATTTTTTTAAACTGCTGCAATGCTCCAATTTAAAAATTGCTAAAATTTTATAATTACTACTAATTATAAACAAAATAATTTAATATATCAAGCACACAGTTTCTATATTTAATTATAAACAACTTTCTTACAATTTATATGTACAAAAAATTCTATTGAAAGATAATTAAAATAAATGATTGTCTTATTTTAACCATGCAGTTATTATAATTTTGTTGCACATATGTTTTGAATTCATAGATTGTATCTTGATGTGTAATGATAAATAGAGCATTCTATATTGCAACAGATGTATTGGTGGTTTAGATCAGAGGTGGGTAAACTTTTGTGGTAAATGACCATATTTTTTAAGTTAACATTTCATATTTAGATACATAAGAGTACATTGCGTGGCAACTTGTACTTGTCCAAACATTTTTTTTTATTTTTCCAAAAATATCAACTCTTGATCTCTGCAACTTCATTAATTCCATTGATAAGTTATTCAATAATATTAAAATTATCATGGATAACTTTTATAAATATAAGAAACTGAGTTACATCTGTTTTTTCCATATTTTTATCAAGTGCAGTGGAATACAATATTAGCTGGAAATAATTCAGACTCATATAGCTATTTGAGTTAGATAGCTCGATTTGAAGACATATAGGTGTCTGAAAATTTTAGATTTTCTACTTACTAATTAAGTATCAGATAAATGCTGTTCTTAAGTTGGTATTTTAGATCTAGTGTCTGAATACCCTAGTGCCTCACTGAGGAGAGCCAATAGCTCAAAACCAGTTTGGGGATGGGGATAATTTTAGATAGAGATTTTAAAGGTCTTCTCTTGTGGCAATTATTAATAAAGCTTGGTTGGAGTTATTATCCAGATCAGTCATTAATTAACAGTTCAAATTTTTACAAATGACTTCAACTGATATGATGATCATCCTTCAAGATAAACTACTTCTTTTAAATTTATTTTATTTTTTAGATATAAAATTTAACTTCTTTCAACCAGACATCCTTTGATAAATGAATGTCTTATATCAAAATCCTCTTTATGTTAAATTCTTTAAATAAGGATATGCTTTCTAAACAAATAAAGAAAATGTATTATAAAAAATATTTTTCTCACTATTCATCATTGAAGAGTAATTTTCTTGCCTAGTAAAATTATAAATTTAATCATTTAAAGTTTTAAAAACATGTAAATAATTATTTCCAAAAAAAAATTCATTGTTAACTCAATTGCAATTGTCTAATGTTGATCGTAACAATATTCATATGAAACAACATTGATAACAGCTATATTATCATGACATTAAATTTGTTAGATTATATTTACAATTTTATAAATAAGAGTACCAAACTCTCCATATAGTAGTGCCATCAAATGCAAGCCTTTGTAATCAATTACCAAATAGGTAAAATGTAACTTCTGGTGCTTTGCATTAGATCCTGAGATCTAGGTTCAGTGCTCTCAAATCCAAGGCTCCTCGCTGATGAAAGCCACAAACAAAAAACTAATCTGGGGATGTTGAATGAGTAGGCACTACATAGGAACTTTATGCACAAATCTTCCTGCATCCATAGATTATGAAGGCTTGTACTTGATGGCACTACTGTATGGAGAGTTTGTTACTCATATTAACAGCATGGTACTATATTAAATGGTGATCATGTGATAGTTTGATGATTTTATAAATATTAAAATAAAATGAGTTTAAAAAGATTTAAAATGTCATCTATATGCAATTATATCACCATTTTTTATGATGAGAAAATATAAAAACATTAAATATAATTTTTATTTGTTTTAGTGCAGAACAGTCTTTGAAGAGTTTGCCTTTGAAAAGAATGATCTGCACAAAAAATAAATGAAGTTTATATTTAATGTTCTTTGTATTTGCTCCAAATAAAAGGCATTAATACAAATACATAAAGATGATCATACTTCAATGATGGAGTTTTTTTATAGTTAACTGAAAGTTAATAAATAAAAATTTTATTCATTATATTTTAATATTAAAAAATTCTTGTTTATATATAGTCACTATATTCTTTTAAAATGTCATCAAAAATGATGTTCTTGATTGATATTATTTACAAGGATCACATAAAATAATTTCAAGGGTTACAGTATGACTACCAATTAGTTTATATTCTATATCAGTGGTCTTCAACCTTTTCACACCTGCGGACCGGTAAAAATAAGGATAAGGTTCCGCGGACCAGCAAAAATAAGGATAAGGTTTCGCAGACCGGCAGAAGTCTATATATAAATTTTCTTAAAGATAAGCATAATTGTTATAACTGATCAAAACAACAATGTTAAATATATAAGATAAAGTTTTATATATATATGGAGTTTATATAATAAAAAAAAATTTTTTGAATTTTTTTAGAAAAGTAATAAAAAATTTAATTCTACCCCCCCCCCCCTGTAAACATCCGTGATAACTAGAAAAACAAATTAATTTATGAATGATTGATTAGATTTTGTTTTAGTTCTGTTTTCTTTTTTTTTTAATTGGGTAAAAATGAGATGAAAAAATAAATAAAAATTGGCTATATTAATTAAAAGTTTAAACTCTTATTATTTATTATTACAAACTTTTTACTGCCCGTCTAGTACGCGGACCTGCAGAAAAGTTTCGCGGCCCGGCACCGGGCCGCAGACCAAGGGTTGAAGAACACTGTTCTATATGATCTTAGATACATGTATGAGTAGACTAGAATTTAGATAAATACAAAAATGTTATTTTTCATATATTTTTATTAACTCAGATTTTATATAATTAGTAAAAAGAATATTTAAGAATGGCTAGAATAAAAAATTTCTCAACTCTTAGTAAGATTTAAACATCTGACTACGTTCTATTATCTAAACATTCTTAAGCTGCTGTCAACACAACAATTACTGATATGATACTTCTCCAAAATGTATAGTCTTCTAACTGAGTTGTCAGATTTATCAACATATTCTTTGTTATAATAAATCAATGAAAATGATAATACTTTATTCATAATTTTCACTGCTTTAATACTATATTTGAATATTGGAATAATCAGTGTAATTGTAAAATTATTAATAAAATCAATATAAAATCCAAAATATTTGCTTTATTATCTTCATTTGAAAATATTTTTGTTATGCAATTATATATGATTCCTTTATTAATAATGGTAGATGATTAAAATTATGTTAATCCATATATTTAATAATGATTTGTAAACAACCCCCTCCATCTAAAAAATGAAAGAATAAAAAAAAAAGTTAAAGACATATTTTGAATAATTATAGAAACCAATCATACAATACAAATATACCCATATTCTATAATGCTGCTTTTTAATTTCTGCAACACACTTTTTTTTTGAAGATTTCAATCGGAATCATAGCTATCCATTACATTGTACTCTCATTTTTTTGATAAAACAATCAATATTTGTAATTCTTTAGAATGGTTTAAAAATAATATTTATAATACAAATCTAAACAAGATCTTCTCTTTCACAAAAACCATACCTAAGTTCATCATAAAATACTTTTTTAGAAAGTCTGTCACATACCCAATTAATGAAGGCGTACTTTTATAATAGTAGATTATATACAAAAATTGAACACCATACTAATTAGAATTGTTTTTTTATATATATGTCAAATGCATTGACCAGAAAGCAAACCCAGATTAGCTGCTTGGAAGGCAGCTATGCTAACCACTAGGCCACCAACGCTTGACCATACTAATTACGCTTATTATTTTGCCAATATATAATTAGATTTTTAAATGAAATTTTTCTAGTGCCTTTATACAATTCATACAACAACAACAAAAAGGCAACATAACAGCTCTATGTACTATTAGTTTAAATATAGTAGTTTTATTACTATGATAAACTAGCATGGTTTTTGATTTGTTAAATATAAAAATTTATTAGAGTCTCTGAATCATAGCTTATTATTTAAGTCTTCCTTTATTATTTAAAAAAAACTATTAAGATATTTAAATAGATTCAGATAGTGAAGTTGATAAGCCTTCAAAATAACAACTACTGAAAAATGTTATTTCATCATAGTTGATAAAAGACTTAAGTTTTTTTGAACATTAATTAATAAACCAAAGTGTGAATAGGCTGCATTTTAAATATTTTAAGATCAGGTCCTGACTGGCAAAAATAACACAATCTAAAAGCAAAAAATAAAATAAAATTATTGTTTTTATTTTTAATCAATTTACATTAAAAACTTCACCATTAAACCAGTATCATAGATTGATGACTATTTCATGAAGCCAACCATAAACATTTTTTAAGATTAATAACTAATCTTTCTTATTGCATTGCCAAATGAATATAATATTAAATCATTTATGCACTTTATCACTGTTTCACAATGGCAATTTCGATTGCCCCAGCAATCTTCTTCAGAACTACAACATAATACAAATATATGAATATAAATATACTTGTAATAAATTAGGCACTCAAGGTACATGTACTAAGGTTATAGCCTTATTTAAGTATTATATGTTCATGTATATTTATATTTTGTTGTAGTTCTGAAGAAGATTGCTGGGGCAATCGAAACTGTCAAAGAGGATGGTATTTGAAGCATTGTAAAACTGTGATAAAGTGCATAAATGATTTAATATTATATTGTCAAAGATTGCTGACATAAAAATGAAAAATAAATTTGGAATTAGTACATTTTCTTGTTTGAAACCAAGTTTCAATTCAAATGCTTTAGATTTCCTGCCAATGGTACTAACACTTCTTCCCATTCTAACAGACCAAAGACTGTATAAAACAAATATACTATGATAGACAACCAACTAATTTCAAACAAGATCACAAAGTGGTTTGATTAATTAAATCAAATGTGAGTAAATCCATATATAAATCACTCCTTTTCTTCTGTTATTTTTCTTATATTAGTTTGGAACCAAAAACAATAGGTATAATGTTTCTTGATTCTCATCTAAATACACAGTGAGTCTCTAGTAACTATTTTATTATTAGAAGCAGCTTATTTTCTGTAATAAATTAACAATGATATTCTATAGTAATTAAAGGTACTTTTTTATTCTCAATATTTTCACCAACATCCTTAAAATCAGATTATGGTCCACATTTTTAATGTATCATCATATTTTAAATTTTCTATAGTTATCTCATTAAGACATGCAATCTTTCCATTTTTAAGATTATAAAAATAGCTGTTTTTACTTCATTAAACTGAGTATTTTTATTAAAATTTAAATTAGCACAGAAAATGAATATAACATTAGATATCATTATCTTAATTCTAATATGATTATTCAGAAAGTGATCAAAATAACCTTCTATCCGTTTGAAATACCATCATTTTCATATAAATAATTATATTCATGGCTTAATAGGATTCTGCTCTCATTTTTCAGGTCCAAGTGTTGTAGTTTTTTTTTTCAATGTATCTTTTTTGCAGCTTTATCCACCAATAATTTTTAATTCTGTTTCTCAATTGATAAATTTTTGCCTCTGTATTATTATAAATTTGTAATTTCTTATTTTACTACATAAACAACACCACATATTTTCTGATAATTAAGTCTCTAATAATAGGATTGTTGGCAAAGAATCAGTCAAGATTCTTTTTTTAACTGATACCAAAAACAAGTTTAATAATCCCCTCAACATCCTTTTTATATAGTCTTGACAATCCAAATTGCAATTCTAGTGTTTAAAGTTTAATAACTGCTTCTAAAAGACAAACATAAAAATATTGACACCAATGGTTTTTATTTTTATATAAAAATTATGGATATATTGTTATAATTCATTTCTTTCAAGTGAGTTTTAAAAAAAAAAGTGTACACAGCAAATCAAGTTATGTTTTCATTATCTATCATTATGTGGATGAGATAAAATAATTTTATACTTATTTTTTTGTGAAATTAAATTGTTTTTATGATTAGTTAATTTAATATTTTATAATAAATGTTCACTTTGTGACAATTATTAACAGATTTTATGTTTTATCCAAACCTGAAGATTAATTAATTAGATATATTTGTTTTATATTTCCAGAATGTATTATCTTTTATTCATTTATTATGTACACATATGCGTATGTACATGTAAGTGTGGCGACTGACGTAGTATATCTCTAAAGATAAAGTTGTATGGCTAATATCAGTAGCTCAGATCAATTTCACTGTATCAAAGAATATAGTTTCTTGTATCTTGTATCGAACGGTTCATTTACAAACAACCATTAAATTCTCATTTCTTGAAATCAAAAAATGCTTGCATTTCTAATATTTTAATTTAAAATAACACAATAAATAACCTGTTGACGTTTTGAACTAATCTGCCAGTGATTTTTCTATTATTCCATCGCAACAAATTGCAGCCTTACTAATTGTTTAAATATATTTGAATACTTTTGTAATATAATAAATGTAAATAAATCATTCTTTTTTGTTAAACCAAACATTCGAACAACAGATGTTAAGGTAAAACAAAACGAAATCTTAAATTGTTTAGTAAATAATACAACTGATTATCTTACTCTGCACAATAATCAACAAACAGATAAATCTAAAAAGATGAAATATGAGTTGTCAGTGAGAATTAATGCAAACATATGGTAAATATTAAACCATCAGTTCCAAAAATTTATTTGAAAAAAAATTCTAAACTTTGAAGTTTGCAATAAAAACGTTATTTATTTTTTTTAAATAAATAGTTAAAAAGAATTCAACTGCTTCACAGATTTAAAATCCCAACAAAAATTTCTAACAAATTTAGTTATTTTATGAAGATTCATTTAAATCAACTATTAACATAATGCACATTAACCAAGCAGATCTGTTAACTTTGAAGGGGTGAGTGATAGTCATGTGATTAAACTAACAATAAAAAAGATAACAGTACTCTTTCTCATCTATTTTTAAATAGTAATATATATATAATTTGAAACGAATTTACAATTTATAATAATATTTGAAAATCAGGCACTCTTCACAAATCTGGAGCTTAATTGTAAGCATGGGCATGGCAATAATATTGGCATAAGCATGGGATTTGGGTTTACATCATCAGATTTTCAATGATATGGATGGCTGAACAGTCGGAGGTTGGAATAGATTGAAGCCTGTCCATTAAAGTATGAAGATTTGCTATCTTAATATAAAATGAGCACTGATTATATATATGTGTGGGAGATGATAATCTGGACCAACTGATGAGTGCTGATTTAGCACAAAATACGGATATTGATGATTGGTGATTATTTATCTTTTTAACATGTGTGTGGTCACGTGTATTAGTTGTATGAGATAGTATGGATAGTTGAAGGGTGCTTGAAAATCTAATTTATAATAATATAAATGTGATTAATTTACATTTTTAAAGTGTATTAGTGGTTAACATAAACACAGCTTTCTTCATACATTCATATTTTTAACATATGTTTTAAGAGTATGCAATGATTTAATCTTATGTAAGAAAAAATATTCATCTAAGAGAAGGAATTAATAATAACATAATACTATTCATTTTTATCAAAATAATTATTTATTATGATAGTAATCAAATAGTATGTTTGTTCAGGAGACCATAAAAAATGTGAGCACCAGAAGTAATAAAATTGAGCTGTGATCCACGAATCCTATTCCTGAGACCACTATACTGTCATTGCACTGACCCATGTAGCATCTTTATTATGTTATGGATAAAAGATAATGAAGACAATAAATATGTTTTAGTTTATGTGAATGTTAATTTGATGTCAAAAACATTCACAAAAATACATTTTAAAAAAAAACTAATTTCTCATATGACAAAATTTCATTTGGCATTATAAAATATATGGTTTATTCATGGCTCAGGAGAAAAATTAATGGCTTCTATGGTATCCATCTATTATGAATAAAGAAATCATAAATAATTGTATAACAAAAGGCTTGTAACGTTGTGTGAGAATTATATACCTGCACGTTTTTGATATGTGTACAAGTATATACAAAAAAGTTGAAAAATATTCTTCTATAAAATAAATTATAGTAAACAAAACTTAATTGTTCTGTTTATTATTTCGGAAGAAATAAATATAAACTGATAAAAGAAAAATGTTTTCCCTTCTTAAACTTTTCAATTTCTATCATTAATAGAACATGATAGCGAAAAAGCAAAATTTAGGAAAACTATGAAATCTATTTGTCAACATCTTATTTCATAAAAACTATTATTATAGGAAGAGAAGTTTGATATATTTTTTAAATATGCTAAGAGAAAAATTGGTAATTATATGCATTTATTATATGTCTTGAATGAATTAAAAATAAGTGATTACAAAATATAATAAATTAATAAATATCAAGATTGTATAATACTTAAATAATAATCCTGTAAATATTTATAAATTATTAAAATTAGTTTTCTTCTTTTTTTTTTCACTGACATTTTTGTAACTTTAATTTTATTTATTTTGTGCTCCTATTAGTTGAATGGGCGTAATAACTAACGGTGGATGTTCTATGAAAACAACTGTTTTTGTTTTTTTTAATAATTACGTCTTTTATATATATACAACTTTATTCATATTTTTAATATCTAAGCATTTATATATTAAATATTTTTTCATAAAAAGGATAAAATCAAGCATATATTTATTCTAGCTATATATATATGAGAGACAGTGACCTGGGCCAACTGATGAGTGCTGGTTCAGCACGAAATGCACTTGGGGGTCATTTGTATTTTATTATATCTTTATTTGTATGAATTTGAAAAGAATTGAGGAAGTGTGGATGTGTTTACCATATCTATAAAGATATTACATACGGGACAGAGAAAGGTAAATAATTCCGTGTGTGTAAATTTTAAAAAAATCAGATATATTAATCTTTAACCGAGGTTTAAAGTTTATATATGTGCTAGAGATAATCTCTAGCTTCGAAAATGATTAGTAATAATCATTGGTGTATTTATCTGAAATAGATGGCGTCAAAGTTGTGAATGGAGGGAGTTTGACAATGGTAAATGAAAAATGAAACAATTTAAATCCATGAAATAATACAATATAAAGTTATAGTGGCTGTGGTAATATAGTATCAAATGATATTAATAGAGCCTAAATAGTATCATATCTGAATGAAATGTACAAAGCATACTTACATTGTTGAAATTATTTTTATTAAAATCATCATATACATTAAGAGTATTATTTAATCTGCTATTTGCTTTATATGTGTATATTTTGACAATATACATATATATTAGAGCAACTGTAATGAGCAAATCTATTAATAAATGTTGCATAGTTGATTCTTTAATGAGGTGATCATTTGGATTTATGAGTTTTATTGATAAAGAAACAATAATAAAGACAGACAATTCAAAATCAGAAATGACAAACCCAAATTTAATAATTAAAATTAATATTTGACATTTTAATACTAACTATCATGTAAAAAAAAAATTGTTAACAGAATATAAAGAAACAAAAAAATTTGTTGTCATATCCTTTTTTTTAATAATAAAAAAAAAGGGTATTTATATATTAGTCCAGTGGTGACAAAAGTTGCTGGCACAAACAAATGTATATATAGACCAAATTAAACATTTTATAATCTTTTAAAAAGGAAATGAATTAATTTTTTAAGTGAATACTAGATAACATTCTGATCAGGAGAAAGTTGTTAATCAAAATGTTGGTTTTGCTGCAAATTTTACAGTTTAAAATAAGCTGTAATGTCATGAAAAAATACTAGCAAAAGTAAGGTATACAGGTGATTTACTATTAGTGTATTGTAAAATAAAAATTGAAATTTGTTTGAAATCCTTACTTGGTATTGAATATTTTGATAAAATTGCTTTTATTGAAAAAATTTAAAATTCCTGCTAATTTTTCAAAGTCCGCCATCAATAAAATGGTGATAGAATAAGGAAATGGATTAAGTGTGGAAGTTTTATTATGTGATTGTGAAATTTGAAAACATTTAAAAGTTTGTTCAACAAAAGTTTAATGAGGATATTTGCTAATTTAGCTGACCATGTTAATTTTTCCTCACATTATTTTTAGATACCCTACCATCGGACTAAAATGTAAGTACCAAAAAATTTAATAAATTAAAGGTAATACTAATACTATTGCATACACAGAGAAAACAGTAACTATAATTTAAATGCATACTCAGCATTGAATATGCATTTAAGTATTGCTTTCATTTCATTTCAGTAACTTAGAGTTATCATAGTTTGTCTCTTTAAAAAAATATATGGAATTCAGCTAGTTTTAATTATTTAAATAGTTTATTTAAAGCTTATAAAAAGCATGCGAAATATTAAATCATCTAAAAGTGATGTTTTTATTTAAAACAATTAATTTAGTCTGTATTTGTTTTCACAAAGAAAAATTGAATTGTTTCCCCTCTCTCACTACATAACACTGAATACACACATATTGTAACCACATTTTCTTTTTTAAAAAACTTGTAATAATACATTTTACATTGTGTAGGTTTAAACATATGTGAATATTTTCTGATCAAATAGCAAATTTTTATTATAGTAGTAATAGGAGATTAATATCATTGCCATGTTGTTTTATTAAACTTTTATATTTTTTATTGTCCTTTGTTTGTTGGTTATATTATTTTTAAGATTTTTAAAAAATAGATTTTAATAAATTCATCTGACTTACAATAAGAATCATTTATTATTTATTTATAATATGAGTGAGTAATGAATTTCCTGCTCTGTAAATGTATTTATATGTGGCTTTAAATCATATCATATGGAGAAGATGTGTATTTATAGTTTAATTTTTACATGTTACATTTGTTCATATCACAAGCATAATATATTTTAAATTAAGTTTTTATTAGTTATCAAAGCTAGCATTTTTAATAACAGATGCATATAAAAGATAAAGGAATATTAGATTACTAAGATTACTATAAAACATAAACAATACAGACTAGAAAACACAGAAAGGAAATTCTTGGAAAATTAATACTAAATATTTTGTAAAAAAAAAATTTACTTTTGTTGATTATGCAAAAATATTTAACAGATATGTGGTTTATGCTAAATATATTCAATGTTGTTAAAACATTATTAATTTGGTAATATATGACAATTACATATATAAAATAATGAATCAATAGATAAAATATGATCCCTTTAGAGTGGTATTAGGTTTGCTAACTTTTATCTTTATTATTTATAATGATTTTGAAAAATCTAAAAGTTGTCCAGTAGTCTTCTAACAATTGTCTAAAAGACTCGACCTATCTGAATGAAAAAATAGTCTTAAACACTAAAAAAAAAAGTTTTAGGAACAATGATCCTATGCAGTTTAAAATTGATCATAATATTAAAAGAGTGGGCAGGTTCCAATACCTATAAAACTTCATTATTTAAAACAGAGATACAGAAAAAGATATTGAAAACAGAAGAATAAGGGTAGATGTACGTTAGCTAAAACATATATGAATGTCTTTAAAACATAAAACTGAACTGAAGATTTTGATAGCAATGACAAATAGGTTTTTATATATGGTTATGGAACTCGAAAAGTGACTAATTAGTTGATTCAAAAACTAAAAACATTTATCAGCAATGAGGGCAAATATCTGAGAATTTATACAATTTTACATTAGATATTGCAAATAACAATTAATATATTACACACTACAAAGCACAGAAAATATTGCAAGGAAACTAGATTGATTGAATAAGTTGACAAGAACTGCAGATGAGAAATTAAAAACTTGGAAAGTTATGAAATTAGATTAAATCCATGGCAGAAAAATATATGTGTAAATAACTTTTGTAGTATTGATACATATATAAAAACAACTTTCAGTCTCATTCTCAAATTTGTGAATATGAAATAGCAAACATTGATCGGGACCATATTTAATTATAAATCATTGGCAATATAAATGCTGAACATGAATCATACATGAAATAAATAATGTAATATATATATGTAAATCTTCAATTTACAGTTTTACACATTATGGACATATCTAAAATATAAATAAATAAAAAATTCTATGTTTAACAAGAAGTGGAAAAAATTACGTCTATAATTGTTTTTTTTTTATTTATTAAAATACTATTTTTTAACAAATGATTAATTGGGGATAACAATATTAATTTATGATGATAGAAATATGATGTATGCAAAAAAAAAAGGGGGGCAATGCGAAGGAAAAACAAATGCTCGAAAACAGAAATACTGGTCTTGATATCTGAAAAACTATATACAGGCTTATATGGTTAACGCAAAAAATACATTTAATTACAGCTTGTTAAAACATTTTTAATTACGTAAAAAAATATTCACCTAAAAAAAGAGAGTTTAAATCTTCAATAACTAAATGAAATAATTTCGTTGTTCATTTATAAACTTCACTGTTTCCAAAAATATTTAAATTAATGACGATCTCATTCTTTTAATTCAGACATAATAAATGTAATTCAACATGTTTTTAACAAATATACAAACACAGAGAAAACCGATTCTATTATTGATTATCATCTACACATACTATTAAAATATTTTTATTGGCTATTTATTCCTATGATGCAAAACAGCTAATCTGCTGCCTGATGTGAGAGTAGAATAACAAACTGTTTGTGCAGCCACCTCAATGATCTCAAAAATAGCTACTTAAATTCCTTTAAAATGCAGTTACAAGGACAAACAATTAAAAGACTGACTATTTCTATTCAGAAGAACTTTCAGTGCTAAAATCAAGCTAACTTTCATTACTCAGAAAATAATATTCTAGTTTTTTAATAAAAACTCAAAAAAACCTTCAACAGAAATTCATTGCTTCCAGAAAAATTCTATTATTTCAATAGAACACCCACTGATTCATAAAAAAAAAAAAACTTCTACAACATAATCTTTTTGTAGATGATTCCAGCTAACATGATTCTATGAAAAAACTTGATGCCAGATATTAACTATCCACTGAGAATCTATCAAAGCTTAATTGTCAATTCTCAATCTGAAAATCAACTTTGTACTACTAGACCTTCAAACTAAGATCCATTCACTTGTGCTGATAATTAGAACTCCTTCCCTCACTATCATGATAAACTATGATAAAGATATCGTTGAAGACATTGAATTTGTCTGAATTAAAAGTTTCCCATGCCTAACTAATTCTGAAGTCATATGGCATAACATTATTTTAAAGTCACATTTTCATTAAAAACGATTTAATATTCATGCTATAATCCTGCTAATTATGTAAGCCTATGTTAAAATCAATTCAATTAGAAGACAATGTAATTCTAATTAATAATATGGATTGCCTTTGACATTAATCATTTTAAGTATTTTTCCACTAATTCAGACTAAAATATTATATTATCCATTCTCTTATTATTATTCTGCAACTGTTAGTCACACGTTGGGTGTTCTAATAAAACCAGGATTATAAGTACTCAACAAGTAGCAATATTAAACAGATTGCTAAAGTTTTACCAATAAAAAGTGTTAATGGAAATTTTAATGCAAAGATTCATGATACCATGGGGGGAAAAATCTGCAGAGCTAGGTAAGACATTTATAGAAGTAAAAAAAAACAGAATTATTTATATTTCTAAGGGTGCACCCACACTTTACATAGTTAATTTTTATTTATAATATAAAATATTAATTTTTATTGCCTACAAGACAACAGGAAATACTCAATCATTATTTATCTGCCAACATCAATTCAATAATCAACAATATACTCTATAAATAAATAAACTTATACTTATCTATGGCATCTTAGATTTCTCAAACCATATAATAAAATTATTATATTTTTTGTTTTGATATGTAATAAAAAATTAATTGAAATGCATATTTGATAATACTGGATTAAAGTTTAAAATGCATGTGTCTATTGGTTGTGCAGGAAAAAAATGCCAACACTATCAAAACTCTAAATTGGGCATGGATCTTTTTTAAGCAGAAGACCTCAGATATGTTATTCATTACAAAATATGACATATCATTAGAAGAAAAGTTTAGTGAAAAATATATCAAATTAAAATGATTTTTTAAAAAAATTCATATAAATTTTATGGAACTAGTTATTATGTTCATAGTTTATTATGTTCATATAATCATGAATAAGTTTAAGCTGTATACAGAAAGCCATAAAAGTTTGTTGTATAAAACCTCTGACTCACAAGCTATCCATGACTATTTTTGATTTTAAATAAATTAGTTAAAACACTACTATAACCCAGTTAAAACTTCATTTATGCTTCAGAAATTGAGAAATAATATATATTTAATTGTGAAACACAACTATGTGTAGTTTAGATGCTGTTAAAGAGAGTTGGGCCAACTGATGAGATTTTGTTCAACACAAAATGCATTTTGGAAGTCATTTGTCTTTTACTGTATCTTTATTCATATAACTGAAAAAAAATGAATTGTAGCATGGTTATTTCATACATTTATAAAAAAATTTAAATATTTTGTAAAGCTAATATATCATAAGAAAAAATAAACCTGAGAAATTACATTCATTATCAAAAAATCAATATAAAGAATTTAAACATTTTTAAAGTTATTAATTTTAAAGATAATCATAAATTATACATTTTAATAATGTAATTTTTAAAATAGAAAAAAAAAATTGTTGCCTTTTTTCAGATAAAAGTAATTAGCAATAATACTTCATGATGCTGCAAAAAATGAAAATGTTTTGACATTTCATTTTTAATCCAGAACTCATCTATGAAAACATATGAGGGGGATCCAAAAATAACCAGAATCATTCTCTGGTTTGCATGCCTGCTGTAGTATATACTTCTGCTGTTATATACCTCTTGCAGAAACCCTTCTGCATCAATCTGCCAAATAACATTGCAATGTGAAATCATGGTGCCATGTTGCACATTATTTTGTAAAGTGTATTTTGCATGTTTGACAATTTTTTTATAATGGCTGAAAAGTTCAAACAATTAAAACTGATTTCTTTTTTTATGCAAATGGCATTTTTGCCTCAGATTTAATGTATAATGATCAGGCATTTTATCTGCAAGTTCTGAAATATTTATGTTATGTAGTAAAATGTAAAAGAAAAGAGTTCAAGCTCCACTCCTAAAAAGAGTGTCATCTCTCAAAGCCTTGACTGTGAAACACTTTTTAATTAAATTCAGCATCATCCAGCTTATCTATCATCCATATTCACTCAAATATCCCTTTATGCAATTTTTTTAAATCTCTCGAATAAAAAAATGGCTCTTTTTTTGTGTGTGTGTGTGGACTAAGAAGTGGTGAGAAAAAAATGATGCAGACACTAAAAGACATCACTTTGTTAATATTTCTAGACTACTTTAAAAAATGAAAAACATATTTAGACCAGTGTATTGCTTCAAATGGATAGTAATTTGAAAATAATTAAATTTTTAACACTTTAAAAAAAATAAACAATTTTTTATTATAAAATTCTGGTTATTTTTGGGTCCCCCCTTGTACATTTAGAAAAGAGAGGATCTTTTTTTACTAAAATAAATATTAGATTATGTAATAATTGTTTTCAAATATTTATATAATAATAACATTCATACAATAAAATTTAGAAGTGCAAATACATATTACTATCTGCATTTGAGCAATTCATACATACATACACAGAAACTAAACACACTACTTTATAATTAAATGCCTAATCAAAAACTAAGTTGCAAATCCATTACCAATGATTTCTCTGCCAAGACAGATTGAGCCTCAAGTGAAACACAAATATGACATATATATATACTATCCAACTTTTCTATAATTTCAAATCATATTCTAATTACCTTTAATATCAAAAGAACTTTTAAATAAGTTAATAGATTCTTTGGATATTAAATGCAATTGGAATGTGAGTTGGAGTTATGAGAAAATAGGATAATTATGTATTACCTTGCACTTAAAAAGTGAGGATATATATAATCATAGTAAAATAATAAAAACATTTTTTGTACACTTTAAGATAAATAAACATTAATTTTGGCATAAATATAGTAGAAAACATTTAAAAAATTGTAATGAAAGATGTTGAAGATAGTTTTATATACATAAATGAACCAAAAGATACTAATCTTTTTGTTTAAAGTAAATTTTATTTGTTAATTACATTTAATAGGTGCCATTTTTTAGTTGTTTGCCTTAGATAGTTCAACTCTATTTTAATTGAATTGAAGATAATAAAATAAAAGCAGAATTTGAAATTAAAATATCTAAGAATAGACTTTAAATGAAATAAGGTAGAATTGCTTTTATTTATAGATATTTGTTTTGATATATTAATATTATCTAAAAATAATTACATTTTATATATAATATTGAGAAGTAATATGTGGAAAATATTCACAGATGTTTAAAGTTAATTGTAAACATATATAAATAAAATGGTTTATAATATACACATTTGTTTATAAGTATATTATTATTTTAGAGATTTATGAATTATATTCTTGAGAGTAATTATAATAATTAAAATAGTAAATTGTTTTCTAAAGATGAATCAGGAGTTCATCATGAATTTTCAAAAATGTATGTAATTAATTTGTTTATATATATAAATAAAAAAATATGGTACTTAAGAATTAGTCTGGACACCAGGATTGATTATGAATAATTTCCATATTTTTTTAATTATACATTTTCAGGAGCATAGTTATCCCATAAACATAATGAATGTTTTACTTTTATCAATAAATCAATTATAAATTCCTGTTAACTTTAAAAAATAGCAATAAATGTCTAAATTCCATTTACCACATGTAATTTACTTCCACAGCAATGTTATTCAGTGATTTGTGCAGAGTGACTTCTAAGTGCTTTATAATAACTGTCCTGGGGAGAACAGCTACTATTCTTGAGGAATAACACTGTGATTGATGGATCTACTATTTATTTGAGTTGTTAGAAGACATATAAAACAGATATTTTATGCAATTCTGGTTTTGAACATTTTAAGGTCAATTACTGATATAACTTTGTGGATCTGTGTCCAGGTGTGCATACACAAAACATCAAAAGACTAAAGATCTAGCCAAATGAAGGACAAGAAGTATCAAATAACCATATGATATTACATCCAATCATATTTGTCAGAATTTATGTGGAAATGCATATACAAAGAAGAAAATAATTTGTGGCAATCTTGCAGGAGGGATTTCATGCCACTGACATGAATAATCCATATTAGTCTCTTTTTTAAACATCTACAGCTTGAATTATTAAATTTATTTTTTAAAATTTATTGCGATAGTTTTGTGTTATTTCTGTAAATGGAATTTATAAATGATTTATTGAATTAAAGAGAAAGGATTTAACCTTTTTAACATATGTGCCTTACTGATTTTATAATAACTTAATGCTGTTCATGTTGAGTATGCAAGAAACTCTCAAACCCAAACATAAGACAGAGACCTTATAAAGATAAGAGCAGCCATCTTATCCTTAACCTAAATTCTGATTTATATAGGCCAATCTGAAACATCTTGGTTTGAGAAAGTGAAAATGTTACTCTGTTCACTTTTAAATCCATTACTTTCTCACATACATTAACATTCATTAAATCTTTTGATTTACTATGTGTAAATATTTTGAATTAATAGAAATTATATAACATTCAGATTTATTTATTATGTGCATAGATTGTATGAAATTAAAGAGATAGGATTTAACCTTTTTAACATAGGTACCTTACTGATTTTATAATAACTAAATGCTATCCTGTTGAATACACAGGAAACTCTCACATCCAAACACAAGATAGAGACTTTATGAAGATTTGAAAGATTTTGTGGATGTTAATATATGTAAGAAAGTAATGAATTTAAAAATGAATGTAACATCTTCATTCTCTCAAACTAAGTCACTTCAGATTATCCTATATAAATTAGAATTTAGGTTAAAGATAAGATGACCACTCTTATCTTTATAAAGTCTCTATCTTGTATTTGAGTTTCCTCTGTACTCAACATATTAGTGCTGAGTTTTTATAAAAGCAATAAAGTGTATATCTTAAAAAGGTGAAATCCTTCCTCTTTAATTTCAAACGATCTTTGCACTTAATAAATAAATCTGAACATTACATAAATCACTTATTATTGCTATTTTTTTAAAGCTAACATGAATTTATAATCAATTTATTTATATTTTTTAATATTTAACAAGTAAAACATATTCATTAGGGTTGTAGAATAACTATGCCCCTGAAAATGTATGATAAAAAAACATGGCTGCCAATCAATCTTGGAGTTCAGAATAATCCTTAAGTACCAAAAATACTATTATTATCTTACAGTCAAATACAAGCAAAAATAAGCTAGAATCTTTAACAAGAAGATTACCCATATTATATGTTTAATTTTAGAAGTTAAAAGACCAAGTTGACCTTGTGCAATTTAATGCAATAGTAAGTTGTGAACTAAGAAGATTCCTGAAATAATACAAATTACTTGACTTGGGTAGTTTGCATTAAACTATTCTTTTCAACCTGACACTTTAGTACTTAAATGCTACATAGAATCTTCAGTAAGTGATCATACAATTATTTTTTAGAAACCAGATCTAATGATGTTTTTGCCACTGTTACACTTTCAATGGCTGCAATCAGAAAAGACTTGAAGCAAATGAAATGTGTATTAATAAATATTACTGAATTGAATAAAATTATTTTAATGTTACTCAATGCACATGGAGTAAAGAGGCAAAATGTTATTATGACACTTGATCATTATCAATGATAGTTTTGATTTCCCATTCCTTAACACAATTTATTCAAGCACATAAAACTTAGAACTGCATCATAAACTTAAATAATAATTTACACCATTATGAAGCATAGCATGATTAGACTAATTTCCTTTCTATTGCACTGTGTTCCACTTATTTAATTAGAAGCATTTTTACAATTATAAAATGTTAATTTAGGTAGCATCAATATTGCTCCAATATGAACAATACAAGTAAGGGTTGTTTGTGGCAATATCATGTGTATATTTTTGTTCTCCAGATCTTCAAGTGGGTAGAGAATGATTCACTGCAGCAAGAATGTTACATATATTTATTTCACTTTGGATTTGACAAATTCCTTGCAATATTCTATAAAGAGTATTAAAAGATATGCGTATGTATTTTTTATGGTCTTTAAAAAGTTTTGTATAATATTTTTAAGATGTTAAGTAGAAGAAGGACTTCTTTATTTAATTAAAAAATTATATAAATATACTGTATGACCAATATCATTTATGTTTGATATTGCAAAATGATACTAAGATCTAATTATTATTATTACTATTAGAAGCCAACAAAATGACATGGACTTTTAGCTGATCATAAAAATATTGGTTTTATGAATGATTTAAGTTATTGGGTTTTTTAGGATACTTTAAAAGCACATTCATTATTGTGATGCTGAGTACCTCATTTTAATTATTACTATTCTTTTCCTTGCTAACCTTTTCAAGAAACAGTTAAGTTCTAATCTGATTAAACATCAATTTGTTCATTTTTTTTTTGCTGTCTATACAATTCTCAGATGTCTTCATCATAATCGCATTTCAAAAGCATTAATATTTATTCTATCTATAGTATCCCAATTTTCACATTAACAGAAAATCAGTGAACAATTTTTATTTTTCAAGATATATCTCTACATTTAAAAATCTTTTCCTGTTTTTTTCCCATAAAGAATAACTAATTTAAATATACTTTTATTAGACATTATATTAAAACAAATTTATGATTAAATATAAAGACGAGATAAAGGTATGAAGTATCTATGCAAAAATTAAATATATATTAATGTTCATTCCAACGTGTCAATTACTAAATCAAATATATACAATGTACAGGTTTAAACCTGCATTTCTATATGTAATATAGGCGGAATTCGAACTCAGACTTTCACACGACCCACTACTCTCATTGCCATCTCATATTGCTGACCCATCTGATCACACACATGTTGAAAAGATAAATAATCACCAATATACGTATTTCATGCTAAACCAGCAATCATCAGTTGGTCTAGATTACTATCCTCACACATATATATAATCAGTTCTCAGCTTTATATAATCAAATATAAAAATTTTAAAAATCCTTTTTATTAAAAAGTAGATAATTAATTTCATCATTTAGAGATAAATAAGATTTAAATGAGTTCAAATCAAAGACTTTTTTATAGCAAAATTCCATAGTTATATACAATATTTTTTATCTATTGATTATACCCAAAGCCATAATGATCTTTTTTTTTTACTACCCAAGACAGGTCAAACATTTTATACTTTTCTTTCCCTTTATTAGCAAACAGACAATAACAAATTGGTTTCTAAGTCTAATGAATGGATTAAGTGTACTAATAAAATAAATTTCAAATGAATTCCAAATAATTGGAATAAATTCACATCAATATTGTCCTACCCAGCTCCTCCCCCCTCCTTCAAAAGCAAGCCTTGATATAAAATATATACTGTGATTATTACTATGGGCCAAAGCAAGGCTTCACTATCACACATGATTATGATTATAAATCTTCTCTTATGTTAGAATCTATGTTAAGTTTCATTCTCCCTCTTTTAAGGAGAGTCTATATATTCTTTCTTATCTACGATTATTGCTGCTCTTCTATTTTGCTTCTATTCTGCTTATTTTTATTTTTTCATGATATATTATTATTAATAATTATAATGGACAACAATGACAAAGGAGTGTATTGGAAACATTTAATCACAGTCCTATCAACTGCAATATATCTTTTCAAACCATGTGGATCATAAACTACTTTGCATGCTACGATGTGCTGGAAATGTTATAGAGAGACAGAATGCCATTCGTAAACATTAAAAATTGATATCCCGTAATAATAATAAAATGTTAAGAAAATCATAATTTAAAATATTATTTCACGATGACCAAAATTATAAATTGGGTCTCTGTCTTATGTTTATATATGTATGTGTTGATTAATAAAAAAAAATTATATATGATTTATATTTCATTACAAAACAGCAATATTGTACTTGTATATCTAAAAGATGAACAAATGGTATTTCAAAAGTAATAAATAACTTAGTTTTGAAAAAGAAAATTACAATATGTATCACAGAGTTATTAGTGAAAAGCAGATGTGGATTAAAACTCCTACTTCATTCAAAAATGAAATTATCTCTTATTTCAGCTGTTACTTTTGGCAATTTTATATACTGTTGAAATCCGATTCTTACAATGTAAAATAAGAGAAATTTTTTATTAATAATTGATCACACAAGTCTTAAAAATGAATTAGTGAGATCTATATATAAGAAGTATCTACAATGGAGTCTCAGGCAATAATTTGATCACGTGTATGCAAACAGATTTGCTGCCATTTCATCATTAAAGTAATAGTGCAAAAATAAATCAAAGTGTCAGCAAGAAAAAATAAAAAAATTTCAGTGATAAATATTGTGATGTTTTTATCAGCTTTATTTATAGTGACAGAAGAGAAATTCTATATCAGAGCATGGATTCAAGAACAACAAAAGTTAATTATATAATGAGCAATCTGTTAACAAGGTTATTCATCAGTTAAAACCATCAATAATAATAATTAATACCAGATGAAAGATATAATTGATTGAAGGAAAACATATATATATAAGTTAAGTTCTCCAGGATGAAGGCAAGTCAGGATATTAGATAATAGTATATTATAATCAAGCAATATCATAGGATCATTTTCAGTGGTAATTAGATATTTCCTGAATAGAATTCTAATAATATAACATTTACAGACTTTAATAAACCTTTTATATTATTAAAATGTATTTATAGTGAAATTTAATAAATTATATTCAAATAGAGGTATTTGAACTTAGAATTTTCATTATTATTCATCCCCCACTCCATCTCAACCAACCAACTACACATGACCACAAACAAGTGAAAAAGATAAATGATCCCCAATACACATATTTCATGCAGAACCAGCACTCATCAGTTGGACCAGATCATAATCTCCCACACACATATACAATTAGTGCTTGATTTATATTAAGATAGCATTTCCTTAAACTTTAATAGACAGGCCTCAATCTTTCCATCCCTCCAACAATTCAACCATCCATTTCAATAAAAAAGCAATGATGGAACACTCAAAGTCCTTGGTGGATTTGATATTGTAATCATATCCATGTAGACATTATATCAATCTAACCTCTCATATATGATCTGGACCAACTGATGAGTGCTGGTTCTGCATGAAGTGGGAATCATTTACACTTTTCACATCTGTGTGGTCATGTATCAGTTGATTGAGATGGAATGGGGATGAATAGTGACTGAAAATCCTAAGTTCAAATCCCACTATTTACTACAGTAAACATTCAGTATACTGAATGAATACATTAATTAAATTATATTCAATAAATTCATAATTAATTAAATAAAATTTATTTTTATTTGTTTAATTTAAAAAATATAAAATTTCATTAATAAATGTACTAGAAAGATTCCATTGATAGTGTATTCAATATCTCACAGAAACATAACTGAGTAATATAGAATTTCATTAAAAAATTATTTGTAATATAAATCCCACCAAGTTTTTAGAAAAGTTATCAGGCAACTAATTATTAGTGGAATGTTTAGCCAGCCAGTTTTTTTTTATTATTAAGGCAAAAAAAAAAAACACAGGTGACTGATCACCCGCTACATGATCTTACAAAGTGTTCAATGTTACCAGGTAAAACAATTATTGACCAGGTTTACAAAGTACATACGCTCGATAACAAATATATCCATAAAAGGGTTGTATTATTTGCTTAATGTGTATCTATACAGGGTACAAGGTCAAAGTTTTCAGCACCTTTTCCACTCTGATGGGCTGCTGTGCCCCCTTGATGGATTGTTTTGGGGCAGTGCAGATCTATGCTCATCCATGTATAGATAGCCAACCAGTTATGACTGCCAGCAATAATAATAGAAGTATTCATATTCTCCTTGCCTCGCTTTCCTTACCATAAGGATATATAAAAATATGTAAAGTGATTTTAAAATGAAACAGCCACTTTCTGTCAATGTGATAGCAGTGATGAACTTAGAAAATCTTTAAAATTTCAGTTTTATTATACAATAGTTAAACAATATTCTGTAATTAATCGAATAGAAATTGTAATAAATATGATATATAAATTTTTAACCAATAAAGTTATTTCAATAGCAAATTCTCCATACAGTAATGTCATATAGGGAAAGCCTTAGTAATCAATGGATACATAGTATAATGTTGACTGTGGCTTTTAAAAAATCAAAGACACCAAAATGTATAGATAACAAATTGGATTCAGATCTATATGATTATACAAGCGAATAAGCTTGGATTGAAAACATTATTGTGTTTTTATCTTGGGATCATAGTTTTGTAATTAACTAAATAGGTAAAAGATGGATTCTGGGGGGTTGCTTAGAGCCTAAGATCTAGGTGCAGTACCCTCACATCCAAGACTCCTCACTGATGAAAGCCACAAGCTATAAACTCATCTAGAAATATTGGATGAGTAGGTACTAAATAGAGATTTTATGCAGAAACATTCTTGCATCCATTGATTATTATGGTTTGTAATGGATGACACTCAATATGATCATGTGATGATAAAGTTATTTGTATGTATATCATGTGCTAAGATATGGAAAAAAAAAAATTTTTGTTTTAACAAAATAACATTGCAAATATATAGTAAAAAAGAGAGAAATATATTTTTATATTTAATGCCTACTATTCTTTTTATATTGAAAACAGTAAAAAAAAAAAAAGGATAAACATATCTACATAGTGGTCATCTAATTGTTACATATCACTAAAAGCCCTATGGAGTTTAGTGTAGATTCTACGGTCAATTCTCATGACATAACACAGATAAAAAATAACTAACTAAATGAAATGCTTATATAATTGATCTTCCATTACAGTACTTGAAAGTTACATGATATTTTGAACAATAAGCCATGTGATTATTAGTTGTGGCAGCTGAATGGGTAGGGTAATAGAGTTGGCATTTAAAGCCCCTACCAGTGCTTGAATGACATATAATTTTCTGAGTGACTAATCACTTAGTTATATACTGCAAATGACTTCAATTTTTAACTTTTAATAATTATTTAAATTACCCTTTTTAAAAATAAATGGATTTTTTTATTTAATTAAAATATAATCCAGAGATAAACTTTTTAAATACTTTATTTCTTAATACATATATAGGATTATATATTTTTTGTATTATGCTGCAATAACAATTAAATACATACTATCAACATTATTCTTACCAGAATTTGTCTCATGATCATGATAAATTCTTTCATCACATTCTTTGTCAAAAACCAATTAAGTGTGATTGATAAAAACCTCTATACATTAAAATATCTATTTATAAAATAGTTATGCATTTTAATGATGTATGTACTCATTAAATTGAGCAATTAAAATAAATTGTTATAGAAGAAGTCAGCAATGGCAAACCACCATCAACGATGATTCTTGTGGTGACTAAATAATGCAACCTACTTTCAACCATAATATACATATTCAGATACTTGCAACAAAAATACAAGAAATTAAATAATAAAAGTTCAAACTATACAAATAAACAAATAAATAATCAAATGGTTTTATTATTTGATATTCATAAAAAGTTCAAACGCTGGAATTGATAGCTCTAAAGTCATAATCCATGGATCTTAAGCTCCATAGTCCGTGACTGTACCATTACACCAAATCTTGCAAGGACTTTAAAAAAACTTCTATTATATAATATAATTAGTTAATAACATCTTTTAATTATATTAAAACATTGCAAAAAAAAATTTTTTTTTAAAGTATAATCCCTAAAAAACAAAGTATTTAGCAATTGATTATTCAAAGGTGCACAGTTTCAAAAGCTAAAGGTTTCTGGATTGTAGTAAAAAAAAAAATCTATTTGATCATATGAATAAAACTGTTACGTTTAATCTAGCATTTCAGTGTTATATCACATGGCTTCAAGAATGATTAACTATTGGTGTAAACAGATCAAGACTTGAAAGTTGAACAGCATTTGCAGCTTTGAAGCTATCAATGTTTAGAATAGTTTAAAGAGAAAATTGTCTTTCAAAGGAAGTTTAATTGAACATGTAAGTTTGGAACAGCAAATCATTGAGTAAAAATAGAATTAGATAAGATAGTGTTAAATTTTTTAAACATCTAACTTGATATCTTTATATCAAAGAAAAGATATTTAAACTTGGTTTACACAGAGATCCTACATCCATTTTATCAGTGTTTATAAAGTTTCTCACTGGATAGCACTATTATATCAATACCATTAATGTAATTTTATTATTAATTTTTTTTCCTTTCTGGAGATGGATGCATATATTAATAGGAACAGAAACTATGATCCAAAGTTATTGGAAAAAATATTATAAATTCTGCAAATTTAAGTTATCTATCATTATTGAATTTTTGCATAATAGATTGTCAGTTATCATGAATAATTTGTTTCAGGAAAAAATTGCTATACAAGGATTTGATGCATCCATACTTCAAACAATGGATATAAAAAATTATGTTATAGTTGGGAATTAGAATGAAAAAAAATTCAAACTACATAAACACTTGCAAGTTTAGATTGTTGGACAATCACAAACTAGTAAGTACCAATATTAAAATGGCATTGCATTAAAATGATCTGAGGATTAAAATTGCAAAGAAGATGCAGACATTCATTGATTATGGTTACTTTATTGTTTTTTATGCATCGAAAGTAAAATATGGACTGACAAATGGTATCATAAATCTATTGAATGTCTATATTTTATATATTAATGATAATATTTCAAACAGGTCAAAGAACTATTCTAATCACATTTTAACTAATCATATAAAAATTGAGATGATGACTTTTAATAAAATATTTATTCTGTTTATTTGATTCATACAAAGGTATGCAGTATTTTCCCCAGAATACATTTTTATCAAAAACACCGAATATTAAATAATCAATATGACTGAATGATAATTGATGCCAATCTGAATTCAGTTTATATACTACTAGCACAAAATTTAGAAAAGAAACATCAACAACTAAGAGAGAAATCCATGAATGGAATGTAAAAGAAATATATGAAAATATAACATATTTCCACATATTAAAATATTTAAATATATATATATATACCCACACACCATGGAACCAGAGTAAAATGTAAAATTATATTCCACAAGAATGTGTAGATAATTAATAAATAACATGGTATCAAAATTTAAAAATTGCTAAGCCAAACATTTAATGCAGAGATTAGTTTTAATAATGATGGATTGCATTAAAGGTCTGGCTTAATGATTTTAAAATTTTAACATTTGATGTATACATGCAAGCGCAGGTTGAGTAAAGTATTAGGCACATAATTTACTTTTATATCTCCCTTTATATATATACTAATCCAATTGCTTTCTTTAATACCACTAACCAAATTTATGTATATAGAAAATAATAATAATTATACACACAGAGATAAAAAAAAAAAACAATTTAATTTGTCATTAACATTTCCAAAAGAATTAAGGCAAACAATTTGTTCATAGTTATTAAAAGCTAAAACTGTTTACTCTTAATAATAAGTAATCATTGGATGGCTAGACTTTAGAATTAAAAGTCCCTGAATTGAAGTTCAACAGATCACTTACAGCATTTGAACATTACATGACTTACCATTTAAATAACTCTTTATTATGAAAAATAATTTAATGGCTTTACTGTTTAAAGGTTGGGAAGTTTGAGCACCAGAAACACCAGCATGGGAACCAATCTGAAAACTTTACATTCCAGGGATGGGCACTCTATCACTGTCATACTCAGTTTTTAAAATGATTTTTTAATCATATTTATTTTGTATATTCTGTGTTAGATGTATGTATTAGATATAAACATGTGCTTGACTTATTTTAGTTGCCATGTTTTATATTTTTAATGAAAATAAAATTTTTACTCATTACCAGATTGGAATATGTGTATACAGTGCAATCTTCATATTTCTTTAGATTATTTTAATCATGTATGTAATTTTACTGAGATTAGTTAAAAGTATGTGAATGTAATTAGAAAAGATTTAAACCCAGACTTTCAAGCTCCCTTCAGTGTCCCTTCCATCTTGTACAACTGATACATATGACTACTACATGTAAAAATGATAATTGATCTCCAATATACATACTTCGTGTTTAACCAGCACTCATCAATTGATCTGGATCATCATCTCCCATATATATATAATCAGTACTCAGTTTATATTAAGATAGCAAGTATTCTAACATTAATGGACAGACTTCATTCTTCTACACTCCAACTCTTCAGTCATCCATATCATTGAAAATCCGATGATGGCATGTTCAAATCCCTTGTTTGCCAATTATGTTAACATACCCATGTTGACTGTAAGTCATTCTGACCCCTCATATCTAAAACCTTAAGACCATTTCAATATACAGAAGAGGGATGGGTAGAATACAGGCTGAATCAGTAATATTTAAATACAGGTATAGTATATATTCTTAATCTAGATGTAATTAGAGGGGTTTGAATCCAGATTGTTAAGCTCCAGTCACCGATGCCATCTTAAAGTTTGAAGATAAACTGAGTACTGATTATATACATGTGGGGGAAATGATGACCTGGACCAATTGATAAGTGCTGGTTCAGCACAAAAGAAGTACCCTGGAGATCATTTAACTTTTTCACATATATATGATCATGTGTATTGGTTGTGTAAGCTGGAGTGGATGACTGCTTGAAAGTCTCGAGCCAAATCCCCTCTAATTATGTCTACCTTAAGGATATATAGTATACAGTACTTTTGTTTAAATGTATTTGAATGCTAATATTAATGATTAATTATATATATTTGATTTCCATAAATTTTATTTTTATGATAATATATATGTGATAGAAATATAGAAATAAATTTACGAAATATTGTTTATAATAGTCATAAGGAAATCACCCCAACACATGTACTGTATAAATTTATAAAGCTAGGGTATACTTTCACTTCTAAACACAAGATAAGGTCTTTGAAAAAATAAGAATGAAACCACTTTATCTTTTTTTACTTAAATTCATATACAAAGGCCAATCTAAAGAATTCAAAATGAGAATTTAAAGGTCTTAATCAATCATATATTAATAAAGGTTTGAGAAATTTTTATAATGTATCAGGGTGATTTCCTTATGACTATTTACAAATAAAACACTACTCTAAATAAATAAATAATTAGAAATGTTTAGAAAATTTGATATACATTTATTAATAGTAAAGAAATTATATATTTTGCATATGTTTTTTTTTTAATAAATACTCAGAGCAATGACATTTTTAACAGTTTCCAGTTGGCACAGATGAGACAAAATAACTAGCTCCAAAACACCTGTTATATATGGATTTGAACTGAATAATCCCATAAATTAACTGTATTATTTACACTGAATTAATAAATAATTTATCATATCAAAAATCACTAATAAAGTACAGAAAATTAATTCAACTCTGTGTTTGAATGATGATGATGATGTTATAATTGTCGCAAAGCAATATCATTTCTCATCTTTGCAGTTATCATAATAAACACCATTACACAAAACATTCAATAGATATGCCAAAAATAAAAAAATTTTATGCCCAAGACAAAGTATAACTGAAAAGCAACTTGTTTTCATACTTTATTCTATAGTTCAAGAAACTGTGCATTAAAATCTAAATTATTTCCTCTAACTTTAATATCAGTTGATTTTAGGTTCAAACAAAATTTATTCCAAGTAACAATTGGTAATAGATTCAGAAATAACATAGTCAAAACTGTATAAAAAAATAAAATAGCTTTAATTGCATTATAAAAAGAAACGGCAATTCTATGACTGCAAATAACTTGAATCAGAAAAAGTGCTACATTTATTTAACTCTTTGCTAATTTACATAAATATATATAAAGAAAGCTGTATTATTGTTAATTAATTTTGCAGTTTTCATTTGATCTGTAGTTATGAACTTTAATAATGAAAAGGTTTCATTAAAGTTTGTGGCATAATTCTAAATAATAAAATGATAGAGAAATTGTGTTAAGAAGATGGTGACAATAGCAAATTGCCATTAGTAATGAGGTCCTATTATTTAGGTTATACCCTAGTGCCAATTAATCCTCAACTTGCCTTTAAATAGATACCTCAATATAAATCATAAAAAATATATTTGTTTCCCTAATGTCTCAATAGCTAATACGCCCAATTTATATCATTATACATTTTATCACATATAAATATTAAATATTAATAGAGCTCTGTAATAATATTTTAACATAATGTTGAATAATTAAAATTTCATCTACAGATATCTGCATTTTATTAGAATTTATATATTATCTTGATGATGTTAAGAATATTGGTGCAATAATTTTTATTTCAATTCTTTAAAAAATTATTAAATAACAGCTGCTTTCTAACCATCTATCCCAAGCTTAATTAATCAGTGATTGCTAAACTATATTGCATTTAAATCCACATCCTTAGACCAGTTTCTGGCTTTTACCTTTATTAATGAGGTTTGTATTTTAAAACCGGAAATAAAATGCTCGCATGATATTTCAGGTTAGTCAAGAATTCATCATTATTTTTTTGACAGAATTAAGTTCAGAACAACATTAATTTACTATCAAACGAGTAAATGTTGAGATAAAGTTTTTTAAACCTGATCTATTTTTTAAATAATTATTAATATTCAAAAAAAAAACCCAACTTATTTTTTATTCAGAATTCATTGTACTTTCATAAAAAAAATTTTTTTTACTTTTTTTTTTATTCTAAAAAAATAATTTATTTACAAGTAAAAAAAATTCAAGGCAAGTCACGCATCATATAATTGTTTTTTTTTTTTAAAAAAAAAAAGGATTTCAGTTGAATTTATGTTGACCTTTGCCCCAAAGACATGTTGAGGTAACTGGATAATATAACCAGATGATAACATTTAAACTTCAACAGTGCTAGTTTGTCATTACTTATACTCTGTTTATATAACTTATTTTATCATTCAACACTTTGAGATTGCATCATAAACTAATATGCTTCTTATATCATTAAAATGCATATAAAAATTATATTAAAAAAAACACCCACACCCACATGTTAATATAAACACATACATATTCACAAAACAAAACAAATTAAATATTAACATTGAAATAATAATTAATTTAGGATCATACTCAAGACGTAGTAACAATCTTTCTAGTATAATACATATCTAAGTTAATACATCACAAATGTTTCTAAAACACTGTTGAATTAATTTTAAAAATTAAAAAGAAATTATACTGTATAAGCAATGGCAAATTAACACCAGTGAAAACCAAGTATTTAATTCAAATAATGAATAATTAAAAGTTACGATATACTATCAACCATAATTTTGTTTTTGTATTATTTTAAGTTATTGATAATTACCTTTATCATATCCATTCCTTACCCCCCCCCCCCAAAAAAAAAAGATCAAGAAAACTTCTTAACCTATATGCATAGACTTTTCATAAAAACAGGAGGGATCAGAGTGACTTGTGGTCAACATGGGTAGGATGAGAAGGTTGGCACTAATATGGGTTTTTAGCATTCCATCATCAGATTTTCAATGAAATGGACAGCTGAAGAGTTGTGGAGTGGTTTAAACCCTGCCCATTAAAGTATAAAGATTGGTTATCTTAATATAAGCTAAGCTTTGATAGTATATATGTGTGGATATGGTAATCTGGACCAACTGATGTGTGCTGGTTTAGCATGAATAGCATATATTGGTGATTATTTATCTTTTCGACATGTGTGAGATCAAGTGTATCAGCGGTATGAGATAACATGGATGGTTAAGGGTCATGTGGAAGTCTGAGTTCAAATCCCCCTATATATTACATATAGAAGTGCAGATATGAAAAATCATGTACTGCTGGGGGAAAAAATCATATTTTAAAAAACAAAACTAAATTAGTAGATTTAGTTTTTAGTCTCAAACAGAAAATACAATATCATACATTATGAAAACTCCATCAATGTAGCCAAAGTGACCTTTCATAATCTTGAGAGATAAGACTAATCACCATGATTTATGTAGATTCGTAATTACATTGACTATATCTAATTATTTTTTATATTACACACTATAATAATAATTAGCATTTTTTAAACATTTTTATCTCTGTAAAAAAATAATAGTTTCATTTTATTGAGTTTTTATTTGACTTTCATGATATAGTCTTGTCAATAAAATTGTATCATATCCCCAATTGGGAAAATTGTTTTGATATATCTCATATTACTTCAAATCCTGGGAATTTGATAAAATTAATATAGCAATTTTTAAATCTTAATTTAGTATTTTATAACTGAAAAAGTATATTCAACAGTGCTTAAAAATTTAATACCTTTTTATTATGGATTAAATAATATAACCAACCAGTAAGTTATAACAGACTATCAAATTAAGAGACTTTTTATATGAACATACTGGTTTTATGGCACAGCTTTCAAAAATTATAGTTTGTTTAAAAACTGGAGACAATCCATCATTTTATTTAGGGCTTAAATTTTGTGACTTTTAATGGTTACTTTAATATTATTCATAAGCCTAAATTAGTTGTATACTTGTTACAAGCAATGAAGGAGAATGTTTTAATTTTAAAACTGTTTATATCTATCTTAAAATAGTTAAACTCTGAATATACACAGATTGAGTGAGTTGGACTAGAGCACTGAATTTTAGAGAAGATATTCACATTGAACTATTAAAAAGTGAATTCAATTTTTATTTTTAAAAAAAGGCTATATATATATAATTACATTTAAAATTAATCATATATTAATTAAATACTGAAATAAAAACATTTAGAGGATGCTTTATTTAAAAAAGAATACTTATAGAAAATATTTATTTTAAAACTTCAATTTGTACTGTAGTATTCTAATGATGAACATATTTACAAGAGAAAGATTAATATCAAAAACAGTTTAATCATTTGCCAAAGTTTACCTTTTCTATAGAAAATCCTATTCAATAAACATTCAAAAAATTCAATGAAATATGAAAAAAAAAAGCTTGAAAAATTAAAAATAAATAAATCATGTTTTGTAAATAATGTTTGGTTTTCATGCAGCAGTTGTGTGGTGACTCACACTACCAACAGAGTTCATAATTGCAACATAAAAAAATGATCTTTAGATATGAAACTTAATTTTAAATAAAGTACAACTGGTGTTTATGTTATTTCAAATGCTAGGAATTTTTCCAGACTCAAGTGTTCTACTAATGCATTTAACAATTTCAAAAATAGGTTATTTCAATACAATATTTTAATTAAATTAGTGGTATTTAAGTCTATTATATATTTATAAATAAAGATTATCATTAAGTTGTGAGATTTGAACCTATAATGATGTGATATAAAATCATTAGAAATGTTTTTGCAGACGCATTGTAATATTCTTTAAATACAATGGCAAGATCATAGAAGCAATTATTGTTTTCATCTTGAAAATCTATATTTTAAGAATATGTCTTCAATAGATTGGGAATATAGAGTGAATGATAAATAACAAATAGTATTTTACAGTGAAAATGAATTCATAGGAAACACAAAACCCATTTATAAAATAAAAATGGACATGTTCAAGAGATATAATATTGGTGACTTTTATTGGGATATGGCTATGGATGTACTACAATAGGATACTACAATTAAGCAAAGTGGTAACATTTTTTCAGAAAAAAAAAGTTCATTGCCTAGAAATTAAAGTATAACATCATAATATATTAAATAAATAGACTCAATGACTAGTATATAGTATATGTTGATGTATTAGTATATCATTGATTGTTTTATATAATAATTTCAATGCTTATCCTTAATCTTTTTTTCTTATTTGCCTTTCTCTACTCTAGAATTAGGAGTGCATACTTGTTTGTGAAGACTGTAATGATAACTACAAGAACAACTTTGTCTGGAAAAGAAAATGATAACTTTATAGCTCAGCAAGTCAGTGTGCAAACATTGATCCAACAAGTCAAGATTAGTGGTTTTTTAAAATCTATTATAAATTGATTTCTGTTTTTCATAAAGAATGAAAGTTTCTGCTGTTAGAATTCATAAAATATAGGAGCAACTATTAAACTGCAAGTTAATGACGTATTCCAATTTAAGCTTTGTATTAATAAAATTTAACATTTTTCTGATAACTAAAATGCAGGCTTATTATATACCTGTATCTACATATGTAATATATAGGGTATATAATAAACCTGTGTTTCAGTTATTACATAGTAGAGATGTCTGCCCACCCCTTGTATATGTATTAAATGGATTATGTCCTTTCATGAGGGGTCAGACTGACCTTAAGTCAACATGGGTGTGACAAGAATCTCAGCCTCAGGGTGGCCTTTCAGCATTCCATCATCAGATTTTCAATTGGATGGATGGTTGAAGAGTTGGAGTGTGGAGTAGATTGAAGCCTGTCCATTAAAGTATGAAGATTGGCTATCTTAATATATATCTGAGCACTTATAGCATATATGTGTAGAGATGGTAATCTGGACCAACTAATGATTTCTGGTTTAGCATGAAATACTTGTATTGGTGATTATTTATCTTTTCGACATATATGTGTTCAAGTGTATCAGTGTTGTGAGATAGAATGGAGAGTAGATGGGTCGTGTGAAAAATTTTTCTGATAATAATTGATAATCAACTGAGTAAACATTTTTAGGTTAAACACAGTATTTATTAAATTTATAACTATGTGTGCATATATTTCTTAACTTGGTAAAGTCCCCCCCCCCCAATATAATTTGTGGAATCTTCCTCAAATTTATGTATTTTTAAAAGCTGTAAAATTTGTTATTTAATTATTGAACTTTGCCATGGACTATCAGATAAATAAGTAGACTTTCTTTTCAAATCGTCTTAGAAAATAAAATATCTGTCTTGCATTGTTGGTCGAGAAGGTCAGCGCGACTGCCTTGCACTTGCAGGCAGTTGCCCGGGTTGCGGATTCGCGTCCCGGCCGATCCTATGACACTTAAAAATAAAAAATAAAAATAAATAACTGACAAAATCAAAGTCAAGCTATAATCTTGACTACAAATCTTATTTGATTCAAAAGAAATGTGCACCAACACTAAACTAAATTTTAAAATGTTTTTTTAAAATCATAAATACCAAATTAGACTGAAAAATAAGATTGTTTTTTTTTTCATCTTTTTTTAAATTCAGATAATAATCTTATTAATCAAAAATATTTACATAATGCAGTTTTAAAAAATGAAAAAATATAATAAAAGTTAATATTTCTCATTATAACAACATCATTGCATGACAAAATTCCAATAAGTAAAAAACCAATAATCAAATCTGACTTCTGAACTTATATTAATTATACTCCATGTTAAATGGCACAAAATCGTAAAAATAAAGTGGCATTAAAAAAAAACTATCAATATTTTTAACTACATATTCTAGAAATCTATAAGAATGCAAATGTTGATATGGTCAAGTCTTTATTATATTTGAAAAAGTATAAATAAGCACATGAAGAATGTTTTAAAACTTATTTGACCAGAAATGTATTATTTCACTGAAAACATTTAATCTTTCTTAAATATTATGTATGGTATGTCATGGCAAATTTGAATTGAATGTGTTAGACCAGAGATACTCAACCTGTTGCCCCTGGGCCACATGCAGCCCACCAAGCTTTTATGTGTGGCCCAGAAATAGACTGATGGTCAACAAATGTGACAATACACTTCTTAATTAACGAATAACCATGCGCGATTGATATTTTTTATTGACACACTAATAATGTTATGTTTTTTTTTTAAATTTCACAGATCTGAAGAACCTGCCAAATCTGTACTAGAAATGCCAGAGTACCTTCATATATAACTTGTACTCGCTCTCAACCCACTATTTTTAGCATTTTTTCTCTGATTTTAGCACCTTCAGTATTTTTTTGCAAAGAAAAAAAAAATCAGTAAATATTTAAATTTAATGGTATAATAATGATGTAAATCCATCTTTGCAAGCGTCTGATTGATTGTTTTTTACGCCGTAAGAGAACGCCAATCCATGACTTCGACAGTTGTATTTCGACATTTTGAATTTGAAAACGAAAACATAATTTACTAAGCTTTTTCTTTTTTTTTTACTCCACTTGTTTGTTTCTCAGATTTTAGTCAAAAAATTTACTTTTATACTAAAACATATTGATAAGGAATTCAGTGAATTACTTCTGGAATTTATAATTGGATGGTAAGCATTTATTATAATTTGACAGTGTTAGATTATCATCATCAATTATAAATAGAAATTTATTTTTTTTAAATCTTTCTGTAATCAGAAAAATTATAAATTTCCATTTTAGATACTAAACTAAAACAAATATAATTGTAAAAAGATAAATATATTTACTGCAGATTGTATAGTTGACCAATCAGAAGTTTGAAATTTTAATTCAATCAATAGTCCATGTTTTTGAAAGCAAAGTGAAACATTTTACTTTTATATGTGAATTAGTATACACATAGATGTGTATCATGGTGATGTCTTCAAGCAACAAACAAAAATTATCGGATGAAAATAGAATGTTTCAAGACAATTGGGAAGAGGACTATTTTGTTGTGTTGAATAACAAAGGTCAGCAATGTGTTTGACTTGTCGAGAAAGTGTCACATTAAAAAAATATAACATTGATCGTCATTACACCACAAAACATAAATTGTTTAATGACACTTTTGCTCATGGGTCTTTAATAAGAAGTGAAAAATTAGCTTTCTTCAAGAAATCATTGCAACAGCAACAAAATGTTATGTCAGTGGCAATCTCATAAGAAGCAGTGGTGATCATATGAAATTTGTTATATACTTGGCAAAAATATGAAACTATTTACTGATGCTGAAGTTGTGAAAGAATGTTTCCAAAATGCTTTGAATATATTATTTGATAAATTTAATAATAAAAATCAAATATTATTACAAATTAAGAAATGACAACTGTCAGATTCTATCTGCATTAGACATATTGAAGATATTGCAAAACATATTTTTGACAATATAATAGAAGATATGAAAAACTGTGAATATTTTAGTTTTGGCTATTGATTCTAGTACTGACAGTGCTATTTTTATCAGATACTGTACGGAACAAAATTCAATTTGTGAAGATTTTTTGAAATTTCTTCCTATGAAGAATCAAACTAGAAGTAGGATTTTCTCAATAGTATTTGTACTTTTCTGGAGAATAATAATATTGAAATATTGGTTTCTGAGTGCACTGATGGATGTCCTTCAATGATTGGATCCGAAAAGGGATTTGTTTCCCTATTAAAAAAGAAATATAATCTAACAAATCTTTTATCATTTCATTGTTTAATTCACCAAGAAAACTTGGGGGCACATATATCCATTAAAGAAGTAAATGCTGTAATGAAAATCATCATAAACATTGTGAATTATATTCAAGCCCGAGAATTAAACCGCAGAAAATTTAAAAATCTTTTGAAAGAAATAAATAGTAATTATGGTGATGTACTTTTGCATATTTCAGTGCAGTGACTAAGCAGAGGTAAAGTTTTGAATCGCTTTTTTTATATTACGTCATAAAATTATTTCATTTTTACAAGAAAACAATAAAACTTAAAATGAGCTTGACAGTGATGGATGGTGGTGTCTTTTAGCTTTTTTATGTGACATCACAGAAAAACTTTGTGATCTTAATATTAGTTTGCAAGGTGAAAATAAAATTATTTCACAAATAACAAATAAAGTATTTGCTTTTGAAGAAAAACTAAATATTTATTACCAAGATATACAAAACCAAATACTACATCATTTTCCAACATTGACAAATGCTAAGCAAGATGGTATTGACATTTCTTCAGAAACCTATGTAATTGTTTTAAATTATTTAGGTACCTTATTGAAAGAATTTAAAAGTAGATTTCAAGATTTAAGAAATATTAAGAATTGTCTTTTGCTTATAGAAAATCCCTGGCACTTAGAAATAGCAACTATTACACAATTAGATACAATTGGACATGATTATGTTAAGCTATTTAACGAATTTGTTGAATTTAAAAATGACACAAATTTGGAAGCCATTTTTAAAGAGAAAAGTGAGGGAAATGAGTATATGGAATTTTGGAAATTAGTGCCTGAAAAATATAAAACTGTCAAAAAGTGTGCACAAATGTTGCTCACATTGTTTTCATCAATATATCTTTGTGCATCATCTTATTCGAAAATGAAATATGTGAAGAATGCGCATAGAAACAGACTTACTGATTTACACCTTGATGATATATTAAAAGTAGCATGTAGCACATATAAACCAGATTTATATAAAATTGTTAAAAGTTATTTCAATATCAAAAATCACACTGATATTTAAATAAATGTTTATATCAAATAAGTGTTTGCATTATGTTAATTCTAAGATATAGTAAAGTGATTCACAAGGTGTGGCATGCATGAATTTAGAAGTCAGACATTTTTTATGTGACACCAATTGGTTGCCACGGCCCGCTTGATGTAGCACACAAATATATGTGGCCCAGGAAAGAAAAAGGTTGAGTATCCCTGTGTTAGGTAATACTAAGATATTCTAATTGCCATTCCTGATAATCATTTCTTCTAAACAAATATTGATACTTCAGGGCTATATTGAATAAAAACCTGGAATGTTGAAAATTATTGAAATTTGAACAATGACAACGTTTCATAAAACTCTAAACACTATAATTAAATTAGTGTGCCCATATACACAATTAAAAATACTTAAGATTCAAGAAATATAAAACTAGTATAAAATCCACTTTTAAAAATATTCCTCCAAATTCAAACACAACTCCTATCTTTTTAGATATTGTTTACAGACCTTAAAAATGGAACAATTATTATTAGATCTTAATTTCATATCAATTTGGCCTATACTAAAAATTATAATGTTCAACTAACTAAATACTAATTAAAGTCAAAATATATTTTTAAAATGACTTATTAAAGCATACATATAATTTCAATTTTATTTTTATGATTAATCATGTAAATACAAAATATCTTTTTGCATGCATAATTAATCTTAAAATTTTAAATAAAAAGTCAGGTGAATAATTATGAAAAAATGAATTTTTAAAATACTATTTATACTAATACAAACATGTAAGAATATTTGTGCTGATTGTTGAAGGCTTTTTTTTTTTTTGCACAAAAAGGAAGAAATCAATTCATCTCATTAATATATTCAAATCTAAAAATATACCAAAACATTTTGATATTATATCTATTTTAGTTAGACATCACCTTGATAAAATAATGAAATTCAAATTTTATAGAAATAAAGTGACAATTTAAAAATTTTGTCATGATATCTTCAGAATAGTGGTTTTGTTAATTTGAATATTTTTATAACTACTAATGTGTGCTTCATTTTCCCTTTAATAAACTTAAAAGAAATATGTACATTCCTGAATATATCTCATTATAAACAAAACTGTTATAATTCCACAAACTTTAATATTTAAGGAATGGTGAATATAGGTATGGTAACAATAAAAAAAAACTTTTGGTCTAAAATGAATAGATATACATAAAAAAAAAAAACTTTTTTAAGTAAAAAATTGGGAAAACATAATTTTTTAAATAAACAGTAAAAACCTAAAATAATAAACAAAGAATCATGTGGACTTCTGTTGTTTTTATATATATATATTCCAGAGTTATTTATTGTAAATTTGGATAATCATGCTCACTAATCTAACACTGCCTGTTGGCCTTCATTAATGAGAAAATTCAGATTTATACCTACACACTATGCAATAATTTTTAATTCATTTATATTCTCCAAGCTAATAACATAAATTAAAAACATTCTGTTTTGAAATTAAACTGATCCTGGATAATATATATAAAGTAATGAAAGTTGCTGTAAGAGTAGATGCAATTCCAGTGTTCCTCATTAATAAAGGTTTAGAATTTAAAATAAGGATATGACACTATTAATTATTTATTTTTATGATAGATATCTCTGGTATTAAAAAAAAGTTAAAGCAGTATGTATATTTTCTTCCCATAGTCAGACAGAATATTTATCCAATAGAGTATTATAACAAAGCAATATTGATATTATTATCAACTGTAGTAATTTTCTATTGCTTACCACACCATTAACATAAATTTATTTTTAAATTTCATTTTTAGAGATACTTCATCAACTTAATAAGTTTACACCATTTTTTTTAAATAAACAATAACAACACTTTCATACAGTTTTTTTAAAAATATTCTAAGAATAAAATGCAATCAAAAATCTTATTAACATAAAATAAGTCAATTACACCAAATGGCTAAATGTTAATAAAATTGACAATTTTAATTTTTATATCCATCATACATGCAAGAGTAAGTCAAAAATTATACATACTCTGGTTATACTGAAACTTCTGTTGATCATATTGTTTTATTATCAACACTTTCTGTATGAGGTCACTTTCTTCACAGTCACTGCTGCACAGTTTTGAATGTACTACATCAATTCCAATGTGGCTGCAGTGTGAAAACAATGGCCACCCCACTGTGATTTGCACAAAAAGAAAAGCAGTATACATGATGCATTTTTTGTGGTCTATATGTCTGATGTCAATATTTATTGAAGACTTCATGTACATTATAGATCAAGTGTTTTGTTGTAAAGAAGTTTGTATGAATAGATAGGGAACTTGAAGGAAGGTTACATAAGAGTCAGCTACAAAGGACCCAGATATCCATCCATGGATAAAACTTGACAACATTGGACATGCACATGAACTGATTTTGTGGGACAATTGACAGTCATGTTCACTGCACAACTAAAGCCTCAAATTCAAACAAAATGCAGATGACTGCTATTCAAGAACAGGATATTGTTGAATGACAATGCATGTCCATATATCATGCCCTTCCATCAACACTTTAAAAGTATTTGAAGTGTAGTAGCATTCTCTATTCCCAATCCTGCCTTATCACACTATCATGGTTTTATCTCCTGAAAGAAGCCCTATGAGAATAAAGATTCATGTTTGATATAGAAGTTAAGACAACAGTGCATTTGTGGTTCACAGCTCAATATATAACTTTTAAATGAGAGAATATGAAAGTGTGCTGCCAAATGAACAATGTGTATTGAAAAGCAGAGAGATTATGTTGTAAAACTGACATATTTGTATTTTTTGAAAGTTGATTGAAATAAATTCTAAATCTAGAGTGCAGATTATTTTTGATTCACTCTTGTAGAAAATCAAGTGAGGATTTCTCTGTCAAAGTTTTTATAATTCAGAAACCAATGGATTAATTTTGATTAGTTTCTATTTTCCTCTCTCAAACTGCCCAAACCTTAGGAAAGGTTTTGGGATATTTAATTTTCTGATATTAATAGCCCCACTCTCTGCATGAGCTGTATTCATTAATAATCGTATTTCCTCCACAAATAACCAAGACTATTTTCATTAGATTGTTTCATTTACAAATTGAATTTATTATTTTGATTTTGTTTTTAAAATAAATAAATACAATTTATATGATTCTCTGAAATTTTTTATTTTCAAAAGACTTGCCAACATTATTACTACAGTTGCAAAAATAGATTTTCTTACTTTCATTGAACAAACAATACAAATTGTTATTAATTTTTTAAAAATTATATTGATTAGTAGAATTGCCTTTTTTATTTTCATCTTATTTTGGCTCTCTCTCTCTTTTTTTATTGTTGTTGTTGTTTTGGAATAAATTAATACAGTGATTTACAAATTAAATGTAAGCTTTCATTTTACTTATTTTGGAATAAATAAATATGCCATTTTTAATTAATAAATGCAATTTTTAATAAATAATTTCAGCATACAAACAACCAATACTAACTATTTTTAATTCACATTATTTTTTTAACAATTAGTATATGCCATGTTCTCCCGAAAATAAGACCTAACCAGAAAATAAGCCCTAGCATGATTTTTCAGGATGCTGATAATATAAGCTCTATCCCAAATAAAAGCCCTAGTTAAAATTGTCAGCTTGTTGAAACATACTATGAACATATTGAATTATAACGTAATGAATGTAGATTTTTGCAGCATATTCATAACTAATCATTTTAATAAGCTTGCAAAATACAATTTTACTTTTCATTTATCAATGGCTATTCATTCAGTCTGATATAAGAAGTATTCTTTCATTTGATCTCCAACTGTATTATTGTAAATAAATCAGCATTGATATCTGAAAGGTCTGAAATTTCTTACTAACAGCAGTCTTGCTGACAAGTTAATCAAGCCAACTTAACATTTCATATATTATTTTAAATTAAATAAGATTACTAATTTAACAAAATGTAAATAACTTTTAATATTCTTATATTGAATGAGAATGTTCTGGGAAATATTATCATGTTAAAACAGGCAAAATTCACTATACGTATTGCCACACACAGCAAGCTAGAGTAATCAATGGATCACTCTAGCTTGCTGTGTGTGGTAATATGTATAGTGAGTTTTGCCTGTTTTAACAACAGTTATACACAAGCATAAGAGGTGGTGATCATGTGATGTTTATTGGCTTAAATATTATCATGCTAACCATTACACATTCAAGCAGTAGTAAAAGTTATTTATATGGTCTTGGAATTATTAATATTGAATAAATGAAGATTTTTGTATTTGAATAAATATAGATTTGTATAGCTGAATGAATGTGTATTTTTGTACTTGAAAAAATAAGACATCTCCTGAAAATAAGCCCTAAGCCATCTTTTGTAGCAAAACTTAATATATGATCCAGTTTTATTTTCAGAGAAACATTGTATCACTTCATAAATAAAATTAAAAAACTCCAAGAACCATCATGTTCAGCCTACTCTAGAGCCATCTATTGTAAGCTTGATTAATTAGTGGGCATTAAATGGTATAGTGTTATAAAATCCTATCTCTAGAGTAACCAATTTATGACTTTTGTCTTTATCAGTAAAGACTAGGATCCAAATCTGAAATTAATGCTCTTCAATCACCTTTTATTTATTTATATTATTAAAAACTAACCTGATTTTTTTTTAAAAAAAACAAAACTAAAGTTTAAACCTAGGCAATTCTCTTGCATGACTATAGATCTGATACCAATTTAGTTTTTGTATATTTTTAAGATCTCAATTCTGTAATAACTGCTACGTGTCTCAAAAATATACAAAAACTAGTCTAGTGTTAACTGCAAGTGAAATGCCTGGGTTCAAAACTTTATAATGTTTTTTTAAATTTCCAAGTTATTAATATAAATAAACAAAGGGAATTGCTAGATGCATAAATGCATTATTCCTGGATTTAAATTCTAATCTTCACTGACAAAGTCAAAAGAAATTGGTCAGTTTGGGGATAGGATTTTATAGCAATATGGAATCCACTGATTTCTCAAATATATAGTAGATAGCTCCAGAGTAAATTAAAGAAAAGATAATTGTTATTGGAAACACATGATTAAGCATATGAGAGGCAATGTGTTGTTGTAATTAGTATTATCTTAGAATTCAGGAAATAATATTTCAATTTTAATGGTTTTTATACATATTTAGCTTTATATATATATATTGAGGGATTTGAACTTAAATTTTCAAACTATATTCATCCTCCACTCCAACTCAAATAACTGATATATATGACCACACATGTGAAATATATATATATATTGAGGATCATTTATCTTTTTCACATGTATGTGCTTTTGTGTATTGGTTGTTTGAGATGGAATTCAACTCCCTCTACTTACTATAGCAAAACATTCAGTATATTGAATGAATAGGTTAATTATATATATATATTGAAATAAAATAAACCGTAATAAACAGATAAATCAGTCGCTTTAAAATAAATAAATACGATTATAATTTGGGCATTAAAATATATATTATAACAACATCTTATAAAAGTAGAAAAAATAGAATTACATTTAAGGTCATAAACACAGCATGAAATCTTATGGCATATATTAAAGTATAACTTTGAAAAAAAAGTAATTTATATATACTGTATAACATTAGAAATTTTTCGTTAATGATAACTAGAAGTGGGAAAAAGCTAATAATAATGGAAGTAAAAAGTTTCGAAGAATCTTTAAGTAATAAAGATAATGAAATAGAAATTACTTCAGTTAGTAATGAACAAGGATCTTTACAAGTCTTAATGTCTGAAGAGTTTGTAGCAGAAAATGAACATTCTTCACAAATTCACATAACAGATCAAATATTACCTCAAACACAAAAAGAAACTGAAGTTATAACAGTACAACCACAAGGAAGTGATATGGCTCAATTGGTCCAACTGATAAAGGATTTAAAAGTTGATATGAATAAAATGAAAGCTGATATGGTAACCAAAGCTGATATGAATAATATAAAAGCTGATATGGTAACCAAAGCTGATATGAATAATATAAATGCTGATATAAATAAAATGAATGCTGATATGAAGGGAGAAATGGCTAGAATGAATGATAATATGGTAACTAAAGTTGATATGGATAATATGGGAGTGAAATTAAAAGAAGACATAATTTCTATAAAAGAAGAGTTAAAGAAAGATATTGATGATGTTAAGGAAAAGATGCAAGTAGAAATCAAAGATGTTGTTGAAAAGAAACAAACCACCAATGAAGTAGAAAAACTTCATAACACAAAAGCATCAACAATATCAATGGCAATCAAATGCCAAGAATTCAAAACTTACCTTGAGCATGAGGTCTGCAAATATAATGAGAAGAAAACTGTCATGATTATCATTTTATTTTACAGCAGAGCAATGAAGTAGAAGATTATTGCAGCATTACTAAAGTGCTTGAACCTGATCCAAAAATCTTAGAAAGAAAAGAGAATATGGATAAGGTAGAATATATATTAAATTCTGAATCTCAGGAATTCAGAGAAGCACAATCAAATGATAATACTGAATGTCTACATAAATTAAGACTTCAGATTTCTTGTATTAATAACAAGTTAAATCATGAACTCATGAAACTTGAGATGACTCCACTATCTAAATATATAATAGATGAATACAACAGTGAAGTGTATTTTGAGTCATCCCACCATATTCATTTTTACTCCCAGAACAAAAGTAAAACCTTTCATCAACGAGATGTTGATAAATTGGATGAGAACCATCTGATAAGATCATTATCAATGATAATATTTAATAGAAAAGAAGGTTGTCTTAGTAGACAGTTTAATTCAGAAGATATAGACGAAGATAATAGATTTAATTGTCTCAAGTGTAAATTATGGTATATAAAGTGTCACCATAATCCTGAAGATGAACAAATTATAAAAAGTCTTCAGACAATAATAAAGATATTTATAACACAAGCTAAGAGACAGAAAGGTTCACAATTCCATAGGTTGTGTAATACTTATGAAGGTCGCTTCACATTCATTGAACATGTTAATGGATGTGCTTAAAAAGTAAAGCACACATATAAGGAAGGACTTCATAGATTACGACTTTGGTATGTGACAATGGACTTTCGGTAATGATAGAATCCATTAGGCTGTTCTTTTAAAAGAATAAATGTATATATGTATATAAATAATTGAAGTTGAAATTAATAATAATAAAATGCATCAGGTTAACCAAAGTATGAAAAAAAAAAATACTTACAGGTTTATTAGAGTACAAGTTATGGTTAGTTAACCAAGTAATAATGGTAGATCAATCACGCATCACGATAATACAATCTGATGGTGACACTACTTATAAAATGCAAGTCCACCATTATATATTTTGATATGGATATGTATAAATAAGATATTTAGTTTATATAGCGTGATATTGTTAAATTATAATAACAATCAACATTAAGCCAATGCACATGCGCTTTGTGGATATATATATGGATATATAAAAAGATAGTGTAAAAGTTTATAAACAACTTGTTAAAATAAGGCCAGTCAAAGAAATAAAAATGTGAAGTCAATTTCACCCAAGTTCAAACTTGGGGATCAAGTTTTTATAAAACTATACCAAAAGATTTATCATCGGTATGAGGGACCTTATACTATCATAAAGCAAACAGGTCCTAATGCATTCTGGATAAATATAAAGGGAGACATTAAAGGCACTTACAATGCTAGAGCTTTAAAACCCTATTTTGGTCAAACAAATTAATAATGTTTGCTACATTCTACTTATAAACAGAGTAAAATATTGGAAGAAAAGATAACTTGGAATAGGTGAGGAGAGAAAAAGTTTTCAGTTAAAAGTATATAGGTATATATATGTATAAGGATGTATATAAGTAAAAAAAGACATTAATTTTCTTTGATGAGGGTATGTTAAGCAATTAAAATTAATTCTTAGGATACCTGAAAACTAAAATCGTTTTAAGAATTAATCCATGCTGAATGATGGATGTTCTTATGTTTTGGATAGTTCTCAAAAAATTCCATGAGTCTTAAATGGGCCTCATCTAAAACAATTTGTGTTTCTTTGTGAATTTAACTGTGCCTATATCGCATCAACAGATATAAATAACATACACCTATCTTAAGCTTTTCATATATCAGTTATATACATAAACTAATTAATATTAAAAGAATAATTCTAAAAATGAATTATTCTAATTTGTTTATACAAACACATAAATAAATGTTTCTAATATTATTTTTTTATTAACCAAAACTTGACATTGACAAAGCCGTAAGTCATCATTGCATTTTTTAAGTTGAAACAAAGGAAATAAACGTTTGGAGTTCATTACAAATTGTATATTTTAAACAATAGAGAGCGTGGGCATGATTATGTGATATGCTGTCAGAAATTGATCCAAGGATAAAAACGAACTAATATTGTTATATAATAATCTTCTATTTAGTTATCAAGGCAATAACTATGTCTGTAAATTTAAATGTGTTCGAATTTAGAACACATTTAAGAAAAAAAGAAGATTCACTATTTTAAAACTGTCTTCAAGTAATTAATTTACTTACTTTTAATATTATAAAGAACTATAAAAAAATAATCATTGAAATTGACAAGGTTATAAGAGTTATCAACGTCTTCGAAATGAGTTTTCAAAATATATGTTTAAGAAGACAAAAATTTATAAAGATGTTCTTCGGCTAGACAATTTATGCCAAGGATTTCTGCTGATGTTTTAAACCTGAACATGTAAATTTATTCCTACTCAATGCCTAAAGTATAATCATTGTAATTTCCACTAAAAAAGTTGCCTTAATAATGGAGTATTATATTGAAGAAGATTTTAAATATTTTACTACGCAAATATTTAAAAGTATGAATATTTGGATTACCTCTTCGAAGGATGATCAAGGAACTTTACCTTTCAACATTCATCGTCATTTTATTTCGTCTAAGGAGGAATATAAAACCATTATTCTTTCGTATCTTGGAATACTTCGTTGTGTACTTTAATAACTCTTAAACTTTATTTCCTTTGGGGATAATTATATTTACGTGGAAAAATTACTTCGTATATTAAATTGGAGAACTGATAAGATGAACGTTTTATTTTTATTTATTTAATAAAATTTAGATGTTGATATTTTGATATATGCTCTGGTGAAAGTGACGGCTGACTAAGGTAAAAGTTTTTAAATTATTTCAATTTGGAAGTAAGTTTTATTATATTCCAAATTGAATCTTACCTGACAATTATCATAATTTCTTTTTAAACAATAACATAATTAATATCGGAATACATTCTATTATTAATCTAGTGTGAATGGATGTTATCTTATATAGACATATAACACACACTGAATCATTTTAATGACACAATACGTAGATTTATAATGTATGGTGGTATTATTTATTGTACACATGATTTTAAATTATATATATGTAAATAATTACATTATGTTTTTTCTGAATGTTAAATAGTTTATTATTGTATATATATAAGCACACATTATAATTCTAAATTTTAATATTTTTATTATTTATGTGATAATATTTTTGTTTCTATTATGGATTAAAATGTGTTAAACTTGATTTTAAAATTAAACAGGTCTCGTTTGTTTATTTTATTTAGTCATTTTATAAAACCAATAATTATAAATATACATATTCACGCATATATATATTGAATCAACTTAGTGATTTAATATTTATAAAAAAGTTATATATAGCTTATACTAAATTTATCATTACTATGGGATATTTGTGGAAATGCCTGACGAGAGTCAATTGCGATTTCTACACTGAGCTCGAATTCCGAGAGTAACGAGGTTATTAATAGAGGAGTGGATTGGATTATATTTTAAATCACATCATCCATGGTATTCTATAAGAAGACTCAAAGTCCGACTATAGGTAGATGTGACTTCCTCGAGTCCTGAAAAGGATCGTCCCATTATAATATATATATAACACAACTCTTGGAAAAAGTTTTAAAAGAAACAGCTATATTCTTGGAGTTTAGATGTAATATAGAGAATTTGAACACAGATTTTCAAGCTCCCTTGAGCTATCCACTCTATCTCATACAACTGATACACATGACCACACCCATGTAAAAGATATATGATGTCAATATATGTATTTCACAGATGCAACTCTCCATACAGTAGCATCACTTGCAAGCCAGAGTAATCAATGGATGCAGAATAAAGAATGGTAATCATGTGATATATGAATTTTATGTTTAACCAGCACTCATCAGTTGGTTCATATCATCTGCCACACATCTCTTAGTACAAACTGAGCATATATATATATATATATATGTGTGTGTGTGTGTGAGAGAGAGAGAGAGAGAGAGATGATGATCTGGACCAACTGATAAGTGCTGGTTTAGCATGAAATACATATATTGGAAATCATTTATCTTTTTCACATGTGTGTGCTGAATGGAGCTTGAAAGTCCATGTTTAAATCCCCTACATTACAAGAAAATCTATATTAAATTATTACATTAGAATCAAAGCTTCTCCATGCATTGTTGAATTATCAGATATTAGATTTCCTTAGTATTGCATATATAAAATTTATTTTTTAAAAATCAGAATTAATATAAACATAATGATTAGATATTTGCAAATATTTTTTTAAAATGTTGGTTTCAATTTTACAATTAACAAAACATATGTGAATTGAGAAAATGTTAAGATACTACTTATTGAAGAATATCTTTTAAATAGATTTGTTTTGAGCAAAGTTATTATCATAATTTAGTATGCATCCTATTATTTTCATCAGCACCAATTACAGAATTGTTTAACTTGATTCTGGCCATAACTCCAAGGCAAGGTTAAATTCAGTTGATAAAATATCTCCCCTCCCCCTTGCAAATAATAAATAGGGCTGATGTGCTTTAATAAATACTATTTAAAAACAAATCATGGAATATTAGTTTCATTTTATTTGGAATAGAGTTGTACGTTCAAATGGGGATGGGGGCGGATTATTCATTATTAAGATTAATTAACATATTATTTTCTGAGCCCTAAGGTAAAACATGTAGAGAAATGCACTAAAAAGAAAACAAATATACATATTAATAATAAACTAATAGCAAATCTTTTCATAGAGTAGTCCCACCCAGTACAAGCCATAGTAATCAATGGATGATAGAATGTTGTGCATCAAAATCCCTATCTAGTGACTAATCATTTAAGCTTGTGGCTTTCATCAGTGAGCATCCTTGGATTTGAGAACACTGCACCTAGATCTTTGGATCTAATGCAACACTCCAAAGACACCAAAATATATAGATAGTGAACTGGGTTCAGATATGTATGATTATACCAATGCATGAACTTGGATTGAAAACATTAATGTATTTTCAGTTTAAACTCATAACTTTATAGTTAACAATAAAAGGTCGCTACTGGAGAGTAGCATTAAATCCAAAGATCTAGTTGCAGTGCTTTCAGGTCCAAGGATTCACTGATGACAGCCACAAGCTCGAAACTAATCTGAAGATATTGAATGAGTAGGCACTACATCGGAAATTTTGATGCAGAAACCTTCTGCATTCTGGGTGAACTACTATATGGAAAGAGTAGCTATAGTTTTAACAGCCTATGTAAGCATAAGAAATGGTGATCATGTGACGTTTTCGCATATTAAAGATAATTAGTATAGGCTGTTTGCGTTAAAAAAGCATTTTTCGAAATTTAAAAAAAAAAGAATAAAATAAAAATTTAAATTCAAATTTGCAAATAATCTCTTTAAAAATGTTAAGATGGAAAAAGAAAATAAACTCTCTTTATTTCAGAGATAGATGATAAAATTTAAAAAGTTTAAGCAATGCTGTTGAATGGATTATGTTTGAATATTACTTAAAATGGTATTTTTCAGATCATTACAAGAGCTAAATTTATTTCTTCCAAATAACAATAAAACATGAAAAGAAAACTTTAATTTATTGCAAATAAATGTATTAATTTATTTCAATAAATAAAGCAAAAATAAGAAAATTCAAATTTCTTTAGGAATAGACAGTTGCTACATCCTTCCCAAGTTAATGCAATCATAGTTTTAAATAAAAATATGGATGGCATACAAAATAAAATAAAAAGACCATCGCAATAAAAAAAGTTTAAAATGAACATTTAATAAAAAAAAAATATTATTATCATAACAATACAATGATATAAACATAATTTATTTACTATTTAATACATTATCTACACAATAATAGTTTCACTTGAAGATTTACTTAAATTATAATATAGAGTAAGATGGCCTGTATCAAATCCCGTGTTATTAAGACTTGTCCAAGTCCTCAAATATCTAGTTGTTGCTTCTGTGCTGCGGCATCATGAAAATCACTATTATTTATCAGTTTTCTAATCGAATTCAGAAATCCTTCAATTTTCTATTTTTGGACTATCAGGAGATAATTTTTCTTTTCTCACATTTTTCCAGTAAGCGTTAATTGTCTATTTTTAGACAAATATTACTTTCCCCACATTAGAAAGTCCACAACAATTATTTGATAAATGTAACTTTATTTAAACTTTTTTTCTTCTTTTATTTAATACACATACACACTACATTTTATTTTTTAAAATTTGGATCAGAGCACTACTCCCTCTTACTCCAGAGAACTTCCTTTTTGTCCAGAGTCCCATAAAAATGTTTTTAAGTACACAGATGATCACCTCTTCTGCTATTTCAAGATTATCACCATGTTTATTTGTTTCATTAATTTCCATATTGTGATAATTTGTGTTAGTTCTGTCTGGTTTATTGATTAAGATACATTCTGATATTTTTTTACTTTTGGCTGGGTTTGTATCCAACCAGTTTTTCCAGATATGATTAATATTGTGGCAAAAATGAATTCCTGAAGCTGTTTGGATCTCCACAATGTGGTCCAAAAGTATTTCTGTTTTCTTTCAATCCATAATTTATGAAGATTATCTTGAACTCGGACTCTGTCTCCAGCATCAAAAATATATTTTTCTTTCTAACTTTTTTGGCTTCTTTTTCTGGCATAAATATGGACGAGTTTTTTTCATAGTTTTATGACCATATGTATTTCTGCAGGTGATTTTCTCATAACTGTGGATAGTGTAATGTATTGATATAACATTTTGAAGTTTACTTCCTTTTGCACGTTATCAGTTTCTTTTGTTTAAATTTTGGTTTAACTATGAGACCACTTTTTCAGCAATTCCATTTGATTTGGGGTGATATGGTACCATATAGATATGATTTTCATTTTCATTCAAAAAAGCTTCAAAATTGGCAGATGTAAATCATATGCCAGTTTCTGGTGATCCATATCACACAAAAATTTCTTTTAGATTTGAATTGTTTCAGCTAAACTAGTATTTTTTTACTAGTTTATATTCTGCCCATTTTGAACCAGCATCTACTAACACTACAAAAATGTGGCTTAAATGAATATGCATAGTATATGTGCATTATGTTTCATGGTTTATCAGTTTTTGGCCATGAATATTTTTTGGTAGCATGTTTGCTGTGGGATAACATGTTTTACATTTTTTTGTATATATTTCCAATTTCTGCACCCATGCCATAATTATGCATGGATAACCATTGTGAAGCATTTCCAAAACTTTGGTACATCTATGTGAAGAGACCAGAATTTTATCTTTGATTATTACACAATCCTTATTAGTTGATAATTGAGTTTGTAAATTCCACAAGAATATAAGGAGATTTCCTACTCATTTAGTGCCCCAGCCACCCTTAATCCAACTTGTGATTGATAAACTATATTAGTTTTAGTTCAGAATGCAATAGTTTTACTGTTAATTCCAGTTTCCAGTGGCCCATATAGTTTACAGATACACTGTTATCAGATTTTTGTGTTATATCTAGTGCATAAGACAATTAATCGGCATATTTTGACTACCTTTTTTAAATTGAAACTATTAATTATAGGCTGATAACAAATTATACCAGCAGACTACTCTAAAGCTTAAATAATCCAGTGTTGCCTTTTTAATTTGGAAGATTCCTAGTAAAGAACAATGATCAGTTATTACTGTAAAAGGTCCATTATATAAATAGTGATGAAATTTTTTGACACCTGTTATGATCATTAATGCTTCTTTGTCCAATTATCTGTAATTTCTTTCAGCATTTGCCATTGTTTGGAATATGAAAAGCTATTGGGCATTCTCCATATTCTGAGAAATGACTGGCATGCTTCAATTCCATAATCTGATATATCTAACATTAAGTTTATATCTATTACCAAAATATACTAATAATTTGCTAGATGTTAATACTAATTTTAGTTTCAAATAACAACTTTATTTACACCTTAAGAAGATACATATGGATATCATTTAACATCTTTCTTATTATATGTTACATGCTTACAATGTGCAGTGGCTCTACAATGGAAACAGTAAATAAGAAAACTAATGGTAAAAAAAAAATTACATAAAAATAAGCTACTTAGAATTATTTGGGTCAATTAGTTGACCACCAAATTCAGAGTTTTAACAATAAATAACAATTAAATGTAAAGGACTGGATTATATTAATGTGAGGACTGGATTATATTAATGTGACAACTTTTAGACTCTGCATAGGAGTCATTATGTCCAGTTAGTTAATTTTGCCATGATAGTACAATAAGTACTTAAGAGTTTTGATCTTCAGATCTCCAGTTGGTCCCATGTCTGACTGGCTAACCAGTGCTGGCATACTTTCCAATCATCTTCTTTGGCCTCACCAAATAACTAGAGAAAAAAACTCTTCTGGACTATTATTTGAACCATTGTCAAAGACTCTATTTCGCACTATCCATATAGCAAAATTTATAAAGGTGGCCAGTCTAATTTTACCATAAAGGCCACCCTTTACCACCTTTGCAATATTTGTACCTATAATGTCTGCTTCCCTGAATCTTTTAAGGGCTCAATAGCTTAGATTATTCCATATTTCACATTGATCTAGAATATGGCTCATTGTCTCTTCATATTTATTACACATTGGGCAAATTGGATCTATTCTATATCCCCACCTGTAACACAGAAAGGGGCATGTTGGGAGGGCTCTGAGGTTGACTTTTATCAGGAACTCCACCAGCTTAGGTTCGAGTCTTATCCTTTTTGCCAACCTAGCAAACCTGGGAATGCTGATTGAGAGAAGAATCTCCACTGTGGACTCATTGTTTTGTGTCATACTAAATGCTTCCCAATAGTTAAACCTAAAGTCAAACATAGTCACTGATGTCTTAGCTTTCCCTACAATCATTGACACTTGTTGTTGCAACAAAATGCTTGTTTGTTTGGGCAGAGGGATATCCGTTGGTTCTACCTTCACCAATGGTAAGGGGCTTTCCATACATGGGTTTTGGCTAAATAATTTTACTAGTATATCATATGTCCTTTGAAATAGGAATGAGGAGATTGAATGTAGTCCAAGCCCATTATGAGCCTTTGGTTTTTGGAGAAGGCTGAGACTTATGACTGTGGCTTTTCCACCCCAACACAGTACCTTGCGAATGAATGCCTTTGTAGGGGAAAATCCAGCCAGGAAATATGTTATTTTTGTCAATACTATGGCATTGAGAAGGGTGACCTTTCCCAAAAATGACAACCGGACCTTTGATAGTGAAGTAACTGAGTTTACAGCTTTCTTTAACAGGGAATCTTCAAGCTCCTTCCTCATGATATAAGGGGGGAGGCCAACATGACTCCTAGAAACTTTTGTGAAGTTGCTCTGAATCTCCCTGGGATTTGCTTTCCTGATTTGATTGACCACATAGCCGACTTGGCCTCATTGACTCTTAGACCAAATTTACTAGCAAAGTGATCCAAGATATTCTCTAGCCTAGCAAACTCATCCCGAGATGAGAGAAAAACCACCACATCATCCATGTAGGAAACTTGATGAATGCTCTCTCTCAGCAAAGGTATGGCAACACCTGAGAGGGTTGCCTCAATGCGCAACAACAATGGGTTTATATAGGATGCAGAGAGGAGTGCACTTAGTGGCAAGCCCTATGGGATGGAAATGCTTGGCTGAAATCCTGGAGTAACTTGCCCATCCAAAGAGAGAAACACCTCTATTTTGTAGAAGGTTCTCAATCATTTGGATATATACCTTGGGCACTTGAAGCTCTTCCAGTACACTAAGGAGCACATCGATCCTGATGCAGTCAATGGCACTGGCAAAGTCTAATTGAACTGCAACTGACTGGGACATTTTTTCCCTGCGAACATGATCGACAATGAAGTGAAATCAGCTGATGGCATCTGCTGTAGAGCTACCCTTTTTTGCAAACTGGCAGGCAGACATTTGACAGATGATGTTCTCCTGGATGTCATCTTTTATCAGACCATCAATGGTCTTTATGAGTAGAGGGCTCATTGAGATTGGCCTGAGATTTTCAAAGTCACTAGGGCCCTCAGGTTTTTTAAGTAAAGGCACCATAGCAATGGGATAAAACCCTTGAATGTCCCAACTGTTATCTGCCAGGAGGTCCACCATCCTTTTAATGATTAGGATGGTAAATGATCATAGGTGTACCAGCAGGAATTTTGGGATTCCATGCAGCCCAGGATGTGTGCCATCAGGGAGTGCTTTAAGTTTTGCCAATATTCTGGCTTCAGTGATTTTATGTGGTTCCTTGTCTGTCTTCTTAAAATTTCTGTGGGTTCCTGTTATACCTAATGGTTGAAGCTTTTTCTCATAATAGTTCCAGATCCCGAGCAGCATAGATTCACCTACATATTTTCTCATTTATCTCAATTGATTTTGGAGCTCTAGAGTTTCTGCCAGACCCAAGGCCCCATTTAAGGTAGCCCATTGTCCAGCAATGTTGATCATTTAGATATTGCCTAGCCCTCTTTATTGAGAGGTATTCCGCAATGGCTTTTTGTTTGACTCTATATCTATTTTTGAGATCAATGATACCATGAATGTTTTGACTTTCATAAGGCAAGGTCTCCAATTCATTGGCAATTCTATCCAGTTCACTAATCAGGTAGAATGGACCCCTTGTTTTTTTGGTACAGCAGCTTATTAGTTCACTAAGTGAGCTTGTAAATGTCAACCATGCTTTTTCAATTGGGTGCATTGATAATTTGACTGTATTAAATTTAATATAGATTTCAGAGATTAATTGGGTTGTGGCATTTGATGTGGTTAGCATTCGAATTGTACGTGGTAAGTTAATTATGGGTTCCTGTACAAACACTGGTTCTATTTTGACCTCTAATGAGAAGTGGTCGGAAAAGGCCACTGGCCATAGATGAGCTTCAATCACTGGAAATAAGGATGGTGACATGTACACCAGGTCACATGTACACCAGGTCTATGAGTGTCCATGTATATCTTGTGTAAAATGAAAAGACACCCTCTGGGAACAAATCTCTGCCACTTACTAAGGGCTGATTGAAGCTGTTGACAAATTTTGCTTGAAATGTTTCATAATTATGCTTGAAATCACCAATGATTTTGGTCGGGAATGGGCTGGTTCTCAGCACTATGTTTATTGAGTGAATAGCATTGACTACAACTTCCGAGTTTTTGGATAAATATAGGTTCACAAGGTTAAATGTCCAACCTCTACACTGTATCACTGCAATCAGGCTATTTGTGTTTATGTATAGAATTTTAAAAAAGGGTAATCGGTGATTTATTGTTAATCATTATTGCTATTCCTCCTGCAGCAGTATCAGAAAATGAATAATGAAAATGACCCAATGACTGCATTAATTGGATAATTCTTGCATCAGAGTTATGGTGCAATTTTGTCTCACACAAACACAAAATATCTGGTGTCTGGCACCTAAACCAATGTGACAGGGCATAAGCTTTATCAAGAGAATTCAGGCCCCTGATGTTCACAGAAATGATGTTGAACATTATCAACTTGATATTGGATTATGTTGCTGAGTCCTTCACCACTTGGTCTGGGTTGCCTTGATCGATCTTTTTGATCCAGACTCCAGTAGAGAATATCCTAAGGCACTTGACTGAGTGGAGTTACTCTCAAATTGTTTAGTAATAATAATTTTCTCATAACTCTCACTTCAATGTTGAGGCAACTTTATTGTACTGCCGATGAATTCATCTTGTACTACATCATTAGGAAGATCCATGAGGTTCGGAGAAAATCTAGTTTTCTTCTCTTTGGGAGTAGTGATGGTTGGTCTCTGCTCTTCTAGATCAACAAGGTCCCTTACAACTGCAACCTCTTCACAAGATGTAGATGCGGTTGAGGATAATCCACACCTCCTGAATTTGTATTTCCTCTTTTGCTGAAAAGGGGCATCCTAATGAGGCAAATTGATCATTAAATCAGTGGCATTGCGACTTCATCCCCAATTCCCATTTCCCTCCAACCTGGCTTCTTCATCATCTGAGAATGGATGACTGATCTGTGTTCTAAGGTGTCTTGAAGGACCAAGGGACAATGGATAATACCCTGGAGCAACTGCTTTTGGTTGAGATAAGCTTGATTCCATGTGTGGATGGGTTTTTGACATTTGTTCCAGCTTCAGTGATGTCTCAGCTGATATCATTCTTTTGTTGGTGCATTGTGGTATTTTTCCCATGTCATCCCACAGTGGACACATTTTCAAGCTGGACATTCTCTCATAAGGTGTCCTCTTTGTAGACAATGAAAACATTGTGGGACTATCCCTCTAATGTTAATAATGATGGAGATTTCATAGCCTTCCACAATACTCGGGATCACTAGAGGAGAAGTACCTTTCCCCAGCATGATTTTGAATTCCACTATGTTCGAGAGCATTTGAGTTTCATCGTCTATTTTTTATAGCCGAATGAGACTATTTTTCCATATGGAGCAAGTAACTTTTTGCAAGTCGGTCATTCCAAAGTTTATGCCACAATTCCAGGCAGTTCCACTTAGGTATGTCGGGCGATCAAGATTGACTGTGACAAGATATCTACTTCCAAGGGTTTTATACAGGTTTCGAAAGGCCTCCTTGGCTATCACATTGGTAAACTGAACAACCAGGTATGACTGTGACAAGATATCTACTTCCAAGGGTTTTATACGGGTTTCGAAAGGCCTCCTTGGCTATCACATTGGTAAACTGAACAACCAGGTATCGGTCATTTGGGTGGAATACCATTTTGTATACCGATTTACAAAGGTCTTGTGATTTGAGCAGTTCAAGTAGTGTTGCCACTGGGAATTTCAAGAAGCTAAATATGTCTGTTGTAGATAAGATCATACTAATTTTATTTTATTATTTTATTTTATTAAAAGATGTTCTGTTGTGTTCTTTCCAAATCCTTGTATAATGATGAAGTAACATGGTCTTTAACTTTTAAGAAATTATCAAAAAAAATTTACTAGTCCTAGGAAAGCCTATAATTCTTTTATATGTTTTGGTATCTGGCATTCTCAATTATTTTTATTTTTTTCTGGGTCAGGCTTTCTTCCTACTCCCATAACAATGTGACCCAGACAATCAAATATTCCAACTACATTTCTCAAAATTTGGTTTAGCTCCAAATCTTGAGAGTCACTCACACACATTATTTACTCTAATTTTGCAATGATTTGTCTCAATTATCCATGAATAGAATATCATCAAAGTATGTAACTCCTTTCATTCCTTGAAATAACACATCTATTTGTATTTGAAGAACGTTTGGAATTGTTGTAATTTCAAAGGAAGCTGGTTATATTTAAACATGCCCTTATAAATTATAATCATAAGCTTGTTTGTGTTTTTTTTAAATAGGGGTTCATATTCAAAAACAGTGTCAAATTTTATTTTTAAATAAAATTTTCCCTCCCTCCCCTTAACTTTCATTTTTTTTCCCTTTAGTATAGTGTGGGTTTGGGTTTTTCTTTTTTTTTTTTTTTTTTTCTTATTTTTTCATTAGGACATTTGGATTAGTCAATTTCAAAATATATATATATCATCAAATTTTCCTATACTAAAAATAACCAAAATAACCTTACTTTTCTCTTTTTTTTTTTCATAACTTACAATAAATAGATGTTATGCCTTCTCAAAGCTTTATGTCTACAGGTGCTGTATTTATCATTCCTTAATCACATCAAATAATTTAGGAAATTTTGTTTGCATTTCCCTCTCAATATTGATTTTATTAATTATACAAAGATTTATACCTAGAAAAATAAACCTTTTCTATCTAATATGGGCTTTAAATTGCTTTTTACAATAAACAAGTTTAACTTTTTCCTATGCTTATTCAATTTAAGCATTATTTTAATTACATCCATGATAATAATCGTATTTTCATTCACATCATTAACTTCAATATTTGTTTTCACTATTTTAGGGCAATCTTTACTTCTAAGCTTATTCTAGATCAATCCCTTTGAGGCATAAGGGATATCTCAGCCCCACTGACTATTTCTGAAAATTATATGTGTTATCCTTATTTATTTCATAACTGCATTCAGTTTCTAGTTTTATTCCTAGTTTTTATTTTTTGAAACATTATTGTTTTAGTATAACATGTGTGAGCTAAGTGATCTACGTCTCCAAACTTTCTGCACTTCATATTTTTATAATTACAATCACTTGCTACATGCCTGTTTTTCACAATGGTAGCATTCTAATTTAACCTTTTGTTGATGTTTTGATTTGTTTGCTTTAGAATTATTGTTTATTTGGAGTCTTCTGTGTCATATTGAAGAAATCTTTTATCTGACTTAAAACTAACTCATGGCAGTGCCTCTTTTGATGCTTTCGCATAGAACAGATTGGATATGAACAATAGCTGCTATCAGTTTTTCATCCACAATGTTCCTCAAGAACTGTTCTAATAAGGCTTCCTCCAAGTAAACCCTGTAAGCACAATTCTTTGTCAACTCTCTTAAAGCAGCAACATAATCCCTATAAGTCCCCCCTCACTTGGAATTTATTTCATAAATGAAAACAAGCTATATGTTTAGATGATTTAGAGCTAAAATAGTTGCTCAAGTATTTAATTAATTCTGCATATGGAAAACTTGAATTCAGGGTCTGCGGGTTCACAAAAGCAGCTTTCTATTCCAATTAATTTCAAACTGTTGAAAAGATGTACTTGACAACTTTTGAAACATCATCTTTTATATCTTTTAAATATTTATCTATCCTCTTTGTATAAATAGGCAATTCAGTGGTGTTATTAGTAACAAGTTCCCTGATTCCAAATGTTGCTGCATTATTTAATGATTAATTGATATCTTAACTTATTCTCTATAGTTAACTTCACTTTTAACAAATACTGCTCTATCTACTAATTTTAAATTAATGCTCTACTTGTTTCTATTGTTTCTCAGACTGCTCCAATTAAAGTGTTGTCTAAACTCCCAAGTTATTGCAGTTGCGGTTTAAATGAGAATATGGGCAGCACACAAATTAAAATAAAGAGATTGTTAAAACAAAATAGATTAAAAAGAAAATTTTATATTATTATTATCATAATAATACAAAAATATAAACATAAGTTATTTACAATTTAATAAACTACTTATATAATTAATACCAGTTTCATCAGAAAGCATACTTAAAATATAATATAGACCAAGATAGCCAGTAACAAGTCTCTAGATCCCTTTATTAACTTGCAAGCAGGATGTTGCTGGTAAGGAGATTTATCCAAGACCTCGGCAAGTTCCTAGTTGTTGCTTCTAAACTTACCATCATTTTATCAGTTTTCTAATCAAATCCAGAAATCCTTGAAGTTTCTATTTTTGGCCTATCATCTACGAGATAATTAAGTTTAAATAATTACTACTTTCCCCCTATTATTCCAGAAAGCTTTAATTTCTATTTAGTTAAGAGAAAAATATTGCTTTTCCGTGTTAGACAAGTCCGCAACAATTACTAGAAAACTGTAACTTTATTTAAATGAGTATATATTCTTTTTTTCTTTTTATTTAACATATAACTATTTTAATACACATACACACTACAATTTTATTTTTTATTAATTTGGGCCAGAGCATCAGTAAAAATCAATAAAGTTTAAAAATAAATGGTCTTTATTGTTCACATGAGAAATATATCCCTGCAGGTTAATAAATATGGCTCATAAAACTGGCAAGCAGTGTGAAAAATGGCAGTTTGTTTTAACTCTGATTATTCCTGTTGGTAAAATCAGAAAACTGATTCCTCAAGATTTGTGCTTTATATGAAAAAAAAAAACCCCATTAAAATTGATTTATTAATTTCTAAACTATAAGAATATAGAAAGATGGATTCCTACTTTATTTTATACTTTTAGTCAATTCAAAATTATTTTGAAAATTAATACTCAAAGTCAAGAAAGTCTAACAATAATTGGTATTGGTTGCTTACATACAGAACAAAATAAAAGTAGATATGGGCACAAAAGGACAGTAGCTATCATAGAAAAATGTAATTCTAGAGAAATTGAACTTTTGAATCGAAGTTCACGTTTCCAAGAAACGAAACTCTCTGAGGATTTTTTTTATTAAATAAAAAAAAATTAACATTTATAAAATATTAAATTATCATTTTAAACATCTTTTGTTATTTATACAATTAATATTATTATTGACTTTTTAATTAATATAAAACATTTGCAAATATTTAATTTCAATTTTTTATATTAATGCCCTTTTTTAAAGAATATGTACAATATGTTTATTTATATAAAATAAAGTAGATCTATCAGTTTATAACAGGAAATAATATATCAATTAGGATTTTTACTTTTCTCATTTTGCTGTTATTGTGAAGAGTAAAATACACAAAGAGTTTGGAATATAATGATATTTTTAATAGTTTTTATTGAAGTGTTGTAGTTAATTATTATTACATGTAAAATATATTTATTAAAAATATTAGTAAATCAGACGTTTAAATCATATCCATATAAATATGGACAAATATAAAATATAAACACTTTATTTGCTTTGTAAATGTCTAGAATAATATAAATTAAAACTTTTTTTAAAAAAAAACACCTTAATATCTATATTAGTTAAGTTTTGATGATTTAACGTGATTTCCATGAGAGGGGTGGGGGTGGCAATCCATAGACGCAATACAATACTTCCTTCATTAGCAGTAAATACTGCATATTACAATTTTTTATCATGTGTCATAGCATCAGCTGGGAAGTGAACCTGCTAACCCGGGGCAACTGCTTGTAAAGCAGCTGTCGCTGACCTCTCAACCACCAATGCTTGACTACTGCATATTACAATTATCCCAGTTTGTCTTACAGTTAGTGCATCAATAATCATGCAGCTAACGCACATTAACCTGGAACATTCATGATCATCATCATTAACAGCTACTTGTAAAAATTGTGTGATGATCATACAAACCAATCCATGAAACATAAATATATCCACATATATCACATGTTGATCGATTCTGTTTATCTGATATTTTGTAAAGTTGTCTTTTAACTTTCTCTGCAAAAATTTTATTTTTTAAAAGACTTCAACACCTTGTCTAATTATATTTCTTTTTTGTATTTTATCTTCAGGATATTTTCCCAATGGGAATAAATCTTTATAAAATAAATAGGAATATAGTATGTACTTGTAAAATGAGCATGGATACTATTGCACAAAACAAGTTTTAATAGCATCAGTTTTTCACTTATAGATTTAAGAATTCTAGGAATAGATGATACTAAATTAGAGTTTACAATACATGCAACACTATGCAATCTCATTTCACTAGATTATCTAACTTGTCCCCCAAAACTCACAAATCTCTAATTATTAATTTAAATTCTTTCATTGAAAAATGAGTTTCATTAAGAGTAGTTTTTTAAATTTTAAAACTTGACAGTTCCTTAGTCACAAGGGTTGTCTTTCATTTCAGTCTTGAAGATTTATATATATTAAAGATTGCACAATTTATGCATCTATGTTTTTTAGAAAACTAAAATTAAAATAATTATGACTACCTCTGACTTTATCACTAATAATTACTGATTTAACAGTTATTTTTATTACTTATGTGTGATCTTCTAAACATGGCAATTAGCCAGATTGTGTGAGGCAGATCTTTGTAGTATTTTTTTCTAAATTCTTCCACTTTCCTAATATCCAGAGAACCCTAAAATGAGCTTCACAAATACAATTATTTGTGAAATTGAAACATTCTGTCACAAATTGAGTTTCAAAATAACTCATTTGTATTGCCTCATGCAAAGATAATAAGCAAAGACTCGTGCTTCTAAATCTATTACATTAATATTTTTTCAGTATAAAGATTTGTTCACAAAGGTAAAAAAGGTAAGATTCCAGCTAGAATTTCTATGAATATGATTAAAGGATGAAAATATAGATGTATAAACACACAATTATTGCAAAACTGACCAATTGTGTGAGAAATTCATGCCAGCAAATGCTTTTTACTAATTTGAATGACTAAATGAATATGTAAAAGTCAAAAAGATTGTATCAGAAACAATACCTGGTTTTTGATGAATCGGCATCTTATTCTACAAAATAATAGGAACTTTATATTTTGTTTATTAGTTATATGCACTATTTGGTCATTCAACTATTTTTCATCTATAGATCTTCTTAGTAGCCTGATTACAATACCTAATAATATGAGACTTATGTAAGCTACTATTATAGATACTCATTTATTGATATACAATGGATTGTTAGTTGATCTGACTGTGGACATTCTGAATGAAAAATCCTAAGTCTGATACTGATCTTAAAAAATTCCAAGATTCACCCTCCCAGACACAAACTCCAGGATGTAAGTATAGTAGGTAGACACACTAATCCATTAACTTTGAGGACCTTCATAACAAAAAATATGAAATCAATTTTACTGAGGACCTTGAAATAAAAATTTTGTTTGAAAATTATTCATAAGTAAGATAAGCTAATATTTCTTTCAGTAAAAATATATATTGGTATAATAATTATATGATTATTGCATATAAGATGCAATATTTTCAATGTTTAAATGTGTAACTATATATGGTCAATTAAATTTAGTCAATAATCTTATTGTATAATATACACATATATAAGAATATATTATAATATATTGTGTATCTTTATAAAGCATGACTAAAGTGAATATTAGAAAATATATTAGCATATCCACATGCATATAAACATACATTAATAAATTTGTATGTGTAAATTGATTTAGCAGTTGGCTATATTATTGACCTAAATGGCCAGTGCTTGCTAAGAGGAATGCTATTGGCTCTTATATTTAAAGAGTTCTAAGAGTTAATTATTATTCCTCTTAGCAAACACTAGCCATTTAATCCAATCACATAACCAGCTGCTAGGTCAATTTACACATGCAAATATGTAAATCTATTATAATTAGTGACTAGTTTAATGTACATTTGTATGTATGTGTATATGCTAATCTATTTACTAACATTCACTTTAGTCATGCTTTGTCAAAGATACATCATATGAAAGCCCGGCTTAGTAAAATAATAAATATTGTTTTATACCAAAATTTATTACTATAATAGTTGATAATTATCTATATACTCTAGTAGAATTTATTTTATTATACATATATCAGATCGTCCTTAAAAATCACCAGATTTGACTATATTTATGATATTGCATTCAATTACTTGCATTCAACACTATTATTAAATCCAAGTATATACACTTTTGTAAGATATATATATGTATTCTTTTTGGATATCATAAAACATTATATATAAATAAATTATTATAAAATGTATATGATACTAGATTATTTATATCAGTGATCTTCAATCCTTGGTCTGCGGACCGACACCAGGCCGTAGAAGTTTTCTGCCAAGGCCAGCTAGATTGGCAGGAAAGTTTGTAATAACAAAATAATAAGAGTTTAAACTTTTAATTAATATAAACAATTTTTATTTATTTTTTCATCTCATTCTTACCCAATTAAAAAAAAAGAAACAATGAAAGCAAAATCTAATCAATCATACACAAATTAATTTGTTTTTCTAGTTATCACATATGTTCATGGGGGGAAGGGGGTAGAATTAAATTTTTTATTACTTTTCTAAAAAAATTCCAAATTTAAAAAAAAAAGTTTTTTATTATACAAACTCCATATATATATAATTTTATCTTGTATATTTAACGATGTTGTTTTGATCAGTTATAACAATTATGCTCATTTAAGGCTAAGCAATTTACACCTTTAAGAAAATTTATCTATAGACTTCTGCCGGTCAGTGAAACTTTGTACTTATTTTTGCTGGTCCGCAAAACCTTATCCTTATTTTTACTGGTCCGCAGGTGTGAAAAGGTTGAAGATCACTGATTTATATGATGTTATGTTACTATATATGATCTCAACAGGTGCTATTGAAATGCTGTATCACTGGCTTTATAAATCTAAACATAGAAAAAATTATACAAAATTTTGTTAAGGTTAAAGCTATTAAATTAATAATTTTAATAAAGGTTACACATAAATAGAATGGTATTTGACATTTCTGTATCAACATTCAGTAATTCAGCTATTCACTACCCCCCCCCCCCAAGCAAACAAGCATAAAAATTTGTAAACAAATTTTGTATATTTCAATTTCATATTTAAATTGCATAATAGTATAATGTATGTGCTTAATCAACTTAAGATCTTTTATTATTTAGCACATAGATTTTTTTATAACAGTTTTATTAAGAGAGAATCTGCAGTAATTTCAACCAAGAACTAGGAACCCTAGTGACTTTATAAAGACTTTCAATTCTGATATTGTAGTCATAGATTCGGCAACCATTAACTGTGTGGCTGATAGCTTGTGTTTGCTTTGTCCACATTTGCATATCAGTGGCTGATAAAATTTCATTTATAAAGCAGATCATAAGTTGTCCTCAATCTTCCTAAGGAACTCCAGTTGCATCTAGGAAAATCAAATCCAGCTGACTTTATTGATAGGTCAAGAACTCCATTTTTTACACTATAATTTATCAATTGTAGATTCTTGGCTATATATCTAAAAAGGAGATCATAATTTGAGATGAGTCTTAGTTGGTGTGATCTAATCTTAGTTAAATAAATAAAAAAATAAGACTAGAATCCAAGGTTACTCCTAATGAGCACAGAGTAGGAATCTTTGAAAAAAAAATTCAATTTTCTCATATTCTTATTAAGAGATGTTTTTTTATTTCAGGAAAGAATCTCTTTTGAAAAATCAAAGCTATATCATCAATAAAAATGAATTTTCTGCATTCAGTTTCAGGAAAAACAGTGATGAATATATTAAATAAGTGGGAAAGCAGATTCTTCTGTATATTTACTATAATTCATATAGGGTCATTTGAATTTTCTTACTGGAGAGTATTTGTCATATAAACTAATGTTTGTTCTACATTTAAAAATTTAAGCTATCAGTTTTTAATTGATTTGAAAGCCTCTTTTAGTTTGAGTTGTCCAAGATAAAACTTCTTCATGGCATCTTTTTCTTGCTCTAAATCCAATATTTCAAAAAGTTTATAGATAGCATAGAATAAATGATATTGGGTTATAACTGTTTGGAAAATTGTTAGGTTTATTCAGCTTTAAGACTGTTATAGTTTTGTTCATTTGTCAAAGTTTTGGAATAATTTTTGCAAAAATAATGTTGCTGAATAGTTTTGCCAACTATGCTTTTGCTCTAAAGCATGCTACCTTTCCTGGTTTAACACACACAAGAATAAATTCAAGTTCATGAATATTTGTAGATATTATCAGATTGATATTAATCAAGTATTATGAAAAAGAAACTTGCAATTCTACTCTAATAATGCTTATTCTCATTCTATCAATATTGAGTTTACAAGTATGACATAGAAAATGAGAAACTTCATTAGCAATAATAGTAGTAATTCTTTTAGTATTTTTACATTTAGAAAGCTTTCATAAAAGTGACCCATAGAACTTGTCAAGTTTAGTTTCTCCATAATTCCTCTGGCATTATCCAATGATTTTATCAGAACTTTCTAGATCACATGATCACTATTTCTTATGCTTGCTCTTAACTGTCATTAAAACAGGCAAAACTCTCTATATGTATTGCCACTATCAATCCTGCCTAATAGGATAGTGGTGGCTATGATTATTAAAGAACCAAAGACACCAAAATGTATAGATACTGAACTGAGTTCAAACCTATATGATTATATATAAGCTGATGAGCTTGGATTGAAAATATTATAGTTTTCAATTTAAGTCTTATAGCTTTGTAGTTAAGTAGATATAAAAGGTGGTTGCTGGAAGGTTGCATTGGATCCTAAGATCTAGGTGCAGTGCTTTCAGATCCAAGACTCCTCACTGACGAAGGCCACAAGCCAAAAACTAGTCTGTGGATATTGGATGAGTAAGCATTAGATGGGGATTTTATGCACAAGCTCTCTGGCATCAATTGATTACTCTGGCTTGCACTGAGTGGCAATATGTATAGAACAGTTTTGCTTGTTTTAATAAATTTCTAGATCACTGGCAGACAAAAATTGTCTATATAATGATCACTGCTAATTTTGTTTCAACATACAATGAATTGCTATTGATACTCTCAAGAGATAGACATTTTGGCAAACTATTTTTTTTTTTTTTAGTTTGGTAAACCTCTCATAACTATTAATATTCTTTTCAAGGCAGCCAGTGTATTGACTGTAGTTGGCTGTCCTTAAACGCCATCTTGAATCAGGACAATTTCCAATTATATGAATATGGATTCTAAGAATGATTAAAATTGGTTTATACTGACTATGGGGTGAATGATCCAATATTAATAGTTCAATAGATAATGGTAAGCCATTTTTTGTCAAAAAACAGAACACAATCAGGAATTGGTTTTGATTATATCTGCTGATTACAATGTTCTTTCTTGCTTCATATCATAAAGTATTTAAAAATTGACAATCTGCTTGATCTTCATTTATATATTCTCAAAGATTATTATGAGAGTTGACATTTCTTATAAATATAAAAAATAAAGAAAGATTTGGGAAAGAAGAGCAGCATCAGTTTATATTGGAAGATATGGAATCATTGAATACTAGTAGTATATACAAATGCTTTAACACGCTGGGTGAAGAAGCTGTTAAGAGAAAACAATCAAAGTAAATTAATGCAGGCCTAGCACTTTCAGGGTTTTGTCCCTTATATTCATGGCAAAACAGATTTTAAATTGTCATTGTGATATTGATAGGTGGTAATGTATGTAAATGCATATGTAAATTAACTTGCCCATTTTCTGGAGATAGCAAAACATGTGTCACGTCTATTGATCACATTGTTATTATTGATGATAAAATACTCTTCTTTTATCTTCCTTTTGCAATCATTAGCCTCAGTGCACACTATTTTGGGGTTGGAGGGTTCAAACATATGACCGGCCTGCTTCTCTTGTTCAAAAAATATTGAGATGTTATCATTCTTTTTTGCTCTTCTGTACATAAAAATTATCCATTTAAATTGTGCTTGCAATACCATTTGATCTATCTTCAATAAAAAATGTTAACTTTTCAAAATGGTCTGAAATAATAATAGTCATACCATGCTTATAATGCATCCTCATCAAAATCAATATAAATGCAGGAATTTTAATATTTACCTTATTAGAATATAAACATTGTGCAGAATAATTAATTTGTAGAGAATATCCATTTTTGATTTTGATATACTCTCAACATTAAGTTGAAGCAACTTTATTGTGTAGAAGATATAATTACCAGCATCATGTGGTCATTTTTCATTTCAAAAGTCTAGGACTCTCACTTCTACAATCCTGCCATGGCTATCTCCCATAAAACCATCAAAGTTCACATTAATAATAAGCCTGGGACTTCCTAATGAAGCAAACTCATAAATCAAATGAGCAGATCCTGGTGCTAAATAATGTTAATAGTAGCAGATGAATATATATATATGTGTGTGTGAAAAAAACCAATAAATAAGTATGTGTGCACAAGTATTGGCCTATGAGTAATGTTGAAAATTCATTACATTCTCTATTTGGAAATAAGTTGTCAGAATTCAATCTAAATTCTGAGTCATGAGAAATTCTTGACTATTTGTTATTAAGAGATAATTATGATTAAAATGGTAACCTGTTTTACACTTAGATATATATGTAACTTCAAATTAAAGTGCTTAATTAAATTTAATTTCTTTAATACATTTTTTAAATAAAGATAATAGCATATTTGGAAAGTTACTGGATTAAATATTACAAGAATGATGATAATTTGATTGAGATTCCATAATACACAACCTTAATTAAATTTAACAGCAATTTGAAAATTTATAAATTATAAAAAATGCAAGTTATCAAATCATATAAGTATAGAATTCAAACAAGATAAAAACAAAAAAGAATTTTTTAACTTGTAATTAAGACGAATATAGAACTACAAAATGCCAGCTGTGTTATTAAAAAAAACTATGTAAAAATGTAAAATATGAAGAAAAAACAAAACATCATTGTTTTTTACAGTGATTAGCAAAATTAAGACAGCAAATGCTAAAATTAAACTGGCAATAAAACAACATTTTAAAAAAAGCAATTATAATAAGGGAATGTTATTTTAAAATAAGATCATTTTATAAAGACTTAAAAAATATATATTTTGAAGATTTAAAAAAAAAAGTTTTTCTTTAAATGTATTTTTACGAATTAATTAAACATATAATTTTTTTAATAATTTCTAATTAATAAATAAATAATTATTAATTAATAATCTGTCAAATTTGCAATATTTTCTTATATATAAATTAAATACTTCATTGGTAAATCTATTTTTACATACAAAAATAAATCTTTTCAATCTACCAACATTAAGAAATACGACCATATACTAGTAGTTATTTTACAATGAGACATACAAAAGCATTTGTGGTTTATTAAAAATTATTTTTCATTAATAGACAGTTATAATATAAATCTGGCTTTCTAAAATCCAGCAATTTCTAATATTCAAACAAAGAACACTTTAAATTTTCATGACTGCCAGACATTATTTTAGTTTAAGTTAGGATTATCTTGACAATTTGCATTAGATCTTGCAATCACACACATTGAAAGTCTTATAATGTAGTATATCTTTCTCCATACTCATGTTCAAGGCTTTGAATCTGACCCAGTTAAAGCTTGGAAATTTTTTCAGGTTCCAAACTTGCTTAGGATTTTTTCTGTCTACTATTCATAGAAAGTAAACAAGAATAGAAATGTGCTATAACCTTATATATATTTGTTGTTGCTCTAAGGCAGGAATGGGGAATTTCTGGCCCATAGGCCAAGTCCAGCCATTATAATAATTTTATTTCATACTATCAGAAATACAACATTCTATCAAATTATTTACATTTTGTGTGGTCTATCTAACTATAGATTTAATCTATGACACTGAGAACACTTTGTTTGTATAATAATTTTTGGAGACAAATGTATAACTAGCAAAACTAAAACTAAAATTGTACCTCTTTTTTTTTTATTAGAACAGCTGTACAAAATAAGATAATAAAAAAATTTTGTCTTGCGTTGTTAGCCGAGAGGTATCGCAGCCGCCATGCAAGCAAGTAGTTGGTTGCAGACGGTTGTGGGTTCGCGTCCCGGCCGATGCTATGACATATGGAAAAAAAAAAATTGGCAAAGAAAATCAGCATTTGAAAAGAAATAGACCAATGCATATTTTTTTTTTTTTTTTGTAAAAAGAAATAGTAAATTAATATGCATATATCTGGAAAGTATTTCAGTCAATAAAGAACATATTATTTATCAAATGTTCTGACTAATAGAAAACTTGAAAAGAATTTTCATCAAGTAGGTGACATGTTTTATAAAAAGTACAAACAAGGCAGAAAATTCCGTGAGTGCAAGTTTATTGCAAAAAAAACCCCAGAAAACTGAAACCATTTTCTGAAAGGAAATTTATAGGAGACTGCTTCCTAGCTGCTATAGAATTAACCTATTCATATCATATAAAGAAATTTAAGAATATATGTCATAAAGATAGGTTCAAGGTAAATCCGAAAAATTGTAAGTAAATGAGGAATAGTCATTAATAATTATGATGTACTTTATTTTTAATTAACAAAAAAGCATATCCCTCATTTAAATGGGGAAAGTTGAAATTGGCCTTCCAGATGAAAGTAAATTAATTAAATTTTTGATCAAATGTAGTAGAGCAATTTTTAAGATGATAATTTTGTATGACCCATGAATCAGATTATACACACACAAAAGGCTCTTGGTAGAAAAAATGCTTCCCACCCATGCTCTAAGAGATAGACTGCTGGATGGACTTTTGCCATACAGTAGACTATTTAAAAATTGGTTTTTATTTTATAACAAAATAAAAAAAATAATTAAAATCATTCAAAAAATGAAGTAATATACACATTTTAAAATAAAGAAAAAATATATTTAAGCAAATACATATAAATTAATAAGTCTAAATGATATGAGTGACATATCTTTTAAAAAATTTATTCAATTATTCTATTCAATTAATGATTTTCATTTCTTTCTAACAAAAAGTTAAAAGAAAGAAAAGTATTCAGGGTCTAAATAAGGTGACATAAATTAGCAAATCGGGAGACAAAATTCTTGAAGGAGGAAAAAAAGTGAAGAAAAAGTGGGGGGAAACAAATAATTATAAATTTTTATTTAATATAATGATATATATTGTAAATATAATATAATGGAACTGTGGCACTCACTATAAAATGTCAACTATCCAATAATAATAAACAAAGTTGAAAATTTGTAAACAAAATGTTAACATTTTTGTTATTCAAATTGCTATGCAGCACAATCCATGTGTTTGAAATTATAGTAATCAATAAATATTAGTTACATATTGTACCTTCTGCATTTTAATATGTTTTCATCACATTATTTGCAAAAAGTGTGTGGTATATTTAATTTTAATTGATATAATTAAACTACTTAAATACAATGTGTTTTTTTTTTTCAACATAAAGTATTAAATTCTCACTGACATTTGTATTATTATATTTAGTTTTCTTTTCTTTCAACCCACCATTGATAAAGATGGGGAAATAGGGAGGAAAAAATCATTGATAAATTAAGATGAAACAAAAAATAAAATAAAAACTGTTAGCAATAGCCTATTGTGTGTAGTAGACATCAGACAATAAAAAGAAAACAAAATAAATCATTAATAAATTTTTATATAAAAAAAGGAATACTTATAAAAAAAAATTATTTAATTGTTAATTCAAAAGGATTCACGATTTCTATTAACAATTAAGAATGTGTTTACTACACTGATTTTCAAATTATAACATATGTATATGTTAGATATCTCAACTAATATATATGAAATAGACCTGGTGCTTATTGCTAGAATGTGTGTGACTTAAATATTTTTGCTTATGAAGGGTTCACACCATACACTAAGGGGTCTTGGGGAAAATTATAGTTATTGAAATGGTTATAATACATAAATGATATACTGTATATTAAAATTAATGCTTAATAGAGTATTTAATATTTATATTTATTTTTTAAGTAGCTTAAGGCAACATTAAATATATATGTTTGCATAATCTGGCAAAATCTTAAATCCAGAACAGCTAGTTAATCAAAAGTACCAAAGTAAATGCTATTGTATAATTATATCAATTGTTAATTTTTTTAGAACAATATCCACTGATAGCAGAAAGCTACAAAATATGTATTGTCAACTTAATATTAAATTGTGCTTACTTTCTTCTTCCTCTCTTTCTATCAATTTTACATTTGTAACATGTACTTGCTAAATTTATTTTCATTGTAATATTGATTAAAAAGCAGTATATTTTCAAATTGCCACTCTTACTGCTAATGTATACTGCGCAATCTATAAGAAAGAGCATAGAAGTCAAACAGTTGTAAGACAATAATTTCTATTGCTTTTCTTTAACCTACCAATTATTCTATAACCATATTTCCTGTAAAGAAAGAGTGTATAATCCCCTCCCCATAAAAACCCATTGTAATTCAGATTCTATCACTGACTTAGTATTTCTCTTTTTTCAACTTGTTATAAATATGTTCAAACTTTAGGTTACACTATAATAAATCATGTAGATCGTGTTATATATACTCAACCTAGTGGCATTATTTTCTAACAAAAATACAGATGAATTCATAAAGGGTGCTATAAGTAAAGTTTATGCTTATCTCAAGTAAATCTCTGAAGAAATTGATAATCCAGGAACAAACAATGAAGTATTTCAATAGTTTTTATTAATCATCCATTAGATTAGAGATCACCCAATAACGAATAATATTTCTTAGTGAAAATTACACTACAGAAATATTAATGAAGTGTTTCATTTTATATTGTAAGTGAACAAAGGCTGCTTTAAAACTGGAATTTCACAAACTTAATACTGTTTTCCAGCATTTTCGCTGGAATAAATCTTTAAAAGTTATGGGAAAGAACTGGCATATTATTCATGCAGAGTATTTGATGATGACATGCATTAACCGATAGCACTAGATTGGATTATTGAAAAGCAGAAATCTCCATAATCCCTAAAAAATGGATAATTATTCAATAGAATTTAAATATAACTTGATTGTCTGGTAAAAAATTATGATTTTTATTTACATTACTTGGCTGAAATTTTGAGTTGTGAATCCATCTTTTTCATTGCGCTAAAATTTTCAAGATGCTTCATGATAATTTTATCATCAATTGTAACTTATTATATTTTAAAATAAATAATATATTGAAATAGTGGAAATATTTATATACTGTACTTTACATCATGATGCAGTATTTTTCCAATATTATTTAAAATTTTAATGTTTATATTAATACTTGAATTCTTGACTAAACTTCTACATCAGGTTATAAACAATAGGTACATTATTATTATCAAATTGATTATAAATATTGATCATAATATGCTATTAATTGAAAATATATAGTAGAGATGTAATGAAAACAGAAAATATTTCTTTACTAATGCTTTTGCTTCAACCATTGACAGTAGGGATAGTGAAGATGATCATATTTTGATAATGTTTGTGAGGATAATGGTAATGGAATTATAATCTCTGCAACTGAAATTTCTACTGATGACATCATGATGGCATCAAAGCAGCCTGAAAATATATATATATTGGATGTGATAAATATCTCAATACTTATTTTACAAAACTTATAGTGTGAACTTCTTGCCCCAGTATTTAATCATATTTTCAATACTTCTTTACAGCACTCTATATTTCCTATCTTATGGAAATATATTAAAATGATTATTATAATCAAATCAAAGTCAAATAGCATTGAAAACTTTAGAATAATTTAATTGTTTTTTGTTTAAAAAATGTACATAGATTATTACATTAGTTAAATATATTATCAAAAATACAACATTGATTTGTATGTGGTACATTAGTTAAAACTAACTTGGTTCACATACAACAGGGGCAGGCAATTGTTTTGACTCAGGGGCCACAGAGGTTGGCAGAGGGCCGCACCTTTTTTCATGACACAATAAACACACTGCTTTATTCCCTGTATTGCCAAAAAAATATTAGTTTGTCCATTCTTCATTAAACACACAATACTCACCACCGATTTTATATTTTGTTGGAGGGTTTATGGTTTCACTAAAGTTGGACATGTATATATTTGCTAATGCAAAGACAAAATTGAAATTAACAGATCAACTGGAAAAGCACTACACATTGTATCTACACTGCACATGTGTATTGATGTAGCCATCCTAGTGGAAAATAAGAGACGAATCTTCGGTTGTGCACAGGAAGGAAATCTCAGTTCGAGGCGGATTTTTCTGATTGCCTTGGTGGTCCGCATAAAAACTCTTAGCAGGCCATATGTGGCCCTCAGGCAGCTATTTGCCCACCCCTGACATACAAAATATTATCATATATTGCATTAATAAAACATTGCAGCTGAATGTAATCTATTTTGATATAAGTAAAACCCTTTGGAAGTTAATCACACTATTTTAATATCTAAGTTGCATCACATTGGTGCTTCTTGTCAGATATTTTGCAATGATTGTATTCTTTTATTATAAGCAGAGCCTGATTTGTTTATCACAATAGTAGAAAGTTTTATGTGTATTACAATGATAATGGAATTCCTCAGCAAAGTATTTTACCTATTGATATTCTCAATAGATTGCTCTGATTTGAATCAAATACTTTTTGGAAAACAATGTTTGTGATTTGCTAATATCATAAAAAGTCATAAAAACTATAAAAATGACATTAGCAGGTTTCGTGTGTGGAATAAAAATAATGACATGATAATCAACATTGGAAAAAAAATTGCATGACAACATTAAAAAAAATAAGCTGTTTCTTTGGATTCAAAGATTATATGTAGAAGGAATGATCATAAAGATATGGGAGTAGATTGAGTAGTAATGAATTATTTATAAATAATATTCAAAACATTGAATTTCTAGTAGTTATAAAATCATAGGACTGATTTTTGGATATTGCAGTAATTTTGGAACAATTCTCTTTATTTGATATACTTGTTTTATCAATTTTAAATTATAGATCTGCTGTATAGAACTCTAGTTTTATCAGCTGCAGAGTTTCATTACAAAGAATCTATAAAAAAATTAAACATTCTCATATAGAACATTTCCTATATGATGATAGTTTTCTATATAAAATAAGAATAATAGCAAACATGATGTTTTTCAAAAAAATAGTATCAGGTAAGATTGATAATTATTATTCATTAGAATAAGGTGAGATTGATGTGATGGATTAACATACATATCAGATGAGAATGAAATGATGGATTATCTTGCATTAATGACAGATGAGACTGGTGTAATGAATTATCATATATTAGTATTAGGTGAGATTAATGTAATGGATTATCTTATGTTATTAACAGATGAGATTGATGTGAAAGATTATATTACATTAATATTTGATGAAATATTATATTACATTAATGTAGCAGGAGATTAATATAACAGATTATTTTACATTAGTATTAGGTGAGAATATGATGGATCATCATATATGCATATCATGAGATAAATAATGAGATTGATGTGATAAATTATCATTAATCTATCAATGTGTCATGTTAATAGTAGCAAGAGGTATTAATCAATTTTTCATGCCACAATGTAAGAGTGAAACTTAAAAGCTGCTATGGTTCAGTCACCAACTTTCTTTAATAAATTATCCAGAAATAGACGTATTTTCCAATAATATTACAACTAATAAATTACAAAATATTATAATTTAAATTTCAAGTTCTTGAATTATTTATTGTAGGTGTTAATAAATTGAATGTACATATGATTGAAATGAATTATTATGATTATTATTTAATTATTGTAACTAAATGACATTTTTGTGTGTGTAAATTTATAAAATTATGACAATGAATGAAAATAAATGAATATTTTTAATAGTAAAAAGTACAAACAAAAAAAGGAAACGTTTTTGGGATTGTTCTAGTTTTTTTATTTGAAAGGATTTATTATTAGAAAGTTTTACTCGCCAACTGTAATGAATAAATATTAAATCACAAATTAGAAAAAATTTATACCTGCACAATTATATCAAATGGAAAAAGATCATAATTATGAGAAATTTGAATAGCTCCACATACATCAGCATACATCAAATATAAATGATATATATTAAATAAAAAAAGTATTATTATATAAAATAAATATAAAAAAACAACAATATATGTATATACTATTTATAGAATTAAAAAAAGAGATACTAATGACTAAAAATAAATCTTAATCTTACAAATTCAATGGAAGTGTAATGCTTATGGTATCAAACTGGTGTTCTAACATTACCTGACCTCTTATGCAACAAAATAGAAATAAAATGTTTCCATTCTGGTATTAAAAGATTAATTATAATCTCTGCCTGAAAGCAGAAATCAAAACAATATGCCAATATAATTAAGTATTTAAGTTACTGCTTGCTATTCCTTAATACAATGCAATCCAGCATCTCATATTTCAAAGCTACACAATTAATAAACTTTGGTATTAAGAACTTTTTTTATTATTAATATTTTTATGACAAAAATATCCTTATATGTGCATTCAGAGTTTATTCCTTCACAAATATTATCGGATATTATCAATGCTATGTATTCAATAGCCATTGTTTATTTTTCCAGACAACAGCTAAATCTTATTTTGAGACCGAATAGTCTTATATTAAATAAATCTGAAAATAGTAAATAGGATAATTTTCAAGCATGAAGTTATGAGTTCAAATTCAGATGACCACTAGACTTTTTCACTCATATACCCACCTACAAGTACACATTATTAATTATTTTTCATATTGAGACTTACTTATTTGCAGATAAAAGTGACAGCAAAATTAACTAAAATAAAAATTGTATCAAGCAAATATTGACCAAGTTAATAGGAGGATTATGAGATTGAATCTAAAAAAGAAAAGCGTAGACTTTAAATTATCAAAAGTCATAGGGAAGTGGGGGGTGAGTAGAAATTTAGAATTATGATCCATTATTTGAATTTTTTCATAATTATATATTGCGAATTTTGCATATAATTCTACATCTTAAAATAGTTTTTGCAATAATGGTGACTTTATTCAAAAACCAGATCAGATTAGTCAGGTGAGAAATATGAAAATTCTATAAGCACATTTTGATAAGTTGATACTATAGTATCTTGGTCAACCTACCAAATATTTATTTTGTCATTAATCACATGACATGTTAAAAGAATATTTTATTGCCAAGTATTTATTAAAATATAGAAGACTTTATAATGATGGACAATCAAGTATTTTAAATGAAAATGATAATATGTGATCATATGGCTAATTGCTCAATGACTCCTTCAATGTTCAAACAATTAAACGTAAATTAAGAACAATTACATCATCATCAACAACAATATCATTACTTGTTTTTACTCAATTGAAAAGTAATCCAGGAACCAAGTCCAGTTCTGAATCTGCCACTCTATCACTGCTCTAAATGATGATGATAATCTATTATTAATATGATTTAGTGAGGGGAAAATAAATTACTGAATAACAAAGTTATAGTATAGTTATAAAATTTATACTTATTTTCATTTTTCTAATGTAAAATGGTTCATATATTACTCTAAATTGATTGCATTGTATATTTTCAAATATTAATAAAGTATAGTCTTTTTGTAAAAAAGTATGTATTTAATATACACTTAATGGTCACGCTCAAACAAATATACTCTACTCAAGAATAAATCTTAAAATCTTTTTTTTTTAACATGACTTTAATATAGTGACTTGATATCAAAATATATTTCGTTATTAAATTCAGCAGTATATATTTAAAAAATGTTAATTTAATAATATATTTACAATTAAAATAATACACTTTTAAACGGAATGTCTTTAATACATTTAAAATTTATAAAGACTGGCTGACACATAAACAAAATTATGCGACCGAGTGGAGGATTTTCGACCCACAAATTTAATTAGCCATGTATCCTTGTAAAACAGTTTTGCTCTTAATTTCGTATGCAATTATGGCGGCAGTTTTTTTTTAAAAATCTGTATAAATATAGTTTACATATTTTTAAAGATTCAATTCGGTAAATGGACGGAAACGTTTGTGAATTTTCACAAAATTATTTAGCCATTCATACTAGATCCTCTGAAATAATTTTTTTCGAAGTCCAGTGGCTCAAAACAATTCAATGAGAAATCCCAAGAATCCTATTAGTTTAGAAACAAACCACATATATCTGTGAGAGTATTGTTCTGGCTTTTGAGCTTGAACTTCCTAAAGTTTATCCAATATTAATTTATAAAAGCACTGAGGTCTGACAATACGAAATATCCATTATACGCGTCCGCTTTTAATGAAATACATATTTAAAAATTGCAATCATTAATAATAAAATTAAAATATATATTTCATAAAATTTCTCTGTTTTGCTCTAGTTATTTTTTAAGAGAGGAGCGAAATCGGATTGATTTTATCCTGATTTTTTATTATTTGAAATTTCATAGCCATTTTTTTTTAATTAAAAATAACTCTGATTATAATTGTCTAAATAACAATTATTTCACTATATAATTTATAAATGAAACAGCCAATAAAAAAATTAAACACATTAATATAGATTATTTTTAATACATATAGTATAAAATTGAAGTATATATTACTGCACACACGTAAATAATTTTATCCACACATACTATTTCACTAACACAAATACAATTCATACATAATGGATCTCAAATTATGCTCATCACCAACCCAATCTACTTTTGTCTATTTTTATAGTAAAACCTATTATTATTTAATAAAATTTGCTAATATAAATTTGTCTTCTCTACTGTTACAAACCTGTTTAATATATAGTATTATATATATATTGAAAACATTGCGATATAAAGTTGATTAAAAACTGCATTTAGTAATATTAATAAAAACTTACCGCATTTTTTATTATCTTTTTAGCTGTTAAATTCGAGCATAGTAAATAGAAATTGTGAAGAAAGGCTCCCACGAGAAATATTCCAATAATCAAAAATATTAAGGAAATGAAAATACAAATTTTCTTTTTTCTCTTGATTTTTAAAATAATTGTCGGGATTCTTCTTATTGCCATTAAACTGACGAGATATAAAAACAAAAATGAGCAAACTACTGTGGCGTGAATGAAATGTATCGCTATTTTTCATTTTGAATAATAAACAAATCTGCCTTTTTTCGTTTCGCTATTTATTAAATGACGGATATAGTTTACTAGCAGCCATTTTGGAAATCCTTGGAAAAGCCCTATCACGTGATTTAAGTTGACCTTATTAGAAGAAAAAAACCTGTAAACTTGAAAATAATAATGGTCTTTCTATTTACTACCGTAATTTTTATTTTACACCACCTACTGTAATTTTTCAAAATCAGAAAGATGGAATGTATACAATATATATATGTGTATTCGATGAATTAACAAAATATACATGTAAAAAAAAAAACGCATTATCATTCTCAAAGTAAGATAAGTTCTATTGCATAAAATATCATAAATTATAATTTTGGTTTAAAATATTATTCATATTCCTTTATCCTCGTTGTAATTTTAAAATGGATTCCAAAAGATTTAAAAGACTAGAAAGCGACTTCATGTGAGATGGATGGATGATATAAGGAAATTTTTGTAATGAAGTGGGGAAAAACATTATGGATCAAGAGTATTAAACCTGAAAAAAACTTCATTCTGCAATGCAATATTGATTAAAAATAATGATTGATAATAAATATCTATGTGTGTGATAAATAAAGTTTATTTATAGAGAATATATTTTCAGATGAATGTAAATAAGTGAATACAGAATATTGACAAATCGAATTAGATGACAATATATAAATATATAATTCATTTGGGAATAAATTATTCTGGAATATGAAAAGTTCATATTATATTATGCCATATTTTTTGGGAACCAGATTACGACTTCAACTATCCATTAAACATTATTTTTTTCATTAGTTTGAACACACCAATTCCATTTCAATTTCTTAATTCTTTCTTCCACATTATTCATTTTCAATTCTTTTCAAATCACTATCAACATAAATATTTACTTTATTGTCAAACGTTTCTGTAATGATCTTCTGTTAAGTTTCCAATTCTCGGATCAATATATTTAAATCTTTCTTTTCAAATGCATTGGCATATTTATTTTTATTATTAAGTTATTTCTATCAAAATTGTGTTTTCATCTATATTAATAATCTGATCAAAGTATTTTCAAGTCTTAACTTTTTCTAAATCATGATTATCAATCTTTACTATTTTCTTTTGGAAAAAAATTATTTTACATTACTTTAGACTTTTAACATTTATCTACATTCCTATTGTCTTACTTTCAACTAATAATTCTTCCTAAAGTTGAAGCATTATTTACAAAAACCAACCTTACCAATTGCAAAATCTAGATGTCTTAAATAAATTCATGTATTTTAATTCCATTTAAACTTTATCCACAAAATTAAAACAAGGTTAAAACAGTATAAAATAGATAAAAAAAGTCTCCTATCTTTATACATACTAAAAAACTGTTCATAAATATGAAAATGACAGTATAAAGATGAATATTATACTAATATTATATATATAAGAAAGATTAAAAAAGTACTAATATTAGAAAATTTTGCCCTAATATGAATAAGGAATCGGACAAAAAAAGGTTATTGCTTTAATAGTTTTGTGTATGAATAGTTATTAAATTATAAGAAAAAAATTAAATAAAATTCTAAAATTTGAAAAATAACAAAAATAAAATATTATTAATATATATATTGTAATGATATGAACTTTAGGGGTGAACTTTGGGGTGATGGAATATCATCATCATCCCAGAATAAACAAAATATAAAATTTAAAATATTAAATATTACATTTAATACAAAGTAATGAATATGAATAATCATAAAAAAAATGAGCATGAGAGATCATGATAGATCACTCTGTGAGATCAGCACAGCTAACTATATTAAGTATGTTGACTATAAGTTCACTGCATTACCCAAAAGTAATAATCATCCATCATCATGAATGATCAGCAATAAAAGAAGTCGTCAATAAAATCAACAGTTGATCTTATGACTGGATATGGGTCTACTATAGACGAGGCTAATTATTTAGCTCTTGCCAGCTGGGGCAGATTATTTAAACATTAATTTGAATGCACAAACTTAAGTGCTAATCCATCAGAATATATAATAATAAAAATAATAATGCTGGGATATTGAAACATACTCATCATCAATGCTCTGGCCATTTAGTACCGTTAATGTACTGGCCAATTATAAATTTAATTTCTAAATAAATATTAAATTAAATAAAATGTAGTGCATGGACTTTAAAGGATATCCTTTTTGCACCAATCCAGGATCATCATCATCAAACAGATGCCCATAAACAGTAATATAATTCTCTTTTATAAAACAGACCATTATGCATGAATCTAGCTCATATAACTGTTATTGTGAACAAGAGATATACAGCATATAATAATTTATATTTTTGAATTGAGTAAGTCACTGGAATAATTTTAACAATGAAATATCAGTTTAATAACAATAAAAAAAATGAAATTAAGGTCTACAAGAATATGGCTATACATATATAAATTAAGCTTCCAATTTTGATTAATATACAAAACAATACACCATCACATTATGATTTACATATATGTGCCAATAGGTTTACATAAATCACCTATATATTAGCACATACATGTGGTATAATAATTTATGAACATATTTAAATTGTCATAGAAATAATAAAAATATTAATGTTAACATACATGTCTACCTAACACACATTGATATCCGCACACAGACATACAGTAACATAGAAATTGTAATACAGTAATATATGAAAAAAATAAGCATTCCCTTATGATTTACAAATACCTCATACTGGGTTTACATAAAACACATATATCCATATCATTACACAGATGTGCAGTATAATAATTTATTAACATATCTGAATTGTCATAAACTTATAAATGAATTCATTTTTATAATACATAATGACTGTTTTAACATGTGTGTGCATAGAAATGTATGTGCACACTGATGCTTATATATTTTAATTTGTCAAAATAATAAAATTATTAAAAATATATTTTTCACAATTAATTTCACATTGAAATGTATATAAAATTCATAAAAAAAAATTTTTTTTTTTCATCTTTTTTTTAAAAAAAAAAGTAATAACAATCTTTGTTGATTAGTTATAAACATCTTTAAAAAATACTCCAGCAGGTTTCTTTGTTTTTTAATCTAAAAATACTTTTGGAAGTATATGAATCAATTCTTGACTCTTAGATTTTTAATTAAAGCAAAAATTATTTACTTGTACTTTTAAATTATAGATTTTAAATGTTATTTTTCAATAAATGATTTAAAATAATATTGTTCTCTTTTTCTATATATATATATCACTACACCAGATGTGCTTCATATATATATATGTTTATTTTTCTTTTCTGCAAATAGATAAATCATCATACATCAAATCTAATTCTTGAGCAAGCTGAAGAATTCTCTCAGTAAGCTAGTCTCTTTTAAAATAGTAGACTGGCTCATTATCATCATGGTAAAGATATATACAGGTAACTGTTGGCATTAAATTGACTCCATTTAGTCTAGGATTGGATAGACATTAGGCAAACCATCTAGTACAAGATTGGCTGTGGATAATGCACAAAAGCTGGATCTTACTTTTAGGGGACTCCAAACTCCAACATCATAAACTAATAATAGCAACTGGATCCACTGTCTTGCCCTCAGTTATTTTTTTGTGGTAATTCTGTCCTAATCTGGACACTACTTAAGAACTATCATCTTTTATATAATAGGATGTGGAGGAATACATTAAGGTAAAATGTTTTTCTTATTTTGATTGAAAAAAGTTAATGACTCTTTTCAATATACTTTAATCCTCTGAACACAATTTGTAGAATTATATTATCAAAATATATTATACAAACAAGAAAGTGAAATTCTATCAAAATATGTTATATAAGTGTTTTTCTGAAGGTTTGTTATGATGGTGTTCTAGCTGTATTTTTATATTGGACTATTTCCATCATCTAATATTTGTGTTGAATGTCTTTAGAAAAGTTTAATTTTAATTAAATATTCCAAATGCATTCAACTGTTAGTAATATCACAGCAAACAGGTTAGTATATGCACCAACTGTTAGTAATATCACAGCAAACAAATGTTAATAATATCACAGCAAACAGGTTAGTATATGCACCAACTGTAGGTGTTTGCTGTGATATTACTAACAGTTAGTGCATATACTAACCTGTTTGCTGTGATATTATTAACATTTGTTTGCTGTGATATTACTAACAGTTGAATGCATTTGGAATATTTAATTAAAATTAAACTTTTCTAAAGACATTCAACACACATATTAGATGATGGAAATAGTCCAATATAAAAATACAGCTATGTTATATAAGCTTTACTTAAAAAAAGATTTCTAAAATAGATAGTGGAATTTTATAATTACCAGGATATTTATTGTAACATAAAACATATTAGTTTTAATTTCAAAATCAGAATTAATAAAATATTAATTAGATCTTTTTAAAAAATATTTAATTTATAATAAAAAAGTTTAAATTCAAAATTATTTACTCTTTTCTGTTATTCCTGTATACTATAGAATATATCTACAAAAAAAAATTGGCTGTGTCTATTTCTACTTTTTCTTTCAACTTTATATATATATTATAACGGAAATGTTTATTTGGATGGTTGCTTGATTTGATTTAAATCTTTAATACTTTCAATTATATTTTAGACTTATTTATTATACTTTATTTTTTCACAACTTTGATTCTTCCTTTCATTTATTTATTTATTATACATTTATTTTTACAGCATTTGCTTATTCTTATTTCTTATTTGTTTACTATCAGTTTTGCTAACCGAAATATCCCGGCTTAGCCTCCAACTGTAATGGATATTGTTTATTTATTTATTTAACCAACGCCATTACAATGCAAGCAGAGAGCTAATACAGATACAAATTTAACTTCATATCTATACCCTTGACCGAACCCCCAAGGCAATATGTACATATTATCTTGGCGTTATTTTTCCCGATCAAGAACTCTCGACTGCTGAACAATGCAAACCATTTCAAAGAAATTTAACGAATGTCCAGCGCTTGCTATTTATTTTTATATAATTGGGAAATTTGCATGAACAAGCAGCACATGAATACCTTTAAAAAAATCAGCATTACCCTTTAATCACTAATTACAGTTTCCTCCCTGTTGTAGCTTGGTGATAGGAGAATAAAGCAAGTATACGCAATTTTAAGAATAAATATGTTTAATAACACTCACTTTTATATAAAAAAAATACATTATAGTAATAATAATAAAAAACACACACTTACAAAATACATGGCTATAATAAAACATATGAAAACAGATCAAATATTAAAGTTCTTAAAGTCCTGTTGATAGAGTTCTATTTTATCAAATTATTAATTGTGTATTTAGTTATGAGTAGTAAACAGATTAAAATGCATGCATGCTTTTACCTAGGCTTTGTTGTAATTGTCCCATGGGTATTTCTTCCAAGCACTCTTGATTAACTTCCTCAGTTTGTGGGGTTATTTCTCGTTCCAGTTTGCTTGTTGATTTTTTAGGTTGAGTTTCAGTTGACAGCTACAGAAGCGGCGGTCCCTCTAGCAGGTCAGGCAAAGATCTTACATTGTGAGTCAGTGATGAGATGGCTTGAATCCAAACCCACGTCCCTTTAACGCCACTAGCCACGCACTTCTTTCATTTTCTTTGAGCTGTTGCTTCTTCAAAATCTCTACTAGCAATTCCAGATAAAATTTGTAATTTTCTTAATCTCTTTCTTTTGTTCATTGTTTTTAAAATTTTTAATTAAGACTTAGACTTCCAACCAATTCTTATCATTATGTTTCTTTATTTAATTAGTGGCTGGAATGTAAGTCCCAATTAATTTAACAGATCAGGCAAAGATCTTCCATTGTTAACATTTTCTTTGTCCATGGAATTTAATTTGTCCAACAGACTTTCACACCTACGGCCATATTGTTTTTCTTTTTATATATCACATATTACATTTTATTTAAAGTTTACAATTTTTTTTTTTCCACATTTGTGTTTTACATTTTATTTTAATTTGTTATTATATAGTTTTTTTAATGAGAGAGAAGAAACGCATTTCTTTATGCATCCCCTTCCCCTCTCCCACAATAAACAAAAATAACTTTCTAGCATTTGACTTACAAGAGAGAAAGAGACGCATTTCTTTATGCACCCCCTCCCCTTCTCTTACTATTACAAATCCACAGTAAATTTTGACATTAGAATTTCAATTTTTTCTTTTCCTTCCTTTTTTTAAAAATTTAATAGCTAATTTATTTCACCTTTATTACTTCTTGTTAGCGAATTTATCTAATGTTATTAATAAATATATATGTGTGTCGACGACTTTACGTGGTCGTCACAATATATATATATGTGTGTGTGTGTGCACTATTATGTTGTTGTATGCCATGAAACCTATAATGGTTTCATTACCCATGTCGGGGATAAAGAAAAATAGAAATGAAACACCTACTTAACAATATTTTGCATAATATACATGTATAATCAAAACAAAGTTCATACTTCAAACTATGTACTCATTAATTTTTCTAGAGATTTGACAGTCAACAGAATGAATAATGACCCATAATTCTGAGATAGATAAAGAATTCAGCCATTAGACTACAAGCATACAATGCTCCATGAACACCAAGAGGGCTATCTCAATTTAAACACTATAAGCTACCACAACCCAAAATAAAAATGCAAAAATCTTTGCAAAGCCCTGCTACTTTGAGTTTTAGAGGCTGGAAAATACAAAATTATGCCCTGATTCTTTGAGACTTATGAGCTGGAAAATATAGGACTATGCCTTGCTCTTTTTCTTGGAAACTTAGAGGCTGGGATCATGGTAAAACTATGTTAACTGTACCATTATAAACAATAGGAAATCAAAAATTGATTGGAGCAATGCCTGAGATAGAACACACCGTGGAGTTGCATGAAAACATTGCATTCCCAAGCCAGTGACAAAACTCTCCATCTATTATCAAAACTGAAAGTACAGATAAATAAACTCCAACAAACAAACACCCAATCCAATCTCCAAAATCATAGATTTTCTATTTAACTCTAAATTAAACATGCGTTCATATCACCAATGTTCAAAAATGCATCATCTGATGTTGCTGAGCTATATGGCTGCATTGACCATAGACAATCAATTTAAATAATCAAAGATGCAATAATTGCAAGAAACTGCCCACCTGCATGAGCCAAATTCATCACTGAATTTTTAAAATGGCTTGATCTAAATATAGTTGCTATTTTCAGAAATAAATGGTTTAACATGAATAACGGTTGGCCAATGGGTCTCCCACTAAGTGGTATATTAGTAAGTGTTGTACTTGACCATCATGAAAAGCAAATACTACCTGCAGGCCAACTCCACACATGATATACACATGTTACATTGATGATATATTTATTGCAGTCCCAGAAGACATCATTACTAATCTCCACAATAGCCTCCAGAATAAAACCAAACTTATTTTCACTACAACTTGAGAAAACCAAAATAATCAGGTTAAATACCTCACATATGTGTCAGCAAAAATATAGATAGTCTGAACTACTGAATGGTAGTTAAACCTTTGGAAGTATGGTGTCTGACACATCCTAATTCTTACACGCCTCACTCCCACGAACTCTCAGCCCTCTCTTCATTCATGTTTAGAAACCATAATTTATGTAAATATGAGGCAGATAAAAGAAATAATCTTATTAATTATATGACAGACTTAAGAAAAATAGGACACACTCAATCATCCATTAACAGAAAAGTTAATAAATTTTTTTATAAAATAAACCATAATTACAAGAAAAAAAGCAAACCAAGAATCCTAATTCCATACATCCATTCAACAGCCAAAAGCCTTATTAATAAGCTATCAAGTGATTCTGAAGTCACTTTCCATTCACTTCCTAACACCAATAGACTTATCAATAATACCAAAGACATGATCAAACCCGAACTCACTCCTCAAGTCGTATACAAAATTACCTGCCCCCAAAGAATTGCATGGCAACATATTATGGAGAAACTAAAACCAACATTGCAACCAGAGTAGTTCAACATAGATATCTCTATAACAGAACTAAAACAAAGCTTGAAGGCAATTCAATTTTCATTGAGCATGAGAGTCATTGCCTTTCTACCCACCACAGCCAGTGTCATTTGCTCTGAAATAAACGATATTAAACACAGTAAGGGAACCTTACTACATAGTAAGCAACCCAACAGCAATCAATAGAAGAGAGGCCTGCTTTTCTCTGTCTCGAAAATGGTCTATGTAGCATCTTCATATGAATTTGCATAAATTTGCATTAATATTACAGTTCTCAACTCAACACAAGTAGCCTTGAATATGGGACTATAAACTGTCCCAAAAGTGCTTGGTGGTAACTTTTGATAATTTTACTTACGTTTAATAGCTTCATTATCTGTGCGCAGAGCACATATATATATTAACTCTAAACATTAATTTTTTTTAATATACATGAAAACTACTATTTTATAATTTACAATCATCTATACTCTTGTCACATATTTCACAGTAATTTTTAAAATTAATTCTGCATAAAATGCATACTTTTTTTCTTTCTAAAATTGATTATTTAAAATCAAGTTGAGCTGTGATGATTTCTCATAGTGATCTAGAGTGATTTCATGCTCATTTCTTTTATATTAATTTTACATTACATATTTTATATATTAAAATTTATATTTAATATTTTGTTTATTTGGGGACAATGATGGTATTCCATCACTCCAGGTTCAAATCCCAATTTTTCATACCATTACATTATATTTCTTCTATTATATAATTAAATAATAGATGTAAAAAAATATTTTATAAAAAATGCATTTATTTACTTTGGACTAAAAATACACAAAATAATTCTTTATTCAATCACAACTGAGATCTTTATATTTAACTTGAAATAAAAGTGTAAAGAAGGTGATCCAAAAATTAATTATGTAAATCCAAATCTAAGAGTGTTAGTGTTGAGAAGTACTATAAACTAATGATTTTAACCTAGCAAACTATTTTATTTTAAAATTTTTAGTTGGTTTTGTTATATTTGCAGTTGTAGTTTCCATGCTGAATTTAATTATGCAAATAGATTATGTTGAAAACAAAGATTAAAAAATATACAACTATTCTGTAAAAGTTTGTTTTTTAAAAAAATTTGTTTATCAATTAAAAGTTCTTTTTTAATTATCACAGCATATAAAAGACACTTATCTATTCTTGCAGTTTTATACACATTCCAGTAGAGAATAGATACTAACTGATGATATAACTAATGCTTTATAGATTTGATTTTTAGTTTTCATCTAGGCAGAAGAACTTGATATCAAAAATCTTACATTTACTTAGTGGCTTTTTATTCATATTATGTTCTAGTATCCATTACTTATTTTCAGTTTTACCTGTTCCTTACCATGCTTTTATAATTATGTGAAAATGTAAGTCATTATTATATATTATTCTTTTAATAAACATTTTAGTAAACTTTTATTTTGGTCTTGCTAAAGTTTAATCATAAAATATTCATTATAACTTTATAGCAATTTATATTTTTCTAAATTTTATTGGATATCCACAACATTATCTGGATTTTTTTTAAAATCAAATATCTTGGAATTCACTTTGACATGTCTTATACTGATTACTTACATACTATATAGAATGAAATCTAGTATTCGCTGATCCATTGATAAAAATATGTATCTGAATTTAAATAAATATTTTAATATCTAATATATGAGTTTACAAACTGTGGTGATAGGAATACAATAAATTATCAATATTTTATGTTAAATTGAAGAATAAATTGGTTAAAATTTGAAGTTCAAAACAAAAAAAAAAGATCAGCTTTCTTGCAAATAATTTTTGCAAAAAATTGGATATGCTGGAATGAAAGTGACAATAAATTTTAGAAATTCAGAAGATAAGAAAACTAAATTCAGATATGTTGACAATTAAAAATACAAAATCCTATGGTAAAATGATAAGTTAAAAAAAAAAGGTAAAAAAAATTGAAAAAATATATAATAAACGCCCCCAAAATTATGATAGGAAAAGAGCAATTCTTCATTCTAATACTACCTAATGACTACTGAAGCTTCTTATTGCATCACATTGTTTAATCTGGATTTTTGATGATCTGTTATTAAATTGCAGTAGAACACTGGATGATTAAAAGCTTGTACTGATGAATAAATTGAGCTATTAAATAAAGCTATTTTTCCTCTATCTAAAATAAATTTAGGAAATAATCTTGGATACAAATTAGTATCTAAAAAGTAATATTATCTTGAAATGTTAATACATCTTATTAGGTGCCAAATTTATTATTAAAGTATAGTAAAATTCATTTAGATACTAATGACTTTGAAAAGATTACTAATTGGAACAAAGAAACCTGAAAAGTTTGATTGACAAATATATAAAAGTCAGCAGATATATATTCTAATTAAGTATATTTTCTTCAAATTTTGTAATATTATTTCTAAAGAAGTGCACTTGTTAATATTTTTAAAAAAATTTAATAGAATTGTCTTCTTTTTTTATATGTTAATGCATAATGAAAATCGAGATTTTGAATTGAATCAATATGTTTGTATTTTCTATAATTATATTGTGTAACAGTCAGAAAACGTGTGACTCGTAAACAAAGTGCAGAATTCGACCACCACACAGAACAGCAGCACCATCGAGGTAGCGAAGCCACCCGTGTTATTGAGTTCGAACATAGTTTATCGGTTCCACAATACAATCCACGAAACAACGCATCTGATGTGACATTAGTAAATATTTCCTTAGGCACGGTGGTCAGGGATATGCAAGAGATTCATGATTTTATTCTCGAGTTAGCCAATAATCAAACTAATATTAATTAAACATTCATATTTACATAATCGAGGAAATATTATATAGAATGGGTATCGAATAAATGAAACGTAACTGCAGACGTATAGTTTAAAATTATTTATTCACACATTTTAATAAGAAAATCATTTACTAATAATATTTTATGGATTCAAAGCTTCATTAGCGGGATTTGCAATACTATTATATTTTAAAGAATACATTTATTTATTTATACATTATTTTATATTGAGGACTTCAGTAGCGGTATTTTCGATACTGTAATGTTTACAAAAGGAATACATTTATTTGTTTCGACCTTATTTTATCTTGAGGACCTCAGTAACGGTATTTCCGATACTGTAATGTTTACAAAAGGAATTCATTTATTTGAAGGCGTAATCTAGCTACCTAAAATTCTCGAGTAAGTATTTCTAATGCATGCCTTGGGGAATTTATACCTTTGCAATGCAAGAGTCTAAAGTAAGATTTAAGAGTAGTGGTGGACATATATTTATTTAATTAAAATATTTATTTTATGACTAAGGGCAAACATTTATTTGAGAGTGAATTATGAAGGTAATGCAGAGGCGGAGTGATATATAGAATAATAAAATTAAGTAAAGGAACACGTGGTATGCTTTAGAAAGGCGATATGGAATGGCAGTATATTGAAACTGCAATGCCGCGAATGAGTTTATAAGACTGTCGGGCTGATCTCTGCCTCGGCCCGATGAAGTAAGGTGTCACATAAGCATAACCAGGGACAAGCGGTCCATGTCGCAATTTGCCGGCTGGCTGCATGACGGGTCAAATCCTACGGGAGCATTTATTATGTCCGCTTGTGTAGGATGACTGGGGTTAATTTCAACCCTGAAGAATCCGGAATATTTATGGTGGAATAGATCATCGCGTCTTTAAAACATAACACATGTATAAGTATAAACGATTATGATAAGATTTAAATAGATTTCTAATTCGGCCCTACATTATCAACATTTACTAAAGAACGTTGGTGACTCTCAAAGAAATGTAATTTTCTGGAATTATTCATGATGATTTAATAAATACAAAACATATATAAATTGGGAATTATTATAACTAATATGTCAGCCATTTGCGAAGTAGTAGACCCCTGCATTACAATAAATGATGCATTGAATGCATGTCGATTTATATGAAAGTTAAGTTAGTTATGAAAGCAAATATTAATGAAAATTTGACACGCATTCATTGTTCCAAGTGATCATAGATTTAAACTTTGAAAATTGGGACAATTATGAGCATGCAATAATTAAATAATAACTATAGATAAAATGTAGATTTTAGAAATATGCACCCAAGAAAGATAGAATGAGGTAAGCTAGATTATTAGAGAAATTTACACATTAAGTTAATTATTCAATTTTAGTTATACAAATGGTAGTTTTTACATTTTACAATTTAGATAAGTAATATGAAGAATAGCTATAGCATGTTATTAGAGTACTCTAGAGTTTGAACACAGACAGGTACCTGTTTTATAAGAAGTTTTCTGATTCCATTAGTTTAGCAGCAAAAAGTTCACGAGTGGCAATTCTTTCTTGTATTTAGATATTTCATTTACTTTCACAGCAGCAGCAGCTTTCTCATTTATTTCAGGCAGCAGATCTTCATGGTGAATTTATGATGGGCAATGGAAAGTTCGGCATCCGATAGGCCATCTCCCGATGGAGAATAGTCTAGGTGCTTTTACTTGGTCATACCTTGGCAGGAACAATTTATTTTTATATTTTGGAGACTCTCAGTGATCGAGAGCAGAGCTAAAGTTTCAGTGAATGTCTCCAGCAAGTCTAAGATGGCCTCTTTTCTTACCTTGATCTTTCACATTTTTGTTAAGGTATTTTTAGGTTCTACTTAATCTGTCCTGAGGATAATCAATGCATTTTGTGGTTTTAATTAAAGAAAACTGCCGTTCTATTGTTTACATTTTACATTTACTAATTACATTTTGGGAAATTTTTTTTTAATTAATCTATTATCTATCACTGACCGATGCTTTTAAATTTCAAAGACAAAAGGGAACATAAGATTATTTTAACTTTTAATTAAATATTACATCAGATTTTTTTAGAATTATTATTAAACGAAATTTAAACAAAGCAATAAATACGAACTTTACAATCCAAAATAAATGATTAAAATTATACAAAATTACATAACTAAAAGAAATCTAAATTATATTATTTTATCCCTATTTATTGCCTTTAATTTGAGATTGAAATGTGTGCATGTTTATGCTGAATTCTACATATATTTATACATTTTTAATATTGCTACACACACAATTCGATACAAAAAAGTTTAAATTTGGGTGGGATAGACTGGTCAGTGAGAGACGCCAGAAAAAGGTGAAACTTAAGATTCGAATACGAATCTTACTGTTTCAATTGTGAAATTATTTTTTAGTTAAAAGTTAAAGAGAATTATAGTTAATAATTGAATTATTTTATATATGTATATATATATATGTAAACTTATAGATAAATATTACAAAATACAGTAATTAAAATTTGTTAAAAAGAATTTTGTTTCATATTTTGAACTCTTTTTAATAACAATTGCTCTTTTATTGTTTTCTCCAATGTGCATCTCACCTATATATTTACTACCACACCTACACATCCATTTATAAATGATACAATTTTTATTTGTAAATAAGGTTTTATCATTACAGTTATTTATTAATTTATTTAGTGTAGGCAAGTTTCATAAAAGAAAATTTATAAAGGTATCTGTGATATTGCATTTCATGCACCACCTACATTAAATAAATTAATAAATAACTGTAAAGATAAAACCTTACTTACAAATAAAATTGTATCATTTATAAATGGATGTGTAGGTGTGGTAGCACATATATAGGTGAGTCAAGATGCACATTGTAGAAAAGAACAGAAGAGCTCTTGTTGTTATTAAAAAGAGTTCAAAATATGAAACAAAATTCTAAAGATAATGATAATTTATCAGCTTCCATTTTTTATGACCATAATAAATCATTTATATATGGTTTTGATTTCAATTATAATAATGTAAAAATATTGCAAACTGAAAGAAATAACAATAAAAGAAAAATCAAGAAAGTTATGCTAATATATAAATACAAGTAAGACTTAATCAATCGGCAAGCTGCAAACATTAAGATCACAGAATTAAGGGGAAGTTGACCTTTTAAAGTATTAGTTGACAAAGACTACAAGGAAAGTTGAAAGCGCTCCTGAGTGACATTTATATTTTTTATTCTTTTTAACAAATTTTAATTACTGTATTTTCTAATATTTACTTATAAATTTACGTACATTATTTTGAAGAAATACAGACATTGATTTGTAGTATTATATATATACTGAGATTCATGTATCATTGATGTAAGAGAAAATAGTGTAGTATTTTGAGTGCAAGTTAATATTATATAGACACAATTTCCTATGCTTACACAAGCTATATGGAGAGTTTACCTCAAATTAATATTAATTATTGAAATTTTATTTTTATATTAGAACACAGACATGTGTGTGCTTTGGTTGTTATCATATGAATAAATATATGCATTGAAGTGGTCATATATACACATTTGTATTGTAACATTTAGTGGATATCTGTATTACATGTTTCATAATTTAAAAAAATATATATGATTAGTTAACTAGATTTTAAAATGCAATTTTGTAAAATAAAAAGATTGCATATATTTTGCTTTTAAAATATGATAAAACTATTTGTTTAAAACATAGTTTTGTAAAAATAAAAATAAAAAGAATGTGCTATATATATTTTTTAAAACTATAGAGATCGGGTAGGGAAAGAAATCTAAAATAGAATTAGAAAAAGATTTATAACTTTTTCTCTCTCTTTTTTTAAAGAAAATTTTTGTAAAGTAGAAATAAGTAAATATGTAAAGTTAGAATAAAATTAATCTATAAAAATAATTGATAGTAAACCTTTCAAAAATGTAATTAGTTTATAAGATTCTGATTGATAATAATATTGAAATTGTCTTAATTAAAAAACTATGTAAACTATCAATGAAATAGTTGATTAATCTTAGCAAAAGATTAGGTTAAAGCAAATGTAAAAAAATTAATTATGAAAAAACAGACTTAAGTTGAGATCAAAATTTAAAATAATAAGAAATTAAAACAATGGGAGAGAAAAAATATATAAAGTTGCTCTCTATACTGTTATTCAGTCAGGTCTGCAATAAGTACATCAGCCTAGTCTGCATTTTGTGGTTGAATCATTCTGATCTTCATTTGTGCTCTTAGATTTAAGCCAATAAATTACCACTGTGATCAACATTAATGCAAAAGCTGCAGATCTAGCAACATACATTGCTGGATAGCTATAGAATATTCACTAGGCTTCAGGCCCCAAAAGCACCCAATGAAAAGAAAATCAATTGAAACCTCACCTGAACCAATGTCTGGAATAATGCCTGAATTGTATATAGATGTGACAATAAACCCTCTCCCACTGTTAACACAAAGACTGGAAAGCAAGCCTTAAAACCATTAATAAAGACCAAAAAGCCATTTGGTTGGAAACTGACAATCATGAAAACCTAGGTAAAGATACTTTTAAATAATGATGTATAGACACTTTATATTTATTTTAAATGAACTTTAATTAACAAAGGGATGTCATAATTTTAGCCTGAAAGTAATCATTTCAATAATCACAATCCAGAACTTTTTGATATGATTCATAATATTAAAATGGGTAATTTCTGTAATATCAGAAGATGCATATTTATTAACCATGTAATATGGTTACTTAGATGTCATATAGTTATAATCAATTCTCCATTGGACTTACATCTTTTTATTAAAAATATATTTAATTTTATTTGGGAAAAAAGATAAGCTTTTTACACCCAAAGAAATTTACCTATCCACATGGACTGGATCACAACATTATGGTTCTTAGTACAAGAAATTCATCAAAATACTCAGGAAGTTACTATTAAAAATGTAAATCAATTTATATTAGATTGTTATCTAAAGAAATTCTTTGTAAAACTTTATGTAAAAATAAAATTAAAAATATTTTTTTCAAAAAAGGTAATCATTTATATTTTTATGTAAAATATTATATTGTGTTATTTTATATTATATTAGATATATATGTGCATGAATAAATATTAATGTTTGCTTAAATATTAGTTGGTCTATTCTCTCTCTCCCTCTCTTGTCACTATGTTACTGTTAATTTAAAAATATAATTATTTTTTATGTATTAAACGTGCTGGATCCCTGAGACAAAGTGTGAGCTAGTCATGGGATATGTCAATCACTGGATAGTGTGCCTGTTGTCTAAAGCATGCTGACTATATAACCTATGGTTAGCTGGTGCCTGAGGTTGTTCCTCAAAACAAATAAAATGTTTTGGATGGCAGTGGTTTGAATCCTGCAGTTGAGGTGGGCCACAGTCTGGAAATGTGATTGTGTTATGTTTTGCATAGCTCAATTTCATGATGGGTATCATTTATGGCTAATGCTATTACTTGTATTCTCCCCTCTGCTTGAAGGGCTGGTCCATTCCCATGTTTTTTAAACTAGTATAAAAGGTGTTTAAACTCAGTTAAACAAATCAACTTTTCAGACCCAGTCCAGTATATATATATGTGCATTGTTGCCATAAAGTTATAATACTAGTATGTATAAAAAAATTATTTTATTATGAAATTTAATTTTATTACAAAATTTAATGCTATGTGGGAGTAAGGGGGGTTCAAGTCAGCAAAGAAAATTGAACTAATTAATTAAAATCAACTAATGATCAAAATAATGTATAAATTAAAATCTAATTTTGGAATTTGTATTTTAGTGTATTATTGTCATTACAATAAAAAGTGACAAGAAATGTGTAATTACTATGGGGATTAGATAAAACCAAAAGTATTCAGAATTTAATTAAGAAAAATGCAATTAGTAAATTTTTTTAAACTAGATCAAGATTACATTCAATAAGACTTTTTTTAGATAGTAAAGAAAAGAGTTTTCTCTAAGTTTTAAAATTAATTAATCAATTTAAAAAAACATCCGAATGACTTTGTTTTGAGATATATATATAGGAAAGAGTTTTAATTTTTGTAAAGTTTTTCTAAGCTGTTATAGATTACCTCATGTTATGACCAGTAAGTAGATCACATCAATTTCTCTGACCATCTCTGGAGGAGCATTAGTATGGAGTCCCAATGGTACTTATGAAATGTGATGCTGCTTAAGTCTCTGCCTACAATTGACAATCCAAGTTGCTGACATGCTATGCCATTGCTATCTAGAGAAAGCCCCCAGTATATAATGCCACCAAGTGATCACCCAATATCTGAGGGCACTATTATAGAAGACCTATGAACTATACTGGGAAGTTCAGCATGGTATTTTATCACCTGTCAAAATCATTCGTGAAGGTCTGTTAAAATAGTGATTTATTTTAACTTTATAAATCTCAATTTGCCAGTAAACAATTAAAATCTCTTTAATATTTTTTCTTTCCTTGCTTAAATAACTATTTATTAACTGTTCTTTAAAACCATTTTCTTTTGGTATTATATAAAATATTCTTATTGTATTATTAAAATGTTTCATATTGTATTTTGACCTATGCTTAATTAATTCGAGATTAAGGAAGATCAACTATTGTAATATACTCTTTCCATCTTAAATCTGCTAGACTTATCATTTAAGAATCATATGAAGGAGGTAAACTTAGTAAATATATTTCAGTGACTAAATATTTAACAGTCCAGTAATTCTGTCAAGCAAAACATTTAAATTCCTCCTCTCATCGATTCTAAGTTGTTGTTTTTTCTATTTGTTATTTCAAAATTAGTTAGCCATTAACACAATTATGAATGATCTATAAACAAACTTTCAGTTTTAAAATTAAAATCGAGTGCTAAGAAGATAAAATTAAAACTTTATTTTCTGTTTTGAGAAGGGACAAGTATATATGTATACTGCATACAGGTGATTTATAAATAACTCAGTTTTAAATAAAATTTAATGTTCAAAATTAAAAGTTAAAACTTTGTTTTCTGTTTTAAAAGGGACAAATATATATACAATAGTTTAATTCTATAAAACTTTTAACACAATTTAATATATTACCATTGTATGCTATCATATCAATATTTCCTTATATCTGTAAGATCTATAGAGTAGATCTCTAATTAAGCAGGAAATAATATTTATTTTATAAAGTGCAGATGGTATTGAAATTAAACTGAGAGACTGCAAACCTCTCAAGCGCTTATGACTATCAACAACCAATCAGATCATAAACACTAAGACAGAGAATTTAACAAGAAAAGGGTGGTTCCACTCTCTTCTTTACTTGTCTTTCTATATATTCAAGCCAGTCTAAAGTACTAAGATCTGAAAGCGGGAATCTTAAATATCTTCACACTCAACTCACTGAGATTTTTGCAGTCTCTTAGTTTAATTTCAATACCGTCTGTGCTTTATAAAATAAATATTATTTACATATATTGCTGCAAGTTATAACATTGAAAAATTACTGCATAGTAAATCAAAAGATTTCATGCTGTATGTTTGTAATTTGAACTCAGTGAGTTGAGTGTAAAGATATTTAAGATTCATGCTTTCAGATCTAAGTACTTTAGACTGGCTTGGATATATAGAAAGACAAGTAAAGAAGAGGGTGGAACCCCCCTTTTCTTGTTAAATTCTCTGTCTCATTGTTTACGGTCTGATTGGCTGTTGATAGTCATAAGCGCTTGAGGGATTGCAGTCTCTCAGTTTAATTAAGCAGGAAATAACTTTATCAGCAGAATTATATATATATATAATAACTATGTAGGCCCTGATTTAGCATCACGTAATAGACATTTGCATATTATAATCTTTATGATATGACCATTCACATTTTACATTATATATATTTAAATTTAAGGCCAATTATTCATTATTGTACATAAAATGGTACTGCTGGGTTGTCTAACTTCATGTTTATTGTATGTCATTCCTACAGCAAATGCACTTCCCTGCTTTGGAGAAAATTAATTTACCGGATGCTTTTCGAATATGATTCACACAAATGTGGAATTTCTCTTACTTAAGACCCAGAAGACCTTCATTTTTATATCACTAATAGGGAATTGTATCATTCCTGCCTGTTGGTGAGAATTTCTTGATGATTATGGGGAATATGTCCATTCCTACCTACCATGAGCCATTTATTTGAGACTTGGATATAGTCTCATGGAGGTGAGCATACTCCAGTCTACCTCATCATTGGACTGTTTATTACTATAGAAACCCAGACCTGCTTCCCTTATGTATGTTAAAACCTGATATTTTAGCATTGATGGATCATGATCATGAGAGCTATGTGTTCATCTATTTTAATCATATTTTTCTTGGGTTATGTAAATTTACCCTGCTTCATTTATTATCATGTACCTTCTTAAGGGATATCTGCCCTAGAGATCATCAAATCTACTATCCAAAATACATATCTGTGTGTATGAAATTCCTTGTTTATATACAATCACAAATAAAATGTCATGTAGTCCCTTATGTATATATATATATATATATATATTCTAACCTCCCCCCGTGCATCCTCACCCCAAAATATACTGTTTATTACAACTATTACGGGTTCTAGCTCAGTTAACAAATACATAAATGAAATATTCAGCATTAATTAAAATGATTACTAGCTCTAATTTTTGAAATACAAATACGGTTCAATTTTAAAATGAATTAACAAATATTTACTATTTCATGAGACATGGAGTGACAATACAGGGAATGAGATAGACTACATTGAGCCATTATCCACACGATACTACCTCAATGGCATAAGAACACTATCCCCCCTTTTTACTATACCAAATAACTAACTCATAGTATTCTTACGACTTTCTGAGCTCTATTCACTACAATTAAAATAATAATCATATCTTAATCTTCTTTATAACAAGAATCTAGCTCAATTAAATAAAATGAAATAAAATAAATAAAATCTCAGGTTCATAAATTGTATTCTAACTGATTTAAAATTACGGTAGTAAAATATGAAAAGGGAATTTTATGTCATAATCTACTACACCGCAACTAATAATAATAAAAATAATAATAACAATAATAATATAATATAATCTTATTTCTTCCTAAATGAAATAAATAAATACGTACGTGGTAGTATTTTAATAATCTGACAACAGAATACGTGTGGCAACATTAGCATATAATTTAATGTAATATTGTGGCAACCGACTTATGACCAATAAATAATATAAAATTATGATCTTTTAATTTTAACATACCAATAAATTCTCAAAATTCTTATAACACTTTTATGTTTACCTTTTGTGCAAAATCTATGTCTGTTTCAATTATAAATGTATCGTGATTTCATGCATCCATGTGGAGAAATAACAACTCGGACACAAAACTTTAAAACAAATTTAAAACAAAGTTTATTAACAACATAAATAAATTAACAATATTTTTACATTATATACATTGGATATCCCTTACTTTCATATCTCAACTTAGTTTATTAGTTTATAAAATGAAATCAAAATATTATTTACTTTTCCTAGTTAAATCCTATTTTTTTTTTAACACTTAAGAAAATACAGTATTATTACTTGATTTATTATTATGGTTAGCTTATTACAAAATGCATTTCTTATATGATTATCACAAACACTTTTCATCCCTAATATTATTAAAATTACATTTTTTACAAAAATTTACATTCGTAATAAAATTCTACAAAAGAATAAAATTTAGTTTCATATTGGTTGTGTGGAATCTTACAAAGTCAAAACACTATTCTACATTCGGTATTAGGTTTTTATTATTCATTATCCGATGTTTATTAATCCTAATATTCTCATTCAAGCCTTACTTCGGATGATATAATTACAACTATTAATATACCATGCACAAGTATATGTTTATTATACCTTATTGAATTTTCTCTTGATAAATATGCAATACTCATTCCCTCCAACATTAATATTTTAAAAAAAAAAAAAAATTTTATTATCACTTTTAAAATACTTGGTTTAGATTTCTTTTCAAAATCTTATATTCATTTCTGAATTAATTTTACAATGTATTATATGATTCTTTCTCTCTTTATGATATTTTGGACTTTCAATTTTAAAGTTACACAATTCTATACATTCAAGCAAATAAACTATTCTTACACAAATGATAACATATCTTCAGTTCTATTTTTATTCATTATTTCTTTGAAAATATCTTTCTGACCGATGCAGATTCATGAAATAAGGATAGCGAAGATAGATGCATAGGACCAAAATACAACTAGAATATTACTTGTCATATACTTTGATAATCATGGCACAGTGAATTAAAAGACACTATAGAGGAGTGACCTTTACCTGTCTACCAACCTCTATCATAGGAACGATGCTAAAGCTATTTCTTCAGCTTTATTCTAACATCAAAAGTTTAAAGATATGCAAAACACTGTCCAAACTATATGTGTTCAGTCATAGGACTTTGTTAACTATACTGAATCACACAAAACTAAATATGATCCAAATCCCTTATATTTTCCTATTTCTTATAAAAAAAACACATCATCTTGGTTTCCTCTCCACTAGTACTTCCAAGTCACTATCCGATCTTATTTCTCAAGATTTTTCTATACTGTACATCGACAAATACATATCTGCATTACTAACAATAATAAAATTCATTGATATTTTAAAACTATTCCGCTGTTCTATAAGAAAATCTTTTTACTACTTTCCTCCGTATATTTAATCATATACAAACTATTTAAATATCTGAATACTTTATCACATGAAAGTTCAAAAGAATCACACAATTGTTCTGTTAAATTATATTATTAATATACTTTAAATAAATTGTTGCATGCATATTCCGAATTACTCCTATCTCATTATATGTTAAAATGTTGCATAAAATGTGTACATATAATTAAGACTTTCACACTTCATTCTTAAGTCAATAGATGATCTAAAAAAATACATTATGCATTATAAATAACTATCAAAATTACCAAACGACCTTTATCTCCTCGATCACGTTCCGTAGGCTTCACCATCCATTTGATCCTTGTAGATATAAGATTCACATCCATACACTTTATTTTTAAACACTATTTCTATAATTTTATCAAGTTATTATATTTAAATTTTAATATTAATAAATTTATGTTTTATGTTTTCCCTAATCTCACATAACATTTTATATTTTAAAATAAATTAGTAAAAAATATTCAAACTATATTTACTGTACTCCTTCATCAAATTTTCCTGAAAACCATTCATACTAAAGCCAAAAAAAATTGTTTATCATTTCTTTTCCATTCACTTAATGTTCCTCTCCCTGCTTGTTCAATTTTAAGGTAAAACAAATATTACTTCGTTCAATAAATATTCCTGAATGATAATCCTTGGTTTTTATAATATTTAATACAATTATTAATTATGATATTAGTTAATCCCATAAAGAAAACTTCTAAATATTCTCTTCTAATATTTCTTGCTAATATTTTCTCCTGTGCGACTTTTACGATGCATCTTCTCAGTACTTTGATTTAAATATTCAATAAAACTTTTCTGTTTCCATGGATTCATTTCATTAAGTAAATTAGATTTATAGTTTCCAAATCTTTATCTTTATTAATCATTTCTCTAATGAACACTTTATAATATTTTTAATTCTTCTTAGAGAAAGTTTTTCTGTTCCTTTTTATAAAAACACAATAGCTCTTTCATATTATTATTCTGTAACTTTTTCCTTCTTTTAAAATTCTGGTACTATATACTTTGTAATGTTTCCTTTAAAAGACAAACATTCTTTCTCCATTATAACTTTCACATAATTTTTTCTTTATGATATTTGCATCTTAATTTTTTCCATAGAGAAGAATAAAAAAAAAAAAACTTCGGAGTAGCCTTTTAAAATTGTGCGTCATAATTTTTCCTGACGGCAAATAACTTTTCTTTTAAGTTTTCGGTATAATGTCCAAATTATCTTTATCTGAGTTCTAATGATTTTCTGGTTGATCACAAATAAACTGTATTCAAGGCACTTTACAATTATTTTTACTTTATCAATACTTTTAGGTATTTTTTTCCTTAGTATTTCCATTTTTACTGCAAGGTTTCGGCTAAACTTGAATAAAAATCCTGGTAAGAAATCTTTTAAATTAGCCTTCCATTTAAAGGCAGTTCAAAATATTATATTTTAAAACAAAACTTTTTAAAATAAATACAAAAAATTTTTAAATTATAACACTTTTCTAGCTTACGATCTTATACAGCTAAAAAAATATGTTCCTCCTTCCTTTACTTACACATTCCTTCTCTCGCTCCGTCTAATTCCTATTTTTTGTCTGCTAAAATACCTCCGTTGATTGGTTAATGACTTTTTTAGCGCGAACAAATTTACACATTTTTTAGTTTTATAATAGATTAAACTTTTTTAAAATAAAGAATTTATGACGTCATGTTTTAAAATATTATTTAGAATAGTATTTTTAAACTCAATTATAGTTTTATCAAAATCATTTAAATTTTAAAACAATTATAAAAATAACATTCAATATTTCAACTTTTACTTTAACGATAGATAGCAATTATATTTAGTTTTATAATTCACAAACTTTATTATTATATTCTAACAAGCGTGTGTGTGAAGGTATATAATATACAGTCACATGATTACTAACTTTATCAGATGATTTTTTTTTTTAATTTACGTCTCGGTCTAAATTACCAAAACTGATATATTTATAAAAAATTTGGAAAATAATTTAAAAATGTAGAACTAAATATAATTCTCACCATCTTAAAGTTTATCTTAAAATATATTAGATTAAATTTGAATATTAATTATAATTATAATATTACATATAGCGTTTATTTAATTTATTAGTTTTAAAACATTACAATTGAATTGTTAATATACTTTTAACTATTTATAGCTGTATTATTTTATATGGCCAGCTTTTACAACCATAAGCAAGGATATAATTAAGCTTTATTTAACTGTTCTTTTTTTTTTAAAATAATCCATTACACTTTTATATACCAGGTATTTTTCAGCCTTAAATTGTACTATAAAATCTAATCGATCATACAATTATCAATATATTACACAAACATATTTTAAAATTTAAAATTTTTTAGCAATTGACCATTCTACCTTATTATGACCTATAGATAAGGGCACAATATATATATATATATATATATATATATATATATATATATATATATATATATATATATATATATATATATATATATATATATATTTAGGCATTGAAACTCTTAACATATATAATCATGAATTAATGTAATTTCAACTAATTCCAATGAGTCTAGTAACAAATTTGTTTACAATGTATTACTAATAAGTTGTATGTAATTTCACATATATATTTCATTGGGTAAGTCATATATTTATAATGAAATTCTAAGAGTCTCTACCTTTCCCTGATCACCAAGCATGTTAAAATGAAGTATGTGGGGTTGGAATGAATTGTGGTCATATAAATTACTCTAGTGGTGATTTTGCTGTTGACAGTTCATTCCAAACATTACATATTATAATGTTTGGGGAAATTGGACTCTTACTCTATCTGCCTTACAGGGCACCACCAAGCCATATGAACCTGGAAAATTTATATAGTAGGCAGATACTTCTTTGTAAGATTCCATTTTCTCAAGGAGTAGCTGAGATTTAATGATATATACTTTTAAACACACTTTTAATAAAGAAAAAAGATAATAAAATAAGCCACTGCTAATAATAATCACACAAACATTTATTTAAGTACATATATAAAGTAAATTTGAGGAATAAATTATTTAACATTGCTTTAGGTTTTATTATTATTTTTTAATTGTTTTAAGATATTGATAAGATCACCCAAATGGATATTTTATACAATTTAATAATTTGATAAATGCAAATACACTATATAGTTTATGTGCTTATATATTTGATTCTTTCTTTTAAGTCCAGGCTACAAGTTCACATTTCAAACCAACACCAGCTTATTGATATACCGATGTGATCAATGCCAAATGAGGATGTTAGAATACAAAAAAACCATGGTGACAGGAATGTGCATCTGTAGCATGATATCATTGAAAAAAAAGACCCTCATCCAGTACAGGAATGTGCATCTGTCTGGTGAGATAATCATTTGGAAAATATATATATTAGACATGGGATTGCAGTCTTGGCCATCTTACTATCACCACCCAGAGCGTAAGAAGATAAATGGTGCAGGGAATACATCTATGTCCATTTCCAATGTGATGGCTACACTTTTGGCCATGCATTGCCCTGATGCTACTGTGGTACAAGGTAATGAGAATCCAATGCACCTCCCAACATCACATTGACATAAAACACCTTACATCCATCCAGAAGCACTGATTCAATTATGAGACATAGCCTAAAATTTAACCCACTTAGATTAACATAACCTTATGAATCTATGAAGCCATTTTCACCTATTTTTAAATTTAATACAAGTTAATAATTTAGTTTAGCACATAACAAAACAAAAATAAAATAAAATAAATAGAAATGGAAAAATGAAAATGATTGAAAAAGATTATTAACTGATTTAGAATCCTATTGCTGGTTTTATAAATTAAACACTTATTGAAGAGATATTTAAAAGGTTCAATTGATAAAAGTTCATACTTTCCATGATAGATTTGAAGCTGCACCCATCCACTCAAAGTCCATTTAATATTTCTATCATTTCTGGGAAGACCAGTCCATTGTTTGCTGCCTTTGAGTAATCATCAATTTGGGAGGCCGCTTCAGCTGGTGCATAACAGGAAATTAATTCATTGCAAGACCCTTATATTTCAGATCTGCAATGCAATTCATGAATCAACAATTACTTCATTTTTTAAGTGAGTAAAAAGCCTTAATAATTTGATATTTCCATCTTTTATAATTTTTGTCCTCTCTTATCACAAGCTCTCCAAATCAATTGCACATGACATCATTTGTTCCTACAAGTCTGGATGTTTTTCTTTTTGGCCTGTGCATGGTTTGGTGCATGTATTGGTCAATCTGCTTCAGAGTGGTAAACACAATCTTTAATTTTTTATATGCCTAAGAGCTCATTTGTTTTAGATTCAATTAATGGAACAATCATTTCCATTCACTAAGATTTAAACATGATTCTTTTAAATAAAAACTAATTAACATTTGTTTCTATTTTTTTTATTTATTATTTTTTAACAAAAATACTAATATTTATATCTTTACTTTTTTTTTTAATTTTCTTTTAAATAATTTTTTTAATAGTTTTCCATCTGTGTGATTAAAATAACTATTTTAATTTTCTTTTACATTTTTAAAAAAAATCAATTTTATTTATGATTATTTTCCACTTTCATTTTAATTTTAAAATAATGTAATGGCATATGTATACTGTCACAATAGATAAAGAATTTTTTGAGCATGGTGCCAAAATAAATTTGAACTTAAACCATGAACCTCTGAGATTAAATGCCCAAATTTGATTTTTTTTTTTTTAAAAAAAAGTGATAATTATTATTTTAATATGATTTTGTTGTGATATTTTGGACACCAATGCTTTATGTGTGTATAATATTTGTATGAGGATGAAGGAATTTATGTAAAAAAAGAAAAGCGAAATGAAAAAAAAATTTTAATTAATGGAATCAGATTTTTCAATGTAGGTAAAACTTGTAGTATGTCAGCAGTGCAGGACTTGAGAAATAGAGGGAAATGGGGGTGCTCCATTAACAATTGCTTCATTGGAGTATGGTTCAGGGAAATGAGCAGTTTTTGAAAAAAATAAAAAGAAATTTTTAATAGAAAATAAAATGGATATTAGTGTACAGCTGAAAGAAAATATCAAATCAAAGGACATTGAAACTGATATTTGTATAGCTGGAAGAACATTCAATTGAAACCCAAAGCCCAGAGATTACTTTTAAAGAAACTGATAAAGTCATTTATCAACAGGATCAGATCATCACAGACAAAGAAAAGGCTGAATAGAGTATGTTGTTTCAACTAATCAAGGGAATAAGAAGGCAATTAGGAATAATGAAAAAATAATCAGACCAAATAATGGTAGAAATGAGGGGGGGGGGTATGAATCAGATCAAATAATGGTAGAAATGAAAAGAGAAATAGATAAAAAATCAGAATAAATGGAGCAGAGATCAGAACAAATAGAGAAGAGACTGGAGTCATCTATGATCCCATCAAGAGGCAAGAGCAGTTCATATAGCAACCCAGAAAAGAGTTCCAAGATGACCAAGGAGTTTGGAAGCAGAAGGCAAAGCATGAGCATGACAGTTGGGAAGAAACTCTCTTTATAAGAAGCCAACTCATGAAATATTAACTATTGAAACAGATTTTAGTGTAAAGAGAAGGTGGGTTGATTATTTTGGAAGATACAGAACTTTATCCATTAGTAACCCCATTTGTATCTTCTTCAGTACCTAGTCACTTTAGAGAAGATGATACAACATTTGATGAATAAAGTCAAGAACCAGGTGCCAGAATTGATGATGGTCATCATCATCCTGATAGAGAATTGGATGGATTGTTAAGCTGTCCTTCTACATCTGTTGTAAGTGCATTAAGTCAAGATCAAAAAGTTGAAGCTATTGATTATGGCCATGGACAACATGCTCCTTTATAAACTGAATTGGAGGTTACTGACCTCATGAGAGAAAAAGAAAAAATTTAATGATCTAGTTTCTCCATCTGGGGATAGAAGATTGTATGATGAAAGCACTTGAAGGTGTTTTGATTATAACTTGTCTTCACCTGAAGGAAGAGTCATTGGATCATGATAGAGTTAGAAAAAAATTGGACAAATATCATCCTATAAAAAGAATGATAGATGCCTTTGAGATAGTGATGTAAGATAAAAAATGAATATAACCTATCTGCACTTGTTCAAAGTGAGCCTAAATTTGAAACTGTATTTGATTGAAGGTCTTCTTCATTATCCTGGGAGAGCTAATCACCCAGCAAGAATTGTTGCATTTATTCATGGTCTTCCAGAAACTGGGAAAACTTTTGTATCTAAGCATATTAAGGATAAACAGGTAGATTATGGTGTCAATAACCCATGCATGCTTTGCTTAAATGATTGTTTTAGGGTAAAAGTAGAAAAAAATAGACAAAGATTCAGAAATAGGAAAAAGTGTTAAGAAAAGATTATGGAATATGTACATAAAACAAAAATGGAAGTTACTTAAAGAGCAAACTTATTTTTAAAAAACCTTCAAAAGACTGTAGAAGATTATCCTCAGAATAGTTAAAGAAACTGGGAATTTTTTTTTTGCTTTCAGAATAATTGAATAAACCTAGTTTAGAATTCTGTTTGATATTACATTAATGTGTAATCATTTACTAAATCCTTTATATATATATATATATTGTAGTGATGAGCTACAACCTGATACACCATCCAATTATTTAAGACACTCTACCAATTGGAGCCACATAGACATATTTGCTTAACCAATAAATTGACAAGCAAATTATCATATAAACATTTTTTCTTTCCAACACATACATTTACATAAACATCTTTTTATTTTTAAAAGAAGTAATAAAAACTATTAAATTACTAGGAAAAGAAAAAACAGATTGGTATACTAATACTGGAATAAAAGGTGTTATATGTTACTAACTGGTGAGAACTATACCAAAAAACTTACACATAAACTTAAAAAAAACAAACAATGATGGAATTAAAATCTAAACACATAGCAACCATTTGTAAAAACGAAATGTAAAATATTTATAAATTATTATTTTTTATTTATAATCCTATTTATTCATATTATGTCTGTTAAACAATAGGAAATGTCAAGGTTAAAATGCTTAAAAAAACTTCATGCGACCTACAATACAGTATTAATTGTTATACTGTCTTCTGCATTCGAAGATAGAACTTTTTTTTCTGCTTAAAAATAAATTCCACTACACCCGAATTCCTCTACATTATGGAGGCAGTGCTTCAGCCTGTAGCATTCTCTGACCACTTTGCAGTGGTCATCTCAATGCAAATTGATAACCTCACACAACTGAATCACAACAAAACAATTAGAATGCTAACAAAGGCCAACATAACTGAAGCCATCCCATCAGAAGCATATAGTCTATTTAGAAAAATAGATATACTTTCAAGACCACCTGAGGAGGCTTGGTTTACACTAGTGGGAGTTCTGCAAACTCTAATAGTCCAGTACTCCCACAGGTCAAAATGCCCAACCTCATTATTAAAGTACCTAGAGAACATTAATGCTCAACTTAAACAGTTTTCTACTGAAAGCAACTCGATAGATGACATCATCTCACTTAAGAATGAATATAAAGCAAAGCAAAAAGCCCTTGCTGAATATGTGTCTCTGAAAAGATTCAAGATATATCTGGCTCCTCAATATTGTTGGACTAGAGGATATCTCAGGTGGGCACTGGGGCCACAGAAAAAACAAAATACTCCAATACTAATTAAACATCAGGGCACCAACATGACTGGATACCACATGCTTGAAAAAATTAAACTACACTGTGAAAACAAATTAAAAAAAACACAACTCATCAGTAGATCATGATTGGACAAGACATTCATCCAGTGATGATCATTTGATCACAGTCCAAGATATTAAAAACAAACTATGCTCCCTTCCAGACAGCATCCATCCCGGAATGCATGGGATACCTAAATTTCTCCTCTCCCACTTAAGCAATTTTACTGTCCCAATCATCATGTTAATGATTGACCATCTTGCGCAAAAGCAAAGGTTCATTAAAAATTTATATCCAGTTGCATTGGTGCCATTTATGAAAAAAAGCAAAGACTCTACTGATATAAACAACATAAGACCCATATCCATGTCTCCACTCTTAATAAAGATTATAGAGGGTGTCATTAAAGATAAGATACAACATAAAATCCTGAGTCATATCATGCCCTCTCAGTATGCCAAGAAAGGCTCATCAGCACTCATGGCGATTGGTGAAACCAAAATACTCTTGGATTACATCAGAACCAACAGAAAATCCAAGCCCATTGCCGTACAACTTGACATATCTGAGGCATTTGACTCAGTCAATATCAGCACACTGCTGAATATTTTGGAGGACCTTGGTGTTCCCTCCCAAATAATTCAGATACTGGACAATTTACTACACAATAGGAAAATTCACATATCACTCAATGGAGTATATACAAACAGTTTTACTCCGAATACTTCAATCCCACAAGGATCTCCACTCAGTGCTCTCCTGTTTGCCTGCTACATCAATCCACTTCTTAAAGACATTGAAGATAACCTGCCTGGAGTATATATACCCAGACTCAAAAGAGCGATCAAGGTAGTCGCTTACATGGATGATGTCTTGATCCTTCTGCCAACTCAGAAATATCTAAACACACAATATGAAATATTGGACAAATATACCAATCTATCAGACCTAAAAATAAATACAGGAAAATCCACAGCTTGGTCTATCCTATCTGGAAAAAAAATCAAATCGCGCTTCCAAGCTGAACCACAGAAATTTCTGGGATTTAATATTTCAAAATCGCAATCAGCAATGTCTAAAGAACTTCAGGAAAAAATGCTCCAGTCCACAGACCAGATCACTAAGACCCTCTCAAAAGTATACCTTTCGCTCTATGGTAAGATTTTACTGCTAAATATAAAGATTTACAGAAAAATTGCATACTACCTGCCAATGATGAATGCAAATAAAACATTCATCAAGAAAATTGAGCAATATTGCTCAAGATTACTATGGAAAGGGCAAACTGTTTCCATCAGCATGAGAAACATGCAGGAAAACAAAAGATTAAATGGAATGTCACTACATTCCATCACTTCAATTAACTATCAGAAATCACACACTCTGATATATAATCTAGTCCAAAAGTATGGCCATGACCAGATCACCGAATCCATAATTCCTACCAACACCCCACCCCCAAAAAAATTAAGCTGGCTTGACCACCTAATCCTGTCAACAATGCAACAAAATACAAATGCCCATAACAACTATCAAAACAAGATCAAGCTATGGGATGCCCATCACATCCTAAAACAAAATAATCAAATCTCTACTACAAGATTAGGAATAACTAATCACAAGCTGATTACCCTATTCAAGTATTGGGCTCTAGAACCAAAATACTTAGATTACTTACTTAAAATTAATCTGGATGCCATGCCGGTCAACTGGTTCCTCAGATATAAAAGATCTGTCACCAAAGTCCAATCAATTTGCCACAGCTGTGGCAGGGATGAGGAAACATTTGACTACATAATTAAAACATGCATGGGTCTAGGTAATATTAAAACAATAATATTTAACAATTGAAAGATAGACTACTACAAAATACTTAATATAAAAGAATGCATTCGTGGAAGAGATATTCTTACAATCAGGTTGTCAATTTTCATCACCTATGCCATTTGGATTGTAAAGTGCAAGGCACAATACCAACATCCCAAGCCAGATGAAAACTTATTTATTCAGAGCATAGAGAAAATTAAACAAAGAGACAAAACTCTAGCCACAACATTCATTTTTCAAGAGACATGGAAGCTATATCAGACTCTCTAAAAAAGTTAACAAAGAACTTAACCACTAAATACCTAACCCTGTTTAACTCAATAATGTTAGTTCCATAACTCATCTAATATTGTAATTATTCATTATCCATATTTGTAATATATCACCCATATTAATTAGTTTAATAAATGTTTTGAGAAAAAATAAATTCTAATACAAAATGGATGTGAATGTTCGAATTTAAATATATATATATTTTTAATATTAATCAAAATGATTGAATGCTGAATTTTTTGAAGAAATCGTTTGAAATGGAAGAACTAATTTGAAAGTAAAAATTTAATTATTTGCTACTTAGACAATTTTAGTGTGTTGCAGTAATATTCAATAATTAATTGTTTTGATATATAATAATATCATCATTGAAATCTTGAGAAGCAAATGAATCAATAAATATATATTATTTTTATATCATGATTGCTTGCTGAAAAGTTTATACCATGGGGTAATAATACGTCATCAATAAAGCCATAAAAAGTTAAAGATTTTACTGCCCATTTAGAAGAAACTTGAAAACCATCTTTGCTTTAAATAAAATGCCTAACCAAATCCAAGACAGGATAATTGGAGAACATTATTATTTTTTGACCCAGACAAGAAATTTATATTGGGAGCAGAACTTCATCTCCATTCATAGGAATTTATTTAGCAAATAAACATTTTCCAGCAGATTCATCGAACGTTAATTAACATAATGGGATAAGAATCGTGATTTTTGTTTTATTATTTTGTCTATTGTAAATTTTATGTATTAATTTCGTTTTTTACAATTGGAAGCTAATGTGTTATAATTTTAGAGAAATTCTGTATGAGAGTAATGAGGGGGAAAATATTAGATTTAAATATATATATTTTTTATCACCTTTAATTGTATAAAGAATAAAAAATTACTAGCTTTGACCTCCCCATCCTACTGACTTTTTACAAATTAAGAAAAAAATGAGAGGTAAGAAATTTTAACATTATTTCATTAATTAAGCTTATTTTATATTACTGTTAAATCAATGATTTATAATCACTGATTTATCTAGACAACAAAGATATATTTTTTGTGTTGTTATGTTTGTATACATATTTTAAATTAGCCAGCTAAAATCGCAATCACATATACATATTATAATTTTACATATTCGTTGTTGTAAATAATTAGTCAAGTACATGAACTTCTACCATTGGGTTTAGGGTAAGGATTTTATTTTTATTAATATCATTTTAGATATCGATATGGTAGAAATTCATCCTTGATAAAATAAATTACAAGTGTATCAGATTTAATTGTTATTCATATTTTTTTTTGTTCATCAGTAAATGTTTATATAATTTGTTATTTTAATTTGGTCTCTAACTCATCATTATTTCCATATCCAACATCAGCTTTATGATTCTTCATTATTCACATACCCATTATAAACATTATTATCTTATTTAGTTTTACACTTGATAGAGGAAATAAATATACATATTTAAGTCATTTATTATAACTTTTAATACATATATGCTTATATTGCACATACATATTTTTATATATCTTATGCTTAAATGATTTTTGGTAATTAATTATCACCTATATAGAGGTGCAATAACTACTATTAGTGTGATCTCCTTCCCTGTTAAGAAAGCTCAAGCAATTACTCTCTGAGTTCAAATACTGTGGTATAACGTGGCTAGAAAGGGATGAGAATTGGATGAACTGACCCATATTGTATCTAGGTTAATTAATAAAAATAGGTAAAGCTAGTCTATTGGAAGTAGGTACAATCATAGGTTATGTATTTCATCGTGTAATCACTTGCATCCTATCCAAAGACCCAAAGTCCGACCACAGTAAGATGCGCTCCCCCTATCTCTTATGGAAACCACCAGCCTGTTACATCTGGTGCCCAAAGTTTCAGCATGAATATTAAGTCTTCAAGAAGATCCAGCTCTTGAACTCTTATAACCTCTATAAATTTTACACATCTAACACATAATTGATTTATATACTTACAGCTTTGAAAAGTGTATTTAATATTTTTTTTTATTATAAATAGTTTTATCAAATAAAAACTATTATCTAGAATGGTAAATGAAATTTGAGGGATATAAATAATGAAATGAGCCAAGACCAGCTATTAAATAAATAATCATTGATTAAATCATAGTTAAAATAGATGAGTCTGGGAAAATAAAAGATCAGGTTTTTTAAAAAGAGAAATAAAAGTTACATATATATAAGGGAAATCTAAATTAAATGTAAATGGCAAAAAGATGGTGTATAAAACTCTATATATTCACATGTATTAATAAAACCAAATAATATATTTTAACTTTATAAATAAAAATTTTAAATATTAACTAGAAGTAAGAAATATTTAATAAATATGGATCAAGAACATTTACTTAAAATAAAAAATAATAGTGATAGTGAAAGGGAGATGACCTGGGAACAAACATTACAAATGTTGTGGAATAGGTTACCAGAGGATGTAAGAAGTATGAAAATAACATTGACCAGTGACATGAAGCAGCTGTTAGAAAAGTGGGAACGACCTAATAAGCATCCAGAGGATAAAATGGCCCCTATAAAAAAGTGATGAAATTTTGAACAAAGTAACTCCAGACAAAGGGCTGAAAAGGGCAGCTGAACCGGGTTTGAAAAATTTGGGAAGTGTGATGAATACGTAAGACAACAAAAGGGAAGGTAAAAAAATTACAGTGGAAGATGAAAACAATTTTTTACCTGGTAAACCTTATCATTGGCATAACTGGTACTTTGTTCATATTCAATATTCTCTGTATATTTGAAATAACACTGTAGCATTGGAATTGTCCGATATTACTAGTGGCTGATTTCAATTTATTATGGATGGAAAATTAGTCATTACATATACTACTGGTAGATCTAATGCTGGTTTAGATAGTCCAGATGAACATAGAGAATTTTTAGAAAGAGTGCAGCATGAACATAGGCAAGTTAATCCTGGTGCTCCTAGTCAATCTATTCTATCTTCACCTGATTCAGCATGTTCACTCATTGGAGATTGGCCTTTTATATGTAAAAAAGATGATGAGATGATTATCCACAATTCAAATGAACTGCAGCAAGCCATTATCTTACAAAAGGATGTGCCTAGTTTTATTTTTGAATCAAAACAAGTTATTAAACAATCTTTTAATGCTCAAACTTCATTTGATCCCGAATTTTGTACTGGTTGGATATCTCAGATCCCCAATGATGGAATAGAAGATTATCCTATTAACTATATTTTGGAGAAGACAATACCAAATACTGATCAAATTAACTCAAATACTCCAATACCAACTCCAAAAATAAACTCCATTAAAACAAGCATGAATGATGATACAACACAGATTAGTGTGAACAACCAACACCAAAAACCCAAAACTTACCCTGAATGTTATGATGATATCCAGAGTAAATCATTATTAGCTAAAATGATAATCACAGAAGAAGACCATCAGAATCACTATCCTATCACACAGCAGAGTAATGACACAAAGAATCAGCACAATATTTTTGAAGTGATTGATCAAAATCTGTTAAACCCAGAAAGAACTGCAGAAATGAATGAAGCAGAGAGTTTTCAAGACTCAGAAACCATGAGAATGCAACAAACAGAAACAAGGCACAAGACTCAGGATAGTCAAAAATTAGAAAATGAAGTAGAAAATGATCTGGAGATTGTTGCTAAAAATCTCAGTGGAATAAATGACCACAACCCAGAATCCATTTTCTCTCAACAGGTAATACCAGAGATAAGAGATGATCCTCTCAAAATTAACACAGATATTTCGATATCAACTATACAAGTACCTACCCAGCTAATTAATCCCATGAATGCAATATTTACATTATCACGAGATCATCTACATCTACAAAGTCAGATAGAGAGTTCAGACCACTCAACAAACCTATCCAGAGATAGCATAAGGTTTGAGATAGGTTATGAATCTCAGAAGTTGAGACAAGAACAGTTGGATGATACTGCAACATCTCAAGTAAAACTAAGCTCTCAAATTCTTAAGGCTAACCACCTTAATAAATTCACAATATGTGAGACAATCTTATATTTTAAAGGTATCATGAAAAAATGCATGGAAGAAGATGAGATGGATATATATTTAAAAACATTTCATCATACTCATATTTTCCATCAAAACAAAATTAAAGTATTCTCCAGACAAGATAGAGATGAACTATATAGCAGCTATCAGAATATAATATTGTTAACACAGAAAACTGCAACCATGATAAGTTGTCACAATTATCACAAAGTATATGATCATTTTAGATGTTCGCTGTGGCATTTAAATGAACTCTAATATCAACATGATGACCTTGATAAGCAAGACAATTGGAACATGGTAGAACATGCCACATTAGGAACCACTAAACAAAGAGATTGCCAGTTTCATAAACTATGCAATACGTATGAAGGTCCCTTTACATTCATTAGGCATAGACATGTTAGTGTTTAAAAATCTAATAAAGGGATGGACCTCAAAGATTGCAATTTGGAATTTGTACAACAGACAATCCAAAAGTTTATGAATATAAATTTTTATTTTGAGATAATATACTGTTTAAAAAAAAAACTTAATACTAGAAAGTTAATGCTAATTTAGTTACCTTTTTATATAAATATTATTTTTAAGAATATATAAAATTGTTTTTATGAATGTTTCAAAAACAATTAGAGCATAAATAGATGCAACTACAATTTTTTAATACTAAACCACTATTTATGCTTAATAAAAGCAAATATATGGTATAAGTTAACTTAGTAGCATTAAAATGCAATGGACCCCAATATTATATTTTTTTTCTTTAAATGAAAGTATACATATGTAAAACAATCAGTGAGTGTTCTAACTCACACCTATACCAGTATATCCCACAGAAATAAATGTGGAACAGGAAAGATTGCAAGCATATGAAAGACTCAAGAAAATGGCTGACCAAAGAAATAAAAAAAAAGGAAAGGTATATTATAATTTAAGAGTAGGGGACAAAGTCTTGATAAAAACCCCACATGTAAGTAAATCACAAGATAACATGTACCATAAGTTTTTCAATCAATATGAAGGACCATTTATAATAGTAAAACAATCTGGCCATAATGCATATTGGATTGATATTGGAGGAGAGGTACGAGGAACATATAATGCCCGTATCTTAAAACCATATCTTGGAATCTCCATGTGAACATACAGTTGCTTTATAGGATGCACAACCCAGCTGGAATAATAACTAGAAGTGATAATTAAAGCATAGTAAGAGATAAAATCAATATCAGGGAAAATATCTATATTTATATCTAGGTGATTTTAAAAAAAGAGTATAACTAGGGATATTATATTTATATATTTTTTGTTGATGAGGATATACCCAGGTTAATGCTTTAAAAGCATTGGGTTATCTTGACATTAGCCAAGATAGAAGAGTCAATCCATACAGGGTAATGGATGCTCTAATATTTAGTTAGACCTTCAAAAAAATCCAGTAAGACTCAAAAAGAAGCAGGATGAAGGCTAATAAATAAATTTATGTGCCGTCTAAATAGAGACACATTACCGGTTAATTGTTTGGCCCACATAACCATCAATAAGAAGAAAAGAAAAAAACCCTAAGTTCAAATCACACTTTAAATGATATATGATTTAACTATAAAAAAAGTGTAAAGTAATTCTGAAAGATTATCTGATAAAATTAAGCAACACTGGAGTAAATTTTTTTAAAACCCTTCATTGAACCTAACTCAATCCAGCATTAAACAAACACGTACTTATATGTTAGTGATAAAATTCTATCCATAAGTTAGAATTTTAACCCTGTAAGTGAAGGGGTGTTGTAGTGATGAGATACAACCTGATACACCAATTATTTAAGACACTTTACTAATTGGAGCCACATAGACATATTTGCTCAACCAATAAATTGACAAGCAAATTATCATATAAACATTTTTTCTTTCCAACACATACATTTACATAAACATCTTTTTATTTTTAAAAGAAGTAATAAAAACTATTAAATTACCAGGAAAAGAAAAAACAGATAGGTATACTAATACTGGAATAAAAGGTGTTATATGTTACTAACTGGGAGAACTATACCAAAAAACTTACACATAAACTTAAACAAAAAAAAAGACTGAATTAAAATCTAAATACATAGCAACCATTTGTAGAAATGAAATTTAAAATATTTATAAATTATTATTTTTTATTTATAATCCCATTTATTTATATTATGTCTGTTAAACAATAGGAAATGTCAAGGTTAAAATGCTTAAAAAAACTTCACGCAATCTACAACGCAGTATTAATTGTTATACTGCCTTTTGCATTCGAAGATAGAACTTTTTTTTTCTGCTTAAAAATAAATTCGAATACAAAATGGATGTGAATGTTTGAATTTAAATATATATATATATTTTTAATATTAATCAAAATGATTGAAAGCTGAATTTTTTGAAGCAATCGTTTGAAATGGAAGAACTAATTTGAAAGTAAAAATTTAATTATTTGCTACTTAGATAATTTTAGTTAAATTTACGTGTTGCAGTAATATTCAATAATTAATTGTTTTGATATATAATAATATCATCATTGAAATCTTGAGAAGCAAATGAATCAATAAATATATATTATTTTTATATCATGATTGCTTGCTGAAAAGTTTATACCATGGGGTAATAATATGTCATCAATAAAGCCATGAAAAGTTAAAGATTTTATTGCCCATTTAGAAAAAACTTGAAAACCATCTTTGCTTTAAATAAAATGCCTAACAAAATCCAAGACAGGATAATTGGAGAACATTATTATTTTTTGACCCAGACAAAAAATTTATATTGGGAGCAGAACTTCATCTCCATTCATAGGAATTTATTTAGCAAATAAACATTTTCCAGCAGACTCATCAAACTTTAATTAACATAATGGGATAAGAATCATGATTTTTGTTTTATTATTTTGTCTATTATAAAATTTATGTATTAATTTTGTTTTCTACAATTGGAAGCTAATGTGTTATAATTTTAGAGAAATTCTGTATGAGAGTAATGAGGGGGAAAATATTAGATTTAAATATATATATTTTTTATCACCTTTAATTGTATAAAGAATAAAAAATTACTAGTTTTGACCTCCCCATCCTACTGACTTTTTACAAATTAAGAAAAAAATGAGAGGTAAGAAATTTTAACATTATCTCATTAATTAAGCTTATTTTTATATTACTGTTAAATCAATGATTTATAATCACTGATTTATCTAGACAACAAAGATATATTTTTTGTGTTGTTATGTTTGTATACATAATTTAAATTAGCCAGCTAAAATCGCAATCATATTATTATAATTTTACATATTCGTTGTTGTAAATAATTAGTCAAGTACATGAACTTCTACCATTGGGTTTAGGGCAAGGATTTTATTTTTATTAATATCATTATAGATATCGATATGGTAGAAATTCATCCTTGACAAAATAAATTACAAGTGTATCAGATTTAATTGTTATTCATATTTTTTTTTTGTTAATCAGTAAATGTTTATATAATTTGTTATTTTAATTTGGTCTCTAACTCATCATTATTTCCATATCCAACATCAGCTTTATAACTCTTCATTATTCACATACCTGTTATAAACCTTATTATCTTATTTAGTTTTACACTTGATAGAGGAAATACATATACATATTTAAGTCATTTATTATAACTTTTATTACATATATGCTTATATTGCACATACATATTTTTATATATCTTATGCTTAATTGATTTTTGGTAATTAATTATCACCTATATAGAGGTGCAATAACTACTATTAGTGTGATCTCCTTCCCTGTTAAGAGAGCTCAAGCAATTACTCCCTGAGTTCGAATACTGCGGTATAACGTGGCTAGAAAGGGATGAGAATTGGATGAACTGACCCAAATTGCATCTAGGTTAATAAAAATAAGTAGAACTGTCTATTGGAAGTAGATACAATCATAGGTTATGTATTTCATCGTGTAATCACTTGCATCCTATCCAAAGACCCAAAGTTCGACCATAGTAAGATGTGTTCCCCCTATCTCTTATGGAAACCACCAGCCCATTACAATATATATATGTAATAAATTAAGTTTGATATATAATACTAACATTATTTCACTTTAATAATTATTGACTATATAGGCAAAGGGAGTCTTTTCTTTCTCTTTTTTGTTTGTCTTACCTCTGACTGTGGGGATATAAAGCATTCATATATATGCATGCATATATACATGTGCTTCATGAATATATTGTTGCTATAAAGTTATAATACTAGGCATGTTTTAAAAAATAGTATATTAAAAGAAATTTAATTTTATTATGAAATTTAATGTTATGTTGGAATAAGGGGAGGTTCAAGTCAGCAAAGAAAATTTAACTAATTAATTAAAATCAACTGATGATCAAAATAATGTATCAATTAAAATATAATTCTGGAATTTATATTTTAGTGCATCATTATCATTACAATAAAAGGTATCAAAAATGTATAATTACTATGGGGATTAGATAAAACCAAAGATATTTGGAATTTAATTAAGAAAAATACAATTAGTAAAATTTTTAAATTAAACTAGATCAAGATTACAATCAGTAAGAAGTTTTAAAATTAATTAATCAATTTGAAAATGTTTGGATGTTTGTGTTTTGAGGGATATATATATATAGGGGAATAGAAGAAAAAGTTTTAGTTCTTGTAAAGTTTTTCTAAGCTGTTATACATTGCATCATGCTATGACCCGTGAGAAAAGCATGTCAATTTCTCTGACCAACTCCGAGGAGCATGATTATGTAGTCACCACTGTACTTATGAAATGTGATGCTGTTAAGTCCCTACCTACAATTGATGATCCAAGTTGCTGACATGCTATGCTATTGCCATCAAGAGAAAGCCCCCAGTATATAATGCCACTGAGTGACCAGCCAATATCCAAGAACACTATTACAGAAGACCTATGAACCAGACTGGTAAGTTCAACATAGTATTTTATCATCTGATGAAGGAGGTAAAATTAGTAAATATATTTCAATGACTAAATATTTAACAATCCAGTAATGCTGTCAAGCAAAACATTTAAATCCCTTCTCTCATTGATTCTAAGTTGTTTTTTAATTCTATTTATTATTTCAAAATTAGCTATTTAAGCTGTTATTTCCAAAGATTTCATTTAACCATTAACACAATTATGAATGGTTTATAAACAACTGTCAATTTTAAAATTAAAATAGAGTGTTAAGAAGATAAAAATTAAAACTTTATTTTCTGTTTTGGGAAATGACAAGTATATATGTATACTGCATACAGGTGATTTATAAGCAACTTTCAGTTTTAAAATAAAATTTCACGTTTGAAGTTAAAAATTAAAACTTTGTTTTGTGTTTACAATAGTTTAATTCTATAAAATTTTCAACACAATTTAATATGTTACCATTTCAATATTTCCTTATATCTGTAGACCTATGGGGCAGATCTCTAATTAAGCAGGGTATAATTTTATTGGCAGAATTTTATATATATAATAACTGTTTAGGCCAAACATTCATTATTGTTTATAAATTGTTATTTCTCAGTTGTCTAACTTCATGTTTATTGTATGGCATTCCTCCAGCAGATGCATTTACCTGCTTTGAAGAAAATTAATTTGCCAAGTCTGTTTTGAATATGGTCTATGCAAATGCAGGATTTCTCTTACTTCAAGACGTGGAGGACCTTCATTTTTATATTATTAATTTGGCAGTCGATCATTCCTGCCTGTTGGTGAGAATTATTGATGATTATGGGGTAAATGCCCATTCCTTCCTACCATGAAGCATTTATTTAAGAGACCTGGATATGGTCTCGCAGAGGCAAGCATATTCCAATTACTTGTCATTGGACTGTTTATTACTGTAGAAACCCAGTACTGCCCTCTTATGTATATTAAAACCTGATATTTCAGCATTTATGGGCCATGATCATAATAGCTGTGTGATCATCTATTTTAACCATATTTTTTATTTATTGTCATGTACCTGCTTAAGGCATATCTGCCCTACAAATCATCAAATCTACCACCCAAAATATATTTTTGTGTGTATTGAAATTCCTTGTATATGTACAATCACAAATTAAATGTCATATAGTCCCTTATATATATATGAAAAACAAAAAACAAGTTAAAAACTTGCTAATGCTTGTATTTATGTCAACAGATGGCGTTCTACCAAAAACACCGTCAAGCGTTTGTTTACATAAATGTCAGAGCATGCATTCATTACCTCTAACTTTAATTTCACTTTCAGATCATGATTTCAAGCTATTTGCTATCGTCAGTCACTGATCTGAAAGTGGAATTAAAGTTAGAGGTAGCGAATGCATGCTCTGACGTTTATGTAAACAAACGCTTGACGGTGTTTTTGGTAGAACGCCATCTGTTGACATATATATAATATGTTGAAACTCTTGACACATATAATCATCAATTAATGTAATTTCCACTATCCCCAATGAGTCTAGTGACAAATTAAGCAGTATCCATTTCTTTTGTTTGTAATGTATTACTAAAAAAGTGTCTGTAATTTTACCTATATATTGCATTGGGTGTATTATTTGCCACAAGGAGGTCATATATTTGTAATATAATTCTAAGAGTCTTTACTTCTCCCTGATCACTGAGCCAATTAAAATGAAGTATTATGTGGTATTGGAATGAGTTGTGGTGGTATAAATTATTCTAGTGGTGATTTTGCTGTTCTGAGCTCAATCCAACCGTTATAATATATATATAAAATATGAGTGTGCAATCTGCTGTCTGAGACCATATGACCCAAAATGACTCGAATGTGGTCTTATCCAAGTCTCTAAATTTATTTAAAACATTATGAGATTTTTTGTGATTACATGTCACATATGTGATTAAAATAAACATATCCACACAGTCAAATACAATGTCAAATATCCAATTAGTTTTATATTTCCCTCTTTCACTTTTATAATTGAAATATATATATATTCTAACCTAATAAACTAAATCGGACGGGATCGCCAATCCCTCTATTATCTACTATGATATTTTATAGCTCTTCGTTAGGTTAGTTATATAATTCGGCTACAGAGATATGCAGTTCAGACAGAGATAGAATAAAGAAAATAATTATCATTAATAAAATAGATTTAATAAAACAATTTAGAATAAACTAACATTCTCTCTCTATCCAAAACACATTCTCTGAGCTATAAGTACTTGCACTGTTCGACAATGATGATGATTTTATTTCATTGTTAATATTACTGACTAAAATACAACATTCAGCAATTTGCCCATATGCTCTCAATATTTTATTATTATACAATTAAAAGTTTCCATCTCTTTAACCATGCCACACTTGTAATATTAATCCTACTGAATCTATTCTCTCTTTAAGAGCACTTATAATACTGACACTAATCTCAGGGTTCTCTGTTATATTTACTAAAATGCTCGGCAGTATTGTGTTGTCCAATAGAGCTGACATTCTGGTTGGCTATAGAAAACATTTAACTTATTTAAATTCCAGGTGTCTTCATCCACATATCAACTACTATAATATTTACCGAGATGATGACCCTATTCAATGACAACGCATAATTTTGAATAATACTGCCAATTTATAATCCAGAATCTCAGTTGGAATGATGAAACGACAAGGGTGCTTTTGTGTCCTTCCCTCACCCATGACAACACAATAATTAACTAAGATTTAATACTTAGAAATTTCACTTAAATGTGTATGAAACAATATGCAATCAAATATATTAGTTTGGGAATAAAGTGATTTTACACACATATAAAATAAAATGTTTTGGTCTGAAGTTTCAATTCCATAAATAATTCTTATTAAATTAAAAATAGAATGAAATATTCTGATCTGCTTAAAATTGTCTATCTAGTGTATTTATTTTGAGATTTCATAAATAATTTTGGACTCAAGAAAGTATTGCAAGTATTATGCAGATACATTTTTATTAATCACACAAGAAAAATGACTCAAAACAGCTTTTAATAAGACTATATTTATTATTAAATTTGAACAATATTCCAATTTATTCTTACAATTTAACAAAAACAATCCCTTAGGATTAACATAATAAACAAAAATTTACACTTTAGTTGATCCCATATGGATAAAACAAAATAATAACTAATAATAATTAGTCTATGCTTTTAGACTTAGCTTCGAACTACTTCTTCATCTTTGTTATACATTGACTCAGATTAATTATAACAAATTAAATATTATTGTCGATACACTAACTTATCAGTTTAGTGTATCTTATATGAACGGCTGCTTAACTTTATTTTGACTATTTGTTTTAAAATAAAAATAATTGGATTCTAGGCAATGCGTACAAACGATTATTATCATCGTATCTTTAACTAAATGACAGTTTTTATTTAGATAACTTATTATAATTTATGGGAGATTTATCAGAAATTACACTTATTATTTTAATATTTACCTGAATAACAACTGAAGTTGTTATACACATTGTTTCCTACGTATAAGTTATATTGTGAGTGCTACTTAATAATTAACCTGAATTAAACTTAGTATTTGAACCCTCCTTTGGCAAATAAAAATTTATAAATCACGCAAATTTAAACTTATTCTCTCCATTGACTTATGTGTGGATTACCCGCACTATTCCGACGCACAATCCAGACATTGATCACATATACTAGCACTCTATTTTTACTAAATGGATCGTAAGGAATTTACCTCCAGTATACCCGTTATCCTGCCATAACTTTTTAAATAAAACACAATATTCTACACCTTCCATGGTGGAATTATCTCTATTTTCTCAGGAGGAAAAGGGAATAATACCGTAGATACGAAGAGTTAACGACTATATTAAAATAGTTTGGTGGGTCCTTGTCTCTTACCTGGGCCTAATAGGAACACACACCAATATAATCCTCTCATGGGATTTTACCGAACGAAATAAACTAAATACGGTATAAATGGCTGATCGTCCTGGCTCTGGGAAGCGATCGCTTGGGTTATAACCATACCCGAATTCTAGATTTATTTATTCCCCTCATGAAAAATAAAGCTTTTGGGGAGATTATTTTCCATCCCTCAAAATAAATACATACAATTATTACTAATGTGAATATTAATCATATACTGATGCTATTCAGGGCAAGACAAGCAAATACACTAATTACACAAAATTTATATTCCGGGGTATACTTAAATCAACGTCTGTAATCAATGGATAATACAAAATAAACATAATAATTTTCACTTTTGCCAAAGAAACATTCAACAAGTAATTGGTTATATAGTATTTTGAACTAAATTAAGTGAATGCGTTAATAAAAAAAAATAATTGGGAATAAATTCCGCAATTAACATAGTATAAATTTGTTTAAACTTTAAATAAATAAGATTCTGTATAGCACTTCTTTTTAATTACTTCTGATAATTTTAACTAGATATTTTATCTATTAAGTAACTAAACTTTTCCACTTTTACGCATTTAACATATAAATTTATACCCATAATTGCCTATCATAAGTAAACACATTTTATAAAAATATTTTCCATGTCAAATATAAATTTAACCTAATATAATTAAAAGAAAACATACCTTTATGATTACAAGGTCATTTAAATACTACTTGAATATACATCTTTTAACCTGTTGATAAAAAAAAATATACATAATTTTTCAAATAAAAAATATTACTTAACAAGTGTTTATTATCTTTCTAGAAAAATGTTTTTCCGTTGGGCACTTTATTTAGATGAAGAATTTGATCCTTTCGTAGTTCACGAAGCAAAATTTTAAAACAAGAAACACATTTTATTATATCATTTCTATGAAAGTTGCATCCATTCTGGCGCATTTAATAATTAAGCAAAGAAAACATAATAGCGTTGGATATTAATTCTTCTTTGAATTAACTTATATAATTTTGGGATCCAAGAAAGACAATACATAACTTAACATGACGAATATTTTGACGCTTGACGATCACATATATACAATTCTTTTCCTTTTTAATATTGGCGATACGTACCATTTTATTTAGCTAGCTGGTTTAAGAATAAACTAATGCGCGACTTTTAGGAAATATTATAATTATAAGGGCTGCAGCTGACTTACGTAGATAGAATTTTACGGACTCTAGTTGAGATATAATATAACATATTATTTTAAAGTTATAATTAAGTCACTTATTGGTTAGTTTTTATTCCTACTCTAGGAATTATAAGTCTTCTTTAATAATGAATTTCCGTAATATGCACGCATACAAAATTTTCAATACTTGCCTTGAGAAAATTTATATTTTCCTTTTTAAAATTATGCAGGTGCATAAGTAAATATCCTTTATCATTCATATTATTTCTAGATAATTTTCATTGAATAAATTATATTTTAATGTGAGGAGCTTTCATTATTTTTAAATGCAGACAATGTCAGTTAAAAAGAGCGCGAAATTTTATAGTTAACTTTCCTTAGCTTTTATAATATGTCTTTTAAATTATAAATTTTTCTTTTATACCAAGAAAAAATTATCAAATAAGGTAAAGTTAATAAATAATTGTTTATTTGCTGGAAATTATTTATATTATTTACTTTAAACATAATGACGCTTTCAGTGATTACTGTAGTCAATACGGTCATTTTAAACTTTAGCACACGATAGTATAATCTTTTAGTATAAAAACTTTATAATAGGTCGATGGACATAGAAAAGCAGAATATCCTATCAATTAAGATTAGCCAAACATGATATTATCAAACATTTAATGGACTGATATTTATTTCTGCAATAAAAAATATAAAAAATTTTGTTACCGAATTTCAGTACTCACTCCTTCTTGAAGACTAAATAGCAGACTAAAACTTTTTCTCCAGTTTTTGGCGGTCTTGTTTTATTTTAGCGACCTCTTACAGAGAAAAATTCATTTAATTATACATAAACAAAAGAAAGGGGAAAAAAAAAACTTATTACAGTTATATATTTCTGTATGATTTAAATAGATTACAAGGTAATTTGACAAATAATGAAAAATAATAAATACACTTAATTAACAAGATTTATTTGTGTTGTATATTTCTGTATACACTATTATCTAAATAATTTTAAAAAAATTACCAGAAGCTATTGTATTATGATAAGATACTCATCTATTCCTCCCCTGTCCATCTAACTCAATTACTGTTTATAATTTGTGCTTTCATACTATATTAAATTGCTCTTATGGTTAATATTTTTAATTAAACTATTTATGCTCTCTTTCAAAATGACATTAAATTACTAAATTTATTAGTTATTGGCTTAAAACATGTTAAAGTGAGTAATAGCCTATTTTATTAATCACTTAATATTATTACTATTTTAATTTTTTATTTTCTAGAAAAAGATAGCATTGTTTTCCTGTGGAAACGATGCTAAATAGACCAAGTGTCAATAACACTAGGTTACAATATATATATAAACATCAATGATATTCTATTACTTAGATGTGTACATTTTCTGAATTAGTGATCACAAACTTAAAACCTGCTTGACAATTTTAAAAGACTCTTGAAATAGATTACTGCATAATTAGAATTCTTATTTTAAAGACTTTTAGTGGTTATCATGAAAATTATGCACAGATCTTTTTTTTTTTTTGCTTATCAGCTTTTCATAATATTTATATATTTAATGTTGTAATCCAAGACAACTCTTCTTTTCCCATTTGGAACAGAAATACTAAAAGGTTGGTTACCCCTGATATATAATATGTAAATTTATTTACTTTTATACATTAACCTATTGATTTAAGGCAAGGAACAATTAATAAATTGGAATATTTTATATTACTATACATTAATGTGTGAAATATATGCTCTCTATAAAACTATTTATAATTTATACTTGCAAACCACAAGGTAGATTATGTTATGAGTTTGGTTTCCACTCCTAATATATGGACTATTTAATATCTATGCATAAACCAAACACAGAATTGATCTATTTATATTGTAGAATATTTATCAAACAGTTAACTTTTTTATTAATAATACTAATTAGTAAATTTATTAATCATTGTTTTAAGTTAATAGATGAGGTATTTTGGGTTTCTACTCTTGCTTGTATAGAATTAGCATAATCCTTTTTGTGAGCTATGTGTGTTAACATCTTAAAATATTTAGATGGCATTAAAGTGGTGAAGGTCACCTTCAAAGTCTACAGACTTTATTTATGTTTCATGATGATGATTGTGAATTTTACATTCATGGTAATAGATGTTCCTAAGCATTGGTGGTATTCAGCAATGTTATAATGATTCCATAATTTAACATATGCTTCATTTTAATATTATTAGCATTTATATATAAATACAGTCATAAATGATGACTATTGATGATTATATGCTAATGATGTTATGCTTATTAATTGTATTTCTTTTCTGGTGATCTGCTGATTCTTTGCACTTCTCAAAACTTTCAATCAGTTACAAATGCACCATCTAAATCCATTAGGAAGTGATAATAATTACAATATTATAAGCATTCTTTATGTACATCTATATCTCTTATCCATTATTATATGCATTTAATCAATCACATTATACAGTAACACAAAATAATATTTTATTCACAAATGAATCTTTTCAAGATGCCATTTTTAAAATTAATCATATGACAATAAACTTTATACAGCTTTATACACTTTCTAGTAGTCAGCAGTAGAAATAAACCCATGAAAAAATAAAAAATATTTTTATAAATTTACACATATGTAAACATCCATTATACATTTTCTTATTGATCTTTTTCTTTCTTATACCTACTATTTAATTCTCAAAAAACACCTCCCCTCTTATACTATAAATACATATTCATCCATATTTATTGCAGCTTATTATTTTCTAACATTGACAATTTCCCTTCCTATTTTATCTCACTATTGACCATATTAATATATATACATCCATTATACATTCTTTTATATATCTTTTTTTTACCTTATAACTACTATCTATCAACTAATAAACAATTTTTGTATATATTGTGCCCTTTTCTATAGGTCAGTAATAATTCATCTCAGTCAATTACTAAAAATTTTAAATTTTAGAATATGTTATTTTAATATGTTAATTATATTTTGTCAATTATGTTATAAAGTACAATTTGAAGCTAAGAAAATACGTAGTATATAAAATTATAGCGAATCATTTAAAAATAGTTAAGTAAAGTTAAAGATATTATTTCATATGGTTGTAAAAGCTGGCCATAATAAATAACTCAGCTATAAATATTTAAAAGTATGTTTAATAAGCTCAATTTTAATAGTTTTAAACGTATAGATAAATAAATGTTATACAGTATTTAAATTTATAAACTATGTTTAATAATCAAAATTAATATCGTATATTTTAAAAATTAGTTTTGTGATGGTGAGAGTTATATCTAGTTCTATATTTTCTAAATTGTTCTTCCAAATTTTATAATTATATTATTAAATATAATAAGTGTATCAATTTTATAAATCTGGGCAGAGAAATAGATTAAAAAATCGTCTGTCACAGTTATTAATCATGTGACTTGTATACTACATACTTTCACACACATGCTTGTTTGTATTTAAAGTAACAAAGTTTAAAATATTTTAAAAGTTATATTATAGAATTGGATAGAATTATTGCCTATCATGAAAGCAAATAATAATAAATATTAAGTTAACTATCATAAGTAATGTTTTAAATAATGTAATAAAGACAAATACAGTTAATAAAAAAAAATTAAATATTTTGTTTAAATAAAAATAGATAAATGGAATAGGTTATTAAAATTATTTTAAAATTTATTTTAAATGTTTAAATAATTTTGATAAAGTAATAATTGATTTAAAAGTAGTATTTTAAATAATATTTTGAGTTATTATGTCATAAATTTTTATTTTAAAGATTCAATTCTGTAAAAAATTGAAAATATGTAAATTTGTTCTCAAGCTAAAAGTAAGAATCAACCAATCAAATGAGATATTCTTACAGACTATAAATATGAATTGCACAGGGGGTATCAGGGGAGATTAATAATGTATTGAAACCAGAGAAAGTTTTATTTGCAGAAACTAATTGATAATTTTTAAGAAGTATTTTGCAAAAGAGAGTTTAAAAAAATAATATATTTAGAAACTTCGTGAAAATTGTTTGCTAGTTTTTTAAAGTACTTGCCAGGATTATTTTATCTGAAATTTGACCTAAACTTCACAATGAAAAGATGGATATACTGTGGAATAAAATGAATATAAATTCTAATAATATAAAAATGTTTTTGGAATATTTTGATACAGCTTTATTAGTGCTTCACCGGAGAACTATTCTAGTGCATAAAAATCATAGTACGGACATTATACTGATACAGTGCAAAGTTATTTTCTGTTTAAAAGGAAAAAATTGGAGACGCATTATTATTTAGATAAGTTTATCCAAGATTTATTTTTTAAAAATAGTAATAAGACAATTATATCTTATGAATCGTTTTATATAATATTATATCAAAGGAGTAAAATGTTATATCCTTTCTGAAGGTAACATTTTTAAAAAAAAATATTTTCAAGAATTAAAGAAAGAACCCAGGAGAATATGTTACTGAAGCGTTTTTTTGATATTAAAACCTCCAGTCTTAGAATTGTTTAAAATGTATTTAGAAAAGATTTGTTTAAAAGTACTTGAAGTTTTTTTTTTTTTTTTTAAAGTGATTTATATAAAAATACCAAACAAATGTTTAAATGTATTAAGAAGAAAACTTATATAAAAAAGTGAACACATGGTTGAATAAAAAATGGGTCCATGGAAATATTATAAAAAAAAGTTTACTGAATATTTTTAAAGTTAAATTAGATGGAGGATGCATCGGATACACTGCAGAGAATATTGAAGAAATTTCACGGGATTAATTAATATTATGATTTAATAATTATCGTCCTAAATACTAAAACCAAGGATTATTTTCTATAAATTTTACTAAATAGATTAATATTTATTTTTATTTTTTAAACTTTAATGCGCTTTGAGGAAAACATTTTAAAACTCTAGAGAAAAAAATAAACATTTTGGACTTATCATGAACTATTGTCAAGAAAATATGTAATTATAGTTTTGATTCCTTTTATTTTATTAACCTAGTTTAAATCTAAATTTTTTTTTTATAAGATTAGGAAAACATAAAACATTAATTTATTAATATTAGAATTTTATATTATCATAATTTTTTATAAGAACATTTTAAAATAAAGTGTATGAATGTATATTTCTTTATGTTTGCAATGATCGGTATCTAGTGGATGAAGAAGCCTACTGAATATGATGACCAGATAAAGATTATTTTGGTAATGGTAATGACTATTAATAATTAATAGTGTATATTGTTTGTTTTCTTTAGATCATCTATGGATCGTAAGAATGAAGTGTAAAAGTTTTTTTAATTATATGTAACACATTTCATACAACATTTTAAAAAACATTATGAGATAGGATTGATTTGAAAATATGCATACAATGATTTTTTTTATATTAATGATATAATCCAACATAATAACAAATAATTATGTGATTCTTTTAAAATGTTCATGTTAGGATATTCAAATATTGTCTGATTAGATTATATATGATTAAGCATACAGAATGATGAAGTGGACAGACTTTTCTTATGGAACAGCTAGATTGTTTTAAAATTATCAGTGAATTTTATTTATTGTTTTGTAAATGCAGATAGTTATTTATCGATGTAAGATGTGGAAAATCTTGAGAAATAATGTTGAGATAGTGGCTTGGAAGTACTTAGTGAACAGGAAAACAAGATGAGGTTTTTAAGAAATAGGATATGATAAGGAATAGAAATAATATTTAGTCTATGTGGATATCAGCATAGTTAACAAAGCCCTATGACTGGTACACATTTTATTTGGACAGTGTTTTATATTTCTTTAAATATTTGATGTTCTAATAAAGCTGAAGAAATAGCTTTAACATCATTCATGTATTAGAGGTTATTAGACAGGTAAAGGTCATACCTCTTTCTTGTAATGCACTGTGCCATGATTTTTGAGATATGTTATGAGTGATACTCTAACTTTCTTCCTTAAATCCTATACATCTATTTCGCTATCTTTATTTCATGTAACTGCATCTCAGGGTAAAGATATTTTGAAAAGAAATGATAAATAATTTAGAGCTTAGGTATGCTATCATTTTGTATAAGATTGGTTTATTTGCTTAGAAGGAATAGAATGTTATAACTTAAAATTGAAGGTCCAATAAATCCTAAGGAAAGGAAAGAATCATAGAATATATTTTTGAATTTATTTCAGAAATGAAATATAAATTTTGGAATAGAGTATCTAAACAAGATATTTTTTTTAAAATGTTAATTATTTTTAAATGCTTTATTATTATTTTTAAGAGAAAAATAAGTATTGCATATTGTTAAAATACAATAGTACAATGTAAATTATATAAACAATATGCATAGTATATTTTTTGTTTATTAACCTTTTGACTGTTTGACTCGTTCTTAATCGAGGCACTTTTTGATACATATTCGTTTTAATCGAGTAAATTTGACATCGCTGTAAATTGCTTAGTTTTTGGACTACGTTTACGGTTTTAACGTCATTTTTTAGAACGCAAAAAGTTTTATAATATACTGCCATCTATTGAATTATTTTACAAGTAAAAAATCAATTAATTGATGATTCATGTCAAACAAAAACTAAGCACTGCCTTTTCACATCTTTTCTTGAATCTTATTGGCTGTTGAAATTTTGTAAACAAAAGAAAATGGAAAAGCTCCGCCTTCTCATCATCTTTTCTTGAATCTTATTGGCTGTTAAAATTTTTATATGGCTGCCAAAAATTAAAAGATCGGAAGAGCACACGTCTGATTTTGAAAATGATAAACGAATGTTTTAGAGCATTTTAAAAATATTTTTTGATGAAATACAAATAAAATACAAATTATTTTCATATAATATGTCAAAAATAAATATTATTTTACAAAAATAGTTACGATTTTAGCAAGAATTATTTATTTATTGCAAATCGGAAGAAAAAAAATCATAACGTGAAATTATGATTGCCGTTTCTTTTCATGTCAACCGTAACAAATATTTTTAAAATTAAAAATCAAAATTTATTTTTGAACAAACTTTCGTTTATTTTTATAATGTGAGAAATTACTAATATACTTTTTAAAAACGAAACTAAAGTGAATATATTTAAAAAAACGGTCAATAACTTTTGAAAAATTGATACATTATTTTGTGCATCGGCTAATTAAAAGCTTTGAGTGATACCACCTGCAGCGAATGAACAATTGGACAGTTAAAGGGTTAAATAACAGGAATATATTGATTATTACACTTATATCATACTAAAGTAAGGCTAAATAAGAATATATTATGATTAGTAATCATCGTGTGATAAAACATTAAAATCTAGTACTGAATTTTGGATGAATATTTTATGTAACATCTTTGACTTTGCAAGATGAAATTTTTAAATATTTTGAGAAATCCATACTCATTATAAAGTTAATTTTGTTTTTCTGTAGAATGTTTTCCTATGAATGTTTTAAAAATAAGATAGTTTAATAATATTAAGGATGAAATATTTTGCTAATAAAATAAATAAATATATTTGCAACAAGTTAACCATACCGAGAAACCAAATGGTAACATTTTATTTTGTCTTAAGTCTAAATAAAGATATAACTAAACTATAATTTTTTTTTTTTAACTCAGTAGATAAAATGTAAAGTAGAAGATAAGGATATCCACTGTAAATAGTGTACATAAATTGTTTATTTTATTTGTTGTTGTTAATAAACTTTGTTAAAATTTGTTTTCAAAATTTTTGTGTCTGGATTGTTTATTTCTCCACTTCACTGCATGAAATCACGATATATTCACAACAATTGAAACAAATATATAATTTTGCACAAAAGATAAATAGAGAATTATTTAAGAATTTAAATATTTATTGGTATTCTTTTAATTAAATAATTATAATTTTACATTGTTTTATTGGTCATAAATCAGTTATCACAATAGTATACTGAATTATATGCTATCAGTTGCCACACATACTTTTGTTTGTCAGATTATCATATGCTACCACGTATTAATTATATTATTACATGAAGATAAAAGATTGTATAAAATTATTTTATTATTTTATTATGGTAATAAAAATATAACGAAAAGAAAAGATATACAGAATTAGTTAAATGATGAAGAATATTATTATTATTAGTTTCAGTGTAGTAGATTATGACATAAAATCCCTTCTCATATTTTACTACCGTATTTTTTTATTAACTTAGAATAAACTTTATGAACCTGAGATTTTATTTGAGCTAGATTATTATAAATAGAAGATTAAGATGTAATTATTAACTTAATCTTAGTGAGTAGAAGTTATTAAAGTCGTAAGAATACTATGAGTTTGTTATTTGAAATAGTAATAAGGGGGGCTAGTGTTCTTATGCCATTGAGGTAGTATCCTGTGGGATATTGGCTCAATGTAATCTATCTTGTCACCTGTATTTTCACTTCAAGTCTCATGAAAATATTAAATATTTATTTAATTTATTTTTATAAACTGAACCTTATTCGTATTTTAAATTTGAGCTAGTGAAACATTTTAATTTTAATGCTGAATATTTTATTTATTAATTATTAACTGAGCTAGAACCCGTTTTATTTTATATCATATACTATTCTGAAGTGAGGATGCATAAGACCAGGTTAGAATATATATATATATATTGTAACGGGCACACATGCTGTTACATTCTAATAAATAAAGTTAGAAATTAAAAATAAAAAGTTCGCAAATAAAAATTTGTTTTTAAAAATTGAAAATTAAGTCATCTAAACTCGTATATATATAAAATCGCACAGATGAAAAATTATTAAAAAAAAAACTTTATTAAAAAAAGAAAAAGTTTTAAAACTAAATTTTAAGAAAAAAAACTTAAAGATATAAAGATAAAAATATATATATCTTTAAAAGTGTACAATAATTTAATTAATGCTATTGTGTAAAATGGAAATGATTATTTTAATTAGTCAAAGTGAATTAGCCTTTGCGCATCTCAAAGTTTATAATTAAAGGTCAGACAGGAGAGAAAAACAATAGGAACAGAATAGCCAATAAAAAAAATCCCTTAGGAAATGGACCTCAGTGAAAGAATAATCATCATCATGACATCATGTCCAGTCAATCGCAATTTTAATATTGTAACGTTCAGAATCGTATGATCAACCAACAAGATTCAGAGACCTAGCAAAAGTACTTCAAACCCAGTATGTTTGGGATATGGTAGTCGCGGAACAGTACTAAGCTTTAACCTATTTGCCAGTGCTCCAAAATCTCCACTATCCAACCAACGCTCCTGATGCTACTAATGGTTATCATTTTTCTTCGGTCCCAGTGGTCAGGGTAGAAACAAGGACTCTCAATTCAAACTTAGCCTATCATGCACTAGACTTTATTAATTTAATCTAAGATACTCACTAAATACTTTGATATAGCTCTATTATTATTAATATTTTATAGGTTTTGGATACATACATATGATTTAATCAAGTGTGGATATAGATGAGTGGATATGATGAACCAGGGAATGACATGACAATGGTGTAGATATATACAATTTATTAACACAATTCATTAGAAAATATAAATAATAACTATCATGTTTGGATCTGATCATGATCCATGTATGGGGTTACATTTAAACCAACAAAAATAACAATTACAATGTTTGATGATCAGTATTGATAATGGTACAGAATTTCGATATCACCAGGATACATATATGATTTTTTACAAAGAATTACAATATTCAACCATAAGTTATTTACAAAGGTACAGTATTTAGATATCACTAGGATAAATATATGATTTTTTACAAGAGGTCACCTGTCAATAATGACAACCAAGGTTATGAACTATTAAATATAACAATTACCATAATGAACATCAGTATTAGGTGTATGTGTGTGTGTATCATAATGAAGTCATACTGGAGTTCATGACATCAACAATAATGATCAATTACCCAGAAATGACAGTTACATACATAGTAAATAATCGGTATTACGTGTCAGCATAAAAATAAATTTTTATATTGAGAATGATAATATTTTATCAAGAAATATGCCACCATAAAATTAATATGCCAATTTTGGAGAGCAAACACAATACCTGGTTATATTAAGCTAGAGGCCAAATGAATATATATAATAAATTTATGCGTGTGTTTATATACATAGGGGAAGTAAAGTATATATGTATTTGTTATTATTATATTTTATTGTTAGTATTCTCAGCAGGAGTTATGAACAAAAGCATAATTTTATTTCCCTTTATTATTAATAATTATATGAAAAATATGGCTTATCTATTTCCCACAGAATTAACAACAGGTATGATTAAGAAACCTAATTACAGCAATCAGTAGCGTCAGGGTTTGAATCCTGTGCTGGCTATATTATTAGCATAGCAAACATGGGCCAACCTCCTTTGTCGAGCAGTAATGTATATATTCCTATAGTAACACATCCGCATTCAGCTTGGCTTATGTAGGAAATAATAGAGCGTGGGTTTTGAATCCCTGTCTTTATAGAGTATACCCATTCATCGGCTCAAAGAAAACCTTGGCTATCTCGTATCGCCATGATTGGTAAAATATCCGTGTGGCATCCGATAGCATTACTCGACATATATTTATTATTAAAAGCCATATAGGCACAGATCAATGTATTAAGCTACTGATATATTTGCCCATTAAAAGCATTAACTTATATCTGCATAGATATTTTTCCCAAACCTGTATTTAATAAGTAATAACGAAGAAATCCGACAACCATATCTTATAGGCTATAAAATGCCCAAGTATTTCAAATATGAATCTTAACTATAAAATGCTAAAGAGGCAAAAAAATACTACTGCTGAGGTATTTCTTTCCCCAAATGCATGCATCACTAAATATACATATAGAGTGAGATGAACTCATATCTTTGCAATAAGTAATATTGCCTATTTTAAATTTTAAAAGAAGAACTAGCATTATTATTATTATTATTATTATTTTTTACATTTAAATAAACACATACACACATATATATATACCATTCTACCTTCTTTAATTGTCACAAAGAATCTTAATCTAAATCAAATAAAATAATTTTAACACTTATTTATAGTTTAAATTTTTTTACCAAGATACTGTGATTATGCATATATGGGAAGAGGGCGGATTTTTTTATATATTTGATTTCTTTTCTATCTCTTTTTTTTTTATTAAATAAATGACATTTTTCACTAAGCCAGAATTAGACCGATTTAAGAAATTTAACTTTGACTGATTCTTATTTTATCATTCAAAATGAATCGTTACCCCTTTCCCACTTTAGATTCAGGACAAAGCAAACAAATTTATACATAAATTGGTTTCATAGTGTAATATCATTTGTCCCCATACTTAACTAAATTGGCACAAATAAATTAATCAATCAAATATATATTATACTTAAAAAAAGAACATACCGGCATATCTCAAAATAAAACATAAAAGCTGCAATTTTAAACTCTAAAATAATCTTTTGTTCCACTTAGTATTATACATTACACTTTTTTTTTCTTCTTTTAACCATTAATACGTAATCTAGTTATAATTTAAATTGACTTGTTAAAACAACAACGACAAAAAAAACTAAACACTCATATATATATAACCGTCCCTTTGAAACACATCTTTTAAGATAGTCTTTTGCGAATTTTATGAATCTAAGGAAATTAAATGTTTGAATTTTTATAGAAGGCATTCTTAAGATATAACTAATTTCCCTTTTTTTAAAAGATAGAAAGTTTATACTTGCGATAGATTACGGTGTCACTTTGCTTGATGCAGATTTTTTCCCACTGATTCACTAATTGTCAGGATCGACCTTGGGCTTTACTGGACTCAGGATAGACTGGCTTCAGGTTGCTTCTCTATTTTTCTTAGATGGATCATTGTGTCACTTTGATTGAGGCAGATATTTTTTTCCTTGTTCACTCATTATTAGGATCGATCTTGGGCTTTACTGGACTCAGGATAGACTGGCTTCAATGTTGGTTCTCCATTTTCTTTCATAGCAGCAGCATGGGATTTGTCTCTCCTCCTCTTCTTTAGATGCATTTTTCTGGAGACTTTCCAGAAAAGGGAAAAGTAATTTGTACTACTCACAAACCATATTGTGGATCTCTTCTCAGCTTAATTATAGTATTGCACTAGTAGTTGAGAGTCACTTTTCTCTTAAAATTTTTCTTTAAAAGGCATCAACTTTTTTTTTAACTGCCAACAACTTTTTTCTTCTCTAACTGCTTGACTTTGAATACCTTGGTTCTTTTTCTTTGCTCTATTTATAAAAAACTTTTTGCCAAGCAACTCTTTGTTTTATATTTATATATATATATATATATTGTAACGTTTTTCGTTTTGCTAGGCCACTATACGCCTCAAATTTATATTTGAGCGTGAGTTGATCAAGCTGTATCAAAAGAAAAAAGAAAGTTGTATTTCTTTTCCTAACAAACACAGCTATATTTCCTGATCAAACTTTGCCTATTGATGGTTGAGAATTATGCTATTGATGAGATCAGCTTTTAATTTATTTGATAGGCGCCAGGTCTTTTTATTCTAAAAAGACCGCTGATATCTGTCGCCAGCATGTCTCGCAAATAAAAAAAAAAAAAATATTTTTAAAATTATTGGTCTTAGATTTTAAGAATCAGTAATTTTAAGGTAAACTAGAATTATCTTTTTTTTTGAGATTATTATTGCTGGGCTTATTCAAACATATTGGCAAGGTAAATTACTTTTAAATCTTATTAAACTAATAATAACTTTAATACTAAAAAGAATAATAACCATTATTAATAACACACAAATGAGAATTGATATTAGAAATATTTTTAATTTTGACAAACTAAAATACTTCATGTTAAGTAGCTAATTAATACCTTGGAGAGAACACATTTAATTCAGGTGGGAAATATCCAGAAAATATAAATATCAGTTAAAATAAACAAAAAGTTCTTGGTTAAATAAGAGTCTCTCATATAAAAAAATTAAAGTCACTATCGGGATTCTTTTATACGTATATTTTTACGAGTAGTTTTAAATAGTTAACTTTGTCACAATCAGGATAATTATTCTTACCGGTAAGTTTCATGAATTCAGTAGTAGATAACTATGCATAGTTTTTTGGTTATAATGAGCTCAGCCTTTTGGTTATTGCTTGATCTTGTGGTCCATTTCCCCAGTCGGTCACGAAGGCTTTTCCTGGTGTACATCATTAGGTCCGATGTCTTCAGGAGCTCCGGTTCACTGCGACATGCCGAATTCCTTCAGCGAAGAGCGATCTTGGATATATTAATGTTATCCAAGACCAACTAGAGAAACAAAACGAACAAGACGTTCCTTCAACCGGATCCCTCCTTTTTATATCCAGTTTTCAGGACTTCTGCGCATGCTAGTACCATGCCTTTTTAATCTTATCCAGTCTTTATAAATTTTATGTAATAAAGTCTTTATTTTCTTCAAGTTTTCGGCCATCTTTAATTAATTTGAGTATTTCTATTTCAGCTTATCTTTTTTTACTTGCTTTTGGAATTCTTTTGTTCTCTCCAATTACTGTTATTACTAATCACATAAAAAAAAATAAGAAGAATAATTCAACCCTCATTGTACGTTTTTTTTTTTTAAAAAAAAATTACTCAACAAAATTTTAAATCCACTTTTATCTTTTAGTTTTTTTTTTACCCAATGCCAATATATTTGTAACATATATAAATAAACGTTACAATATATATATATTAACACCTATAATATATTTGCCTTGGTTAGAAACGAAAAACAGACCGCATGATTGATTTTATTTACATCAGTTTAAAGATTTTTTTGATTTACATCAGTTTAAAGATAAGAAAAACAATTCAACACTCCCATGCAACTAGCTGAGTTGATCTTTTACCAAAAACAGGTGACATAATCGAGATAAGATTACACAAGGGTATGAAAATCTTACTTGCCTTTTAATTGCCTCAAGGATGAGAAAAATGAATTCACACTTACATGCAACTATATTTTTCGGAATGTTTATGAAAAAAAAAAATAGAATCATCAAAAACATCATCAAAATGTTTTTTCACAAGGAACGAATCGCCTTTAGGATAAAGATATAAGACAATGGAAATATATTTTTCTTTCCAAATATATACATACAAAAAAAATGCATTTCAATAGAACAATATACATATTGTAACGGTCAGAAGACATGTGACTCGTAAACATAGTGCAGAATTCGACCACCATACAGAACAGCAGCACCATCGAGTAGCGAAGCCACCTGTGGTACTGAGTTCGAACATAGTTTATCGGTTCCACAATACAATCCACGAAACAACGCATCTGATGCGACATTAGTAAATATTTCCTTAGGCACGGTGGTCAGGGAGATGCAAGAGATTCATGATTTTATTCTCGAGTTAGCCAATAATCAAACTAATATTAATTAAACATTCATATTTACATAATCGAGGAAATATTATATAGAATGGGTATCGAATAAATGAAACGTAACTGCAGACATATAGTTTGAAATTATTTATTAATACATTTTAATAAAACATTGACTAATAATATTTTAGGGATTGAAAGCTTCAGTAGCGGAATTTGCGACATGATTATATTTTAAAGAGTACATTTATTTATTTAGACATTATTTTATATTGAGGATTTTAGTAGCGGTATTTCCGATACTGTAATGTTTACAAAAGGAATACATTTATTTGAAAGCGTAATCTAGCTACCTAAAATTCTCAAGTAAGTATTTCTAATGCATGCCTTGGGAAATTTATACCTTTGCAATGCAAGAGTCTAAAGTAAGATTTAAGAGTAGTGGCGGACATATATTTATTTAATTAAACTATTCATTTTATGACTAAGGGCAACATTTATTTGAGAGTGAATTACGAAGATAATGCAGAGGCGGAGTGATATATAGAATAATAGAATTGAGCAAAGGAACACGTGGTATGCTTTAGAAAGGCGATATGGAATGGCAGTATATCGAAACTGCAATGCCGCGAATGGGTTTATAAGAATGTCAGGCTGGTCTCCGCCACGGCCCGACGAAGTAAGGTGTCACATAAGCATAACCAGGGACAAGCGGTACGTGTCGCAATTTGCCGCTGGCTGCATGACAGGTCAAATTCTACAGGAGCATTTATTATGTCCGCTTGTGTAGGACAACGGGGGTTAATTTCAATCCTGAAGAATCCGGAAATTTCACGGCAGAATGGGTCATCGCGTCTCTAAAACGTAACACATGTATAAGTATAAATGATTATGATAAGATTTAAATAGATTTCTAATTCGGCCCCACATTATCAACATTTACTAAAGAATGTTGGTGACTCTCAAAGAAATGTAATTTTCTGGAATTATTCATGATGATTTAATATATACAAAACATATCTAAACTGGGAATGATTACAACTAATATGCCAGTCATTTGCGAAGTTGTAGACCCCCGCATTACAATAAATGAAGCATTGAATGCGTGTCGATTTATATGAAAGTTAAGTTATTAAAGAAAGTAAGTATTAATGAAAATTTGACCCGCATTCATTGTTTTAAACGATCATAGATTTAAACTTTGAAAATAGAGACAATTGTGAGCATGCAATAATTAAATAATAAATATAGATAAAATATAGATTTTAGAAATACGCACCCAAGATAGAATGAGGTAAGCTAGATTAGTAGAGAAATTTACACATTAAGTTAATTATTCAGTTTTAGCTATACATATGGTTGTTTTTACATTTTATAATTTAGATAAGTATTATGAAGAAGAGCTATAGCATATTATTAGAGTACTCTAGAGTTTGAACACAGACAGGTACCTGTTTTATAAGAAGTTTTCTGATTCCATTAGTTTAGCAGCAAAAAGTTCACGAGTGGCAAGTCTTTCTTGTATTTAGATATTTCATTTAATTTCACAGCAGCAACAGCTTTTTCATTTATTTCAGGCAGCAGATCTTCATGGTGAATTTATGACGGGCAATGGAAAGTTCAGCATTCGATAGGCCATCTCCCGGTGGAGAATAATCTAGGTGCTTTACTCGGTCATACCTTGGCAGGAACAAATTATTTTTATATTTTTGGAGACTCTCAATGATCGAGAGCAAAGCTAAATTTTTAGTGAATGTCTCCAGAAAGTCTAAGATGGCCTCTTTTTTTATCTTGATCTTTCACATTTTTGTTAAGATATTTTTAGGTTCTATTTAATCTGCCCTGAGGATAATCAATGCATTTTGTTGGTTTTTAATTAAAGAGAGCTGCCATTCTATTGTTTACATTTTACATTTACTAATTATATTTTGGGGAATTTTTCTTTAATTAATCTATTATCTATCACTGACCGATGCTTTTAAATTTCAAAAACAAAAAGGGAACATAAGATCATTTTAACTTTTAATTAAATATTACATCAGATATTTTTAGAATTATTATTAAATGAAATTTAAACAAAGCAATAAATACGAACTTTATAATCCAAAATAAATGATTAAAATTATACAAAATTATATAACTAAAAGAAATCTAAATTATATTATTTTATCCCTATTTATTGCGTTTAATTTGAGATCGAAATGTGTGCATGTTTATGCTGAATTCTACATATATTTATGCATTTTTAATATTGTTACACACACAATTTGATATCAAAAAGTTTAAATTTGGGCGGGATAGACCGGTCAGTGAGAGACGACAGAAAAAGGTGAAACTTAAGATTCGAATATGAATCTTACTGTTTCAATATACATGAGTCCACTCATTCGTCAAGTCACACACATGCACCTGCATATTATCCCCTTTAGCAAACAAACAAAAATGAAAAAAAAATGAAAAATTAGATATTTGAGCTTTAAAATCTATATACGTATACCATTTCTAACAACTAACATGAAGCTCTGTGTGTTCATACACACTGAACGCTTCAATATAAAAAGGGAAAAGATTGGTAATAACTTATTAGGTGTGCTATATGTGTTAAGTCCAGAGAGTTGAAAGAGAAGGGATTGAAAAATATGTACTTTCAATCTCTTCAGTTGTTCTAAAAGAAGAAATGAAATATCATTTTCATAGATTGCAGATCCCAGGACATCAGGGTCCTGCAATAAAAGTCTGCAAAGAACTATACCAGCTGCAGCAAAGGACCTATGGAATTAGAAACAACACTGGATCCCAATTACAAGCAACTAGAAAGTATGGACTTTTCCTCTTTAAAACCGTAAGAACTCTATAACTAATGAACTTTAACTATAAAACTTTCCCAGTATTTAAATAGAAATTCCTATTTGACCAAACTAAATCATTATTAATAATTATTTTTATTGAATGTATTTTTTTTAAATCATTTCCATTAATTTATTTTTTCTGTTCTTTTAAGTGTTTATTATGATTTTTTGTCTGTTAAGCTAAACTTTTAATAAATGTTAAATTTAAGTCGGGCGTGAATGGCTACACAGATTCGTAAAGTTATATTAATTTAAGGGAGGGTAAATCTTAGGTTATTTGTTTCACAGTTAAATTGGGTCAATGAATTGGATGTATTGGTGTAATTAGTAAATGTAGCATGAAGATCCGCTATGTGCAGGATCACATTATATGCCGCACTTGAGCAAAATAAGTCCCATTTCTCACTAATCATCGGAAGCAGATGGTATTCCCTATTCCTTGGATCACCCCTTTAGCCTATGAAATGGGATAGTAAGACACAAAAAGAACTGCAATCCCTTCCTATGGAGCTTTCTTTTTTTATTGTTCTTCTTGCCAGACAGATGTAGCATTCCTTTACTGGACAAGAGATATTTTTTCTCGATAACCATGCTGTTCAGATGTATATTTCTGATATTACAGTATTGTGCTGTCATATTCATGCTGCATTGAATACATTAATATATCAGGTAAATGGGTGTTAGTTTGATTGCAAACTTTTGGCTTAGGGTTAAATAAGGGATATAGAATATTTTCTTTTTCGAGTGCAATCTATGTAGTCTATCCATACTCGACACTCTAATAACATAAAAAATAAATTCATCTGTGCGAACTGATAAATAAAACATTAAAAAGTAAATCAAATTCTAAAGTAAACATTATAATAAAATAATTTTGAATTTTATATATGTGCAAAATAAATATTTCTGTATATTGTTAATCTGGCAGTGGCTTATTCTTATTTTTTTTATTATCTTTTTTTTTTTTTAAATAAAGTAAACATTATCTCTGCTGCTCTGCAAGCTAGTGACTGGGGCTAATGGTCTATAATAAAATAAAATTGGATCTTAACTTAAGTATCTGCCTACTATATAAATTTTCCAGGTTCGAATGGCCTGGTGGTGCTCTTGTACGGCAGATACGGTAAGACTCCAAATAACAAATCCACCCTGACCATTATAATATATATGATTTCATACTATTATTATTTTTGGGATATTCAGTGTAATAAAATAGCTAAATAGCTGACATTGTAGTACAATAACAAGTACCTTCCTCAGAGCGTCTCTTTCTCAAATCATAGGAATGCGTGTGTTATGATTTGAGAAAGAGGATGCTCTGAGGAAGGTACTTGTTATTGTACTGCAATGTCAACTATTTTACTACACAGAATATCCTGAAAATAATAATAATATGAAATCATCTTTTATCCATGAAAATATTAGAATTAATATATATACACATTCTTACACATTACAGCTTCCAATTATCTAACAGTGACTATTTCCCTCCCAATTTTATCAAACCACTTACCATATCAATGCATCTATCTATATTTTCTTGTATATATAATGTTCCATAATATTTTCTTTCTTTAAAATTTTTACTATACTTTATTACCTTTATATATTCCTCACAATTTATTATATGTTGTTTCTAAATAATGATTATAGGGGTTCAAAATTAATATTTTCTTCTTATTGCTCTATTATGTTCTTTAGCTCTTTCAGTTGCACTTTTCCCTGATTGTCATATATATATCCTTGCAGTCATCACATGTAATTATATAAATAATTCCTATTCTATTATCAATACTATCATTTATTTTTACATTGTATATACATTTTCTTAAATTTTTACTATTCTTCCATCCTATAAACTTCATCATTTAATTTAAATTTATTCAATATCATATATATATATATAATAAGTTGAGGTCTTAAAGTAAATGTAAAAGTGCTTTCTACAATGATAAATTACAAAGTAGAATCAAGATGTATCCCTTGCACTCATGACTTATAATCTATTCTTCAACTTCTTATTACAATGATAAGTTGATGTCTAAAATTAAACTCTTCATACAGTAGTGCCACTCAGTGCCAACCAGAGTAATCAATGGATGCCAAAAGGCTTGTGCATAAAATCCCTATCTAGTGCCTACTCATCCAATATCCCCAAACTAGTTTCTGGTTTGTGACCTTTGTCAGTGAGGAGCTTTGGATCTGAGAGTACTACACCTAGATCTTAGGATCTAGTGCAACCCTCCAGCAGTCACCTTTTATTTTTACTTGAACTACAAAACCATGAGAATAAAATTGAAAACACAATAATATTTTCAATCTAAGTTCAATAGCTTATTGTCATATGGGTCTGAACCCAGTTCAGTACCCATACATTTTGGTGTCTTTGGCTCTTTAACAACCGTAGCTACCACTATCCTATTAGGCAGGATTGGTGTTAAACCACTAAACATCACATGATCACTATTTCTTATGCTAGCACATTACTGTTATTAAACAGGCAAAACTCTCATGCTCTCAGATCCAAACCTTCTCACTAACAAAGGCCACAAGTGAGAAACTAGTTCAGGGATATTGGATGAGTAGGCACTAGATAGGGATTTTATGCACAAGCCTTCTGGCACCCATTGATTACTCTGATTGTCACTGAAGGGCACTACTGTATGGAAAGTTTTGTCTGTTTTAATAACAGTAATGTGCTAGCATAAGAAATAGTGATCATGTGAAGTTGATGTCTAGTGTATTTTCAAGATGATTAATAATCTAATTCTTCAGGTATTTTATAATTATAAACAATATATGGATCATAAGGTGAACATGGCTTTAAACGAAAGATAAGGAAGGCATGGTTTATCACTAACCCCAATAGGTCTTCTGACTGGAGTAACAATTATCACCATAGCAGGAAGTTTATTCTTTATTTTACAGAGATTTTAAATAAACAAATATTTATATACACACACCTTACATACATGCTACCTGTGTATATATCTCATGCTTATATAATCCATTTGACTAAGGGTTGGTTTATTATGGAGGAGAAATTATATATATATAAATAAAGAAGATTGGCGAACGTATATCATATTTTTAGTACGTGATGTGTTTACTTTTTAAAGTTCACATAAGTTGGTTTTATACTCATATAGAATTGACAGTTTAAAACCAAGGAATCTTCTAGAAAGTGATAGTGTATATAAATCATTTCTATTTTTATTTTGTGAATTTTTAAAATTTCTAATATCAATCCTATATATATATTCGCTATCCAGTATTCTTATAACAAACCCTTAAGCTATCAACAACCTTAACCTGTAATCAAGACAATCTTCTTTAACAGTATTAATATTCTTATTTATAATATTTTTCTTCAACGCTGTTATTTTTTTGTTTTGCCTTTTTTTTTTATTTTAATAAAATGTTTTATTACATAATAAATCATTTTAATTAGTAACGCATCATTTTGCAATGATTTATTGTAAGATGATGTCAATGATATATTAGCTATATTAATAGCCAAACGCCTTTTTAAGCTGGTGTTCTAATTATCATGTTAACATTTTTTTAGTAGGCAGAATATCATTCATAAGGTATCAAATTAAAAAAAAAATATCCACAACGTTACACATTGGATTATCCTTCCACCCACCTCCTTTCAAATTATAAGCAGTTTGAAGTTTAGAAAACAAATACAAGTATACTTTTTTTATTATTATTATAAACAATGTGCACATTCGCAGAGTAAATAAAAACACACTGACTTCATCTCAATATAAATCATGATCAAAAACAGACTTTATTTTTGGCGCTGTTTATCAATTTTCTTAACGACAATATATTCTAGAACCTCAAAATATATCATAAAAGAATTAAGTAATATGTTTTTTCATCATTAACAAACTACTTAATGACAATAATAAAAAATAGCATTATTAAAATATATATTATTAATGTTATGCAAATTGCTATATTTATATTGTATATGCAATATTTATATTGTTAATAAGAGCAACCCTCGTTAAAATTATTTTAAATCAAGATTACGAGAAACAACTTTTTTTTTTAAAAAAAAAAAACATCCAAGAAAATAATATTAGCAATATAAAAAACAAACACTTTACAGTAGAATTTTTGTTTATATATAAATAAGGATAAACAATAAAAACAATATTTAAATAGCCACACATGACAAAAAAACAATAAAGAAAACACCGCTCACAAGGTAAGCCAATTACCGTTGGTAAAGTTTGAGCAGTTCTCCTGCATCCTTATTTTATCATTTAAGAATAGCTGGATATCCATTTATCAACTAACGTTTGTTGATTAATTAGGTTGACTATGACAGACTACCTGAAAGTAAAATTTTAAGTCTGATGAAATCTACAAAAATGTTCAAATTTAACTTAACCCAGATTCGAATCCATAGGTTAAGCTTGTCACATAAATGTATTAAATCTTCTACTTTTACATAAGTAAAACAATATTTTGAATTCAAACACATTAATATAAAGTTAGCTTCATACTATAGTTCTTCCTCACAAAAAATATATCCAATATCTATATGTCCAGAATTAGAACATAAAGCAATTCGTATTACTGTCAGATTTTACAAAATTGTAATAATATCAATCAATTGATAAATATTTATTTTAAAGAACGCTTACTATTTGTAATTTTTCTTTCCATATATTTGATGACGAAGTGAAAAACGAATGTGAGGATGTTATCGTTTGTTTAAACACATGTTTTTTAGGATGTCTTATTAAACATAGTACAATACATATACTTTGTGAAATATTAATAAAAATATAAAAATAACAAAATCCCCTCCAAGCGCATATAATAACTAGAAATAAAGAAATCCATCCTAATACTTGAATTATAATCATTTTCCAGTGCTTAGAATGGCAGTAAAGACGATTTAATGGTTTATAGGTATTCGGTACAATAAAATTAAATTTAATATGAGCTGAGAGGTGAAGAAATATAAACAATATTAAAACGATAACGATAATTAAAGGCAATAAAAGGAATAATATTATGGGTAATATTCGAGAAATCGAGCAATTTGAAAGATAATTTGCTTGTATGTAGTCGTGACCGTACTTATCACTTAAAATAGTTGCAAATATTATCACTAACGGAATACCATATCCACTTACAAAATATAACTGTAGACGTATTTTCCGTTCCATCGGTTTATCGTATGATAATCGATACATGTGAAAAGTTAAAACTGCAGTCCAAAAAACATTTGCCAAGAATGCAAAATGTAATAAAATACCTACAACAAAACAAATTTCACTTTTATTAATAACGGAAGAGTTTAACAAAAGAAAAAAATTGATGCATAAAAGAGTTAGTATTATATTAATTGCTATTTTACCAGATATTGTTTTATATTCAGAATTTGAAAGCGCAAAAACAAATCGCAACAATAAACAAAATAAAGATAAATTTAGAACAATTTTTGTAAACAAATTAGAAGGTAATAAAGAAAAATGAACAGGTAACAGGTCCGCATTTTTCAAATCGTAATTAATCATTCGGTTTAATTTCTCCATATTGCTGCATTCATTAAATTCATATTATTGCCATTTCATTTAATATAGATCCTTAATTGGAAAATAATATCTAAATTAATTACTTCACTAATGAAGGAAGATAAGCATCAAAAGTATTCATCGAGGTATAAAAAATGTAAGGAGTCAAGGTCTGAATATAGGTAAATGCCTCTAGGTTTATATTTTAGAATTCGTTGGAAGTAAGGTTTGCCGGCTGAATTAATAAATCAAAATAGCATGTCTTTTGACTTAGTTTATATTTGCAAGAATAAAATGAAAAAGTTCCGGTAAAGCTGTTAAAGATTTTATAATTAAGCATCTCTTAATATAGTCTTTTTACAAACCTTCAACAATACGAAAATAATAACATTACCTTGACTGCGGTTAGATAAGATTAGATCGGACTTTTGCAAGTCAAAATCCTTACAATTTTTCCAATAGTCTATTTTTAAAAATAATAATAATAGAGCACTTACACAATTAAATTAATACAAATAGTTATAGATAACAAAACTGATAAAGACATTCAGTTTATATACAAAAGATCAAATATAATAATCAAAAATCAAATAAAATAATAACTTTGATAAGCAATATTTTTAAGTCTGATATTATTTATGTGTGTGTTAAGAAATATCGATTTATATAAAATTATTATAAATAAATGACATCAAAAAGGGTTTCATTCCAGTTGCTAATTATATCAAACATAACTGCAGCTCCAGTTTTAGGTTACTGGTGCTAGAAGCAAGCATTGAAGAATGATGCACTATTTGCATAAATATAACAAATGATTTGAAATCATTCCACATGATATCATCTTCAAGTTGTTTAAATGGATAGACTTCAACTCTAATGGAATATATGTCATCCATGTATATCTGTGCTAGTGTTATATTTCTGATCTTAGACATCTTATGAAATTGCAATTTGATGAAATTGCCCATTCACTCTTATCATTTTTAATCTGACATTAGGGTCTTCAATACTATATACCAGTAGGGAAGATGTCAAGTTTGACATATGTAGATAATTTATTCCTTGCTTCCAACAAATTTAATGACCTTCAACACATTCTTAACACAGCTTGTCAAGTATCAAAAACTGATCTAGACCTGCTTTCAGAATCCAAACATGTGATTCCTTACACATTAATGATAATGTGAAAATGGCTATTCTTATAATCCAAAACCAATCATTTCTATTTTTTCCAAAGATGATTTCTATTAATATTTACATGCCCAGTGAATATCACATAGTAAGATGATGCTTTAAAAAGGATAGCAAATAATCGTAATAAATTTAATATTTTATTAGTGCCCTATTAAAAGTTTGAGGTGGTAAATGCATCTCCTTCAGATTTGAGGAATGATATACACAGAAAAGACATTGTTCAACTTTGATGGACAGATATGACTAGAAAACATTGACTTAATCTTCTCTACCATATCTCATACCTCAGTATCATGATTATCAGAATAGTGGCATGAAATCTGTTAGCAATGTTTCATTAAAATAAAACAAAATACTCTGTGTAAAAGCACATATAATGTACTCACCAAATCTTTGAAATTTTTGAATACCTCTATGGAAAATAAATTTGAGTATGAATATATAACGCCAAAAATGTATGGATGACAGGGTGCACAGCATGTATGATTATTCAGGGAAAGAATAAACTTCATTTGGTACACATAATCAGATTGCATATTAAATGCAATATTAAATAATACACTAGCAGAGCAAAGCTGTGCTTAGTCATTATACATGTTCACTGGTTATGCCATTAACTAAATTTGATCAGGACAAAAATCTATAGAAGCAACCAAAAGTGCTACTTCACTTTCTGCAAGTTATCAAATAACTGATTAGTAATTCATCCATGGAACTTACTTACACTGCATCCAATTAATAGCAGCTGATGGTTAAGTTATTCTTACAAAGATTATAAATATTTATTGTTGTTGCATTACAATTATTCCATATTCATTACTTTTATATCTGAATCTTCAGTTATCTGTGATTTAAAAAAACATATATATATAATTAAAAATAATAATGCAAAAGAGATTTTTATTTTTTAAATTTAATTTTTTTGTTTGAAGAATTATCAACAAATAACAATAGACTTTATCCTCATTAGAAATGTATTTTTTAAGGACTAGACATCTGCTAAAATTTTAAATAATTGATAATTATTATATTTTTGTAGGATCATCATGGGTGATGATGCATCTTCAGTTAAATGAATATAAAGTGAAAGACCGGCAGAAAAATTCAAATTGTGCTAAAACAATTTTTTTTAATGTATATATATATAACACATTTTATGAGTGTTTTCTTTTTCTTTTCTTTTTTGACTATTTATTTATTTCATTTACAATTAAAAATAATCTGTTTAAATTATTTTACATACATCTTTTAAATTGGAAACATCTTTCCAAAATTATCATTCCAATCTGTAACACTCAAAAAAATACAATGATATTGTGTGAAGAACTTCATTATCCTCTTTTGTATTTCATAATCTTGCTCGATATATCTCAGGGATATTGACTTGAAAAAATAATCTATTCATTGTAAGGGAAAGTGATAACTTGAACAGTTATTTTGCACATTTTTTTCTAAAGTGTTAGGTTTCATCACTGTTTCCAAAATACATCATTATTCATATCCTAAAAAATATATCAAATGGCTTTATTGCTCTGGAATTTGTAAGAAGTTCAAACACTAAAAGAGACAGAACTGGGCATGATCCAAGGACTAAGTTCCAGAGTTTGCCATTTTATCATACCAAATCTTACAAAGGTTTCATCTCTTTATTAACATCAAAATATTCTCCAATAGGGTTACATGACAAATGCATCCATCTTTTTCTTATCTGATTCTTGAGTACCCATATTTCAGGAACATAAGTGACAAATGGAAAAATAAAATAATTGATCCATTTTAATGTGGTAGCTCTTGAAATACTTCAACCTTTCCATATGATATTTATTTAAATACAATAACTTAAAATGTTAATGTAATTGAGAGTTTCCATTTTAAAGAAAAGACAATGACAGTTAGCCAGCATTTAAAAAGAATGAGAGCTTAAACATTGGAGTCATAAACCATGGATAATAGAACATAGATTATTTAAAATGTAGCATTGGTAAGTCTGCAATTACCTTCCAGTCAACTATCTTGCTAGGCTGCTTGATATCTTAGTCAATCTCAACTCAAATATGTCAGGTTAGTCATCTGCTTAATGAATTGAGTATATACTATTGATTTTCCAAATTGCAACTGTCTCTAAATTATACTACTACAACCACACTCAGAAATATCTGCATCACTGACTTATGACATATATATCAGTTCAAATGATTAAAACAAAAATAGACTGACAGAATAATCCTAGAGTTAATTCCCGGAAAAATAATGGGTAAAATAATGGAATTCCAAAGGTAAAAAATAAAATAGGGACAATATATAAATTAATTTATTGTCAAATTTTTTTATTCATTTATTTATTTTTATAATTGTTTGTTAATCCAAAATATTTGTTACAATTTCAGATAGCTCATATATTTAACTTCTCAATAATTTGTTTGTTAATACTGATTGTAATAATTGGAAAAAGAATTCACAATTATGATTACAAAATCATGCATCATAAATAAGCCGTTTTTTTATGTAAGGTTAAAATGGGAATATTTAAACATTAATCAGATTTCATTGTTGGTCTATAACTGAGGTGTGTCCATAATTTCAATAATCCCTATAAAAGGATCATTATTTATATTATCAATTTGTTGGTAGATAACTCTTTAGATATTTATTTCTAATACAATTTTGTCACTTAATAATTGTGTGAACTAAAATTACTTCTTAAGTATTAGTAGTAGTATTTCATATTTTATATGGATCTTCATCTTTGATGTCTTAATGATTATTATAGTTTTATGTTTTTCATAAGCCAAAACTCTTAAGATATAATAACATAAGGAAATTGAGGAGAGGGATTAGTTTTTTATAATAGATTTACTGGTCAAAATAAACTGTTATGTATTCTATATAATTAAAAATTAAGCCAGTAGCAATTATATTACTGTATCATAAATTGAATTACAGTTTAAGACAGTAAAAGGAATCTTCATTTCAGAAGCACAAAGTATCATCACACAAATTGCAGTTTGATAAAGAGATCACATCGTGATAGTGTTATAGCTATACACAGATCACTATATGTATTGGTTCTATAAAAATACTTTCTGTATGCTGTGTGAATTCAATTTCATTAATAACTATGTACTTATTTTTATATATTGTATTCGCAACATTTTTAGAAGCAATAATTAAAACAATAAATCAACTAAAAAATTCATCTTCACCAGCTCTAGTTTTATTATAAAAAATAAAAGCAAAACTGAATCCAATAAACTTCTTAAATGATTTTACTTGGTTCAGCATAAAATGCATTTTGGGAATTATTAAGAAAATATTATGCATGGAAAATGAAATCCATATGTGTATCTGATATCTAAAAAAAAAAAAAACAGACATACTAATATTTAACTGGCATTTAAAGTTTATATCTGTGCTAGAAATAATCTCTAGTTTAATAAATTATTAGTAATAATCATTATTGTATTTATCTAGAATGGACTGTGTCTAAATTGTATGTAGAGTAAGTTTAACATTTGTAAATCAAAATGTAATAATTAGTTACAATATTGATCACAAATTAAAATGCAGCTATTAAACTATGATAAAATTGAAAACTAAAACAGTGCTCGCTATAAATAGGTCTTCTTAATTTTTAGGTGTTATTCAATTTTTTTTCTTAATATTGTTTTCAAATAATGTGTTTATATAAGTGTAGGGGTGAGTTTTAACCATCACACACATTAGTGCATTGAAATGCATATTAGTATGATTTACTATTATTATGCATAATACATTAAAATATATATGTTATAGGACTCACTTTCATCCATGAATTTTAATATCTGTATCAAAACTTAGAACTGAATGTAATGGACGCGGTCGGGGGATACTATATATTTAATAACTCAAGAGATAAATATTTAATACATAAATGGTAATCACTGAAGCTATTATTGTAAGGAGCATTTCTTTATTGGATTGAGTAATAAGCAAATGAATACTAACCGACTCCTTAAAAATATATATTTTATTTTACAGTGAACTAGAACACATCTTTCATGAAGAAATAGACCCAGTTTATACTTTTGTTGAGAAGATATGGCTAAGGATTTTTTGAAAAGTAAATTTTATGGGGAAAAAGATTAAAAGTAACAGCATTGCAAGATGTTAGATAAACACATTAAAGAATCAGTATGTCATCAAGCGTTGTTAGTGGAGAGATCGCAACCGCCTTGCAAACAAGTAGTTGGTTGCAGACTGTTGTGGGTTCGCATCTTGGCCAATGCTATGACATATGAAAAAAAAAAATCAGTATGTTTGGATATGTTTGTAATCAATTTATTAGTTTACACAGTCATTACAAAACTCATTTTTTATTTTCTATTATTTTTCTCTAAGTCAAAATATTCTGACTTATTTAGAAGATGTGGCTGATAAAGATGAATCATTTTATTTAACATATATGATATAAAATTCAATTTATAAATTACATCTTGCAAATCATTTTATATCTATAAACTTATTGGCTGCCAATTTTACACTATAAGCACTTTGTTCTACAAACAACCTTTTCAGGTATTTTGTTGCCACCCATGAGAAATTCAAAAAATATATAAAAATGATGTTATAAATATACTAGTTCGCCATTATTATTTGTTAAATTTCAAATATGTATTCAGCTGAAAATATAACCTATAGATTTAAATAATTCCATATTTCATTTTCCTCTATAAAAAAAAAAAAAGATCATTAAATTACCATAAATATTATTTTGGAATAATAATAATAATAATAAAAAGATTAAATCCAATAAAGAAATATAAAGATTTTTTTCATTTACATGTAATAGTAGTTTTTTTCTATAATTATATATATGAACAGATTTATTCATAGTAGTAATAACAGTAATAAATAAAATCTATAAATAAAAATAATAATTGATGCCGAGTTGAGATTAAATAGGTAATAGGGATGCCTAAATAGCCTTTTTAAAATAAAAAGACACTATTAAATAAATATATTGATATCAAATGTAGGATGAAATTTATTAGAACCTTTGATAGAGCATATTATCATATGAATGTGGCACTTGGTCTCTGAAAAAATGAGGTTAGAAGATATGGAAATGTATCTTTGGAGAAAGTTGACTAGACACAATAGGGAGGAAAAAAATTGTAATGATCAGCTATTAAAAGAAATCAGTATAGAAAGAGAACTATTGAATAGAATAGGAAGATAAAATTTTTGGAATACATTTTGAAATATGAGGTTTTTTAAAATAAATATTTTGGAAAGCAGTTTTATGAAGAAGATTGAGCAATTGATCAATTTCTTATCTCAAAAATGTAATCAGTAAAACTGATGTAGTTCATATGCAAGTGTGAAAATTATTGGCTGAAAATAAAATATCATGGCTGCAGTGATGATGAATACAAACTTATGTGAAACATTTTATACATATGCAAATATATATATATATAATCTAGGCTTCTTTTGAATATCTTCAATTGATAAATCAGTTTTTTGAAAAGCATTAGATATGCTGTATTTCTGGAAAAGTTGTCACATACAAATATATCTATGAGAATGAAGATTATTAAACTTCATACAACTATGAAATAAACAAATCCACCACATTATGTTTAATTAGATATAATTTTATAATTAATAGATCTGTATTTATATCTAGTGTTAATATTAATAGCAGATGTAAATATTAAAACAGGCAAAACTCTCCATATAGTAGTGCCCCCCAATGCCAACCAGAGTAATCAATAAATGCCAGAAGGCTTGTGCATAAAATACCTATCTAGTGCCTACTCATCCAATATTCCCAGACTAGTTTCTGGCTTGTGGCCTTCGTCAGTGAGGAGCTTTGGATCTGAGAGCCTACACCTAGATCTTAGAATCTAATGCAACTAGTCTGGGGATATTGGATGAGTAGTCATTAGATAGGGATTTTATGCACAAGCCTTCTGGCATTCATTGTTTACTCTGGTTGGCACTGAGTGGCACTACTATATGGAGAGTGTCTGTTTTAATAACAGTAATGTGCTAGCATAAGAAATAGTGATCAAATGTAAATATAGTTCTATTAATTATAAAATATCTAATTAAACAGAAGAGGAACACTATATCTTATTTTTAACAGTTCCTGCATTAATAATAAAATATGTCAAATAGTAATAATAATAAATATTAATTTTAATAGCATTAAATGTATAAGAAAAGATAGCAATAAGACAATTATTTTCAGCCTAATTAGATAGGAATTCATAATCGATAGTGCTATATTTGCATCTAGTATTAATATTAATCCCATTCTGAAATTTCAACACATTTAGAAAATTAACTTTATTTATACAGTAAAGTATAAGAATAGATAATCATTCTAGTCTTTAATTTGTTGATAAAGTGTGATAGGTTTGTTTAATTATTTTATAGCTAGCAGGAATTTAGTCATCTCCACTTTATTTTCATTTACATTTAATGCTTTGTGAAGTTAATATTTAACATCTGTTATTATTTGATTTATATTTGATTATCGTTGCAAGGATTGTTACAAATAAGTCTTTATTCTCTGTCTAATCAGTTATGATTTCATAATTGATCATGCCATATTTATATCTGATGTTTGCATCAATTCCGCAATAAATTTCAACATCTAACAAACTTAACTTTAGTTACATCAAAAAAATGTATGCATAGCTAGTCTATTCTATTCTTTAGTTTGCAGTCATATTTGTTTATTTTATAGCTAGATAGAACTTAGTCATCTCTGCTTTATTTTCATATACATTCAATGCTATGAAAGTAAATGAACTTAATCCAAGAAGCTTCAATATTAATATTACTAAAGGCTAGCAATCCATAGATTAGTTTTTATGTCTAGATTATTCTTTCAAAACACTAATTGGTTAATAGAGTTCAGACATAACATTATCTGATGTAAATAATAAATCTTAAAATCTAGGCACATGGAAGATATAGTAGTTGGCATATTTTAATATTAGATGTTTTATCAGGTAGCTACATTTAAATAGGTTTCTGATATTGATATTTTTATATCTTCTTTTACAAATTTTATATAACTGATCCTATTCAAATTGCTATTAATTTGTCTGTTATCTGCTTGGGACTAAGATAATTTCCTACATAATCATTGTAAACAAATGTGCATTACATTCTAAAATATATATGCAAATGATCTATTGATTAAGATCATCTATTTTTCTTTGAAGTCATAACTTAGAATGAAAAATAATCTATCAGTAACATTTATATCTAGACTTAAATGCTAAAATGTATTTTTTGAAATGAAAACTGATAGCCATAAAAAGCCAAATTTAGTGATTTATTATTTACAAAACATGATGATCAACAAATGGACTGATGCTGCCATCTTTCATCATCAAAAAAAGATATGTGATTGCTATTATTTGCAAAAAAAATAAATATATCATATTAACACAATGTTGGTTATATTATCTCGTAATGCTCTGTGCTATTTGGCACAGAAAATAGAGTGCCCAACTTGAATCAGCAGATCCCAGGATTGAGTCTGATGGCTGAACTTTTTATGAATTCACAAGAAAAAAAACCATATGCCTTTTTAAAATCTTTCAATAAAACAAAAGACTTTACAATCAATTTTATTTTTCCTAAAAAATACAATAAAATTCATTATATTATTTGAGATTGAAGTACTAAGTATTACAGAAACAAAATGATATATGAAGGAATAATTTTCATTGGGCGATGAAAGTGATGTAATATGAGAATATTAATGAATTCCAATAACAACATTTTAAAATAAATCACCCAGATTAGATTATACAATACCAAAACAGGAACAACTCTCTATATTCTTTCCATCTATAATAATACCAGATAATAATGCACTAAAATTCTCATTCCTGGACCAGTTTTTATTTTTGCCTTTATTATTAATGCTTCAAATCCAAAGTTAAAAGTAATATATCTAGCAACCAATATTTAATTTCAGTTTGTTACTCAAGCTAAAAACCTAAAAGTCAAAATACTCTAAAGTTCTGAATTCAAGTCACCCCATGTCAGTAATTATATATCTTAGCACTCCTTGTTCTTTATTAACTGTAGATATCTTTTTAATATGACTAGCAATGTTAATAATAACAACAAATCACTTAATTTTGTAACTTACACAATATATAATAAAATGAATTTGTTACTTAATTTATAATAAAACAAAAGTGCTTCTCTACTATTATAGTACTATTTATAATAAAGTTCAGAAACTAATCTTGGAATTTAAATGCACTACCATCTAGTAATCACTGATTACTCAAGATTATTATAAATAGCACTAGAGTAGAGAACTATTCTTGTTTTATCTTATATTCTTTTCATAGTGAATGTGATTTGGGAAACTTATTTAACGATACAAATTCTATAGAATGTGATTCATTATGAAAATATATTATGTATAAAACATTCTACCAAAATGGAACAATTCATACGTTTTAATGTTAATTATAATATGTTTATTATTATGATCTATCTCACATCATTTTAAGTCCATCACTAAATGATGACTCCCCATTATATTATTTTGTTTTTGTGCTTCCTAGCATTTTATTTTTGAACAATTTAATAAAGTCTATAAATCTATTGATTGTCTTGCAAAAATTGCTACTTACATATTTGAGGTATTATATAGAGGTAATTATCACCGTAGGTTATTAAAATTCTTAGAAGTATATTTTTTTCACTGGAATCATCTCATTTTTTTTTATTATGGACATGAAATCAAATTTTATGAACTATACATCAGAAGATAGAAATTATTGAATTAAAAACTATATTACTTACTTCATTAGACTTTTCTTACATCACAAATGAAGAATACTGTCACATATTACTAAAATTAGAGGAATAGGCTGCTAACAATGATTATAACATTGTAATATTTAAGATAAAGTTAAGATTGTACATATCATAATAAAATTATAATTCTTCATATTTTCTGCTATTTTTCTCACCTAATTTAATTAAAAAGTTGAACTCCAACATCTATTGGCTGTAATTTATTGTCATCTGAAACTCATCTAGAGAAATAATAGCTAGGCAAATATTATTTTCATCATTTTTTTTTCATAGTTTACATTAAAACTGAAACATAATATAGCTGTAATAAATCATGCCAGTATAAAAATATCCAACTTTTAATAAAGATAAATAAGTGATGTCTTCTATATTGAGATTGTATTCTTAATCTTGAACTTTCAAAAAATTATACATTATTATGTAGGAAATATCAAGCAGAATATCTAATATCTGTTACTTTTCTATGATAAATCATGTGGTTGTAAAGACCTCAAAAAACTCATAGTATATGTAACAAATGCATCTGAAAGTTATTGCTTAATTTCTTTCAGTCACTTTTAATACAAAATCTTAAATATAAGTAAAAATTCTTTGATCCGCAATGCACTGAACACTATCACAGACTTAATCATCCTGGTTCATTAATTTTTTTACTCCAACCAAAGCAAAAATTAAATGTTTCAAGCATCTTTACATAAATGAACTTTATTCATTACAGATTTAATCTGAAAATTCACCAATGTTATCTTAAATAATTATATTATTCATCTCTATTTTTGATTAGATTTCTACTGCATAATTGATAATTTCCATATGTCAATTGAGTCAGCAGCAGATTCCAAAGAGTTATTTATATCAATCATACTTTTGACTAAAATTACTCTATGCTTAGTTATGTTATTTCATGCATATCTGGCTTGCATTATGGTTTTTTTTCAAATGTTGCTCATACTCAACTAAAGTTTGGGTCAATGGATGGATGCAAAATTATGCTTTAACTTTCAAATCCTTGTTTACAAAACTTTTTTTGGAGGGGATGGGTATCTAATTTAACTTTATTATTTATTTTACTAGTATTTCTGATTCAGATTTTAATTCTCTTCAACTGTTCACTATATTTGCTGCATAAAAATAATCCATTGTTCATAATCAAGTCATCATTCAATAAGAATTGCTTTTTTCCTAATGCCATTACACCTCTGGAGAATGAGGGATTTTTAATGTTAACACAGAAGTAAAACTCTATAGACAGTAGTGCTACTCAGTGCAAGCCTGAGTAATCAATGGATACTAGAAGGTTAGTGCACAAAATCTCTATCTAGTGTCTACTCATCCAATATCCCCAGACTAGTTTCTAGCTTGTGGCTTTCATCGGTGAGGAAAGTTTGATCTGAGAACACTGCACCTAGATCTTAGGATCTAATGCAACCCTCCAGCAACCACCTTTTACTTTTTTATGGTAAAAGATGGCTTCTGGAGGGTTGCATTAGATTCTAAGATCAGATAAAAGGTGACTGTTGAAGGGTTGCATTAGATAGTAAGATCCAGGTGCAGTGCTCTCAGATACAAAACTCCTCACTAATGAAATCCACAAGCTAGAAACTAGTCTGGGGATATTGGATGAGAAGACAGTAGATAGAGATTTTATGCACAAACCTTCTAGTATCCATTGATTATTCTGGATTGCACTGATGAAGAGTTTTGCCTCTGTGTTATCAGACTGTGTAAGCATAAAGAATGGTGATCATATGATGATTTTAGTGTTCCTACTTCTAGTATAAATAACACTTTTAAAATATCAATGTATACATTACATGACTTATGTCAACAATATAATACATCATATACAATCTGGCAATTTAGAATGAAGAATTTTTAATGTTCCTTCTTCTAGTATAAATTACACTTTTAAAATATCAATGTATACATTACATGAGTAATGTCAACAATATAATACATCACATGCAATTTATTGTTGAAATCTATGGTCTATACATATATACATTATATAACTAGTAATTTGGAAAGTCAGATGGAATTCAAGTAGCAAAATTTAAGGATGAGAATAACAAATTCACTCAAATGACAAACTAATAATTGTTTTCATTTTCTGGTTATTTGAAGAGTTTTTCTTCCTTATAATACAAATGTCAAAAATATCATCTAGAATAACTTGTGTAATGTTTTTCTTGTGATGGAAAAGAAGAAAATTAAAAATGTGTCTTCATTACAGAAATGCATTTATTACTACATTTTATGAATATTTTTTTGTATGTATTAATTTAAACTTTCTTCAGAAATTTTATGCTTGTAGTTTTTATGTTTGGATTTCTTATAATATTTTTTTTTGTTTTGTTTTATATGTAGAATTCAAATTTTATTTGTTTAGATACTGGTATTTTTCTGTTATAATATTTATACAATCATAAACTGTGTCAAAATTTTTTGATTATATGTTAAAAAATATATATTTACTTTGTTTCAGTTCATTTAGTTTATAGACAATCACTACTCAAAATGCTTTTTTCCTCTACTAAATTCTGAAAGAATTAATTATGAATAAAGATCCTTATGGATTTGAGCATTATGGGATGGTAAAATACTTAATTTTTTTAAGATTTTTTTAAAAAAATAAATTAATACACTGTACAGGCTTACACACACTTCACATATATAATGTGATATATAAGGGATTTGAACTCAGATTTTCACATGACCCTCAGCTCTCCATGCCATCTCATATTGCTGACCCACCTGATCATACACATGTTGAAAAGATAAATAATCACCAATATATGTTGGTTCAGATTACTATCTCCACACATATACACAATTAGTGCTCAACTTTATATTAAGATAGCCAATCTTCATACTTTAATGATCAGACTTCAAACTATTCCAACTCACCACTCTTCTGCCATCCATTTCATTGAAAATCTGATGATGGATCATATCTGCCCATCCCTTGCATATGTAAATGGATTATTCTCCAGTACATGAGGGGTCAGAATGTCTAAATAATCAACATGGGTAGGATGATAACGTTGGCACTAACGTGGGCTTTAAATGTTCCACCATCAGATTTTCAATGAAATGAATGGCTGGAGAGTTGTGAGTTGGAGTAAGTTTGAAGCCTGTCCTTTAAAAAATAAAATATTTTTTCCACTTATAAATAAAATCACCAAAAAATTAACTATTGATTTAGCTTTTAGTTGAAAGTTATGCTCTTTTTTTAAACAACTGTTTAATTTCACAAATATCCTGCACAGTTTGACATAGTTGGTAGAGCATTCAACTTGGGATCAGGAGCTGGAACTCACAGATTTGGTATTTGAACTTTTTGTGAACTCCCAAACAGTATATCCATATGCTTTTTCTTCACAAATGCCATTTCTTGGAATTTGTATAATTCAATTGAATTCACAAAGGTCTGCAAAGCACTGCCCAATATCTCTATTCTGTGTATTAATGTAATAAACTAAATTTGTTTATCATTTACCCATGTGTCAAGTTTCTTTTTCTATTGATTACTATTGTTTAACTGGATAGTTCACACAATCCATTCTGGTAGCAATGTAGCATTTATTAATAGCAGCCATTTGAAAATAACTCATTAGCAACAATAGGAGTTAAAATAAATATCCATTTCAATTCCATAAAAGAAAAAAGTCACTGGGTAGAAGGATAAAAAAAAAGTAACACAATGAATTTTGGAGATGATTAGGGAGGCTAATATAAGGTAATACATACTTATATCACACGCTATTCTTAAGTCTGTTTATTAAATATTTTGCAATGCTGCAATTTAACTTCTGCAGCGAATTTTTTTTTAATTGTAGCTCTGCATCATATTTTACCTTCAGCCACATTTTCCCAGTGAAAGCAATCAATATTATATTTCTTTAAAGTTTTTGAAAAATAAACAGGATCTATCTCTCTCATGAAAACTATACTTAAGTTCGCTATAAAATTATTTTTTAGGAAATCTTATTTTCCATTAACTTAATATCTTCATCCTATGCAGATATGATCAATAGTATAACATAACATCACATTCAGCAAATAGAAGAATATTTTGATTGAGCCTACAATCTTCTCATTATATTTTTACAATTATTATCAGTATTCTTATATAAAAATTTTCTGACTACCTTCATATTATTTTGTACTTCTGTACAATAAATTGAAAAAATAATAACTCTACATAAAACTTTTAAATTGCAGTAGTTCTATCTATATGGTAAATACTTTATTTTTTAACTTGTCAAACATGTGTTGCATCTCGATATCTAAAATCAACCTTTCAATTTAAAAATCTACCAATCTATTTAAATGTGCTAACTATTCAAGGTAAAAGTTGTTAAAAAATTTTCTTCTATCAATGACTATTAAAAGATTAGTTTTTTGAAAAGTTATTAACAGACCAAAGTTTTTATAGATTGCATTCAAAATAATAATTACATTCAGTAGATCATTTGTTAATTGTCAATAATAACAATCATAAGGATATTGTAAATAGAAAAACTAAGAAAATGAAGTTATTGTTCTTGCTTTTGAGTTAAATTAAAAACAAAACTACCATACTTGTTAGACATCTGGAGACCTTCTTCATAAAGTTATTTATTAAAAAATGGTGAATACCCCCATAAAAAAAAAGAGAAACAAAGTTGAAATTAGTACATTTTCATTTCAAATGCCTCAAATTTTGCATCAGCAGTAATAACATTTCCAAACATATAATGTGAATAAACTTCAATAATCAATCAACTATTTGAAAGTATAACTATGATAACTTCTGTAATTTTTTTATGCCTCTTATTTTATAAATCTGAGTGATGGAAGCTTTCTTAAAATCAAATAATACAAACTATTGTCCATATGCTATGACATATGAGAAAAAAAAAATTTTTTTTCCAATAATTCAATAAATTTTGAAATAATATATTGCTACATTTAAATTTTTTTCCAGATATTGCAAAATTTTGTTAAGATTACCAAGAATTGTTTTGACTTCACTAAAATTGCATATTTTTTGTCCAAATTTAAATGAGTATTTAGGATGGATACATGATACATCCTTAATAGAGATTCAAAATGTGATAAAAGTGTTCCTTCTACCTGTTTGAAATATCGTTATTCTATAAAGAAATGCCATCCATGGATTTAATAGGATTATGAGATCATTTTTTAAATCACTTGTTTAAATATCTTAATCAAATAAGAGAGTTCCATTCATAGATTTAATAGGATTATGATATTATTATTCAGAGCCATTTGTTACTTTCAGTGCATCATAAAAGATATAGCATGACGAAGATCAGTATATATCTATATTTTCTTTGCACCATTAATCCATTAATCATTTTTAAGCTTTTTTTGTCAGTTGTTGAATTTTTATCTTTAAATTAACCATATTTCTTATAAAATTTTATATTCAATTTATTATTTTGGCAAACAAAAAATATCACATATTTTAGTAGTCATTAAATTATTAGTGATTGCCAGAGAACTGCTCAAGTTTTTTTAGTAGATACAAGAATATAGTTACTTTCATTGGTGACACATTCCATAAAAGAATTCCTTGTTTTTTATAAAATGAAATTCTTAAATATCTAACTTTACAATTTTTAGTTTTTAATAGCTGTTAATCTGTAACAATGATATTAGATACTTTTAAACAATGAAGATCAAATTTCTTACATATGTGATTAGAATAGGACATAATTTTTAATGAAGATATTATTTTCATCTAGAGCATATTATTCTATGGTCTACCCAACAATCTGTTTTGTAAATGTTTGTACAATATAAATATTTACATTCTAATTTCCAACTATAATATAGTCTATAAGGAGGGACCCAAAAATAATCGAAATTTTGTAATAAAAAATTGTGTATTTATTTTTAGGTATTGCAAATTGAATCACTTTAAAAAGTATCATCTATTTAATGCAATTCACAGGTTTAAATCTGTTTGGTCATTTTTCAAAATAGTCCTGAACACTTGCAAAGTAATGTGTTTTAATACCTCCATCATCCATCCCTCTCAGTTCTAAGTCTGGAAAAAAAATTGAGACATTTTTTTCATTCAAGAGATTAAAAAAATTGCATAAAGCAAGTTCAAGAGATATATAAGCTGAATCATGCTGAATTTATTCAAGGCTTTGAGAGATGACACTTTGTTGGGGTAGAGCTTGATCTCTTTTCTTTGCTATAAAATGAGATCTTTACATTTTACCACATCACATAAATGTATCAGAACTTGCAGTTAAAATTCCTGACTATTACAAACTACATTTGGGGGGAAAATGGCATTTTAATTTTAAAAAAGCATTATTTTGACTTTGGACTTACTTCACTTGTGACACTTTTTAGCAGTATCGTAGATTTAGCATTTCAATTAAACCATTCATAAACTTGTGTTTTTATGAAATCAGCTTTCTTATAATCTGTTTCAGGCATTATAAATTTTTTTCTTGCCATTTTCTGTAAACGAAAACAGAATTTTAACATTGTTGGAACATTTCAGCTATTTATTAAAAAAATTGACAAATACACAAAGCGTACTTTACAAAAAAAAAGTGCTACCTGGCCCGCAATTTCACACAGTGATGTTATTTGGCAGATTGATGTAGAAGGGTTTCTGCAATAAGTATGTAACAGCAAAAGTATATATGACAACAGGTGTGCAAACTAGATAACAATTCTGGTTATTTTTGAATCCCCCTTGTAATAGATATTGTTTTGATTGTGGATACATTTTCAAGTATGATTTTTCTGTATAAACAAAATGTTCATAATAATCTGTATAATGAAAATGTTTAAAATAGCAGCCATTTGTGCTTATAGCACTGATGCCATATTTCCAATAACCTTGCAACCAAAGTTTTCTTCTTTTTTTTCTGATATGTACATTAAAGGTTTCAAGAAATAATTCCCAGCAAAAATATATAGCTTTATTTCTCAAAATCTCTGAATTCAGCATTGAAGCATTAACACTGATAAATTGAGCACAGGTATTGTTATACAAACCAAGTTTTTATATAATCTTTTATTGATATATTTAGAAATGTTAATAGATTTAATAGCTAATCAAATATTCAAGGATCTGAATTTCCAAAAAAAAACTTGTATCCTTCTATCCATTCATTTACACTTCATTTTTCTGGAAGATAAGTTAGCTAAGAATAATTATAACAATTTTCAATCTTGACAGTTTTATGACCATTGTTATTCTCTTTTCAGAATTTGAAGGGTTTCAACCAAATTAACTTTGTACATTCCAGTATATTTATTTAGAGAAAAAAAATTTAAATCAAAAGTCTAATTTTTTTCACTACCATTGTATTCTGTTTTACCATCATTAATACTATTGATATTACTATTATTTATAGCAGACTAATTCGCCAGACATGATAATCTAGCCAGATTATACAAATCAAACCATTTTAAAATTTTTTACTTGATTTATTTTTATGGCAATCAAGAGAATCCCTAAATAGAACTGCTTAATATATAATTTGTTTTGAGTTGAAACTTCTGTCTCTAATCCAGTTACAAATCTTAATATTGTACTGTTGTCTGAAAAATTAGAACTTCATGCAAACAGTAGTTTTTAATTTTGTTATGAATAGTCTTATCATAAGAACATCTAAGAATGTTTTTCTTGTTCTAATTCTATTGTGAGTTGAATTGAAGGAGATATATTGATTATGTCCAAATATGACATTGTTTGTCTCACATACCTATACAAAAATTATATCACTGATATATATAAATACACATGTAACTAATCAGAAATGACAATGATGAATTCATAGACATTCTTTGATTTTGTTAGAATAATTCCATATTGAAATGAAAGAATATTGTTATTATGCAGAATGTTAAAAATTTTGTTATAGTATCAGTAGGAAAAGTACTGATTTTCAGGTTGTCAGTTAATTTTTTTCTTACATAAGACAATGAATAATATTTACTAAGGCAATAAGATCCCTACCTTCACATTTTTAACTGCACAAGCTTTAGGTTTATTGCCTTAGTAAATATTACTTACGTAATCGTAATCAATGTGCATTAAATAAATTTATAATTACAAGACAGTGAATGATTCATGACTATTTGTGAACAAACTTTTCACATCAAAACTTACTAAAACGTAAGTTCCTGACAAAAAAAATTGTGTCTTATTAATAAATGGAAGAATAAACTTATGTTATGAAAGTGGCATTTCACTTATAATTATAAGTTGAATTATTTCCACCACCTAGTTAAAGTTTTAAATGTTTTCAAAAAAAATTAAAACTTTATTTATACTTTTCGATGTATTCAGCTTTTTGTGATAGCACACATTAATGTAGAACACATTGTTGCAAATATTTTTTTCTTTTCATTAGATATTGCTAACCAGACTATTGACAGTTTTAGCATAAAATTTGAACTAGTGACTTTTTCCTCATGAATATTGAATTTATGGTGATACTCTTGTATATAGATTGTTTTGTCAAAAAAAAAAAAAAACAATAATCATTAAAAAAAATTCATATACCTATTTACAAAATTCTTCTGATTTTCTTTTTGTTATATATGGGAAGGGTTTTGCTAATTATAATGAAGTATGTGTAATATAATACAAATAAAAAAGTGACAAATATTAATGGATTTCACCAGAGACAAGGAAATTAGCTGCATAAGAAATGTAATTCTTAATATAAAGGAAGTAATCAGAATAAGTGACTGATTTCACAAAAGTCTGATTGTCTCCTGAATCTAAAGGAAGAATTTAAATATGTTAGCAGGGTTAACCAGAGAAAATATATAGGTGTATGGTACAGTATGAAGTGGTAAGAAGCCAGAAGAAGGCTATATACATTGTCCAACCCAAAGAAAGAAGTATACAAGTAGTAACCATAGCACGTGTCAATATAAGAATGATCAGCACAGAAGCAAGTCTATAAATGCACAAAACCATCATTGATAACATCAAGCAATATGCTGGAAGGGACAACACAAGTTTACAAGCCTTATAGAAAGGAGTAAGGTAATAATCGTACATGTTTAATTTTAGGTAATAGTCAATTTTAGTCAAATCAGTGGAGACATTGATGGAGCTGATCACTGTACAGATGCTAGAGAATAGATGATCATATCACATAATGAGAGAAATGTCTGGAGTCTATTAGCTTATCAGAGAACTGATGGAGTTTAAGCCATCCACATAACTGGAGTAATACAGAAGTGAGCAAGCAAGCACTAGACAGAGATCTAGTCCAGATCAGATGTTCTAGACATTCACTGTTGTGTAATCCAGAACCTGAAGACAACAGCAGCAGAGTCAAGAACACTGACTATATTACATATATTAATGTAACTACTTATGGATAATAAATCATGAAATGTACTATAAGCATTTGTATTTATAGATAATCACAACTGCATCGAAGTTTAGAACACAATACTTTGTAAGACAAAGTTAATAAGTGGTTGCATAGATTATACTCATCCTGCTAGATTGATCAAAGGAACAGTTTCTCTATTTTTCTTTTTTGACGTATTCTTCTGTACCCAATATTTTTGCATTTTGCTAATCATAGATTTATTTGTATGTGCATGGTATGTTACTTTAGAGAACATCTACTTTTTATTTATCCTATTATTTTGTATTCTTTTAATCATATTTCACTAAAAAGGCTAATTTTACTGATATGCCTTTCCACATTTCAAGTTTAGTAAAAGTTGTTCTACTTACAATTTTGTCTGAATATTCTGCATATATATATTTAGGTTACTGTATTTATTAATATATATATATATATATATACACACACACACAATACTACTTATCATTTTTTCTTTTTCTTTTACATCTTTTTCATTGCCTATTTAAGGCTTTTTTAGTTTGTTATATGTTGGAATTTTTTTTTTTGCAATTTATTAGCTTTTAAACAAACTTCTTTTGCTCTTTGTCATAATGATAATATAATTTCACTTTTCATGTCTATCATTTCTATAAGTGGTGATTTTAGTTAGTTACATGGTAGTCTTGTCAAAAAACATCTAAAAATGTCATTTTTGTTTTTATTCTGATTTTATTGTGAATATAATTGAAAGAGATATGTTGTTGTGTGTTCATAATGTTTGTAATAGTACATTACAATGTGGCCAAACAACAAATCTAGCATCAACATAGAGAAGTCAGAGTTTAAAAAAGTGGAAAGCAGTATTTATTCCAATAGCTCTTCTATTTAAATGTTGCTAATCAGCAATGACAATAATGAATCCTTAGCCATACCCTGACATTGTTGAAACATTCAATGTTATATAGATAGTATATTGTTTTGTATATGCATACTAATTAAGTGTTCCATTTATTCTATCAATTGAAAATTATTTTGATTTGTAATCTATTATCATCATTTAATCTTTTTCTTACAATGGCCAATGCTTCGTCACTGTGAATATTTGTGAATAAATATTCCACATCAAAGCTAATTAAGACTATTCTTTTTATTTCCATATTCTTGATTAACTCTATAAAGTGTTTAAAATCCCTGACAAAGAATTGTATCTTATATATGAAAGAACTGAGAACTTTAAAAGGAAATCTTGACAAATTTTGATTTGATGAATTTTTAGAACTAATAATAGATCTTAATCAACATGGTTCTTATGTTTTTTAAGTAGGCCATAGGAATGAGAAATTTTATTGAAATATTTTTAATTTAGATTTTTCAAAGTCATTGAAGTATCTATAAATGTTTTCTCTGTAATGCTTGTAGCTTTGTTTCTCTTAGCTGGAATAGGTTTTTTTTTTGGCGATTTTTGTCTTGCTGTGAGAAGTTCTTATTTTGTTGTCATAATTAGTAATATCCATTACAAATGAGTGTTACATTTGTTAACCAGGAAAATAATTATAGATTTATCTAATTTGTCACTTAATGCAATAATTAAAAACCTTAATTCCAAATATCTAATTGGTGCTGAAGCTTCTATTCTGGGACAAAAAATTAAACTTTGCCATCACCTTTATTAGATGTAATGGTAGCAATAAGAGAAAGACTTTCAAAATTTTTTTTTAAAAAAAAAGCAGAATTATATTGAAAGATAAAAAAACATTTGAGAGATACCAGCAATTAAATTGAATATTATATATTTATATCAAGGAAATTATTAAATCTCTCAAATTAGACAAAGGTAATACTACAGCTAAAATGGATATTATTGATTACGAGAACAAAATATTTCACAACAGAACAATACAAAAAGGTGGCAATGACGTCCTATACCAATGCAGCTATATTTTCATTTCATTACTTGTGAAAAAAATAATAATTAACAACATCTTGAATTAACTCTATAGTTTTCTTTAAATCTATCAGAATCACATTAGCATTACGATTCATTATTTCTAGAAATTCACCATATCAAAATGTATATATTGCATAATCTGTATAAAATATACTATCGTGCCAATTTATTACACATGTTTTACACTCTAAGACTTACATAAATTATAAAAAGGTCTCAACAACTTATAAAATAATACTATATCAATTTCTTATGTCTTGGTATTAAACTGTGAGCATATTCAAATTTCATAACCTTTCTTATCAATTAATTTAGAGTACAATCAGTATTTAAATTAATAGTCATTTTATTTTTAATTAGGATTACTAACCCTTTTTACATATATTTGTTGAACTATAACTTTTTCTACATATGCAGTATTTCAAATAACATTTACAAATTTTCACTTTTTATACTTTACATATTTTATTCAATTATTATCATTTTTACACAAACATATAAGATTCTTTCATAAGCCAGATGTAACAATAGGCCTTTAAACTCTTCATTACTGAATAGTCTATTTGCTATTTACTTATTTTCTTATTTCAATACATAAGTAAAACTTTATTATTTGAAAACAGTTGTATAAGTAATATATTTCTTCCATTTTTATCTTCTTTCCTACAATATTTACTTCACAAATACTGAATTCTTGTAAACCTGTTATTTCAGTCAATTTAACTGTATTACATTTTAGTAAAATCAGATTTATTTTACAGATATTGCATTTCCATGTCACTTATAGCTGTTTTGGGCAGAAAAAAACAGCAATCTTATTTTTAGGTACAGCTTATTAAAAGTTTATAATAAATGTATTATTTAGTAGGTGTGGTGTAAGCATAATTATTGTTGAATTTTAAGAACATTTTTTGTTGTCCAAAATACATAAATTTTAAATGGTTTACATACATATAGCAGTCATTCATAAACAGAGTACAACTATTCCAATTCCAAGAAGAAAAAAACTGCTCTAGAAATGCGTTTGTAATGACTATACAAATTAATCTGCAAAACAAACATGCCAGTCCATTTTTCTCTTTGATATTTTACAATGTTGTCTTTTAATTTTTTCAGCAGAAAACTTTTCTTTTTGAAAAACTTCAATATCATGTTTAATTGTAGCTTTCCAATGTTCTATTTTCATCCATATCTTCTTACTGGAAACAATCAACCTTGTACCTTTTTAGAATGTCTTTGAGAAAACCTTATAATGTAAAAGTCTATCCTTCATTTGAAAACCATGATCACATTCATGATAAAACATCATTTTAGGAAGTCTTAGCATTGTTCATTTGTTTTACATGTCCAAATCAACAAAAGTTGTAGATCATATTGGTTTTATAATCTTGCCATTGTATTTTTAAAATTTTATAGAGCATTCTTAAATAAAACTTCTCTAATACCTTTACATTGTGCTGATAGGTTATTAAAATCTTACTTCCACACAATGAATTAGGCAAAATAAACAGCTCTATATACAACTAATTTATTTATAAAAGTTATTTCCTTGTGATGAAATACTCTGTATTTTAACTTGTCAAAAGTAGCAGCAGCACATTGAAGACTGTGTTGCATCTCAACATTTAAGCCCACCTGTATACTTATAAAACTATCAAAAGTTTTTAATTGATTTATGTTCTCGAGCTGATAACTATCCAAACTAGTGGTTGAGAATTTTTCTCCCATCATGGGCTGATAAAGAATTTAAATTTTGGACATTAGTTATTAAAGTGAAGTTTTCATATGTTGCTTTCCAAACATTAACTGTATGCTGTAATTGTTTTTTGAACTGGAAAAAATAGCACAATCATTTAGCATACAGTAAATACAAATTTTAAGAAGACAAGACATTTGCTTTTAATTGATTCAAATTAAAAATTCCACCATCATTCTGAATCACATCTTGATCTCTGTGATACTGAAAACAATGTGAGAGTAAATCTTTGTTTAATACCGGTTTTCATTTCAAATATCTCAGATTTTCTACCTGCAGTAAAAACATTTCCTCTCATTCCATCAGATAGAAGCTGTAAAATATGAATAAACTACAATGGACAAATAACTAATTTTAACAATGCCATAGATCTATTCAATTAATCTAGTGAAATACCTTAATCAAATCAATAAAACAAATATAAAAATCACTTGTTTTACACACTTTTCATTCATTGGTTGAAAGTGCCTTTGCTGTAAAAGATAATAATAATATTCCATGATAATTACTGCAATCATATCTATTATCTTTGATTTTAAAAATTAGAACAATAAAAGCATACTTAAGAATAAGTGAAAACTTCCTGGGTCCATATCTTTCTAAAAAAAAAACCCAGTACAATATTTTGGAAGCTAATATAAAACCATATTTTAAAATTTCTTTAGGTATTTCATCAAGACATACAAAAATTCCATTTTTAAGATTACAAAGAACTGTTTTGATTTCACTAAGCTGGATATCTTTATCCAAATATAAATTAGATACATCATTAAAAGTCTTCATCTCAATTCTTTTACCTTTATTCAAATGCTCAAAATAGTCCATCTATTCAAAGTATCAATGTTATCATATAAGAAAGTAATTGCCAGATTTAAAAGAATTATGATATCATTTCTCAGGTTCATATATTGTTCTTTCTGTCAAAAAATAGTGAATGTATTTTCTTTATAATTTTAATTTATCAATCATTTTAAAGCCTTCTTGGTAATTGTTGAATTTCTTCCTTTAAATCTCTATGTATTTGTTATGAGCTCCTTATTTGATTTATTATACTGCCAAACAGAAAGTGTGATATGCTTCTTTTAAATCAAATCACTAATAACAAGATCGCTATAAAGCCAATCATGATTTTTTTTTATAAATCCAAGAATAAATTTACTTATAACCATAACCCATATTTTTTAGAGAATTCCGTATCTGTGATATGACGACCTTTAAAGTTCAAATTAGCAATTAAATGCCTAATATCTGTTGAAATGTAGTGAGTATAGTAGGTACTTCTAAAGAAAAATATCAACTTTCTTGTGAATATGATTGGAATAAAGTCTATGTTTTACTGCCATTACCACTTCAATTTTGGAGCATACTAATCTATGATCTATCCAACTTCTCTTGTATTTCAATTCATAACTATAACATAATTTGTTAAATGCTACTATTTTGACAGTGGATGCATCCATGATCTCTTATAGCAATTTTTCTGTCTAAACGAAGTGTTTGTAATAAATATTCAATCCATGGATCATACAAAAATTTAATAACAGGCCATTTGAATTTATAACACAGTCGTTATTTCCAACAATTTTTAGTGATTCTATTATTTGTATCAACACATGCATTAATGACTCCAATAAGAAAATTTAGATCTTTTAACTGTACTTCTATAATAATGTTATCTTGCAAGCAGTAAACATTTTCTTTTTCTGATACAAGATTTTGGAGCATAAGTACTAATAAAATGGACACTGGTATTATTGCACAAGGCAAGTTTTAATGTCATTAATTTTTACTGATATGAGGAAGTCTAAGAAGATAGTAAATTATACTTTACAGAAAATCCAACATAGGCAAGTTCAAATTTGATTTTTGATTAGGGTTGTGGAGATTATATTTTAGCCAATGTTTTGAAATTTGTGGAGCTAATCATAGATTTATCCAATTGTAATTGAATCAATTCCTATAAAAAATTGCAGTATTCAAAATTCCTGTGCCGACTGCGCCAATAGCTTTCAGATTCTATTCCTGTCGTTACTGCGCCAATATCTTTCAGATTCTATTCCTGTCGTTACTGCACCAATATGCTGTGTCTTATGACCAGCAAAAATAAATGAACAAAGGCAGAATTGAGATGGTAAGATTATAGTTTAATACGAATAATTTTAATTATACACATCGCCTACTATAAGGCATAATAATATAATAAAAGGTCATGGTGACCTGCATATAATTACCTAATCCTGCTTTGGACTTACAGAGGCAGGAGTCTCTGACTTACAATTAAAACTCAGAACATACTCAGATCAATTAGATCAGATTATGGGGGGTTATATACCTCTCAAGACTTCTGGAGTCTTTTACATTCCTAACTATATATGGTGTTTTCACTTACGTTTTCACATACACATAGTATTTTCACATTTCTCACCATATATGGTATTTTACATAGTTTTCTGACCCTATAAGGTCAGCTGGGCTTTCTATTATTATACAACTTTCTATGATTTAACAACATTGCAATTTTACACAATCGTTATTCTTAATTACTATAGTTATTTTACATATTTATTATACATTACAGTTATTACTTTTATTCTACATTTATACAATTATTATTATTGTTTTATATATTCGTTATATTTATACAATTATTATTATTTACATATTCATTATACATTATATGTGTTTATACCTTGACCTTGAATACTGCAAAAATGTTATTAACTGGGTTTCTTTTACTGATTAATCTGCTCTTACAAAAAAATTTGTATTCAGACACATTCTATTAAAGTGCATTCCTGTGGATAACAAGTTTCACTAAAAGCAATTATTTTTCAAATCTCCACAACTACTTCACCACTAGTGCTGTCTTCTACTCTGCACTTGAAGAGTTTATTCAAATATATTTAAGTTCGTACATTCCACGTACCTATACTTTAGAATAAAATTAGATTTATAAAACTTAATGTTTAGTATTTCTATGGTCTCCTGCTTTATTAGACTATAGATATACTTGCTATATTGTCTTTTAAACATTAGCACGAATATTTAAAATCTGCATTCTCTATATATATTTATAAAAATAGTACCACACATCATAGTACATATAAGATACAGAAGCAACGAAACAACTGTTAATTTTTTAGTATGTATATCTATGAATCTTTAAGAAGTATGACTTACACATTCTTTTATCGTTTTTTTTTTTTTTTTTTTGGCATTTAGAAACATTTTTTAAGACAGAAAAATCTTGGCGACAATCTTTTTTTTTTAAAAAAAAGCCCCCAACTAAATCGTCATACTAAATATTTTTTACTTTAAAGAGTGATACAATTACAATAACATAATATTCAAAAAGAGAAGTACTTAAATATATTAATTTGCGTCGAACAGATATTATAGCTACACTTTATTTTCTACGTTCAGTAGATCAATGCAAATAGTTACGACTAAAATAACTGTTATAGTAAACTGCACTTCAGAGGCCTCTATGCTAAAGCTAATTCATTTTACAAACAAAATACAGTAGTATTTTGCTTCAATTTAGCATTTTAAAACTGGCATTCATTTTATTTTATTTATAAATGCCTAAAAAAAAAAAAAAATTATAATAGAAATTTAAAAAATTATTATTATGACAATAAATAGTACAATATTTTCCCAATACTGCATAACAATACTTTTAGCAAAAAGTAAATACCTTTAATTAGAATGTCACGCGGAAACGAGTTTTTATTTACTGCTGGGCGTATATTATTTATTTATTTTTCGTTGTGATGATTTCTTCTTTTGACTTTTGACCCTTTTTTAAAAAAAGATGTTTTTATAGGTATCAGTTTCGCGAAATTTTTTTGGATAAATGGTAAGAATCAATTTATTGTGTTGTAAAATTTTATGTCTTTTGCTTAAATAATTTCACGATATACTGTATATATTTTAAAATAGTGTGGAGTAATTTATAATAATTAAGTGATAGGTATATACTTTATAGATTTTTTTTTTCTTTAACAAAAGTATATTCAATTAAAAGTTGCATTTTTTTTTATTTATTAAAATGTAAATCTATATTTTTTTATTATTGCAAATTCGTTATTTACGCTATTTTTGACATTTTTTTTTAAGGTAGTAAGTTCATTCATGTTATATATAAACTTCCTTACAGTGCTAATTTGATTTCTTTCAAAGATATCCTTTTTATTATAATTTTAATGAATAGTCTAACTGCCATTCCTTTATTCTTTATTACTGCAAATATTTACCTATATTAGACAGTCGTCATCAGTTGTAATTTTTTGGAATGGTTTCATACAACCTTATAGCTTATCTATTTGTATCAACAAGTTAGATCATTTGAAATTTTTAGAATTGATAAAGTGTCTTAACTAAGCCCCATCATGTTCTCTTATGCAATCCAAATATCTGCAAATTGAGTGTATCAAATAGGTTCAGACTATCAATTCATTGCATTACTTAGTGTTTAATGACTAGTTAATGTGTTGCTTAGTCCTTGTTACACTTTTCATCAATATTTGATTGACAGATACAAGACTGATCAACAGTCACTGGTCAAATTAGTCTGTTTTCTATTTGAATGATTACTAACAAATAAATTATTTTGTTTTCATATGTAGATAAGATTTAGCAAATAAAAATCTCAAAAAATATGTTTGAATATTTAAGAATTCAAAGCAAGTCATTTACTTGGATTTAAAATCATAGTTTTTCAAGGTAAATAATTATGATTAGTAATTTTTACTACAATTCTATATTGTGGGTAGATATTTTACTTATAAACAAATTAAAGATGTAAATGTGATTGTGAAATACAATTCATAAACTATACAAAAACTTAGCTCACAGTTATCAGTGCTTAATATAAATAAACTCTAGCCACTTGATGAGCTGCAAAACTATTCAACCTTGAGTGAAAAAATAAAATATCCACATTTATTTTTGAATTTATAAATACAAGAGTGTTATAAATAAAATGAAGAAAAGTATATATTTTGCAACTAAGTAATTTTTTTTAGCAAAACAATATCATTTATTTAACAAATAAATATAACAATGTAATGTACAAAGAAATGCTAATCCTCATGAAAAAATTGCGGTTTTATAGAATTGATAATGCCAGAATTTATGATACAAATAAATAAAATGAAGAAAATATATTTTGCAACAACAAAAAAGTGTATTAAAGTAAAATAAAGCAAGACCACACACAGAATGCGTATTAAATAAAAACAAAATATGTATTAGAAAAATTAAAAATTAGTCCAGTCCATGCATAAAGTATGTATTAAATAAAACAGAACAAAGCATAGTCTATCCACAAAATGCAACAAAATAAAAACAAAAGTAAATGGGTATTCAATAAAATAAAGCAAAAGATAATCAAAGTAGAAAATATACATTAATAAAAGAAAGCAAAAGATAATCCCCAGTGATAGGTGTTTTAAGTTAGATCAATTCCTTATCAAATCAAATACTAAAATGAGAACCAAAAGCAAATTCATAAGAAATGAAATTGCAAAAAATGAAATCATTCATGGCAGCAAACCTACCAAATAAAAGCAGGAAATTGAATTATATGTTAGCAAATAAAAAACAAAAAAGAAAACATTTCTAATGTCATTCAAGATACAACAAAAAAGGTATCAATTAATATTTTTTGGTCAACATTTAATAAGACAATTAATAGTGGCTGTATGAAAAATAGTGACACTGTCTCATGATAAAGTGAACATAATAGTCTAATTTCACAATATTCAATATTATAATCTCACCCATTGACATAATATTAATATTATGCCAATGGATGAGATTATAATAATGAAGTGTTAAAATTAGAAATGATTGCAATTTAAAAAGTGAACTTTTGACCTATTTGTATTTTGTGATATATACATTTTTCAATATTTCCCAATTGCTTTTTGATTCACACCTGTCTTTGATTTAATAAGGAATTACTTCTGCTTAAAATATCTAGCAATGTGGACTATCTTTTACATTATTTATTCAAGATATTTTGTGTATCTTTTGCTTTCTTTTATTTAATACACCTTTTTTTTATTACAAAATATATTTTCTTCATTTTATTAAAAATAAACTTGTATCTATAAAAAAAAAAAAGAAGTCAGATGTCACATGATCTAATTTAAACAAGCTTGCATTACTTATATAAGACTATAACCTTAGTACATGCATCTTGTGTGCTTAATTTTACTACAAGAGAGATCTCTACAAATCTTAATGCAAGATTCGACTTTATAAAGATAAGAGTGTCCAACTCTTATCTTCAACCTATTTTTCTAATTATATAGGCAAATCTAAAGCATTTTGATTTGGGAGCGTGAAGCTAATAAATTCTTCACCGATTAAGTCCACTATTTTTGTTACACATTAATGTTCACGAAATCTTTTGATTTACAAGTCAGTAATTTAGAAATATTTTGAATCAATTTAAAGTTGTAAATATTAATTCTGATAAGAATTAATATCTACAAGCTTGTATTATAAATGTTATATAAAGACTTCACAAATAAGCTCTTAACAAGCTTTGCAGAATATCCTAACCCTAGATCGGTTACTGCTTCTGGCTTCCTCGGTGAGGTGCTAGAATATTTCTGCCTCTGGCTTCCTCAGAGGTGCTAGCATATTATATGTTTGAATATCCTAGCACCTCACTGAGGAAGCCAGAAGCAGAAACCGTTCTGGGGTTAGGGATATTCTGCAAAGCTTGTTAAGAGCTTATTTGCAAGCTCTTTATATAACATTTGTACCTATAAATTCCAGATATTATAAATTCAGTAATAAATGGTGACATTTACTTTGGATTTACATTTCTATGTATGTTTTATTTGCCATCAGTGCATTTATTTGTTGAATAATTAATATTGTTTTGTTAAGTAAATTACTTCTATTGTAAAAATATATAATTTTCTTGATATTTGTAAATTCAAGAACAAATGTCTATATTTTTTATTATTTTTTCCTTCAGTGAATGTTGAATAGTAAACCATTCTATCAAGCAATGTAGAGGGTACATACAACCAATTATCTTTTATAATTAAAATAAAAATAACTTTGAATGCAAATAATTATAAAGATAAGCACATGGATTTATAAATAAATCATTATTGTAATATTTAAATTCTTAAATTTTCAGATTTGAGCATTTTAAATTTGACATTTTTGCAAATGTAACATTTTTTTTTTTTTAGCAATACTCAGCGAATTTACTGAAATATAAGCCAAAAAAGTCTGATTAAAATATTATTTTCAAATATATATGAATGATTTTATATATTTCTATTTATCCCCTCCCCCAATCCCCAATGAAAAGACTCAAAATTAAAACTTTTTAAAGGTTACATGAAAAGCTAATTATGATACTTCTGACAATGCTCCTAGTATAATTTAAATGTTTATCATTCACAAAAAATACAAATAAAGAAAGAAGAACTAATTATGTCTATAAAATTATTTATATTTAAATAATATATGTTATACAAAGTCAAGATATTAACACCCTTTTTTAAAAAAAGTAAATGTCTTTTTTTAAATATACTTTATTTGATTACTTATTAATATTTGTACACAACTATTATTATTATTATTATTTTATAAACTCTTGCCATGAAGCTTCATATTATTTTTTACAGTTTTACAACAGTCTTTAATTCTTGTTAGCCTTAACTAAATTCCAACCATGATAATTAGTTTCAAGGCAAAATTCTTCACACAGTAGTGCCACCCTATGCCAACCAGAATAATCAATGGATACCAGAAGGCTTGTGCATAAAATCTCTATCTAGTGCCTACTCATCAAATATCCCCAGACTAGTTTCTGGCTTGTGGCCTTTGTCAGTGAGGAGCCTTGGATATGAGAAAACTGCACCTAGATCTTAGGATCTAATGCAACCCTTCAGGGATTTTATGCACAAGTCTTCTGGAATCCATTGATTACTCTGGTCAGCACAGGGTGGCACTACTGTATGGAGAGAGTTTTGCCTTGTTTAATAACAATTATGTGCTAATATAAGAGATGGTGATCATGTGATGTTTAATAATTAGCTTCCAGTATAACTTTTATCGTATCCTATTACTAAATAACTGTCAAACAATTATTTAAAAAAAACACTGGCACAATATCCTATTAAACACTTTCTCTAGACTCATATCAGCATGTCCTATATTCAAATCAAGTATACATACTTTTTTATCAGATACTTATATAAATATATGTATTATCTTAAGAAGGAGTATAGTTATTGTACAATAAACCTAGATGAAAATTATTGTCCCTAATGAAATAGACACCCTTGAAAATGACTGTTTGGACTTTTTTTTTTATATAGCCTGCAGAAAGATAATTTTGTAAATTGTAAAAGAAGTACTGTTTATGAAACCAGATTATAAGATACTGATTAGTTAGTCAAAGCAATTTCTATTAATTTTTTTTAAAAATAAAAAAAAACCAAAAATAACTTTTGACTCAGTGAGGACAACGTATTTGTCAACCCACCCACCCTCCACTCCCCCTCCCCTCCAAACAAAAATAAGATGAAAACTTTCAACTTTTTCAACTTGGTGGGTTTTTTTTTTTTGTACTGATTTATGTCTTAGAATCACAACCTTTAGTTTTGGAAATGTGCGAATTGCCAAATCCTATTCGGCCTTACCCTTTGCCAATGTTTTGCACATTCCAAGTTGTGTAGCAAAGGGTGGGGATGGTGTGACAATTCTTAGTGAGTCACACTGAATAATTTAAATAGAAATGAAATTATTCTGCTATGGAGATTTCAAAAGTTGTGGCCACTTGAAATCCAGACACTGTCAGATGATATGGTAGCCAACTGTGAATTGTGTGAATTCACATAAAGTGTCACAAAACACAAAACAGGCCATAATATTTCTGTGCAGCACCATTAAGTGGCCTGCAATGGCTAAGATAAACATAACTGTTTTCTTAGTCGTAGGTCTAGGCCACATGAACGGCATTTGTAGATATTCTTGGCTAGCCAGAATGCCATCAAGTGGCCAAGCCTGGCTAAGTAATTAATGCCTGCTAATGTTTTCAACAAATTGATTGCTTAATAATTCTTCATAATAATAATTTTTGTTTTTTCTTGCCAATGGTTTGTTAAGCTTTTTATTATTTTATTAAATATTTTTCTTCATAACAATTTTCCTATGCTTACACAAGTTGTTAAAACAGTAGCAAACTTTTCATACAGTAAGGCCACTCAGTGCAAACCTTAGTAATCAATGGTTGCAAGAAAGTTTGTGCATAAAATTCCAATCTAGTGCCTACTCATCTAATATCCCCAGACTGGTTGCAATGAATCCCAAGATCTAGGTGCAGTGCTCTCAGATCCAAGGCTCCTCATTGATGAAAGCCGCAAACTAGAAACTAATTTGGGAATATTGAATGAATAGGCATTAGATAGTGATTTTATGCACAAATCTTCTTATATCCATTGATTACTAAGGCTTGCACTGGGTGGCACTACTGTTTGAGAATTTGCTACTATTATAACAAACCTTCAATCAATGGCTTCACTTAATAGTTTTTTTTATTATTCTATTTACAATTTTTTTTTTTTATATTATTACAGGTAAAAAAAATAAAAATTCAAGCAAAGAAATGGTTTAACAACCATATTTATTTATGTTACATTTTTTGACTGAGTTTATATATTTAGGTTTAGGGTGATGGGTGCATGAACTTTTTAAATTGTCTATTCTACAAATGAAAAGTATCCTTAGCTTTAATAGCTTTAAACAACAATGTTGAACTTTATGTGCCTTTTAATTTAAGAATTCAAAAATATATATTATTTTGCTTTTAAAAAGTTTTAATTTAATTTTATCTATAAAAATGTGACTTCATTTTAGTGGGATATAATAACTTTTTTTTTAACTAAATGTTTTGATAAATGAATTTTTTTATAATATGCTTTAATAATTATGAATCTATTTTATAAATTATGATTATTTATCCTAAATTTGATTTCAAATATAAATTTTTATAGTATTCAATGTTAGATTAGATATCCACCATATTTAATGCCATCTTTTAATATTTAAGCGTTAACTAAAATATTTTTTTGAATTAGTAATATAAAATTGCATTATAAATATTTTTTTATTATTAAATTGAAAATATAAAGAAATTAAATGGTGTCAGTACTATAATTATATTAACTGTTTTTGTACATATATTTTAAAATAAAACTCTTATCTAACTATCATTTTAATAAACAACAATTGACAACTTTTGTATTATGCCTTGAGTTAAATAAACTTCTTTTTTCTATACTTTTATGTTTGATTGCTCTGGAATATTAAACAAATATTATATTTGTCGACCTTGAATGAAACGTCAATAATAATAAAAAAATAATAACAATACTAAGACTAATTCTTTAAAAGAGATTCTTCAAAATGGACACTGAAATCAAATATACATCTATATGTAATACAATTTAGTTCGTATCCACCTACATATTTTATTTTTTACACTCCTCGGCAAGTTTATTATGAAGCAGTTCTAATTGTCATGATTATTTGAATTTAAAATGATTACCAAAATAATTGTTTGGGAATTATGATAAAAATTATATTCTTCAATTCTAAAATATGCCTTTAAATGAATTATTTTACCAAAGTTAGAATTTGTCAAAAGAAATTGTATTTTAATCTCTATTCAAGAATCTATTTCTAATAATTCAGATATTTATTAAGTTAAAAAAAATCAATTATTTAAATATTAAAATATATTGTTTTGTTACATTTTCATTTATCATTGTCAAACTTCCTCCCTTCACAACTTTGATGCCATCCATTTCAGATAAATACAATAATGATTATTACTAATCATTATCGAAACTAGAGATTATCTCTAGCACAGATATAAACGTTAAACCTCAGTTAAAGATTAATATATCTGGTTTTTTATTTATTTTACACACACAGAGTTATTAACCTTTTTTAACTTTTGTAAGAGCCACTATTCCAAATTTCATTTCTGTATCTATATGTACACAGAGGATAACAGATTCGGGAAGGTTCAAGCACAGAAATAATAATAGTACACAATATTCTTTAAAATATAGTTTTTAATATAAGATATAATAGCAAACAGTATCACCATGTATTAAAAAACTTTCATACATTTGAAAGTATATATGGAAAATTTTTGTATTTCATCATAACAAAAACCAAATTCTGATATATGCCATATTTTGAATGGAATTTTTTTTTTACTATTAATCAGTTTTTGTATTTTCAATATCATCAGTAAAAATTATCAAAATTCTAAAATACATGATTAAAATAAGTAGGAGAAAAAAACTTTATTAAAAATTTGAAGAGATGATGATTGTGATATCATTACTTCTGAAGACTTCTATAGTAACAGATAGATATAGTGTGTCTTCACTTAGCCTAAGTCTGATAAGTTTGCCAGCAGAAATAAGATATCAAGATGCACAATTAAAAAAATCAACTATATTTTATATGTAAATTGTTATACAGGCTGGTCTCTTTGAATGGGGGTTGATAATATTGCTAAATGTCTTATAATAGAGGCACTCAATCTTTTGGATTCCACGTATCATCCAAGGAATATAAAAAAAAAATTGTATTACCATCCTTTATAAAAATAATTTGGCCTCAAAATAAAATATAGGTAGTCAACTAAAATAATAAAAGTTAAATTTATAATTTATTTAGAAGCAAAATATCTTTTATTATTATTAGCATTTCCAAAATTACCATGTAAAAAAGCAATCAAAATATTATAAAAGATGTTTTAATTAAAATCAATGAGAACCTTGAGCTTTTCAAGCACTTGTATTAGTTCCACATATAACATATTCTAAGCTGATATATAAAGACAGCATGAAAACCATTGCACTAGTAATTATCCATTAAAATGGTGGATGACCTAAATTTCAGTATGCCTGGATATTTATGTCTATGATAAAGAGCAGAAAAAAACAGTAATCAATATAAGAGGTATATTTCTGTTTTTTTTTTCAATACACTATTTGAAAAAACTATTTAAATATAATTTTTCAAAGAACAGTTTATCTTTTATATGCCATCTGTAAGTTCATTATGTACCACCAGTAATTTGCATACCATGTGTTGAAAATCACTGCCTTACAGCAATCTTAGCTGGATGTGTTTCACAAATTCTTTTTAGATTTTATCATGAATTGAACACTCATTACCTTGAAGATTATTTCTGGTTATGCTCTTTCTTCTTAAGAATGATTACCCGAAGGATCAAGCATAATATGACCAATATGATAATATGAAGATTAATTTCAATAGCTTGGATATTTATGACAGGCATCAGTATAATAGTTCTTGGATATAGAAAATAACATTTTTCTATTAATCTCATTATCTAACTGATAAATTAAATTCAAAGAAGTGTTCTTCAATCTTATCTTTTAAGTCAGTAGATATTATAGACTAGTATGCCTAATGTCTTTTAAGATCTTTTATTGAAAACTGCTTCATCTGAAAGATTTAGTTCTGTTTTTCGTTTGATGTTATAAACACATGATTGTGAATTTAGTAATTTGTGAGGGTTTATAAAAAATTCTCAGATTTTGAATGTGTTCTAGAAAGTCTTATCATTATTTTATGATCCAGAAGCTAATTGATTAGCAGCATTGATATATCAAAGTTATATACTATATTATACACCAGCCATTGTCTCATTTGAGTTGATACGAAGAGTTATTGTAATTAAATTACATACTTAAAAATCTTTATAAATAATGCTAGTCAAAATTTAGAATTAATATATTCTCATAACCATGCTTAGTTAATTCAATTGGCTTCATGCGAAGAACTTGATCTAGATGTTTATATGTATAGTTACATATATACTATGATTAATCTTGCTTAATTTTCTGATTAAATTATACATCAAATACAGTTTTTGCTTGATTGTTTGAACAAATTATAATTTTAAAATAATGAATTTTAATTATCATTGCCTTTTCTCTCTACTATAATATTATTTGTTACACTTATTCATATTTCTTGTCATGTTTTTTTTTTCTCCTTCAACTTATTCTACTTATGTTCTTTCATGTCTGATCCAAATATCTGGCTTTAATATTCTATTTACTCTATAATGAAATAATCTATTTGTCTCCTGTCTTTTTTTTGTCTATGTTAAATTATAGTAAATATGAGTAATGATAATAATAATAATCAATTTCTATATTATACTTAATACAAATATATAAATTATGTATTAAATGTTTGTGGGGAAATGCTTGCTATTGTTGTTATTAATTATATTCATTATTTTCTTCATAATAAAAATTTCCAGCTTTATTTTCTCAAAACTTTTATTTCTTCAATGCAATTGGGGTTTTTATATTTAAATTGAAATAAAAGTGTGGGGGATCCAGTCAATTCCTATTTTTTATAACAAGAAATTAACTTAATTAATTTCTGAATCCCCCCCCCCTCCTCACACTTTTATTTCAAGCTAAATATAAGAATCACAATTGTGATTGAAGAAACAGGGGGGTTTTTTAGAGCAAAGCAAATAAGAGCGTTGACTATAAAATATTTTTTATATCTATTATTTTTAAGTTTTAAGCATTCTTATATTTCAAAAACATTTTTAAAAAATCGATTTTTAAAATCAAATATATATATCACTTTTTTTTTTTAATGAAACTTTTACAATTGAAGATTTGTTTTTGTTTGAATTTTAAATTATCAGTAAAATACTTTTTAATCTAATCTTTTTTTAAATATATATATATCTCCTTTTCACATGTATTACTGAAAATGTAGCAATCTGCTTAATATTTGGAAGCAAAGGCACACAGAGTAAAAATTGTTTGCAATATTTTTGTTTATTGAAAAACATTTTTAAAAATCAATTTTAAAATTATCATATACTTTTTAAAAAATGAAACTTTTATGTTCAAGATTTGTTTTTCTTTCAATTGTTAAGATAGTTTTTTTTTTAAAAATATATATAGGTACTAGTCTTATAGCTAAAGATGCCACTCTATAGTGCCGTTTTGGTGCTAAAACACATGAAAATGCCGTTTCTGTGGCCGACACGTTCGAACCCGCATTTTCTATAATACAACTTTTTTGTTGTGCTACAGATTGCAGGCAGCTATGTCGCGTCGCAGTACAGCATGTATGTCGCATCACAACAAATACATTTTCCGAATTTGCACAGTTTATAAAATAGTTACGGCTTGTTGAGAGGGTGTGTTTTTTTTAATTGGATGGAAATGTTGTTTTCATTGGATTTTTTATTATTTTAAAGTATTGAGATGTTCAGATTTGGTAAAGTAATAATTATCAGACTTTTTACACTATACTGTATTGAAGTTTTAATTTGGAAAATATTGACAAGATATATGTGTAAAATGAGTTGGAATTAGGTAACGCTTCAACTAACATACTGTTCATAACATTCCACGAGACAAACAAGATTCTACCGTGTGTATATTTTTGAAGTAAAAAAAAGCAGTAACACAAAAATATCCAGTAAGAAAAGAACAATTTTGCACTGTTTTTTTTTTTTTATAAATTTCATAAAAATCATATATTATAAACATGATTAATAAGTAAAGAAGACATTTTTGTTGTTGTTTAAAAAAGTTTTAATTTCTTTATTTTCTCCGACTATGGTTATACTTTGTTGAATATAGTTTACATTTATTGTTATCATTTATTTTATAGATGCTACTAAAAAAAAATATTTTCAAAAATACGATTTTGCTATTTTTTATTTTAGCATTACAAACAACAGAACACTAAACCTAAACCTAACCCTAAAACTAACCCTAAAGCTAACCCTAAAACTAACCCTAAACCTAACTGTAACCACTTTTACTTTCTGTTGTCATTCTATATGAAGTAAAAATAGCGGTAAAGCCTTAACACCAGTAAAAAAATCTCCGATAGAAAATTGATTTTTCTAATAAAGCAAAATAAAAAGCACGAATCAAATTGTATTTTGTTTATTGTATTTTACATGTATTATTATCATTTAATTTGTATACGTTAATAAAAAATAATATTTAAAAAAGACGATTTTGTTTTGTTTTTATTTTCGCATTACAAAAAAACACATCAAAATGATTAAAATCAATGGCCCATGAATGTTGATATTTTATAGTTTCAGCATGAAAACGGCACCATCGAACGGTGTCTTTATCTATAAGACAAGCACCTATATATATATTGTTCTTCCACACACATTACTAAAAACTTATTGAAGTGATATGAACATACTTGAAATTTGATATTGGAATATTTAAAATTTCATCAACCAACTCTTTTGGATTTAAGAAATTAGAGAAGCTATCTAAAATATTTTAATGCCATATTGCATTGATAGTGATTTGTAAGAAATGTACAAAATTTCAATAAATTATGTTGACTATAAACATATTAATCTCATTTTAAAATTTTATTTTAATGTGAAAGTGTTTATAAGGAAACAAATAATGAACAGAGATTGTAACATAAATAAAATCATTTAAAATGTGGTGAGATCCAAATGATTTAACAATTGGTTCAGTGTACTATTAACAAAAAATTAATTATTTCATACAATTATACATAAAGAATCTTGAAAATATTATATTATTATAAAAAAAATTTAAAAATTTTGTAATATATCTTACAAAAAGAAATAAAAAAACAATTTCAGATATTTCTACATTGCTTCTTGATTGGTATTCTCTTTTGCATTTTTTTTTTTCATTTTTATCTGAGTTTTTATTGTCTGTGTGATTAACTCTTTTTATTATGGGAATGGGATTCTATTTCTTCAGAGGTAGGCTGATTAGACTAACAGAAATTATATTTGATATATTAAAAAGTTAAACAAATTCTTTTACCTGATACATTATGTTCATTTTGAGAAATCTCTTTCTTCTTCTGTAGAAATTATAACCATTGTTGTGACCATATTTTTAGCCTTTTTCAATATTTATAGACTTCATAATTTTGGGATTTGTTTAAAATGTTTTCCACAAAATCTTGGATAACTATTTATATCAATTTCATACTTAAAATTTTCATTACATGCAAGCAATTGTTCTTCAGATGCTTTCCATGGAATGAACTTCTGCAATATTCCAGTAATGTGGTTCCAAAATATTGAGCAGTTCTAATTTATTATTGTCTTGAATTTTATTAAAACCTGTTTTTAAGTGATCATACTCCATTAGACTCTTTTTCAAATTCATTATGATGTTTTCTAAAAGTCTTCGCCAATGAAGTTTGACAAAATGATTTATTACCTTTTTTTTCATATAGATCTTATTCTTTTTCAAGTATTTGAATTGCTTTAATAGATCTTATCATCATCTTTTTTGCTTTTATTATACCTCAATTTCTTGCCTATAGCACATTTGAAAAAAGAAATTTTATTTCAAATATTAATTACTAATGCAAAATCATTCAAAAAATATATATTTATGCACTGCTGAAGAATCACTCAAAACATTTAGGGCTCATCTCAAATTATAAGCAGTCTATTTTGGTCCTAAAATTTTACCAAAATATTTATTATTTCAATACTAAGTCCAATGTGCTTATCAATGGATTAATGAATTGTAGTATGTGTCTTATATTTCATTTATAGAATATTCTAAAACAAGCTGGAAGCACTCAAATGATGCCATGTTATTATGATTGAAAATTGTTTTATAATTCTTGTGCTTACTCCAGATTTTCTTTCAAGTGTAATAATGGTATCAGTGGAGCAAAATCCAATAAAACTTTTTTAAAAAGTAGTTATTAATACATCCAACATTATGTAAACTTTCCCTCACTGAATATCATATTGTTTCTGCATTTTGTTTTTCCCTTTCAATTTAATGCAACAAAAACAATTGATGGTGTAATTGACTCTTCAACTTTTTTTTTTTAAAGTATGACAGGTGTTTTTCAGGATATTGTTAAAGTTTCAGTGATAACATTTTTTTTTTCAATTATTTCATTAAGTATTTTTTTCCTAATGTTTTGCAGTGAAATCTACCATTCCCACAACACTTTCTAAAATCTATTTTATTCTCACATGTAATCTATTTTTAATTTGTAATTCGATTTCATCTTCCATATTGGAAAATAATTTACATATTTTTGTCATTTTAAGCTGTATTAAAGCAACTGTTAAATATTTTTTATTACTTTTCTATAAAATCTTGCTTAAATTGTTTCAAGTTCTCTGTACAAATGTTGTGAGTTTTGATAATAAAAAAAATACTCATTCATTTTCTTCCTTAGAGAAGCTTGATGTTCATTTTTGTTTCCCTGATGATTCAGTTTGCAAGTCTTTCCATTTTTTTTGAAATGAATATAATTATTTATTTTATAAAGTCATTTTTTTGCACAATATTTGCAACCCAATTTTTTGTTTAAAATCATGACATATTTTTCTTTAAAGTGTTTGTATTATTGAAAGACCAGCATTCAGGAAGATGATTTCACTGTTAGAGCTATTAATTTGAGTGATTTTTATCTTTTGAACACATGTTGGAAACAATAAAATCCTATTTGGGGTTTTTAGTTGAAAAATCTATCAAACAATATTGTCTTTTCATTGCTTTATCTTTAAAAATTAGTGGAAAAATGAATTAAAAATAATATTTTATATTATAATATTAAGAGTGCATATAACATTGAAATTAATACTTGCTTGTAAAATTTTCAAATAAAAAAAACACATAATAGGGCTTAATAACTCAAAATACAAACACTATTTTTTTTTAATTAATTTTTTATACAAATCTCACTGTGCAAAAAAAACTCAGTACATAATACAAATAGTGAGATTTGTTGTCACAAAAGTCTATGGCAAAATAATCATACAGAAGGCAGACAAATTGTATAAATATAAAACAGTAAACAAAATAAAATTCAATTTGGTCAGACTAGATGCCAGCAATTAACATCTGCTAACATTTGTTGGTTGTAGTTTTATGGACAAAGATGCTGCTCGATGGCGCCGTTTATGTGCAAAATGATTAAAATCAACCTGGAAATTTTATATTTTATAGTTTTGGCATGATAACGGCGCCATCGAGCAGTGTCTTTGTCCATAAAACTACAACCCATTTGCCAAACTGTAAATGAATTCTGTCTCTATGTCTTTCATCAATAAAGAAAACTATTGCATGTGAGCACTAATTATATGTGTGAGCATTCTCATATAAATTTTTATAGACAAAACTTATACTATGGATGACTAATTAGAATATATATTTGCTTTGTCAATAATAAATGTGAATTTGTTACTATAATAATGAACATATAGGAATAAAAATATATTTCCTAAGAAATGTAAGAATTGTTCTTACACTGATCCTAATCTAAAACAAACTTAAGAGCATGCTCACAATGGTATTTTAGTATTTATATAACACAAATACAAATTCTAAAATAATTGTACATATACTCCTGATAATTTGTTTTCGTTTGAGAGCATTAATTAACAAACTTATTTCTATGAAATAACCAAATAAATATGATTAGAAGTATCAGTTTAACAACTGGTTCATCTAACTATAAAAGTTTTAGCAAGATGGTTCTGCTGAATTGTTGCAAATTGATGGAATCCCAATATTGGTTATAAACATTTTACTTTTTGTCTTCTATTAATCTTTTTTGTTTAAAGTAGCTTCAATTATTTATTTTAAGTCAATCTATATACATTCATATTAGAATTTGTATAAATAGTTTAATAAAAGATGCTTACTTATGTCTCAACATAATTTATCATTCTTTTGATATATTTTCCATTGCTCCCTTCATTTTATTCTGTTTATAAATATATGCAAATCAGTTCAGTCATTGGATTTCATCAAGAAGCTTGACTCATAGCAACATCACTAATACTCTTGTTGCTCATTTGATCTTTCAACATAATTGGGTGGGGGGGAGGGATATTAAATGCACTGTATTTAGAAGATTTTCAAGTTTTTGAGTATCTGATAAAAGTATCTAGATTTGATTCTATAAGTGTACTGATAATATTATCTAAATGCATTCAGTATAATATACATGGAATATTATTAATTCATTCCCTTATTTATGAAATATTTATGGATTTGTAATGTTTCCAATCATGAATAATCCAGTAGTTCTTGTCTTTTCCCGTGTTAAACATCCTATATCTTCAAAACATCCATAATCTGCTGAAGATATTAATTGTAAATAATAATTTTACATATATATTGTAACTGAAGTAGTTCAGGGCTAATTAATAATGATTATATTCCTTATAGAACTATTAAAGATTGATCATCATCAAAATAGTAGATCACTGATTTAGCCACCCAGAAATTTTATTTAATGACTTGGGTTTATTTATTTTATTAGATAATTTGAAAATCTTATCTAGCAAGGGCCATGTTTTAACATCATAATGCCACTTTATTTATATCTTATAATAATTCTAATTTTTGTAATCATAACCTTAACTTCTGGCGCAATGTGAGAGCTTGGATTCAAACAGTTGGAAACATATAAGCTTATAAATATGCATTATAAATATATAGCTTAAGATAGAATACAAAATAACTTAAGAACAAAGAATGATACTGACTTAATAATTAATAGTACAAGAAAACAATCTAAATATTTTATAAGTTCATTCATAAAATGCTGAAACATCACATGATCATTTCATTGATTACTAAGGCTTGCACTTAGTGGCACACTATATGGAGGTTTCCTACTGTCATTTATAAAATACACACACACAGTTATGAGAATGGGAAGATAATCAGCGCTCACATGTGTTTTGTTTACTTATTCTTCTCAAATGAAAGTACCAAACTCTTACAATTAAATTAATATTCTGCATATTGAGATGCACTTAAGAGTTATTAACTATCTTATCACTCCTTTCAATAAAAGATGTATATAATATTTAGAAATATTTTCAAAACAGTATTTTTTAAAAAACAATCTAAATCTCACAATAATTTAAATTTTACATATCTTAAAATTCTCGAATTTGTATTAATAAAAAAATGTGTAAAAGTTTTTATTAAAACATATGTAAGTACTAACAGATATATTATTAAATAGAATGAACAAAACTTACTAAAGTATTTATTTTTAATATATAAATTTTTTTCTACAGTATAGGCATTCCAATATGTAATATATAGAGGGTTTGAACTCAGACTTTCACACGACCCTCAACTATCCACGCTATCTCATGCTGCTGACACACTTTATCACACACATGTCAAAAAGATAAATAATCACCAATATATGTATTTTGTGCTAAACCAGTACTCATCAGTTGGTCCAGATTATCATCTCATACAATCAATGCTCAGCTTATATTAAGATAGCCAATGTTCATGCTTTAATGGACAGGCTTCAATCCACTCCACCCTACAACTCTTCAGCCATCCATTTTATTGAAAATCTGATGATGGAACACTCAAAGCCCACATTGATGCCAACCTTCTCATCCTAACCATGTTGACGATAAGTCACTCTGTCCCCTCATGTACAGGACATAATCCATTTACATATATATACGAGGGATGAGCAGACCTTACAGCACTATATTTTTAACATACAATTTTTTTTTACAGTACAGGTTTTTTCATACCTGCACTCCAATATGTAATTATAGTTGGTTTGAACTCAGACTTTCACATAACTCTCAACTATCCATGCTATCTCATACTGCTGACACACTTGATCACACACATGTCAAAAAGATAAAGAATCACCAATATATGTATTTCATGCTAAAACAGCACTCATCAGTTGGTCCAGATTATCAAATCCACACATATATACAATCAATACTCAGCTTATATTAAGATAGCCAATCTTCTTACTTTAATGGACAGGCTTCAATCCACTTTACCCCACAATTCTTCAGCCATCCATTTCATTGAAAATCTGATGAAGGAATGCTCAAAAACTTTCAATATATGTTTGTAGGCTTTTATTCTTTTAATATATTTTTTTACTGGTTTACTTTTCAATCATTTTTGTGCACCTATACCAAGTCATTCAATATTGTACAGTTTCAAAGTAATTATTCCAAGTGGTAATTCCTTACTGCTTGTGCATTGTAATTCACTACAAATCTAATCTATGATGGTTGATCAGGTTTCCATAGTAATATGTTTTCTTCATTTTCTAAGCTTACGGGTCAGGATTAACTTGTAGAACAGATGACAGATATTTTCTAACATTCAGAACTTTTGATTACGTTTTTCTAATTGCTTGTTTACTTCCTCCAAGAATTTCTCGTATGGTCTTAGAATTCAAATAATAATTTTGCTCAGCAGCCCATTTTTGTTCATAATGGTTGAAGAAATATAATGAAAATCATTGTTATCCCATGATAGACTGGTCTTTCCATGATCAGATAAACTGGGGTGTTTTTTTTTTTTGTACTTTTCCTTACTACTTTTGTTTAATATCACAGTGATCAGGATTATTATATAGATGAAATCTTTAGGAATATCTGATTAATGAATGAATTTAATTAGTCCTAAATACTTTAATATCTTGACTTTATGCCTATGCCATAATTTCTCACCTTTACCCATAAATCAATGATTTTTTTTTTTAATCTCTAAGGATTTTTTTCTCCTTATTAGTCAAATGTCATGACATTGAGATTTTAATCTAATTTAACTTATTTATTGGAAAGCTATCTTAATTATAATTTTATAGGATTCAGAAATTTACAGAAATCTTGTATTGGTGAGAAAGTATTTATTTATTATTAACACTATCAAAGCATATGCACAATTAGCTTAAAAATATTTATTATTTTACCTCTTTTTTATTTTGTTATAAAAATTTCAAATAATAAATAGTGCAGTATGGCTTTAGCAAATTAATTCCAAACATGATTTCTATTTTCAAATTAATTTTCACAATTATATCCTTCATAAACCAGAATATATTATATGATAAAGCTATATCTATACATAAAGAAGGGATACATTTTCTATTTTATACATTCGTTTTATATATATTTTAGTTAGTTCAGCTTTATGAGTTTTAAATTTAGCAATAATGGATTTCACACAGCCTTCTCCCCTTTTTGATTAACAATGTTAGTTTTATTTTCAAATATTTTTTTATAATTTCCCTTTAATTAACATATTATCTTAGCTGTTTGAAACATACTATTACTGCTCTTAAACAGTATGTAGCACTTAGATGTATTATTTTAGATAGATTACTTTATTTTTAAATATCTTATTGATTCTGATGTTTATTAATCATCCTTCCTAATTTTTTATGTTATATCTTTGCAACCCAATGTGATTCTATTACCACAGTATATATGATGTATGTATATTTGTATAACGTAGTATATAAACATTTGCACTTTAAAATTAATATACAGAATATCATTTATAAATAAAGATGTGTATGCTATATATATATATTGTAACAATCCAGATTTAGAGCTTAACATAATCTGCACTACAGGGCGCCATCTAGGCATTTGAACCTAGAAAAATTTATAAAGTAGGCAGATACGTAAGTCAAAAAAATTTTTTTTATTTTATATATTTTGTTTCCAGTCGTTAGCCCATGTCACTAGCTCAAGGAGTAGCAGAGATTAAATAATATATAAAAAAGAATAAAATAAGCCACTGCCAGTAATTAACACACAAACATTTATTTACGCACATATATAAAATTTAGCATTATTTTAGAATAACTTTTGCTTTGGATTTTAACTTGATTTTAGAATTTAAATTTACATTTTAATTTTTATAATATTATAAGTTTACATTTTAATTTTTTATAAGTTCGCACAGATGGATTTATAAAAGTTTGTTTTAAAATGTTTGAGTATAAATCAATTACATAGATTTCATGGTTAAAAACATTTCAAAATAAACATAAATGATCAAAATACAAAGTCATTGATACCGTCAATTGCAGAGGGAAATTTATAAGTAACCCAATAGCATTCACCATAAGATGCTTGCATTGACACCAATAACTTAAAAGACATCCGATTAAATACATTTTAGATACTCACTGTAAGGTATCATTATTTATCGAATGTCTATATATTTTGATCCAATATGAAAACCCAAAACATAATTAACCGATAACGAATCCATGCAAACATCTATAAACAACTTAAATTTAATGCATTTTTATTTAGTGTCGAGTATGAGTAGACTACATAGATTTGCATTTGAAGATAAAACATTCTATCCCCATTTAACCTTAGGCTAAAAGTTTGCAGTCAAACTGGCGTCAATCCATCTGATATATCGATGTATTCAATGTAATACGAATATGGCAGCACAAAATAGGTTAAGATAAGACATTGACTCTCATCAGATAGGAATATTACATCTATCTAATGAGAAGAACAATAAAAAAAAAACTCCATAGAAATGGACTGCGGTCATTTTGCCGGCTTACGATTGCATTCCCTAGGCAAGAGGAAGTGTGCGGCGTATGCAAGCGATTCTGCCCATAGTGAATCTTGCATTACATCTACTAACTACATCAATATATCCAATCCATTGACCCAATTCATCAATGACACGAATAACCTAAGATTACCCTCCCCTAATATAACTTTACAAATCTATACAGCCATTCACACCCGACTTAAGTTTATCATTGATATATTTTAATTTATCAGAAAACAGAAATCATAATAAAACTTAAAGAACAAAAAATATATGAATGGAAATGATTTTACAAAAAAGAAATACATCAAATAAAATTATAACTAATAATAAATAATTTAGTTTGGTCAGATAGGGATTACTATTGTGATAATTTCTGAAAGGTTTAGAATTTAGAGTTTGTTTTGAAAATGTTCATAAAGTTCTTACGATTTTTAAAATGTCCAGCTTTATCCATGGCTTGCCATTTAAACGTGAATTCCCATGCCATTCTAAATAGATTGTTATTCTGTTGGCCATTTTATTTATTCATCCAAAGGTTTTTCACTTTAGCTGGTCCTCAATGTAGAAAACGATGTTTCATCATTTTTTTTTGTTAACAACTGAAGGAATTGAAAGTGCGTCTTTCAATCCCTTTACCTCCAACTCCGCACTAACACGTAGCTGTCCTCTCCTCCTAATCTATTATTCCACTCACTTTTTATAGTAGCCTTTCAGATCCAGTGGACATTACGTCACGCCGATGTGATGGTCCTTTCGCTGAGGTCCTATTCCATTGTTTTTCATTCATTGGCTATTAGTTTCTATTGTTTTCCTATCTGACCGATGCTTATACATTTAAATGCCCAAGGCTAGTTTACATTTGACTATTTAAATTAATCATTTCCATTTCTGATTAATTAATGTGTTTTCCAAACTTAAAGATATTTTTATCTCTAACTCTTTTTGTTGAAAGATTTAGTTTTTCAATTTTTAATAAAGTTTTATTTTAATAATTTTTTTTTTTATCTGTGTGATTTTATATATATACGAGTTTAAGATGATTTTTTAATTTTCAATTTTTAATTCTTGAAAAGGAAGTTTTATTTGTGAACTTTTATTCTTTTCATGTTTACTAATAAAAAAAACAATGTAACGTCGTCTGTGCTTGTTACATATCAGTAAACTTGCTTAAAAAAAAAAAGAACAAAAAACAAAAAAATCTTTTACTTAGGGTTAGTAATTATGGTACACGATTAACGAAGACATTTACAAAAAACATCCGGTTAGTAATTTTACAAAAAGACTATACAATATACAATAGGGGTCCCCAACCCCGTGGGCACCATGGTGCCCGCAGACCATTTTACTTGTGCCCGCCGCTATCCGAACAGGATAAAAAATTATTTATCTGATACAAATAAATTTAATTTTTAAAGAATTTCTTATAAATTATTGTATTATATTGTAATCAAATTGTAGGGCATAATATACTTTTACAGCATAAAAATATAAACATTAATTATATGTTAATTATATTAAATTTTATTTTTGAAATAAATATTTTTTTGTACATTGTGTATTATTAACAATATCCAACTATAAATTTACATTGAAAAAATAAATGATGCCCGCCATCTGGTTAAAAAACTAAATGGTGCCTGCCACCTGGCCAGTATTATAGAATGTGCTCTTAAGTGCAAAAAGGTTGGGGACCCCTGATATACGAGAAAAAAATGTTGGCTATCATTTTCCTAAAGACCATCTATGTTTACGCCTCCTCCCCCCAAGAGTTCTATTTTTTTATACATCATTTCTAACGAACGGCACAACAAGCAAATTATATAAATTATTTATTTAAGAAGGTTGCATTGAGGTAAATATGTTTCAAGAAATAATAGGTTTATACGTGTATATTTGCAGCACAATTATAAATACCATCAACTTATTTATGACTGAATGAAATGCTTACATAGGATTATACTGAAGTAAATTCCCAACAGTACTCTCCGTAAGGTACCACATTTACCATCATAAACTTACGTGGCTGTGCACTCCTATACACATTAAAGCATAATTTATATTAACAAAAAAAAAAACATATCAATTGCAACCTTTTGACTTTCTTTTTAACAAAATACAATTTGAAATTATTAATACTTTCTCGTGTTTAATATATGTGCAATTTCTTTCTGGCAGTGCTTTTATAAGATTTAAAGTATACAACTTATGTAAACAGATAAAAATATTTCATTTTGAAAAAAGAAATTTACTCAGGGCCCTGGTAGTTTATTAAAGATCGGCCCAAGTTGTTGGGGCCATTTATGTACCGGGTCGAACCGCTGAAACCACTTACTTATACGTATATATAAGTGTTGGCCGGTTTCAAACTCCTTCCTAATACATTTATAATCTTATAAATGTTACATGCCGGTTCGTTCACGTAACATTTATAAGATTATAAATGTATTAGGAAGGAGTTTGAAACCGGCCAAAACTTATATATACGTACAAGTAAGTGGTTTCAGCGGTTCGACCCGGTACAATATATATATATTAATAATAAATTATAAATGAGAAAACTGCATTAATTTTAACTTATCATTTATAGTTATTAATAATATTAAATATATATATTTCCATTGCTCTATAATATATATAATAGTTGTGTGAGAAGAGAGAGAGAAGTAGAAAAGGTTAGGAAAAAAAGAGAAAGTTGTTTTTTAATAATAAAAGAAAAGAAATCTATATATCACTATGTATATAATCATCAAAACATCACATGATCATCATTTTATATGCTTACACATGCTGTTAATAAGAGTATCAAACTCTCCATACAATAGTGCCTCCGAGTACAAGCTTTTGTAATCAATGGATGCAGGAAGTTTTGTACATAAAATCCCTATCTAGTGCCTACTTATACAATATCTCCAGATTAGTTTCTAACTTGTGGCTTGCATCAGTAAGGAGCTTATTAAAGCCATAAGCTACAAACTAAGGCAAAACTCTCCATACAGTAGTGCCACCCTGTGCTAACCAGAGTAATCAATGGATGCCAGAAGGCTTGTGCATAAAATCCCTATCTATTGCCTACTCATCCAGTATCTCCAGACTAGTTTCTGGCTTGTGGCCATCATCAGTGAGGAGCCTTGGATCTGAGAGCACTGCACCTAGATCTTAGGATCTAATGCAACCCTCTAGCAGCCACCTTTTAACTCTACTTTACTACTAAACTATGAGAATGAAATTGAAAACACAAAAATATTTTCAATCTAAGCTCAATAGCTTATATGGTGTTTAGTGGTTTAAGCTAGAAACTAGTCTGGGGATATTGGATGAGTAGGCACTAGATAGGGATTTTATACATAAAACTTCCTTCATCCATTGATTACAAAGGCTTGCATTAGGTCGCACTACTGTACGGAGAATTTGTTATTCTTATTATGTATATAATTATAAATATTCTCATTAATATATATATATGTTACATATTAAAAAATGCAGCAGTATTTATTATTGTTTAACTTTTTTTTTATCTTATTTATTTATATATTGTTTATATTTATTTTTGTATAACTTATAAATAAATAAAAGTTTATTGAATAATTTTCTAATTCATTTCCCCCCACTGAAATCTATTTTTAAAAACTTAGCATTGCGAACTTTGTTAACTGGTTTAGTGATGCATATTTTATCTTCCCTTTCCCAAATCTCTCTCTAACCCAGTGAATCTCAACCTGTAGGTCACGACACCTTTGAGAGTCGAGCAACGTTTTCACAGGGGTCACCTAAGACCATTGGAAAACACATTTTCAAAGGTTGGGCATCACCACAACATAAGGAATTGTATTAAAGGGTCGCAGCATTAGGAAGGTTGAGAGCCACTGCTCTAACCTTTTTTTTATTTTATATAAACTATATAAGTGAAAAATTTCTAAAGAAAAAAATGAAACTGATAAAAAGACAAAATAAAAACAAGGAGTTCACATCAATTAGACTTATTAATTTAAAAGTATGAATTTTTCTTATTGTAAATTTTATTTTAAAATATATATATAATGCTTTATTTATTGCATTTGTGCTTATTATTTTTGTTAATATGTATAAGTTCAATATTAAGTTTAAAAAAACCTGTTACTTCTAATTCTTGTTAAAATAGTAAAGTCTAGTGGAAATGAAAATTTTTAAATTATAAAAGTAATCATATGATAAGAAATTGGATTAACCGTTTTCTATTTATGTTTTTTTCCACGTGTGTCAAGAAAAATATTTGCAGTGGTAACATTATATTAATTCAATCTTCATTTTTATTATTAAATTTTTTATATACTGTTGAGCTAAGTTATTGAATTGTTACACTTTCTTTAACTTCAATTACCCTTCAGATATAAGCACTAGTTTTGAGAACTGCTACCTTTTCTGCATTAATGATCAGTGTGAAACATTATGTTAAATCTCTGATCTAAAGATGATTGTGATGTTCCTACATACATAAATTCAATAATTACTTGAAATTATCCAAACTTACTTTTGCTTCTGCCGATGAAAACTTTGTATATAGTAATAATCTACAGCTATAGTGAATTTGTATAACCTACTAATTTTTTATAAGTATAACCTTTTTGCCCTAGTTATCAAGTTTGATATAAAAGCCACATTTTGAGGTATTCCCTCAGCAATACTTTTAATAGAGCAGGTTATTTGCAACAATAAAATCAGTAAAGTAATTGAATCTATTATTTTACAACTTGTTTCATTACAAAATATTTATTGCATCGATATCTGTTTGATCAAAATTTGATGTGTTATTATGGAATATATCTTCTCTTTTGCTTTGTAAATACTTTTTCTAATGATGAAAAGGTGAATAAGATTCTGTGAATTTCTTAGCTGACTTTCAGTCTTGAAATAAATTGTTATGGTCTGCTTCCAAAGCCTGGAATTTAAAATCTGAAATTAAAATTAATCTCAAGTGAATATAGCTATTATAAAAATATGTTTGTTTATATGTTTTTTGATAAGACAAGGACTAAGTGAAACCATTTGATCATCAGAGTAGTACTTTACCATTATTTAACTCCTCAGCATAATATATTCTTTTATAAATTTGGAGCTGTATTATAATGAAATTTCTTATATTCACTTTAGTTGTAGTTGTTATTATTATCATCATCATCACCATCAGCAGCAGCAGAAGCATAATCATTGTTGGCATTTTCTACTAATATACTTTCCATTAGTTTAATCATTTCTAGGGATGATTCTTATCATTGAAATTATGAATACATTCCAGATAATAAAATATAACATACAATATCTAAAATTTTATCATTGTATATATAAAATTTTTTGATTATTTGATATCATTGTCTAAATACTATTTTCTCTTTTGATTCCTAATTTTAAAACATTCATTAGATATTTTTAACTTGGATACATTATGTTCATCTACTAATGCACAAAAACCATTTTATCCATTTTTATATTCTTAGCTTTGGTAAATTGATTTCTTTTTTAGATCAAACTAATTGAAATTGATACATATATATTTATGTACACTCACATAAATAAATGCATATATATTCTCATACATTTATTTTAAAAAATTATATATACATTTATGGAACACATAAGTAAAGAAATATATCTTTACATTCGAATAATAATTAATAATTTATGTCAATAGATTCCCTGTTTTTATAATGTTTTATGGTAATTATATAATTACAGTTACATAAGTTCAACAAAATTATTTCTCTATAATTGCACAAATAATTTCCTGTTTAAGAGACTGACATAATAAAAGAATTATTGTGAGTATAGCTATATTTATGTTTTTAGTACATTAAAATTCATATCATTTTCTTTTTATTAGACACTTAATGTTTCAATAATTTTAATATTTTTGTTAAAAAAATTTAACTGATCTTAAAATAATTAATTGATTTTATTGCAATAAAATATTTGTTTTTGAAATTTTAGTTTGTGTTATAAATATGTAAAGACTGAAAATTTTTGTTTCTGTCTTTTTCATAACGAAAAATTATCTATTATATTTCTTGTATATATATCTGAGAATTGTGAAACTGTCATATCTGACCCTGCCTTCAGAAGTGGACTATTCCAGATTCCTTGCCTGATTGGTTAGCACCCAGTTGCTATTCAAAGGGATTAAAACCTTCACTGGGATTCACGCACCAAATCCGCATGTTTCCAGTAAGGTAGGGGATCTGCCTTTAAATAGTCAGCCTTTTGGAGGCAAGGCAGAGAGCAATTACTTCTGTTAACCTGAACAACAGAACATGCTCTCCATTAAACCTTCTGCCATCAACAAAGATATTTATCTAGTCATTATTGAGACATCCATGCAGTGAGGCAAGTCCACCTATGGACTGGAAACTGCTACATCTGAACTAGAGCTGACTCGAGGCAAGCTAACTACATAGCTGGAAGAGTCTTCTTACCAGAACTCACAATGCAGGCTAATCATTAGCTGGAAGCGAGTTCCTTACTCTGCACAACTATCTCAGCATTGAAGCATATCAAAACTATATTTGTTCATTTGTTAACCAACGTGTGTATATATTTTGTACTAATAAATTATACATATTTATTGCTGAATAGTTGTTCTTTTTGTATCTGTTGGTTTGGAAACGAACCTGCAAGCCTAATCAAACACAACACAAACAAACAAAAAAAAAAGAATAGTATTAGTTAAATTAATAAAAATTCAGCAAGCTAACCAGTACAACAGAATGTCAAACTATCTGAAGAAATAAATATATTCATATTTTTTCTAAACCTATTTTGCATCAAAGTATTATCTAATTGAATTATATGTCTTAAAGTGTTTCTGATATCAATTCCGGTTTGATTTTTTAATTAAATATATTAGTAGTAAATTATTTTCATCATAGCAGTTTCTGATATCAATTCCGGTTTGATTTTTTAATTAAATATATTAGTAGCAAATTATTTTCATCATAGCAGTTATTAATGTCTCTTCTTGTAAATTATTTTAATTTGTAATAATCCATCAGTTTTTTCTTTTTTATTGTATTGCAGCATTTCACTCTCAGATTTTATTATACTGCTGCTATTCTGTTCCTTATCAATTCCTATTTTAATTTTATCATATGTGATGTCTATTTTGTCATCTTCATATATTTGCATAATATTTTAGCATTCACTCTAATCTATTATTTATTCAATTTATTTTTTTAAAAAAACCTCATATCTCCTTTTTTTTCATAACTTCATCTTAAATTAACTTAATAATTGCTGGATCTGTGTATTTGATATCATAAAAATGGAATTTGTTTTATATTAATTTAATAAAGCAACTCTTTAGTGTAATAGATCTGTCTATATATGTAAAAATTAAAGAATAGCCTTCATAGGATCAAAATGAGTGAATATATTTATATGAGAGATGACGCTTTGATAAATTATATGAGAAGAATAGCATGTGTGTGTTTTGAAATGCATTTCTTTCTAATAAATAATTTTTTCTTCACATATATTTTTTGTTAACATTACCATGCATTTTTTATCCTTTATTATTATCTGTGTGTGCATGTTTCCAAATCAATTCAATAATAGAACTGTTTGGCGTAAAGAAAAATGATAGATATAATTTCACATTTTTAAAATTAATTTAGTCAGAAAAGCTATAATATGCATTAGGGATTAGTGTAGAACTGATTATAGTTTTTAGAATAAATAATCAAAAAATACACTGACTGAGTTTTTTGTTGCCGTAAAAATATTAGACTTACATTATGAGTTTTTTGTTGCCGTAAAAATATTAGACTTACATTTAGAAAAACACATTGTTCACTATATTGTATTTTCCTCAAAGTGATTATACTAAAAACGAAAAGTGGGAAAATATTTGCATTCAAAAAATTTGAATATAATATTTTTAAAACTGCATATACAGTAGTCAACAGCCTTTTTTTTTATCTTGATATTTTTTAAATATTTTTACTGGCTATTAAAAACTTAAATAGAATTTTGAATTTAATTTTTTTAAAAGGATATTCAGATAGTTTAAAATAATCATTAAAAAAACTAAACAAAGATTGAGATTATAGTTATTTATGTTCTGTAAAAATATATATTTAATAATGTTTAATTTTTGATTGGTAGATATAACCTAGTTCATGCTAGAATGTGTTTGTACGATATTAAAACCTAGCATCACATGATTCATGTTAATCTGCACTAAAAAGTGATTATTTATAATTTTAATTTGTCCAATTACATTTGAGTTGAATAAATATCTGGACCATAGATGTCATAAGATTCATTTAATGTTTATTGTCTTATTTAATACTTACATAGGTATTTAACTTCAAGGGTTACTTTCTTAGATAGCTATTTAAGAATGGAATTGAGACCATAACTATCTATCTGTATTTTATAATGTTAATTTAACACATTGATTATATATGTAGGTTTAACACATTGATTATATATGTAGATTAAGTCTTTTACCTAAAAACAGAATATTATACTAAATTGAGCATGCACTTTACTACTGTTACATAATGCTTTATTTACCACTTTTTTATATATATCTTACAGTTTCGATTGCCCCAGCAATCTTCTTCAAAACTTTATATTTCCTAGCCTCAACAGATAGAATAACTAGGCATTAAGATATAATGAAGCAGTAATATTTTATTATGACTGACAGCAATTATTCTAGCATCTCACTATTTAACATTACATCATAACTTTAATTAACTCTTTATATTATTAAGATAGGAAATAAACAAAGGCAAAACTCTCCATGCAGTAGTGCCACCCTATGCCAACCAGAGTAATCAATGGATGCCAGAAGGCTTGTGCATAAAATCCCTATCTAGTGCCTACTCATCCAATATCCCCAGACTAGTTTCTGGCTTGTGGCCATCATCAGTGAGAAGCCTTGGATCTAAGAGCATTGCACCTAGATCTTAGGATCTAATGCAACCCTCCAGCAGCCACCTTTTAACTCTACTTTACTACAAAACTATGAGAATGAAATTGAAAACAATAATATTTTCAATTTAAGCTCAATAGCTTATATAGTCATATGGGTCTGAACTCAATTCAGTACCCATACATTTTGGTGTCTTTGGCTCTTAAACAACCATAGCCACCATGATCCTATTAGGCAGGATTGATGTTAAACCACTAAACATCACATTATCACCAGCTCTTATACTAGCACATAATTGTTGTAAACAAAGGCAAAACTCTCCATACAGTAGTGCCACCCTGGGCCAACCAGAGTAATCAATGGATGCCAGAAGGCTTGTGCATAAAATCCCTATCTACTGCCTACTCATCCAATATCCCCAGACTAGTTTCTGGCTTGTGGCCATCATCAGTGAGGAGCCTTGGATCTGAGAGCACTGCACCTAGATCTTAGGATCTAATGCAACCCTCCAGCAGCCACCTTTTAACTTTACTTTACTACAAAACTATGAGAATGAAATTGAAAACACAACAATATTTTCAGTTTAAGCTCAATAACTTATATAGTCATATGGGTCTGAACTCAATTCAGTACCCATACATTTTGGTGTCTTTGGCTCTTAAACAATCTTCTGGCATCCATTGATTACTCTGGTTGGCACTACTGTATGAGAGATTTGCCTTTGTTTACAACAGTTATGTGCTAGTATAAGAGATGGTGATAATGTGATGTTTAGTGGTTTAACATCAATCCTGCCTAATAGGATAGTGGTGGCTATGGTTGTTTAAGAGCCAAAGACACCAAAATGTATGAGTACTGAATTGAGTTCAGACCCATATGACTATATAAGCTATTGAGCTTAAATTGAAAATATTATTGGGTTTTCAATTTCATTCTCATAGGTTTGTAGTAAAGTAGAGTTAAAAGGTGGCTGCTGGAGGGTTGCATTAGATCCTAAGATCTAGGTGCAGTGCTCTCAGAGCCAAGGCTCCTCGCTGATGATGGCCACAAGACAGAAACTAGTCTGGGGATATTGGATGAGTAGGCACTAGATAGGGATTTTATGCACAAGCCTTCTGGCATCCATTGATTACTCTGGTTGGCATAGGGTGGCACTACTATATGGAGAGTTTTGCCTTTGTTTACAACAATTATGTGCTGGTATAAGAGATGGTGATAATGTGAAGATAGGAAATATTAATTTTATGTGTTTTATGTTTGTGTGTATATTTATAATTAAACTATACAATACAGCATTTTTCTTAGGATTTGCCATTGACATGCAGAGCGTACCTGCATTATATACATGCACATAAAGTGTATATATTGTAATGGATGCCATTATATTATTTATTTTAAAAATTAGACATTGAAAAGTTTGCAAATAAAAACTTTAGTAAGAAATAAAAATTGAAAGTTAAAAGTCATGTAAACGTTATATATATAAAATCGCACAGATGAAAAATTACTAAAAGAAAACTTTATTAAAAAAAAGAAAAAGTTTTAAGACTAAATTTTCAGCAAAAACTTAAAAGATTTAAAGATAAAAATATATCTTTAAGAATATACAATAAATTAATTAATGCTATTGTAAAATGGAAATGATTATTTTAATTAGTCCAAGTGAACTAGCCTTTGGGCATTTCAAAATGTATAAGTAAAGGTCATATAGGAGAGAAAAAACAATAGAAACTAATAGCTAATAAAAGATCCCTCAGGAAACGGACCTCAATGAAAGGGTCATCATCATCATGATGTAATGTTGAGTTAATCCGCAAAATTAATATAAAAAGAAAAAGTTTGGAAATAAATTTTAATGACGAAAGAGCTGGGGGAGAAGATAGAGATGTGACTATATGTGTTAGTGTGGAGATAGTTGAAGGAGAAGGGATTGAAAAGACACACTCTTCAATTCCTTCAGTTATGCTAAAAGGAAAGAGAAATGACATTGTTTTTCCTATATTGAGGACCACAGGACATTGGGGGAATTAACGCTGGCTCCAAATGGCAAGCAACTACTAAGCATGGATTTTTAAAACAGTAAGAACTCTAATAATGAACTTTAATTCTAAAAAAGAAACTTTTCCAATATGTTAAAACCTTAAGAACATTAGTTAATTAATGAACACTAAGTATAAACTTTCCCAGTATTTAAATTATTGCAATAGAAATTCCTATCTGACCAAACTTAATCAGTTAGTAATAATTGTTTTATTGAATGTATTATTATTTTTTGTAAATCATTTCCATTAATTTATTTTTTCTATTCTTTTAAGTTTTTATTGTGATTTTTTTTCTTTTAAATAAACTATATAAATGTTAAATTTAAGTTGGGCGTGAATGGCTGCATAGATTCGTAAAGTTGTATTAGTTTAATTAAGGGAGGGTAAATCTTATGTTATTTGTTTCATAGTTAAATTGGGTCAATGGATTGGATATATTGGTGTAATTAGTAAATGTAATATGAGATTCGCTATGTGCAGGATCTCAGTATATGCCGCTCACCCCCTTTTTGCCTATGGAATGGGATAGTAAGATGGAAAATGCATTCCCATCCTATGGAGTTTTTTTTTATTGCTCTTCTCGTCAGACAGATGTGGTATTCCTGTCTGGATGAGAGTCAATGTCTTCTATAACCATGCTGTTCAGATGTACATTCCTGACAGTTGGTGCTGTCGTATTCATGCTGCATTGAATACATTGATATATCAGATAGATTGGCATTGGTTTGACTGCGAACTTTTGGCCTAAGGTTAAATAAGGGATAGAATATTTTCTTTTCAAATGCAATCCATGTAGTCTATTCATACTCGACACTTTAATAAAATATTAAATTCATCTGTGCGAACTTCAAAAATAAAAGTTAAAAATGTAATTAAATGCTAAAGTAAACATACTAAAATAATAATGCTAAATTTTATATATATGTTTAATAAATGTTTGTGTGTGTTATTACTGGCAGTGGCTTCTTTTATTTTTGTTAATATTGAAAAAAATATTTTAAGAATTATATTTTATAAATCTCTGCATCTCTCTGAGTTAGTGGCATTGGGCTGATGGTCGAAAAAATATATATATGTAAAAATTGAATCTTAACTTACATATCTGCCTACTCTATAAATTTTCTAGGTTCAAATGGCCTAGTGGCACCCTGTATGGCAGATACGGTAAGACAATCAAATCCCGATCATTATAATATGCATGTTTATATATATATATAATAATCCTTATTTATTATATAAAAAATATGTAGGTAAAGATATTAACCATATATATTATAGCATCAAGAATGCCCAGAATCTGTATTATTGGAGCCGGAGTTGTTGGTCTTTCAACAGCAGTAAATATTCAGGAACTACTGGATGTTCAAGTGACTATTATAGCTGATAAATTTGATAGTAAAACATTAAGTAATGGAGCTGCAGGAATATTTCGACCTCACGCAACCGAAGGTTCACCAGAATTACTTAGGTAACATTGAAAAACAAAATTTTAATTGCATTTTAACAACTCTTTTACTTACAACTGTTTAATATGATTTGGTATAAAATAAATATCTTTAATTTTTATATAGACAACTAATAGTTTCATCTATACTTGCTATTCATAGAAAAATATTAGCTATATATAAAAGTGCTAATGATATTTTAAGTAATTTGATTTAGTTATATTGTTGCAGGTTTTACTGAAATTTTTTTTTTTTTTTGTGGACTTAGCATAATGGTTTTTTTAAAAATTTCCTGAAAATTATCAGTGGATTGACATAAATGTGAACAGGCACAGTAGGTCTAATACATGCTCCGTGTCACAGCTTTAATACCAAAAATAGTTATATAATCCTTTCACGATATCCAAAACTTCTTTTACTCTTATGATAGTTTTTCTTTTAAATCTTTACAAAAACACTTTTTTTAATGCTCTTGTCATAAAGATCTATTTATTTAATTTACTTAAAAGTTACTTATTTCTACAGTTATCCTTTTAACTTTTATATGTTTATACAACTTTGAATCCAATACAATATCTGTAATGCATCTTTAAAAAGTGCTTTATAGTCTTTCCAAGATGATGAGAATTTCATTTCTTATTGCATTGCTTCTGTTAAATCTTTATAAAAACACACACATTGATATTTGTATTGTATTCAAAGTTGTATGAACATATAAGAATTAATTGGATAGCTGCATATATAATTAATTATGAATAGTGCATTAAGATTTAAATGATTTTTTTGGGGGAAAAAATGATTATGCAAAAGAAAACAATAAAATTAATGACAGGGATCTTTTATTTATGCTAATATGTATTCTGTTATTTATATAGCACATCTTATATATGCTATATTCTAACTAAGGAACAATTCCTCTGGTCATGCTCTTTAAAAATCTTCTTGCACTCACCGATGAGCTTTGACTTTAAAGCATGATTATATTTAGAGTTTATTTATATATAAACCAGTCTTTGCACACTATGCTGAAATCAGGACATGAATCTATTATGAGTTTGAATTATATATTACTAATTTAAATAGCTAAATCTATTTGATCTATAGCAGGAGAAAGATACAATACCATTTTTAACCACATGCAAAGAAATATATAGAAATTTTGAATTATTTTTAATAATCTCTCTAGTCATGTGTTTTAAAAATCTCTTTGCTCTCAACCATGAGTATTGACTTCTTATGCTTAGAGTTTATATATAAACCAGTCTTTGCTCTCCATGGTGATGTAATAGATTTTAACCCTGATTTCAATATGTGAGCAAAGACTGATTTATACACAAATAAACTCGAAGCATAGGCATACAAAGTCGATGGTCATGGACAAATGCAAAGAAATTTTTAAAGTGCATGACCGGAGGGATTGTTGTTCCATTATAATATTACATACGTAGGACGTGCTATGTAAATAACAGAAAATTTATTAAAAGTAAATTCAAAATTATTATATATTTCATTGCAGATAGTTAAAAATGGGATTGTATTGCTCTCCTGATATAGATTGAATAGGTTTATTCAATAAAATTAATAATATATAACTCAGGTACATAATAGATTCACTTTCTGATTTCAGCATGGTAAGTGAGATTTAAATATCAATAAACTCTAAGCATAAGTGTATACTTATGCTTTTATAGTCGATGCTCATGGGCGAATGCAAGGAGATTTTTAAAGTGCGTCACTGGAGGGATTGTTCCTTCACTATAATATTATGCTAATATATTCAAATTAAAATTTAAATAAATTTGGATTTTATGGTAGCTAGCAATCACTGCTAATATACTGAATGTTTTTATTAATAATATTCTTATTAGCAATTCTTTTTTAAATATTAAACCAGAAAGAAGTAGGTTCCGTTAAATTTTTAGAATGTCCCATTGCCTCAAAATTCTCACCTATAACTAGTAATCATTAATTGTTATATTTTGGAAAAAAATATTACTTTTTAGTAACAGTAATTTGTATAAGTTATAAAGTTGGGATTTTTGATTCCAGAAAAAAATAGAAAAGAGTAGAAACTTAAATATAGAAAGATATTGTAAGTTTAAAAGCAATGAAAAAATATTGCTGATAGATAAAAGAAATGTGAATAATAATGCCGGAAAGGTTTAATGGATTTTATTATAAAAAAGGCTAGTATTGTTTAATTAAACCATTAAGCTATTTCAAACTAACAAAAGAATACAGAGGAAAGTTAATCAAGATCTGAAAGACTAATTGCAGGTGAAAGGAATGTACACTGACGCAGTTAAAAGCTTGATGGTAATATGTGAAAAGACGCATTATTGGGTGGGATAGCTTAGAATGTAAATAGCCATTACCTTTAGTAATAATACCGCATATTAAACTGCGAACTGTATAAATAATGTGTGTGTGCGGAAATAACAGTATCTTTTTTTTACCTTTCTTATGATAGTACTGTTGCTGTTGCGTTGTGGGACGTCAGGAGAAAGGACCCAGAGAAAAAGTTGTTGGAAAAGTTGTAGCGACTTTTCTGCTACGAAGGACATCATCTCAGAGACCATGCCTCTGTAGGTGCAAACAGCCGGATAAGGACTTCAACAGACCGCATCGGTCTTATTTTTATTTGTGTACGCCTGATAAGGCCTCATAAAAACTGTGCAGAATAGGACTATGAGTATAAACAATTTTTTTAATTATTTACTCAGATCTAAGAATAGTGAAGACAGTGGTTAGTGAGCAACTGTGGGGAGTATTAGCATTTAGTGGGAAATAGTCCTCCAACTCAAGAATTGATTGATCACGTTAGTAATTGCAGAACTTTAGGAAGATATAAGTGCGGGAATAACTGCCGGATGATTAGTTGGTAGTAGTCATTGGAATTACTAAAGCCGCAATTGTATATAATGTGTTATGTATATTAATGTAAATAAATATATTTTCATCATTATTTTTATGTTTTTCTTTAAAACTTATAATCTATAATTTTTGTTATTTTGTTGGCATTCAGCTTCGTGGTTGAATACACAATATTAATATATATATATTGTGCGACTTTAGAAATCTCCAGAAATACCTGCAGATTTGTGGCATTGTTTAAAATAGATTAAATTATTTATAGCAAATATCACTAAGAGAAATGTCAAATATTTAAAGTTTTTCACATTACAAATAAATTGTTTTGACACTTTCTACTGTTATTGCTGACTGCTAATGGATGAATTAATCTTATGAATAATATTAGAATTGTTATTTTTACTTAGAAATACTAATCATAATAAACAATGTCAACAAAAACTTGTATTTATTACGTTTTTAATTAAACAAGGCAAGTTATTGATATAAATGAGCACTTGCAAACTTATCTTGAAAAAGGATTAATTAGATAAAGTCATAAATTCACAAGTAATGATCTTTATTTTGTTTTATTAAAAGGAATTTTCTTGAATTTTTTTTTCTGGCAGCGAAAGATGTTTATAAATCTACGTAATACCAAACGATTAATAAATTTATCAAATCCTGAAAAAATCAATATCTGATAAGCTATTCTAATATTATTTATCTAAACAGTTCAGAACTATCTTTATTGGTGACCAATTTAATTTTGTGTTATGTACTGATTGAATTCTTTTCATGTCATTTCAACATAAATTAAACATCAATATTTTATTAACATTATATTTTTTTTTTTGTAAATGTAATTAATCTTTTTTCTCTCTCTTTAAGATGCAAAAATAAAAAAAAAGATTTTATTTGAGATTGTATAAACATTTATGATTATAGCAACAACAACAAAAAAAAACAACTTAAACTTATTTTGGTAAAAATAATATTTTGTAGATTGTGATTAAATTTAATTTTCATAAAAATCTGCTATTAGTTCTTTTAAATTTTTGAATTGATGTACTATTTCAAGATTTTTGAAATGATCATTATTGAAGGTAATGTTTGTTCAATCATTGTTTATCTGATTTTAATTAATGCAAATTCTGACGCTTTTCAATAAACATATGAATAAATAGTAATATTTTGTTATATTGGGATAGCAAGTTTCCATTAAAGCCCATCAACAATTCATTTTTTAAATACTTAAATAAGTTTAATATTTATGAAATTACAGTAGTTTGGATTATAATGTAGTCATTGAAATAATTGCATTTACTATAGAGAGAAAGAAAACAGTCATCTAAACTGACTTTAATTTTTGGCAGTTGCAAATATAGTGTCAATATTAAAGCTAATTAAAAAGTTACTTTCACTTAATAACCCATTTTCATCTTTATTTTTCTCAAATGAAAATAAAATAACTGATTCTTGATTATGTCAATAAAGCATCACATGACATTATCTCTTTCAATATCTGCATTAGAAGAAGCAATTCATTCTATTTACTTCAACCAGAACCACCTATTGTAACCTTGAGTAATCAGTATATCTCTTAGACTGCTAGGCTGCCATCTTGAATTTAAAATAAAAATTATAACAAATATAACTTATATCTTCTGTTTGAATACAATAAATATAAATATATATATATTGTTAGAAAGAGCAAATATGAAAGAATGTAATAAAACTGATAAAATAGTCATTACCTTAAAAAAAAAAAAAATTAAATATTTTTAACACTTTTAAAGATGTTGGTTCACATATTCTAAATTTTGAAAGTTATAAGTTAAAATGACAATTTTATAGACAGCATCACATTTATCATAAAATGCTGGAGAAAAAAAAGATATATAATATGACTCACCTGAGGTAATTTTTCCATGTAAAAATTATCAAAACAATGCAATTGGTAATTTCCATTTTTACTAGCTAACCCAGATCCTGTCTTTCCATATCAGAGTATCTGTCTGCTAGAAATGTTTGATTGTCCTTCCATGCAGGATATCTGTTAGAAATATGTTTGGTTTTTAGTGGGGGGAAAAATAACAGGAATAGTTTACAAGATATTATGCAAAGAGAACTTTAGTAAATTGTCTTACATTCTATTATAATATTATTATATATTAATTATTATATTATTGAAAATGGATTGTGACTTAAAATGTGTATTCTTTTCAAGTAAAAAGTATATTCAAATAAATATCAAAACAGTAAGAATAGCTTATGAGATGTTATGCAAAAAGAACTTCAGTAAATTGCAATGTATTATTTTATATTAATTATTATATATTATTGAAAAATGGGGTGTGATTTAAAATGAGTATTCTTTTCAAATAAAAAGTGTATTCAGTAAATATCGGTATTCCTGTGTCTGCTCATATTAGTATCAATCCCCTGATAACTTTGTAATCTTGGGATCTGACCAAAATAATGTGATCACAGATCTGTACATGACTTTTTTGGAAACAAAAAAATACACATTAAAACAGAACAAAAACCACCAAAAAAAAAAAATTAATTATGAGACTGAAAATGTTGAAGTATTATGCAAAAAAAGATCGCATTTTTTTTTAAAAAAACATGTTTTCACATATATTCACAGGGATTATTTTCTTTCAATTTGACATCATCATAACATTACACATTTATGGTGAGTGTGAAAAGGCCTCTATCTTCCCTATACTACATCACAGCTCTAATACCAAAGTACCTAAATATTAATTATTATATGCTAATTTTTGAAAAATGGGGTGTGACCTAAAATATGTATTCTTTTCAAGTAAAAAAATATATTAAAAGAAAAAAAAATTCTCTAAAATAAAATGAATAAAAACTGTAACTAAATCAACAAACATCAAAATAAACACATTTATTATGAGCACCGATTATATATGTGTGCGGGAGATGGTATATGAGAGTGGATAGCTGAGGGTGCATGTTATGTCATTGAAATGTAAATTGTCTAAAATTCTGTAGCGTATTTATTGCTTTTCTACACATTTAATTATATAAAAATATAAATAATAAAAAATAAGTAATAAAAAACACTAATCACTGAATTCCTGGCCAGTGCGGTTCATCAATGTTGATTCCATGTTCAAACTCTGGTCATGAAGAAAGCCTACATGCAATTCCCATACTTGTCCTGCAAGTAAAGTGACTTCAACTTTTTTTTTTGTCAATGCAGTTTCTAGATCCGAAGTATCACTAAAATTAGCTTCTACAAAGAAGGCTTAGAATATATACATTGGCAAGCAGAGCAAGCCATGAGAGTCCATACATTTTTATGAATACTAAATCTAAAAAAAAAGAAGAAAAAAAAAATTAAAAATTGCATTTCAAAAAAAAAAAATCATACAATTTAAGGGGAAAAAATACATATTTTCGAACAAAGAGAATGCTCACGAATGCATACATCGGTAATTAAATAATCTCAGCAAGTGGTGGGAGAGTTCATTTCAACAGTAAAAACATTTTACAAATGCTAAATCTAAAAAAAAGAGATAAAAAATAATTAAAAATTGCATCTCAAAAAAAATCATAAAAAAAAATTACATTTCATCGTAAAAAAAAAAAATTGGTAGTGGTCTGATCTATCATGTCAGCCGCTTGATGCTAAGAAAAAATACATTGATATAACGTTTCAGGCCAGCGATTCCATAGAACTATGATTTCCATAAAATTAAAAAATTCACACAAAATATAAAAATGTAAGCTGACTTTTTGGACTTTATGGGACAGTAATTAATCAGAGACTGCATTATATTTGTAGTTTACGAAAAGGAATTTTAAATATGTAAACATATTTGTAGTATCAAAATAGGCAAAACTCTCTATACATATTGCCACTCAATGCAGTCCAGTGTAATCAATGGATGCCCAAAGGCTTTTGCATAAAATCCCATCTAGTGCCTACTTATCCAATATCCCCAGATTAGTTTCTGACTTATGGCTTTTGTCAGTGAGGAGCCTTGGATCTGAGAGCACTGCACCTAAATCTTAGGATCTAATTGCAACCCTCCAGCAGCCATCTTTTATCTCTATTTAACTGCAAAACTAAGAGTCTTAAATTGAAAACACTGTAATATTTTCAATTCAAGCTCATTAGCCTAATACATATAGAGAATTTTGCCTGTTTTGATAACATTTATGAGAAAGCATGAGAAATGGTGATCATGTGATATTTATTGGCTTAAAACCAAATCTGCCTAATAGGATGGTGGTGGCTATGGTTATTAAAGAACCAAGGTCACCAAAATGTATAGGTACTGAACTGAGTTTAGACCTATATGACTATATAAGCTGATGAGCTTGGATTGAAAATATTACAGTGTTTTCAATTTAAGACTCATAGTTTTGTAGTTAAGTAGAGATAAAAGGTGGGTGCTGGAGGGTTGCATTAGATCCTAAAATCTAGGTGCAGGTTCCTCACTGATGAAGGCCACAAGCCAGAAACTAGTCTGGAGATATTAGATGAGTAGGTACTAGATGAGGATTTTATGACAAGCCTTCTGGCATCCATTGATTATTCTGGCTTGCACTGAATGGCAATACATATAGAGAGTTTTGCTTGATTTGATAACATGTTATAAGCAAACATAGGAAATGGTGATCATGTGATGTCATATTTGTGGTAATTAAAATTCTAGAACATCAAGACCCATTCAAAATCTTGGCTCATTTTGATGAAAATTTATCAAAATATAACATAGTAATTACATTATATAGAAATATTATATAGTAACTTTATATAACATAGTAATTAGATTATATGGTAATATTCATAAAATATATAGCAGAGAAGCTACATGAAACTGATGTGATCATTTTTTGAAATAATGCTTCAAGGTTTCAAGAAATATTACAAGAGCTATTAGCTAAAAGCAGTAATATAGGATTAAAGATAATTTTTAAATAAATGTGTGTTTAATAGCTTTTCAAAAAAAAGAAATCATTAATATAGATAGAAACACAATGGATATAATTAATCATAGAATTAAACTTTGATAGAGTAGTTGTAGGAGAAATAAATTAATATTAAAAGAAACTATGCGTTGGTGGTTTTAATGAATGTGTTTCACCAGTGCTTATTTAATGATATAAGCCTTGATCACTTAATAGAAAAGTAGTATAGTTACTTCAAACCATAGAGTGAAATATGAAGAGAATTGTATTGGGAATGATCAAAAGCAAAATTTATAGGTGTAGGGACACGTAGGTACAATTGACATCATTAAAAGAATTAAAAGGCTGCAGTTGGCCTAGACATTTTTGCTAGAATATGTGACAATAAGTAGAGCATTAAACTGCTTTAAGAAATTGAAAAATATAAAAAACGACATCACGTATAAAGTAAATGAATGAGATAAAAAAAGTTTACTATCCAAATGTGGGGAAAAGCTATGGATCCAAGAAACTGGATTAAATTTGGAGAAATCTTTATTTTGCCATGAGTCTATAATGGTTGAAGTGATGATATATAAAATATATCTTTTTAAAAAAAATAAATATAAGCAAATTATTTTTTTAGCAATGTAGGTGTATTATTCATTTATAACTTGTGAAAATATGCAATGAATTTTAATTTATACAGAATTGTAATTTAATATAAATATTTGAAATATGTCAATGTTTAATTTATATTATATTTTTTTACAACAAATGAAAAAAGTTTTGCAATTAGTCTGTAAATGTATACAAATTCATTTATTATAAAAAAAATTTTCAGCATTTAGCTTACAAAAATATTTGTATTTTTATATATACTCCAATTTTAATCTATCATGATTTTTGTTTTCAAATATTTGTTCAATGTGATAAAGCTCAGGTTTTATTACAAAATAATTAGTGGTCAAAGATATTTAAATGTTCACATCGGTTAATTGCCAAATCATGGAGGCAAAGTTTTTATTGTTTAGTAGTTTCTCCTCATGACTGGACGGAATTGATAATATATGTAGTAACATTATCATGCATCAAATTTCCATTTTGATAGGATGATCCAAATTGTGTGTATGGTTTATTTTCTTTTTGTAATTCAAAAATTTAGCTTGAAGCAGTTTTATGTTTTCATAATAATTTCATTGATAATTTAATTATTCTGAATTTGTTTTTAAAAAAAAAAGAAGTCTGAACTTTTTATGACAAACGTTGGTGGCCTAGTGGTTAGCATAGCTGCCTTCCAAGGTAGCTGGCTCGGGTTTGCTTTCCGGTCAACGCATTTGACATATGAAAAAAAAACTTTTTATGACAAGCAAATAAAGTATTATTGTGATTGTGTAATTAGTGCCGGCAATTGAGACATTTTCCTCCTGGAAATAATTCACTCTAGAAAGCTATATTTAAAATATGAATATATGTGTTGTTTGTTTTTTTCCCAATGTCATATGTTATATAAAAATTTATAAAAAGAACTCTCTCGCAAATAATACGAGAATGGCAGTCGAGCGGAACAAAGTGCTACTGATAGTTAATGGCTTTTCTTGCAGAAGGGAGAAAAGTATAGACAGAAAATATTGCTTAAATAGATTTAATATATAGGGTATATGAGCACAGACTTTCATGCAACCCACCATTCTCCACACTATCTCAGAATACTGATACACTTGAACACATGTTGAAAAGATAAACAATCACCAATATACGTATTTCATGCTAAACCAGCAATCATCAGTTGGTTCAGATTATCATCTCCACACATATATGCTACAAGTGCTCAGATATATATTAAGATAGCCAAACCTAATACTTTAATGGACAGGCTTCAATCTACTCCACACTCCAACTCTTCAATCGTCCATACAATTGAAAATCTGTTGATGGAATGCTCAGAGGCCACCCTGAGGCCGAGATTCTTGTCACACCCATGTTGACCTAAAGTCAATCTGACCCCTCATGTACAGGACATAATCCATTTAATACATATACAAGGGATGAGCAGACATCTCTACTTATGTAATAACTGAAGCAAAGGCTTATTATATACCTGTGTCTATATATGTAATATATAGGGTATAGCATTCTGTCATCAGATTTTCAATTGGATTGACGGTTGAAGAGTTGGAGTGTGAAGTAGATTGAAGCCTGTTCATTAAAGTATGAGGTTTGGCTACCTTAATATATATCTGAGCACTTGTAGCATATATGTGTGGAGATGATAATCTGGACCAACTGGTGATTGTTGGTTTAGCATGAAATACGTATATTGGTGATTGTTTATCTTTTCAACATGGGTGTTCAAGTGTATCAGTGTTCTGAGATAGTGTGGAGAGTGGTGGGTTGCATGAAAGTCTGTGCTCATATACCCTATATATTATATATATATAAATACAGGTGTATAATAAACCTGTGCTTCAGTTATTAAATAGATTTAATGAAGTTGTGTTTAAATTTATTAGTCATAATTGTAGCAAAATACAAATGTTAATGAACTCTGAATAGTAGTCATGGGTGAAAAAATGGAGATTTATTCTGTTGGTTACTACCACCAAAATATTACAGGAAATATTACATTATAATTATATATATATAATATGTATATTATTACTAAGTATAAGGGATTTGAAAACAGACTTTCAAGGACCTTCAACTATCAATCAACAAGTGAAGATTTTACTCTTGACATACTAAAACTACATGACACCACACTGCTCTATTTTTGACTATTTTTCTAAATATTCAGATATCTTTAAGATGATAAATGTAGAGCTAGATATGTATGTATTCATCTTTTTAATGATTAACAAAGAAAAGATGAATAATGTTAACAGCTAAATGCCCAGTCAGGCAAACTGTGAAAACAGTGTGTAAAATGAATGGCTGACTCATTTATTCATTTTAGAAATGTTTCAAATGTTCATAATTTGCTTAGGCAATAAATAATTGTTAAACATGTTTCCGTATTATTTATGTATCACAGAACAGGAGGATACTTCACATTGTCTATTGAAGTAGATGATGCAAGTTTCATTCTTAAAAAATTGTCTTGTAGATTACTAGAAAAAGCTTTTAAAACTAATAGTCTTTTCAGAATTTTCTCTTTATGTTCTTTTGATACACCAGGTGCAAATTTATTTTCAGAAGAGAATAAAACTTCAACAGTTTATTACATTTTATATAAGATAGCTATAAAACCTAAAATATTGCAGATTTCATCAAATTGCCTACAACTAAAATATAGACAGGTTTAATTAATATTGATTAGCACATAATAGGATTTTTACTAAACTGTCATATTATGAAAATACAATAGTTCTTTTCATTTAATGAATAATTTTTTTAGAGAATAATGAGGAGAAAATCTCTTCAAACGTCATCTATAATATATTTGTTTGTTCACGCTAATAGAGTAATGATATTTATGGGTGTCTAATGTTTTTGATAACTAATTCAAAAATTAACAGGTGGACTATTAGTAGTTTTTATGAAAAAATAAATAGTGGTTTTTATTTTAAAAATTTTGATCAGCAACAAGTGTTTTGTTTTAAACCACTAAACATTACATGATCACCATTTCTTATGCTTAGATTTTAATATGATTTTCAAGAATTAGAAAGCTGCGAAATATATATCAAATTATTTCTCTGTCCTATATGTTTTAATGTAGTGGTAAAATGGTAGAGATTTCAACCTCTATGAATCACGGTTCAGTCTCTGTCACTTTTGGTGCTCGGACTTTATATGAATTTCTGAATAATCAACCATTTGACTGTTATTAATTATTTGTCTTAAATCTCCATAAATCAACGAAACAACATCACTTGAATATAATTATTTCTTATATATATATTTTAACTATTATTATTGTAACAGTCAGAAAACGTGTGACTCGTAAACATAGTGCAGAATTCGACCACCATACAGAACAGCAGCACCATCGAGTAGTGAAGCCACCCGTGGTACTGAGTTCGAACATAGTTTATCGGTTCCACAATACAATCCACGAAACAACGCATCTGATGCAACATTAGTAAATATTTCCTTAGGCACAGTGGTCAGGGATATGCAAGAGATTCATGATTTTATTCTCGAGTTAGCCAATAATCAAACTAATATTAATTAAACATTCATATTTACATAATCGAGGAAATATTATATAGAATGGGTATCGAATAAATGAAACATAACTACAGACGTATAGTTTAAAATTATTTATTAACATTTTAATAAGATCATTTACTAATAATATTTTATGGACTAACAGCTTCAGTAGCGGGATTTGCAACATGATTATATTTTAAAGAATACATTATTTGTTTACAAAAGGAATTCATTTATTTGAGGGCGTAATCTAGCTACCTAAAATTCTCGAGTAAGTATTTCTAATGCATGCCTTGGGGAATTTATACCTTTGCAATGCAAGAGTCTAAAGTAAGATTTAAGAGTAGCGGCGGACATATATTTATTTAATTAAAATATTTATTTTATGACTAATGGCAAACATTTATTTGAGAGTGAATTACGAAGATAATGCAGAGGCAGAGTGATATATAGAATAATAAAATTAAGTAAAGGAACACATGGTACGCTTTAGAAAGGTGATATGGAATGGCAGTATATTGAAACTGCAATGCCGCGAATGAGTTTATAAGACTGTCGGGCTGGTCTCTGTCTCAGCCCGACGAAGTAAGGTGTCACATAAGCATAACCAGGGACAAGCGGTCCATGTCACAATTTGCCAGCTGGCTGCATGACGTTGTCAAGTCCTACAGGAGCACCCATTATGCCTGCTTGTGTAGGATGACTGGGGTTAATTTCAACCCTGAAGAATCCGGAAATTTCACGGCAGAATGGGCCATCGCGTCTCTAAAACGTAACACATGTATACTGTATAAACGATTATGATGATATTTAAGTAGATTTCTGACTCGGTCCTACATTATCAACATTTACTAAAGAACGTTGGCGACTCTCAAAGAAATTTAATTTTCTGGAATTATTCATGATGATTTAATAAATACAAAACCTATATAAATTGGGAATTATTATAACTAATATGTCAGCCATTTGCGAAGTAGTAGACCCTGCATTACAATAAGTGATGCACTGAATGCGTGTCGATTTATATGAAAGTTAAGTTAGTTATAGTTTATAAGAATGGCGGGCTGGTCTCTGCCTCGGCCCGACAAAGTACATATTAATGAAAATGTGGCACGCATTCACTGTTTCAAACGATCATAGATTTAAACTTTGAAAATAGAGACAATTGTGAGCATGCAATAATTAAATAATAAATATAGATAAAATGTAGATTTTAGAAATATGCACCCAAGATAGAATGAGGTAAGCTAGATTAGTAGAGAAATTTACACATTAAGTTAATTATTCAGTTTTAGTTATACATATGGTAGTTTTTACATTTTATAATTTAGATAAGTAGTATGAAGAAGAGCTATAGCATATTATTAGAGTACTCTAGAGTTTGAACACAGACAAGTACCTGTTTTATAAGAAGTTTTCTGATTCCATTAGTTTAGCAGCAAAAAGTTCACGAGTGGCAAGTCTTTTTTGTATTTAGATATTTCATTTAATTTCACAGCAGCAGCAGCTTTTTCATTTATTTCAGGCAGCAGATCTTCATGGTGAATTTATGACGGGCAATGGAAAGTTCGGCATCCGATAGGCCATCTCCCGATGGAGAATAATCTAAGTGCTTTACTCGGTCATACCTTGGCAGGAACAAATTATTTTTATATTTTTGGAGACTCTCAGTGATCGAGAGCAAAGCTAAAGTTTAAGTGAATGTCTCCAGCAAGTCTAAGATGGCCTCTTTTCTTATCTTGATCTCTCACATTTTTGTTAAGATATTTTTAGGTTCTACTTAAACTGCCCTGAGGATAATCAATGCATTTTGTTGGTTTTTAATTAAAGAAAGCTGCCGTTGTATTGTTTACATTTTACATTTACTAATTACATTTTGGGGAATTTTTCTTTAATTAATCTATTATCTATAACTGACCGATGCTTTTAAATTTCAAAAACAAAAAGGGAACATAAGATTATTTTAACTTTTAATTAAATATTACATCAGATATTTTTAGAATTATTATTAAACGAAATTTAAACAAAGCAATAAATACGAACTTTATAATCCAAAATAAATGATTAAAATTATACAAAATTATATAACTAAAAGAAATCTAAATTATATTATTTTATCCCTATTTATTGCCTTTAATTTGAGATCGAAATGTGTGTGTGTTTATGCTGATTTCTACATATATTTATACATTTTTAATATTGCTACACACACAATTCGATACCAAAAAGTTTAAATTTGGGCGGGATAGATCGGTCAGTGAGAGACGACAGAAAAAGGTGAAACTTAAGATTCGAATACGAATCTTACTGTTTCATTGTTTTTGTTTCATATATATACTGTTGCATTTTTAAAAACATTCATGAATTTTAATTAGCATATTTAAATTCACTTGATATATTCTTTTATATAAAAAAAATCAACTATCATTTAAAAAAAAATTATTTTTTTTAAATAAATTTAGCAATCTTTATGTTTACAGTTTTATTTATTTATTATAAAAGTTAATTTTTATATTTTTACATTTCCTTTTATATTTTAATTTTCCTGTCTCAAGGATGTGAAATTTGACATTAAATTTCATTTTATTTTCTTCTTATTTAAATATTTGTTAATTATTGCAAATAATATTAACATTTTAATAAAATAAGTTTGTTTTTAAGATGATTGGCACATATAGAAAAGAATAACGTATATTTAAATAGGAATATAAAATTAAGAAAAATGAAATGTTAATAATTTTCAATTTTTGATATATACATATATAAAGTATATATATTACTTTCCTATTAAAAAATCGTTTTTTAATGTCTTGCATTGGTGGTCGAGAGGTCAGCGCGACTGCCTTGCACTTGCACTTGTAGGCAGTTGCCCGGGTTGCGGGTTCGCGTCCCGGCCGATGCTATAAAAAAACATTTTCATAATGAATATATTCTTCTCAGGATGTGATGTGATGTGATGTATTATGGCTTCTCCTTAAACGAAGTCAAGAATATCTCGGCAATTATGCCCAGATAAACCTGTTAGCCACTTTATTTTACATTCCCCACTCTAAATTTACCCATAATCTGCTCTATCCCATTTCCACAACATAATCTTTATCAACTCTATAACCTTTATATCTAAATCCCCCTTATCTTTTCCCAAACCCAGCATACTCTATTTTAATGCTGCCATCTATTAAAAGCTTTATTAATCAATAGATAGTGCATAAAATAGCACGGCAATCGAATAAAATAGTTTGTTCTGTGAAATTGGTGTTATGGGATTTTTTTTTTTTTTTTGGAGAGGAAGGGGAAAGATATGTCTATGTCTTTGCATATTTTTTAATGACAAAAAATAGGTATGACACATGAAAAAAATAGGTATTATTTAGTTGCAGAAAGACCAAATATATATAATAAACCAAGTGTATTTGGATTTTCATTATAGCAGTGGATTTAACAATGCAATTGAAGTGGTGGTTGGAAAAAGAAAATAGAAAACTCCCACAGAGGTCTAGGTTCCCTTCATTGACTATATCAGTTTAAATGTGAATGCATATCTAAGTTTATAAAATTAAAAAATATGTAATGTTGGAATTATGAATAAGTCAGAGAAGAAATGAAATGGAAATGTCTAGATATCATAGAAGTCAAAGAAGATCTAAAATGAAGTGTAAAAGTTTGTAATCATTAGAGTAGAAATAGATATAAATGTTGTAGGTATTGTTTTAGACCAAGAACAAAAAAAATAGCTTATAAGTAGCATTTCTATAAATGATAGGTGTATTTTGAAATGAAAGCATTTTCAAAAAATCTAGTCATTATTCAAGTTTATGTGCCAAATAATAATGATGAAATGGAAAGCTTCTATAGAGAAATTGAAAATGTCATTAAATTAAAATATAAAAGCAGTAATATAATGTTAATGGAGCATTGGAATAAAGAAATGGGATGGTGGAGAGATAATCAAATTTGAAAGAAATTGTGGATTGAGGATAAGAAATGAAAGAGATAAAGGGATAATAAGTTTTGTAAAGTAAATAACATTGCAATAATGAATGCATAGATTAATCATCACAAAAGGAGGATTTTATGCATAAAGGATATGTGGCTTTCCATTATATTAGTATGTTTTTATTCAAAATATGCTTATAAGCACTATATGATTGCATATGCACATCCTGAATCTAATATAGATTCAGATTAGTTGAGATTATTTTTTAAAAGCATTAACTAAAAATAATCAGCCAGAAACTAGTCTGGGGATATTGGATGAGTAGGCACTAAATGGGAATATTATGCACAAGCCTTCTGTCATCCATTGATTACTCTGTTTTGCACTGAGTGGTAATACATATAGTTTTGCCTGTTTTAATAAGTTATAAGCAAGCATAAGAAATGATGATCATGTGATGTTTATTGGCTTAAAACGAATCCTGCCTAATAGGATAGTGGTGGCTATGGTTATTAAAGAACCAAAGTCACCAAATGTATAGGTACTGAACTGAGTTCAGACCTATATGATTATATTAGCTAATGAGCTTGGATTGAAAATATTTTAGTGTTTTCAATTTAAGACTCATATTTTTGTAGTTAAGTAGAGATGAAAGGTAGCTGCTGGAGAGTTGCATTAGATCCTATGATTTAGGTGCAGTGCTCTCAGATCCAAGGCTTCTCACTGATGAAAGCCTTAAGCCAGAAACTAGTCTGGAGATATTGGATGAGTAGGCACTAGATGGGGATCTTATGCACAAGCCTTCTAGCATTCATTGATTACTCTGGCTTGCACTGAGTGGTAATACGTATAGAGAGTTTTGCCTGTTTTAATGATATTATTAAACCATGACAAAACATTTACTAACTTTAAATAATCTGCTAAACCTTGCTATAAATTTTATAAAATTAAGAATTTAAAAGCAGCAAAATTTATTTTTGGACTTTACTATAAAAGTTCATATAGATTTTAATTCACTGGATTACAGACAAATACCGAATTTAGCACTTGGGATTCAGGTCTTTGTGAATTAAGATGGGGAATTTATGTATTCATTTAAGAATCAGCAATTTATTACAAATGATACTAACTTAATCTGTAAATTAATTTATTGTTTATGTGTATATTGTTTATTCAATATATATGTAAGTGTAAAAGAAATACTAAATCAAAGTTTAAATTTAGTAAAATTTATTACATCATGTATGTTTTTCAACACTTTTGCATTATATTTATAGTTAGTCTGCTGAGAACTTAGATTTTTTTACTGATTTGAATGTTATTTGATTTTTGGTTCATTATGTATTCGTTGTATAATGAACCACACTTCTTATTTTACAATTATATCTCTCTTCAGATGTAATATTAACAACACTTTGAACACAACTATGGCCATATTCTCTTTCATAATTATAAAAAACTAATGAATTAGTGGTTCCAGACTTTGTCTTAGATTTTCTATTTATTAGAGAATGCTGGCTCATTCTAATTTTAAGATTTGTCCTTGTCTCATCATAGTATGTATAGATATGAACAGTCTTTTTGGCTGCATCTTACAGCATAGACTACATCGGGATGATTTATAATTTTATCCTTTGTGTTGTTAATAGAAAATCTAAGACAAAGTCTGATCCCACTAATTTATTGGTCTTTTTATAATCATGAAAGAAAATATGCAGCATAGTTGTGATCTGAGGATTGTTAAAATTATGTGGAAAGAGAAAAATGATCACCAATGTAAAATAAAAGAGGCATGATTCATTACACAATATATACCAAAAATCAAATAGCTTTCAAATCAAACAAAATATTAATGTTCTCAACAGATTAACCCATGAATATGATCCAGAAACATTGAAAGTATACATGGTGCAATAAATTTTACTAAATTTAAACTCTGACTTAATATTTCTTTTACATTAATAGTTATATCAAAATATAGTCTATTATATTATGTTTTTTAGGCAATGGTATAAAGATTCATGGCTATGGTATAAAGTTTTAGCAGATTCTGCTGAAGCAAGCAATAATTTTGTTTATTACACATCTGTTTATATGTTCTCCAATAAAAGTAGAAGTATGGTTGAGGTTAGATCTTTGTGATAAACTTATTAAAGCACTTATCTATTATTAAATTATTTTGTTTATCATATCTTATTTGTTTATTTTTTTAATTTAGAATTCATTAGCAGAAGAAATTTTACCAGTTTATAGACCTGCATCAGCAGAAGAATTAAAATTATATTGTGGTCCATGGAAGTAAGATATTTTTTTAGACTCTAAATATACATATCACAGACTGATACACCCATTTATGTATATATACATAAAACTTATATATATATATATATATTAAAACCAATCAACACTTAGACAATTCTAACAATCAACAATCTCAAACTGTTGTCAAGGCAACATTCTTTTAGCAATAAAGGTGAAACCCACATTTATTTATGGTCCAATATATTTATATAGACATTAAAGATTGCAATTTGATCATAGAGATCGAAATTATTGTTACAAAGAAATTTAAATAAATCTCCTTAAACAAGTAAATATAACCTATTCTGAATGCAGACTAATAAATAATCAATTATAAATATAAAACCAGTCAAATTAATTCACAGTATTTTCTCTCATTAAATTTGATTGCCAATATATTCAAACTCTATGCAATATATAGAAAGTGAGGCTATAGTTTCAGTGAAAAAATTCAGGTGTTTAAATTCCAAACTCATCTCATGGATGGAGACTTTTTCACATGAAATATATGTATACAATTGGAAGAGTCAGTCTATTACCTTTTTTTAATAGGTTGCAAGATTATGAAAATAATTTAAAAGCATTGTAAATTATTTTGTTTGGTTATATACTTGCTTCTAGTGCAGTGCTTAATCGTTATACACACACATGTATACATGTAAACATATATGCACACACATATATATCTGCATATAAATCTATTTTTGGAACAATCAAGTTTGAAAATGTTACTATATTAATTCACAAGTCAGATTCTCAGATTCTGAAAGAATCATTTAATGAGTTTGCAGATAATGTCTCTTTCTTATATCGATTCCAATCTATTTGTCAGATAAAAAATGGGAATCTGTTTTTGAATTATCTTAGTAACATTTTTGGATGAAATTATTCTGTGAATAGATTTATATTATCAAGCATTACTTTTTTGAGAAGGTATAATTTATTTACGGGCTTGCTAAAATTGTTTGTACATTTGTGTGTATATATATAAACATATACATTTACATATCTCGATACACATATTTTCCTAATATTAGCAATTTAAATATTTCTTGCAATGATCTTTTAATTAACTTTTTAAGAAAAAAAAGAGTAATACAATAATCTAATGATAAACACTTAAATTTCTTTTATGAAGTGCAGATAAGCGTAATTAAGTATATTGAAAGTATTTTCAATCAAAGAAAGTTAAATAATTAAGCATTAATATATTATAATTATGTGTTTATATTTGATTATCGACTGTGGATGCTTGCCATTGCTCCCAGTTAATTCTAGCATCTAAATATTTAGATTACGTCAAAAAATCTTTAATGTCTTAATTTTAATCGTATTAGCTTTGTTTTTGTTCAACAACTTTACCTTCTATGAAATTAATTTTAATAAAGCAGATGTGAATACCTGAATCATAATGTATATGGCATGTTATCTCGTGGACAAAACGGGCAAGTGCTCAGGGCTGTCATTAACAAAGGGACCCCATTACAAAGGGACCCCAAAGTCCCCAAATCAATATTTTATAAAGCTTATTTTTGTAGTAAAAAAATCGAAAATCTTTTTCAAACATTATCTTTGTACCTATCAATAACAATGACTTTTTGGATGCTTGCCTTGTATCTCTTCTCCAATGATGGAAGTGATTATAGGAAATAAAATATATGCAAGACGATAAATCAGTTGCAAAAAAGGCAAACAATAAATAATTTATCTTATTTAATAAAAAGACAATGAACTAGATTAGGTTTTTCTTGAACAATGTTTTTAAAATTTTCATTCCAATTACGATTTTTATTAGGTAATTTGTTATGTTCCGTTAAGAATTGTTTTCATTTTTAATTTTTAAAAATTTTATTTAATTATATTAAATATATATTATTCTATTTCTTGTTTAGTTAATCTAGTTTATTATTTAACGAAATAAAAACAGAAAAAAAGACTGATGGCTTATTATTCTGGAGTTCATGAAAAACTCGAATGCCAGGATCAATCATAGGTCTTGGCAATCCTAAGTCAGACACTCTACCAACTATACTAAACTGTCCACGACATTACACTTTGCAATAAAAGTACTTAATGGTTAATAGAGTTCATTTATGACTTTTTAAAACTTGTGGATTATATTTAATTTATATATAAAAGTTTTTTTTTTATAAATGTCTTACATGTAATTTTGTTTGTTTTTTAAAAAATAAAATTATATAATTATTATTATTTAGCCTTTTTCATGGAAAAGAGTATACAAAACGCACGTTAAGCTCCCAAATTCAAATTTGCCTGGAGCCCCATTGCATTGTTATTAGCTCCTAATTTGCTTATAAGGAAACCCTATTTTATTTATGAGTAAAAATGCAACTAAATCAGTGACTCAAAATATTTTATAATTACACTATTTAATTATAGAATATTTACATAATTCAGTTAATAATGAACAGTACTCATCTAATTACAATCTAGCATTATATATACATAATTAGAATTATTAAAATGTATACACAAAAGTTACTATAAAGAACCATACTTATTGATTTACTGTCTAATATTATATACTATAGTAGATACACAGATAATAACAAGTAAATTTCTACTACCTTAATCTTTGTGGCCCTTGAGACATACTAAAACATAATCAAAGTCTCTAGTTGGCTTGTTGACCTACAGGGGTCAAGATCCTGGGAAAGATGTTATTCGCTGATTTTTTTTCCACTGCTTCTATTGGTTTTCAGACAAATGAAAAAGACCATTTTTTTGTTCTGCCTCAGCTGTTATCCTTTTCATTTCTTTTGTTATTTCTGGAGTATTTCAGCCAATGGGAAGGTTCTAGGTAGTAAGTTTATTCTCAGTCCAATTAGTTCCATTTTGACTTCGTAAATTTAATTATAGTTCAAATTAATTAAATTTCTTTTGTTAGTGGATATTTTCCAGTTGATAATGATTTTTATTACATTTTAAATAAAGTACAATCATTACAATATTTATTTTACGTACTGATCTTTATTTTTCATACAGTATTGTAACTAAACTACAATCATTTCAATCTTTACTTTTAAGATAACATTTTAACAAGACTATAATCATTTCAACAGTATTTCATTCCTCCCCTTTACTTCAGAAATAGATTCATCATCATTATCAACCATTATTAATCCACTGTAGAATGAAGGTCTCTCCAAGTTCAATCCATTTTCTCTGATCTCTAACCTCTCTTCTTCACAACACTCCTGCATATTTTCTTATTTCATCCATTCATCTCACTTATGGTCTCTTTCTGTGCATACTTTCTTATTTCATCCATTCATCTTACTTATGGTCTCTTTCTGGGTCTTTTACAAACTCTTGGAATCCAGTTTATGATTTCAATTGTCCATCTTTTATCATCTCTTCTAGCAATATGTCCAGCCCAACTCCACTTCAGTCTTTTGATTCTTTCAATAATGTCAGTAACACCTTTTTGTTGTCTTACCCATGTATTATGTTTTCGATCTCTTCTTGTTACTCCTAACATGCATCCCTCCATACTTCTTTGAGAGGTCTGAAGTCTCTGTATTGCTCTTCTGTTAAGTGTGCAAGTCTCAGATCCGTAAGTAAGAACTGGTAAAACACATTTATTAAAAACTCTTATGTCAAAGCATCGTCTAGGAAATGAACCTGCAACAACTGTCTGCAAGCAACTGCTTGCTTGCAAGGCTACCAATGCTTGACTAAAAAAAAACCCTTCCTTTTAAAACACATAGGCATATTTTCTTTTAATATTAAGTTACTTTATATTATATATATATATTTTTAATTTCTTCAGCCTTTGTCTTTGAGGTCTCGGTGATCTGTGTTCTATCTGTTCTGCTGGTACTTCTTGTTGGATTTCTATCATTTCATCAGATTTCATCTTCTCTGGTTCATTATGATTTTCATTCGGTATAATTACTTTTTCATATACTAACTCGAATATTTTTTGTTTTTCACTAGAGTTATTTCTTTCACCAATAGCAGCTATTTTTATTTTTGAGTCTTCTATTTCGATGTCAACAAACACTCTGTACCATTATCTGTTTGCACTCTTATTATTTGCTTGGATAATTTATCTGTAATTATCCCTTATGTTCATTTCTTTTTCAGCAAGTCCCATACCCAGACTTGCTCACCTATTATTTATTTATCTTTTATTTCACCATATTCCCAAAGTTCATCCAGTATGATAATTTAGTTTGCAATTTTCTGCCTATCTGTAATTTGCCTGGAGATTTTCCTGTAATGGTCAGTGGTATAAAATACTAATGCAACAATGCAATTAACAAATCTTCCTGCAAATTGGCATTATTAGTTTTCTTAAGAATCCTTTTTACTTGTTTAATAGTATTTTCCACTAACCCATTCAATTCAGACTGATAAATAGCTGTACAGATGTGTTTGATGCCTCTATTTATGAAATAGTCCTCCATTGTTTGGGCAGTAAAACCTGTGCTATCATCAAAAATGATTACTTTTGGTAATACATGGCATGAAAATATTTAATACAGGTTCTGTTTTGTTTCTCTCACACTTGCATTTTTTTACTATGCGATATTCTGCCCATTTAGAGTATGCATCTATAAATGTAAGGAGTATCTTTCCATTTATGGGTCCTACATGGTCCAAATTGAGTCTTTTTCAAGGGTTAGCTGCTTTGCTTTCCTACATGGTCCAAATTGAGTCTTTTCCAAGGGTTAGTTGCTTTAGGCTATGCTACATGTTTTTGTTTTCATATACTTTTCAGATTAATATGCTGAGCATTTCTTTATATATTTCTCTATATACTGTTATATATTAGTTACCAGACATAATGATAATTACATTTTAATGCTTTTGCATGTACAATGCCTGGATGTCCTTTATGCAACAATTTTAAGACTCTTTGTCTACCCTTGGGTGGTATTACAACTCTATCTCCCATCAGAACACAACTTTTGTTGATGGGTAGCTTTTTCCGATTCATCCAAAAAGCAGGGACACTGCATTGAGGTTTCTTAGTTGGCCAACCTTTACTTATCCAACTTATAAGTAGTTGGTAACTTTTATTGGCCCTTGTCCAATTTGGCATCTGTATTGCTATCCAGGATTTCCAACTCTAAAATGTCTATATAATTTACTTCTGTTTCATTACAATGTGGTTTGCACATCAGCATGTGAAATTTTTTTTCTTTTCCTATATATCAGTTGATAATTATATGCTGATAGTATATTGCTTCATCTCAACATACATGAGTTCAAATGATTTGGAACTAGCTTATCACTCACTAATATTTCTAACAACAGGTTGTGATCAGTCACTATTTGAAAAGACCAACCCAAAATATACTAATGAAATTTTTTAAAACCAAATATAATAGCCAAAGCCTCTTTATTGACCTAGCTATAGTTTCTCTTGGCTTTTGAAAGTATTCTACATATGTAAATTATAAATCATTCTGCATTGTAACAGGGGTGGCATATACCTGATCCTACTCCCCATTCTGAAGCATCAATTGTTAATCACACTTCCAGATTATTATTGAAATAGACTAGTAATTTTTCAGATGACAGAAGGGCTTTTGTTGTATAAATGCTTCTTCATGAATTTTTAACCCAATTCCATTTTTGATTTTTCATTAATCACTTATACAGTGGTTTAGTTATTTTTGTCATATTTTGCAAAAAAGACTTATACAATTGGAGTCCTTTAACATTTCTGGTTGCTTGCATTTTTCACAGCTCACACTTTCTCAGCCAATGGACATTTACCCTTATTTGTGATTACATGAATTTGACACTGAATTTCTCTAATTTATCACATACATTAAACAGTCTTTGTCAGAATGAGCTGAAATAAGCATGTCATCAAAGTAAGGTATTACACCCTCTAATCCTTATAGTACAATATCAATTTTTGCTTGAAAAATATTCAGTGCCATAGTTAAATAATCCAATAGAGGTTGTTAAGATTAAATTTTGTGCCAATTTATTTATAACTGGTATTTGATGGAAGGTGGAATTAAGGTCTAGTTTTGCAGAGTGAAAGGCATTTTGAAGACTGGCTACTACTTCTCTCATATTCTGTACTTATATGCCCCTTGTTTAAATATTTGTTTATTGTTATTTTATAATTGTCACATATCTGGATTTGCCCTTAGGTTTTGTTATTACCACTATAGATGTGGTTCAATCTGACATTTCTACTGGCATCACTATGCCTTTACTAATTAATCCCTAAATTTTCTCCTCTACTTTACTTTTTTGTGCAAATGGGATTTTGTGTAGTTATAAACAACCAGATACACATTTTGAAGTAGTTTGATCTCTACTGGGCTAGTTAATATTGTACCTAATTCATCACTAAACAAATGGGAATATTTCTTTTGAATTTCATGTTCCAGGAATTTTTTTTTCACAACTACCAATTATAGGGCTACCATTTTCTTTTACTATATATAATGATAGGTAAACTTTTTGCCATATGTTTTATCAGAGCATTTACAAGTAATTTAAATGTATTTCCACTAACATCTTAAACCTTAATGTTTATCTTCTCTATTGGGATATTAGCATAGTTAGCTGACAGTACCTTCCAATCTTTTTCAAAAATTATGGATATCCCTGAGCCACTATCTATCTCCATGCTAATAGTTCTTCTATAGATTTTTAGTTTCATCATAATTTGCTTTGACCCAGTAACTTCCATAAATTTTGACACATCATTTATTAGCTATTTTGTTTCCTTATTTTTCTGGGGATGCAGTTTTTCATAGCTGTCCTCATTATCAGGTAACTGTGATAAATGACCTTTAAATCCACATTTAAAACATTTTTCTTTTTTCCACCTACAGTATTTTGCTTTGTGCCTCACTTTCCTACAGCAATAACAAGTGGCTTTATTCTCCTTTGTATATACTGATTTATTCAGGATAATATTTTGATCATTTGTTTTATATACTGCTGCATTTGGGCTATTGTCTGTTTTATTTTTAAAAACATGTGCTTGCTCTAATAACAGGTCATAAACTATAACTTTTTTAAAAGCCATATCATATGTTATATCTGACTCTGTTAAAAATTGTTGTCTGAGCCGGTCTTCAGACATACCTAAAAACAACTGATCAATTAATATTTCATTGACAAGATCACCATGCAATCTTTTGCCATTTCTCTAAGGGCTGCATCATACTCTTTAACATTCTCACTCTTTGCTTGCTTCCTATTTCTTAATTTTAAATGAGCTATATGGAGAGACAAGTGGGGATTAAAATGATTATTATTTTTTTATTATTCCCTCATATAGTATATCATTTGTTAATGCAGGTTTGCATAATCTGTTAGCTATTTTTATGATCTTTCTATCTGAAATGCATAAGAGTATCACCACCTTACATTTATTGTCCTCTATTCTGTTTAATTTTAAAAAATTTCTCAATTTGAGTTGCCATGCATTAGTATTGCTTACATCGAACTCCAAAATACAGATCTGACCAAACTTAGATGTTTTATTTTTTAATTGTTGCCGACAGTCAAAATTATAATTTGACCACTATTTTCCCTTATGACAATTGTATCATTAGTTGAACCAATGTAATTTCTATAACTAGGTTGGAAATTTGCCTGAATGGCTAGATTCAAAATACAATTGTACCAAGATTTGCAATGTTCTTAGTTCCTAATTTCCTTACAAGAAAACCTATTTTATTTAGGAGTAACAATGCAATTAATTTTTGGTAGAATAATGGAGGACACAATAAACCAGCAACTCAAAATGCTAATAATTACACTATTTAATTATAAAATATGTACATAATTCCGTTAATAATAAACAGTATTCATCTAATTACAATCTAGCATTATATATATATATACAATTAGAGTTAATAAAATGAACAGTAATTATTGGTTTATTTTCTAGTATTATATATATATACAAATATTACTATTACGAACCATACTTATTGATTTACTGTCTAGTATTATGTACCATATTAGATACACAGCTAATAGCAAATAATTTCCATTACCTTAATCTTTGTGGCTCTTGAGGCATACTAAAACATAAAATAAGATCTAGGCAATCTATTTGAAAGTTTCTAGTTCGCTTGGTAACCTATAGGAACCGAGATCCTGGGTTTTAAAAGATGTTCCCCGCTGATTTTTTCCCACTGCTTTTACTGGTTTTCAAAGAAAAAAAAAGAGAGCATTTTTTGTTCTGTCTCAGCTTTTATTCTTTTAATTTCTTTATTTCTGGAGTATTTCAGCCAATGGGAAGGTTCTGGGTTGTGAGTTTATTCTCAGTTTGATTAACTCTGTTTCAACTTCGATGTCTTTTGTTAATGGATGTTTACCATTTGATAACGATCTTTATTACGTTTTAAATAAAGTACAATCGTTTCAATATTTATTTCATGTAACGTTCTTTACTTTTAATGCATTTTAACTAAACTACAATAATTTCATTATATCCTTCATGTAACAATCTTTACTTTTAAGATAACATTTTAATGAAACTATAATCATTTCAATATATATTTCACATATAAAGCCACATAACATGCCTCTGTACGTATGTAAAGTATCACAATTATTAAGAAATAAGTTTTTCACAAATACTGAAATGCTAAATACCATAAATTTTATGAGTTGAAAAATATAATCTTTAAGCTTATGAAAGAGTAATAATTTCATAGTGTTTAAATGTAAAATACTAAATCCCATGCAGGATTTAAAATTTAGAACTGGTAGGATTATTTATCTGATTTCCTACAATCTGGAAGCTTCTACCATTTCAATTCCATAATGATCAGCCATTACATTATATGATCTACAATTTTTTTTTAAAATATTTTTTATTTAAATTTGTACATATACATATTTGGCTTAAAACAAAAATGAAATATGTAGATGATAGAACAAATTTAGCTGTCATTCACATCATAAAAAGAATTAAAAGACTGAATAGAGAACAGTAAATGGACAGTTGAAGTCTTAAATTGAATCCCAAGAGATTGTAAAATGCCATCACATGATCACCATTTCTTGTGCTTACACAATCTATTAAAACAGTAGCATCTCTCTCCATAGAGTAGTGCCACCTTGTAGCAAGCCATAATAATGAATGGATGCTAAAGGTTTGTTCATCAAAATCTATCTAGTGCTTACTCATTCAGTATCCCCAGATTAGTTTCTAACTTGTGGTTTTCATCAGCGAGAAGCCTTGGATCTGGGAATACTGCAACTCTCTGGATCTAATGCAACATTCCAGCAGCTATTTTTTACCATTTTAGTTACTTATAAAGCTCCAAGTTCCTAATTGATGAAATCCAGAAGCTAGAAACTTATTTGGAGATATTGAATGAGTAGGCACTAGATAGGAATTTTGATGCACAAATCTTCTAGCATCTATTAATCACTATGGTTTGCACTGGGTAGTGCTACTGATAGAGAGAGTTGCTGCTGTTTTAACAGATTGTAAAATGCCCAAGAAGAGATGGATCAATGAGATAATGAAGTTTGAAGATGTGACATGAAATATGAAACAAAACTTGAAAAGATTTTCATCCTACAATAGATCAATAATGTTTGGAAATTATGATAATGGCATTCACATTAAAAAAATAATTTTAATACTGTACAATAAGTAATATATAAAGAGCCTGCTAATAGCTATAAACAAGCTTATTTATTTATTTTGTAATGATAAATGCTACAAGAGAAAGTACCTGAAGCCTTTATCTATGATGGTCTCCATCCCCAGACCAGTTTCAAGCCATGTCTCTCTTCAGTGAGAAACTAGGACATATTGGTAATGCAAGCTATATAGGTCATGTGACATGTGATAATTTTTACTAATATTATACTGTACAATAAGTAAATTAATTTATACATTTAAAATAATTTTTTATACGTTTTAAATATATATTTTTTAAAAGTCACATTTAAGTAAATTAATAAAACTATTTGGCATGGGTCTTGAGTTTCTATTTTGACTTTTGATTAGCCTTATTTTTTTCTTAACAAAGTGTTTTTATACTTGTTATAATATGTAGAAAATGAAATTTTCAAGCCAGAGAACTGCCATAAAGTTTGCAATAGTTTTTAAAAATAGATTTCAGTGAAGTTAAAAAAAAAAGAGAGGGGAAAATACTTAGAAAATCTTCATTTATTTATTTTGGATTATAGGGAAATATACACAATGTATGTATTTTAATAAATATTAAAATTAATAGTTATTATTTACAATTAATATTTGTTAAATTTCCAGCAGCATATGACTGCTATATGGACAAGAGGTGTTTATATTAAAAGGTGGAGATATGAAGTGCATCGTTAATTAAATTATACTGAATCCATTGAAACTGCTATTCCAGAAAGGTTTAAAATTCTAGGATTGGAAATTAATTGTGCTAATATAATGTATGGTCTATCTGCTTGATGGAACTACATAGTTCTTAACAATTTGAACACAAATAAGAAATAAAAAATAAAATCAGATCTGCTCTTAAATTTACAAATGAAATTCCAAAAATAAAACTATTCATGGCTGCATATCTACTTGATAAAATCAATGAAATTGAATTATATTTCAACAAGCAAAAAAAGTAATCACAAAATTAGAATGAGATTCTATAATACTGGAGTGAAGTATTTTTTCATGCATGGCAGAGCTGCATTGTGCATTTTATTTGTCATCATTGTATGTTTTTGTTAAATCATTGATATTGTTTTGATAAATAAATTGTTTCACAAAATGTATTATTTTCTGGATTTTATTTAATTTACTGTTATAGTCATAATTCAATAATAAATGAGGACAATTTACTTTTTTTGTTGTTGTTGTTGTTTATTGATAAGTACTGTGTAGCTCCATTACATGGGTACACCATACATTATATTAGTACCAGATTAATTGTATTACCCTGCAGTGATAGAGTACCAAAGTCTGGAATGTAAGGTCCGAGGATTGATTCCATTCTGGCACACACTGCTTTCAAACATATTATGAATTCAGCAATAAAGTGGTTCGATTATTAACTACTGTTTCCTATTGCATTGCCAAATGTATATCATATAATATTCAATTGATCAAACACTTTACTACTTTTACAATGCTTTATTATCCACCATTTCCTGCAGTTTGAAGAAGATTGCTGGGGCAATTGAAACTATAAACTGTAGGAAAGGGTAGATAATAAAGCATTGTAGAAGTAGTAAAGTGTTTGGTCAATTGAATATTATATGATGGTTCAATTATTCATTTAATTGTACTGTTACTTGTATAAAATGTAATCCAATGCTGTAAACAAAAATGCATCATGAGTATAAATACATCTCAACTATATTTTGAATTATTTCTTTATTGATAACTGTTACTACGTATTATCTTTATATTTTCTCCTTTACTTTCTTTGTATTTTTCTTTTTATATTCACATATATTACTTTTTTATAACTTTTTTCTTATACACTTAAATGCAATTTTTTATATATAATTTTTAATATATATTTTTTAAAAAAATAAAGGAGGAATTATATATAAAAAATTGCATTTAAATGTATAAGAGAAGAGTTGTAAAAAGTAATATATATGTTACTACATATATTAACAAATTACTTTTATGCATTGCTCTAATCTATTTGTTAGTGATTCAAGAACCAGTTCTGTATATGTTGTCTTTATCAATGTTTTGTTTGTTTTTATTTCTAAAACTATTTGTTTTAATATTAATAGATAGGCTCTTTGTATTATTATTTTAGATATGGATCATTTTTTACTACTGTTATGATAGAATGCAGAAAATATTTGCCATGGCTAATGAAAAGGTAATATTGAAATCTAAATTACTTTTTATTTTTATAATAACAACAAAAATATCAAATAAATGTGAATTATATTGGTGTTAAGAATATAAAATTTAATTTTATACTATCTTAAAGCGATTTGTTGTAAAATACATTTACATAATGATTACAGTAAGTGTTATGATTAAGATGAAACACTGTATGATAATTTCTTTTTTACTTTTAATAATTTCTCTTTCAGGTTTCAATCCAAAGGTGGAATTGTTATAAACCAAAAGATTAATGCTCTTAACGAGGTAAACTTACTTATATACAATATTTTTTTTTCTTATGTGTCATAGTATCAGCAGGGAAGCGAACCCGCTAACACAGGGCAACTGCTTGTAAAGCAGCTGTCACTGACCTCTCGACTACTAATGCTTATATACAATATTTGTATTTTATTTACTCACATTATGCCAAATAATTTGCAACTTGTAACTTGAATATATATATATTACTTTTGAAAAAAAATATTATTTTTTCCAAAATTTTTATTACTATTAATAAAATAAAAATTTATATATATATTTTATTTAAACAATTTTTTTAAAAATATTTAAAACTGTAGTAAGTTATTATTAGTATGAACTTATAACTTAAGAAAAATTAATATAATTAATATTTACATTATTTTTAATATTATTTTTTATGAAAGTGGGGAGAGCATGAAACTACTAATGTGATGTTGCATACAAAGCAACGATGAATCAGTGGAATTTCTTATTCTTGATTTAACACTTTTGAGACTATGACTAAAAAAAAAAAAGAAGTTATATTCACTTTTGCACACTCATTAAGAACAACAACAAAAAATAAATAATGCAAATATCAAGTCATGTTTAGGATTATCACTTCGTTCGATTTGATCCTAAGATTCTGGATTTTGAAGACTTATGTTTGGTTTGGTCATTATTTCTTCTTCAAGTTACATGAAATATAAAACATATAATTTTTAATAAAAAAAGTAAATAAATTTGGACAATTCTCTAACTGAATGGCTAGGGTGTGGGGAACTGCAAAGAATAAAACTGGGATAAAAGACATTCTGAATTTCTTCCAGAGCACATATTTCTGCATTGCATGTATTTAATATTTATCAGATGACTGATGATTAATGATTATGTGAAATATTATAATACAAATGTGCAGAAATTATGCATGCATGATTTTTCTATTTGCATATTTTATAGATTTTGTTAACAATAATTCAACTCTTCTAAAATTTGGCATTGATAATATTTCATAGAAAATATTAATTGTTGCAATTTAAAATTTTTTATCCTCAATTTTGTCATATATGATAATTTGTTCTTAATTTTTTAAAAAGTAGTAAAATTAAATAAAATTTAAAAATAGATCACTTGATTATTTCTAAAATTAAATTTAAATTTATTATGTATATTAATGTGGTACAGATTTTTATTAAAAATATTACTACTGTCATCAGCAATTTGCAAACGAGAGTTATCATTCCAAATCCAGAAGAGAAAAAAGATAGAAAAACGAATTATAAATGATTTTCATACTCGTTATGCAAACTAATCCATAAATCACAAGAATGTCATACAGGTTCTTAATCTGTTCATTTGATATTTTATATTATTTTTTAATTCCTTCTGCAATAAACATTACTTTTTGAAAACAATTCAATACCTTACCTAATTGTAACTCTTTTTATATTCTACTATCAGTCATATATTATCAATGACTACATTAAATATTCCACTTTTTTAAAGTATTTCTGAGATAATCTTATAACGTAAATACAATCAATGTCTCTCATGGGACCGTGCTTCAATTCATTTTTTTTTTATTATGTCAAATGCATTGACTGGGAAGCGAATCCAGGCCAGCAGCTTGGAAGGCAGCTATGCTAACCACTAGACCCCCAACGTTTGACTGCTTCAATTCATGATGAAACACTTTTCAAGTAGAACAAGATTTTATTTAAAAAAGAAATTAAAAAATAACCAAAAAAAAAGATTTATTTTTATTTTTGTTTGGTTTTATTAATAAAATAAAATTCTTGGCCTGGTAACGTTACATTTGATTGTTTTTTCACAAAACCAATGCCAATCAAGCAGCTGTGCCTGGCTATCAAATAATTACCAAAATTTGTTATGTTCATTTGCTTCACTTACCCATTACCAACAAATATGTAATTTTACAATAGTCTACTCTATAGAATCACATCACAAATTGAAAATACCAATTGGTCTTATAATCTTTCTATTTTTAAAATCTCATGGAATTAATTTTTTCTACTGCCTTTGTGTTATGTTAAAGGATTCAGATCTAACTTTCATACAATAAACTGACAAATAATAGCTTTAATATACAATTAATTTAATTGAAATAATTGTAACATTGTGATAAATCATCTTATCTTTTAAATTGACTCACATTCTCAAATTGATAACTATCTAAGCTAAAAGTTGCCAAAGATTTCTTTTCCATTACTGACTGACAAAGGACTTGAGCAGTTTTTAAACATAAAATTATTGAACTAGAATCTTTATAGATTGCATTGAAAATATTGAGAATATTTTGTAAAAAATATTTGGAGTTTCAGTGATAGTACAAACATCAGCATATTGTAAATCTAAAAGTCAAGATGGTTTTTATAAGTTTAAATTAAAAATTCTACTATTAAACCCATATCACATCTCGGATATTTGCTTCATGATATTGCTATAAACAGTTTTCAAAGAACACTGTCATAAAAATGTTAAACAAAATTGAAGTTCATGTATATCTTTGTTTAACACCAGCTTTCATTTCAAAGGTCTCACTTTCTATCCGCATGTAGAAGATATGAATAAACTTCTTTGTACAACCATTTGACTTCAAATATTACTACAGACTTAACCAATTAATTGAATCAAATAGTTTGATCAATTCAATAAAAGTAGCATATAAATTGCTCCTTTGCTTTTCTTACATTTGTTTGGCAGTAAATACCATATCTATTACATTTTTTTAATTCTGTAAAATCTCACTGAGTTTCTAGTAAATTATTTATCTGTTACCAGAAATAACATATTCAACAAAATTAGTGAAAATATTTTTTTTTTCATTTTTATAAATTGAAGCAAAAGCATTCTTGAGATCAGATGATATGAATTCATTGCTTTATATATTCCTAAAAAATTGTAATAGTTTTGAAATAACCATATCACTGTCATATTTTAAAACTTTTCCAGGTATGGTATCTTATCAGGAGCTATAGCCTTTCTGTTTTTAATATTACAAGCATCTGGTTTGACTTAACTAAGCTGAATATCTGTGGAAATGGGAATGAATAGGTAGGATGAATATATCATTATTCAGAAGATTATTAAATAACCCCCCCTCCTGTTCAAAATATTATTATCATATAAAAGTTCTCTATTTGTGGGTTTATTAAAATTATGACATTGCTTTTCAGGTCACTGTTTCAGCATAATATTCTGTTTTAATTCTGTGCATTCCACATCCAATTTATTATTCTGCTAAATAGAAAATGGCTACATATTGTTGTTTTTTTTAAATTAACCATTAATAATAGAATTATTTTCAGAGATTAATGAACTGAAAAAGGACTTTCTTGTAATTTAGATTATATTCCTTCAGAAAGTTTCATGCTGAAGAAATATGTCAATCTTGAAAGTTCAAATTAGCAATTTTAAAGTTTATACAATTATTTTAACTTTAAAACCTACTAATCAATGACCAATCCAACATCCTATACTTTTAAATGTTTATATAATGTGAACTTCTGCATTCTGATTTCTATTATAATATAATCTGTTAGATGACATTATTTTGAGTATGGATATATCTAAATTTCTTGATAGTGATTTTTCTGTCTAAACAATATGTTTGTTATAGTCAATTCATGTATCGTGCAGAAAAAAATAATATTAAGTTTACAGGACTATTACAATCATTTCCAGTAACTATGGGTTAAAGTTTTCCCATTTCTACTATCAATAAATGCATTAAAGTCTCCGAGGAGAAAAATTCAATCTTTTAATGATATTCGTGTAATAATAGTTATGTATTTGAAATGCAAGCACTCAGAATACCAACAAACAAAACAATAAATAATAATAATAGCAAAAAGTTATTGCTACATGCGCAACACAATATATATATAGTTCATTTTGGTTTACTTCCCACGATGAGTTATTGTCACACATACAACACAATATATTGTAACGATATATAAATATGTCGTTACATTAATTTAAAATAAAAACTTAAAAGTTCGCAAATAAAAGTAAAAAACTAAACGCTAAAATTAAAATGTTTGTTAAACGTATATACATTCGCACAGATGCCAAACTTTAAAAATATTTTTTTTTAAAAAACAAATAAATAAATATTTGAACGTACTTTTTTATATAAAAAAAGTACAAGATTTAAAAATAAAAACAGGTATTAATTAATTCTTGTAATCTGTAAATGGAAATGATTGTTTATAAATTGTTTGAAAAGCAAGCTAGCTATGGGCTCTTGTATAATTAAAATGATCTGATGAGAGATAGATAAGAAAAAAAGAGAAATTAGCTTGACCAATGGAAGCACTAAGCCTTGGCTCGGACCCTAACGAAAGTGATGGATTAGTGACGTTTTGTTGATTGAATCTGTGTGGATAATATAAAAAGGGAAATACAGTTTTTTCGGACAGTTCCAGCGTTGTGTGTTTGAGAGGTGGTAGGACGCACATACCACACTCTCTATTTAAAAAGGAAAAATGAAAAGACTGTGATACCTTGAACCAGCTATTGCCATCTCCAGAACATTATCTTCCAATGGAGGCGTCACAGGAATTAAAAGCAGAAACCTGGACTCTTCTACCATGAGCTATGAACTTTACAAATTAACAACAACCAAAAAAAGTAATTAAGAACTTTCGTCATTGATTTTTTTTTAAAGATTCAGCTAATTTAAATTTTAAAATGAACTCTTATTTGATTTTCAAATTAATAATTGATTGTTTAAATTTATATAGTTAAGTTTTGCTAAAATCATTTCCATTTTATTATTTTTATTTGTAGTAATATTTATTGTAGAAATTATTAAATGCATTACATTTAAGTTGGGTATAGATGTTGCATAGATTCGTTAGCGGTTGATTATGTTGTGGTTTTCACAGTCGATTGGAATATATAGGTCAACTATGTTAATGCGGGCATCTTACGATGAATGCCATGGGACCTTGTGTATTCCCTGTTGCAATTGACATTATCGATTGACTTTGTATTTTGATCGGTTGTGTTTAATTTGGAATGTTTTGACCGTGGAATCTGTGCAGCCGATCTATACCCAACATTTTGAAACAAATCTGTGTGAACGTATTTAAATGTTAAATTTAAGTCGGGCGTGAATGGCTATATAGTTTTGTAAAGTTATATTAAGGGAGGGTAATCTTAGGTTATTTGTTTCATTGTTAAATTGGGTCAATGGATTGGATGTATTGATGTAGTTTGTAGATGTAGTCGGAGATTCGCTACTGGCAGAATCGTTTATATTTACGCCGCACTCACCTGTTTGCCTATGAAAGGAATTATAAGATGGAGAATGCAGTTCCTTTCTATGGAGTTTTTTTTTATTGTTCTTCTCATTAGATAGATGTAATATTCCTATCTGATGAGAGTCAATGCCTTCTCTTAATCTTTTTGGTGCTGTCGTATTCCGTATTACATTGAATACATCGATGTATCAGATGAATTGATGCCAGTTTGACTGCGAATTTTAGCCTAAGGTTAAATAGGGATAGAATATTTTCTTTTCAAATGCAGATCTATGTAGTCTATTCACACTTGACTATCTAAATAAAATATTAAACTCATTGAAACTTAGTTAAATGTAAAATTAAAAGTTAATATAAAAATCTAAAATGTTAAACTTATTCCTCAACATTTAAATGTTATTTTATATGTGCGTAAATAAATATTTTTATGTGTTAATTTCTGGCAGTGGCTTTTATTCTTTTATATTTAAGATATAAAATTTATAGATTTTTATCTCTGCGTCTCCGCTGAGCTAGTGACTTGGGCTAACGATCGGAATATTTAAATAAAGTGGAATCTTAACAGCGCGTATCTGCCTACTTTATAAATTTTTCTAGGCTCAAATGCCTAGATGGCGCCCTGGTAGTTGCAGATATTGTTTTTGCGGTCGTAGATTCGATCTTCACTTGCATTTCGATCATTATAATATATATAGTTAACTTTGGTTCACTTCCCCTGATGCACTTCACAACTGGCTGCTTACTTGATGGTTTTCTCCGGCTTCTGTTTTTCCAAAATTCTTGGATCTTGTTTGGCTGCTGCTCATGAACAAATTTTCACAATAGAGCACTGCACTGTTACTTAAGCTTCTTTCAGTTACCTGCACTTCTGTCTCTCTGCAACTGTCTTGGTAATTCACTGGCAATGCACTTTGTTGTTCAAATTATTTATAGTTCTCAATTGGACTCTGGAAATCCAAGGTCCATCCTTGATGTTATTAGTCTTGATTTCCTCTTTGTATTTTTAATTGTACATACAATTAATTTGTATTATATCAAGAAATATTTGTAATTAACAAATATCTCTTGGCATTTATCGAACACAAAGAATAAATATTTTTCTCTATATATTCTTTATTTTGTCTGGAGTACAAAACTTATACTTGGAAGTCAATGTAAATACTTTTGCAAAACACTACACCTCCTCCCACTCCAGAAAAAACCCTTGTTGCGATTAAAATGTAACCTTGAAAATTACTTAATTTTCTTTCCCCTTGCTTCCTTGGGTGCTTTTTTTTTCTCTCACTTGAAGAAACACTGGATTTTTCCTTGCTCTTTGGTTTAAAAGTGTCCATTTCATACTTCTGCCAAACTTGTTCGCTACTCACAGGTTTGATGATGAATGTGCCAGTGTGTTGTGTATTCGAAATGCAAACATCCGAATACCAACAAACAAAACAATGAATAACAATAGTGAAAAGTTATTGCTACACGCACAACACAATATATATATATGGTTCACTTTAATTTACTTCCCATGACAAGTTGTTGCTGCACACACAACACTGTGTATATATATATATATTTCATTTTGATTCACTTTTCCAGAAACACTTCACGATTGGCAGCTTACTTGGTTGTTTCCTTCTATCTCAGTTTTCCTAAAACTCTTGAGCTCTGTTTGGCTGTGCTCTCAAATGCATTTTTGCAGTTAGAGTGCTGCACTGTTACTTAAACTTCTTTTACCTACATGCACTTCCATCTCTCTGCAACCATCCACTTGATAACTCACTTGAAGTAGAACAATGCACTTTGGTGCACAAACTATTTATAGTCCTCAGTTGGCTTTCAGCAATTCAAGGTTCATCCTTGATGTTATAAGCCTTGAATTCCTCTTTGCATTTTTAATTACACATACAGTTAATTCGTATTTTATTAAGAAATATTTGTAATTAACAAATATCTCTTGGCATTCATCGAACGCAATGTTCTTATTGCAAATATGTAAATTTAATCATTAATTAAATCTAACACTTATTAGTTAATGATCTAATAAAAAATAAATATTTATTTCTATATATTTTTTACTTTTTCTGGAGTACAAAACTTATTACTTGGAAGTCATTGTAAATATTTTTACAAAACACTACAATAGTATTATCCAGAAAGAGTTAACAGCTTTTTTCTTAAGTTCTTGGAATCTAACGTTGAAACATATAAGCGTTGATAAAATCGTTACATTAACCATTGTGAAAATCAAGTTTTAACTCCATTAGTCTTTTATTAATACATTTAGAAATTCCAAGAATAAAAGATACCGAATTAGACCTCACAGCAAATTCACCACCATATAATCTGCTATTCCAAATAAAAAAAACAACAATCTATCCATTTAAATTTCCTTTCCCTGACTGATGACTTTTATTAAGAACACCTGCATCAATTTTAAATCCTGACAGTTTTTTATCGACAAGTGATGTATTCTATTTAGGTCTTTAACAAATGGTTAAACTGGTTTGTCATTGCGGATGAATCATATGCAACAGTCCTTTTTATTTCACTTCCATGTTAAGCATGGAAATTCTTGAATATGATTGTTTATGCAAACAATAATTGCAACTAAAATTGAAACTCTTATCCCAAATTAAGTTCCAATGCAACTTATTAATGATTGTACTGCTTTGTGTAAAAATCATAATTAAGAAAAATAAAAGATTGGAGTCTGAATTATTGTGCACATTTTTAATACAAAGATACAATCTTATTATCACAGTTAAGATAGGGAAATTACAATGGCATGAGAAGCTTATAATAATTGGGTCTTACACTAACTTAATTGATTAAACACAGAAAGATAAAATAAAAGAGAGAAGATCGAAAGACAAAATAAGACGGCTGGAAAATATTTTTGGGTTGCATTACTTCTAAGTTACTTGCAATTAACTCTCACTTCATTATCAATTACACATAAATTTTATTGGTAGCATGTACATCATCTAAAACATTAATATAGTTCTGTATCTGCCTCACAGACTTTTTATAGTAATAATCCCAAAAAATTAATAATAAAGTCATTCAAAGTGTATTGTTTTCTGTGTATTTTAATTTTTTTTTTACTGTACTGCAACTTTATCTCATATTTGATAAATTTTACAAGTGCTATGTTTTAGATTCTAATTTTATAGAAAGTAATCATTCTTTTTTCACAAGTGCCATTAAACAATAATGTTCAATCTGGAATTCATGCTCTCACTTCTAGATACTTAAGATTGGCTCATATAATTACATTTGAGTTCAGAAATAAGATGGTCACTTTAATTTCCTCAAAGTATCTACCTTGTAACTGGGGTAAGAATATTTTTGCAGATTGGATACCATTGTTTAACAGAACTTGTGAGGAAAGGATGACTGCTTTCTTTAGAATTATACTGTACTTTGGAAAAATACAAGCAAGCAAGCATTAAAAACATAGATAGTTTTTTCTTGTATTCCATATCAAGCAGTCTTATACCACAAACTATATTTCTAATTTGAAGCTTTCTTGGTTTAATTATCATTAAATTTATGAAATATGTGAATGTACTATCATATAACTTTCTATTTCAAAAAAATTTAAAAGGTATATATATATTTTTAAATAGCTAAAATATTATTTATTATATTCCATTGCAGTTAATTGGGCTTTATGATGTTGTTGTTAACTGTACAAGTTTGCAAGCAAGAGAACTTGTTAATGATCCTAAAGTGGAACCAGTAAGAGGTCAGATTTTACGAGTAAGCTAAACAAGTTTATTATCTTTAATCTAAAGATTATATGATAGTGGTAGCTTTCTTGTAGTATGTAACATATTTTGGTGAAAATGATTTTTTTTTAAGTATTGCAGTTGTCTCAAAATAAAATTATATGAGATTATAATTGAATAGATTCATTGGAATGCTTTTAGCAAATTTGATCTATATCAGGTATCTGGATTAAATCTATAACATTTTAAAATGAGCATCAAATATTATGTTGTTCATTAATAGAAAAAATGTAATCTTTGTAAGATTTATATTCAAATAGCATGATTACTTTAAGATGCTATTATTTTATTAGAAGTTATATTTTTATACTTATTTTTAGTATAATATTTCTGAAATGAATTTTTTTAATTTCATTTTCTTCTTGTATGTTATCACTTTATACAGTAGGATCTCATTGATTCTTGATTTATTTTTTATAAAAATTATCAATTTCTTTAATATATATATATATATATACACTTTATAATATGTCAATACAATTTCTCTCTCTCTCTATATATATATATATTTGTTGAAATCTCCGCATATTAACTCTTACATAATTTTAAAGCACTCATTGACTTCGAGTTCAGATGAAAAGATATAAATTAATAAACATAAACTAATAAATTGCACTGAGCCAGCTTTTGGCAAAACACTGCCAAAATCATAGTGCTGAATTAATTTATACCTTTTCATCTGAACTCAGAATCAGCGAATGCTTTAGAATTAAATACTTGTTTAAATAAATTTATATATTTTATAATGATAGTTTTAGTTTTTATCTTAGTTGTTAAGATGTTTTGGTGATGGGATATTATACCCATTTATAAAGTATATGTTTATAACATTTATAATTTAGATGGAATACAGTCTTGGTATTTAATAATAAAAAAATGTTAGTATTATTTTGCCACTGATGTTATTCTTAGTTGATAGCTATTAGTTTATCAAGTGCTATTTATTTTGTAGATTTATGCTCCATGGGTTAAGCACTGTGTTTATGTTGATGATGATACTTATATTATTACTGCGTGAGTATTAATTTATTTAAATAGAATATAGTAGTTTATTTATTTGTAATCTTTAAATATTTATATATTTTACATCCAATAAAATAAAATTATTTTTTTCAAAGCATTATATTTAAATATTATTATCCAAATGATGCTATTAATCTGAAGAGAGACTTTCTGATTCCTTTCTTAATGGGATCTCAAAAGGAACTGAATAGGCAAAATTACTAATATCCAGTCTATATGCTCTTTATAGCAGTTTGTTATATGCGTGGTGTGAATATTTACTTTCTATAATTATAATTATATAATTGTAGTTATAATTTTAAACATAAAAATAAATTATTGCATTCATTTCTGGAGCTGTAAAATTTTCAATCAAAATGGCAGTTAATTACTAAAAGTAGGTGGTGCTAAGAATTGTCAGACTCTGCCCTGGGTTTTTGTTAATGAAAATGTTGATAATAATCTAAGTGACTTATTTGGAAATGAAATTTGTAGTACTTCTTGTATAAACATCTTTATATTTATATATATAATTGAACACTATTATATTAGTATGTATTATTTAGTTTTTTACCTATTAATCAACCCATCATGATTCATCATCATTTATGTTATTTATTCTTTAAAAATATTTATTATTCATTAGCTTTATAATATCAATTGATTAACCTTAATGTTAAAGTTGAAAAGTTACAAATAAGATTGCATATAAATTTAATTCCTTATAAATATATAATTTGTCATTTTCAGAGTTGATTCTGTAGTTCTTGGTGGGACCAGACAATTAGGACAATGGGATGAGCAAGTCAATCCAGATGATAGTCAAAAAATATTGGAGAGATGTATCAAAGTTATACCTAGTTTAAAAGTAAGAAAGAAAAATGTTTATTCATTTTGCATGATAAATTAAAAGTAAATAGGGCATGAAGAAATTATAAATAGATACAAAAGATGCAAAAAAATTGGGTGTGCAAATATCATTCTTTTGAAGATAAGAACACTATTGTAACTTATAATAGGAAATTGAATGTTTAATCGGTTATGGGGCATGCATCAAATGTGATGCATTGTGGAATTAAATTTGGTGCTATGAATCTTGATAATACTTATTTAAAAATTAAGCTTAGATCTTTGTAAAGTATACTTCAATCAAAAAACAATTTTTATTAAAACTCTTGATGAGTAAAATATTAAAAGTATTCACTCTACACTTATTCTGTGAGTACACATTTGACACTTGTTTCATTTTTGATGTGACTAATCTAGAGTGAGTCTGTAATAGATTTTAACATTTTGATTTTTACAAAAAAAATTTTTCATCATGAAATTGATAAAAAAACAAAATTAAGATCACATCTGATTGGTTCAGATTTGAAAATATTTTACTGAGCCTCATCTACAAATTTAAGTCCAAAGATTAAAAGTTTGATGAAAACAAAACAGACTCAGAATGAACTAAAGTTGTTGAGTACAAAAGTTAGATATTTGTAATAAGTATACTTAAACTTTAATATTTTTCTATATTACATTGTATTATGAAAAAACGATAAATATTATTTATCTATAACATACTTAATTATATAAATACATTGGACCATAAATGAAGATGGGATATCACCTTTATTGTTAAAAAAAGGTTGCCTCTGATATTGGGATTATCTAAGTGTTGACTGATTTTAACGATTAAAAATAAAATGGTAATGTAAAAGTTATAGAGTGCTTGAGAAATCATGTATAAAAAAATGACAGTTTACTATAAAATTTTGGCTATCCCTGATCTGTTTATTTTTTTTAATAATATTATAAAAATAATTAGGACAGTTTACTATAAAATTTTGGCCATCCCTGATCTGTTTATTCTTTTTAATAATATTATAAAAATAATTAGGTACTACTAAGAATAAGGTCTTTTTGAAAAGCATCCATTATATAATCACAACTCACTAGACTTGACAGGTAGTAACGGGTTTTTTTTCTTTGCATTTTTTCTTAACATATATTAAATGATTAACTGGCTAGCTATGAAATAGTGGAAAGAAAAATCTTAGCATTGAAAAAGGAATGTTTTATTCAGCCCAGATTTAAACCCTATGTCATAGGCATATCACACCGATGATAGTATTTCAAAGGCACTAAAGTTTAAAGTAAGATATCTATATTAGCAATGAAATGCTTTGTATATTCAACAGGTACAAGTTCATTTTAGCTGATGTTGAATTGGAATAGAAGTTAGTATCATGAATAGAATGTAGTTGTTTATTTGAAGGTATTTGATTATTAGGATGTAAATCATGTTGGTGATTGACTACTATGTTCTAATCAATTTAATACTGTGTTCATTATCATATTTACCATGGAGTAAGATATCATGTTCAAAATGGAACTGTTATTATTTATCGTAGGCAGTGAATTAAAGTTGCTTTGACTATTGTTAAGTAACCAAATTTAGATAGCATAATCAAATTATAGCAATAATGCTTCTGAATTTGTATTGATAAATGGAATAAACACACATATCACAACAAAAAGCTATAGTTAATGATAATTGGTAGCTACAGTTTTGTTTAAGATAATGATATAGAATAATTTATAATGTTAATTTCATGTTTTATTATTCAAGCTTCATGATTAGTCTTCATGACATCCTGTCAGGTTTTGATTCTTGTTGTATTAAAATTCTCTCTACAATTGCAATCAATTAAATAAATTTGGAATTTAAAATTTTGATCAATTTTCAACCTTCAGATCTACCTTTTAGTTAAGTATCAGATTTAGTATTCATTTTTGTACAAATTCCATGTACAAAATTTTAAAAGTTCCAATTTTACTGCTAAAATAAGGGAGTAAAGAGAATATGGTATGTAACTTTGGAAAATAGTACTTGCAATGTTCAAAGAATTCCTAGGTAAAATCATTTTATTTGTGATATGGCAGATACACAATTTAGGAACCAAGCTTCTAATGATCCTAATACTGTCTTTGCCTGTGCAGTGAGTCAAACATTTTCTGGATCAAATTTAATGAAGCATCAAAATGTCCAATTAGCATAAGCCAAAATTATCTCCAGGAGCAATGCTTTCTTAAACAATCAGAATATTGATAATATCACTATGTGGACAACTTTGTACCAATCTGTTTTGGGAAAAAAAAAGAGTTGACTATTGTAAAAAGATGCAAAAAACTATGTTTAAAATCTTCAAGAAAGGATATGAAATAAACTGTGACAAAAGTATTAATGATCATCAGTTTCTATTAAAAAATTATCAACTGTAATGTAAAAAAAAGGTAATATGTCCAAGAAAAGATTATACAGAACTATAAAAACTTTCACTCTCTTATGATCTCATCCCATGAGCATAATGCAGCATCATAATGATGGAATTAAATAAAGTCAGCAATTGAATAAAGATTAAAAATGTCCCAGAAAATTTTGGATAATAAATGTACATGTTGCAATGGATCTTCACTCTAATTGCAGATCCATAAAAAAATATTAAACCAATAAGCTGTTGATGTATATCATTGACATTTTCTATTCAAAATTAAACATTTAAAATATGCAAGGACAAAATATTCCAGCTAATAGAAATATCACTCACTGAGTAAAACCTGATGGTCCTTAGCCTAGTCTTTATATTGATCTTACTAATCTTTGGTATATAAAGTTTTTTTAACTGTCATTGAAATTTCTCTTTACCAATGTGTTCATTGAAACTATTTGCTATTCACAGCATTCCTAAAATATCTATATTAGATAATAAAACAAATTCACATCACATCAATTTAAGTTTCTCTTTAAATTACAATATTGCTAGATTTGCATGCAGTATTTTGACACTAAAAGTAATGAGAAAACTGAAAGAAATAAAAAGGACATGTTACAAAATTACTTTCAATAGTTGGATCTGATCAGATTGCTGTTGTATCCACACATAATTTTTAGTGTGTTCTGCTAAAGTATTTATAAACCATCCTTTAAGATAAAATACTTGATTAGATTACAATAAAGAGAAAGAAGTCAATATATAGATTAGTCTGAAGATAATAAACTTCACATACTATAAGAGTGTTCATGACATTGTTGTAGGGAAATAAAATAAAAAAACATTAAATATTCCAAAACAGTAAAGGTTTTAGCTCCATAGTTACAGGAAAAAAAATTTGAGTTACCACAGATTTCAGAAATTATTCCATATATCAGTGAAGAAACCAATAAAAATATAAAAATAAGAAATATCAAGATGCCAGCAGTGAAACAACACTAGAAGAAATCCCATAATCAAAATCCAGCTCACTATATTTTGATAAGTATATTCTTTTGTCTGAAGTGAGGACTGTGAATCAATTTTACAAATCATGTTGTCCTAAATCCTACTTAAGTTTCATCTTTAACCATCATCTTACTATTTGTACTAAAGTTTTTTTAGAATCTGTTTTATATTTGATTTGAACTGTGGAGTTAGTTAAACTTCTCTCTGTTAGTGAACCTTTAACATTGGTTTAAAAGCATTTAGAACATCCAATCACCATAAAGCATTACTATTATTAAGAACTATTTGTTCAAATTTCAAAGATTATGACTAGTATAATTTTTTTGTTAATATCATTTAATCTGTGTTCTCCAGAATTGCTAATCTAATTTTTCTCTACTCAACCTTTATAAAGATATAAATCCTGTGGAAGAAAAATAAAATATCTAACTATATTGCTTTATACTACAATTACTGAATTACTACAGTTCTTACTCAATTATTGAGCTAAATTACATTTTTCAGAGTGGTCATACTGGTAATGAGTGATTGTTTATGATAAGAATGCAAGGTTTTTTACCTTGCATTTCTTAATCAAGCCTAAATCTCCTTGAAGTGAACTTTTGAAGTTTCTGTAAAGCTGTAAAATTACCTTCCTTCTATAAATATTATCCTCTCATATTTATGCAAATTACTTTAAATAAAAGTTTTATTATATATCTATTTACAAAAATATAATTTTAAACCATACTAACTAATCTGTTTTTCACTTAATAAATACAGATTCATAAATTCTTTACTGATATCATTTTGTTACAGTACATTGTGAATATTAGACGTTTAAACAATTGACTTATAAATATGGAACAATTTGAATTATAATGGTATTCAAATGTATTTTCTAAGTACATTTGAGTATAACAATAAATAAATTCCTGAACTTTTTTATCTTTATAAAAATGTTATATTTTTATAATTGAGTATTGGATTATGTTTTTGTTTTTTTTTACATACAGAATGCTACTGTTTTAGAAGAATGGGCTGGACTACGTCCATATAGAAATCCAATTCGATTAGAGACTGAAGTCATAAAAATTGATGATGATAAATTAACAGTTAGTATAATACTATTTGACTATAGTTGTAAGAATAAAGAAATTTTGCTGTATTTTTTTTATTGTTAATATTTATTATAATATTATAAAATACATTATAAAAACTTGAATTTAATGATGAAGTTATAAAATTATATCTTTGACTTATACTTTAAGAAATGTCTGTTGCAATGATTAGAAAATAGATGTGATACATATGTCGCAACAAAATTACAATGAAATATAGATAAGTAGGATTGTTATAATTAATGACCACAATTATATATGTGAATATATATATATATATACTTACAATTTAAATCTAACTTTATTTGCAACAAATAGATAGCTTTATACAAACTAGTATCTTAGACAATGATGAATTTATTGTAAAAGATAAATATAAAATTTTATAGATTATTCAATATTTTGTAGAAACAAAATGGCTGGGCTAATACAAAAAATTGTTTTATATGTAGCATTCTTATAAATGATAAATTATTGATGGTCAGGCTGAAAGTTGTTATAAGTAATCAAATGATACTCAAAGTTTACAATTAAGTACAAATCATGATGGCAACAAAATAGAATTAGTAGATGTTGGTGAAATTGAAAAAATAATAATGTATTATGGTAATGGGAAATTGTAATTCTCTGGTCAAACAAGGACAGGATGATAAAATCAAAAAAAACTTTTCTTCACTGCAATCTTTAATTCAGATCTCAGTTTCGTTTCTCTAGAATTGATAGTTTTATAACAAAATAAGAAAGAAATGCACTATATAGCAGAAAATTAAATTATAAAGTAAAATCAAATAAAAGTAGGAAACTATTCAATGAAAATTTTAAAAAAGCAGTGGTACAAACCATAGCTAATAAAAGAACTAAATAGTAAGTTTAAGATGTTGAATACTGTTATAATAGTGATTGGGTTCATTTCTAAATTAGAATTAAGTTTAATAAAAACTAAGAAGAAAGCATGCTTTGTCAAATATATGTTTGGAATAGAACAGAATGATAGAGTAAATATTAGTGAAACATGATATTAGTATTTAAACTTGAAGACTGATTTTAAGATTTCTTGGAAGTAAATGCATACTGTGTGTATGTATATTGTAACTAAATTATTAAGAAGACTATTGTAACTTAAATTATTAATGGGACTAATGTTCAATGTAAACATTATAACTCAGATATTAATTCAAACAAGTTGTCCTTAAAATTATTGTAGCCAAAATACATTGTAGCCAAAATATTAATTATCAATCAAAAGGGCATTGTAACTTAAATTAATTTCTACTTAAGATTTTTAATACATTGTAGCTAAAATATCATATCCACTTAATATTCTCCCAATATATATAATGTCATGTCTTGAGGGAAAAAAATGATGAGAAGATAGATATAAATTAACTCCAAGATAGTAAATAATATCCCAATAATAATGATTAGAAACTAGTCATTTCAGTTATCTGGTATCTGGCCTATTTCAAAAAACCCTAGTTAGGCAGCCATTGTATCCTCAATAAACAAGTAGGAACCCATTGTGACTTAAATAAACTATTAAGACATTACAAGTCATGAAATAACATCAAATGGGTGAGTACCTTGGTAACCCAATGAAAATACTTCCTCAATAAATCCAACAGTAAAATTTTACCCACTTTTATCTCTTGGTTTTATATTAAGTGAACATCTAAGTGAATAATATAGTGAATATGGAGTGAATATGGTCTATCAGGGTGACACTAGGTTATCTGAACCTAGACAAAGTTATATTCTATAACCTTTTCAAATGTATCGGGTTTAAATCCCTTTGGTACCTTATTTCTAACAAAATGTAGGATTTTTGATTTTAGACCCATATCACCTTATGCACTAATATTAAGATAAATACAAAACATCCTTGAGCTATAATGGTGTATATAAAATGCATCAGACAGAAATTATCTCCTAGATTCTAATATGGTAAATGCATTTTATACCTTCATAAGTTTTACTAGCTCATATTACACTGTTAATTTAGGGTGGTAATTCACTCATCCTTGAATGATGTAGATGATGGAATGGTGGTTATTATAATATCATGAAATCATTATCTATTTATAGCCTTTAAAAATTTATCTAGCTCATTAATTGACAACGTGATGATGACGCTGGTACTTCCAGCACAGCTTTAGAACCAAGTCTAACATAAAATTTAATTTTTAGAAATTCTTAACTATTTGGTTAATTTTAGCATGTCTAAATTAGAACTTAAACAGTTAATATTCACTAGTGATGATGAATGATCACAACTAATAAAGAATACTCTTAATGAAAATATATGCCTCGTTTAATAAAACAAATTAACATTTATTAATGCATTACTAACATATACATACAATTTAAAGATAAAAATGACCAATTTCTATGACTAATAATAATAATAAGTGATTATATTGAAATCATAAGATTAATAATAAATTCTTCACCTTTCCCATTCATGACAATATCCCACGTTTATAATGAATATCAATTGGGATAACAAATTGCTAAAATTCTCTATCCACAAGAAAATTGTTTCATAATAAAAAAAATAAACACTCTTTGTGCACATACTTTTAGATCTTTATACATCTAAACTTAACATCTAAAGTAGAATGATTAATTAGAAAAGTGTTAGTCAAATCGAAAAGAAAAAAGATTTTCAGAAAGAAGTTTTGAATTACTTATCTTCCCCCTCTCTAAGCTCTTGAAATTGCTACTCATTAACTCAAAAAAAAAAAAACATAATCTAATATTTTTAATGCTGTATGCTTATTATTCTCACATTCATACGCAATTGTATTATAACAAATATGATTTAAAGCAAATAATAATACAAAAAAAAATCTTTTACATATTAACAAACATTTCATAACTTTAGATTAATATCTTTTAGAAAACAAAATTCATCAATAAGCAGGTATAATAATTTTAACATACATAAAATAATTACTCAAGGTTATAGCTGTTATTACTGAAGAAATTCTTGGTTTAACTAGATTTTAGTTCTCAAAGTTCAGACATAAGAGGCAAAATTTTATTGCTAAAAATTTTACTAATAGTCCCTGATATCATAAAAGAAAAATAGATATTGAAAATTCATATTACCAGTCCCTTTTATTTTGTTGAGGCTTCCAAGAGTTCAAACTCAGCTTGTTAAATGTCTCTACATTTTGCAGTAAACACATACCAATCTGTACCACACTTGTGTGACCATTTCTGTGGTTCACTGGAACAGTCTTTCTTTGCTTGAATTGAGGCTTGTAATTCTTTTATGGTGATGATGATGATGAAATTAGTTGCTTCAGTAGGAACCATTTGGCACTGGAACTGTTTCTTCTTTTCCTGTTCAGCATAATTCTTCTAATAGGTGGAGGATATCTTGTTCTCATATTTCTAATTTCGCTTTTTAAACTCAGTCACTGGAATCTGAACTTGCATGGTTTAATACTTATCAGCAGATTATTTATGTTCATTCAGCTTTGAAATGCAGGTGAATGTTTTCTTTTATTTAAAATATGGATGAGCAATCAATCATCTTTGATCTCATTTCTCCCAAATCAATCATAAGGTGTAGAATATTTTTAATTCAGACTTTTTTTTTCTTATATGATGTGTCTGCTGTATGGTGGGTCAGCAAGCCCAAGATGAAACATATATAGATTTTTAACCTGCCATTCTGTTCATATTAATCTTCAAAAAAAATGTATATAAAAATGATTTCAAATTGATATCTTGCAGAAATTTAAAGCTTGTCTTTTTCCCAGTTTCAATATTTAAAAAAACTAATCTGATTGACTTTCCCAGGCTGTTTTATATTTTTATTTTCAGTTAGACTGACCATATGTTTTCCTTTAACTGCTTGTAACAAACAATATAAGAAACGTGCACCTACATGATTTTCTGGTGTTTTCCTTTAATTGTTGATTAACAAAAAATATAAGAAACTTGCACTTACATGATTTTCTGGACAGATTATTTTGCTTTAAAGGAACTTTATCTTAATGGTTTTCTTTTTTCCTTTTTTTTTCATCCTACTGACAAATTTCGCACTACTATGAAACTCCTGAGCCTTAAGAAATACAGATACAAACAAGAAGCCAAAACCTTTGAGTAAAAAAAAAAATAGTTTAACAGAATTGTCTCTTTTTTCTTTTTCAATATGTGTAAATGTAAATTTGTTTATGCAATATACACACACACTCTATCATCCAAATCATTTATAAAAACTGGCTTATTAAAATAATCTGACTGCTTCTTAGGAACTATACTTTTAATATTTAAAATTAAATCCTTATAACTTTTAAACCCAAATTATAATCATGGAAAAAAAAAAATAGAAATAGAGAATAAAATAGTAGAATTTAGCAAGTGTAGATTAATTTTGAAGAAAGTTAATATTTGAAATATGAAAATGACAAACTAAAATAGCTTGTCCACAGACAAACTGCCTATATATGTTATAATCGTACTTTTAAAAAGAACTATTGAGTAATTAAAAGGTATATACTACTCTTTTGAGTTTTGTCAACATACAAACAAATAAAGACTATAACTGTTTCCCCCACCCTCCTTCTGTCTTAGGCTTTAGGAACTTGATCCTGTAGAGCTTAAACTTGGGTACCCTACAGCTTCCTTTCCCACATAAAAATGTGATAATGATTTTTGGTTCCATATTTCCTTTCATGCACATGACTACAATTTTAGCTATTGGCTAAATTGAAATGGGCACAATATATATATATATATTGAGCTTAAGAAGAAATTTTAAATTGATAAACAGTTGTAAAGTCAAAGATTTCAAAAATAGAGAATAATATTGAACAACCATTTCCATAGTAGAAAATTGAGCAGTATAATAAAGTGAAATATTTGAGGATAATACATATGTGAAATTTCATGAATAGTAAGAAAATGCTTATAAGAATAATACTTTAAATATATTACTCTTTAAAAATAATGACAATGTAAAAAAATTAATGCCTTAGTTCAGGAGTTTGATTAAAAAAAAAAAACCAATGAAATGTTTATTTCAAGAATTGGTAAAGATTTTTTATTCAAGAATTATTAAATAAAAACCTAGTTGAATTTGTTACTAAACTTTTGTAATTGCGCATAAAATATACACGTACATAAATACACATATACAATATATCTAGATTTTGATCAATCAGTATATAGTTCTTTTTATTTTAACATTCTGTCTAATTTTAATTTTTATAATCAATCTAGAATAAGAATTTGTGGTTCACATTTTACTTGACACAAACATTTAGTACTGTTTAATATATTTTAGAGAAATTTTATGTGACCCAGTATTCTTAGTTTCCAAACTGTTATGAATTAACAATTTTGTTGGATTAAAAATAATTCAACAATAGGCTTCTAAATGCTCTCTCATTTATTTTTGGAAACACTTAAACTTTTCAGAAACAAAGTTTATGCCAATTATGTAGAGATATATATTTTAGAAGTCAGATTATCAATAAATAATTTACTAGAAAGTAATTTAATGCAGGACACAATAAACTATGGACTTAATATACTATATAAAAATACCAATATATATACATTCAATATATACATTTCACATCTAATTATCATCAGAGAACTCAGAATTTTATTATCATTATCTAACCATTAGCTAGTATTATTTCCCTACCAGTTTTTTTAGTCTATTCTCTAAACTATATATAGGTTAGTATTGTAATTCCATACTGCCTTAGCTGTCTATTTTTTTTACAATCTATCAGCTTTTGAGACTTAGAAAGTCATAATGAAAATCAAGGCTATCTGTTCAGTAGCCTAGTTGGCTTTATGACTTATGGAGGCTGGATCCCTAGGAAAAGATGTTACCTGCTGAATTTTTCCATGCTTCAAACTGCAATTCTAAGAAAATTATAACAACATAGAAGACAAACTTTTATTCTGTGATGGTTTATATATATATATATCCATTCTTTTGTCCTTTCTTGAGTATTCTATCCAATGGGATAAATGCAAATGTATTAAGCTGACTAAATAGATTTAGTCAATTTATTCTTTTAGTCAGTTTATTCTTCCTTCTGTAAATATAAAATCTGCATTAATGAGCTTTTTTTTGTTATCTGAAATATTTCTCTGGTTAACATTTGTACTTATTTCTATTGCATATAATTTTACATAATTTTCAAAGCTAATTAATTTTACTTTGAATGATGCTTTATAAATTATAAACTATTTTTGTTTTACTTTACTTTTAATTCTTACCTTTCTATGCTTCTAATTTTGTTTGCTAATAATAGTATTTTATTTTCTCTAACTATTTCTTTATCTTTAAAAAAGTTTTTACTTTGCTACAATATGTAGTATTTGCTTGAAAAAGATAAAATCTGATTAAAGACAAAATAAAAGCAATCAAGATTATTAATTTATAGCATTTGCATAAATATGTTTATTCTTTAGTTTTATTTTAAATCGTGTGTATGTATTAATTTTTTTTATTGAATTTCATTTTTTTATTAATGTAGTGTGTAGCCAAAGTTAAATTTAAAATGTTTCTTAAATAAACTGTAACTCATGATGAAATAAATGTCATGCAGATGACTTGTTTAGAGAGATAGATAAATCACTAGTGTTGGAAAGATTATTAACAATTAGAGGAAATTTATATCCATACAGGGAAGTGCTAATGAATTTCTCTCTAGTGATAGAATAAAAACATATGACAAACAATTTGAAATTATGTTACTACATATGAGAATCCTTGTGCTATTCGTATAATGATTTGAAATATCAATGTAATCTTTATGAAAATGTTTATCAAAGTCAATGTTTTTTTTAATTATTATTATGACTGATCAAGAAGGTTAAGCTGGAAAGCAGATTTAGTATTTGCTACAATGTATAGAATTTGACATTGTTACATCCATCTTGGAAGTTCATTTGAAGGGTGATTAGATATCAGTTAACTGGTATTGTTGGTTGGGAACTCGTGTAAAGTAAAAATGATGCATTGCATCCAGTAATCAGACAGAAAAAACATAGGATTGTAGATTTTTTTTTAACAGGATACAGCAAATATTTTAATATCTTGGTTATGACTCCGTTAATAAGAGAGATTTCATTACTTTTATTAGAATAAAGAAGCAATGTTAATTCTCTTTGTAGTTATATTGTCAACCTACAATATAATAAAGATTTTAACATGAAGAGCAATGATATTTCCATGGCCAAGAAAATTGCTGAGGTGAGTTATCTAATTTGTGACTAGATGAAATCTAAGCTAAATATGGGGATTATTAATTGCCAGATTTCATTAAATAAATTCTAGGAAGGGTTATGTTGCTTAGTAAATTTATTATAAAATCTGTCATTATAGACAGTCAACATAATGTTTACTTCATAAGGTACCAGTTATTATTAAAAAAATATAACTTTCATGAAAGCTAAGTCTATAAAAATGGGATATAACTTATTGGAAGAGTTTATAATGTTTCTTAAGCTAAATAATTGAGAAAAATGTTAAGACATTTATTTGCATTGTTTTTCAATAATTGCTAATGTGCAGAGGAGAAATAAATTTAAAGGCTCATTCATATACAGTAGCAGACATGAGATGAACATACAAAGCTTATTTGAGTGAGGAGAGACAAAAATACTTTATTAGTCATCTATAAATAGCTGCAGATCAATTTTATTTAATACAATAAGCCATCACATTGTGATTTAGAAATATCTCATAATAGCTTTACACAAAACACATATATCAGCACATAGACATGCCTGTATTAAAAAAATTACATATTTGATTTGCCATAAACCTATAAATGAAATTCATTTTTATAATACATAATTAATGACATTTAATATATGTATGTGTGTGCACTTTGGCATTTATAAAAAATAAACCCATATTATATTTTCTCAATATACAATTAATTCAATATCAAAAATATTTTCATACATATCTATAAGTACTCAGATATGCTATATAATAATTTAAATTGACACGTTTGCATTGTCATAAACTTATATTAAAAAAATCACTTTGTTTTTAATAATACATAAATGCACATGTATGTCTGTATATAAAAAAATATAGATAGTTTGAATCAAACTTATTAATTCATTATTTCTAGTGGTGAAAAAAAAGTAATATCACTTCACAATCCTTCATAAAAGTTTTATTTTTTAACAGGTTACTCTTGATTAATTATAAATATCTTTAAACATACTCCAGCAAGTTCTTTTGTCCACTAATCTAGAAAGATTTTTGGACTTTATCTTTTTTTTTTTAAATAAAATCATCTATGAATCAATCCTTTTAGATTTATAATTCAAGCAAAAATTTACTTGTTTTACTTTTAAATTAGAGATTTTAACTGTCATTTTCAAGGAATTATTAAAAATATTATCATTCTCAATATATATAACACTATTCACCAGCTATACTTTAATGAAGTACTTTTATCTGTGCCTCTACATATACATAAAACAGTATACATATAACCTACTTCAGCAAGCTGGTGGAATCTCTGGATAAGCTGATCCCTTCTCAGTAGTAGACTAGTTTATTATCAACTTCAGGAAAGATATAATCTGGTAACTATTGGTTTGCAGTGATCTTCCTTCAGCCTCTCTGCTGTTTAATACACACGTATATATAGTCTATGAATCACATAAAAGCTGGATATTGCTTCCATGTGAATCCAGATTCCCATTGTGAACTAATAGCAGCAGCTGGACTTGCACTGTCTTGCTTTCAGTTATATATTCATAGTAACTCGACTACTGTAAAAACTAACTTTAAAAACTCCTCTCTAATCTTTTTTCCAATCTTTTTATAATCAGGTTGTTGTTGTTTTTTTAAGTATTAAAAGTAAGTTGTTGTTTTTTTATCTTGAGTGAAAAAAGTTAATGACTCTTTTCAATTCAGCTTAATTCTTTCAAAAACAATTTTGTAGAATTTTTATCAAAATTTGTTATATGAGCATTAATTTAAAAAAATGGTATTTGTTAATTAGACACACATGCCACTTGATAGCATTATTTATGTGTAAAACACATAAAAATGCCGTTTCCATGGTAGACTGTATTTTTGCAGCTGTGTTTACGTGTAATACAACATTTCTGTTGTAATACACTTTGCTGGCTGCTTTGTCACATTGCAATAAATTATTTATGCAAAATCGCACACTTCACACTTTTTTCAGTGTCGTGTGAGAGTGTGCATCTGTCAAGTATTCAAAAATCATTAGTTTTAATGAATTTTTATTTTTGTTTTTATTGAAATCATGCAATTTGAGTAATCAATAATTAACTGAGTGTTTACACACTTCTGTAGTCAAATTGTAATGTGCAAAACCTTCTCAAAGGGTATGTCTAAACATACTCATAAGTAGTTAATGCGTCAAATAATATATTCTCGATAATCTTCACAAGAAAATTAAAATGGCACAGGAAACCCCAAATATTGTTCGATTCTGTGATTTAACGGCAACAGAATATGCTGTGGTCTTTTTACAGAGCAAGAATGTACTTCCACATTCAAAGAAATGCGAATGTGGAGCCTTAATAAAATTTATTGTCAGGAAAATGCACTTGTCAACACCATCTAACAGTAAACCACATCTACAATTTTGTGGATCCTTCCACAGGCACTCACATACAAAACATTGAGCATCTTTAGGGCCTGCTAAAGGGTCTCAATCAGAAACAACGTGGAACTCACAGGAAATTTCTATCAAACTATATGGCCGAATTTATTTGGCATTGTATTTACAATATGTTAATTTTATTTTAAATTTGTTGATTTTTTTGGATTTTTTATTTTATTTTTGATGTTAATAAAAATAAATTTTTAAAAAGTACAAATTCTGTGTTTGATTTTTTTAATAAGAAAAAAAAACCAAGAAAGCAAAAAAAAAAAAAAAAGGCCTCAGAATGTTCGTATATTAGAGTTTTTGCGTAACAACATTGACATCAAGTGGTGTATGTCTAATCAACTATTACCAAAAAAATTGCTTTAATCAAAATAGTGGACTTTTATAATTACCAGTGTGTCTATTGTAACATAAAAACATGCTTGTTTTAATTTCAAAATCAGAATTAATAAAATATTAATTAAATGTTTTTAAAATATTTAATTTATAGCAAATTTTTTTAAATTTAAAATTGTTTAATCCTTAACTATTATTCCAATGTAATATAGAAAATATATACAATTTTTTTTGTCTGAGTTTATATTCTACTTTCCTTTCAACTTTATACATATATGCACACACATTACTATATTGTATGCCATGAGACATTGTTTCAATATATATATATATATATTGTGATGATCGCACATACTGCGATCACACATATAGATATTTAACATTTAAAGAATATTAAAATATTGTGTTTGGAATACTAAAAAGTGAGTTTAAAAAAATTATAAACAAAGAAATGTTTTAATTAAGAAAAGAGAGGGAATTAGAATCGAAAAGATTATCTTTTACCCTCCAAAGTTAAGATTTTGTGAAATGAAAAATAAGTTAGAAATATTGAAATTGTACATTAGAAAATTAATAGTAATAAAGAAATCTAAATGAAAGAAAAACTAAAATATGATGTATAAGAGAAGTAAAGTTTGAAAGCCTTAAACAGAGAAAAAATAGAAATTTAAAACATGACCGAAAGATAAGGATCTGGGTCATAAAAGAACACATTTGACGATAAAACGAAATGCGTGTGTGAAGTGTGATAAAGACAGCAATAATTAATGCTTGTCAAAATAAGATAAAAAAAAACATTTATTAAAATCTGTTTAATTAAAAAAATATATATATATACATAGTGCTACAAATTTATATAAAAAACAAATCTATATAAATGGCCGAAGGTGCATTAAGAAAAGCAAAGGTGTGAACAACAGTGAAAACAAAGGATTGAAAGGACAAAGAACTGGGGAATTTTAATTAAAAGTATGATTAGTATTGGTGGAGACTTCTTGTTGAGATGTTGGTAAAAAACACTGCTCCGACAATAAGCAGCCATAGTTAACAAGATATGATTTCTAACATTGGTGCCTCATCAAGAATGGCTGACTAGGGGCCGTCGTGATCGCTTGCCGATCCAGACTCACTGTGCTAATGGTTCCCATCTAGATGTAGCAACTGCCGATGTAATGCCTGCTGGGGTGTTCATTTTGCCTTGTCCTTGATGTCCAAAATATGGAGTTCCCACAATCAAATCTAGCCAAGGAGCGACCGTCCCTTCTAAAGAAGTGGAGAAATTCCACGTGGCGGTCAGCAAAACTTCAAATTAATTCAGAGATTTAAAAACCTAGGTAAATATGTATATTACATTTTATATTTCCATGTGCACATACCTTTATTGAGACAATGGCCAAATTCTTCCTTTGAATGATACAGACATTCTTTAACTTTTTTATATATACACGGAATGATAATTATAAATGTATAATCATTTATAGAATCTTTTTATTTTGTTTTACTCGTAGCATTATAGCAGATAATCTGTTTTTTTCTTGTTTGTAAATGATTTAGAGTGTTTTCTTTTATTTTAATTTATTGTATTAAATATCTTTTATTGATTTAAATCTGTTTCGTCTCATTCTTCGCCACTCCAAACAGTAATATATTCGTAGGGGTTAGGAAATAATTATTACTCATTTTGAGTACTGAATTAACATGTGTAGCTGGTGGTGCAGTATTTTGATCCCATTAAAATTTATAAATATCCAAGCACTGTAACTCTTTAAATCTTACAGCAGTCGGGAGACAGTGACCGGGAAAAATAACCTGGGGCTATACCAGTATAGTTATAGGTTCGGTCAAGTATGGATATAGACTCGTTTATGTCCGTATGTTCTCTCTGCTTGTGGTAGCGGAAAGTGGACGATCTTGAATTATAAGAATTCCCCATTATATATAAATAAAAGGGAAGTTAAGCTTTCGATCGGCGGGTTTCCGTTACAATATATAAGATAGTATTTGGGATATTTTGCTTTATAATTAATAAATTAGTCATTAAATGGGGTATTATTTTGTAGAATTTACATATTTAATTAAATCATACAAACTATTAAAAGAATCTCTTATACTGATTTTGTTTTTCTATTTTACAAACGGAGCAAAACATCAGTAACACATATGTATAAAAGATTTAAATACAATTTAAGAATATTGTAATGAACATAAATTATTTATATTTTAGCAATGTAGTAAGTACCCAGTCTTTTATAAATTTTGAAAATATGACACCTGGCTGAAATGATTTTTTTTATATAAAAAAATGGTAGTGCAGTATTTACAACACTTGCAGATATTACTGATTAATATTTTTATACTTAACTTCACATGGAGCATTATGAACAGTAATTTATTTTAGAGCTATATACAATTATAATACATTTAATTTTAATTTTTTAAAAGCACTATCAAAACATCTATCATTGAGATATACATTTATTTTATTTTAGCATTTTTAATTTTACTTATAGAATTTATTTATATAATTACTACTTCTACTATTATTTAATTTATTTTGGTAGGTGCTTTATTTAAATATTCATTTTACTCTTTCTTAGGTTGTTCACAACTATGGTCATGGAGGAAATGGTGTCACAATGTCTTGGGGTTGTGGAAAGTTTGCAGCAAATTTAGTTAAAAATGCATTACTAATGCCCAAATCTAAAATATAAAAGTAATTAAAAATCACTACTATTTAAAATTTCATTTTTTAAAAATTTTATTGACTTGTAATAATTGTTGTTAGTAATACAAGTATGTATATTGTACCAGTCGAAAAACACACATCGATCCAACAAACCCCTGAATACAGGTAAAGTATCTCGAGTCCGACCATGTACAAGATATATAAATCAGGTACATCGTGAATTCTGCCTTATTTACCCATATCTCCAGGTCAAAGATCTAATCAATAGCCTTTCTCGATGATACGATTGAATTCCTTTACTTTCACCGTGCCGGCAGCTGGGTCTTAAAACATGAAATTCAATTTTTATTATATTTAAATGAGAACTTGGGTGATTGATTAATAGATATATTTAAAAATCAAAATTTATTTAAAATAAAAGTAAATAAAATGATTCGAGGAACACTGAAAGTTTGGTTTTAGTTATATATATATTTAAAAATCATTAAGCATTTTACATTAGTCTAACTCAAGCTCTTTAAAAAAACAAAAATACAATCTTTAAATTAACTTTATAAATCATACAAATTCATGAAGAATTTATATTAGCGGTTATCTTTTACATTGTTTAGTTTATATATTTTTACCTTTGGTTATAATTAGTTTTCTTTAAAATAAGACAAAAATAATTTTATAATTAAACGATCATGGATTTTAAAATTCCTTGTGAACATTTAATACAAGCTTGTAATATAGTGACAGATTTAAACATCTGCCTAACGCACATATATAAGCATGACTATTTTCATGAATTCTTTATACAAGATTTAAAAAAAAAAACATTTCTATTGAAAAAGACATTAATTAAATAGAATAAGACTAATTTGATGTCTTACTCCACTAACATATAAAAGAAAAAATTGATTTTATTTCTCTTTATAAAAATAATAATTTAGATTTCAAATAACTAATGTTTGATGACATTAGTGGACCTTGCTGGAATAGCTTATAACTAACTTTACAGCGATTAAAACTGTAAGCTGTTATAACAAAAAAAAAAATAGATCAGTTAATTATCAAGCAAACAAATCACTTTAGTTGGACTTACAACTAAAATCATACCTATAATAAAATATAACGTGAATTAGCCAAAATCAAACGATTTTAACTAATTACGAAAACAAACCAAAAGAGTTGATTATTTAGGTCGAAGATCCTTCCGTAGAATCATTTCCCTATAGCTTACATATTAGATAGACAAAAGAAAAACAAAATAATGTTGGATTAATAAATATACGAATGCACAGGAGAGAAGAAACGTAATTAGGAAAATACGAGCCGGATTACAGACACTTGTATACCTATTCTAACGAAGAATAAAAAGGGAAAATCGATACGTCCACATTTTGTGTCCATATACCAATATGGAGATAGGATTTACAGAAAGTCAACGTGCCTGCCTCTACAGGTATCACGCAGGCTAACCCACTCCATCTCAGCTGCGCTATCCGATTCAATAGACGTATGCGAAATCGGAAGCTAACTTCGCACCACCAAATCAATGACCATTTTAGGTCTGTCCATGATACTCCAAGCATTTTTTATTAACCTGAGATATTATAATCATTAAATACGAATGAATTATAATTAAATAGCCTTAAAATGATCTAATAGTGCATAGAGACCAACCTGTGTAACCGACTACTTTATATAAATATTTAACATACAAAAAAAAAACCATACATATAGAAATAAGGAAATTTATTTCTCGAATAAATCCCCCCTTCCCTCTTTCCTAACTTAAAAAAAAAAGGCATGATAATTAACTGACGCTATCCAGCGGCGCTGTTACTAGGTCAAAATCTATAGCATATTACTTTTTGTTTTGAATTGCAGAAAGTTAAAATAATAGAATCCCATTCTGGAAATCTATAATAAACTATTAAAAAAAATACAGTAAGTTTTATTTTGAAATATATATTCGACATAACTTCACTTGCGACAATAAAAACTAGATCAAAATTATTTTATTTTAAAATTAAATCGTTCTTTCTAAAACTCCCTCTAGTAAAACATAATTCACTCTCTTAGCAAATTATTCTGAACCCCCGCGAGTGAAGTTTGTTGAAATAATAAAAAAAATCAACGCATGAAATCTCACACTAAAATTACTATAAAACAAATAAATAAATTCATATTTAAATAATTAAATATATTAAAATTTGAAAATTATGGTGAGCTTGAGCTAATGAAAGATTATTATAATATAAAAGAAAATGTTAAAGAATCAGTTAAAAGATTTATGAAATTACATTTATACTCTTACGATAATAGTTTCAAACATCTTGATGGAAGTATTCAAGGTCTTCGGCATTTTCCTTGGAGTTCCCCGGGATGAGTTCTGTGGGCGAACGTTGTTGGCAGATGGCTTCTTTGAAGGCAGGTAGGCAACAGCATAATGGAAGATTTTCAGGTCTCGGGAAGGAAAGGGCTGTGATCTACCCTTTTTACTACTCGATCGTCATGGTGTGGAGACTTCTAAAACTCTTTCTTTCTGTCTCTGTTTTTTGTCTGGTTTTTTTTTCTTTCTAAAAAAAGGACCACTATTTATAACTTCCTACTCGTATTCGATTTCTGCTGCCTCAAGTGATTTTCAATTTTAAAACAATAGCAATTATGCTTTTATTCTAATTTTAGAAAGTTTGTACCTCGATAAGGATCAAAAGATTTCAATATAATTTTATGTTAGTTTTTAATTAGAGATAACGATGTAGAATCTCTACTAATTAATTAGTAGAGATTCCACAGTAAAATGGATTTTGGTAATTTCTAAGTGTTTTTAATTTAACCATTTATTTTAAACTTCTTATCGAGGTACAAATCTTTCAGAAAAGGCCATCTTGGATTCTTATACTGAAAAAAATTAGATATTTTAACACATATATATAAAATATATAAAAAAAATTCAAAGTTAATTATTTGAATTTTTCTCTTTTAATAATAAAAATAGAATAACAGTGTGTTAGTTCAATTATATATATATATGATCCAAAATAAATTTTAGGATTTATTCAGGATAGTTTAAAAAAATGTTTGTTTTTTTTTTTTAGAATAATAAAAAAAACAAATGTTAATAAAATAAATGATTAGGTGGGCCAGACTGTGAAACGGCAAATCTGAATCAGATTTACCATTTCAATATATTGTAATGGTATGAATGAGTAAGTTTATGTATAATCCCCAAGAACAGAGACTTTATTAAATACAAAATTGAATCCAGATTTAATATCAAGTTAAAATGATTTTAATGAAAGATCCTGGTAATCTGGTTTCTTAAGTTCCTAATCTATTCCACTACAAGTTTAAGTTGGATATGATATGATAAAATGCTAGTTCTTATATGTGTATAACACAATTTTAAAAGATAATATTCTAGTCTTTATTTGAGTGGAAACATATGCATAAAGGTAATGCTGTCTGAACTATACACCTACGTATAATTGTTTATTTATATCCCCTGACTAGCTAAAATAAATAAGGTTTATAGCTTTAATTTAGTAATGGTAAGAATAATAATTCAACATTGGACTTAATAAAACATAAATGGATAAACCTATAACTTATGATGCTTATCTAATGGATAAAACTAATTATGATGCCGAATGATAGACATGAGTTAAGAATCAGAGAAAGTTTGTGTTTAATTTAATTTATGAAGTTTATAAAAATTTTAGAATTTATTCAGGTTTGAAATGTTAGATAATAGGAAACCTAAATAAATTACCTTAAATATTAAATTATTTTAAATTATTGTTTAATACTAATTTTGACTAATTATCATAATTTTCCTTTGCTTATATATATATACATCTAAAACATTTTACTCATAACTAAATATATTTATACTAAACATTATATAGATAATAGAACTTGAAAAACAGTAAAAATTGATAAAATAATGAAAAACACAATGACCATCTGTCCATGGGCTTTTTAAAGTTCAGTACATAATGAGTTATTTTAGATTCGTAAAAAGTTAAAATCCAAATACTGTTCAGAATTCCTTTCTAGTATATCATTATGTAGTTTTATTATCAGTGTTTACTGTTTAATCTCATTGAGCTAGTTTCTATATCTCAGTATTCTGTGATTTGAGTTTCATGAGATGTCAGGATCTACCAAATATTTCTTGTGAAATAATTATCCAATTTTATAATATATGTTCCGGTACAGCACAATATAATCCTTATGTGTTGTGGTTTGCATAAACATCACACAAATTTACTGAAAATTTTTAGGTAACATGAATATAATAATTCTATTATACATGTATCCTCAGGATCTAGTGATAAATGTTTGAGAAATTAAAATTTGGTCTTTCTATTACACAAAATATAGTCAGTTTTCTTTATCGTCATTGTGGTTTTGATTTCCATGCTGCTTTTGTCGTTATTATATATATAGGATTTTGTATTCTATTTGAATAAATGTGTGTGCATGTATATATTGAACCGGATGCTTTATCCATTTCAAAAGTTTCATCACAAAATTAATACTAACTTTTATTTTTATAAAGTTATTTAAAAGTTTTACATTTTTAAATACTCTAATTTTACTTTTTTGTTTAAAAATAAGTTTCTTTTGACACTTTTTTATCAGATTGTAAAAACATATTAATTTGAAAAGAAATTTAAACTTTTGAGAAAGCTTTTAATTTTGAAAAGTTTTAATTGCATTCCTGTTTCTTTTATTTTTAATTGTAATCTAATTTTAAGTTATTTTTAAAAAGAAAGCTGAGACTTAATTTTGCATTTTTTTTATTAATTTTCTCTAAGATAGGAACCCTGCTCAGAATTTTAATTAAGATTAAGTCTGAGATAGAGATTTGCCCTGGGCAAAAACTTCTAATTAAAGATGATGTGGGAGATAAGAGTATACATAAATAACCCTGGGATTTTGGACTGATTATTATTCAGCTATTCATTTTTTTATTCTGTATGTTGATGATTGATTCAGCTTTTAGTACACTAATAGTGATACCTATTCGAATTGCCATGCTGCCATAAATTCCCAAGTTTGTTGTCTGGATCTGGGTACAGCCATTGAGAATATTGCCTTTTGCTGTCTGCCATTAGGAAATTTGGCTGAAATTATATTATTGACCACTATTTGCAAAATAGCAATCATCTCTGCAGAATGCCAGAACTACATGCCATGCTGAATCTTATCCATAACATACCATACTAAACCAATCCAAAGATGGACCCCAGATTGTTCCTGCAATATTGTGCCATAAAAGCTTAAACAAGAACTGATCTAGTGCTTGCCTCCAGACTCCCGAATATCTAATGGCAACCAAAATCTTCACAAGAATGTTAAAGTGAAATAAACTGTGTGCACTGCTGAAAGACCTCAGTCAAACCTAACATTATGATTCGAGGTAAAACATTTTCATATTCTTACCAGGATTTAAATCTCGGTTAAAATCTCAGCTTAATCGTAAAATAATACAGTATTTATTAGAAGTTTTGTATATTCCTTCAATATTTTAATTATTTTCTGTATTTACTTATTAGTTAAAGTGTGTATTGGGATCTTAGTTTTAAGATTTCATATTTTTAATTTATTTATCTAAGAGTGTATTGCGAGTTTCTATTTTTATATGCTTAGTGTTTTCTTTTTATTATTTATATTACTAACCTTGATAAATGCTTTGACAGACATTTGTAATTTGCCTTTTTATTCACCTGTCCTTTATTCTTTCTTTATAATTTACTTAATTAAACTTGGCTTGCGTTTCCTGTAGACCGTAAATTGTTTGGCTAGCAATTTATCAAATGTATTGTTCTGTCTTTCTTAAACCAGATATTTTTGCTTTTTTCTATTTATGATTATGGGAAATTGTAATCTTTTCTTGTTCTATTTTCTTGTCTTGTATTGGAGTAAACCTTGATAATCTTGAATGTGATTTATCATGAGCTGTTCTGCAGACATATGACATTCTTGGTCCTTTTGCTTTATTCTGGGCCATGGAAAGCTCACCTGCACTATTTTGTTGTACTCCATACAAGATCCCTTTTGTTTTGCAATCTCTGACTGGGAAAGCTAGAATATAAATCGCTGGCAGGAAGATATTATAAATCCCTTCTTTTAAACTTTTGGTGAGAAAATGAATTTATCTGTTAGGATATTTAATGTTTCAATATTCACATACACTCTCTGATGAATATACTTGAGAAATCTAGAATAATCTTTCGTAATTTTTTTGCATAAAATATAATATTATAAATTTAATAAATTGTGAAATTATTTAAAATTATTTTGGCTAACATTTGTCTTTGTGTTCTTTTCTCAATTGTCTGAACAATATTAAAGATCTCTTTTTCTCCCTGGGTCTAGCTAGTAGCATTCATCATTAACTCTTGATCACCATAAATTAAATTTTCTAGGTTGTTAAGGACCTAGTAGCGTCCTCGGTGATCAAAAAAATATTGAAGTGACCGGTACAATATATATGCATGTTCAAATTTATTTGCATGTATTTACAGTTTTTATTAGAAATAAATGAATCCTCTATCTTATTGTATTAATTGCATTCCATTTGTTATTAAGCCATGATTTGAATTTAAGCTTTCCGTTTGAAGCAGATGTTAATTTTCTTTTTTAACTAGACATTTCTAGGTTTTTATTTAACATATAAATTTTGAATAAAAACATTTTTTGTTGTGGCTTATAATACAAAAACCTTTATTAAATATATGTAAATAAATCATTTTTTTTATAGCGCAATGTTTGTAAACTGTAATATTTAACACAGCATTACGCTGTTGCACATGCGCTTTGAAGATTTTAACTATAAATGAATGAATACTAACACTCAACCACATGATAAAGTCTTTGGAAAAGATAGAATGGCCATCTATCTTTTCGAACACAAACGCTTTTGTATGGGCGAATCTTAAGTGTTTGAAAGTGAAAGCGTGAATATATTAAATAATCACTTTAAATTACTATTACATGCTTGAATGAAAGACGCTAATGAAATTTACTAGAATTTATGATACATCACTCTTATTTGATATTAAATGTATGTAAATAAATCATTTTTTTTTATAGCGCGATGTTTGTAAACTGTAATATTTAACACAGCATTCGAAAAGATAGATGGCCATTCTATCTTTTCCAAAAACTTTATCATGTTGTTGAGTGTTAGTATTCATTCATTTATAGTTAAAATCTTCAAAGTGCATGTGCAACAGTGTAATGCTGTGTTAAATATTACAGTTTACAAACATCGTGCTATAAAAAAAAAAAAGATTTATTTACATACATTTAATATCAAATAAGAAGAATGACGTATCGTAAATTCTAGTAAATTTCATTAGCGTCTTTCATTCAAGCATGTAATAGTAATTTAAAGTGATTATTTAATATATTCACGCTTTCACTTTCAAACACTTAAGATTCGCCCATACAAAAGCTTTTGGGTTCGAAAAGATAGATGGCCATTCTATCTTTTCCAAAGACTTTATCATGTGGTTGAGTGTTAGTATTCATTCATTTATAGTTAAAATCTTCAAAGCGCATGTGCAACAGCGTAATGCTGTGTTAAAAACCTTTATTGTTATCAAACTTTTCTTTGACATAGCTAATGTCTATATTTAAAAGAACATATATTTTTCTAAAAGAACAAAAAAGAAAATCTTTTTCTTGTAATGATTTCTTGTTGACTCTCTTGTTTCTAAGCGAATTGCGAGGTTCACTGCTGTTATGTTATATGTGATTAGTTCGAGGCTTAGTTTTATGAAAATTTACTAAGTACTTATTATTGTCATAAACTTATTTTAATATTATTTATAAATACACCCATATTAAATGCATTAAGTACTTATGTATTAGTCCTGTGACACAGCATGTATTAGACTGTTGTGCCTTTTCACTTTTATGATAAATGTGTAACGCTGCAATTAGGTCAAATAAATCCAGGTAAACCCTGCAATATTGTTATCCGATCTCATATCAAAACATGTTTTTTATCCGATTTGGTAACAAAATAATTTTTTTTTTCAAAACCAACTTTTTTTTTGCCCAATTTTTGTCAAGATTTCATTCTGACATCAGCCTGATTTCAATTGCATTGCATTTTTTCTTCATAGTTATTGTCCATTTCAATTTTAAGTGAGTAAACAACTGTACTTTCCCAAAATATCGAAAGATTTTGGGGTTCGGTGAAATGGCATAATAAGAAACAGCGTGGAACATCACGGCAACACTTGGATTCATATTTGGCTGAATTTATGTGGCGTAGATGTCATAAGATGACAATGCATTCATTTGCATAATGAACGAAATAAAAAAAATTGGCTGCCAATATGAATAATTAATAAAAGTATTATATTTTCTTATTTTATGAATAATTTTGCCTTTTTTAAAAAAATTTTTTTTTAAAAAAAGCATTTATTTATTATGATTTTTTGACAAAATCCTATTCACGTGATATATACACTTGGGCCTCGTTTTATACGGATTATTTTAATGCGATTTTGAAGTTATGCGATTCATGTTTCTTCTTAATATCTTTCATATTTCACTATATTTATTAGATATCAAGAAATTCAAATTATTAATAACTTATTTTGACCTGAAATCCTTTTTTTTTCTTCAAAAATATAACGTTTAATTAGCAGCTAACGTGAAAATGGTCTGAAGCTGTATTTAGAATCTTAGCTTCTATGTAAATAACCTATTTATACTAATGAGTAAATAATAATAATATATTTATATGTACATATAAAAATATTGCAATAAATATTCAAAAAATTTAAACTTTTAAAACATATTTTGTTAGATATAACAGAAACAAATTTTTTTTTAGATTTTTAAAATAAATAAAAACGAAGATTTTATTGATTTTATAAACTGAAAATAATCTTTCTAATGATAATCTTTTGTTTTGATTGTGATCTCATTTTTTTAATATAGAAACAGCACAAGACTGAAAGTAGCGCTAGTTGTACATCACATCATGAATCTGATGTCTTACCAGTTCACAAACGAACACAAATTGTCAAATAATGATAATGATTAAAATATGTATGAAAAAATGTAAAATTAAATACTGTAGTTAATAAAACAAGTTTGTCTTGTATTAATTTTTTTCAAATATTTGAAATTTTTTATTAGTCATACTTTATTTGCTTATTTTTTTAATGCGAATTTTAAAGTAATTTTTCCTTGTTGCTTTGCTTTTATGTGGATTTCTGAAAATTACAGCACCTATCCCCCATTTTTCAAGGTAAGTTATGTTTATTTTTGTGCGATTTCTTTTGTGCACATTTTCTGAGGAACCTATCTACTGCATAAAACAAGACCCAGGTGTACTGCCAATCACATGTTTATTTCAGAGGGAAACATTTTTACTTGAACTCTCCATTTTCTCTGGAAAATTTGATCGACTTATAATAAAGTACAATAGACAACTTAGATTTATTCATTGTGACAATTCCTATTATGTATTGCATGGTAATTAGTATATGTGTATATTTTCTGCTTTTTTAAATAATATTTTAGGCAATTTTTGTAATTTAGTGATTTTATGGTCAAATTCATATCTTTAGGATTGTTTTAAATACATACTCTGCACCATGTTTTAAATTTTTTCTTGTACAAAGTCATATACACCCGGGTCTCATTTTATGTGGATTTATTTAATGTGATGTTGAAGTTATGTGATTCATGTTTCTTCTTAATATCTTTGTATGTGGTTTTCTTTTATGCGATAAAAATTATTGGATCAGAAGTCCAGCTCCGATAATGCACTATTACTTTAAATTTTATAAATTTTGTGCACTCACACGTCATATTTAAAGTAATATCACATAATCGGAGTTTGACCTCCATCTAATAATTTTAATATTTTCAGCGCTCTATAATAGTACTGTAATAAATTTTATGCAATAAAGAAGTTCATAATTCACAAAATCAGGATTTCCCCATTTTATATACACACATTAAATTTTACAAGATTATAATGTAAATCTGTTCAAACATTGTAGATGTCTATACTATGCGTGTTGTTGTTTTTGCATTTTAAATCACATTCTATTTTTGCTTTTTAAAAAAAGAGTACATAATCAATTAATCATTTAATGTCCACAAGTTTATTTTTAAAAGGTGAGTAACAGCAGTGGGCACAATTAAATTTGACAATTAAAAATTAAAATCTGATTTTTAATTGTAATTAACAATTTAAAATTTATGTAATGTAATCTGAAATTAATGTGATGTGAAACATTGAAATTTGATTTTTAAGCGGAATTGAAAATTAAAGTCAAAAATAAGAATTTAATTTTTAATTGTTAGTTTTAATTAAATTTTGCCCAATACTGGTGAGTAGGTGTCTTTTTATTATCATAAGTCTAAGTTCTTATTTTTATTATAAACTTTTAGTTTATCCTAATGGAGAGGAAAAAACACCCAAGAAAATGAATTTCTTTGGAAACAAAAATTTCAATTTTAGATCGCTTAGCGAAATGGGAAGGATCAACAGTGATTGGAAAACATTTTAGTTGCAAATCCACTATAAGAGCAATTAAAAAAATAAAGTTGGCACTACTTGTATTTCCTCTTGTGACGAATCTGATGTCTTAGCAGTTCACAAATGAACCTGCATATCATCAAATAGCAATAATGATTAAAATACTGTACATATATGAAAAAATGAAAAATACTGTAAATTACACATAAAAATATATTGTTTTGAATAAAATTAAATACTACGGTTAATAAAAAAGGCAAAAAAAGTTTGTCTTGTATCAATTTTTTTCAAATTTGAAATTTTTTATTAGTCATATTTTATTTCCTTAATTTTTTTTATGCGAATTTTAAAGTAATTTCGCCTTGTTGCTTTGCTTTTATGCGATTTATGAAAATTACAGTACGTATCCCCCATTATTCAAGGTAAGTTGAGTCTATTTTTCTGTGATTTCTTTTGTGCACGTTTTCTGAGGAACTATCTACTGCATAAAATGAGACCCATGTGTATATTTCTATATGGCAAATTAATATTTTTTTTTGTTTTTAACTGTTGTTAAAACTGTACTTTTTAAGATCGGTTATTTTTTTTTGCTGAAATTAATATCTTTAGTATTGTTATAAATTTTATACTTTTTTGTGTACATGTTGTATACATTTCTGTATGGCAAAGTAACATTTGCATCTCAAATTTACATATTGATTGTTTAAAAATTTACTGTTTAATATCAATTTTATGGTTAAATTCATATGTTTTGTACTGTTATTAATTTATATTCCACAACATATTTCATATTTTTTCTGTGAAAGTCATATATATTTCTGAATGGCAAATTTAAAAAAAATAATTTTTTAACTGTTTTTAAAAATGCAATTTTTAAGATCTTTTTTTTTTTAGTAAATTATACTTCAAATTGTTTATATTTTTTGTGAAAGTAGTATTTTTAGTCCTGCAACATTGAGCACATATTAAACATGATATGCCTTTTCACATACATATTGAACCTACTGATAGCTTTGTAAATCTTGTGAAAACATCATATACAAGATCCATGTAAATGTTATTTTCATAAATCTTGCAAAAATATTATGTACAAGATCTGTGAACATGTTATTTTGGTCAAAGTACAAGATTAGAAAATTATCAGCGAATTGATATGAATGTGAAAAGGCCCAGCATGTCTTATATGTGTTCCGTGTCACAGAACTAAAACAGTCTTATACATGTATGTGTAATGTCTATTTATTAAGTCCCATGAAATGTGTATGTATAAAACAGATATTTGTGAAATAAATTTAAGTTATGGCTTTACTCTTGAAATTAAAATGTTATTTTTAATTTCTATTGCGGATAAACTTTATTCAAAAATTGAACGATGTAAAGTGAGCGATGTTTTAAAATGAAAATATTAAATAACTAGGACATGCTTCTTTAAGATGACATAAATTATATTAAATCATTACTATTTTCTACTCTTACATTTATAACTATTGAAATACAAATATATTATATATATATATTTAAACTAGATGTAATTAAAAAGGATTTCAACCCAAACTTTCAAGCTCTGTATTGTTTATATATATATGGGAGATGATGATCCAGACCAACAGATGAGTGCTGATTCAGCATGAAATATATATATATATTGGAGATCATTTATCTTTTTTACATATATGTGGTCATGTGTATTGTTTATAGTGGATGACTGTAAGGAGGTTGAAAGTCTAAGTTCAAATCCCCTTTAAATTTATAACTATTAAAAATATATGGTGATTGTATGATGAGATGGGATTAGAGAGACATCGACTAGGCATTTTAATAATCAGAGATTCTGTATAAATAAATAAAAACTTATAGTGTATACCGTCGTTGGTAGTATATATCCTAACAGCACAATATATATTATATAAATTCATCTTATGCATTTATGGACAACAGTTTTTCAGGCACTGCATTAATAACCATTAATCGCTTTTTGCTTAGTTAGAAATTAGTATATTTCTTTTAACCCCAGAATACACTTACTTTTTTTTTTTATTAAAGATCAAATATATCTTTTACTATTTATATACATTTGATTATCTTCTTTTATTTACATATTCAATCCACTCATGGGTTAGATATTAATTTTTTTAGAAACTACAATCAGCATTGTTAGACTTTAAACATGGATTTGTAGTACATATTTTGATAAAACAATTATTTTCAGCTTGACCTATTTGAAAAGACTTGTATTTGGTCTAAGCCATATACATATCTTTTCCAATATCTACAACAATATATTTAAAGTATAAGAGTGATAATGATTATGTTTTCAAAAATTTTAAATCTTGAGATGAAACTGAATTGGTAAATAAAAGAAAATATATTCATTGAATTCAATACATTAAACCTCTTCTCTAAATTAACTGTTTTATTTTATAGCATTTATGATATATGCCATTATAAAAGCGACTGTGCAGATTACATCGTATAAAATATATTTGATCTTTAATATAAAAAAAAAAATTAAATTTGTATCTGTGGTTAAAAGAAATGCAATAATTTCTAATGCAATAAAAAATGATTAATAATCATTTATGTATTTACTGAAAAGCTGTTGTCAGCAAACTTAAAATATGATATTTTTAAAATTAATTTATATAATATACATTAAATATACACAAAAATAACCGTTTTTGACATTTGAGGTCTTATGAAGTGGGTTGACCCAATTGAAGAGACCTGTTTGATTGAAATGCATATTAGAAGCCATTTACATATTTTTTTAAATATAACCTACTCTCTATATTTGAAATGTAAAAGTAATAATTGTCATTTATGAAATATATAATATGAAATTAAATTAAGTTTAAGAAATATTGTTTAGAAATTCTCAGCAGGGATAATTTTTTATGATTTGAATAAAATTTATGATGTTGACCATCTTTAAAAGATTTTTTACAATCATAAAAAATTCCTCATGGAAATGGCCAATTGGTATTTTGAAAAGAATCTCACTCATCTTACTCAGGAAAATGAGACTGAGAATCTGGGGTGACAATTTCTAAAATAATACTGATAGTTTCTTTGTGCTTAAATAGTGTTTTCTTTTTTTTATTTGAATTTTGAATAATCATAGATGAAGAAAGTTAAAAACAAATTTGTAAACTGTTTCAATTGTTTCTTGATTAATAGACTTGTTAAAATTACTGCTAGTGAATGGGAAAGATATTAAATAAAAGATCACAATACATTTGGACTGACTTTTTTTTTAAATTTTCATAGATTTTCTCATTTTATTTTAAGTTATACTTTTGTGTGACATATCTTTGATTTAATGCATTTTTATATTACCTAGTTCTTACACTGATATGTAGTCTCAATTAATCTACATATATCTATGGCAAAGAAAATATGCAATTTCATAAGATTCTTGACATTTGACGTACATCTGGCCTTTAGATTTTGGGGGAAATATTTTGATGTTAATTTAAGACAACTGTTAATCTTGTAAGTAATCCCATTAATATATGGAAAAATTCTTGCTTGGTTTTCAGAAAAAAATTTGCTCTTTATATAGAAATTAGAACAGCTACTATAAAAACTTTATTAATAATTAATATACTGTAATTATTTGTAAGGATATTTTTAATCACATTTTTTTTAGATGAATGTAAAAAAATTTCTCAGAAAGTATAAAATGGTTATGGGAATGAGTGACAAAATAGTTGTCTGTGTGCAATGTTTGTAAAAACACTAATTAAAATATCAATGTAAAATTTTATATAGTTAGACCAAACTTATCACATGTAGTGCCCTTTTTAAAAAAGATTACCATGAAATAATTGATAGAAAAAAATTCAGGACATCATAGAAAAGCTTCTAAGTAATTTAAGTTTTAAATAATTGTAAAAAAAAAAAATGTGTCTTTCAATCATTGTATTGCTGTTTTGTGCAATAAATCATAAAGATATTTATTGTGAAATAAAAGTTAAGTTTTATTCAATAGATGTACTAGTAAATAAACATGTGACCTCAGATCTGGTTAATAAAACATGGCACATGAGCTCTAAATTTTTAATGGTAACAAAATGTGATGAATTTTTAAATCTAGAAAGCATATTGTTAATAAATGAATATAAATAATCTGCAAAAAAATCTAGCTAAACTTCTGTAAGAGGAGCAGTAGTATAAACAGTAAGGCTTAAAAAGCATACTACGTTTATATATCTTGGGTAAGCCATAAATTTTGTGATATAACAAAAAAAAAAAAAATTGGGGAAAATTATTCTATTTTTTAAGTTTTTGTTTTATATCTAAACATGTTAGATGATTTCTATCAAATTTTTCATAATGGATTATAGTTTTATAATTTTTTTTTTTCTAATCTACATAACTACATAAAGAAATAGTAATTTTCTTATTTGAGTATAATGATTAGTTCAGATCACAAAGAATCTTTTATTAAATACAATTTCTAGTGTGATCTTCTATGATTGATTAAAATTATGACAAAGAAAAACAATGAATGAAACGGCTTTAAAGTTTATTCATATTTGTTGTTAATTAGAAATCATCACAATAATTCTCAAGGACATATTATTATGTCTGAGGAAGAGAAATGAGACTTCAGCAAAATATTGGTCGCCACTTTTGTCAACAATTTTTTTTTTATGTCTGTAAATGATTGTCTTTTTAAAGACTTTGAATAATAGGATAATTTTTTTCCTTTTCACCATGAGAAATTCTCTACCAAGAATATAATGTTCTAAAAAACACGTTTAAATTTTATCTTTTAGCATAAAAAATTTCATTAGAATATATATAATGATCCATTTTTTTACTTTACAATTGATAAAGTACCAATACAAAAAAAAAAAAAACCCCTCAGTACTGTAAATGAAAGTGTCATAAATTATTTTTAAAGAAGATGTGATTTTTTTAATATTAATAAAAGGTCACATGATCACTAATTCCCACGCTTGCTCATAATTATTGTTAAAATAGGCAAAACTCTCTCCATACATTGATCAGTCGTTTTGCTTTGAGTGGCACTACTGTATGGAGAGAGTTTTGCCTATTTTAATTAATAAAAGATTTTTAATACAATTATGAATTAAATGTTATCTTTCATTGTTTATTTATTTTTTTGTTTGTATATATATATTTAGCTTTCGTAATAATAATATTTTCATTAAAATTTTAACATGAAAAGATATACGTATATAAAATATATTAAAATGTAATTAATATTTACTTTATACTTTTATTACCGTAATGAAACTGAATATCTAAATCTGTTTGGTATGAGAATGTTATATATATAATAACTTAAGTTTCGTAAGTAATCATTGAACATTTCTATATATTTAGAATTACCTCACTTTTTTCTTTCATCTTCGAATTACAATTAATGTTCTTACAGACATTAATCAAATCATAAATCAAAGATTGTTATTTTGTTATAAAAATCTTTTACGGTCTAATATATAAAACAAACTAAAAGTCATTCATAAATTTATAAATACATTTAATAAAATTTTCATCTTGAAGTCGATACTTTGCAAACGGAAGTAAAATTTTAACATGTTTAGTTTACATTAATTACATTTGGCAAAATAAAATATTAATAAACAAATTGAATGTGATCTCCAATATTTTTTTTTTTAATTTACAATAAGTAATAAAAAATTCGTTCAAATTAAAAGTTTGAAACAATAATGTCTAACCAATGGAATGTGTTTAGATTCATATAAAGTTGTTTTTTTTTTTAAAAAAAAATATCTTGGTTGTAAAAGTTAGATTATTCTCTAAATCACTTAATGAACATATTTCTTAAAAATATTGGACATCAAATTAAATATCAAATTTCAGTGTGTAACTTACATATTAATAGAAAGAACAATTTATCTAAGTTCGAAATAAAATCTAGTTTAATTTATAATAATGAAATTGTAATTATAAATTTTATTAAACGCCCATTATTATATTAAGTAATAATTTACTAAGGCTGTAACCTTAGAAATAAGCGTAAGCTTGTGTTTTAAGACCTATAGAGGTCCCTACCTTCGTATTTTTCAGACGCTTATTTCTAAGGTTACAGCCTTAGTACATTATTACTTAATAATGAAATTGTAATATATATATAGGGAATATGAACACAGACTTTCACACAACTCTCCACTCTATCTCATAACACTGATACACTTGAACACATATATGTCGAAAAGATAAATAATCACCAATATACATATTTCATGTTAAACCAGCAATCATCGGTTGGTCCAGATTATCTCCACACATATATATGCAATAAGTGCTCAGATATATATTAAGTTAGCCAATCTTCATACTTTAATGGACAGGCTTCAATCCACTCCATGCTCCAACTCTTCAACCATCCATCCAATTGAAAATCTGATCCATGGAATGCTCTAAGGCCACCCTCAGGCTGAGATTCTCATCACAACCCATATTGATCTAAAGTCAATATGACCCCTCATGTACAGAACATAATACATTTAATACATATACAAGGGATGGGAAGACATCTCTACTATGTAATAATTGAAATACAGCCTTATTATATACCTGTATGTACAGACTTTCACACAACTCTCCATTCTATCTCATAATACTGATACACTTGAACACATATTTGTCGAAAAGATAAATAATCATCAATAGATGTATTTCATGCTAAACCAGCAATCATCTGTTGGTCCAGATTATCATCACACATATATATGCAATAAGTGCTCAGATATATATTAAGATAGCCAATCTTCATACTTTAATGGACAAGCCTGTATTTCAGTTATTACATAGTAGAGATGTCTTCCCATCCCTTGTATATGTATTAAATGGATTAGATCCTGTAGATGAGACAGATTGACTTTAGGTCAACATTGGTGTGGTCACCGAGAATCTCGGACTCGGGGTGGCCTTTGAGCATTCCATCATCAGATTTTCAATTGGATGGATGGTTGGAGTGTGGAGTGGATTGAAGCCTGTCGATTAAAGTATGAAGATTAGCTATCTTAATATATATCTGAGCACTTATTGCATATATGTGTGGAGATTATAATCTGCACCAACTGATGATTGCTGGTTTAGCATAAAATATGTATATTGGTGTTTATTTATCTTTTCGACATATATGTGTTCAAGTGTATCAGTGTTATGAGATAGAGTGGAGAATTGTGGCTTGTGTGAAAGTCTGTGCTCATATACGCTATATATTACATATATTGATACAGGTATATAATAAGCCTGTATTTTCAGTTAATGAAATTGCAAAATTTCAGAGTAAATTATATAGTCATACATATATATGTATAATACTTTTTATATTGGATAACAATATGTGTGCATATATCTATACATCTAAGATTAATATTTTGTTGTTGCACATAAAATTTAATGAATATATATTATAACGGAACTGCGGGGTGCACCATAAGACAACACGAATATGACTCAGTCATTGGATGACTTGAATACAATGTGTCAAACAACCTACAACAAGTCATATCCTAAATGCATGATTTGATGTCCCATTTGGGTGCACCAGATATTACAGAATCAGAAAATAGCATATAACAAAGGGAGCACATCTCACTACTGTCAGACCTAGGCCTTTGAATACGATGCTAAAGATGTCACAATGAAATGCCTAGTTCCAAATCACTTATACTTTCAATATACTAACTTATAAATATTGGAAATACAAGTGGAGTAGGATTCATTATAAATAAAAAATGGAAGAATAACATTGTGGAGATTGATGGTGTATCAGACAGAATGGCAAGATTAGTTTTACAACTTAATAGTAGATACCAAATGCAAATAATTCAGGTTTATGCCCCAACAAGTTCTCATAGTGATGAAGTTATAGAAAATTTTTATATGGATGTACAAAAGGCTTTTGATCAGAGTACACATTTTAAAATTGTTATGGGAGACTTTAATGCTAGAATTGGTAAACAAATGAAAGATGAAAATGCTATAGGTAATTTTGGTTATGGTAATAGAAATGAGAGAGAACATAGACTTGTGGAGTTTGCAGAAAAAGAAAAACTTTGTATTATGAATTCTTTTTTTGAGAAAAATGTTAAAAGGAAATGGACATGGAAGCATCCAAATGAAGGTACAGCAGAATTGGATTATATTTTGACTAACAGAAAATACATATTTCAAGATTGTAATGTTAAACCACTAAACATCTCATGATCACCATCTTTATATGTATGGAGAGTTTTGCCTTTGTTTATTGTAATGTTCTTAATAAATTTAACACAGGAAAAACAATATTTACAGTTGATATCCTAATCTTCAGAAACATTATAATGAATTTAAATTAGAACTTACAAATCGGTTTCAAGTATTAGTAGATTTTGAACATGATTCAGATTTGAATGACATTAATAGGAAAATAACTGATACTCTTTTAAAAACTGCAACAAAGATAGCTGGTAGAAAAAAGCAGCAATTGACCAATAAAATTTCTACTGAGACTAGAGAATTTATGAAGAAAAGAAGGAATATGAGGATATACAACAATGATGCATTAAAAAAAATTGAATATCTCGAATTTTTTAAAATGGTGTGGAAAAGAGTTGAAAATGATATAAGAAAGTATAATTGTGAACTAGCAAGGAAAGCTGTAGAAGAGAATAAAAGTCTAAAGAGTGTAAAACAACATTTTGGTATTGGTAGGAAATTTATATCTGCAATAAGAAAAAAAGATGGCATTATTACTAAAGAGAGAGATGATATCATGAAATGTATAGAAGACTTCTATCAAAAATTATATAGTAGTAAAGAACAAGTGCCTCCTATACCTAATATATCTTCCGAATTGCCCAGAATTTTGAATGAGGAAGTGAGACATGCAATTAAATTTATGAAGAAAGGGAAGGCTCCAGGTAATGATGGAATTATAATTGATGTATTAAAAGAAGCAGGTGAAGAATTAGAATTTTTTTTAGCAAAGTTATATACGAAATGTCTAAATGATAATGATGTACCAGATGATTGGAAGAATGCAGTATTAATATTAATATTTAAAAAAGGTGATAAAGAAGATATTAGAAATTACAGACCTATCAGTCTTTTATCAGTTTTATACAAAATTTTTGCTAAGATAATTACAACTCATCTACAGAAAACACTGGATTTCCACCAACCAAGAGAACAAGCTGGATTTAAAAGTGGTTTTAGTACAGTAGATCATATCCAGGTATTGAGAGAAGTTATAGAAAGGACAAATGAATATGAGTTGCCATTATGCTTAGGATTTGTAGATTATGAAAAGGCATTTCATTCTATAAACATTTCTTCAGTGATTAAAGCATTGGATCATCAAGGTGTAGATCCAGGATATTGTCATATTTTAAAGAATATTTATAAAAATGCAACAGGAACAATTAGATTACATAATGATAGTAGGAAAATCAACATTGAAAAGGGTGTAAACAGGGTGTAAGACAGGGTGACTCCATATCTCCAAAACTTTCTACAGCAGTGCTGCAAGAAGTATTTTGTGGATTAAAATGGGAAGCTAAAGGAGTGAAAGTAAATGGAGATTATTTAAGTTATTTAGATTTTGCAGATGATGTAGTTGTTTTTGCAAATAATGCTTTAGAGCTACAGGAAATGTTGCAGGAATTATCAGAGGAAAGTAGGACTAAAGATAAATGTTAAAAAGACTAAAGTAAAGATTAATAGATTTTCTCAAAATATGAAAATAAAGATTGATTATGATGAGTTAGAAGTTGTTAACAGTTACAAATACCTTGGTCAGATTATTAATACAGATGGAAACATAATGGATGAAATTAATCATAGAATTAAACTTGGTTGGAGTTCTTTTGGTAGAAATAACTTGATACTAAAAGGAAATATGCCTATGTGTTTGGATCTGAGATTTGGACACTTAATAGAAGAGCAATACAGAGACTTCAGATCACTCAAAGAAGTATGGAGAGATGCATGTTGGGAGTAATAAGAAGAGATCGAAAATGCAATGTATGGGTAAGAGAGCAAACAGGTGTCACTGACCTCATTGAAAAAATTAAAAGACAAGTGCAGTTGGGCTGGACATATTTCTAGAAGAGATGATAATAGATGGACAATTGAAATTTTAAACGGGATTCCAAGAGATTGTAAAGGACCCAGAAAGAGACCACATGTGAGATGGATGGATGAAATAAGAAAGTGTGCAGGGCTGATGTGGAGAAGAGAAGCTAAAGATGGATTGAACTTGGAGAGACCTTCATCCTGCAGTGGATTGATAATGGTTGATGATGATGATGATGATGAATTTACTAACAATATTTCAATGTAACTTAGACCAGTGCATATTCATTACATCTCCCTTTTTGGGCCCCATTACACCACGGAATTCAAACTCAGGGAGTCCTTGCAGTCAGCTCTCTTCAGGGATGGACCTATTCAATTATTAATCAAATATGCCTATATATAAGCATAGACAAAAAAGAAAATATTAATGATGATCAATCAATTAGAAGGGCAACATATACTGATGATGATCATCATCATCAAACCTTTAATAGTATAAATTCTTAATGATAGTGATGATTAAACTTTTTAATAATATAAATGTGTAATGATGATGGCGATGATCAAACATTTAGTATTGCAAATGCATAATGATGATGGTGATGATCAAACAGAGATCAGATTGGATTAAACAACTAAGTACATTTATTAATTATATATAATAATAGATATTCACAAACAAAAAATAAAATAAATAAATATTCAGTTAACAAGAATCGTCTTCTATCATTGGATGGCTTAACACAACAGAAACAAAATAATTTAAAATATAGTATATATAAAATAATATTAGATAATTCACTAAATATATACATAAAACAAAAAAAATAAAAGCAAAATGAGAGTTCAGTACTTCTAAAATTACCCCATTAATATAGTTATTAGAATGATATTTATAGGTTGGGGTAAATATATTTATAACTATTTTTCCTATTAAAATATATATATAGTCCCCCTTCCATCTATGTGTATGTAAGTCATCGTAAAAGTTAATAAAAGATAAGTAAGAGACCATTTACTCAAATAGATTAATCGTGCACTCAGAAATAATAAAAAATTACTAGTAAATATTATTAAAACTTATTAGTAAATAATAGTTTTGTTTGTCCTAAAGTTTGCTCTCAATGTTAAATATATAAAAACCTTACTTGAGGTCACCTTGATGGATCAATGTTGAATTTCCAGAGGAATCTGTAAATTTACTTTTATTAAAAATTATACATATTAATTGACTATGATTCCTTTTTTAAAATACATCAACATATGACACATATCCATTCACTGCTCCCACTTTTAAATTGCAGGTGATCGAATTTGAAAATGAATCTTGAATACACAATAAAAAAAAAATTATAATACATGAACTTTCAAATAGAAATAATAAAAGCAAAAAAAAAAAAAAAATCACGTGAATCAAAATATATATATATCCTGAGGAAAGCAAGCATTCTGTCCACGGTTAAGAGTTTATAAACTTAAATGTCAATCTCCATGCATAATATTCCTGTTCACCACTCTGTTAATATTATATCTTTCATGCTACTTGCTTAAAAACAAACACATACAAATTATCTCTTCTGAACATATATAAATCCAATGAAGATTGATGTTCTCCAGCGTTTTGTAAAATAGACATTTTAATGGAAACTTTTAAAATGACATCAAAGATAACTTTGGAGACGCCTACAGTACTGTTTTTTTTTTTTTTACCCCACATACATTATAATGACCATTTTATCAATCACTATTAATTATGTTGTGGCTTCAATAAATATAAGAAAATGGCTTAAAGAAACAATTAATTTTTAGTAGATGATCTAGAATTAACATTTCGATTTGGTAAAAGTTGATTCAATATCCACCCTGGCCAAATTGCAGCTCATAATCTGCATGAGATCTTTAGATGGACCAATGGAACTGTCATAAAATTTTTGAAATAAAATTATGATATAATTTATATTAGCATGATGTGTTTACATTTTGAAACCATATGCATTTTATTTTTTTGTAATGACAATCTTATAATGATTGTTTACCTTGTCACCTTTGATGGTTTTATTGTTATTGTTTTCTGGAAATATAATGCATTGTTTGAACTTATTGATTCAGTTTTGATTTGGACTTCACAAGCAATGTTGTTATTCTTTGAATAGTTTTAATTCAAATGTTATTGAGTGTGTTCTTCTATTTTGACTTTCGAACATCAACTTCAGCTATTTTAATCAAGCAATATACAAAAAAAAAAATGTTTAAAAGTGGAAAGCAATTAAAACAGCTTTATATATATATAAAAATGTTATAATTTAATTATAAATCTCTCAAAAAATCTTCATCATTGTTTATTTAAGTAGATTTCTTTTTTCACTTATTCAACTTTAGAATGTTATCGAATTAACATGATCTAGGATTGTTTTATTTTGTGTTTGAAATGTATTTTAAATTGTAAGTCATTTAATTTATTATTTAAATCATTTGCTAAATAATATTTTGTGTAATATTTTATTTTTCAGAATATTAGTAATAATCATTGATAATTACATATTATTTCATATCAACTAAGTATATCTTAATAATATGATTTTTCTTACCATTCTTAGATTCTACTAATTATAATAATTGACTTTATACTATAATTTATGTTGTGAAAATTACTGACCTGGTTTTCAGTAATTTTGAAAAAGAACTTGATGAATAAGAAATAAACTGGCAAATAAAATAATTTACTGGTGTTTTTTTTATTCATTACTTGTTTAATTTAAAACAGAATTTATATTGCAGTATAATATTAGGTTTCATGAATAATACTTTTCTAGCAGTTTGTAACTATATAATAATATTTTGTCTTTTTTTTTTTAATTAACGAGCTATCTAAATAGTAATTTTAAATAAATTTTAGTTTTTTTTTTCATGTGTCAAAGCATCGGCCAGGAAGCGAACCCAGGACAACTGCTTGTAAGACAGTTGTGCTGACCACTCAGCCTTATTAAACCTTAATAATGAATGACAATTATGAAAGCAAGCTAAATCACAATTATGAGCTGCAAAATTAATGAATAATATTAATTAGAAGTCACTGTCAAATAATTTTTAGATTGTATACTAATTATAATAATTATTAAAAACCTGTCAACTCTTAATAATAACTATTTTCAAAAATACTTTATTCACTTTAAATAAAATATAGATTTTTAAATTAAAGTAATACTTATTTATATCAAAATCTAGATACAATCTTGCCAAGGATAAGACTCGTTATAAATTATGGTTTTCAAATTCATTAGAGCCATGTCTATAAGCCAAATGCATGAAATGTTTCATTAATCCAATTGTGAATAATTTACTTTGGACATTTCAAAGTTAATTCGATTGTTACTTGATTCAAGCTTCTATATAACTATTTATGATTTATTTTATTATTTTTTTTACTAGAATACTTATTTAATATGTAATAACAAGACCCCTGCAAATAGATTGTTTTTACTACTTTAATGGTGAACAAACTTGAAGGGATGTAAGCTCCAATTACAGTACTCTACACATTTGTTATTTAATCATCATGCTACATAAAATCTGACCAATTGCTTAGCAATGTGTACATATTTCAAGAAAACCTGTCTACTTAGCTACTTAGGATGCCATCAATCATTTATGAAAATATTGTAATTGTTTATTTTGTTATTAATAATTTGTTATGTGATATAATGACCACAGAACAAAGTTATCGTGCTTTATGAATAGAAATCATATCTCTTCAAGTTTATTTATATATATTTCCAAGTACATTAATCTATTAGTTAACATTTCATTAAAACATTTGTTAGTCAAGATTTACTTATTAAAATGAATTTATATAACTCTGCCTTGGTTAGTATTTTGTAATATTGAAATAAGCTGATTTATTCATGCTTTGCTATGGAGCATCGATTATTCATACTTTAATATTGAATCAATCAATTTACTATTAATATGCGATGTATGGAGTCAGTTTCAGTATGGACATGAGAAGCTGATGAAATGTATACTTACTGCAGAACAGTTTGTCAATTTTTTAAGTAGTATGGTGGTAGAATAACAAATGTAAAGTGCTTTGATTGGAGCTTACTTTTGACCATGTATGTTTATATTTATGTGAGATATGTTAATCTATTAATTACATATTTTAATAGTAATAAAAATAATTTTCAGTAACTATAACACTTTGTGGATGATTAAATTTAAAACATGCATGGAATGTGGTATTCTTCCCTTAAGCTTTTCAAATAAATCCTAGGAATGTCAAATCTTTTTGAATAAATTAAGATGTCTTGTTATTTATTGTTAGCTGAATATGAAACAGTTTTTAAGGATTTCTTTCTTAAAATATTTATTTGCAAAGATATATCTACTTTGATCCATTATTTGATAAATTATTATAATATACTTAGTTGACTTTATTTAATTTATAGAACTTTTATCAGTCAAAATAATTGCAATATATTAAAAAACTGTATAGTTTATTGATTATTTTAAATACTGTTTATTTGTATTAAAAGTTCAAAAAATAATGTACAAATTTTAAATAATTACTGCATAGAAAAAACTCTCCTATAGCCCATCATAGAGACAATCTCCTGATTTAACAACTTTCAGATAGTAGTGGTTTTAGAAGTCTTCTAATCTTGTTTATTCTCCATTTACCACCCATTTTGGATGACTAGCTAGATTGATTATCTAAAAAAAACATTCTAATTCTACTTAAAGGGGATTTGAACACAGATTTTTAAGCTTCCTTCAGCTATCCTATTCATCTTATATAACCAATACACATGTGAATAAGATAAATGATCTCCAGTATATGTATTTCATGCTAAACCAGCATTCATCTGTTGCTCCAGATCATCATATTCCATACATATCAGTGTTCATTTTATATTAAGATAGCAGATTTTCAAACTTTAATGGACAGACTTCAATCTTCTCCACCCTCCAACTCTTCAGCCACATCCATACCATTGAAAGTCTGATGATGGTTCAAACCCTTGTTGATGCCAATATTGTTGTCTTACCCATGTTGACCTTGGGTCCCTCTGACTCCTCATATATATATATGACTTTAATATGTCCATTTAAATAGAGGGATAGACAGAATGCAGGTTGAATCTGTAATAAATTGATACTAGTATATTGTAAATACTGAACTTTAAGATGTAATTAAAGGGTATTTGAACACAGGCTTTTAAGCTTCCTTCAGGTATCCTCAGCATCTTATATAATCAATACACATGACCACACACATGTGAATAAGATAAATGATCTCCAACATATGTATTTTGTGCTGAACTAGCATTCATCAGTTGGTCCAGATCATCATCTCCCACACATATATAATCAGTGTTCAGTTTATATTAAGATAGCAAATCTTAAAACTTTAATAGACAGACTTCAATCTTCTCCACTATAACGATCCAAACGAAGTGGTAGATCGCATCGCACCGCACCGCACTACCAAAGGGCGCCATCTAGGCATTTAAGCCTAGAAAAATTTATAGAGTAGGCAGATACGCGCTGTTAGGATTCCACTTTATTTACATATTTAGATCGTTAGCCCATTGTCACTAGCTCAGTGGAATAGCAGAGATTTAATAATATCATTTACTAGTATATAAAGAATAAAGTAAGCCACTGCCAGTAATTATCATACAAACAGATTTATTTATGCACATATATATAAGGTTTAAAATTATTTTAGTGATTTACATTTAACATTATTTTTAACTTTGATTTTACTTTAATTTACATTGAGTTACTATTACATTATAAATTTACATTTTTAATCAAGTTCGCACAGATGGGCTTATAGACCTGTTTAATATGTTGCTATAGATCGGTTACATAGATTTCAACGGTCAAAAACATTTCAGAGTAAACATAAACGATCAAAATACAAAATTATTGATTACTGACAATTGCATAGGGAATTATAAGAAACCCTCTAGTATTCATCGTAAGATACTGGCATCGTCACCAATAACTTAAAAGACATCCGAATAAATACATTTTTAGATACTCACCGTAAGGTATCATTATTTATCGAATGTCTATATATTTTGATCAAATATGAAACGCAAAACATAGTTAACCGATAAACAATCCATGCAAGCGTCTATAAACAACTTAAATTTAATAGTTTTATTTAGGATCGAGCCTGAATCGACTACATAGATTTGCATTTAAAAATAAAATATTCTATCCCTACTTAACCTTAGGCAACACATTTCGCAATCAACTGGCGCCAATCCATCTGATACATTCATGTATTCAATGTAGCATGATACGACAACACAACAATATTGTCAGGAATGTACATCTGAACAATATGTAGAAATAGAAACGACATTGACTCTCCACCCACAGGGATGTGACATCTGTGGGCAAGTAGATCAATAAACTAAAAACTCCATAGGAATGGGCTGCGGTATTCTGCCGACTTACAAACCCATCCATAGGCAAACAGAGGGTGTGTGGCGTATATCTATAATCCTGCCCGTGGCGGATCTCATACTACACCTACTAATTACATAAATATATCCAATCCATTGAACCAATTCAACTACGAAATGAACAACCCAAGATTACCCTCCCTTTATATATCTTTACAAATCGATACAGCCATTCACGCCCGACTTAAGTTTAACATTTTTTTATAATTTATTTAACGGAAAACAGAAATCATAATAAAACTTAAAGAACAAAATTAAATAAATAAATGGAAATGATTTTTACAAAATAAATAAGAAAAAAAATACATCAAATAACATTATTAATTTAGTTTGGTCAGATAGGAAACTAATGCAATTATTTTAAATACGAAAAGTTTTTAACTTAATGTTCATTAATTGTAAAGTTCTTACGGTTTTAAACAGTTCATCTTTATCTGTCGTTTGTAAGTTTGAACGGGAATTCCCACGCCGTCCTGAAGATATTGGTATACATTTAGCCGATGTTTTATTTATTCATTCGGAGGTTTTTTAATTTGGTTGGTCCTCAATGTAGGAAACGATAGTTCATTTCTCCCTTCTTTAACAGCTGAAAGAATTGACCGACGCGTCTGTCAATTCCTCCAACTCCGGACTACTACATATAGTCACATCGTAATAATCAATTTCCAGTCACTCACTAACTAATAATTTCCAAACTTGTCCTTTTTATATTAATGTGAAGGATTGAATTTACATTACGTCACCGATGCGATAGTCCTTTCGCTGCGGTCCGATTCCATAGGGATTTCTTCTTATTTGCTAACAGTTTCTATTGTTTTCCTATCTGACTAGTGTTTTTACATTTAAATGCTGAAGGCTGGTTTACATTTAACTAATTAACAATCATTTCCATTTCTGATTAATTAACCTGTTTTCCAAATCAAAAATATATTTAAAGATAAATTTAAAGATATAATTTCATCTCCAAATCTTTTTTAAAATTTAGTTTTAAAAATACCTTTTTCTTTAATAAAAATTTTATTTTAATAATTTTTTATTATCTGTGCGACTTAATATATAAGAGTTTAAGACGATATTTTAATTTCAATTTTTAAAGAAAGTTTTTAAATGCGAACTTTTTATTTTAACTTGTTTAATAATATATATTAAAAAAAAACAATGTAACGAACGTCTGTGCTCGTTACACCACCTTCCAACTCTTCAGTCATCCATACCATTGAAAATCTGATGGTGGAATGCTCAAACTCTTGTTGATGTCAATATTCTAAGTTTATTTGTAATCTGGAAAAAAATCCAAATTTTATTTGGACAAAGATTTAAGCCTTTGATTGTGATCATGGAAAGTGGATATGATGACTATTCATGGGTCTCATAATAGTATGTGTGTGTGTAAATAATAAAATATAAAATGAGTGAATGTTATTAATATATTTTATACATGTATAAAATATTTATTGCTTGATTTTGGATTATTATTGTTTTGTTTTTATACATTTCAGAGTATTGCATAATAAAATTTTGTTTAATTTTTTATATGCATATATCAATTTATGCTACATAATTAATAATTTCTAAATGTTATTTCATAAGAGTACATCAAAACAGAAAATTCATGTACCAAAATGAAAAAGCATGAGAAAATATAGTTTATTTTTTCCTATTATGTTCAAATTTTCGTTTATTTTTATTTGATGATGCTTTTAAGCTGTATAAATTATTATAAAATGCACAACCTAGAAATAAATATCATCGTTTTAAAATTCACTGTTGGCAGTATTATATAAATGTTATTTTTGTTTATGCATTGTCTATTTTTTGTTGTAGACTTCTTTCTATAGAGTATAAAAATATATGTCAATTCTGTGCACGAATCATTTGAGTAGCTTATTCCTACTATATTATATTTTGGTCAAACAGTAATAAAAGTTTGATACAGGTTTATGCAATCTATAGTAAAATAATAAATTTTTTTAAATATTTAAAATACTATATAATTTATAATACTGTATATTCAAAAATGATTTCAAGATTTGCCACAGTAAGGCAGCAGCGTGTGAGAAGCAGAAAGACATATTTTAGATATAGATAAATCGCCAGCAAATGAAGCAATTCAAGGGGAAATGAGGATGGAAAAAAAAATTACATAAGAGATATAAAAAGCAAGTTTAAAATGTTTAGTAGATTACAGTTTATAGATAGCAATAAAATAACAAATATTTTTAAATTCAATTTCTAGGAAAGGCCAGATAGCAAGATGAGTAAGCTAAGGAATTGGATACATTTATTGTCAGTTTATCTATATGAGAAGTGGTAATAGTAAAGATGAGAGATGGTGAGTCGATATGAAAAATAAGGATTATATATATATATAGAAATAAGCACACATGGATACTCTCAATAAAAAATAGAAATTTCTTGGCAAATTTATTTTGTAAACTATATAAGAAAAATTGAAAAGTATTACATTTATTATTAGAGTGCAAAACCAGTGTATTGCCACAGTAGCTCTTCAGGGGTGCTATGAATATAGTAATAAGCATACCAACATGCTTTTTTATTTGTACGATTAAAAGTAAGAAGATTATAAAAACTAAATTGAGGTTAACTTTCCATTTTCTTCCAACTTAATATAATACATTATTGAAAATTTGGATGACTAGTACAATACAATAAACATCTGACAGTTTTTGTCCATATTTCCATAATTGTATTTTATAATAACTTCATATCAATTTTGATGAATGCCAAGTATTATGTATGTACATATATAGTTTACTTTCTAATTATTAATACATAATATAAATTATTTGTAAGTGATAGGAATATTACAAGAAAAAATTATGGGATGCCACTAATAGAAAAAAGTTGAATCACTAGTATAGATATGATATTTAAAAAACATGGAAATAATGACTGTATTGAAAAGCTAAATGTAAATTAAATGATTGTGCAAACGTTTTTTTTTTCTTTTATATTGATGTTAAATAATTAAGGTAACATTAAATAATTAGAGAGAATGGATAGATCTAAGTGAAAAGTTCAATATGATAATTTGTTTTAAAGAAATATTATATAAATATTGTAATGGATCAGCTATGAGATAATGGTGGATTCACAAACTTCCACCAGTCAACACTTCTGGATAGATGCCTTGAATTCCTAATGCGACCTGATTATATGATATACTCAAAGACTATTACATATTCTATTTACAAAGCTTATGAAATTTATCTGGGAAGTGTCTTAACTCTGGTCCCTCATAATACCTTTAATCAGTAAGAGTATATTTCTTAAATGTTAGTTGAATCAGTAGAAATATGTAGCTCTGTCAATATTTTATTATATTTAATTTTTCCTCATGTTGTAATACCAAAGTTAACAAAATATACCAAATGATATTTGTTATAAATAAACATTTTTATTAAGATGTAAAACTATATTTATTAACAAGTCATACAACATATTTCAATAACTTCAAAACCAAAAGGGTTTTTGATTACTCAAGTTGATAGCACTGAAGTTAAAGAAATAAATTGGCAAATGGAATGAGGGCTTATGTTGCATTCTATTAAACTATAAAACCAAATATCTCAAATTTCTATTTGATTCTAAAGATAATATTTTATAAAGTTCTACCTTTTTATATTATAGTGATATGGTTATTCTATATCATGATAGTGTTGCTTATTATCTCTATAATACTATTATTTTAAGTGTATCATATGTATTAAAATAGGCTAAACTCTCCATACAGTAGTGCCACTCAGTGCAAGCCAGAGTAATCAATGGATGCCAGAAGGCTTGTGCATATAGGAAGTTGCACTGAGTGGCACTACTGTATGGAGAGTTTTGCCTGTTTTAATCACAGTTATGAGCAAGCATAAGAAATTGTGATCTTGTGGTGTTTAGTGTATCATATGAACATGAAGACACACAATATCACATGTCTGAAGTTAATTAATTTTTTCTGACATCAATTAATTTCAGTGTTTGAAAATATCTAAGACTAACTCTTAAGCTATTTTTATCTGAACTATTTCTTTATAGGACAAATTGTTTTGCTGCTAATAGCTGTTGATAGAGTTTGTGCTTAGACATACCCCTAAATAAACTGACCAAGAAGAGCCTCTTTTGTAAAATATTAAAATCTCTTGGGTTTATTAAATATCTGAGAATCAAATTATGATTAACTTCCCCTTTTTTCTTATCACCTATTCCTAAAATGTAGTTTAACAACATAGCAGCTAAGGATAGAATTGAAATATTTTTTTTTTTTTTAATCACTTTAGCATAGGTAAGTTCATCCAGTTTATTTTGAATGCATTTTTTTATTGTTAAATTTATGACTTTTTTTTCTGACTATCATTTAGAAAAATTTCCAATTGTTTCAAATAATTTAGCCATTCACTGCCATTATAAATGTTAAAATTGCCTATCCTGGCATTTTCATATTTTCAATTGCTTTAAATTTTTATTTCCTTTCTCTGTAAAATGCTATGTTGTCCCAAGTTTTAATTGACTTCAACAGTTTTCTTAGCTATAAAATCTCAAAGTTTTAATTGATTGTGCCAATTTTATTTGATTGCACAAAAATTCTTTTTCTTTAAATTTCTGTCTTTCACCAAAATTTTAATTGGCTATGCCAGTTTTATTTTGTCTTATCTCAAAGTGTTAGACAAATTTTTGCCTATTAATTTTCATTTAATATGGATTTATTGATCTAATTTCTTTTTGTGTGTGACTCCATAATTAACCTTAATAAGTTAAATAGGCAACTTATATTAAAACATTTCCTCTTTTAATTATTAACAAATGTACTTACACAAGCATAAAACACATTATTATATAATACAGTAAATTATATAAGATATAAAATTCTATGGCACTTAAAATAATAATAAGATCTAATATGGTCTTAAAAAGCTCATAAGTCTATGGATTTGCTCTTTGGGCTAGATGTATTGGAATTGGAAATTCCTCTCCTATTGCAGGAATATGTTTTCTAAGTTAATGCGCACACTCAAATATTCTCTTCCTTTTATACTGTACTATATTTAATTAATGTGTTCATTTATTTCTGGAGTGTACAGTTTAATTTCATTGGAGAGGGGATATCTTTTTTCTTAATTAATCTATTGATAATAATTACTGTCCCAAATCTATTTTTGATAGATTAAGATAGTAAAATCTTTTATTAACTTTTTATTTGTTTTTAAAAATTAATTTAAACTGACTTTTTTCTCTTTTACTTTTTCAACTATAGTAGTATTGAAATTGGATAATAAGAGGCTTTGAAATTAAAGTTGTTGTTTGGATGAAGATAACACTATTGAAGTGAGATAAAAAATAAATTTGAAATTTTACAAGTTTTGATTAATACAGAAATCATGGGAGAAAAGATATAACAATAACAGATTTTATAAGGGGGAAGTATTCATTCAGAGATTCCTGGTTTCAATAAAAGAAAAGTCCATATTTCATTCTGTTACAGTTAGTATAGAAAACTCACCTAAGGTTCACATAATCAGTATCATCTGGCACAACCAACGATTTGTATAATATGACTTTGAAGATGATAAAGGCAGATTTTTAATAGAAAATAATGAGTATTGACTTCGTATGCTGATACTGCAGATCTCCCAGCTTTGAATTCATCATAATCTTCAGAAAATTAATCATCTAAACCTAACTAAGATCGTGGAATCTCATTGTCATCTATATAAGAGAACTACTGCTGTCTAGAATACACATTCTATGAACCTTCAGTTTTTCTCCTTTCTAGGATTTATACAGATAAATCAAGAAACCACAATAAGCTACTGGTTAATTGAGTTATAATAATTAATTTAACTATTATCACATTTAATATAAATCTCGTCTATTTAAGATTACTGTATTTTATATACATACATGTGTATTATTAAAGATCAATAAAAATTAATTTAAATTTTATTAATGTAAGTTTTTTTTATGACTCACATCATTAATTCGTAAGTCTCAAATTACTTTGCAATTTCTTTCATTTGGTCGATGTTTTTGTTCAAATTATTTATGTAAAGTAGTTATTAGTAAAGATAACCACCTTAAAATTAAACAAAAAAAAACTTTTTGGAGTAAATTAAGAAGGTGGTTAATAATTGCAAAGTACCAACAACAACGATTATATTTTTTCTTAATTATTGTATTCACCTGCCTTCAGTAGCAACTTATATACACATATATATTAAATAATTTTTTTTTAATTTTTCACATTCTCTATTTAATCCAAATTATAATTTGTTTGCAAATATGAAATTGCCAAATGATATTTTATTAATTATGTAAATTTGTAATAGAGGGCAGCATTATATGATTTATAATATTGTTTACAATATACAAAACTAGTACATATATATGTGAAAAATGTAGATAATGTGCAGAGAAAATATTATGAGTACATAATAGTGAGGAATGAGGATAAATAAATTGGTTAAGGAAAATAAAATGAAATTTTGGGAAATGAATTTTGAAAAATAAATATATAAGAATAATAAAGTTTAACATTAAAAATAATATTTAAAAGAGCTTAATGTTCAAAAGAAAGAGATTGAAAATAGGATAAGAATTTGAATTATAGATGTAATTTTTTTTTGGAAACATGAGGAAGAGAGTATGTTGAAAGAGAAAAAAGGATATATTATGAAAGAAATATAAGATGATGAGAGTGATAGATGTATAGATTTTTTTTTTGTTTAGACTTATATAATGGGAGATGATAAAATGACATTAGAATTGACAAACAGCTTTTACTAAAATGAAATGGGAAAAGAAAAGAATTTTCTAATGTTGATAAATGGTTTGATGATAAGTGGAAGAAATGGTAGATGAATAAGATGAAACAAATGAACTAATAATAATATGAAAAGTTATCAGAAGAAATTTGGCCTCTGCTGATTTTATCTATGAAGTCATTTTATATTTCATCACATGTATGTTAAGGACATCTATAACCAAAATATTCAGAGTTTTTTTAAAAAAATATTAATTTTAAAGTATCCAAAAATCTGGCATCAAACATTTTTAATATTAATATTAAATAAAAACTTTAAATAAAGGAACAATAGAAAGAAAAATTTTGCTTTATATAAATCCACAGACAAATTTTGGATATGAACAAAATAATAAATATGTTGTAGAAAATAATGTTCATTTGTCAGAACAAAAATTTATCCATTAATAATAAAAGTGAATTTTTAATTAATAAAATAGGAGTAAAAAAATATATAAATTACAAAAATTTAAAAATTAACTTAATCATTTCTTCATAAAAGATAATAATATCAAAATATTTCATATTCGTTGCTTGTCTTCTCTTTTAAATACTTTGTAGTGATTTCACTCACTTAGCCTTCATAGGAGAGATTTATGCTTTGGAATTTTTTACATTTTTGCTTAATTTATCACTTATTATTCATTTTTTTTAGTTATTAATACATATTTTTATTAAAAAACAATAATATTCAATTCTATATTTATTTTTTATTTAATAAGCATATTTTCTTTATTGTTATAAATTATTTTTTACCAGTCTTATAAATTTTGAAATTTATAGATTTTAATTTTAATTGAATATTTAATTATTTAAAATACAGTTTATTATGGTTATTTTGCACATATGATTTTTTTATTTTATTTCTGGAAATCTTTATAATGACATTACTTAGTTAGAGATCAGCTTTCTTCTAGTATACACAAGAAAGTTTACAATTAGTTGCAATAAAGAACATTTTTAGAAAATTGTGTGAAATGAAGTGTTGCTTTAAATCAGTCATCAAAAATATTTATATCAGAGTTCCATCATGAAATCCAAAAATTTTTTAAATTTTTTTTAGTAGTGGTATTATTATCCTCACTGATTTAATCAATGATAGCTATCACAGAAATTGAGCTAAAACTTTTATATCTATGAATACTGAATTGAAAGCAACATTGTAACTGATAGGCTATTCTCTCAAAGACAATGATCACAAAAAATGTATATATCTATGAAGGTCCTCCTAATTACTTCTTTTTATATTTTAAATACTTTCCAAACATTATGGATTATCGTAATATATTGAATTAAGAGTTATTGTTTTTATATGCGCATCTTTAAATTTTCTTATTTTAAATTTTTTTTCTCTGTCCATTATTCTTGTTTTTCTAATCAAATATGTATATTTTGTTATTTTAGATACATCCATCTTTTTTTTTACTCATTATTTTATATTCTTTCAATTGTTTTTGAATGGAATAGCTAGTTTCAATTATAAATGTAATTTGATATTCACATAGGGTATGTGTAATGTCAAATAATCTATCATGTGATTACAATATAAAATATATATCAAAAGACAATGCTAAATCTAAAAAACAAAAAATAACACAACAAATCAAAATACAGTAAGTTTCTTAGAAAGAATTATTTTTGTCAATACCTAATTACTGAAGGTGAAGTTTCAAAGAGAAATACAGTATATGCCATTTTAAAAAAAATAGAAATATTTTTTGTTAAAACTATTAATCTTCAAGTAGATATTAGTATTTTTTCTGAGATAATAATGTGATCTATAGTTCTAAAATTTAGCCATAATTCACTTTTTTTTAGAAAATTTTACTGGATGTGCCTAAGAATTTGCTAAAAATCAAACTTCTTTTATCTAATTTCTACTATTTTATTAATAAAAACTCACATTATTATAGAGATAATGCATCTTAAAATCTTAATTACCATCCAAAATTATATGTATATATGTGCACATTAACAAGTAAAAGACTAGCACATAATATATGTGGACATAAAATACAGACTATAATACCTGCTAAAAATGACTATTGCTTAGATAATCTCAATAAGTAAAAATTATATATTCTACCAATAGTTTCATTGTTTACTAATTATATTGACGTATGTTAAAATTCATAGATAAAATTCTATAAATGTCAAAAACCCCAATACCAGGATGAAACAAAAAATTAATACCAAAAATGGTGATGTAGTAACAGAATAAAAGATAGTAAAAAAGACTGCAGAAATTAAAAATAAAAGCATTAATTATGATAAAATGATTACAGACAGTGAAAAATTTCAACTAAGCTTTAAGAAAATCAGAAAAGGAAAAGCCAAATATACACAAAGAATTAGTCCCTCAAAATATTATGGCAAAACAAGGAAATACACAGTTTCTTGTTATAATAAAACAATGGATAAATAAAAACTGATGTAACCCTACTTATCAATTATGCCCCATGTAAATTTTAAAAAAAAGAAGTTATTCTCAAGTTGTCGGAAATCCTGATATTTTCTATTATTCCCTCTATGGATATGGCTTTTGAAGATTTTTTACGTATTCATCCTTTGCATTCAGATTATGTTGAGACTTTAAATGAAGTAGATCTAATTTATAAAATCAAATGTGTTTCTCTTTTATTGTCAAAAAGTTTTTTAGAGATTATATATTTAACAATGGAATATAAAAGTAGAAAGCCTTATTCTAACATTAAATGGAAATAAAATTTACTATGTTTCAAAACATTCAAATCCTATAATTTTTAGAAGAATAATTCATATTTTTTTGTAATTTGATCAACAATGTTTTTCTAAAGCAATACAAAATATGTGCAGTAATTAAAATAAATAATAAACCTTTACAAGTAGTTTTGATTTTTATTTAAAAATTGGAAAAATTAAAGAACTGAAGATATATGTGCTCAGATTTTATTATAAAGTAAATATCAAAGGGAAACTATCCAAATTGTCTTAAAAATAAATTGTTCCCTTGAGATCGTAACAAAATCACAGTTGCCCTATACTCTTAACCCATTATAGTTTCAAGTCATAGCCAAACAAAATACTAATATGAAGTCTTATAATGAGAACAATGATGACATAGCATTAAATGTGGGGAAAGTATAGTGTTTTTGCAATCTGATAATAAGAGTTTGTTTAATGCTACTTAATTTATTACTTGCAAATCTAAAGACAAAATAAATCAAAAAAATGAAAGATTTCAAATAATATTAACCAGCTCATAGTCCAACTAAAGTCAAAGAAATCAACAAACCCTATTAACACATCAAATATATCATTTGAACTAATAGGAGAAATCATTCTCAAAAAAAAAAAAAAAAAAGACAAATCAATGTTAAATTGATAAAAAATCAAGTCAGATGACCTAATTTTAATAAAGCTCCTATTTACAAATGTTATATATAGAGTAAGTTAAAAACTTCATAAGAGTTAAAAGCTTCATAAGAGTTTGTTTTTAACTTACTCTATATATAAAATCAATATCACATGATCATTATCTCATACTAGCACAATAATTGTTATTAAACAATTCAAAACAAAACAGCACTCTCCATATAGTAGTGCCATCTTGTGCTAACAAGAGCAATCAATGGATGCCAGAAGGCTTGTGCATAAAATCCCTATCTAATGCCTACTCATCCAATATCCCCTGACTAGTTTCTGGCTTGTGGCCTTCATCAGTGAGGAGTCTTGGATCTGAGAGCACTGCACCTAGATCTTAGGATCTAATGCAACCCTCCAGCACCCACCTTTTAACTCTATTTAACTACAAATTTATGAGAATGAAATTGAAAACACTATTAATATTTTCAATCCAAGCTCAATAGCTTATATAGTCATATGGGTCTGAACTCAATTCAGTACCCATACATTTTGGTGTCTTTGGCTCTTTAACAACCTTAGCCACCACTATCCTATTAGGCAGGATTGGTGTTAAACCACTAAACATCACATGATCATTATCTCATACTAGCACAATAATTGTTATTAAACAATTCAAAACAAAACAGCAACTCTCCATATAGTAGTGCCATCTTGTGCTAACAAGAGCAATCAATGGATGCCAGAAGGCTTGTGCATAAAATCCCTATCTAATGCCTACTCATCCAATATCCCCAGACTAGTTTCTGGCTTGTGGCCTTCATCAGTGAGGAGTCTTGGATCTGAGAGCACTGCACCTAGATCTTAGGATCTAATGCAACCCTCCAGCACCCACCTTTTAACTCTATTTAACTACAAAACTATGAGAAGGAAATTGAAAACACTATTAATATTTTCAATCCAAGCTCAATAGCTTATATAGTCATATGGGTCTGAACTCAATTCAGTACCCATACATTTTGGTGTCTTTGGCTCTTTAACAACCATAGCCACCACTATCCTATTAGGCAGGATTGGTGTTAAACCACTAAACATCACATGATCATTATCTCATACTAGCACAATAATTGTTATTAAACAATTCAAAACAAAACAGCACTCTCCATATAGTAGTGCCATCTTGTGCTAACAAGAGCAATCAATGGATGCCAGAAGGCTTGTGCATAAAATCCCTATCTAATGCCTACTCATCCAATATCCCCAGACTAGTTTCTGGCTTGTGGCCTTCATCAGTGAGGAGTCTTGGATCTGAGAGCACTGCACCTAGATCTTAGGATCTAATGCAACCCTCCAGCACCCACCTTTTAACTCTATTTAACTACAAAACTATGAGAATGAAATTGAAAACACTATTAATATTTTCAATCCAAGCTCAATAGCTTATATAGTCATATGGGTCTGAACTCAATTCAGTACCCATACATTTTGGTGTCTTTGGCTCTTTAACAACCATAGCCACCACTATCCTATTAGGCAGGATTGGTGTTAAACCACTAAACATCACATGATCATTATCTCATACTAGTACAATAATTGTTATTAAACAATTCAAAACAAAACAGCACTCTCCATATAGTAGTGCCATCTTGTGCTAACAAGAGCAATCAATGGTTGCCAGAAGGCTTGTGCATAAAATCCCTATCTAATGCCTACTCATCCAATATCCCCAGACTAGTTTCTGGCTTGTGGCCTTCATCAGTGAGGAGTCTTGGATCTGAGAGCACTGCACCTAGAGTCTTAGGATCTAATGCAACCCTCCAGCACCCACCTTTTAACTCTATTTAACTACAAAACTATGAGAATGAAATTGAAAACACTATTAATATTTTCAATCCAAGCTCAATAGCTTATATAGTCATATGGGTCTGAACTCAATTCAGTACCCATACATTTTGGTGTCTTTGGCTCTTTAACAACCATAGCCACCACTATCCTATTAGGCAGGATTGGTGTTAAACCACTAAACATCACATGATCATTATCTCATACTAGCACAATAATTGTTATTAAACAATTCAAAACAAAACAACACTCTCCATATAGTAGTGCCATCTTGTGCTAACAAGAGCAATCAATGGATGCCAGAAGGCTTGTGCATAAAATCCCTATCTAGTGCCTACTCATCCAATATCCCCAGACTAGTTTCTGGCTTGTGGCCTTCATCAGTGAGGAGCCTTGGATCTGAGAGCACTGCACCTAGATCTTAGGATCTAATGCAACCCTCCAGCACCCACCTTTTAACTCTATTTAACTACAAAACTATGAGAATGAAATTGAAAACACTATTAATATTTTCAATCCAAGCTCAATAGCTTATATAGTCATATGGGTCTGAACTCAATTCAGTACCCATACATTTTGGTGTCTTTGGCTCTTTAACAACCATAGCCACCACTATCCTATTAGGCAGGATTGGTGTTAAACCACTAAACATCACATGATCATTATCTCATACTAGCACAATAATTGTTATTAAACAATTCAAAACAAAACAGCACTCTCCATATAGTAGTGCCATCTTGTGCTAACAAGAGCAATCAATGGATGCCAGAAAGCTTGTGCATAAAATCCCTATCTAATGCCTACTCATCCAATATCCCCAGACTAGTTTCTGGCTTGTGGCCTTCATCAGTGAGGAGTCTTGGATCTGAGAGCACTGCATCTAGATCTTAGGATCTAATGCAACCCTCCAGCACCCACCTTTTAACTCTATTTAACTACAAAACTATGAGAATGAAATTGAAAACACTATTAATATTTTCAATCCAAGCTCAATAGCTTATATAGTCATATGGGTCTGAACTCAATTCAGTACCCATACATTTTGGTGTCTTTGGCTCTTTAACAACCATAGCCACCACTATCCTATTAGGCAGGATTGGTGTTAAACCACTAAACATCACATGATCATTATCTCATACTAGCACAATAATTGTTATTAAACAATTCAAAACAAAACAGCACTCTCCATATAGTAGTGCCATCTTGTGCTAACAAGAGCAATCAATGGATGCCAGAAGGCTTGTGCATAAAATCCCTATCTAAGCAATCAATGGATGCCAGAAGGCTTGTGCATAAAATCCCTATCTAATGCCTACTCATCCAATATCCCCAGACTAGTTTCTGGCTTGTGGCCTTCATCAGTTGGGAGTCGTGGATCTGAGAGCACTGCACCTAGATCTTAGGATCTAATGCAACCCTCCAGCACCCACCTTTTAACTCTATTTAACTACAAAACTATGAGAATGAAATTGAAAACACTATTAATATTTTCAATCCAAGCTCAATAGCTTATATAGTCATATGGGTCTGAACTCAATTCAGTACCCATACATTTTGGTGTCTTTGGCTCTTTAACAACCATAGCCACCACTATCCTATTAGGCAGGATTGGTGTTAAACCACTAAACATCACATGATCACTATCTCATACTAGCACAATAATTGTTATTAAACAATTCAAAACAAAACAACACTCTCCATATAGTAGTGCCATCTTGTGCTAACAAGAGCAATCAATGGATGCCAGAAGGCTTGTGCATAAAATCCCTATCTAATGCCTACTCATCCAATATCCCCAGACTAGTTTCTGGCTTGTGGCCTTCATCAGTGAGGAGTCTTGGATCTGAGAGCACTGCACCTAGATCTTAGGATCTAATGCAACCCTCCAGCACCCACCTTTTAACTCTATTTAACTACAAAACTATGAGAATGAAATTGAAAACACTATTAATATTTTCAATCCAAGCTCAATAGCTTATATAGTCATATGGGTCTGAACTCAATTCAGTACCCATACATTTTGGTGTCTTTGGCTCTTTAACAACCATAGCCACCACTATCCTATTAGGCAGGATTGGTGTTAAACCACTAAACATCACATGATCATTATCTCATACTAGCACAATAATTGTTATTAAACAATTCAAAACAAAACAGCACTCTCCATATAGTAGTGCCATCTTGTGCTAACAAGAGCAATCAATGGATGCCAGAAGGCTTGTGCATAAAATCCCTATCTAATGCCTACTCATCCAATATCCCCAGACTAGTTTCTGGCTTGTGGCCTTCATCAGTGAGGAGTCTTGGATCTGAGAGCACTGCACCTAGATCTTAGGATCTAATGCAACCCTCCAGCACCCACCTTTTAACTCTATTTAACTACAAAACTATGAGAATGAAATTGAAAACACTATTAATATTTTCAATCCAAGCTCAATAGCTTATATAGTCATATGGGTCTGAACTCAGTTCAGTACCCATACATTTTGGTGTCTTTGGCTCTTTAACAACCATAGCCACCACTATCCTATTAGGCAGGATTGGTGTTAAACCACTAAACATCACATGATCATTATCTCATACTAGCACAATAATTGTTATTAAACAATTCAAAACAAAACAGCACTCTCCATATAGTAGTGCCATCTTGTGCTAACAAGAGCAATCAATGGATGCCAGAAGGCTTGTGCATAAAATCCCTATCTAATGCCTACTCATCCAATATCCCCAGACTAGTTTCTGGCTTGTGGCCTTCATCAGTGAGGAGTCTTGGATCTGAGAGCACTGCACCTAGATCTTACGATCTAATGCAACCCTCCAGCACCCACCTTTTAACTCTATTTAACTACAAAACTATGAGAATGAAATTGAAAACACTATTAATATTTTCAATCCAAGCTCAATAGCTTATATAGTCATATGGGTCTGAACTCAATTCAGTACCCATACATTTTGGTGTCTTTGGCTCTTTAACAACCATAGCCACCACTATCCTATTAGGCAGGATTGGTGTTAAACCACTAAACATCACATGATCATTATCTCATACTAGCACAATAATTGTTATTAAACAATTCAAAACAAAACAGCACTCTCCATATAGTAGTGCCATCTTGTGCTAACAAGAGCAATCAATGGATGCCAGAAGGCTTGTGCATAAAATCCCTATCTAATGCCTACTCATCCAATATCCCCAGACTAGTTTCTGGCTTGTGGCCTTCATCAGTGAGGAGCCTTGGATCTGAGAGCACTGCACCTAGATCTTAGGATCTAATGCAACCCTCCAGCACCCACCTTTTAACTCTATTTAACTACAAAACTATGAGAATGAAATTGAAAACACTATTAATATTTTCAATCCAAGCTCAATAGCTTATATAGTCATATGGGTCTGAACTCAATTCAGTACCCATACATTTTGGTGTCTTTGGCTCTTTAACAACCATAGCCACCACTATCCTATTAGGCAGGATTGGTGTTAAACCACTAAACATCACATGATCATTATCTCATACTAGCACAATAATTGTTATTAAACAATTCAAAACAAAACAACACTCTCCATATAGTAGTGCCATCTTGTGCTAACAAGAGCAATCAATGGATGCCAGAAGGCTTGTGCATAAAATCCCTATCTAATGCCTACTCATCCAATATCCCCAGACTAGTTTCTGGCTTGTGGCCTTCATCAGTGAGGAGTCTTGGATCTGAGAGCACTGCACCTAGATCTTAGGATCTAATGCAACCCTCCAGCACCCACCTTTTAACTCTATTTAACTACAAAACTATGAGAATGAAATTGAAAACACTATTAATATTTTCAATCCAAGCTCAATAGCTTATATAGTAATATGGGTCTGAACTCAATTCAGTACCCATACATTTTGGTGTCTTTGGCTCTTTAACAACCATAGCCACCACTATCCTATTAGGCAGGATTGGTGTTAAACCACTAAACATCACATGATCATTATCTCATACTAGCACAATAATTGTTATTAAACAATTCAAAACAAAACAGCACTCTCCATATAGTAATGCCATCTTGTGCTAACAAGAGCAATCAATGGATGCCAGAAGGCTTGTGCATAAAATCCCTATCTAATGCCTACTCATCCAATATCCCCAGACTAGTTTCTGGCTTGTGGCCTTCATCAGTGAGGAGTCTTGGATCTGAGAGCACTGCACCTAGATCTTAAAATCTAATGCAACCCTCCAGCACCCACCTTTTAACTCTATTTAACTACAAAACTATGAGAATGAAATTGAAAACACTATTAATATTTTCAATCCAAGCTCAATAGCTTATATAGTCATATGGGTCTGAACTCAATTCAGTACCCATACATTTTGGTGTCTTTGGCTCTTTAACAACCATAGCCACCACTATCCTATTAGGCAGGATTGGTGTTAAACCACTAAACATCACATGATCATTATCTCATACTAGCACAATAATTGTTATTAAACAATTCAAAACAAAACAGCACTCTCCATATAGTAGTGCCATCTTGTGCTAACAAGAGCAATCAATGGATGCCAGAAGGCTTGTGCATAAAATCCCTATCTAATGCCTACTCATCCAATATCCCCAGACTAGTTTCTGGCTTGTGGCCTTCATCAGTGAGGAGTCTTGGATCTGAGAGCACTGCACCTAGATCTTAGGATCTAATGCAACCCTCCAGCACCCACCTTTTAACTCTATTTAACTACAAAACTATGAGAATGAAATTGAAAACACTATTAATATTTTCAATCCAAGCTCAATAGCTTATATAGTCATATGGGTCTGAACTCAATTCAGTACCCATACATTTTGGTGTCTTTGGCTCTTTAACAATCATAGCCACCACTATCCTATTAGGCAGGATTGGTGTTAAACCACTAAACATCACATGATCATTATCTCATACTAGCACAATAATTGTTATTAAACAATTCAAAACAAAACAGCACTCTCCATATAGTAGTGCCATCTTGTGCTAACAAGAGCTGGAGGGTTGCATTAGATCCTAAGATCTAGATGCAGTGCTCTCAGATCCAAGACTCCTCACTGATGAAGGCCACAAGCCAGAAACTAGTCTGGGGATATTGGATGAGTAGGCATTAGATAGGGATTTTATGCACAAGCCTTCTGGCATCCATTGATTGCTCTTGTTAGCACAAGATGGCACTACTATATCGAGAGTGTTGTTTTGTTTTGAATTGTTTAATAACAATTATTGTGCTAGTATGTGATAGTGATCATGTGATGTTTAGTGGTTTAACACCAATCCTGCCTAATAGGATAGTGGTGGCTATGGTTGTTAAAGAGCCAAAGACGCCAAAATGTATGGGTACTGAATTGAGTTCAGACCCATATGACTATATAAGCTATTGAGCTTGGATTGAAAATATTAATAGTGTTTTCAATTTCATTCTCATAGTTTTGTAGTTAAATAGAGTTAAAAGGTGGGTGCTGGAGGGTTGCATTAGATCCTAAGATCTAGGTGCAGTGCTCTCAGATCCAAGGCTCCTCACTGATGAAGGCCACAAGCCAGAAACTAGTCTGGGGATATTGGATGAGTAGGCATTAGATAGGGATTTTATGCACAAGCCTTCTGGCATCCATTGATTGCTCTTGTTAGCACAAGATGGCACTACTATATGGAGAGTGCTGTTTTGTTTTGAATTGTTTAATAACAATTATTGTGCTAGTATGAGATAGTGATCATGTGATGTTTAGTGGTTTAACACCAATCCTGCCTAATAGGATAGTGGTGGCTATGGTTGTTAAAGAGCCAAAGAGATCGGAAGAGTATGGGTCTGAATTGAGTTCAGACCCATATGACTATATAAGCTATTGAGCTTGGATTGAAAATATTAATAGTGTTTTCAATTTCATTCTCATAGTTTTGTAGTTAAATAGAGTTAAAAGGTGGGTGCTGAGGGTTGCATTAGATCCTAAGATCTAGGTGCAGTGCTCTCAGATCCAAGACTCCTCACTGATGAAGGCCCAAGTAGAAACTAGTCTGGGGATATTGGATGAGTAGGCATTAGATAGGGATTTTATGCACAAACCTTCTGGCATCCATTGATTGCTCTTGTTAGCACAAGATGGCACTACTATATGGAGAGTGCTGTTTTGTTTTGAATTGTTTAATAACAATTATTGTGCTAGTATGAGATAATGATCATGTGATGTTTAGTGGTTTAACACCAATCCTGCCTAATAGGATAGTGGTGGCTATGGTTGTTAAAGAGCCAAAGACACCAAAATGTATGGGTACTGAATTGAGTTCAGACCCATATGACTATATAAGCAATTGAGCTTGGATTGAAAATATTAATAGTGTTTTCAATTTCATTCTCATAGTTTTGTAGTTAAATAGAGTTAAAAGGTGGATGCTGGAGGGTTGCATTAGATCCTAAGATCTAGGTGCAGTGCTCTCAGATCCAAGACTCCTCACTGATGAAGGCCACAAGCCAGAAACTAGTCTGGGGATATTGGATGAGTAGGCATTAGATAGGGATTTTATGCACAAGCCTTCTGGCATCCATTGATTGCTCTTGTTAGCACAAGATGGCACTACTATATGGAGAGTGCTGTTTTGTTTTGAATTGTTTAATATAAAATCAATGTTATATATAAAAAAGACTAAATACAAAAATAAAATGCAAAAAAATTCCTGCAAACCAGGTAATGAGACAAAACAATTTGAGAAAGATATAAATACTCAAATCACAATATAAAATTTGCAATTTCTAATGTCTGTCCAAGGATTCATAAATTTATCAGTCTTTTTGGTAGAATACCTTCTAACATTTAAAAAATTACTGAAATGAAATTTGTCATATGACCAATGCAAATAAATATTTTTAAAGTGTTATCTTCCTATTGATGTACTATTTATTTTTTAAATAATAACCCTGCAAGAAGTGTTATTATCTTAATAAAGAAATAGATCTTGATTACTTGAATCTTGAAAACATATTGTTATGATGTAAAAGAAAGAGGTCAATATGGGACGATGGCAAGAGAATAATATGGGATGAATATGGGAAACCACAATCATTCCCATAAGTCACAAATATAAAATAACTAATTAAAAAGAGCAAAGAGAACAATAAGCATATGATGTAGCATGAGTATGAAATCTAAGTAATAATTAATTATATTACTAATAAGTTATAATCTACAGATTACCCAGCAATTATACAAGAAAATCAAACTTAACTCAACAACAGTCATCAATAATAATAAAATCAATTAATTCTTATGACTAGATTTAAAAGAGGTACACTACAAAACAGGCTACATCCAACTACTGACAAACATAGGGGAAAATATACAATCATTACTTGATGCACATATTTAAGTGCTAGTCCATCACTCATATTAATAAAAAATGTTAGACTGATGCTAATAATTATCAATACACTGGTCATATGGTACCCTTAGTGTAGATGTAAACTATAACATGAATATCATTTAAAGGTGATACCTTTGCACCATTCAGAGTTATCATCTGAATGTCCAAACATCGACATAAACTACATTCATAGAACTAATTGTGCTCTAAACTAACGAAGCAAGAACTCTATGGACTGTGAATAAAAGATAAATATAACAGTTTACTCTAAATAATGTTAAAGAATTTATAGGTTTATTTTATTATAATCAAATAGCTTTGTTGGGATAATTTAAAAATCACTAAAACCTTAAGTTGTACTGAAATCAAGCCACATGCACTGCCAATTTATGTTACAGATAACTGGAGCAATAAAGAGTTAACACTAGAATATTTTTAAACAATTATTTAATAAACTGATTAATAATTTTAAAAATGGCATGAAAATATCATTTAGATTTATATATTCTTATCAAAAGCATGCATCCATATTTTAAAAAAAAACTAACCAGCTGATTTTATCCCCTAAATTAATTAACTATTGTTTTCATTAAGTTATTTACTTATAAATAACAAAAGTTGGAAACACCTTTTTTGCAATCAGAGATAAAGACATTTTAAATCAGTTAACCTTTGTATAATTTTGGAGGGAAACTAAATGAATAAAAAACATGTTTCAAAAGAAAATGTTATCTTACTAAAATTTACTCATTTTTATCAATTATGCTATAATTTTTTTAATCTCTAAATGAAAGTATAATGTGCACATTAAAAAATATCTACCATGGCTTTAATTTTCATTGGATTTCTTTTTTGCAGTTGTAATTTATAGTTTTTCCATGTAAATTTTTTTCTTGAAGGCTTCTCAATTCCATACTAATGTACACAGTTAATTTATCCACTTTTCCATACAATGGATTCAGGTTAGAATGTAAAAAGAATTTTTTCATTTTTCTTTCTAATAACTTTTCAGGTCTGGCTAGCACATAGAGATACTCAGGCTCTTAGGTTAGAGACAAGGTTGCAGATTTCTTCAGAATTATCTTCTTTTTTACATTTTTTTCAGTGAAGCTGGCAGGTGATGTTTAGCTTTTAGCTAAACTTAGCACATAGTTGTCTTTATTTTAGAAAACTTTTTTTTTCCAAACTTATAATGTGCTCACACATTCTAAATTCTTTTAATGCCAAGTTGACTTCCAATCAGGCTTATTTTTCCCCACTTAAATTATCCAATATTTCTCAGTAAATATGTATTTAGTTACTTTAAATAAAAAGTGAAGCAATGATGCTTTCAAATTTTACAATTAGCAACTCTTGTAATTAACATCTTTTCATTACTTTTTTCTATGATGTTTTGTCAGAGAGGACTTTCTCACTCACACAGTAAGTGATTTAAAGCCTGTTATACAAAAATATGTTAAATAAATTTCTAGAAAACATTATAGTGATAAAACTTAAAAAATACAGAATTCAGGTTAGTGATGGATCCATAATTGATAGATAGTAGAATGTCCTATTTCCAATAATACTCTTTTTCTATCTCCTCTGTGATTTCTCTTTCTCTCCCTCTCTCATTTTTTCTTCATACAGTTATTCTGATTTTTTTTAAATCATGAATATTTCAAACCTCTTGTGTTTATTGCACAATTATGAAAAACACAGACTTGTAAAATATAATTAAATATTTATTAATCAAAGCAAATATACAAATGCATAATATATATATATATATATAACTATAACTGTTATACATTTTCCTTATACCATTGACTTGGTGTTTACTTGCCATGTGACTATTAATGTAAGGACTTCAGGTACCCTTCTAGATTTACATATCACTTCCAGCTGTATCATGATAGTTTGCTTTGTGCCTAGATACAAGTGATGCTTCCAGTGTTCTGTAACAGCTTGCCTCATGAGTAGGTACAGTGATACTTCTAGCTATACCATGAATGCTTATCTTATGTCTGGGTTAGGTTTTAGCAGCTTCCAGTTTAACATGCTACTGGTCTCACTGCTTTAATCACATAGTAGACAATGTGCATATTGATATTCAAGTTTGACAGTAATTTGTTGTTGTGTCCTTTATCTCCAACTGGATTAAATATTTATAACCTGACCCCCTTCCATAATGAAAATTGGATTCACTAAAATGCATCACCCATTGGCCTGTTTCTTTTATTGGATATATGTTATCTATCCATACATCTATTGGTCTGTGACAATTAATGCTCAATCTGATCGAAATAAGATGAAATCTTGACTAGTTCATTAGTTGAAGGTAAATTGCGATATAACAATACCATCATCACCTCTTGCTTTAACTGTATCAGTGGAATTGTGTTGCTTATGTAATTCCATTCCTTTAATAGCAATTATGATGTAGTGAGACTGATAATTAAATGAAAGAATATTTTGGAAAACAATATCTTCTAATGGATGTTCAAAGAAAACTTTATAAAATTAATTGCAATCTGGTAGAATTATGAAAATAAACAAATAATTCAATTATATTATTATGCTAATAATTTGTCTTAGTAAATTATTAGTAATCATGGGTTTTTTTTGTGTTTGTATGAAATAAGAAAAATATATATCCAAGATTAAAACTGATTAAAAATCAATCAACAATTTCAAGCTGTTGTCAAGGCAACCTCCTTTTAACAATTTTTAAAAATACATTTCAAATAATTCACAGAAAATGAGAAAAATATATGCTCAACTAATGTAGTGACTGCTTTGTTTTATATTGAAAATAATACATTTTGATTATTAATATTCATAATTTTAAAAAATTAAAAATGCATGATTGAAAAGAACAAATTTTGATCTTTAACATTTACCGTTTGAAAATATTCAGAGTAAGAATAAAAACAACAGTAAATATTAAAATAATTAGCTTTGCTATGATTAGTGAATGCAAATATTGTTTTTTTTATTTATTACAAGAAATATATTTAAATCATTCACTTCCACAATTTTTATTATTATTAAAAAATGGCTGAATCACAAAAAGATTATTGTATTATTTTTTTTTTTTTACATTTTCAAATATGAAGCAATTAAGAAAAAAAACATTACAAAATTTACATTCATAACCTCTTTTTAAAATATTAGCATATATATACTTGTTAATGAAAATTTGTGATCAGATATAGACTATGTTACTAATGCATATATATTATATTTAAAATTGGACTTTCCATTATTACAACATTAAGTTGCCTTCCATTCCTGATGATTATGTGAATAACTTTCAGATCCTAAATATTTCAATGTAGCATATGGGAGTAGTTTATTTATAATTGCTTTCTTAAGTGTGTGTTGTAATGAAGTTTTGATATTTTCATAACTAATATTGATATCATCCTATAGCACAATTGTCCAATTCAGATATTTTTTTTAAAAATGAACTAATTAATAAAAAATAACAGATAGAAATTAGAAGAGAAAAAAAACAGATCTCCTTCCCTTAAAAATTCTTAAAGAAGGCAAGATATAATCAGTAATGAAAAAATTATAATTATGCCATCTCTGATTTGCCAAATTGTTACTTATTAATTATGAATCAAGGAAAAGAATATAAACTTATTTCCTAATAAAATGTTTGCTCCAAGGCTTATTTAATTTGTATATGAGTACAACATTTATTAAATTAAATGAATATAGGTAAAAAATAACATAAAATATGGCATTTTTCAAGTCAACTTCTTAATCTTGTAGAATGCAACAAAATTGAGTAAATTCTTATACAGTACTAATTTTTCTTTATTTTCTTTCTCTGTTACCAAAATATTTCAACGCTGTATGGTTGTGTTATATGGAAATAATTTTTGAAGAAGGAAAAAAAAGCTTTTAAGATGTCTATTTGTTAAATTAAATCATGTAACTGGAGCAATAATCTAAAAAAAAAAAATGGCAGGAATGCTCATTTGGAATTAACAGACCATCATCTTCTACTCTATCATCATGAAATTTTTCACTAATAAAGAACTATCACTTAAAACCAGTTGCAATTTGGATCCCGAAAGTCCTCTATCAAGAACAGGATAGGCGTACTTTGGAATTAGCATTCATCTATGTAAATCCAGATCAATATTAAATTCAACAATGTAAATACAAGTTCTTAAAAATATTATTTTGAATTTTAAAATTCTTTAAAATAAAAATACTCACATTAAGACAAAATCATGTTTAAAAGTATACTTTATATACTTTAAAAGCAAGAAATTTAACATAGCTTTAAGAGACAATAAATCACTTGTCAAAAATTATTTATAAATTAGCAGAGTAAACATTTGAGCAATATAGTATTTAGATATTATATATTCCATACTTAAAATTTATTTTACTCCAGATAAATCTAGTTATCTAAATTGGTGCAAGTAAAATCTTTTTTTAATTTATTTTATCTTTTACATCTCCATTATCTATCAATGTATTATATTTTTACAATACAATAAGTTTAAATATCACTGCTTATCTTATAAGAGAAGTCGACTTCAAACCACAACTATATTTCATAAACAATAGGATTAAACAATTTTGCTAAATATTATACTATTCATAGAAACAAAATTCTATAAGTCAATGTGAATTGCATAGTTATTTTTGGTCCTTAGATTATTCAAATTTGTTTCAAGAAGTTGTTCAAAATGCTATATGTAGGTCAACATATGTATACTATTAATCTTTCATCCAACTGTCAATTTTATCAAATTTGTTTATATTTCTCTAATAAATTATGTTTAAACACCAATTAACATATTCTGTAATAATAATGGAATATTTTATTCTATCCCATCATGAATTTTCGCAAAAATATTTGCATTTAAGTAATATGCACCTTATAAATGCTGAAGAATTTTTCTCTCCAAAATCCTTATCATTTTACACAAAAATATTCCTCATTAATTAATTCAATCAATATTAGACCTTTACATTAATTCTCTTTTGAACATCACGCTCTAAATCTTAGCATTCAATCTCATTCTACTTTAAGTTGAAACCTATACTCCAGACTTATCTTTTTGCTAAATATAGCAACAAAAATTGTGGTTGAAGAAAAAAATATATTTTTTGGTGTTTAGTGCATTATTCATCAAAATAAATAAAAGCATTTTTTAATAATTTTAATACAAGTATATTTTATATACCTGGAGTCTAGTTGTAATATATCTGTTTGAAACAAATAAATATCAATTGCATTTTTTTTATAATATCAATAGTTAAATTTTTTTTTTCACAATAAATTATTGATTAATTAAATTATTTATTAAAAAAAGTAATCTTATCTACTCACTATAATTATGATTAGTTTAAAAGTATATATAACAAAAATGTTGATTTATAAACACAAGAACAAATTTTATAATATCTGAATTGTATGATAAACAGAGCAAAACTCTCCATACAGTATTGCCACCTGTGCTAAACAGAGTAATCAATGGATGCCAGAAGGCTTGTGCATAAAATCCCTATCTAATGCCTACTCATCCAATATCCCCAGACTAGTTTCTGGCTTGTGGCCTTCGTCAGTGAGGAGCTTTGGATCTGAGAGCACTGCATCTAGATCTTAGGATCTAATGCAACCCTCTAGCAACCACCTTTTATCTCTACTTAACTACTAAACTATGAGAATGAAATTGAAAACACAAAAAATATTTTCAATCTAAGCTCAGGAAATGTGATCATGTGATCTGAATTGTACTTAACATTAATAAATAACATTGTGCCACTAAAAAGTTTTAACATTGTACAGTACAGTGATTCCATATTTCCAAAATGTTCTACAGCAGTATTATAAATTAAATGAGAAATTCAAGGGAATAAAAATAAATAAAGATTATTTAAGTTATATAGACTTTGCAGATGATTGTTTTTGTAAATAATGCTTAGAAAAGGTATTAGATAAAAACAAAAAAGTAAGACTAAAAATAAATGCTAAAAAGATTAAAATAATGTTCAATGGTCTTCACAGAAGAAAAAAATAAAGATTGATAATCATGAATTAGAAGTTAATAACTATACAAATATTCTGCTCAAATTCTTAATACAGATGGGAAGATATTAGATGAATTAATCACAGAATTAAAATTGGATAAAATGTTTAGTTAGAAATAACTTTTTAATACAAGATGTACCAATTCTTGCATGTTGATCTTAGTTTTGGACATCTAATAGAAAAGCAATGCAGAAACTTCAAAGTATAGACAGATATATATTGGGAGTAACAAAGAGAAAGTGACATACATGGGTAAAAAAACAAATTGAAAGAATTAAAATATCAAAATGGAGCTGGATTGGAGATACTATTAGAAGAGATAACAATATAAAGACCACTGAAGTTTTAAATGGGATCCTAATTAATTGTAAAAGACCCTGAAATAGACCACATGTATGGTAATGAAGTATTATTCTTATATTTTCTCCTTTACTTTTTTTGCATTCTTTCATATATATATTACTTTTTATAAATCTCCACATATACATTCTAATGCAATTTTTTTTTAATAATTCCTTTAATTTTCTACCAGTTTCAACTGTCCTGCAGTCTTCATCAGAGCTACAACATTTGAACATATAATCATATAACTATTATTCTATATACATTTAAAAATACATATTTTACATTATTATTCATAATATTTTATTTTTAACCCTATACCTTTGTTTTCCTTTTTTTTTCTAATTATTATTTTTTCATTATTTCTTTACTATTTCTATTTTATTTTTTACCTTTTTCCTTATTAGTAAAAAAAATAAGTATAGACAAATAATAAAAAGGAAGGAAAGAAATTAGATTTATGAGTATTAAAAGTAAAATAAGAAGTTGATAAAAATATATTATTAAGTTCTTTTTTAAATAATTTTTCTTCAGAACATAAATTTATTGCTCTATTTATGTGAAGTGATAAAAGTAGAAAAATCAGATAAAGAGATATAGAAGTCCAATGCTGAGATACAGAAAAGAATATGCAGTGGGAGGGAATATCCATATTGAGAAATAGCTCATTCATAGCAAGATTTATGTATAGTTACTGTTTTTCTTAAGTGCAATAGGTTCTCATCTTATATGTTTGAAGGATAGAGAGGTGTTAGTGAATATACATTGATATAATGAAGTATGTCACTACAAACATTGAGATTTTATATGAAGGAAGCTTTCAACATGATTGACTAGAATTCATTTAAATGCACTAGTGAGCAGCCTGAACTATGTAGTTTTCCTAGACAGAACTTTCTGCCTTCCAGAATAAATGAATGGTGCTATAATATATTGCCTGTGTCTGCCCATGAATGACATGCACTCATCATCAACTGTTTTAATCATATATGTTCAGACAAAGAAAAATGAAATGACACGTAGAAGAACTGTACTTATTTTTAGTCATAGATTTTTGACAGTAAACTATCAAAGGTCTATGACGATTATTGTTCACATTATTCCCATTACGAGCAATACCACAGTAAAATTTTCTTTGATCTGAAAACATAAAGCCTTAACTAATTATTGTTTTTTTTAAATTATTTTATTTATCATTTGTACATTTAGTTGTTTGTATTATAATGGTAATAGTAATATATAATTGTATCTTTATAATTTCATTAACAATTATTTGAAAATTTTTTATTTTATTTTATGCATTTATAACATGTATGTGGATTGGAAATAAAGAGATCAAAACCATTTGTAATAAAATATATAACTTATAAGTTAACTGAGTTTATTCATTATAAATAAATTATTTACTTTTTTATTATATATATGATTGAGAAAATTCTTTGATAACATTCCAAATGCATATAAAAAAAATTCAATATGTACCACATAAATGGAGATTCTTGGAGGAAAAAAGGGAATAGTATGTCTGGAAGCATTCTTTCCAGGTGGAGTCCAGGTAAGGTTTAGTTCAGTTCTCCCATATAATAAATTATCCATAAAAAAAGAGATCATAATGATAAAATATTTTTAAATGAAAGAAAAGATATCTTAGTGTATTCAGTATAAATAAAGTATTTATTTTTTTATTACACATATAATTGTCAGCATTGTTTGGTCACATTCCAAATACATATATGAAAAATTCAATGTGATCCTGATAAAAGTGAACTAGACAGGAAACATATCTCTGAAATCTAATCTAAACCTTTTAATTTCTTTACTTCTATAAACCCTATATATATATATATATCACAGTTGTTTAATTTTATTGATTTATTCACTGATGAAAAACAGATTAGTCTTGGCTATTTACCTACAGTTTGTAAACAATGAATAATTATTTTTTATTTACCTGGAGCTACTGCAATACCAGCCAACTCGTGGAAGAGGTAAATGAAGCCTTAAACTCTCTATTCCAAAAATCAGTTTAATGTCCTAGTTCCAATTAGGAGCATATCAGATATTAAGCTGATAAAAACAGATGCTTTTTATTTATAATATTATATACTTTATTTATTAACACTATCTCTTGGGACCGGGTTCATCATACTGATACACCACTATAGTGTGTTCTATATAACTGTAATTCCATTTAATAATATCAGATATCATTAGTTTCTTTATAAATTTGGCATATCTATCTATTGCTGATCAAGATATTATTTAAAATCTTTCATTTCCCCCAGACTATGAATTCTTCATTTTCAAAGATGGTCGATCGTATTTTCTATATATATTTTTTCTCTTGCTTTTGAAAATGTTTTTGAATCACTTATGAAGGGTTAGACGACTTTTAATATAGAATTAATATTTTTCATTGTTTTCATTGACAACCACTTGGTTTGGGAGAAAAAAATCAACTTGTACTAATAAAGCAAATACTCTAAGAAACGAAAGAGACAACTTGTTCAATTATTTAAAGAACATATAATGTTGATAAAAAAAATTATAATTATATTTTTCACATGACCCTCAACCATCCATGCTATCTTATACCGCTGATACACTTGATCACATGTCGAAAAGATAAATAATCACCAATATAGATATTTTGTGCTAAACCAGCACTCGTCAGTTGGTCCTGCAAGTATGAAAAAGCCTTGTACTGTAGAAAAAATTTATATTTTATAAGTATATTTTTTGTAAAGGTTTAACACTTTCAAATAATATAAATATGGTTTGAAAACATTCATTTTAGAATCCAAATTAAATAATTATAACCACATGTTTTTAGTTATTATTTTAAAAATATTTTACAACTTAATATAAATATACAATTTTAAAGTGAAAGTTCCTATATGATAGACATATGAAGCCAAAAGAGGGCAGCACTTTGATGAAATGATACAGAGAGATTTCTCGACATCAAGTAGTAGTATTTCACTATTAGAGCAGAAACAATTGCAGGAATAGGAGAAAGATCAAATATCATTAGAGTATGTCTTCATGGAAATGATCCCTACATTGATAACATCATCGGAATTAAAAGTGAAGGAAATTATTTAAACTGAATTTATCGCCATCCAGTATGTTTCTATCCATCCCCTCTAACAAAACACATACATAATGTCATAATAAAACTTATTTTACATCATTTATATTTTTCTTGTGTGTGGAGGGTTTTTTTTTTTTAAATTAAATAATAAATAGTATTTTGGTCTAGTGAAAATTGCAAAATGTATAGACGATTGTTTACATAGTATGAAAATATTTATAAAATTTTAGTTGGATCACACAAATTATCTTTTAGAAAAAGATCAGGCATTTTAAAAGTGAAAAAAAAATGATTAAAAGTCATTTAAGTTTTTTTTCCTCTCATTATAAGTTACATTCATAAGATAATCCCATGGTTTACAGCTCAGAAAATCATGTAACATTTGAGCACCTTTAAGCAACAGTTGATTGCTAATCTAAAAATCTTTAGTTTTGGGATCCGTCATTACCACTGTTCTTAAGTACACAGGTTCTACTTGGTTTCAATTCACCATATGATACATGTCATCAGAATCATAATGTAAATGATTTAAAAGATACCATAACTTTTCATCAGCTTAAAATATTTGAATTAACCATTAGCCTGTATGGAATTATAAAAATAATCCTATGGAAAAAATGTTCTTATTGAATTGCTATATAACAGTAAATTTTGTTTGATATCATTTTTCTCTTTCTATATAAATACCAATATTAAAAACATTTTAAATGATCTCAGATTATTATTTTCGATCCTGTTCTGCATTGATTGTTGCATTTTTAGAATGACCGAATCTGGGGTTCAAGTCCCATGCACCACAAACTATCTCTATCACTTCTGATTATCTATTTTTTTATGAACTCCTGTGCAAAAAACTATTTTATTATTTTTATTATCTAAATCTGTGTCAAAAAAAAAAGTGTCAAAATAATTTAGCACAAATTTATGTGAGAAAAGTTACATTTCTCTATATTTTTCATATTCAATTTTGTATCAAAATTATTTTCTTCTTTCCTAATTAAATTGTTTGCGTTGAATGTTCAGAATTATCTAAAACACAAATGTTTGATTTTCTATGAGCATTCTTATTCAATCAAAAAATGCATCCACTGTACAGGGTTATTATTTCTCCAAGAGAAAATCATATCCTAAGAATATCTTGCATATCAGTTGTGTTGGTTTCAAGGTGTAATGAAACATTTTAAATATAAAAAAAATACGTTTTTTTAATTTTTATTCTTTATAATTTACCTTTATATGTGCCATTATACTTGCAGATTAGTCATTAAATACATTTCTGTCCAAATTCATTTGCTATGTTTGTTGGATTAGTCATGTGATGTGATTGTATAGCAACAGACTTGCTATTTATAGTAAAATTGAGCTTGGTTTTTCATTTTACATTATAAGAATGTTTTCAATGATACTCTAATATTGATGGATTTTATTGAGAAAATAAGGCTGGAGAGACAATTAGGCAAGCTAATCTTTCAAAAAATAAAGCTTGCTGCCTGCAGAACAAGTTAAATAGCAGCATCTTGAGATATCGGACAAATAGACTCTAAGGACATATTTGTCTTACATGAATTGATTTGTATTAGTCATTTGCAAACCTGTCTTTAACTTTTGATTCTTTATATTTCTATCATTGTTCTAAAGTTAAATGGTCATATTCATTTATGACTGGTTTTTAAAAATAATGATGTTTGTCAGCCTCTATTGGGATGGGTTAGGCCTCATTCTTTTCTTCCTTTGATGGCTAATTACACTCTTATTCTTTCCAGTTTTGGAAACTTCATTAATAGCTAAATTCCCATTGTTAATATATCATAGTTTGTATAATCATTATAGAAAAAAATAGGTTTAGTTCTCACATGATTAAAGATTTTTTTTGTTGTTGTTAATTTTGTTTACCTTGAAATTCGCCAGAAACTTTTTGCTCATCAACAAACTATTCTGTTATTAAATGATCTGTTCATTATAAATATATGAGAATGAATACAGAGAATTCTTAAATAGTATTATGTTAAAAAGAAATATTTCCACAACAAAACTCTTTAACATGTTCAAGGTAAATCAGCAACGTTATCAAAACTTTTGAGGCATTTGGAGCATGGCTCTGTTATTGCTTTAAACTTTTCTTTGCTATTTTGTAATTATTAATAACATTAGTTCACTGTATTCACTGTTTTGTACAGAAATCTTAAGTAGAACTATTTAGTTTTTTTTTTTTTTATAATCTGTAGATGTTTATATCATGCAGATCTCATATAAATATGAATTAAAACAGGCAAAACTCTCTATACATATTACATGATGTTTATTGGCTTAAAAATAAATATGAATGCAAGTTTACAATGCTGTGATTGGTTATTTCATAATTCAAAAATCCAACAGCATCACTGATTGATAAATAATTGGCACTAAGCATTTTACACCATACTTTATTCTTTTAGAATATCTGCAAAAATATATAGACACAAGTCAGCCCATGAAATTTGTATAATTAGCAGACACAATATTCATGATTTGTTTTCATTTCATTATGTAACCATTGCATGTGAGCAAAATGTTTTTTAGTACAGGGATTAATCACATGATCACTATTTCATAAGTTTATACATGCTGTTAATAAGAGTACCAAACTCTCCATACAGTATTACATTCACTGATTATGAAGACTTGCACTTGGTGACACTACTGTACGGAGAGTTTGGTACTCTTATAATGATTAATATATTCGTGTGGGGTTTTTATAGTTTGGTATTTTTAAAAAGCTTAGAATTTTTTTTATTAGTCAACTAATCCATATTAATTTTTGACAGCCATCCCATTATTAGTTGATAAATGAATATTTCTGAAGGAAACAGTGTGTCCTAATCATCCATAAGCTTGATTGTTTTTTTATAAAGATAATTTTTTCCTGTAGTGCACTGGTTAAAAGTTATCTTGCACATACTCATATATACTCTTATTTTGTTGCATTTAAAATTACTTTGAATTTAGTTATCAAAATATTTGCTATAATAGATCATATATCGTTAAAGGGATCAAGAACGCATGCGCCCTCCTCTCTATCTCTATTGGTTTTAAAAAACAATAGTCATTAACATCAATATGACCTATTGTGGAAAAGCTTGAAAAGATTTGAGCGAACTGTTGATTATCATTTGTAAAGTGAATAGATTAGAGAAGTGATGTTGCGAAAGAGCCCTTTAATAAGATCATTTTTAGAAAGAGAACAAATTAAGTTCTGAATTTATTTGTAATTTGAAGTTATTAATTTGTCTGTCCGTAAAAATAAAGATAGTTCCCAAATAGTGAAACTATTAAAAAAAAAATTTGCAATACTATTTTTTTTAATAAATTGCAATCTTATACATCAGACAGCCATCTTATAGTGATCATAATTTCTTTTTAATAGAAATGGTTAATAATATGATGGAAAATAATAATAAAAGTAGAAAGGATAGGGAAAGATGGGAATGATAAGAATAAGTTAAAAAAAATGTAAAATAAAAGTAAAAAAAATCATGGAAGAGTTTGTTGGGGATTGAATACAAGAACTGGTGTGGTGAAGTAGAAAAAGTAGCAAATAGGGATTTAGGTGAGAATATTTAGAAGAATAAAAGTAATAGAAAAGTGAGAACTAATAAAAGGGTAAAAGAGAGAAAAAAAGCATGCAGAGAATATAAATGTGCCATTAAAAACAACAAAAGTGAAAAAGTTGTTAGTATTGAATGGTTTAAATAAAAAGATGATGGCAAAAATGGATAATTGTAGAGAGAGGATGAAATTAAATAGTAAATTATTAGAGAATATTAATAAAAGTGGAAGAGATGGATATAAAAAATTTTGGAAAATATATTAAAAGAAGGAATGTAGGGGGAGAGAAATAGTATTGCTAAGTGATGTGGAGAAAAAGTACAATTGTAGAGAAGAATTAGAGACAATCTTAAATATATAATGGATATAGAAAAGATGTTAGATGTGAAAGACAGAGTGATAACAAAGGTAAAAGTGCATAGTAATGTAAATATTACTTTTACAGAAAATGAATTAAATGAGGCAGAGAAGAAGCTGAAAAGTGGGAAGGCAAGAGGTTTAGATGGATGAACGGCAGAGGAGATGACGAATTTGGGAAACGGGTAAAATTAAATCTATTATCCTGTTTCAAAAAGATGGCACAGAAGACAATTTCCAGATATCTGGAATAATACAGAAGGACCATGGAAAAACAAACAATTATAGGTCAATAGTAATAATGTCAGTGTTATATAAAGTTTTGCATATATTGTGGCTGGAAGTATGGAAAAATGGATAGAAAAAATAATATAGTGGGAGAAATGCAAAGAGAATTTAGAATGGATAAATGTATAGGCAATAGTTTATTTGTAGTCACACAACTTATAAGTTGGAATACAGATAGGCCAGTGTATATGGTCTTTATAGATATAGAGAAGGCATATGATAGAGTAAATAGAAAATAGATTATGGGTAAATTTAATAAATTTGGGAATGAATGGAGCTTTAGTGGATCTTATTAAGAGATTGTATAAAAATAAATTATTATATGTATCAATTAGGAAATATAGAAAAAAAAATGGGGTGGGATTAAAGCAAGGATGCCCTGTGTCACCTACTTTTTTTGTTATATTTAAGAAAAGTGGAGAGAACAATAGAAATACTAAGAAAAAGGATAGAGATACCATTAATAGATAGAAAGGAGTGTATACATTATCAGATCTTTTATTTGCTGATATCTTCTTATAGGGAAGATATGGAAGTTATGTTGAAGACATGCACAAGGGTGGATAAAGAGATGGGAATATATTTAGTGAAGAAAAATAAAAAGGAATGACGATAAATTCTGGGGAAGAGAAAATAAATAATTTTTATTGGGGTATATAAAGTTAATTGTGATGAATAGGTATAACTATTTAGGAATTATCTTAATTAATCAGAAAAATTACTTGGTTGAATGGGGAAAAAAATTGATAAATGAAGCAAAGAAAGGAACTGATAAAGAAATTAACTATGTTTTCATATACTAAATATGGTATTTTCATATAATAAATATGATGTAGCAAGGATTGTATGGCAGGCTGCCAGTAGCAGGGTTAACTTATAGTATTGGTGCATTATTTGTTAGTAAAGTGGTGGTAGATTACTTAGAAAAAGTACAAAGATAAGTAGGAAGACATGCATTAGATGTGTGTGTGTGTGTGTGAATGGTAAGGGAGATAATTAAAGGTGAAATGGGTTGGTCAAGTTTTTATATGAGAGATGCAAAAAGCAAAAGGAAAATGTTTAGTAGATTGCAATTTATGGATATTAAGAGAATAGCCAAAATAGTACAAGTAAAGGCCAGGCAACAAGATGGGTGAGAAACGTAGTACAGTATGCAAAAGACTTGGATAAAGACTTTGTCAGTATACTTGTACAAAAGATGGGATTATTGTATTAGAAGGATTGTTGAGTGTTATAGTTGCAAAAAGTGGGTTAGAAAAATAGATGTATTAATAAAAAATAGGAAGTTGGAAAGATGGAGAATTAATATGGAGAGTAAAAAGAGTATAAATATATATATATATATAAGTAAAGAGAATATTGATTGTGAGTTAATTTACAATTATAGTAAGGAAAGTAATTTACTGTTTAAGGTTTGCACACAATCATTAGCAACAAGGGAATATACTCATAAATGGAGAAATGTGGCTGATTTAATCTATAAGTTATGTAAGGAAAGTATAGAAAATAATAGGATTCACTAATTGAATATAAATACTTACAAGAAGAAGGGGTACAAATAATGTGAAGTTATGGTATGTTATGTAAGGAAGACATGAAAAATATTAGGCATCTGCTAATTAAATGTAAATGCTTACAAGAGGAAGGGTATATAATGAAGTTATGGGAGAATAAATATAAACAAAGTGAGTATACAGGAAGTCAATTTTTTAGTTTTTATATATGTGCACAATTATCTTGAAAGACTTGATATTTGAATGTAATACAATTGTAAACACAGTGCTATATAAAAATAAATGCTTATTTATATATGATTAAGTTTCAGTTAGAGTGACATTTAGTAAATTCTAGACAATTTCACCGACGTTATTCATTCAGACATCGTAAATAGTAATTTAAAGTGAGTGGTCCATCCTCACACTTTCCTTGCCAGTACTTCATATTTGCTCATATATAAGCATTTGAGTTGTAGGAATAAGTGGATATTCATTTTATTCCTGCATAAATACTATATCTTGTATTGGAAGGGAAAGTATTCATTTATTATTAACATTCGCAAAGCGCGTGTACAATTAGCTTGAAAGGCTGATATTTGAATGTTATATAGGATTTGGAAAAAGATAAGGGCTATTTAGATATAAAGGCTATAGAATGGAAAAAGTTGATGATGTGGAAATGGGATGGAGCAGGATAGAGAAGAATATAGGAAAAACAGCATAGTGCCTGAGAGATTCCTGACTTTGGTAAAGGAGAAGCCATAGCATGTCACATCGAAAGCTTTAAAATATTAGCAGGAGTAAAAATACATCTAAGAGAAGAACCTACAGAGGAAAATTTGATATGACAGGACATAAATAGAAAAAGAAAAAAGGGTAGTATATAGGAGTTATGTCAAAAATATATTTAAATATTGTAAAGTGTCAAGAATATTTGTGATTTGAAATAAGGTTAGGAAGTGTATATGTCTACTGGAGATAATCAAACTGTAATGTAATGGAACAGTAGCATATATAAATGCCTATTTAATAATATACAAAGTTTCAAAAAAGAGGGGAAGAAAATAATGGTTATAGTGGATATAAATAGGCATATTGAAGAAATTGGTGACTTGGATAACAAGAATGGACAGCTTTTGAAAATTTTTTGTCAGAAAGTGAATTTAAACATTGGAAATTTATCAAATATTTATGAGGGGCATACACATGGTCTAGAAATAATATATTTCACACAATAGATTATGTATTAGAAGATAAAAAAAAGGGAATGAATAAAGTACGAAAAATTAAGGTATTTGATAATGAAGAGAGAGTATGTAATAATGATCATAATTTCTTTTGTAATAGAAATGGTTAGTAATGTGATGGAAAATAAGAACAAAAATAGAAAAGATAATGAAAAATGAGGATGGAGAGGGAATGATAAAAATAAGTTAGAAAAATATATAATTAAAGTAGAAGAAATTATGGAAGAGTTTAAGGACTGGTGTGGTAAAATAGAAAAAGTGTCAAATACGGTTTTTGTGAGAATATTCAGAAAAATAAAAGAAATAGAAAAGTGAGAACTAATAAAAGTGTAAAAGACAGAAAGAAAGATGCAGACATTATAAATGTGCTATTAAAAACAAAGGAAGTGAAAAAGACATTAATATATTAAATGATTTAAATAAAAAGAAGTTGGCTAAAATGAATATTTATAGAGAGAGAATGAAATTAAATAATAAATTATTGGAGGATATTAATAAAAGTGGAAGAGATGCGAATAAAAAAATTTGAAAATAAATTAAAATAAAGATACTAAATGATGAGGAGAAAGAGTGTAGCTCTAGTGAATAATTAGAGACAATCTTAAATAAGTATGTAATGGATATAGAAAAGATGTTAGATGTGAAGGGCAGAATGATAATAAACAGAGCGCATAGTAATAATGGTAATATTAATTTTACAGAAAATGAAGTGAATGAAGCAGGAAAGAAGGTGAATAGTGGAAAGGCAAAAAGCTTAGATGGATGGAGAGCAGAGATGATGATGAATTTGGGAAATAGGGCAAAATTCAATCTATTATCAGTTTTAGTAAGATGGTACAGAAGACAGAATTTCCAGATAGTTGGAATATTACAAAAATAAGGCTATTATTTAAAGGAATGGGTAATGACCATAGTAAAATAAACATTTATAGACCAATAGTGATAACATCAGTGTTATATAAAGTTTTTGCATATATGGTGGCTGGAAGGAATGCATGGAAAAAAATATATAGTTGGAGAAATGCAAAAAGGTTTTAGAATGGATAGGTATATAGAAGATAGTTTATTTGTAGTCACATAACTTGTAGATATGAGTTAGAATACAGGTAGGCAGTTATATATGGTCTTTATAGATATAGAGAAGACATACAATAGAGTAAATAGAAAATTGATTATGCATAAATTTAGTAAATTTGGAATGAATGAAGCTTTAATGGATCTTATTAAAAGATTGTATGAAAATAATTATTATAGGTATCAATTAGGAAACATAGAATCAATTAAAGTTAAAAATGGGGTGGGACTAAGGTAAGGGTGCCCTCTGTCACCTATTTGTTTTTATTATATTTGAGAGAAGCCAGTAGCAGAAACTGGTCTGGGGTTGGGAATATTCTGCAAAGCTTGTTAAGAGCTTATTTGCAAGCTCTATATATATATAGTATTTGAAAGAAATAGGACAGTAGAAAGATTAGGAAGAGGGGGTAGAGAAACTATTATTAGGTCGCAAGGCAGTACATTATCAGGCCTTTTATTTGCTTGTGATATTTTCCTGTGCACAGAAAGTAGAGAAGATATGGAAGTTGTGCTGAAGACTTTTCACAAGGGTGGAAAAGTGATGGTGATCAAATTTAGTGAAGAAAGATCAAAAACAATAATGATAAATGCTGCAGAAAAAGAAAACAATTTATCTAGGGAGATATGAAATTAAATGTGGAAATAGGTATAACTATTTGGAAATGGGAGAAAAAGTTGATAAATGAAGCAAAGAAAAGAATGGGATTCATAAAGAAATTAACAGTGTTTTCATATAATAAATATGATGTAGCAAGAATTGTATGGAAGGGGGTGGCAGTAGTATGGTTAACTTATTGTAATGATACATTATGTTAGTAAAGGGGTATTAAATTACTTAGAAAAAGTACAAAGAGAAGTAGGAAGACATGCATTAGATGCAGATGTGTGGATAGCAAAGGGGGCAATTCAAAAAGAAATGGGATGGTAAAGTTTTTATATGAAAAAATGCTTGATAGATTGCAAATTATGGATAATAAGAGAATATCCCAAATAAAAGTGCTTTTTTTATATATTTCTCTAGTATTGATACAAATAAGATGAGGACCTATTGCACTTAAGAAAGACAGCAGCTATGTGTAGATCTTGCTATTAATTAAATATTTTTCATTGTCAATCTTTCCCTCCCACTGCATATTTTTTTCTGCATCTCAGCATTGGTCTTCTCTAGCTCTTCATCTGATTTTTTTACTTTTTATCATTTCACACAAGGATTTATTTTTTTATCACCCTTCCATTCTAGTTTTAATATTTGCGTTTATTTTGTAATTATATTAATTAAATATTTTAATTCGACAAACATGTTTACCAAAAATATATACTAATTATACATTGATCATATTTAATTAGCTTTTAATTAATTCAGTTAAGGTGGTTATCAAATAATTTGTTTCAATGTATGTACCAAACTCGAACCTTTAAAAATTATAGCTTTATTTGTAGATTATTTTTAATTATATTAGAAATGTTTTCCCCCTTATTTACATCAACAACAAAAAAGAAACTTTTAAAGAAAGAAAATTGAATACCAACTTTTGTAAATCAGTCTATACTTGATTTATTTCAAAGTTTTGTTTTTGAACATTGTGTATATATATATACACACACGATGGCTGAGAGCTGGTAAAGCCAGATTCATAGCATTTATAAGCTCGCTCCAGGTTGCACTGTATGATTTATATGGAATGCTAACATATGGAAATTGGGAATTTTCATATTCCATTTTTTAGATAGTTGTACACTTCTTTTTTAATTAATTGCATGGGAATTGTTAGTAATAAACCATTTTCTTTTATCTTTTGCTTTCTGTCATCATGTTCAGTACAAATGATCTTAATGCTTACTGGATCGAAAATGTTGATAAGACCATTTTTATATTCATAATTGTTTAATCTATCTTCTTAGAACTTGAACATTGGCTACATTTTCGATCCAGTAAGCTTTAAGATCATCGGTACTGAATGTGATAATAGAAAGCAAAAGATAAGAGGCGTGGTTTATTTCTAACAATTCCCACACAATCAGCAAAAAAGAAAATAGTGTTCAAGTGTCCAAAAAATGGAATATGTAAATTACCAATTTACATAAATTAGCGTTCTATATAAATTACACAGTGCATCTTGCAGCTTTGGCCAAAAACGCATTCAGATATTGTATATATACTGGATAAGATCTCTTCTTAGCCCACATTCAAAACTGAAAGAAATCAATTACAATTAGCATAAAAATAGGAAAAATATCTGAATATTACAGTCTATACTTTGTTTATTATTATTCCTTTAAATTTAAAAATATTTATAATCCTCGTCCCGTTTACTAATGTGAATTACTTTTTTACATCTCATTCTTTAAACAAACATTTGCAGTATCTGAGAAATACTGAACATATACATCTGCCTAAGATACACAAATTACTGTTTAAAATAGTTATCTTTTAATAATTCTGCTTCTTTCTCCCTTACCATTATATATGTAAGTCTCCTTCTATGGATTATTAATTTAACTCTTTTTTCAGAGATAGGGTAATTTTTAATGCAAACAGTGCCTTACTAGGGCTGAGTTTGAAACATAAAAATACCCCTTACTAATATATGGGAATATACTAAATCATAAATTTTTATTTTATTTTTGTGATGTCCATTTATCCAGTGCAGCCTGTGCTGAGTATTATCTAATACATTGCAGTCAGCATCTCCATTAGATATACATATTTGTACATCTTGTTGATTCAGTGTTGCTGGCATTGCTATTGTTGCATCATTCCCAGATCATAATCAATTACATGCACAAGCATGAATGGATTTAGTTACTTGAATAGCTCTTTTAATGTTGATGGAAAAGGCAGAGATAAAATTAAAAAATAGAGAAAGATAATATTTTGTAGATGAATTAATTGTAATAGGTGGGGTGTATTAATGTATGGCTACAAAATGTGGCCAATGAGTAAAAACAATTGGAACAAATTAGAGTCCTTTGAGATGTGGTCAGGGAGAAAACTAGTTGGATGAATAACATGACAAAGGAGGAAGAATTGGAAAGAATAAATGAAAGAAGGAAATTGAGTGAAGAAATTGGAGATAGAAAGAGATTGGATATTTAGAAGAAAGAATAATTTAATGAACATTGTTTTTGAGGGAATAATGAATAAAAACAAAAAGAAAGGACTAAAAATATTGACTTTGCTGGATGATGTAAGAGATGAGAAAAGATATGTGGAAATGAATATCAGAGCAATGAACAGGGTACATGTGACTGCTCTCTGGACCTGGTCATAGATTATTGATTGAATGCTCTTTTTCTTTATATATATTTTCTAGCTTAAAAAATCTCAGCATCTCATTATTCAATATACGTATTAACAATATATAAATGTGTGCCCATATACATCTATTTAAAAAATAATCATTATTAATGTTACTGTATTATATGTAGCTGCAAAATTTAAAACATGTTTATATGTGATGTGCCTATTCTTTTATTAAAGTCAGGAATCTCACAAACAATGCCAAAGAGAACCTGTTAGCCACCTTCCCTTCCCTATCCTAAGTTTTTCCCATATTCTTCTCTATTCCATTTTCACAGAAACATCTTTGTCCACTCCATGGCCTTTGTATCTAGATCCCTTTCTTCCAATCCCAGAATAAAGACCAATAACCCACATTCTGTAAAATCACTTGGTCTACATTTATTCTCCCACAACTTTATTATTTGTACCCACCTTCCCTTTCCATTTCCCATCCTAAGTTTTTCCCATATTCTTCTCTATTCCATCTTCACAGAAACATCTTTGTCCACTCCATGGCCTTTGTATCTAGATCCCCTTTTTCCAATCCCAGAATAAAGACCAATAACCCACATTCTGTAAAATCACTTGGTTTACATTTATTCTCCCACAACTTCATTATTTGTAACCTTTCTGCTGATAAACATTTACATTCTATTAGTAAATGTCTAATATTTTCCATGCTTTCCTTATATAACCTGCAGACTAAATCACCCACATTTCTCCATTTATGTGTATGTTCTCTTGTTGCTAATGATCCTGCTCAAGCTTTAAATAGTAAACTACTTTCCCTGCTATTATCATAAATTGACTCACATCCAATATTCTGTTTACTCCTATATATGTTTAAGCTCTTTTTAGTTTCCATACTAGTTCTTCATCTCTTTAGCTCCCTATTTTTTTTATTAATACATCTATTTTTCTATCCCATTCATTGCCACTATGACATTCAACAATCCTCCTAACACAATCATCCCACCCTTTATACAAGTATAATGACATCTTCTGCATGCAGTACTAGCTTTTCTACCCATCTTGTTACCTGTCCTTTACTTGTAACCCAATTTAATACTATTTTGCCTATTCTCTTACTATCCATAAATTGCAATCTACTAAACATTTTGATTTTGCATCTTCCATATAAAAAACTTGACTATCCCATTTTTCCTTGAATTGCCTCCTTTGCTGTCCACACACCTGCATTCAATGCATGTCTTCTTATTTCTCTTTATATTTTTTCTAAATAATCTAACACATATTTGCTAACAGATAACCCATCATTACCACATATTAATCCTGCTATTATGATGTGATATGGCTACTCCTTTATTGAAATCAGGTAACTCTCAGCCACCATGGCCAGAAAAAACTGTTAGCTACCTTACTTTCCCTTTCCATTCCCCACACCATATTTCTCTCTATCCTGCTTCATCCCATTTCCACAACATATTTGTCCACTGCATGACCTTTATATCTAGATCCTCCTTATCTTTTTCCAATCCCAATATAAAATCCAATAACCTACATTCTGTATAATCTCTTGGTCTATATTTATTTTGCCACCATTTCATTATTTGTATCTTTTTTGCTTGTAAGTATTTACATTCTATTAGCAGATGCCTAATATTTTTCTTGTCTTCCTTACAAATCACCCACATTTCTCCATTTATGTGTACATTTCCTTGTTGCTAACAATCCTGTTTAAACCTTAAATAACAGACTACTTTCTTTGCTATTATTGTAAATTAAATCACACCCAATATTCTGTTTACTTCTAAATATATTTAGATTCTTTTTACCCTCTATACTAGTTCTCCACCTCTCTATTTCCCTATTTTTATTAATGCATCTATTCTTTTATCTCATTCTTTGCCCTATAACACTCAACAATCCTGACACAATCATCACATTTTTGTACAAGAATACTGACATAAAGTTTTTATCCAAATCTTCTGCATACCATATTACCTTTCTCACACATCTTGTTGCCAGTCCTTTACTTGTAACCCAATCAGATTGATTTAACAACGTATTTCACTATATAAAGCAAGCATGACAAGATTTTATGTGATGGAAACTTTCACCTGATGGGCTAGAATCCATTTAAGTTCTAGTGAGCAGTCTGAACTATGTAGTTTTCTCAACCAAAACTTTCTAGTCTGCCAGAAGAAATAAATGATACTGTAAGATATTGCCTAAGCCTTCCCATGAAGGACATATACTCATCACTTACTGTTTTAATCACACACACACACACACATATATATATATACACAAAAAATGAAACATAGAATAATTCAACTTATTCTTAGTCATGGACATTGGATAGTAAGCTACCAAACTCTATGATCTTTGATTATTGACCCCAATACAATATTATGAACAAAACCACAAAAATTTTCTTTGATCTGAAAACATAAGGACTTACCTAATTATAATATTTTTATTTTATTTATTATTTGCGTATTTAGTTAATTGTTTGTATTATAATGGTAGTAGTAATGTAACTGTAGGTTTATAGCTTCATCAACAATTATTATTTGAAATGTATTTTATTTTATGCATTTATGCCATGTATGTGGATTGAAAATAAACAAAGAGATCAGAAATTAATTAAAAAATTGAATCTCTTCTGTGATTTCTGAAATTAATAAACCAGATGTATTTGCAATAAAATCTATAGTTTATAAGTTTATTATTTTTATTATATATATAATTTTCAGTGCAGTTTGATCTCATTCCAAATATATATGAGTAATTCAATAGGTTCTAGAAAAATGGAAACTGGTGATTGCATTTCAACAGGAGAAAGAAGATGGTATGTTTGGAAGCATTCTAGACTTTACCTGAAGTCTAGTTTAGTTGAAACTCCATGTAATAAAATTTATCTATAGAAAAAAAGGTTGTAACAATAAAATGCTTTTCATCTTATATTAGTATATTCAATGTAAATAAAATATTTATTTTTTATTAAAACCATAATTGTCAGTGCTGTTTGGTCTCATTTCAAATACACATAAGAAACATTCAATGTGGTCAAAAGAAAAGTGACTTAGATATGAGAATTAATAAAAACTGAAGATCATATTGTCAGTGGAAGTAGTATGTCTGGAAGCATTTTTTCCGAGTAGAGAGTGATTCCCAGGCAAAGTCTAATTTAGATCAAGTCTCATATAGTAAAATTATTAATAAAAACAGATGTCATAACAATAAAATATTTTTAGATAAGAGAGGAGATATTTGACCTTTGGCAATTGCATAACTGGGTAATGATCAGGGAATAGCTCCAATACCTGATGTGATTTTCATTAGCAGCTTCAATAATTGTATAATATAAATATTGTCATCTGGATCACAAATGTGACCTATGTATTTGATCTGTCAGCTTTAACAAATTTGTGTACAAAATGCTGAAGTAATGATTAATGATAGTTAACACTGTCACCATGTAGATTATTACACTACCTTATCCATCTACTTCAACATTTTCTTTTACTTTCAAATTCATATTTAATTGCATCTACTTCTTTTCTAAACGTTAAAGATATTCTCTCATATATTATCCCTGTTAGGTAATCTTTTTTCATTCTTAGCAGCTATTTCACTCATTAACTATTTATTTTTCCCCAAATGATATTTCTAATTGTATTAAATATCAGATATCTTTTTGTCAGTTGAAGCACTTCTATCTCCCTATATTCTTATACCAACCATTTTTTTTTGTGATACATGTTTCTCTTCTTAGTTAATTGTTAATTTTTCTATATGCTATTTGACCTTCCTTACTATTGACATTCTACCAACCTCTCTGTACTTCTATCTTTTACAACCTTTCTTCCTTTACCCACTGCGATTCAGCTTGCCTTAATCAAATAGATCCTATCATATTTTTTCTATTTTTAATATTCTCTCTTTAATCCTACACCAATGTTTATCAAAATTATTCATATATTCCTCTACTTTATTCATCCTCTTTATTATTTTTAACATATGAAAGTAAATGTTCCTTTTTCTCAGATTATTTGAATCCTATGTTATTACCTTTTCCCTGTTTTCATTCCTTTTTAAAAATTCAACTTTAATCATAACTATCTTATGAACAGAGTTTATATTAGCGTAAGGCAACATATGTGAACTTTTAATATCATTCTTATGTCTATTCTGTATCAATATATAGTCTATCAGATATATTTCTCTATCAACTGGAATTTACCATATATGTAATTAAATTTTCTTCGAGGATTTTTAAATGTAATACAAAATATTTTTTTTACAAAATTACACAAACTACTTTTTACATTCCTTTTCCCAATAACATAATTCTTTAACATTTTTTTTCCTCATTATCTCTCTCACAACATTCCAATCATCCAACAACAATATGCATGCACTTTTATCTTTCTTTGTATCATTTTCCCCCCCATCTTTTCAGAGTGTTTATTGATTTCTACATTATCATGATGAGTAATTGGAATATAAGCTTGTATGAATACCAAATTCTTAGAACTTACAGCTCTTCTTATCATAATAAATCTATTATCCACATATCTATACCATACTATTCCAAATTACCTCATTTCACTTAATCCCATAACATCAATATTATTTACTCCCCTTTTCAATTTTTCCAGCATTTCTCAATTATCTTACATTTCAAGACCTTAACTCTCAATTTCTCTTCTTTGTCTACTCCTATCTGAACAAGATACCAAATCCTATCTTAATTAAGATTTCAACATCACTTATAAGGTAAATTATTTTCCCATTGCCCAGCAATAATGTTAATATATTTTCCTGTTTTTTATAAAATGATTGATCTTTCCTCTACAGCTTTTCTCTTCATTGTTATCGCCCTTAGTGATCTGTTGACTTACTTAAATGGGATTCAATATTTCATCATTAACATTCTGCATGTTAGAAATTATCTCTGTCATATTTTACATAAGTAGACTCATCATTGTCTCTTTACCCATACTTCCTGATATTGAATGCTGTAGTGGCCATAAATGGTGTTTCTGCAATACCAGCCAACCTATATTTAAGGGAAGCAAGCTTCTAACTCTCCACTCTATTCCAAAAATCAATTTAATTTCCTAGCTCCAATCAAGAGCATATCAGAAATTAAGCTGATAATGGATACTACAGTATCTATCTAAGCCAATTAGGCCAAAAAGCGATAAAGCAGATGTTCTTTTTTCTCCATTACTTAAAGAACATGTCACCTTGGCAGAAAACATGTCAACTATATTTTGGGCAAAGGTTTAACATCTTTCAAATAATTAAATATCTTTAGAACTGATTCATTTTGGAATCCAAATTAAATAATTATAACTTTATAATTTTTATTATTATATTAAAAATCTTTTACATTTTTTTCTATAATTATCTAATTTTAATTTGCAAGGTGTTTATATGATAAACTTATCAAATCAAAAGAGGTCACCACCTTGCGATATTTTGTCAGATATCGATTATTTATAAAATTGATGTATATATGTACGCAATTCATTAAATAATAAGATACGTATAATAGATTTGTGTGTTGAGATTTTATAAATTAGAAAATATTGTATTTATATAGCGGATTGAAAAACATTTCTATATCTTCTACTGCTTATTAATAATAAAATCATAACATATTTGTGACAGAACAATGCTCTTTAAATTGTATTTGTCATGTTTTCTATTACAATATTAATGAAGTCAGGGGAATGAAATCATGAAAAAACTATTATTCAATAATATATATATATGTCTATCATATCATCTGTGTGGTTTTTTTTTTAATTTCTTTGTTCATTCATTTAAGTTAGAAAAAATATGTATATAGTGAATTAGAAAAGGAAATCTTAAGAGACTCGATTTAATAATAAACATTAATTAAATCATTATCAGGAGTTTAGAATTTTCTTAGATATGTAAATGCAGTTTAGGTAGACTATAGTGTTAATGCCTGGGAAATTGGGAATTGTAGGAGATAAAAAGTAAACCATAAGAAAATCACTATTTATCATGAAGATGTTGGAAGATTGAATTACACCGAACATAAAATTTGAGAGCTGTGGAAGATTGAATTTTATAGTGATTTTGACCATTAAAGGTCCCGTCATGAACCTGGGATTAAAGTACACCACACTGATATTATTATTTAGTAAGTCTAAGGGCTATGCTTGTAAATTTTATGTCTTCTAGCATTTTTAGTTGATATATATTTCTTAGTTTATTTTGCTGTCACCAATAAATATCAATTAAAAGTTAGCATTGATTTCCTCATGACTGCAGTATTCGTGGTGATTGAATGCAGAAAAAATATTAATTCTAAATTCTGGTGAGATTTAACAGCCTATAATATTGTCTTTAGAATCAGCAGTCTTCTTTTTTATTTATTTAAATGCAAATAAAAAATAATAATTTGAAAAGCTTTAAGCCATATTGACCATGATTCTCCTTAATGTTCACAATCTGAAGCTCAAATCTTGATAAGATAAACTTGAAAATTTTTTCACATTCAAAGCAATTTTATTGATTTTAAATATTGATATATGAACATTTGTCATGAATGCAAAGATATAGGTAATAAAATAACATTTGTATATTTATTTAGCATATGGGCTTTTTTAAAACATTAATAATGTCAATTCTTGATTTTTAAAATTTCAATTCGTAAATGTGATGAAATTTAGCAGCCTGTAATTTTGAAGTGACTTACACTTATCAGTTATTTTTTTCATTTAAATACAAATAAAAAAATTCGAAAAACCTTTCAAGTTCTCGCCTAGATTAAATCTTTCCATAGCAGTTCATAACTAACTCTGATAACCATCAGTTATGCTCATAGGTGAGTTGATATTAAATAGATTGATAATCATTTAAATAAAAATGTACATAATTCAGCAAATACCTTCTCATCTACATATCATCTATGCAGGACTGTCAGAGAATGGTCTATTTAATAGATTTTTACATTTCTAAATAAAACTTCAAAAAAAACAACAACAACACATTCATATTTATATACTAGGTGCAGAGAATAAATTGAATATTTGATAGTATGATTTTGTCAAAAATAGTGCAATGATTACACATGAATCTTGAAAAATTATGGAGAGGTAGTATATAATAAAACTAGAAAAAAAAGTACTTTCATATTTTAATTTATATAGTTCTTTTGTCTCATCTCAAAGTTTAAGACAGATTTCACATTTAAAAATTTTAATTTTTCTATCATGACTCTTAATAACTAACCTTAGTAAATGAAGTAGGCAATTTGTATTAAGACAATATTTTCTATTTTAATATTAGCAAACATATTTACAAATCTAGCACAAAATACATTTGTATATAATACAATAAATTACATAGGATATAAAACCTTATAGTTCATAAAATAATAAGATCAAATATGATGTGCAAAAAGTCCTTAGATCTATGGATTCACTCTTCAGGTTAGATATATCCAGATTGGAAATTTATCTATTACAGTAGTCAGTCTTCCGAGTCGAAGTGTGCACTAGAATATTCTGTTTCCCTTTTTAAACTGTTCTATATTCAATTAGTTTATTTTTTTACTTCTGAAATAACTTGTATTTTTCAATTTAATTAATGTTATAATTGTTTTTTGTCTATAGAGAGAGTATCTTTTTTCTTAATGAACTTACTAATTACAATTATTGTCCAAAATCTATTTTTAATAGATTAAGACCAGTAACACTCTATATTATTAAATGATCTAGAATCTTTAATTAAATAAAACTTTTAATTAACTTTTTAGTTATTTTTTAAAATCATTTTAAATTGATATTTTTCTCTTACCTTTTTTCTTCAAATATAATATCTCCTTCTATTTCAGAAGTATTGATTTTTTTACATTAAAGTCAACTGCAGGCATAATCTTCTAAATATCTTGGATTTTTTTCTTTATTCTTTTGCTTCTCTGTTTTTTTTAGTTAAGTATCTCTATTTCCTCTTGAATATTCACCAGTATTCATTCAGTGTTTCTTCTTAGATTTTGTAGTCATCTGCTTCTGGAACTTCCTTTTTAAAATATGGCTTTTATGACATCTATATTCACCACTATCTTTCTGTCCGTGATTGGAAATCACAGCTTCTATTTTTCCCATAACTTTTTCTAAAACTGAGTTGAACCTAAACCTTATCATTATTTTATATTTGGATTCATGTATACTACTATTGCTTTGGTTTTTTTATATTTGTAATAAGAATCAGTTTAGTTCTAATTCTTCTTCCCATTAATAATTCTGCTGGGATCTTTCCAGTAAAGAATGGGGATATTGAATATTGGTAAAACAGTGAGATATATAAAGTTTCATGTCTATATCAGTATTATTAGCTTTATTAACTATCATTTTTAATTGCTGGATAAACTTTTCACTTAATCCATTTGTCTTAAGATGATAAGATAGTGCTAATATATGTGGCATACCTGGTTCGGTGCTACCATGTAGGTAAATTAGGCAAAACTCTCCATACAGTAGTGTCACTTAGTACAAGCCAGAATAATCAATGGATTCACTCTCCATACAGTAGTGCCACTCAGTGCAAACCAGAGTAATCAGTGGATGCATCCATTGATTACTCTGACTTGCACTGAATGGCACTACTATATGGAGTTTTTACCAGGTTGAGCAAGTAAATGAAATGATGATCATGTGATGCTTCAAGCAGTGCTTTATTCATACTTTACTAAAATATGAAAATTAAATAATAATAATTCTTAGAATTTTCATGTAACATTTTAATGCATTTTTCTAGCCCTATTCCTGATAATAAATAAAAGTTTTATTGTGATTATTATAATTTATGATTTAATATAATTTATTGTTTTATTATATTTTGTACAGACATAAACTGTACAAAAAATAGACTAGACAGTATATTACTGAAGATACATGCCAATATATATATATATTTAATTTTGTTGTTTTTGTTCAAGGTGCATACCTTGGACTAACTCTAGTGTAAGTGATGTGATTATAAGTTAATAAATAGAAATATATATTTTGTTTGAAATATCACTGAAAAATAATCAGTTGGAATATTTGTGAGACAAGTGTGTAAAGTGTTTCAATATCTCCATATGTTGTTTTAAGTATTGATTGATTGAATCAGGTGAATTAATTGTATTTTCAATGATTAATTGTTAAAAATTAATTTGTTAAAAAAACATTTATTAATTTATAAAGTTAATTTTAATGTCCAAAATGAATTAGGCCATTTGGCTATAATTATTCATGTTAAAACTGTCTATGTTTGCCTGTCCTATCATTTTTAGAATTTTGAATGCTTAAAATGTCTACTTCCTTTCTCTTTTATTAAAATACTTCTCTTCAACAAATTTTAATTGACTGTGTCAGTTTTGATCGATCTATGGCAATTTTTATTTTGCTATAAATTCTCCTTCCTAAAATTTTAATCATCTGCCATAGGTTTTTTTGTGACACCTCAATGTATTAGTCACCTTTCCTGTTCAGAAATTGTGATTCTCGATAATTAACTTTAAGTAAACAATTCATATTAAAACAATATTTTCTAATTTAATTATTAGCAAACATATTACAAAAAATAGCATAAAATACATTCTTATATAATACAATAAGTTCCATAGGATATAGCCTAAAGTACGTAAAATAATGATACCATCAAATATGACTTGCAAAAAGTCCTTAGATATATAGATTCACTTTTGGGGCTAGATGTACTCACATTAGAAAATTCTCTTTTATTGCATTAGACAGCCTTCTGAGTTGAAGTGTGCACTGAAATATTCTCTCCTTATTATGCCCTATATTCAATTAATGTGTTTCTTTACTTCTGGAGTAACTATTGTACATTTTACTTTACTTAGTGTTATAATTATTCTTTCTCTGTGGAGAGGGGATTCTCTTTTTTTCTTAGTTAATTTACTGATTACAATTTAAACTGATTTTTTTTTCTTTTATATTTTTTTCTTCAACATAACAATAATTTCTTATTTAATAAAAATATAAAATAAAAAAAGTGTATTAAATTTTCAAAAATAATATATAATATTGCTCTTTTGGAAGCATAGTCCTTAATAATAATTTTTATTAGTCATTCATTAAACTAGAGACTATCCAATAATGAATAGATTTTTGTAGTGTAATTTTTACTACAGCATTTTCATGGAAGATAGGGACTGTTTTCTATACATTTTTAATACCTTGTGGAGGAATGTAATAATGAACATATGACCAAAGACACGAGAAAAAGATCTATGATCCCAGAATGCACATTTCACACTGAATCAGCATTCATTAGTTGACCCAGACTACAATCACTTACACATAGCTTTATCATTTTTCAGTATATATATATATTGAATCTGTTATGGGTTTTCATAGCCATACACCAACATAAATGGTGTGTGCACCTATATATATATATATATAGTTGAAAGGAAAAGTAGAAATAGATACAAATTTTTTATAGATATTTCTACAGTACACTGGAATAACAGTAAAAAATAAATAATTTTGAATTAATATTATAAATTAAACATTTAAACAAAGCTCTAATTAATATTTTATTAATTCTGATTTTGAAATTAAAACAAGCATGTTTTTACACAATGGTAATTGTAAAATTCCATTATCTATTTTAGAAATCTTTTTTTAAAGTAATGTTTGTATAACATTTTGATAGAATTCCACTAACTAATTTAGAAATCTTTTTTTTAAATAATGCTTGTATAACATATTTTGATAATAGAATTCCACTGAGTTGTTTTCAAAATATTAAACTAAATTGAAAGGGGTCATTAACTTTTTCCAATCAGGATAAGAAAAAAACATTTAACCTTGATGTCTTCCCTCATAAAATGGTTAGTTCTTAAGCGGCTCTGGATAGTTCTAGAGAGTTCCAAGAGTTGAACAGATTATGGGAGAAACTACCATGAAAATGTAACTGAAGGCAAGGAAGGCAAGTCCAACAACTGTTCCATATTTCACTATGATGAAGTTTGAATTCACATGGAAGAAGAGTCAATTTCCAATGTTTCATGTGAACAAGAACATCTAACTTGCCTGAAGTATATCCAATCCTAGACTAAATGGAGCTGATTGATTCTGAATTATATCTTTCCTGATGATGAATATAAGCCAGTTTCACCAAGACCAGATCAAGAAAATCCCCCAGCTGGCTAAAGAATTAGTTTATACATATACTGATTTATCTGTATTCAGAGAAGCACAAATAAATGTATATATATATATATGAAGCACAGCTGCTGAGTAGTGATATAAATAGACAGAACGATATTATTTTAAATCATTTATTGAAAAAAATGACATTTGAAATCTATAATTTAAAATTACAAGTAAATAATTTTTACTCTAATTAAAAATCTAAAAGTAAAGAATTGAGTCATGAACTCCAAAAGTATTTCTAAAATGGAAAACAAAGAAATTTGCCGGAGTATTTTTTTTTAAGTAACCAGTGAAAGATGTGATTTTTTTTTCAAAAAAAAAAAAAGGAAAAAACTTTTATGAAGGGCCATTAAAGAATTTAATAACCGATTCATATTATTTATATATATATACATGGATATGTGGGTGTTATGTATATTTCAACATGGAATTGTAAAAAAGTATATTTTTAATAATTTTATTATTTTGACAAATTAAAATATATGAAATGTCAATGTCCACATACATTTCCATGCACACACACATATATGCAAATTAGTCAGTAATTATATATAAAAAAAATAATTTCATTTATAGGTTTATAATTCAAATATGTTAATAAATTGCTATACCACATGTCTGTGTGCTGATATGTATGTGTTTATGTAAATCCATTGTGAAGTATCAAAATGTAATAGTCATTTTTAAAATTTTATTATGACAATTAGATATGTTCATAAATTGTACTGCATAGCTGTGTGTGTGTATATCAATGCATATCAGGTAGATGTATATATGTAAAAATTAATGATTTTATTTTATGACAGTTCAGATAAGTTCATAAGTTATACTGCACTTCTGTATACATATATCAATGTGTATCAGGTAGACTCATATACGTAAAAATTAATCATCTTTTAATTATATTATGACAATTCAGGTTAGTTCATAAATTGTACTGCACATGTGTGTGTTCATATCAATGCATGTCAGGTAGACACATATATTAAAATTAATAATTTGTATTATTCTATAACACTTCAAATATGTTCAGAAACTATTATACCTGTTTTATGTAAACCTATGGGAACATATATATAAATCACAATGTGATAGCATATTTTTGGTATATTAACCAAAATGAGACTTAATTTATATATGATAGCCATATTCTGTAGACTTAATTTTATTTCTTTATTACTAAAATTATTCCAGTGCCTGATTCAATCCAAAAATATAAATTACTATATGTTGTATTATATCTCTTGTTCACAATAACAGTTATAGAGCTTGTGTTCTATGAGCTAAATTCATGAAAAATTGTCTGTTATATAAAAGGGATTACATTTAGTGCTTATGAGCATTCAGTTTATGATGATGATCCTGGATTCTTGCAAAGGGGATATCCTTTAAAGTCCATGCACTATATTTTATTTAGTTTAGTATTCATTTAGAAATTAGGTTTATATTTGGCCAGTACATTAATGGTAACTAATTTTCCAGAGCATTGATGATGATCAGCATGTTTTAATACCCAGAATTATTGTTATATATATTGTTTTTATTGTTATATATTCTGATGAATTGGCACTTAAGTTTGTGCATCCAAATTAATGTTTAAATAATCTGCTCCAAGCTGGCAAGGGCTAAATAATTTGCCTGGTCTATAGTAGACCCATTTAAAATCCAGTCATCAGATTGACTATTGATTTATTTTACTGTTAATCATTCATAATGATAATACTTATTTATATTGCTGGTGAACTTATAATTATACATATAGTTAACATACTTATAGTTAGCTGTGCTGATCTCTCAGAGTGATCTCACGGAATGATCTCATGCTCATTATTTATTTACATTATTTTATATTAATTTATATTTAATATTTTAAATTTTGAGTCATTGACTTGGGGTTGATGAGTGCCATCATCTTAAGTGTACCCCCGATATTTTTCGTACTGTTACAATATATAAATAGATAGCATATTACTATGGTAGTTTTACCCGATGCACACGATGGCCGCTAGAGGCGCTCTTTCTGTGTTAGCACACAGAACATACAGGGTAAGGGCCCAGAAAGCAGAAATGCTTCTTCCAACCGCTAGGTGGCGCTTCACCATGCGTATGCATAGGAATCTTCCACAAGCTAGCACACACACAGTTTGATTGATAAGTGTCAAACATGCTGCCCTCATAAATTTTGTGCAAATCACTTGATGAAAGCATATTTATAATTATTTTTAGTCATTCATTAGACGTGAGATTAATGAATAATATTTCTATAGTGTAATTTTCACTATACTACTCTAACACATGTTAGAGACTGGTTTTTGGCCACTTACTTTTTGAAGATAGAATTGTCCATCACAAAATTTTATGGGGAAAGAGAAATCTGTTTTTTCTATTAAATTACTTCACTTCCTAAATCCAGAATTTGTAATAATATTTTAAATAGATTCAATATCATCACATCTAGCAAGTTGACGTATGCCAATTTTAAAATGAAAAGCATTCTTAAAATTAAATTTATCAATTACCTTTATGTTATATAATTAATATAATTATATCACTATAATGAAGTACCCTATCTTTTAACTTATTAAATACACAGTCATACTGAAGTCTGGGTTTTCACTCAACACCAAAATTCTTACTTTCTGTCTAAAAAGTTACCAAGATATTCAAACTAATGCATACTTTCTAGCTAAATTTTTCTCACACAAACTAGCTAGTAAAGCATGTGAAGTTTTTGCTCATTACCTACTAAATCAATTTTTTGTGTGTGTTGCCTCTAAAACATGAAGAATATTATGTAGAGATTGTCATTTGAATTGGTAAAAATACAATACTCAAAGAAATATTTTAAATTTAGAAATTAAGACTTTTTTTTACCTTACATGAGAGTGGTGTAATGAAAATTACACTACAGAAATATTATTCATTATTGGATAACCCCTACTCTAATAAAATAACTAACAAAAATTTTTAATATACTTCTACTAAATGATTTGTGTCATAGTTGTGAGGGCAGCAAGTTTAACAATTATGAACTAAACTGTAGTAGTTTGCTATCTACATATACTGAACAATGATATTAAGAGATTGTGATCTGGGTTAACTGATGAGTGCTGGTTCAGCGTGAAATGTGTATCTTGGTGGTCATATATCTTTTTTATATGTCTTTGACCATATGCTTCTGATTTCATCCATCTGCAAAGTGTTAAAAGTGGACAGAAACCAGTCTGACTTTGCACAGAAATTAAGATTGTTTTATTTTTAATTAGTTACAATTAAAAAGACTCATTTCCAAACTTTATATATGATGCCTACATTATACATTACCATTTACACTAGTTTCATTTTAATTATTTCAGATTTTCATCTGCATAAATATTTCTATATATTATACCATTGTGTAGTAGCTTTTCACTATGAATAATTTTCTGCCTTCAACCAGTTATTTTCACACATTGTTAATTTTTTCCCAATTTCCTAAAATAATTGCCTTGACAAAATCATTTTAAAAACAATATATAAATAACATTTTTGCATAGGGCACTTTATTTACATTTGCATAGCAACACAAACCATGTTTATAATGTTTTTTTATTTCCTCAAACCAAATAGAATTTAGATATGATAATATGTTGGACTCTTTCCATCATTTATCATTAACTGTTTAATGTCTAGTTAATTTTAAACTTTATTTAAACTTTTCCAATTAGTAATAACACACAAAGACAACACAGGCAAACCTCTCTATATGTATTGCCACTCAGTGCAAGTCAGAGTAATCAATGGATGCCAGAAGGCTTGTGCATAAAATCCCCATCTAGTGCCTACTCATCCAATATCCCCAGACTAGTTTCTGGCTTGTGACCTTTGTCAGTGAGGACCCTTGGATCTGAGAGTACTGCACCCAGATCTTAGGATCTAATGCAAAAGGTGGATGCTGGAGAGTTGCATTAGATCCTAAGATCTAGGTGCAGTGCTGGCGGGTTGCATTAGATCCTAAGATCTAGGTACAGTGCTCTCAGATCCAAGGCTCCTCACTGACAAAGGCCACAAGCCAGAAACTAGTCTGGGAATATTGGATGAGTAGCCACTAGATGGGGATTTTATGTACAAGCCTTCTGGCATCCATTGATTATTCTGGCTTGCACTGAGTGTCAATATGTATAAAGAAGTTTGCCTGTTTTAATAACAGTTATAAGCAAGCATAAGAAATGGTAATCATGTGATGTTTTTTATGCTAAATTTTGAATAATATTATTCTCCGTTAATTCTTCAGGTGTTACTGATCTGACGAGTGACAATGTTAGCATAAGAATGGAACTTACACCTTTAGATTCTTGAATATTGAATTTTAAAGAAACACCAGCTGGAATTGTTAATACAAATTATGTTAATAATTTTCTTAAGTATAATTTTTGTTAATTTTTTTAATTTTAGAAAATACATTATTTATATATTTTTGTATCTTGTATATAATAAATTTTTGTATTTAAAGTAGAAAAGAGGAAAACAGTGCATGAAATCCTCTCTCATCTTACCATTTAGCATTAGTTATTTTATGTATATAAAGAGAAATATACCATACATGCATTGGTACATCATTAGGAAGAGAAAAGAGAGAACACAGTTTTTCCAAAATCAAAAAAATATTTTAAATACTGCTCATTTTCAGCTTAGATAGAGATGTAGTGATTATAATTATCTCTGGCAAATTTACATAGTTCTCATAATTTCAAAAATATAGTAATCTTTTGAAAATAAGAAAAATCTGAATATTGACTAAGTTAGCAGTCATAATCTTTTTGATACAAACTTGTCTTAAATAATTGAAATCACAAGACTTATCTAAAAGATGATAATTCCATTTAAAGACATATTTATCAAAAATACAATAAATTATAATTTGAAAACTTTTTTGTTAATAGACAATGTTTATATAGGTGTTTATTCAAAATGAAAAGTATTTAAAGAAAGGATTCATATCTCAAAATATATTCATATTGTTTTATTTAGTCATTCAGTATACAGTATTCAATCAGAAAAATGGATTTGGGAGTATGCAAAATCTATCTTAGTAACTACAGAGCATAATAATATGCTAGCCAAAAAATAGTCAAAACATTGTGAAAAAACTAGTACTGTGATGAAGACATTCCAGATGAGAGGATACTATTGTTCATGATGAATTATTATGCACTGAGAATATTTGGATAGTTAATTGTGTGGAGCGCATAATTGTATCAGAGTATAATATCACCATTTTGTTTGAAATATCTTGCAAACCAACTAAAGGAGGGTTCCAATAAGTGGATTAAATGTAATCTGAAAAAAGAACAAAGTAATTGTACATATATATGTGCACATTCAAAGACATTTTAACATGATAGTTCTATTTATTTAAGATAATAGTTGGTCATTTAAAATTTGTGCTTGTCTTAGAATTCTTGAATGTCTAATAGATTAAATTCATGCAAAATAATAACATAATTATGCTCATTTGAGTGTTCATATGTTATATAATTAAATATTTAATATACTATATTTATAACAGTATATGCTTGAATTAAAACTAATGAGTGATTTTTAAGTCTTAATATCTCTATAAATAATGATTATTACATTTTGAACAATCAACCAAGTATACATTTGTAGAAACTTATTTAATCATTTAAACAATTAATAATAGTCATAACAATCTTGATTTGATACTAAAAAATATAGTAGTATAGTTACTTATATATATATATAAAGAAGTTAATAAAATTGAGTTATTTTACTTTCTAAGTAAATGTGTTGTTAAGATGTTTTATTGTAACCATCCCACAAATAAACAGTTTATATGTGGATAGCAAAATTCTTTTGAATTCATAGCTTTCTTCATTTGAATTTCTAAGCATATCAATGGGAATGCATTACTTAATTTAGCCATTGCTTTTCACCTAGAATATTTCCATTAAAGTGTATATACACAAAACTAAATGCAAATATCATATTTTATACCACTAAATTAAGACATATTTTAACTGAAAATATAAATAATTTTAAAACTATAATTTTACTCTAGTTATGGAGTTTACACCAGTTAGCAATGGAACTTTATGCAAGGATTTGCTATAGCAATTATTGTCAATTTATACTTACTATTTTGATTTGTAATCAATTATTTGCTATAACTATCTTTTAAAAAATTGCAATTGTTTTTTAAGCAACTACCATTTTGTATGAATGATGATATAGTAGTTTCATTAAAGCAACATCATCTGATCATAAAATGGTGAAATTCATCATTAAAATGTATAGTACAATATAGATCTTATTTGTTATATAGTATATAGCATTATATTTTGACTATAGAATTAAAATACAATTAATGTATATTTTACTTAATTTTCATCCAGTGTTCTTGCAAATGACTTTTCAAGACAATCAGAGCTTTCATTAATGTCATATCCTAAGTAAAAAAGATTTTTACTACCAAAACAAAAAAAAATAATATGTAAAAAAAATATTTTATAATAAATGTTTTTATTTACTATCACTAAAAAAGACAAAAATAATAGCTGTCTTTAACTACAATTGGGTTTTTTATATTTAATTTGAAATAAGCATGGGCATCCAGAAATTAATTCATTCACTAGTTGAAAACTTAGTGATTGATTAACTAATTTCTGGATACCCCACACTTTTATTTCAATTATAAAAATCACAATTGTGGTTGAAGAATATAATTTTTTTTTTTTTTTAGTGTACAGTAAATAAAAGAACATTTTATATATATATAGCCATCAGAAAACAGTCAATACTTAGACAATTCCAAAATAGATAACAATCTCAAACTATTGTCAAGGCAACCTCCTTTTAATGATATATATATATATATTAAGCATAATAATGCTCAAGACTAAATGGATTTATAAGTAAGCATTAAAAAACAGTCAACACTTAGACAATACCAATATAGATAACAATCAAGTATTTCAAACTGTTGTCAAGGCAACCTCCCTTTAGCAATAAAAGATTCCACCTCTAGTGCTAAAAGGAGATTGCCTTGACAACAGTTTGAAAGTGTTGACTGGTTTCTAATGGTTATATATATATATACATGTTATTTGATGCTAAGAATATTGTTATGCCATCCATGTATGGTTATACATGACACTCATGTTTATGTTTAATATGTAAACACCCATAATTTTCCATTCTATTGATTTTATCAGTGGACTGATGTAGACTGTAACCAGTAATGCAATTAGTAGTGAGAACTTAAACCACTGATTGATGGATAGTAACATATTGATGAAAATGAAAAATCTTCTATATGATACCCTGATACAGAGAATTTTGTTATATAATGTTGAGATACGGAGGATAAAGGAAAATTAATAAAGATTCATGATAATAGAAATGGATTTTTTGAAGAGATAAGTAAGAAGATAAAGATTAGTGGAAAAAATCCCAAAAGATCAGAGGATTGATGGTAATAAAAATGATAACAGTTACTAAAGAAAAAAAGATTAAAATAGTATAATCATGTTAGAAGAATAAATATAAAAAAAATACTGAGAATGAAGAAAAAAGAAGATAAAGATCAAAGAAACAATGGAAAGAAGATTTGATGAACAACATGAGAAGAAATGATTTGTTAGAGATGTTATAGATTGAAAGATATGGAGAGTGAACATACTGAAGACTTTTGTTGGAGGACATCCCTAGAATGAAAAAATTCTAAAAAAGAGGAAATACTATTAATATTTAAGTCTCTAGTAGCATATAGTTGTTATAAAGGCAAGAAAGATTTATAAGGAGGAGGAGATAAATGATATATTTTTCAAAAAAATAATTTTTATTTTATTTTAATATTGATAAATTTAAATCTGCTTTAATTTAGTTTGAATGTTTTTATTGTAGGGAATTTAATTGATTTTGGTTTAAATTAAATGTACCTAACCAAAATAAAATTTAATTATTGTAAATTTGTATCAAAATATAAAATAATCACAACAAATATCTTTTTTAATTAATTGAATATTAATAAAGTATAGGTGTTATGCACTAATAGATTACTTGTTGTTAAAAATTTTAAAAACTTCCATAACAGTTGGTAAATGTTTTTATAATAGAGGTATTTATTATTTATATATATATATATTTTAAACTGGATTCCAAGAGATTGTAAAAGACCCAGAAAGAGACCACATGTGAGATGGATGGATGAAATAAGAAAGTGTGTAGGGGTGATGTGTAGAAGAGAAGCTAAAGATCGGAGAAGATGGATTAAACTTGGAGAGACCTTCATCCTGCAATGGATTGATAATGATGATATATACATATATATATATATATATATATATATATAATATTTAGCTGCAGAAAGAAGTTTGATATTAACTGAGACTCTTTGATTCTTCTTGGAGCCCTTAAAGGAACTGAGCAAGGCAAATTCCTAACATCCACTCCATATATTTTTGTTGTTGAAGCTGTTATTACTATGTGATTATTCATATAATATATGAACATGGATGGGCTGCTCACCAACATGCATTAGACACTGTGGTGAATTTATTGGCTTTTTACCTCTGAGTTTAAGATCAAGAAACACAATAGTCTTTCTTCTCAGTTGCCTGATAAGGCAGAATGAATGTTTGTGTAAATGATAAATATTTTTCCAATAGATATATACAATTAAAACAGACAGAAATAAATCATGGCCCTTATTCCCAGGAGGCTGTAAATTCACCAAACAAGGCAGCAGTTGGTGGCCAAAGGCGGAAGGTGCTAAGAATCCCCTGATTACGGACCCAGGCTGCCATTTGATGACGACTTTTTATTTAGGTACTTACAATTGCAGATCACTTTTAAGTGAAGGAAGATTTCAAAAATTAGAAACAACTCTTACATTAAATGGGTCATTATTGGACTTTGTGAAGTTAGAAGAAAAGGTGAAGAGACAATGGATTTAAAAAGTGGACACATACTCTATTATAAAGGCACAAATATTGGAAATACAAATGGAATAGGGTTCATTATAAATAAAAAATGGAAGAACAACATTATGAAGATTGATAGTGTATCAGACAGAGTGGCAAGATTAGTTATATAATTTAAAAGCAGATACCAAATGCAGATAATTCAAGTTTATACCCCCAACAAGTTCTCATAGTGATGAAGTAGTAGAAGATTTTTATATGGGTGTACAAAGCCTTTGATCAGAGTAAACAACATTTTAAAATTGTTATGGGAGACTTTAATGCTAGAACTGATAGACAAATGAAAGTGCTGTAGGTAATTTTGGTTATGGTAATAAAAATGAGAGAGGACATAGACTTGTGGAGTTTGCAGAAAAAGAAAAACTTTATATTATGAATTCTTTTTTTGAAAAAAATATTAAAAGGAAATGGACATGGAAGCATCCAAATGAAGGTACAGCAGAATTGGATTATATTTTGATAACAAAAAATACATATTTCAAGATTGTAATGTTCTTAATAAATTTAACACAGGAAGTGATCATCGATTAGTAAGATGTAAGATATGTATTAATGCAAAACTAGAGAGACAAAAATTATTAAGAAAAACAATATTTACAGTTGATATTCTTAATCTTCAGAAAGATTCTAATGAATTTAAATTAGAACTTACAAATTGGTTTCAAGTATTAGTAGATTTTGAACATGATTCAGATTTGAATGAAATTAATATGAAAATAACTGATACACTTTTAAAAACTGCAACAAAGATAGCTGGTAGAAAAAAGCAGCAATTGACCAATAAAATTTCTACTAAGACTAGGGAATTTATGAAGAAAAGAAAGAATATGAAGATATACAAAAATGATGCATTAAAAAGGATTGAATATCTTGAATTTTGTAAAATGGTGTGGAAAAGAGTTGAAAATGATATAAGAAAGTATAACTGTGAACTAGCAAAGAAATCTGTAGAAGAGAATAAAAGTCTCAAGAGTGTAAAACAACATTTTGATATAGGTAGGAAATTTATATCTGCAGTAAGAAAAAAAGATGGAATTATTACTAAAAAGAGAGATGACATCATGAAATGGGTAGAAGACTTTTATCAAGAATTATATAGTAATAAAAAACAAGTGCCTCCTATACTTATTATATCTTCTGAATTGTCCAGAATTTTAAATGAAGAAGTGAGACATGCAATTAAATGAATGAAGAAAGGCTCCAAGTAATGATGGAATTATATTGATATATTAAAAGAAGCAGGTGAAGAAATAGAATTTTTTTTAGTAAAGTTATATACCAAATGTCTAAATGATAAAGATATACCAGATAATTGGAAGAATGCACTATTAATATTAATATTTAAAAAAGGTGATAAAGAAGATATCAGAAATTACAGACCTATCAGCTTTTTATCAGTTTTATACAAATTTTTTACCAAGATAATTACAACTTGTCTACAGAGAACATTGGATTTCCACCAACCAAGAGAACAAGCTGGATTTAAAAGTGGTTTAGTACAGTAGATCATATCCAGGTATTGAGAGAAGTTGTAGAAAGGACAAATGAATATGAATTGCCATTATGTTTGGATTTGTAGACTATGAAAAGGCATTTGATTCTATAAACATTTCTTCAGTGATTAAAGCATTGGATCATCAAGGTATAGATCCAGGATATTGTCATATTTTAAAGAATATTTATAAAAATGCAACAGCAACAATTATATTACATAATGATACTGGGAAATTCAACATTAAGAAGGGTGTAAGACAGGGTGACTCCATATCTCCAAAACTTTTTACAGCAGTGCTGCAAGAAGTATTTTGTGGATTAAAATGGGAAGCTAAAGGAGTGAAAGTAAATGGAGATTATTTATGCCATTTAGATTTTTCAGATGATGTAGTTGTTTTTGCAAATAATGCTTTAAAGCTTCAGGAAATGTTGCAGAAGTTATCAGATGAAAGTAAGACTAAAGATAAATGTTAAAAAGACTAAAGTAATGTTTAATGGATTTTCTCAAAATATGAAAATAAAGATTGATTATGATGAGTTAGAAGAAGTTAACAGTTACAAATACCTTTGTCAGATTATTAATACAGATGGAAACATAATGAATGGAATTAATCATAGAATTAAACTTGGTTGGAGTGCTTTCGGCAGAAATAACTTGTTACTAAAAGGAAATATGCCTATGTGTTTGAAAAGGAAGGTTTTTAATAAATATGTTTTATCAGTTCTTACTTATGGATCTGAGACTTGGACCCTTAATAGAAGAGCAATACAGAGACTTCAGACCACTCAAAGAAGTATGGAAAGATGTGTGTTGGGAGTAATAAGAAGAGATTGAAAATGCAATATATGGGTAAGAAAACAAAGAGGTGTTACTGACCTCATTGAAAAAAATTAAAAGACTGAAATGGAGTTGGGCTGGACATATTGCTAGAAGAGATGATAATAGATGGACAATTTAAATCTTAAACTGGATTCCAAGAGATTGTAAAAGACCCAAAAAGTGAACACATGTGAGATGGATAGATGAAATAAGAAAGTGTGCAAGGGTGATGTGGAGAAGAGAAACTAAAGATCAAAGAAGATAGATTGAACTTGGAGAGACCTTCATCCTGCAGTGGATTGATAATGGTTGTTGATGATGACTTAATATTTCTATCCATCGACAAATATTTAAACACATGCATAAAAAAAGATTAAATTATAGTAATTTATTCTTTTTAATAGCACAATAGCAAACAATGGGATTCTGATTATACAAACAGTATATTCTGCCCCTAGATATACAAATCCAATAAAGTGAAATCCTCATGGCCATCCAGACAATCCAACTTAACGCCTATTAGATTAAGAAAATGTAATTATTTGAGGTCTTCACCAGCAACGCATTACATATAAGTTTTGTTTCAAATATACAAAGTGACATACTAATATTGCATAATCACATATAGAAAATGTATGCTCAATTTGTTTTCTGTAAATTTATATCATTGAATTAAATAACCTTTAAAATGAAAAGCCATTGCATTTTGGATAAGTTTTTTTTTTCCAGCATTTCAATAAAGTATAAACAAACCAGATAGTTTTTAGCATGTCAGAGGCTGATTAGTAGTAAAGGCATTCACTGGAAAAAGTAATGAAATTGAAAATACAAATTACATTTCTGGAATAATAAACAACTAGAGTTCTTCGATAAAAACTTTCCTCATAATTTTAACGATAAGATGTTAGAAAGTAAAACAAATATTTAAATATTATTGGATTTTTTTTTTTAATGTGTCAAAGCGTCGGCCGGGAAGCGAACCCTGGGACAACTGCTTGAAAGGCAGCTGTGCTCACCATTCGGTCATCAATGCTTGACAGTTTCGTAAACATTTATAGCCAAATAGAAATACTTTTTTAGTGGTTTGTATTTTTTTACCTAACATTTAAAATAAGGCCATCAATTATATTTGTCAAGAATAGCCAAAATATCTTTCTTTTTTATTATTATTTAAAATTCTTAATAATAAAAGTTTTAAAAATCCTTATAATTTCTGGTTTATTTTACCCATATAATAAATAGAAGGAGAGGGAGTAAATTTTATCACATCAGTTGATAAATATTTTTAGTATTACTATTATATACTATATATAATTTTTTAATCATTTTTGAGGAAATATCTTAAAAGATAAATTTTCGTAACGTTAGTGATTTCGTTCTGTATTTTTAAAAAAAGGAATGATAAAAAATAATAACTTTGAAAAATATTGTAGTTTGTATATTTATTACTGTATATTATATAAATGTATGCTGTTTTGTGTTTTTTTTGTTGTTGTTGTATATTTTTGTTTTTCAAATACATTTCTGAAATATATTTATGCTTTGATAAAGATTATAGTTCAGTAATAAACAAGTTCTTTTTTAAAAAAAAGATATGATGAAATTTATACATATTTGAAAGAGAGCTAAGTTTAAAAAGAAAAAGAAGGAAGAATTTTTGAAATGTAAAATAATATGATTGAAAATATTACTTAGAAAGAGCATAACACACAAATATATTATTTGTATACATATTAAATGTTTTGTTTACAACATTAAAAAACTAGTAGTCTTAAGCTGCATTCATATAATTATATATATTTTATAGGTTAAATTTTCTTTTAAGAAGCAATTGGAATCTCATCAACAATTAATCAAAGTTAATAATTTTTAACAATATTCACACTCATTAAGTCTATATCATGATGTAATATTGATAGAGTTATGTAACACATTCAATTGCAAAATTCCGTGCACCGGTTTAGCTAATGTTATTGTGAAAACAAGATACATGTTGTAAAAGTGTGTGTGCGCATACACACACATATAGAGAGAGAAAGTCCAGTGAAAAAATGATTTATCTTTCAAAGCTGCTTATACTGCTATCTTTAAATAAATGCATGTGTTTATGTAGCAACATAGCTTAGCTATTCACTACAAAAGTTTTAAAGTGCTAGCATGTCTGCATTTCAAGTTATGACACGAAATATGAACATGTGTTTTAAACCTTCATAAATCATTTTCAACATAATCCTGCCATCATGAAATCTTTCACTGCACTTAAAAACATTTTTGTGACTCGTGGTTCATTGCCATATCCAGTTTGAATTGTTTAAATGTCTCAAAACAAAATGTAATAATACCATATTGATCCATCACTTGTTAAGGCATGAAACAGACTGTCACAATTAATATCATGAACCAGATACGAATTTTAAAATTTTTGTGGTGAATAACTAAACTGTGACATTATATAAAACACGCATTGATTCAGAATGCCACTGAAGGAAACTTTGAGACAACCAATTGTACTTTCATTGGGATAACTTATATACATTTGTATAAAAGGGAAGCTTGAAATAAAATATAGCATAGTTTATGGTTGCTCTGTATATTCAAATAATTTTTTTTTAAATTTATATTTAAAAAAAGAAATAAAATTATATCTTTTTAATTTTTATCTAAAAAAGAACAAAAATTAGTGAATATTATATGAATAAAAATTCAAAATGTATTAAAATTTAATCTTATATCAATTGAACTGCACAAGAATTCACTGCAGTGACTTATTATTGTATGATAGCTAGTTTAGATTACACTTTAATGAGGACAGCAAAATCTTTTGATTAGTGAAAAATTTTGAATGACCAGGTACACAATGCCAATAGAATTATAAAAAAAATGTGAATAGATTTACTTGATTATCTAATTTTATAAGTGAAGCAGCTTTTAAGACCTACATTCATAAAAAATAAAAAAATATTACAACCATGTTAACTATAAAAGCTTCCTTTCATTATCACTAATAGATTAACATCACCTAAACATATCTGCATTTCTTCCAGCTTTGAATCTCGAGCTTCATTGATAAAGGGCAACAAAACCAGACATTACTTTGAGGATTTACATATTAAAGCTACGAATTTCTGATATTCACTTTTTACATATGCTTCCTTCCGTTTGATGACATGAGTGGAGAGCTGCTCATCTTACATTGTTATTATCTCAATGTTTGGTGATTTGTTGATAATATAAAAAGTTGTCATTTAAACTTTTTAACTATTTATATATATTTCTAAAATAATGCATTCTAATATCACTATATAGAAAAAACTAAACTTAAACCAGGTAATTTAAATATTGCTACAAACCTTTTAAATTTAATGAAGCAAATTCTCTTATCAAATCAGTGACAGCAATGTTTGCATAATGTTTTGGCTGGTGACCCCCCCCCCCCCATTTATGTTAAATTTAATATAATCATTATTACATATACAAATGCAGGTTTAAGCCTATACAATGTATTAATCATACCAATTTCTTGTGTAACATTTAAGATTATGTTCATAATTTTATTTCAAAATACAATTACTAAAAAAACCTTGATGTTTTATTGCTGTTTATTTATTTGTATATCTTCCTTTACATAAGTTATTAAAATTTTGTTTTTTATTGGTTAAAATTGAATAATTGTTTTTATTAAATATAAATAACATTATTATTATTCGATATATACATATTATTTGAAGAGTCTAACAAACATTTTTATGTCATTCTTATAACAATTTTTTTTTTTAGTGAATTCCCATAAGTTTTTATATAAAAAAAGTGAATAGATTTACTTGGTTATCTAACTTTATTAGTCATACAGTTTTTAAGATTTACATTCACAAAAAAAATAATAAATAAATTGTACAATCATGTTAACTATAATAGCTCTCTCCCATTAGCAGTAATAAATTAACATCACCTAAACAAATTCCAAATGAGTCCACTGGCTAGAAGGATATTTGCTTGTAGTACTGATTACAAATCTCTTTAAATTAATACATTGTACAGGCTTAAACCTGCATTTATATATGAAATATATGTGGGATTCGAACTCAGACTTTTACATGACCCACTACTCTCAGTGCCATCTCATATTGCTGACCCACCTGATCACACACATGTTGAAAAGATAAATAATCACCAATATATGTATTTCATGCTAAACCAGCAATCATCAGTTGGTCTAGATTACTATCCTTACACATATATATATATATATGATCAGGAAGGTCAGCAATATGAGATGGCACTGAGAGTAGTGGGTCGTGTGAAAGTCTGAATTAGAATCCCGCAAATACATTTTAAAACTCAAATTTTTACTTTATTGTCCATCTGAACGTATAAATTAATTGCATTCCATCTCAGAATAAGGGTTAAAAATAGCATAAGTTCTTTAATTATTTCATATATACTCAATGTAAAATTAATTCAACCTAAATACATAAATTTTACTACAAAAGTACACTTTAATATTTATGTGTGTGTGAATTTACCTCTGTGGAGGTCATGGCTAATCTGAAATATACAAACTCTTTTCTTAAAATATTGTTACATACATAGGCTTTAGAGGCAAAGTCATGGCTAACTAAACATCTCTGTACATGACTACATTTGTTTATCTATTTTTATTAATTATTTAAAAATATATATATTTTGAAGCCATTTTGAATGAAATTTTTAATTTTTTAGATTGAAAAAAAAAAAAAAGACTAAATGAATAAATTAAGGTAAAGTACAAGACATAAAGAAGATTTTGCAAAAAAAGAAAATGGCAGCTGTTATACCAGAAAATAATAGATACACATAAAGTTTATATTTTTCTAATTCATTTATAACTTTTAATGTTTTATATTTTGCTACTTATTTTGGATAGCATATAAATGAAGTAGTATATGTGGTGATTCCACTGTGTTTAGATTATAGCTAGGAGTGGTGGTATATATCATAAAATATATTTCAATCGAATTAACTGGGACATAGAATGACTATTGACATACATTAAAAAAACTAAAAAATTTTAATTTAAAAATGCTTTCAATGGCAAGACTATAAAAACTAGATAATTTTTATTTAAACATGTAGAAGGCTTTTGATAGATCAGAGAACTATTTTAATGTTAAAATTTGGAAACTAAATTGAAAAGTGAAAGCACTGCATAAAACAATAATATAAGAACAGAATTTGTGGGGAGGGGGATTAAATATTATGAATTTTTGTTTATTTGTTTTTTAAAGAAAAATCTCAAGTGGAAATGGACATAAAAAGCTCCAAACGAAAGTGCAGCAGAATTGTATTATAATTTGGCTAATAGAAAATATGCATATTAAGGTGTTATATATAAAACAATAAGAGATTATTAATTAGTGAGATATATATACATATTAATGACAAGTATAAAAGACAAAAATTATTAATTAAGGAAAAACAGTATTGGCAATTGATATGCTTAACCTTCAGAAATACTTAACCCAGAACTTGCCAATCAGTATAAAATATCAGCAAACTTCAAAGATGATTCAAATGTGATTGAGATCAATAAGAAGAAACCTAAGGACTGCTACATGAATAACTGATACAAAAAGACAATAATTAATCATTAAATTGTATATAATTAAGATGGCAATATTTAGAAAAATGAAGGAAAAGCTACAAAATAGAACTAAAATTTTAAATTTATAATACATCTTTGTATTGGAAGAATATGAAAGAAATATACAAAAAAAATATGTTCTAACAAAAATAATAAAACATAGTCTCTATCATATCTTTTATAATGCCAAATATTTTAAAGAAAAAGGTGGGATATGCAATTAAATTTATGATATATGGAAAAGCTTCAGAAAATGATCATAACTTAAAAGAAACAGGTGAAAAAATAGGGTTATTGTTGGAAAGCTATATACCAAATATTTAAATGTCAAAGATGTATCAGATGACAGTAAGAATGCAGTAGTGATGTTAATATTTAAGAAAATAAAAAAAAAGGATATTATAAATTATAAAGTTATTAATCATCTATCAGTTGCAAGATCTTTGCTAAAATTATTACAACCTGTCTTAAGAAAACTTAGGATTCAAATCAAAAATAAGCTGAATTTTAAAATGATTATAGCATAATAGATTAAATTAAGAGAATGAGCACTGACTTACAAGTATGAATGACCATTTAGCAATGGATTGTGATTTATGAAAAGGCGTTTGACTTTATAATTATCAATATGTCCTTTTCCTTTTTCCTTCTTGCTTTTTTTATATAACATATAATAACATTTCACTCTTCTTACACTTTAAAGCAAAATGTATTTATTCTTTACAGTTTCGACTGTTCCTAGCAGTCTTCATCAGATCTTATTCTCTACTTTTTCTCTTTTTCTTCCACCATTTTCTCTAGTCGAAACTGTAAAGAATAAATAAATATATTTTGCTTTAAAGCAGGCATGGGCAACCTTTCCTAGTTCAGGGGCCAAATTATCTTTTTGTCTTCGAGTCAAGGGCCGAACCAAATAATTAAATAGTACAATATAATAGTGAATGATAAGGGGTTAACAATTTAATGTGAGGATTTGCCTTGTACTTCAATAATGAGACTATCAATGTTGATGGGAATACTGCTTAAGAACAATCACATAGAATTTTCAAGGCTTTTGTCTGTTATTGTTCTCCGAATTTTTGATTTATTAAATTTCATTCTAGAAAAAAAGTTCATACATATATGTGCTGCCAAAAAAACAAAATTCTTTTTGAAAAGGCAATACATTTCTATATTTTTCTTCCACCAAATGTTTATAAAAATCCATCAAAGCAATGTTGTTAAACTGTAATTTTAGCACTAAATCTGCTTGAACCTCAATAAGTTCCATCTGTAAATTTTCTGGCACATTATTTATATCAGCATCCATCGGATGAGAAAATATGGTGAATATGGAGTCTTTATTTTGGAAGTTAGTGAACCTTGTATAAAATTGCTCTATTAATGCCTTCAGTTCATTTCCATAACAATTATAAGGGATATTTTTATGAGTTACTACAATAGAAAAATGGTAACAATTTTTAGCTCTTATCTGATATTCCAACAATTTTAGTTTATTACAAAAAGTACTGACATGTCCATACAGTTCATGAATCAATTGTCCTGGTTTTTGCAATTTAAGATTTTCATTTAGGTATCCAGTGACAACTACAAGGAATGCTAAATCAAATACCCACTCATCATCTCTTACTTGGTTAATTGTTTTTCCTTTTTATGTCCATAAAATCTGCTGTCTTGTCTCAGATCATAAATCATTTTAACCTTTTACTTTTACTCAACCATCTCACTTCACAATAAGATACATTTTCATAATCTGAAAATAAGTCTGCCAAATATTCCTTAAATTGCAGTGATTAAGTACATGTGACTTAATAAAGTTAATACTGGCTACTACAACTTCCATAACATTTCTAAATTTAATTGATTTTGCACACAGATTTTGTTAGTGGATAATGCAATGAAAATTTGTTAAATTTTTCAGATGGATCTGTAATTCTATTACTTTTTCATGAACTATTCCAATAAATCCCTTCCATGCACCAACCATTGCAGGGGCTCCATCAGTGCATATGCCAGATAGTGAACTAATCCCAGATATCTTGAAGACTGTTTTGACTTCTTCAAATATATCTTCACCATTAATTGTCTGTTTTAGGGTCAAAGTAAAATTCTTCTGTGATATTAAATTCACATCAACTCCCTGAATAAATATTGCTAGTTATGCTGTATCAGAGGCATCAGTGCTGTCATCCAAAGCAATTGAAAATGCTTTAAATCTAGCAATCTTCTCTTTTAAACTTTTTTGGATATCATCAGCCATGATTTCTATCCACTGGATAACAATACATCCCGACAAACTAATACAATATTCTTAAAATCTTTTTTTTTTTTCAGGACTATTATACTTACAACATTCAACAGACATTCTTTGATAAATTCTCCTTCACTAAATGATTTAGAATGCTTAGCAAATTTTTCATTTAACACATAGCTGGCTTTCACAATGCTTCCATGCTGCATTTATTACTTGGTGAACATTTTCTGCTGGGTATCCAAGTTCTTTAATTTCTTTATTTCATCTTTTCATAGTTGTCCATCTATTTTTTGGTGATCTGCGTGTTTTGAAATAAAGTGTCTTTTCAAGTTGTATTCTTCATTGACTGATATGGATTCATTGCACAGCAAACATATAGGCAAACCTTTATTCAGAATAAAATAGTACTTGTCTGTCCAGTTGTTTTGAAATTGATGATTCTCTGTATCTACTTTTCTTTTTTTTTTTAGTTAATCGCTGACATTCTTCTAAATTTCAAAGCTATTTATTCAGAACTGTCAAACAAAGCTGTTTTTAACACTGCAGATACTAAACAGAAAACAATATAAATGCAAAGCACTTAACAAGGCACAAACCCAATGTAAATATTAAAAAAAAAAACAACAACTGATTTTTACACTCCAGATAGAACACAATATAAATGCATGCACTGAATAAGGCACAACCCCAATGAAGCTATCAAAATGACACATTGTAACATGTTCACACACTGCTAGTCAAAATGAGAAAGAGATCTTGATGAGAGAAAACGATGTTTTTGCAGTGTCATATTAATTCTGAGAGGAGCTAAATAAGACAAAAAAAAGTGATTTTCAGTAATTGTTAATGATTATGACATAATATTTTTGTAAAACATTTATTATTAAACCAAAAAGTATATCACTAATAGGGAATTGTCTTTGAAAATATTTTCTTTTAAAAAAGATTGCTCATAGGGAATATATGAAAAGGCAGAAATCGCCATTGCTGGCTTTACAAAAATTGCTTTTGCAAAAACAATAGGGAATATTTTTTTAATAACAGTAAATAATTTATTAAATTTTATAATTTTTTTGTTTCTTTGATGATAATTAATTGTGAACGTATCATTTTTTTAATGTTATAAATTTCTAATATTTCATTTTGTGCCACAATATTTTAACTTGGTCTGTAAATGTTCAAAGATTATGCAAATATGGCAATCACCAAATATATTTTTTAAAAGGTAATCAATCTTACGCGAATTTATTTCAGCCAAATGTAGACTAAATTAAATTACTAAACCAGATTAAACAGGGACACTCAAATATGACATTTAATAGATTTTATTATATTCACTTTTAATTAAAAAACAAAACAAAACATATTCTCTTTTCCTATAGTATTCCCATCTGACTCGAATCTTTTTTATATATATAAAGAACAAATACAAGATTAAATTAAATGAAAACATTATCTTTTTTTAAAAAAAATACAGTACAAATTATTTAACTAATATTATTTTCATTGATCTTTCAAGATCGAGCAGTTAACATTATTAGGAAAAATCTAATCTGATTCACACATGAATTACAATAAAATGCATATAAAAAACATATTTAAAGCATATATGAGTTTAAACCCCTCTCCCTTTGTTTTAACTAATTTAACATAATATAATAAAATTCCCAGCAATAATCCCACACTCTATTGTTGAAACATTTAAGATATTTAATATTATATATCTATTATGCAAAATGGAATCAAAGTTCACTCAGCAACAATTTATAGCTACCCTGATCGATCAGTGATGGTCCTATGGGAGAAGTATTTCATCCTATGCTTGTCATGGTTTGACCAGTCACTATCTTCAGCAAAATTCCAATTAATCTCAAACAAAAAACAATCCCGTAATTTATAGTTTGTTTGTTTTTTGCAATGTTACTTATAATCCTGAGGAAACATTCCAAACTGATGAGCGTAATAGACGAAAATACCTCCACTATCAAAGTTTCAACAATAGAGCTAATTGCAGAAAAATTCTATACAGTACTGTACTTTCTTTCTCCTTCTATTTTTAAGAATTTCTAAGAATTAGAAATAAAACAAAAGGCAAATTTTTATAATAAAAAAAACCTGCAAGATCTTATGTTTTGTCCCCCCCCCCTTTTTTTTTTTTTTAAATCTCGAGTTAATTTATTTCAAAACTTTTAAAATTCCCTTTAAAAAAAAGAAGTTTTATTATTTATTTTTAGTATAAAAAATATAAGTTTTATTATAAAATAATATATATGCGATTTTAATAATATATATATATGTATGGATATGAGCTGGCAGAAAAATACCAGTTCAATTCTAACCTTTTCAATACGTTCCTTGCAGCTAATTAAGACGTGCTTTTTTGTTATCGCTATGAACTTCGTTTTCATATTTATTTTCACTATTTTAAAATATTAATAATTTTAGTTTTTAAATTTTAATCATTAAAAGATTTAATAAAGATATAAAATATAAATTTATTAAACAACATAATTATTTAATTGCACAAAAAGTAATAATCAAACGTAACTCTCGCTAGGCTCTATTCAAAAATTTGACAATCGGAATCAAACATGGCTGAAATAGATTAGTGGCAGGCCGGATTAAAAGTCTAAAGGGTCGGATCTGGCCCGAGGGCCGGAGGTTGCCCATATGTGCTTTAAAGTGTAAGAAGAGTGAAATGTTGTTATTATATGTTATACTTTATAATTAATTCTTTGATGATTAAAGTTTTGATACAATTAAATATAGGACTTGGATATTATCAAATTTTGAAGAATATTTATCAAAATGCAGTAGCAGTGATTAGACTTTATGGTGATATTAAGATTAACATTGATAAAAATATGTGATGTGACAATTCCCTATCTTTAAATTTTTTATAGCACCTTTATATAAAGAGAGAATTTTGCGAATTAAAATATTTTGTGAGTTAAATTGGGAACTAAGATAAAAAAATAAATAGAGATTTTTTAAGTTATCTACATTTTATAGATGATAGAGTTGATTTTAAAAATAATACTTCTAAATTTCAGGAAATGCCATATAAGTTATCAGAAGAAAGTAAGGAAATGGGACTAAAGATAAATACTAAAAAGATTAAAGTTATATTTGATGTCTTTTTTAAAAATAAAAAAAAAGATTAATAATAATGAATTAGAAGAAGTTAGCAACTATATATACCTTAGTCAGATTAACAATACAGAGTGCAGGATTATGGGATAATATTAATCACAGAATTAAATTTGAAAGGCATAATATTAGAAGGAAAATATTATGTGCTTGAAAATGAAGTTTTTTATTAAGTGTAACAATACTTACTGATAAATCTGAGAGTGAAATATTTATTAAAAGAGCATTATAGAGAGTTCAGGCTTCATAGCAAGATAAGGAAAAATGTACTCATATATTGAGAATAAAGAGAGATTGAAAGCAAATTGTATAGATGAAAAAAAATAGGTAATACAAATATCATTTGAAAAAAACTACTAAAGTGAAATTGAAGTGGGTATTTTCCTAGAGAATATGCCAATGAATGACAACTGAAATGTTAAAAGATCTAAGAAATGAATGGATAAAATTGAAAAGTTTACTGAAATAATATGCAAAAAAGAAGCTATGGATTGAAAAAATTGGATTAAACTTTCTGACTTTCAACTTGAGTGTATTGATAATGGTTAAAATTAATAATGATGAATAATGTGCACTATTTTTTATATATTATATAATTTTAAAATTAATGAGTAGCCAAAAAATAAACAAAGATAATATTCAACCCAAACCTTTTCTACAATAGAGAAGTACACCCTCCTCCTCCTAATTATTTGAAATCATATTATGTAATGATACATTTTACAAATTATAATTGAGGCATTTCTCATAGTTTTACTATTTGATGATGATTTTTTATTTAGGTATTTATAAATGCATATCACTTTTCAGTGAAGAAAGATTGTTATCTTATTAGAGAGGTTTGAACACATACTTTCAAGCTCCCTTCACCTATCCATTCCATCTCATATAACCTATACACAGGTCCACAAACATGTAAAAAAGATAAATGATCTCCAATATACATATTTCATGCTGAAACAACACATCAATTGGCTGAAGGAGCTTGAAAGTCTGTGTTCAAATCCCCTCTAATTACATCTAAAGTTCAGTATATAAATTATACTTAAAGCCAAATATTACAGAAGTTTAGTATTAAAAAGGATATTATAGGACATGATGAAATTACAAAAAATGGTGAAGAGGCAATTAATTTAAGAAATGGACATGTGTAGTGACAAAGATGCAAATATTAGAAGCACAAGTGAAGTAGGATTCATTATAAATAAAAAGTGAAAGAACAGTGTGGAGATTATTATATTAGAAAGTGTGGAATGATTAATTATTCATCTTAATAAAAAATGCCAAATGTGTTTTATGCTACAATAAATTTTCATAGTAATGAAGAAGAGAGAATTTTTATATGGATGTACAAATTGTTTTTTATTAAACCAACAGTATTTTAAAGTTGTCATAAGAGACTTTAATGTTAGACTAGGTAAATGAAGTCCTGTAGCTAAATTTGGTTATGGTGATAGAAATGTGAGAGAGCACAGATTTGTGGGCTCTCGGCAAAAGTTTTTTTTAAAAGAGGGGGAATAGTTTAAGAATATAATATTAAAAAATAACTTTTGCATTTATTGATTACACTCTACAAATTTTTACATAAATTCAGCCTTGTTATTTTTTTTTAATTTAATATAAAAAAATGCAGTAATTATTATTATTATCATCATCAGCCATTTTAAATACAAGAGATAAAATATTTATGGATTGCACAATCAGATGTAACACGTTTTTACAAGTTATAAAAGTCTAAAAATAGTTTGTTTTTTTTTCGTTTTATACTATTGCATCACTTAAGTATAAAAAACATTTTTAAAACATTAATTAGTTCAAAACTATACTTTGTTCATTACCAGTCTATAAATACAGTAAATAGCTAAAACACACTGTGGATAAATAAAAGAATTAAGACAGCTAGACTATATAAAGGTAAGATAGCTGAAATACAATTTTTAAATGTAGTACGCAGAAAAAATTAATATGTAAATAAAACTATAAATATGAAAATTAACCTTTACTTATATTTTTAACATAATTTGGTTTATTATAAGAACATAATAACATTTATTCTTCAAATCTGAAAAAGTCTAAAAATCGGGGATGATTAGTGATGTTTTACTTCTATTAATTAATGATTTTATAAGAAAACACCTTTCTAAATCATAACATTTGTTTCTGTAGTGTTTCATAGTCGATATTAGATTATATAAGATAACATGATAATGATTGTTCTGAAGATGTGCTCCTACATATATATATATATCTCACTCAATAGATGATGCAAAATAGACAACTGTCCCAATTATTGAAATGGAATAGGCACTAAAATAAAATTGTTTTAAAAATCAATTTTATTAAATTAATAACAGAAAAATGATTAAATAAAATTAAAATGAGAAAAAAGTTGGTGGATTTTAATGAAAATAACCTGTCCCTTTCTACCTCCATTATCTTTTTAATTAAAAATAGTCCTCTCTTAAAAAAATTTTAAGTACTGTAATTTTTTCAATGAAGCAAATAATAAAAAAGTTAAAGAAATCTTTTTTTTTTGTCTTAGCAATAAAATTACTGTATTTCTTAGATAGTCTGAAAACGTTGAAATTCATGAATGATAATAAAATGAAGTTCCTTTACGTTGTTAGAGATAAAACTAAAAATGGCATTGTGGCTTTAAATTGATTTAACTGAGCATGGCCAGTTTGGAGACAGTAAAACTACAAACAAATTTTAAGTTGAAAAGGATTTCTCTCACATTTAAATAAAAATATTTTAATCAAATAATTGTTTTATGGATATCTACAAATAAATTTGTGAAAGGAAATTAACTGCTGACCTATTTTGTTTTCTTTAAAAATTAAAATAATAACAATAATTGGGAAATTCCTTGATGATTTTATTCTTCCTAAAGTCCTTCTTTAAAAAAAATATTAAGGTTTATTATTGGGAACTGTAATAATAAATTTTTATGGATGAGTATAAGATGAATATTATTTGCAGATGAAATAAAATTTAAAAGTAAAATATTTTTTTTGTATTTAAATATATTAAATTTAAAATAGATTTGATATTTTTGTTTTAATAAAAATAAATAATTGTTTTTAAAAATCTACAGATTTATTTTTTAAATTAACTTGATGATAAAATAAATAGAAAAAAAACTTAATAGTTATGAACGATTCTGAGGAATATAAAAATAATGAAACACCCAAACTTTTTATCTTAAAAAACCATTTTGTTTAACCCTCTCTCCACATTAAAGAGCCATAAGGAAAAAGATATCCCCCTATTAAAAAGCTACAACGAAAGATTACCCCCCCCCACACACACACGCACACACTAAAGAGCCACAAGATGAAAAATATGTTCATGAAAATACACATTTCTGAATAACTATGGATATATTTGAATATTTATTTTAATAATAGAACATAATCAAATCTATATATAGCCTAGTGGAAATAAAAAAATTTCTTAAAAATAAATGAAAACAAAAAATTACTTTGACAATTTGATTTATTCACAAATTTTTAATATTTAAATATTCATATAAGAAACAATGTTATAATGTACATTTTTCATTTCCAAGAGTTATCAAAATATTTACTTACAAATTACAAGAAATAAAAAAATATGTTTATGTTTATTATGATAAAGAGTCATGGGATTGGATCAAAGAGCCACACTTGACTCAAGAGCCATAATATGCCAACCCCTGATCTAGTGAATAATGAAAGTGTCTCCAAGTATGATCCAGTTTCTCTGATACATAACCAATCTTCTCCACATCATATGGGCAAATTTCTATATTTCATTTAGCTATATCATGTGGCCACTTTCTAGACCTTTTACAATCTCTTAGAATCCTATTTTTAACTTCTACCATCCATTATCAACATTTTTATCTATATGTTTAATCTAATCTCTTAATTCTTTTAATGATGTCAATAATATCTGTTTGCTCTCTCACTCACATATTTCACTTTTGATGTCTGTTTATTTCCATTATACATTTGTTCATATTTCAAAAATGATTTTAAATCTCTAGATTGGCCTTCTATGAATCTTCTTATAAGGAAAACCAAAATAGTTCATCACATTGCAATCATACTTAAAATGGTTCACTATATCTTTGCATTCTTTGATAAAAAAAAAAGCTTGAACTAAAATGTGGTATTGATTGATTTTAATTCTAACCAAGTTAGTCAATTGTTGGTATCATTCAGTGAATAGTCAATCAAAGTTCAAAGAGTCATTCTCTTTGTAGCCAAAAACAGTCGTAAAGACTGCATGACTTTTGCTTTTGTTGAAATTGTGAGAACAATTCTGTACAGAAATTTTTGTAAAATTAGCTTAGATATTTTTTTTAGTTAATATTATGATGGTTGCCTTGACTATTAGTTGTTTATTTTAATATCAATCAACTAAAATTTACCAATGTTAAGTAGGAAGTGCATAATAGTAACAAAAATGCATATTATCAAGAATGTTACTATTATTTTTTTGTTGTTTTATAATTATAAGTTGACATTTAATGCTTAAATTATTTTCATTACTTGAATATGTTCCTTACAAATTTGGTGAATAATTTTTTTTCATTGAAAACCATTTTTGTAGCCTGGAGGCAACAGTAAAATTTTTTCTCTGCCATTTCTATTTATTACTCTTTTTGTTTAATTCTAAAATTGATATATTATTTTTTAAGATTATTTTCATTTTTTGAAGATATGATTTTAATGAAATTGATAAAAAAGAAATAAATGTTTAATGAACATTTTTTTAGTGCTGATTTAGAATGCGCTCACTACCATTTTGAATTCCAAGGACCATCAAAACCACTGCTGGCACACCCAAGTGAAAAATTTAATGAATAAATCTCTCTCATTTAGATTATTTTTATCCATCCACCAGCAGATAAGGACATGTGAGAAATTAAGCACACAATATTACTTGCTTTGGTAAGAACTGTTAAAATAAAATGAGGTTTATTGCTAATTATAGAATTAATATGCTTTGGCAATTGTATCTATGTTTGTTCAACATTACATGATTTCAATATGTGGTTATATGCCTATATTGTAATAAAATTCAAAATTTTAGAAGCTTTTAGTATTTCAAAATTATAAGCTTGTTTTGATCAATTTTATGTTTATAGAACATGTGATTTTAAAATTTTTTATATTTTGTATATCGCATAGTGGTACAAAATTTGCCCTTTAATTTTTTTATTATTGATGTTAATTGCAATTTTGTAATGTCTGGTCATATCATGACCACATCTGGTTATTCAATATCATTTATCACTTGGATATGCCAGTGGTGGTTTTGGGTGATCTTTAGATTCCAAAATGGCCATGAACACTCTCTAAATCAGTATCCTTCTTTTTCACTGAAAAAACATCACAATGATTACTAAATTAGCCACATGATATTGTTCAAATCATAGGCATATTTTTCTAATTGTTTAAGCAATAGACATATTTTTTTAATATCATTTCTATAAAAAGTTCTCAGATTTAAATTTAATTCTATGATTAATTTCAAGCAGTTTTGATATATATTAAAACTAATCAAAGTATTTATAATTGATAACTTCTTCTAATTCATGACTATCATTGTTTTACTGTCTTCCAAGATATTTAGTTTTATTTTTATTTAATATCTCATGCAACATTTCCCAAAACTTTGAAGTTATTATTTGCAAAATCAACCACATTTTATGCAATGTTCAGATAATTTAAATGAAATCCATGTATTTTCATTTTCTTAGCATTTTCTTTGAATCCATAAAAAAAACTTCATAATATTTTAAATACAAGTATATTTTATGTATCTGGAGTCTAGATGTAATATAGGGGATTTGAAAACAGACCCTCAAGCTCCCTTCGCCATCCATTCTATTTCATATAAATTATATACATGGCCACACATGTGAAAAAGATAAATGATCTCCAATAAATGTATTTTGTGCTAAACCAGCAAATCATCATCTCCCACACACACATATATAATCAGTGCTCAGTTTATATTAAGATAGCAAATGTACACACTTTAATGTACAGGCTTCAATTTACTTCACGCACCAACTATTCAGCCACCACACCATTGAAAACCTGATGGTGGAATGCCCAAATCCCTTGTTAATACCAATATTATTGGCATGCCCATATTGACTTTAAGTCATTCTGACCCCTCATGTATAGGACCTTGTCCATTTAAATACACAGAAGAGAGATGGACAGGATGTAGGCTGAATTTGTACTATTTTAAATATATTTTATATACCTGGAATTTAGATGTAATATAGGGATTTTGATCATGGATTTTCAAGCTTCCTTCAGTCATCCACTCTATCTCATACAATTGATGCACATAACCACACTGATGTGAAAAGGGTAAATAATCTCCAATATATATATATTGTGGTAAATCAGCACTCAATAAGTGGTCCAGATCATCATCATCTCCCACACATATATAATCAAAGCTCAGTTTATATTAAGATAGCAAATCTATTCCACAATCCAACTCTTCAACCATCCATACCATTGAAAATCTTTTGATGCAACAGCCAAATCCCCTGTTAATGCTCAAATCCCTTGTTAATTGGCATTAACAAGGGATTTGGGCATTCTATTATCAGATTTTCAATGATATGGATAGCTGAAGAACAGATTGAAGCTTTTCTATTAAAGTGTGAAGATTTCTATCAATATAAATCAAGCACTGATTATACATATTTGTGGAAAATGATGATCTGGGCCAATTGATGAGTGCTGTTTCAGCATGAAATATGTATATTGGAGATCATTTGTGATATGCATTGGTTATATGAGATAGATTGAAAGACTGAAGGGAACTTGAAAATCTATGTTCAAATCCCCTATATTACATCTAGATTCCATATATATAAAATGTACTTAAAATCTTAAAAATTCAGTCTGTATCCTGCCCATTCCTCTCCTGTGTATTTAAATCGACAAGACCCTATATATAAGGAATCACTCTGATGGTCAGAGTGATTTAGGGTCAACATGGCCATAACAATAATATTAGCATTAAGAAGGAATTTGTGCATTCCATCTTCAGATTTTCAATGATATGGGTGGCTGAATAGTTGGGAATATGGAGTAGATTGAAATCTGTCCATTAACGTGTGAAATTTGCTATCTTAATATAAACCAAGCACTGATTATATATATGCGTGTGTGGAAGATGATGATTTGAACCAACTTATGAGTGCTGGTTCAGCATAAAGTAAATATATTACAAGTATAGCCTGTATGCTGCCCATCCCTCTTCTGTATTTAAATGGAAAAGGTCCTATACATGAAGAACCCTTCCACACATTTTACATAGTTGACCCTCTTTTCATTAATATTTTAAGCCTTTCTTCTTGCTACTGTATTGTCATATCATTATTAATTTTTTTAATACCATTTTCTGACATTCAATCCTTCCCAATGGATTACTTTTAATTATATTCATTCTTTTATTTATACATTGTCTCATCTCAATTGAAAAGCATCATTGGTATACAAAGAATTCTACTAACATTAGCCAGTGTAATAGCAGCTTACTGATCTGAAAAACTTTAAAAAATTTACAAACAACGTTTCAAGATCAGAGTTAAACGATCTCGCAACAACAAAAATCGAAAAAGTAATTTGATATGTAATAATTTTTTTTTAGTTTATACGATTTTATTCTATTGAATTAATTTGTATTTTTTTTATTATAGTTTTTATAGATATTTTGTATGTGGGTGGGAGGGGGTTAAATTCTTTTATTATTATCCACTCCTTTTCCAGTAGATTATTAATCAATCTTTTATAATTTGTCTATTGTTGGTTAATCACATCTCCAGCAGCCCTCAAAGTGAAAAGTGAATGAGAAATCAGTAGTTATCTGACCTGCCAATTATTGAGTAATGAAGGTATGAGCAATTTCTATTCATGTTTTATACTTCAGCTAAGAATAGTTAGATACTCATTTACTGATCAATGTCAGCTGTTTAGTGTGGTTGGGCATGGATCAGCAACCTGAGAGAAAATTCCTAAGCTTCTTGAAAAAAATTTCATTTGGATTAATTTGATTTCTAGGCTATAGACATAGCTATCTCTGCAATACAAGGCCCTTCTAAATTATTTTAAAAAGTGCAGTTTTTAAGGCTGTTTCAGACAACAAAACCAGTCCAAAACATGCCTGATGTATTTGTTTCTGCAGAACTCCATGGAAAATAAATTCTAAGTTCTTTTATTATATATATATATTGGTTGTTTTTCTTTAACTTGGTAATCAGATTGTTTGGAAAAAAATTTTTTTTTTCAATCCATTTTTTCAAGTTCTGTAATTGGCTGGAAATCAGTGTCATGGGTGCACTCATATTTTTTTTCCCTTGATAAATCATAATAATTGTGACAAGTCTTGGATATAATTAACTTCTTGGGCATCATTTTTTGTGTTGTTCCTGCAATTGGAGTTATGACTGGTCTCTTTAATGAAAACTGTATTGCTTCTTCCAGGATCAGCTTCTTTGCTGAGCTCTTCTGGGCGGTTTCTTCAATATTTGTAGTTGATGTTTATTTTTTTGTTAAAGATTCCCCTCAGTGTAGATTGTTTGTATTCTCAATGATAGCAGAGCTTGTTTAGTATTTTACTATACTTGTAGTACAGAATTCTGTGTTTTGATTAAGCTTGTAATTTGCTTCAAGTTTTCTGATTCACCTTAGATATTCTCATACAAGAGAAGATAAGTTTATTCTCATTGTGATTCATGATATATTCAGCAGAGTTTTTACTTGTATCTTCTAACTTGGATAGCATTCTGATTTGATTGCTATTTCAATTGCTGTGGTGCTTTTCTTAGAAATCCTTTTTCTCTCATGGACCAATCTCTCAGCCTGAATATTGTTCTTAGAATAAAATGGTAAGAATCTTCATTAACAATTTATGAGTTTTCTATTTATTTAAAAAAATTATTCATAGTCTATTGAAATATTTGTTTTTTTTATCAAACACTTCTGGATATTCTTTCTTAAAGTTTGAAAGTTTATTATGGTGCTGACTTAATTCACTTTAACTCCAATATACTCTAGGCATACTCATTAAAATTTTCAGGTTTCTTGATTGAAAGAATCAGAATAAATGAACACTATAATATAAATTACCAAATATAAAAAAATATTTTTGTAATTTTTATTATATTTTCGCAAAGGAGATGAATTTGATTGCCTTCATAAGCTTTACTGACTTTACTTCCTAGCTTCAATTTATGGGGGTTCTTTTTATTAAACACTGCCCAATTTGTCTTATGGAAACTTCTTATTCAGAGACCATCTCCATTATTATTAGTATCTCAATTTTAAAATTTGAGACCTTCAATTATTCTTTGTGACTTAGATTAAACAATATTATATATAATTTTATAACAGACTATGTTTTTTCTTAGATATTACTTTTTCTTGTGAATAAAACTGATCTTCTATATATGTTCTATAATGGTAATAATGGAAAACTATCTATTTGTATGATATTGCTTTTGTGGATAATTTTTATTATATATTTTTTTTTCTCAAAAGTAACCTTTATTAGTTAAAAGATTACAAAAATTTTCGGGTACACTTACCCATTGAGGATTATAAAGTGTTTAATGTTACATGGTAAAACAATTATTGACAAGGTTTATATAAAGTGCATATGCTCAAAAAAAAAAAATATCCATAAAAGGGTTACTATAATTTTGATTAATGTGTATCTGTACATGGATAATAAACTTTTGACCTGCAGCTGAGCCATGTCATAGGTACCTCTTTCTCCCAATTAACAGTCCAAATGTGCAGGGACCACATTCGGTTTACTGCCCAAAATTGGAAAGCCAACTAGAGAAAACCAACCTATCAAGGGCACACAGCAGCTGACCAGAGCAAGAATGGCACTGAGACTTTGACCAGGTACCCTCTTGGCAGGTTTTCTGGGTAGTGGCAATAAATTGTCAACAACCTGCACCAATAAACCAGGCCTCTAATGACTGCCACCACCCCTGAGGAAGAAAATAGGAGTGCAGACCCATGTCTGCAAAATTATTGCAGCAACAACTCTATCAAAGCTACAAAATGTGTCAGTGGCCCAAAGCAGACCAACCACCTTACAAATTCTCTAATTTTAAAGTTAACTAAGGAAACAAAAATAATAATGAGCTCAAATCAACACTGTCCTAATAAACAATCCATCAAGGCAGTGCAGCAGCCTCTCAGGACAAAGTTCAATGGAGGGCAGTGACCCTCACCTGGGTTTGGCAGTGATGGCTGACCACTCCCACCACACAGGAAAAAAAGAGGAGTGCAGACCTATGTCCACCAATGCAACAGTAGATTCATTGTAATTTTTATTATATCTGTAGCAATCCTTGCTAGATTTTGAGATGTAATTCTGGGACTTCTTTTGTAATAAAGGTTTATAATGATCATAGTTTCATGAGTTTGGCGGATCATGTTCAATTTGAACAGGTTTTCTTAAATGGTAAATTCTGATTAAAGGTTGATTCCATTAGGGATATTTGAAAAACTATGGAATCAAATGTTTTATTAAGTTCTATTAAAAACTGACCTGTAAACCACTAATTTTTATACTGCAAACAAAGCAGCTTTTTCAGGCAGCAAATTTTTGATCGCACAAGCCAGCACAAATTTTCTGAGCTTGATGCAGGATCCACCATTTTTTCATTATTCTCATATTGCAGTGATTGAGATTAAAAACTTTACAATATTTTTAAAGATTTAGAATAGAAATAAGCTTCCTGATCAAACATTAGCTCTGATAAATGTATCAGAAAGCTTTAAGATCTATTAAGCAACTGACTAGACACACTTGAAAATGTCAAAATTTTCAAATGTTTTATTTATTTGATTTGCTTTTAACAAAAATTTTCATCTATCTAAGTACACAGACCAATTTGTTTAGCAACTAGAATTGAATTCTTCCAGGAACTTTGTGTTTACCATCAAAATTTATTTTATTTCAGAAAAAAAGATGGAAAATTTTCTTTCAATAAATTATAATTCCCAAATGAAGTCATAGCTGAGTGTATTCTTTTGTCTTATTTCATTATAATTCTTTTTCTAATGATAACAAACTCTTATTTTTTAATTTTTCATTAATTATTGCCCATTATATTAGTAAATTTGCATTCTGATGATATACCAATTTTAATGTGTCTGAGAAAATACACAAAGATAATACATATTTTTAATTATTCTTTGTTAATAAACAATGATAGAGTTTATATGTACAACAATTTAGAATTGTTAAAAAGTAGTAAACTCTCCATACAGTAGTGTTACCCAGTGCAAACCTTAGTAATCAATGGGTGCAAGAAGGTTTGTGCATAAAATTCCTATCTAGTGCCTACTTATCCAATATCCCCAGACTGTTTTTTTAGCTTGTGGCTTTCGTAGAAATTTTGTGCATACATACAAAAAAAAAAACATTCTTGCATTCATTGATTACAAAGACTTGCACTGGGCGGCACTACTATCTTGAGTTTCCTACTGTTTTGATGGGTTGCGTAATCATAGGAAATGATGATTATGTGATCATTTGGGGTTTATAAATTTTTGTAATTAGAAAATCTAATGTTACAAGTTTATTCAGCTTTAATTTATAAGGTTCACCATTTACCAATGTTTGATTATCAGAGTGCAATCTCATCATCTGTTCCAATTACCATCATGTTATGTCTTGATAATTTTATAATAGCATTTGTTACCAAGTTCACAGCCTATGTTAATTAAGCTTTTACTTATTATGTTTTGTGATTTATTCTTATTCATAATGCTTGTTACCATTTGTTTCATGACATGAATTTGATAAACCATGACATGATAATCATTGTTCTGGAGATAGTGGTATCCATAAACCTCAGTAGCAACTCTCTCCATATAATAGTTCCATCCAATGCAAACCATAGTAAGCAATAAATGATGATCATATGATGTTTTAATGGTTTAATCCATAGACTTCCAGATAAAAATGAATTTGAGCTCTTTCATTATGATTATTTCGTATATTTTATTGCCTTCTTTGAAGGTTCTACATTGATAATCAGATTTGTTGAAATTCTTTATTTTATTTTTTTTTTTGATTCTGTTTTTTTCAACTCTGTACTTGGCTAAAAATCAGTTGATTGGATCCAACCATTATAGAATAATAAAAAATTAAAATATAAACAGTAAGAAAAAAAAATTTTGAAAATGAAAACAATATAAAGAGCAGTATTCTAGAATTGTATTTATTATAACAAGCCCTTACAATTTCTTTTTATAGATAAAAACATTTGTAAATTTTGCAATTACTACTTATTGTTGTCATTCAAAGTTAAAAGCTTATTTATTTTTCTCCTTCATGAGTTATTAACTATTAGGGTATAGATATATGTTGCTAAGATTATTTGGGTAAGTCAACATCTTTTTGTGTTTATTTGTCAAAATATTTACTGTGTATACATATGTATATATAGTAACCTTTATCTATATAATGACAAAAGTTATTTTATCATCTGCCTCGTATTGCCTCATACCGTTTAAATAATGTATTTTATTAATCAAGACTATTTAGATAGTATAAGGCATTTTTATTTAATATTATAGTTCATTTATTTATTAATTTTCGATACAAACTATTGCACCTGAGTTAAGAAGGGAAAATAAGTAAGAAAATATTCAGAAATATATATTAGATATTTATGAATGCCCTTGGATTTTAAAATTAAATTTTAAGCATTATTAACAAGGTAGACAAATTTGATTTTTCCCACAAACTTAACTAACCAGAAGTCAAGCAAATTTGCTATATTTAGACAGAATTGAAAAGTCATGACTCTTTATTGCAAGTTCATTTTAAGAAAGACTAAATGCCAAAGGGCTTTTAAAAACTCCTATGATTTTTTCTTCTTCAGCTAAGATTTAATCAATAAAAATTCTTAATAAATCATGTCAATACTTTGTATAATAATTTAGTTTCACAATAGTCTAATATTAATAATCATTCCAAGCAATACACATGTGTAAACATATATATCACAGAATAATACAATTAGGTTAATAAAAAAAAAAAGGCAAATATATACATCTACAATTTTTAACTTCTTCTCAAGCGCAGTTACAATATAATTTTTTACATCATAATGCCACATTCTTTTAATTTTTGAGTTATTTTGTTTTAAATATATATACGCGCACAAATTTCTATAAAATATATTTAATTAGATACCAACCAGTAACCACCTAAACAGTCACAGCAAATATAGTAATCAATATTTCTCACTGCTGTCAAGGCAACCTTCACACCTTTTAATAGCAAGACTGGAAATCCATTCTTACTAATGAATGGTCCATTGAATATATATGGACACTTAAAGATTGCAACTTGACCACAGAGTATGAAATATTGATACGATGAAGTTTAAATAAACCTCTTTAAACATGAAATAAACATGTCACTGTAATGCAGACTTAACATTTAGTTTAAAATATATTCCGGCTAATTAACGCCATCTATCTTGAGGCAGAGAATATAATGTGCATACATTTAATTAAAAAACCCTATTTTATAATTCTTTTCTCTCAATTCAAAGTATTAGACAAATTTCCCTTTATTAATTTTCATTTAATATAAATTTTGTTATCATGACTCTCGATAATTAGTCTTAATAATTAAAATAGGCAACTCAGATTAAAATAATATTTCTATTTTAATTATTAGCAAATGTCTTTACAAAAATCTAGTACAAATTACATTGCCTCAAAGTGTGCAGTAAAATATTCTTCTTTTCTTTTTATACTATCCTATATTTAATTACTGTGCTTCTTATTTCCTAAGTTTGCAATATGTTTAAAATAATCCCTCCATGGGCTAAATTTTATCGATTAAGTGCGTCCGCATATTCCTTGGAGGCATTATTTTAAACATACTACAAACTTAGAGTAATACGTCAAAGCAGAAATAATACCAAAGTACCATTATTTCTAAATAAAAATAATAGTATTAAAAAGAAAAAATTGCAATCTTGACACTTTTAAAGTGGCTGTTTTAGTTTGTAAAATTTAGCAAAGCAGAACAAAATATATATAATTAAAAATGAATATTCAAAATGCTTTTTAAAAAAAGTAATAATACAATAGTAATTTAAAACAGGAAAAATAAAAAGTATTACTATTTTAAGACAAATCATTTTATTCTCAAGTTTATTGAATATATTCGGTATTAAAGGAAAAAAAATATCGATATTCATAGATATTGAAAAAGGCACAATAACTTCTCACAGAGCAGCAATTAAACATAACTGAATAAAATAAAATAAAATTGGGTTTTTCTACAGCATAGAATCTACTCACCAGATGGAACTCTATAGTATTAACATTGGCAAAAGATAAACTGATTGATAAGAAATAAAAGATATTTATTATTATAGAATATATGGGGGAGAGGGAGGAATATGTTTTTTTTTAAATTGAGCTAAAGGGTGACTGCATATAAATTCATGAAAAGTGCATGACTGAAGATTTTATTCCCTTTCTCTGTATTAAATAAATCTATAAAACTAACGTATCTGAAAATGAAAATAATTTATTTAGCAAAGAAGTAAAATGGCTGCATTTGTTATTGCATGAAAATAATACATTCCAAAAAATAAGTGTAAAAAAAATTGATTTACTAAAGATTTTCATCACTAAATGTACTATTTTCATGTAATAATAATGTGGACATTTTATTTCTTTTCTAAATAAATTATTTTCATTTCCAAATATAATAATTTCATGCATTTATTTAATACCGTTTTTGCTGTAATTTCTATAATATAAAAAACATATTTTATTTCTTATCAATCAGTTTTTCTTTGGCCAATTTTATTAATAAAATTTAAACATTGAAAAAATAAGGGAAAAACAAGTTGATTTATTAAATATTGAATAATATGCAATAATAATATTTAATAACAGTATTAAATAACAAAAAAAAATGTATGCATTTATTATTGAATTTATGACAAGAAGTATATTAAATTTTGAAAATAATTAATTTAGTAACCAAAGCAATACAAAATGAATAGGATTCATTTCCTATCAAAAAATAATTCATGAAAAAGTAATTGATAGTAATAAGTGTGTTAAATAAAAAGAATTCATAAGAAATGAAATGAAGGTATGATATCAAATGCAAATCAAAAAGAAATAAAATCCTCAAAAAACAAGCTATTTGTATCATGAATTAGAAGTAATTGTACTAAGTAAAAACAATATATATATATATTGTAACTAAATAGGAATATGCTATGATAGCTGTTATAATTTGTAATTAATAAATACGTGATGATATCTATTACAAAATGGAACCTGAGGCCATTCTGACTTCTTCTCATCTCAGGTATATGGCCTATCTCTAACCCTCTTTGGATAGCCACTTTGTAATTATAAAGAAATATATAAAATATGATAGCCAATTTGTAACTAATATAAATATAATACCATAGCCCATTTGCAACTATCATAAACATTAATTTAGTCACACCAATAATGAGATAATTAAATTATCCCATTTCTAAACACACAAAATAAAAATGAAAATTCATCACTATCATCTTTTAAGATTTAAAATATTTTCGATATTGGGAAGTTATTGTAACCAACAAAATACACTAGCCATTGTCATCAGATAAACCAATATTAGCTCTAGCAACTGAACAAAATTACAGTGAAATCCATGGAGTGCATTACGCTTATCTCCAATAATAGGTTCTTTCAACAAAGAATCCTTCCCATTCCTCTTTCCACATATATAAGACCATTCATGGTCACACGCACACACTGGCACTATTTATAACAACTTAAAAAAATATCAGAGAAAGTTAATATTATCAAGTTGGAAAAGGGACTTGATCACTTTTATTCAGCTTAGCTAAGTACGTGTGTTTTCCCTGGTCACCACTAGATTGTTTTAAACTTAGATAAATATCATCTGTCCATAGTGTACTGGGTTCAAACCCATTCAATACATTCTTTACTATACATGCACTTGGATGAATAAAAAAATGACATACTTATATTTTATCTATGTCAATAAAATCATAAGATCCCAATACCATAAGATATTACCAGATCAGTCTAAGTAATGGCTTACAAACAAACATAGTAAAGACCATTACTTACATATATGGCCATTAAACCTAGTTATTTAAGTTAATTATTCATTGTAATATAATGATGATGATGATGATTCCATCCACAGCTTTTATAATGAACTCATAACAACAAATTTATCTTTTATAAGCATATAGGCACCTTCTCAAAATCATATCATGTTTAAACTGGGATTTAATTATAACACTCACTAGCGTGGATGATTGATCACAACTAATCTTATATGATAAAATTTAGATTCTGATAAATCTATAATTATTTACTTGAACAGTATTATGCTTAAATGGTGATTTAACCCTTTGAACGATGATTATATAATTGGCCGAATGAGTTAAAAATCAAAACTTGTAATTGGCCAACTCACAACTTTAACAAAATCTATTGTTAAAATAGATCACTTTTAATAATATAAATACGTTAGTTTCGTTTGTAAAAAGTATATTACTGAATTGTCAGTTTACGAAAGCAAACGAAAATCTTTTCAAAAATAACATTTGATTTATAATTTAAAAAATATTCAATTGCGGTGAAATAAAAGTAACCGCTATTCAACCACAGCAATCTTTTTTTTTTCACTTTAACGTTACGATCAATATGTAGCAATAAATAAATAATTCTTGGTAATATCTTAACTATTTTTCTAAAATAATTTGATTTTTAGTATTATTTTATCAATAATAATTTGTAATTCAATTCAAATATTGTTTAAAATGTTGTAAACATTCGTTTATCATTTTCGTAATAAAAATCAAAACGAACGTAACTTTTTGGCAGCCATTTCCCTTTCTGACAGAAGTGGGACAGCCAATAAGATTCAAGAAAAGTTGGTGAGGAGGTGGTGCTTTGGTTTTGTTTGACATATATGGTCATTTTTATTGATTTTTTACTTGTAAATTTATTCTGAAGAGGGCACCATCTTACAGAACTTTTGATTTTCTTTCTAATGACGTATCATATGTATACGTGGGATAAAAAGTAGCCGATTTAGAGTGATGTCAAATCTTCTCGTTTTTAGACGAGTCATGCATTATAAGAGTTAACCAGTAATATAATATCCATTGTTGATGAGGATGGTCAAAACTCATGGGCACAACGTAAAATTTTAGCTTTTTACTATTAACCTATAATTACTCAAATCTTGGTTATATGTCAAGCGTGATCTTAAACATCGTTATATGTAAATTACTATCCAATGCTTAACATTTATAAGTGATGATGATTAATTATAATCAAAACAAGATTTTAAAAAAATTAACAATACTAATAATAATAACTCGGAGACTAAATATGGTATAACTATATTTATTAACACTCTTCCTTTTAATAAATCAACTTACTAATTATACAATTGATGGCAATTATTATGTTAATTAAATACATAACCAAGACATAATTTATATATGCATAACCAAATAAACTTATATATATATATGTTCATGTTCCTATCTATTTTAAAATAAGCTGGCTTAAAATGACATAAAAAAAATTCTATTGAATGTTTATTCAAGATTTTCCCTACTTATTATATATGTCACTAAGGTAAATTTCACTCATGCAATGTGTTTTTTTTTATTTTCATACATATGTGAAAACGTGCTCTTTAATTTACTATCTTAAAATAACTATGTCTAATCTATTTTGACTGGTTGGTATAAGCAGTCACACATGCACACACCCTATGATATGTCAACATATATATTATATAAAAAAATATTATTGAAACCTTGAGCAAAAATAAATTATATCAAATTTAATATGCAAAGAGATAAATAAAAAAAAACATTATATGATAGGTTGCTCAATTATCACACTGAATAAACAACAATAATAAAAAGACATTTTAGTATTACAATATATAAAAAAATAAATAAATAAATATCAAAAGATAATGAAAAACTAAGTTTAATGAATTTTAAACTGTGTGTGTGTAAGGTTATGCAGTATTGATAATAATACAATCAATAAACAAACCCTTAATGTTTATGTATCAAAAGGAAAAAAATGCTTGACTATAGAAATCAAAGTTTACTTTTAATAAGTAAATAAAAAATTTGTTAATCAAATTTTAAAGTTACCCGATCCATTTTCAGTTCTTATTAATGTCCCAGGTTCAAATATCAGACCACTCTCTTATTTATAGCTTCAACTGGTTGGTTTGGCTTGTTCCTACCATTTTAAAGTTATTGCAGGCACTTTTGATAAATATCAAGAAAACTTTTAAAAATGGATGTCAACTAGTTGAGGTTGGCTGTATAGCTTTTATACATCTTCTTTCTTCTCTTCTTTCCTCTTCTCCCTCTCTTCAAAGATGATGATCCTTTAATAGGCCAGGAGACAAAAAGAAGCCTCTCAGATGGCATATGTGGTTGGTTTAAACTCAGCCATTCTTTGGGTATTAAGGACTTGTATATGAGTCCACAGATAGATTGGTGAGTTAACCCATGATGTGAGATCTCAGAACAAAATATAGCAAGATTAGTACTGTATCTTCATTGTCTTATCAATAGCAAAAATATATAAATACCATTTTATATTATTTTCACCAACTTCTTTTAAGAGATTCAGTTTTGATCCATCACTCTAGATTAAGTTAGCTCTGAGATTATTTATATAGCCGCAAATCTTTTATGCTGTTTTTAAAGCAAAAGTCTCATATTTTTCTCTTTAATTTTTCAAAAAAAAAAATCAACAGCCCATCCTGAGCTCACCAGAAACAGGTGAAAAACTCCTGCTAACTGCCTTTGTCAATATTGTCCCACTCTTTATATCTCTGTATTTCTGATTAAAAGTTTCTTCCTACAAAAATAACTCATTTTGAGATAGCAACCAAAACCTAACAAATTGACGGCCCCAAGTAATTAACAAGAAAATTAATAATTATCTTATCTACTCTGTCAAAACATTTTTATCTCCTTTGGACAATCTAAAATCCAGATAACATAAAAAAACAGAATTTACAATCTATGGTCAACAGAGATGTGTTCAAAGGTCTTTATGTTTATACAGCCACACTTTTCTTTCACACATGTGCATTTCAAATATTAATCTATTAACCTTTTACACCATCCTATCCAGTCTGTTTTATTTTAAAGAAAATAAAGCTAAATAACTGAATGCTTTATTTAATAATAATAGACCAATGTATTGAATATTATTTCTTGTAACCTTCTCTCTTCATTACTGCCTATTAATAACTATTGCTTATTAACTATGTACAACACTCTGACACAAATCTATATATATATTTTAAAAAAATTTTTTTTTAAATTTAAGAATATATATATATGTGAGAATGAGATACATATATGTACAATATATATATAAGTATGCAGCCTAATGAAAATCCACAAAAAATTAACTGCTAAAAAGCTAAACTGTTTACAGCAAAAATTATATTAAGTAAAATTGACAATGATTTATGTTTTAATAAGCAAAAAACAAACAAACAAATCTATGACTTTAAATATGTTAAATGAAAGCAACGTATAAGAAATGAAATTCAAAAATGCAATCTATTTAAGAAGGCAAAAAAAATCATATTATAAAATGTTCACATGTAAAATATTTCTTTTGGCAACCATTAATTTTCACATTCCACTATTTTCATATTACATTATAAAATGACTATAACATAAAAAGTATTGTTTACTTTATTATTTACATAGCATCACCATTTTATATTGAACAATTAATAATTGGTTAAGTTTTATTGCAAAATAATATCCAATAAGGACAGTATATTAATTCTTGCATCAATAGGGACTTTTGAAGATTGCGGCAAAATAAAGCATTGTGGACATTACTAGTGAGAGTAAAAATATTAATACTTGAAATTTATGACTGCCTACATTTTAACAAACATATTTTCTCCAGTTCACATTTAATGATGTATATGCTTTTTATTTTTTTCTAAATGGATTGCTTTTTAGAATTTCATTTCTTAAGAATTGCTAACATTTCTATTGTGTGTATTAATTTTTGCTTGCATTTATTTTCGTTCTTGCAGTAAATGGTTTGCTTTTTGGAATTTCATTTCTTATGGATTTATATTTAGTCTCATTTCTATATTATATTTCTTATGGATAACTTTAATTTAGTAAAATTATTGCTGACAATTAATTTCTTGCAAATTAATTTTAATATAAAATCAGGTCTATCCATAAATATATTATTTTCCTACTTTTATTTAAAGAAATTCTTGCTGTAAAATCAATAATAAGTATGCACCTTTTATTTCTTTATTTTCATTGCTAAATATATTATTTTCATGCATTTACTTAATATATTTCTTGCTGTAAATTCTGTAATAATAACACATATTTTATTTCTTACCGATTAGTATTTTTTTGATTATTGGCATATACTATGTGTTTCTATCTTGTTGATAAATCACATGGTATAGCATTGAAGCATATTCATAAAAAATTCTTAGTTAGTTAATTTAATGAACAATTAAATATAATTTTACAGGATTCAAAATAACATTGGTTTAATTAACAATTAACTATGCACTGCTTTTTACTCTAGTAAAGATGCATTATATTACAAATGCATTTTATGTTTTAGTCATTGCAACAAAATTCATATGATTAACCTTTATTAATTTAAGATCATTACTCTCTCATCAATAATTACTAGATATTTATTTACTTTTATTAAATGACTAGTTGCATTGCTGTGGGTTAGACATCTAAAAAATAATTCAAGATTCACTCACACAAATTCCAGGAATATTTCTTGAAATTTTGTTTTAAAAATACGATCTAGACTTTATATCACTCTTCCTCCCACTTATTTATTTTAACTTTCAATCAAAAACAACCACAAATTTCACGAATTAAGTAATAAATAATGAAACTTTAAAAACTAATTATAAATATTCCAGTAATAGAATAGCAAGATTAATTATTAGTAGAGGAATATTTTAATATTTTATTTTAATAGCACAATTATACAAAAAGTGTAACTTCTCTCAATATGTTTATGATTTAGATTTCTAGTCTGATTCAGATAAAATTTGAGAAAAAATTTCAAATCATAAGTAGTCTTAGAATTTTTTTTTCATGTAGCCAGACAAAGCTAACTTATCTGGTCATCTATCCAGTTATTGTGCAGTAAATGTGTATGTAGCTATTATTGAATGGAGAATAAATATTCCATATTTATCTGGTAGAGTATCATTGTTTTGATGATGATAAAAATTACAATTATAATATATCAACTTCACTGCCAATAGAGAAAGAGTCTAAGAATTGAGCTCATGGTTTGCTAATGTTTATTGAAAAAGAAATGTTCATATAAATATATAAAATGACATTACAATTTTTAAATTTTGTCTTCTAACAGAGGTTAAATATAGTTAATTGATGATAATCAAAGTTTAGGCAAGTTTTAGAAAGTTTATTCAAATCTAAATTCAATTATCTCAATTATCTTATTTATGAGACACCACTGTCAATTTAATTAAATTGTTTATGTCTTGCCAAAATGTAATGAATCCAGAATGATTCGTAATCGCTCTGAATTATTTTGTAATTATTGCAAATATTAAATTTTCATTCCCAGAATTCATTTTGTTTTAGGTTATCAATGAAATCTTTCACATCTATAAATGATTCATAGCTATTATTTTTAAAACATTTACCATTGATTTAATTTTTTTAATCACTTCAACTTGAAATATATTAGCAGTTTTTTTTTTTCAAAAATCAATTAAATTTGCATCTCTACTTTGTAAATCAGAAATTTCTATAGATTTATCTAATTAACAATAAATAACTTGATTGATTTAAAGTTTGCTCTTCTGTCTACATTACTCATGATAATAATGTACATTGTGACAGAGATAGAATAAGTAATGCTATATTCTTTTTGCATAAATTATCAAATGCTGTATCTAGAGGATGCATTAATTATTATTATTAACTATTTAACTGTTTATATATATGTTACCAGTATTGTAATCTTTATGTATATTTTTGCGATTCCATCTTGAATGATCTAAAACTGCTTGGAAAACCAAAGTTTCAAATTCATGTGATTTGAAATATTGGTATTTATTTATAAAAATCACACTTTTACAAACTGTTATGTATCATGTACATTGAATGCTTCATTATAAGTAATAGAATATCTCTTTCAAAAAATTTCAAAACAAATATATTATATTTACTTACATTTATTTCTAAGTTTAATAAATGTTTTAAAATTATAGCTTTATTTAGTAGTAATTTTTATATTCTTTTAGCAACAATCCCAAAAGTAATATTTCCAGATGAAAAGAATATCAGTTAATTATTATTTTAAAAAATTAGGTCAAAATATGTTTATCTGTAACACATATTAATTCTTAACTGTGTACAATATATAAATCTAAAAATTGCCAATTCTATACAAAAAATTGATTTTCAAAAAAAGATCAGAACAAAAAAAAATATGACAACAATTTTAATGTCAAGCACGACTGCATCAGCATCTTGAGGTAACATCCATAATATATTCTTTTAAGAAGAAATTTGTGTATAAGCTGTATGATTATGTACTAATTTGTAGCTCTAAAAGACACTGAAATAAAAATATCACAATTCTAGGTTAAATGTCAATGTTAAAAAAAAATAAAAAAAATTAAATAGTTTAATGTCCACGTAGTTTCTCTTTTATAAAAAAAAATTAAAATGTTTAAAGTTATTGCCAATTTATTTATTCATTCTCTATTATTTATGAAATATAAATGCAAAAAATTTGCATTTTATAATAAATGTTTATCCTCAAAATTTTTACAAAGTAATAATTTTTATAAAGCAATTATTTTTACATTAGCCCATAGTTTTTGAAGAAGCATATAAAGAAAACGAGTTTTATTATGATTTTTTTGCTACATAGTAATCCTTTTTTTTTTCATTTAATGGATTTAAATACATTTTTTTGTTTAATTAATTTTTTTTAAAACAACACAAATAATTATTAATAAATTAAATAAATTTTTAAGTAGTTCTATTTCACCATTTTTATGAATACAAAATGGCACAACTTGTATTACATTAAAAAATTTCTGTCACCAATGTAAAATTTCTTAGTAATCAAGTGAATATAAGTAATGAATTTAAATTTTTTTACATCCTTTTTTAAAATTAAATTATTTTTTTTCCTAAGGAGAATTCACTAATAAGTCACATTTAAATTATGTTAATACATTACCTTTAATTTTTAAATAGTTTTGATTTTACTATTATTATTACTGATAAAATTCTTTAAAGAAATTATTCATATTCATAAAATTTCAAAATTACAATCAATTTTGAAACAACAATTTCAGAATATTTTTAATTCTAACCTTTTTTTTTTTTTGGCACAAAAATTGGATCAATTATTCACGTGCATATTTTAATGGTATAGTCAAGAGTAATGTCTATAGAGTGTTGCAACTCATCGCTAACAATGTTCACATGCTAGCGATGTTGGGTGAAGGGTGCACTTCAACAACATCTTAGTGTTTGGAACAGTTTACTAGGCCATAAGATCTATGAATGGTCTTGAAAACAGCATATTTCTGTGTTTTATGCATAGAAACAGCGCCATCAAGTGGTGTGGATGAAAAGACGATGTATTACCGTAAATTTCATGACACTCATGTAAGATAGGGACTAATTTCTATCTACTTTTAACACTTTGTGGAGGATGTTATCAAAAACATATGACCAAAGATATATGAAAAAGATCTATGATCCTCAAGATGCACATTTCATTAAGTTTAATGAATGACTAATAAAAATTATTAAAATCAGCACTCTATTATTAACATATGTTAGTATTTATAGTAATAGATGAATTATTAAAATAATCTTTATATTATAGATGCTTGATCAAAATGTAAAAATGATAAAAGAAAATTAATCAATAAAAATATTACATAAATATATATATAATAACAAATCAAATTTCTTTAAACAAAATCAATTATGAGTTTGAAACAAAAATGCATATATATTACAAGGTTAATAAAAAACAAGTAAAACTCTCCATACAGTATTGCCACTCAGTGCAAGCCAGAGTAATCAATGGATGCCAGAAGGCCTGTGCATAAAATCCCTATCTAGTGCCTACTCATCCAATATCCCCAGACTACTTTCTGGCTTGTGGCCATCATCAGTGAGGAGCCTTGGATCTGAGAGAACTGCACCTAGATCTTAGGATCTAATGCAACCCTCCAGCAACCACCTTTTATCTTTACTTAACTACAAAACTATGAGTCTTAAATTGAAAACATAATATTTTCATTCCAAGCTCATTAGCTTATTTTTCCTCTTGTAATAACAGTTATAAGTAAGGATAAGAAATGGTGATCATGTGATGTTTATTGGCTTAAAACCAATCCTGCCTAATAGGATAGTGGTGGCTATGGTTATTAAAAAAACAAAGACACCAAAATGTATAGCTACTGAACTGAATTTAGACCTATATGACTATATAAGCTAATAAGCTTGAATTGAAAATATTATTGTTTTCAATTTAAGACTCATAGTTTTGTAGTTAAGTAGAGATAAAAGGTAGCTGCTGGAGGGTTACATTAAATCCTAAGATCTAGGTGCAGTGTTCTCAGATCCAAGGCTCCTCACTGATGAAGGTCATAAGCCAGAAACTAATCTAGGGATATTGGATGAGTAGGCATTAGTTGGGGATTTTATGCACAAGCTTTCTGGCTTTCATTGATTACTATGGTTTGCACTGAGTGGCAATACTGTATAGAGAGTTTTGCCTCTTTTAATAACAGTTGATCATGTGATGTTTATTGGCTTATATTACAAGGTTGTGTTTTCTCAACATGATTTCAAAACTGAGCATATTTTAAAAAAACCTGTACAATGCTAATAACTGAAATAACATATGCCTTGTGCAAATTGTATTTATATTACAATTATAGTTCTACAAACAATTCTAACAATCTAATTTTGTCTTCATACCAAATTCTTTCCTCTTTATAATTAATCTTAAAATCTAAATATACAAGTTTACACAAATAAATATCTCTATATGTAGGTGTTTGTAAACATATTTCATATTACAGCATACTTTTTTATCTTCTCTTTAGTAAGTAATAATAAATGCCAGATGTTAGTGCTAAATAAACCTCTTATCTTTTGCAGTCCTATCAAAATTCCCAGATTAGTTTCAAGCATCAGTGAAGAACTTTAATTTTTGGAACAGTGCACCTGGATCTTTGGGATGTAATGCACCTTCCTTTTAACTACCACCATTTACCTTTATGTTATATTATCAAGTTTTTTTTTCCAAACTGAAAAAGTATATAAATGTTTTCAATCTGAGTCAACTTGCTTGTATAATCATACAGATCTGAATCCAGTTCAGTTTCTATATTTTATCATATCCTTAGGTTTTTAATAACTATAAGCATCTCTATCCTGTAGTCAAAATTTATTGATTTATTCATATCCTTTATTCATGGAAATCTTCACTTTAATATACATATATAATTTTTGTTCTGATATAATGGTTAATTATTAAAATTCTTCAGTAGTATTTTCAAAATGAACTGAAGAACTAAATAGCATTAATTTAACGTAATCATCAAAGCTACAAGCAGTATGTGATACTGCTAAAAATATTCATATGCCTTAATTTTATAAAATTTTATAAAATGAGTGTCTGTTTTAGTATCTTTCTGAGGGTATCTGTCTAATTAGCTTAAATTTTGCTCACATGGTATAAGTTTAATGTCATTTTTTTAGGTTTAGTATTTCATACTATGGAATAGTCTAAACTTAATTTCTCTTTTGTTATCTATGGTTTTATATATATATATTAATATAAATATTGTAATACTTATTGTAAATAATGCTTATAATAAATAAAATCAAATTTATTTCATTGTAACATATTGCAATTTTATTAGAAGAAAGCGATCAACACATTTCAATTAAACAAAAGCAATTTCTCTATTATTTTCAATTTACAGTTATATTTCTCTTTTTACTTTTATATAACTATTATAACACTTATTGTAAATAATGCTTATAATAAATAAAATAAAATTCATATTATAATAATATATTGTAATGTTACTAAAAGAAAGCAATCAATTAATCAGATTTAGAACTTCCATTTTTTGTATTTATGGTTATTTTTTTCATACAAATATTATAATACTTATTGTGCATAATGCTTATAATAAAAAAAAAAATCAAATTTGGAACCTTAATTATAAATGGTCTCAGATACCGAGCATTTATGTTAGAAAAACTTATTGTGACTGTCATGGTTTAATTGTGCATCATCATAATCCACAGCTACCCATTTGGCATTTTAATCTTTCCAGAATCTACAGTATTTTTTTATATTTAAGACAATTATAAAGTATGAACAAAAACTTAGCTTTTGATTTACTCCTTATTCTACTGCATAGACAATGAATGAGTTTGAAGACAACCACAATTTATCTCTTCTATCATGAGAAATCAAAAACAATGCATTTTATTAAATCAGACATTATTTCATTTCAAAAATCCTCATGTTTTTAATATTAATTAACTGCAAGTACTTTTACTGACACTGATACTATTTTTCATAGCTATAGTTGAAATAATGTTCATCCTTAGAGAATATTTGACATATTAGTTAATTTAAATAAAATATAAACTACCTGTATATAAAACAGAGGCAAAAACTCCATACAGGAGTGCCACCCAGTGCAAGCCAGAGTAATCAATCAATGCAATAAGGTTTGAGCATAAAATCCCTAACTAGGGCTACTCACTAGATAGGGATTTTTATGCATCATCCATTGATTACTCTGGCATGTACTAGATAGCGCTACTGTATGGAGAGTTTTGCCTCTATTTTAACAGCTTATGTAAGCATAGGAAATAGTGATCATGTGATACTTGTATATAATAATAGCATTCAATAAAAGCCATTTTGATTTCATATAAACCAGCTGAATTAGTGTTAGTTCTATTCTTTAATATGATTAATCTTTCTTTTATAAAGTCTTTCCTGTCTCTTGAACCTTTTGTAATACTCAAAATTTAAAAAAATAGTGTTTTCTTTTGATATTTTTAAAATGTCAAGAATCTTTTGATTATGTCTTTTATCATCACTTATAAATTATCTCTATTTATACAATATACTACAAGTAAATTATCATGTAACTAATGAATTTAATTTAATTTATAACCTCATGTTTTTTCAAAATCCTATTCTTGAATGTGAATACTAAATTTCTTCCTCTGACTATTCTTAATAGAATTCTTTTTAGCAGTTTAGGGCACTAATCATCTTTCCATCAAGATGTATAAGCATTCTGTAATGTCCAGTTCAATTTAGTTACTTTTTATTTACATTTTTTCTTTCCCAAGAACTGTTGTTTATGTTTCAACTGTGTTTAATGCTAATTCATATTTCTATTTAGAATCTCATTATTAATTTCAGTGTTTCTTTATCTTCTTCAATGAATGTCTTCTGCATATCTTAAAATATTTACTTTTTATTTTATCCACAGATGTTTCTTTACATTTTTCAATCTTAATCCATTATTACTCTTTTTAGACATATGAAAATATGCTTGGTGAGATTGAATCTTCTTATTATATGTCTTTTTCAGCTTTAAAAGTTTCGAACTTTTCCATATATTTTAAGGTTGCTTTTGAATTATTATAATATCCTTTATTTATTATCTACTCCATATCTCATATGATTCAAATACTATAGAATTTACTTTTTAATAAATGCTATCACAAGTTTTTTGAAATTCAATAAATTGTATATATATATTTTCTGAATTTCCTGCAATAGATGGAGTGATAACATCTGTTGTATAGGATTTCTACATTTTCAAAATTTAACTTTTTTCCAGCAAATGTTTATCAATTTGAACATAAAATGCTTATTAGTACAATGGTTCTATAATTTTCATGTTCAAACTTTTCTTCAATTATAGTGAATGTGTGTTGTAGCAATATGAATTTAAACTTTTACTAACAATAAAAACAAAAAATCAATCAATTAAAGAATTGCCTTAAAATTCAATATTAGAGAATCTAAAGGTGTAAGTTCGACTCCTATGCTCATATTGTCACTGGTCAAGCCAGCAACACCTGAAGAAGAGTGGAGAATAATATTACTCAAAACGTTGTGCAATTACTAACCTGTGTTGTCTATTTGTGTGTTATTACTAATAAGTTGTTTGTATTTGAAAAGTTTAAATAAAGTTTAAAATTTTTTATACATTCAACATTAAATGATAGATGATGGAAATAGTTCAAAATACAATACTTTGTGGATCAATAATTTTCGAAGTGATCCTGTTTGTTAAAAACCAGTAAAAAAAACTAGTTCAAGAAACATTAGTGATTAAAAGATAAAGCAATATTGAAAAAAAAAAAACTTGAAGCTAAAAACTTTTAACAATTTACACTAATCTTTTGTCATGTATCTATTCAAAGTTGTTAAGTTTAAAGTTGTAAATAGCTATATAAACACTTTACATAACTATCACACACACACACACACAGGTATAATAGGTTTATACAAATAATTAATGAAGATCGTTTATGGTTATAATTATTTTGCTGGTTTATTTTACAGATATCTTGAATATGGTTTTCATAGAAGAGGCAGACCATTATTACAAAGACATACTAAGAATGTGAGATATATGATGAGGATAGAATATGAAGAATAATTGAGGTTTTTTCTTTTAGAGAGAAGATTTGCTACATAAAAAGTTAACATATTATAAGATGTTGAATAAACAGACTATGAACCCAGTATGTGATAAAAGTAGATTAATTATGTTTTTTTTTGTAAGACTTGTATAATTGTTACAAAATTTGTCTTTATCTTTTTGTTTCTTGTCTTTTTAAATTTGGAATTAGAAAAACCATACTCATTCATAAGGGTGGCTAATGGTGATAAAATCATAAAAATTATTTAGTAAAATTCTATTAAGACTTTTTATAATAAAGATATAAATACTGTATATCTTTAATTCTAATAGAAATCAGGTTATGTAGCCAAGTGGCAGATTGTGCACAACAGTTTATTTAATTGATCAACTTAATTTTTTCTTTACCCATCTGACAATCATTAGCTTTTAAGCCAATTTAATACTTTATTAAATCTTTTTATGTTTAATGGAAAGATAAATATTTGCTAATATTTCTATGAAATAGGTTATAGAACTTTTGAAATCCAAGAGACAGCAGCCATTTTTAATAAAAATAGTATAGTTAGAGATCAACATTAAAAGTCCATGGTTGAACTCAGAGTAACTGTTGCATTTCTAAAAGATGTATAATTTTGAAATAGACAATACTATGGAAACAAATATTTTATAATATTATATATTTGAAACTATGTGAGGTGAATTCCATTTCTTTGATGCAGAATTTATGATATTGAAAACATAGGTGGGCACAGTCCTATTGAGGAAAATCATAACATCTTATTCACTTTTTCAGTCACTGAGGTATGATTAGAATTATATTTAGATTAAAAAATATCCCCATCTTAGTTATTTATCTTTTTGACATATATGTGTTCAAATGTAATAGTGTTATGAGATAAAGTGAAAGAATGGTGGGTCTTGTGAAAGTCTGTGCTCATATATCCTATATATTACATCTTAGATATTCTAAAAATGAATTTCTCATATTCCTTAATTTTTGTAAAGATGAAACTGAAAAATATCCAGATAAAAATCAAAACAATTAAATAAATCCTGTGGTTTCACAATATGACAACTTCCATTCTCAAATATCATTTTGTAATATAACTATCTCATTTCATAACATTATACTTCTGTTTAATACATTCAATTGGCAAATAGTGGTGAATGTTTTAAAATAAATTTTTACTGTTTGGTTTTAATTGGCATAAATGCTGCATCAGTGAATATTTCATTATCATCAATGAAATATATTATTGCCCTTTTTCAAATATTAAGCACTACATCATATATTTCAATGAAATTTCATTTTATTCTCTTGCCAAGAGCAGTTTGGATATTCATTTAGTAATCAAAATTGGCTGATTGTTTATAACTGACTACCTGAATTAAAAATACAAAGTCTGATTCAAACTTGAAAAAAAAAGTTTTAATCAGCCCATATTTACATTCAATCATGAGGTTAAAGCAGGTATGCTACCACTATATCTGAGGCCTTGGACAATAACTTTAAATTTCAATAAATATTTTAAGAAATAGATATATTATTTCAGGAAAGCTCATTTATATAGTGTATTGTAACTCTTATCATATGCACATTTTTGCCTTTACATTATTGACTTATTTTTATTTATTTAATTCTAACTATTTAATCTTATATATATATATATATATATATATATATATATATATATTGGCCTTAGAATATACATATACACAAATGTAAAATATCAAAAACTAAAAGCTAAATTAGTCAATAAAATAAACAAATTATACCATATTCAGAATTAAAAAACTAGGAAATATGAACAAAAATTAGAGTGGTTGTTTGGAAAGATTAATAAGACTATTTTTGGGATTAATGTAATTACACAGAAGCTAAACTCTCCATATAGTTGTGCCACCAGTGCAAGCCAGAGTAATCAAAGGATGCATGAAGGTTTGTGCATAAAATCCCTATCTAATGCCTACTCATCCAACATCCTCAGACTAGTTTCCAACTTGTGGCTTTCATCAGTGAGGAGCCTTGGATCTGAGAGCACTGCACCTAAATATTAGGATCTAATGCAACCCTCCAGCAGCAGAAATAGTGATTATGTGATGTTTAGTGGATTAATGTACTTATAAAAAGTGAAAGCACTAGCAATAAAGTTGTTATTAATCATGCTGAAATTGAGTGAAATGCAAGAGAGTTGGAAATTTTTAGTAAAAAACCTAATTTTGTCTCATTTTATGACAAACATTTAATTTTTGATACAATTTGGTTTATTGAATTCAATTTATATGCATTTGAGAAATCTACCTTGGCAATGAAATTAGATTATGAAATTTTAATTTTAAATTCTGGCTAGTTTTTAATCCTGAATTTGTTAAAAGGGAATTTGCCTTGACAACAGATTGGGATTGTTATTGACATTGGTATTATTTAAATATTGACTGCTTCCATGTACTTACATTATTGATCTATCCAGTCTAGGGCTTTATCAGATTTATTTCTTAAGTAATACATAGTTGGATTGCAGTTTGAAAGTTATAATTGCTGTTTGGAGGTTATAATTGTCTATTTGTTAGTCTGCATTCAGAACAGTTTACCTGTTTAATGAGGTTTATTTAAACTTCTTTGTATCAATAACTTCAACATCTGTGGTCAAGTTGCAATTTTTGGTATCTATATAAATATGTTAGACCATAAATCAGGGGTCAGGAACATTTTGGAGCCATTTTAACAAAAAACATAGAAAAATTAAAATTTAGAGAGAGATGCACATTGAAATCAATTTCATTCATTATTTATAGATGTAATAATGTTAACTATGAATAAACAAGATTTAAACAACTCCTAAAATTGCATATAATATTTTGTTGGTGAAACAAAAACATATATATTAAATTTTTAATGAAATTTATGTAAAATTTTTAAATCCAAAATAAGAGAGACACACTTTTTAACTAAAGAACTGCATGTGGCTCCAGAGCTACCAATTCCTGATCCATGCCATAAATAAAAGTAGGATTTCTATCTTTATTGTTAAAAAGGAGGATGCTTTATCAACAGATTGATTATAATTGATATTGGCATTAAGTGTTGAGTGCTTTTATATATTTATATACAAATATATATTTATATCACAATATTTTACCACTCTTTTTTCTTTATATTTATATTAAATATCTTGATATTACTTTTTTAAATGTATTTTATGTTCATAAAAACATGAAAATAAGATCTCATCATTTGCAGCCTTGGGGAAGACTACTTGATTGTTGAAATTTAAGGATTTCAGACTGATAGCTTTATAGCAAAACAAAGTAATATAATATGATTACTGGTAGGAAAGTGCATTAGATCCCTCAGATCCAAAGCTCCTCATAAGTATTACAAATTAGAAACTAGTTCAAGGATATGGATAGGATATTAATAAATAGTAATTTATTAAACATTAACATCTACCAATAATTAATTACTCAAGCTTACACTAGGTGGTGTAATTGGAGAGAAAAATAAATTTGTTACGAAAACATTATATTAGTTGGAATTGTGTAATATTTTGTTGGTTTAAGGATAAAAATAAAGCAATGAAAAAAAGTATAAAATTGATAATCTTTTAATATTATACATATAGTATATATTTTCATAATATTAACTATGCACTGTGCCGGTCAAAACATGCTGATCCATATAACATGAGATTGAACTCAATGAAATGTACTTCAAACCTAGTCAAGCCTGAGATTTAGGTCAGGGACCAACCTGAATTCGAACCCACTCCATAAGCTCCAGATCAAACACCTAATGAATAACATATAATGATGGCTCATGAGAATTTATTCTTAAGTCTGGCCCATTAGCAGAGCAGAGAAGACAATGAGACTCAATATTAACTGCATTAAAATATGCATATATGTAAGTTGTACGTGGAAGAGGAGAAAAAGGAATTCAAACTACTCAAACAAGTTAAGCAATAAAACAATATAGTTTAATACAATGACAAATTATTTACATTAAGATGTGCATAAATAAGCAATCTATTAAGCAGTAGATAATTACATATCACGCTATTATTTCTCATATGCTCTTTTATTAATTAAATGACATATACTATACATAAACACACATCTTTGGTGGGTCCAATATTAAGGTGCCAATCAATTATTAGAAAGAATTTACATAAAATTGCTATTAACACTTTTATATATGGTTCTGAAGCCTGGTGACTAACAATTTTGGGAAGCATTCCGAGATTCATTATATAGATCAGAAAACTATTTTCATGCCGCTGAGGTCGTGAAAATAAAATACATTTGAAAGATTATATTTGAATCTATGACAAAATATTTATTGAAAAATTCTTTTACTCAACATTTAGAAGATAGAACACTTAATTTTCCCCAAGGCATATACTCTTAAATACAGAAATAATAAATTACGATGGTGGGATTGTATAAGATTGAAATAAATTTAATTAATAAAACTAGTAGTAGTTGACATTTATGTATATTTTGAGCAGAGCACAATTTTAATATTACATCATCAAAACTGGGTCATGAAGCACAAGAAATAATAATGTGAAGAAGTTTGCAGTACTGACATTGTGGCAAAGAAATAACAGGAAAAGGTCATGCTTCTAGATGAAAACGAAATCTAAGACCCCCTTCTTGGGCAGTGCTTAGAGAAATGTGGATAAGGCATGCCATAGATGTCCCGACATGCAGAGGCCTTTTATACAAAGAAAGTGGTCATGGGAGGCTCAACTATCCACAGGACAAGGCATAAGAAGAAATCTATGGGTTCGATCTTGTCACAACCCCCAGATTAGAAGCATCTAATATATATGTATATTCACAAAGATATGCTGAATGTCAGTAATGCATTATGGAAAGATGTCACTAATGACATTGAATATGATTTACTGCTTTAAAATAAATGACCCTTGTTTGAATGTCATAATTTATACAAATAATATGCTATGCCACTAGAACAGGGGCCCCCAACCTTTTTGCACTTAAGAGCACATTCTATAATACCCGCCAGGTGGCGGGCACCATTTATTTTTTCAATGTAAATTTATAGTTGGAAATTGTTAATAATACATATAATGTACAAAAAAATATTTATTTCAAAAATAAAATTTTAACTTATAATTAACGTTTATATTTTTACGCTGTATTGCCTTACAATTTGATTACAGTATAATACAATAATTTATAAGAAATTTTAAAAATTAAATTTATTTGTAGCAGATAAATAATTTTTTATCGTGTTCAGATAGCGGCGGGCACACATAAAATGGTCTGCGGGCACCATGGTGCCCACAGGCATATGGTTGGGGACCCCTGCACTAGAATATATATATAGAGAGATTTAATTTCATTTAATAAAATATACGTTAAGATTTGACCCCCCCTACTTTTCTGCTATATTAAAAATGATTCAATAGCACTTTCATGGATTTTATAATAATTGGAAAATTTAAGTATTTGAAATTTTAAGAGTATGGAAAAATAAAAGAAAATTATCAGTTATAGAAAACAACAAATAAGTCACCTTTTCAGAATTGTATAATAACATTTATAAAATAAATAAAGTTTCAGAGCGTTAATTAGCCTAAGTTCTGGATTCACCCTGGGTAAAATTCAGAGTTACAAATAATTTTTTATACTAAAACATAAACAAAATGTCTCGTAAAAACAATCTGGCGAGCATATTAATTAATATGCATTATGTTTTAAGGGACATTAATAACTTAATTCATGGAGGTTTACTTAAAAGAGAAAAGAAAAGATTTTAAGAAATTCAGCTCATCAGGTTGCTTGAGATTAGCATATTAATAATAAAAGCATACATATAAAATCAAGTAATAAATAACTATAAATAAATGACCACACCAAAGTTAAAGAAAGTTAGAGCATATGAGATAGAATAAGATTCATAAAAAATTTTGAGAGCAATTTACATTTCAGTAAGATACAAAGTTGATAAATAATATATTAGGAGAAATCTTAATAGAGTTTGAGATTAGTTAGGCAAGCTAGCTTTAGTTTCAAAGGTGGTGGTTTGAAATAATTTACCTTACATCATTTTAAGAGTCCATTTTTCAAAGTCATTCCATGCATAGTGGTTCAGGGCTCCATGCCACTTCTTATATGACAGCAAGCTTCTGCTCAGCAATTTAAAGTTCTCCATCAGGCTTTTACTTTATTCTACGGGAGCATGATGGTATGGTAGTGGAAAAAAATGACCCACAAGGGTCGGAAAGGTGATGAACTTTCTATTCAATTATTTTTAAATTTTAAACCAGCATGGCTTATCTTGACAACACAGTTCTCTCAACAGTAGCTCCTCTGTGGTATTCAAAATTAGCCCATTTTATACTCCTGCCCAAGTATTTGAAGAATGCTTTCAATTTCTTATCTCTAGCTCTAAATCTAATCTCTGATCTAAAAAAATTCTTACTTTTTCTTTATCCATTGTTTTTCAAGATGCAAAAGTTAGATAACATTCCAAAAATATATTCAAATTTTTTCTAGATTGGAAATAGATTTGACAAAAATTTTTATACAAAAGTAAAATCTTTAATCTTAATTCTCATTTTAAGTAAAAAATTTAATTAACAATTCCTTCCCAAGACTAAAATGATATTATATTCCCAATCCTTTAATTATTTTTGGACAATTAACGTTGCATCTTCCACCTTGGATTTTATAAAATATACAGTTTAATAGGAAAAACAATTTAAAAAGAAAAAGTTTTAAAAATGACATATAATGAAATATTTTTAAAAATCAATATTTTGTTAGTATTTTTTTCCCTCCTATAATATATATATATATATATCTGAGCCACAACTATGTATTTTTAATGTGAAGAAAAGAATTAATAATAATAAATATTGAAAAGTTAATCTTTATAAATTTTAGGTGCGCATCTCAAATATTTACATAAAATATCTATACATGATTAAAGGAGTGGGATGGGATATAAGGTTTGAATACAGGTTAGTAGATGATACCATGAAGCTCAATCTTAAGCTAAGATTGACTGCTTCAGCACTAATCCACCTATATATAACACTATAGACTCTTTGTATCCTATGCTATCATGCAGAAGAAACCTAACAACATTTATTCTAAGACTGATTAGCATTAGCAACTACCCTACAAAATATGATCAAAGCATACAGAGATCCTAGAAACTCCTTTCAAAACATATATAGTGCATATTGTAAAGTCTCTATATCTGTGATCTGTGCATCCATGCTTATGATTCACACATTCTAGTGAACCCACTGCACTTTCACATTCACTAGCAGCACAAAATGATACCCATCTACATTTTTACAAGCTAACCATTCTCAAAAACAAAGACAAAAAAATAGCATCCCTTGACAACTTCACATCCACATGGTCATTAATAAAGCAATAGTCAAATCTCTAATGCAACAAAATAAATAAGCAATCAACATACCACTGCAAATGCTAATCAAACCAAATCAGATGCACAACAGGCCAACATTGTCAACTGACACCAACTCTAAATCCACTAAAAATCCCTACAAGGTTAAGTATGTAAACACAATCTAATAATCTTAACTCATGACAAACTCACCATATAGACCAACAGAAACACCCATATGAGCATAACCAACTGAATCACTATTGAATCTACAATCAAAATGACACTCATCCTGGTATTGATTAAATGCATTTAATGAACCTATATACCTGCAATCATTAAGCCTGAATGCAACTATTACCAAAAAGACCACCAACAACACTCATAGCAAATAGGTACCTTATTAACTATGAGGAAATCCTGGTCATCAATACACAGAACTTTCATTAGATAAAATGTGAATGACTTATATAACAATACAAAATACAAGACATGTATGTAAAAACATAAATTATTTGTGAGATATACATATGCAATCTTTAAACATTAACTTATAAATATCTACACAAATATTATTTAATCCATGTTCACCTATATTCTAGTTCAAATTTACATAATTTTGTCACTATAACGTAATTTAGAATAATGTTTTGACTTGTAAATATCTATACAAATATTATTTAATCTACGTTCACCTATACTCCAGCACAAGTTTATGCAGTTTTGCCATTATGATATAATCTATTGTAAGGTCAGATTTGTAATCTGTATATTCACACAACAAAATCCAGAGTCCAGGCAAAGTATACCAAAACTGACCAAGAAATGAGGTGGTGAAACCTCAAATCTGATCAAACTTCAATCCATTTCTAGTACTTCATGATTTAACACCTTATGAATGACATTTCTGAAGTCCCGCTCAATTTAATCTGTGAGCTGGCTTAGAACAGGGAAAAACATGAGACTCAAGGGCTAATTGCTAATTTAACTCAGAGGATGGAACAGACCACTTAACACACTAATTACCTTAACTAAAACAATGTATGTTCAACATATAAATTATTAAGAAATTGGAATCAGATAATGTGGATTGGATTGAAATAGAATTATGAGCAAGAAAGATATGAAACAAATTTTGTATTTTAAGCATGTTTATTAAAACTAACAATAACATAAAATAAAGTAACAAAATGGCAAGGATTATATAGCATTAAATATGCATGACCAACACATGAAGGCTTTTATAGAAGAGGTGAGACTATTATCAGTACAGTGGTCTCATCTTAACATATTAAAATATATGTATATGTAGTTAATAAATCATGTCTATAATCATGTAATATACCCATCTTATTGCTCATGATTTGCTAATATTATAAAATAATAGCCTAGCAGAGATGATGAATACATACAGCTCTAAGATGGCTGTTATATATATTAGTAAGCTCAAGATAATGCAGATTCAACCTGGTAACCAAGATTTGAGTTTCAGTCTAATGCTGAATAATTAATTAATACGGAGGACTTAATACTATAGTTTGGCCCAAAATAACATATTATCTAGCAGGGTTCCCCCCCCCACGTGCAAGTTTATCCAAAAAATTGAAACCTTATGCAGAAAACTTTGCTGGAGAGGCAAGAATCCCATCATCAGCCTCAACGTATTACAAAAACCCAAACTTCTTAATGGCCTTAGCCTTCACTCGCTGAAGATTTTTTACCTCCAATGAACACATAATATACTATTCAAGATTTTTAACGATAATCCTGATATGGAGTGCCCCTTCCCCAAGGAAAAGATAGAGCCAACCGATTGATCTCTGCCTAGATGGAGAAGTATTTGGTTACAAAAGCAAGTTACGATTATTCAAAACTTCCAGTCGTCGGGTTCCCTTTTTCAGGGAAAATTATCATATTGGGAAGTTTATCGATTAATGTTTCCCAGAAAAACTAAATCTGTTAATATACTTCCAATAGGAATCGCTCGATTTTCCAAATTAACAAAATTCATCAAACTGAGTCCAAAATTTATTGATTTTTTAATAAAAATCATCATTGGAGAACTCCTCACTGGGGCCTTTCTCCACTACCAAAGGGGTTACAACAACAACTCCCTTTGTAACAAACAGGAGGAGTCAATTGGCCACATTCTGGATCAATGTGATTCGTGGACTTATCTCCTTAATATAGCGTTAGACCGCATAACATTTTTCTTAATGCAGCAATTAAAAAGGGTCAATTTGGAACAATAAGATTGGCCACTTTCATTAATTTCTCACTTTGGACTGCCAGATGTAGCACAATATTTGATCATGGCTGTGATGACTCAATGATTAATCGATTTTTCAAATCCCTCTACAAGATAAAAGAACTTGTCAGCCTTGGCTAATTACCAAGAGTCCTAATTCATGTATTTCTTAGACCTAAAACTTGAACTTTCTCCCATCCACTGAATAAATAATATATTCCATCTTCCACTTAAGAATAATATAGACTTTAACTATGTAGATCTTTCATAGATCCTATATATTTAATACACAAACTTCGCATTAGTTACATACTATATAATTAATTTACCTATATCAACTTGTAAATATTGTTATAGTCGTCGTTACTCTTTGGGCCAGGATAATCATTAGTCAATGCAATTTCCAAACCTTATACACAGGTTTGACTTACTTCATATTCCTAGCTAATTAAGCATATAATGCACTGCCTTAAGGCATTAGTGTAATCTTTGATTTTATTTATATTTACTTATGTTTTTTTCATACTTGCATTAATTAATTATCATGATTTTCTTATGCTGCTCTTGAGACTATGTTATTGATCTAATACAACTTTTGATTTTTCTATATACATGGCTTGCATACCACATTTATAGGTATACATTGAAACTTTCTTATTGACATAATTTTATCCTATCATTGATTTCTTTTGTATCCACTCTAATATGTAAATAAAGTTTTAATTTTGGAAAGTAAGGAGGAAAAGAACTGGTTACTTTTAGATTCACATATATATACTATGGCCTATATAAAATACTAAAGAGTAAGTTTGCGATGAGGGTGAGTAATTATTCAAGAGCTTCAGCACCAAATGTTCGGTGCTCTGAGACCGGATGGTTTGCTGCTATTTATATATGAACAGATAAGTTCAGGAATTCAGATAGACTCTATAAACATGGTCTGGACCCTCATATTCCCAGTTCTAATAAAGATAGCCATACCCGAACTAAAGAATGGGGCAGTCTGTTACTGTGAATCATTTAAAAAGTGCAGCAAAATGTAACACATGAATGTGTACTTTATAAAGACACACTCGCAATGCACACACAAAAACCAATAAGTATACATATTATTAATTAATTGCACCTAAAACCGATAACTGCTATCTGCCAACTAACACAACCCAGTTCTTAAACTAGCATTATAATTATGTTAACTATAGGGCTTAAATTAAATCTTAGCCAAAGTTAAAATACTGAATCTGCATATATATATAAATGCAATTAAGGAGGTAAAATATATTTGATGGGCATTAATAAACTAACAAATATACTTTAATATCATCTCTAGCTAGCATATCACTTCTAACTAACAGATATCAAAAGTCATAAATTATAATAACTGACTAATATATAGGGTATATGAGCACAGACTCCCACACGACCCACCACTCTCCACACTATCTCATAACACTGATACACTTAAACACATATATGTTGAAAGATAAATAATCTCCAATATAAGTATTTCATGCTAAACCAGCAATCATCAGTTGGTCTAGATTACCATCTCTACACATATATGCTATAAGTGCTCAGATATATATTAAGATAGCCAATCCTCATTCTCTAATGGACAGGCTTCAATCCACTCCACACCCCAATTTTTCAATCGTCCATCCAATTGAAAACCTGTCCATTAGAGAATGAGGATTGGCTATCTTAATATATATCTGAGCACTTATAATATATATGTGTAGAGATGGTAATCTGGACCAACTGATGATTGCTGATTTAGCATGAAATACGTATATTGGTGATTATTTATCTTTCAACATATATGTGTTTAAGTGTATCAGTGTTATGAGATAGTGTGGAGAGTGGTGGGTAGTGTGGGAGTCTGTGCTCATATACCCTATATATTACATATATAGACACAGGTATATAATAAGCCTGTGTGTTTCAGTTAATAACTGACTAAGCAAACCCTCACGAAATATAATCAATTTATAACATATTTAGAATCATGATAATAACGAGCGCATAGCGATCGATCATTATTTATCAATATATTATTTCAAAACAGCGATTTAATATGCTAGCACCTTTCTTAAAATATTTAAAGTGGAGATTTTAATTATTTTCATTGAAAGTTAGTTAACAATTATTATTCGCTGTTTCGAAAGATGGGCATATTATGACATATATATTAAATTTAAACAGAATAACTAAAACAATAAATCTAGGCACGACCGCAGTTTTGAAAAATTTAGGATAAAACTGATTGCAGTTTATTTATAGATTATAATATAATAAAGCCTTTTATTTTATAAAGGTGGATTCTTCTTAAGTTTATATGGTTAATTTATAAATGATTTGATTTAACAGATTTTAATAAATAAGATTGACAATAACTTATTTTACAGGATAAAGATGAATCCAGGCAAGTTTAATTGTTTATTTTATAAATGGTTTAATTTAAAGAGATTTAAGAAATAATATTGAATGTTCATTATAATAAATAAGCTAGCTTAAATATTAAAATTATTAAATTTAGAGATTAAGTTATAGCTCTGCCGTCTTTGAAAGGAATATTACTGATCATAGTTGTGGCTTGTAATGCAGGCACATCAGAAGGTGGGCATAGTGAAACTCTCCTCAGGATAGGTAGTCTTGATTACGGTGTCTTCCTCTTTTTACGGTAGGCTGCTGGACGGTTTCCCCTCTGTGATGATGATCACGCCATCATGCATGTAGGGGTGAATAGAAATTGCCATCTCTGCCAAGAGACAGCAAACCCAAATTTTGCCTAGCCAGACATGGCAGTCAAAACTGGTGTGGACTTTGGTGGATAACGCTTCACAAAAAACAGTAGACTGAAACCTTTGCAGCAAGAAATTAGGCCTACTTATATAATTCAAGCTTTAGACCACCCTGCTGTCAACAAGACTATTTACTTCTTAACAATCACCTACCGCCTCTTTGAAATTATATAACTCAATACATTTTAAATTTTCCTGTAATTTTTTTAATAGGATATTTTTCTTTAAAATTGACCTTTTAAATTTCTAATAACTTTAGTAGTTTCAGTTCGGAAATATTGTTTACTAAAATTGTACACTTTTGAAAAAGATACTATTGTTTAGAAACAACTTAAATTACCTTGTCAAGTTGATAATGGATAAGTTAATGAATAAATTGTACAATAATATTATAAAAAGTTCTGATTAACATATGGCTAGAATATGTTAGTTAGTAGTTGTTATACACTTATGTGGTTAGGTATAATGAAGGGTTTGTGTAGAATATGAGAAACTGAGAACTTGATGAATGTTATTAGCTTTTTTTATTTTATTTAATAACACGACTATTTTCTTTTTAATATTGTCTATTCTAGAATTCTGGGTAGGTGGGAGTTGACAATCAGGAAAAGGATAGAGCGGTTAGAGACCAGGTGTCGTCAAAGACTTTACTGGAGGCAAGGAGCTGATCACGTTTCTTGATTTTTTTGAGAGTCTGGTATGCAAAAATCTCTTGTTGAAGTCATTGTAGGTGGTGTTAAAGTCTCCGAGAAGAATGGTAGGGGAGGCTCTGCTAGCGTTGATGGCATTTAGGATATGAACTATTTTTAGATATTGAGAGGTGTCTTTGGCTGTATAAATATAAGCTATGATGATCGGATAACTCCAATAATCTATTTCTATAATAATAATATTGGCATCTAGGAATAGAATGTTGAAACTTTTTGGTGGTGCTGATTTGCTAAGAAGAATACCGACTCCACCTGAAGTTGAATGGCCGATGGAAAATCTAGTAAATCCGAGAGAGGAGAGAAGAGATATTATTTTATGGTCAGTCTTATAGTGATGTTTGGTTTCGCCCATAAGAAGTATATGTGGGGAGCAGAGTGAGAGCCAGTTTTTAATAGCAAGAACTCTATCGATTGAGTTGATGCCGCGAATGTTTATGCCAGCTATTTTGCAGAACATGATAGATTAATCCAAACCGTCCTCTAACTTTTAACAATACACTGTAATATATATATATATATTGACATCACGGTCGATCGCCCGTCTATATATGTGTGATAACACACATATAGCCATGTTGGCGCTTATATACATGTACTCAGAGAAGGTTTAAATCTGGCATAGATGGAGCTGTGGGGGGAAATAGGTGAAATAGTAATGAGAGAAGGAATATACTGCTTCACTATATAACCTAATGTTTTTACCCCTTCAGAAATATATCTAACCTGTTTATGAAAATACAAGGATTAATAATGTAAGCATATGTATACCAGAAATCAGTGTATATATTTTTTAAAATCTTGAATAAAGTTCCTTTTTGAAACCTAAATATTATTAAGTATATTTAATATCTGAATATTAGGTAAAATTTCTCTGACAATATCTCTATTTCCTTCTAATGTCAAAAATATAAAATTTATATATCTGCATATATAAACTGCATTTTGGATTCATTAACAATTTAAAACATTTATTAGTGATCTTATTATTGTTATCCCCTTAAAATTATGCGCAGTAATTTAATTCGATTTTAATTTATAGTAGGTGTCTTAGATTTGACAATGACTGTGCGCACACAAATTGAAAACATAGTTTCATGTACCTATCACGTGCATATGCGTGTAACGTACATGCATACAGAATAACGGAAGAGTGCAATACATAATTTTAAAATATACAATTTAATTAATATAAGTTCATGTTTAATTAGTGCTGAAATTTATTTGTTACCATTTAGAAAATGAGAATACATACGTTCTATTTTTAATAATAAACATCTGCAACTCAAATTCATATTAAAAACTACAGATTATCAAATTTTCATTTTAGTTTTAAATACCCTTTTATAATATTTACTTCAAAACGTCACTTTCCTACTATGGTGACCATGTTTACATTTAACCAATGACGAATTACTGTAAGAAGACGTCACCGGGAATAGTAAACAAACCTGCTAGCAGTTTTGTTTTGATTGTGCGTCGCGCCACCAAGTAGTGCATTTGTACAGATTTTCAGACTTATTTTAAATTTTTCATCTTATATTCTTTCTGCTACCTTTTATTTCACCATCGCCTACTTTTATTTTTAAGGTAAGTATGACTTCTTTTATTTTATATAAATAATTAAAAAAGTAAAAATGTTTGCATTAAAAAAAAAAAATCCTGTCTTAATATACCATGTATATCTTGGTTAGGTCGTTTTCACAATTCGAACAGCTGATTGGGTCACCGTCTATTCAAGGTCATTTTGTTTCATTCTACATCGAAAGAAAAAAATAAATTATGTATAATAATGTTTTTTTTTCTTCTTCTGATAAATAGTTTTAATTAAAGAATATTGATTAGCTGAAATATTTTAATTTTATATATCTCAGCTTTTTTCTCTTCAAATCGTAAAGAAAAAAGCTTTCTCTACTATGTTATAAACAAAGAGAAAACAGAGCCTAACGTTTTAACTTCCTTACTAAATTAATTATTAAAATTTATGTCTTCTTAAACATATTTTACGAGATTTTCTATATGAATTCTTATAATTGTTGTCTTTTTACTTTATAAATTGCTTTAAAAATGGTTATTTTATGGCATTTTGTTTAATCTTTCAAGTAGTATTATTACAAGATTTTTGTTGACATTTATGACAAAGAAAACTGTTGGTGCAGTTATTGCTAAAGCTAAACAACATTTTAACGATATTATCTAAAATGTTTACGTTATTATGCTTACTTTCCGTGCGTGTGTATTTATTATACTATCTGTATAAATAATTCTTTAGAAAAATGTTATATTCAAGTGGTTTGTTTATTATTATTATTTTGTTGAATCAGCTGTTTCTGAGAAATTAGTTAACATTTGGCTGAAAAAAATAATTGCAAAAAAAAAAACCTGTACCAATATAACTAGAATTGGTTTTGCTCTTAACAGAGATCAATGATCGTGTTCTTACTTGTCTAGATTTGCAAGTCTACTGCATTCATTGACCTAACTATTTACAAAGATAATATATCTTCAAACAGTGCAGATAACTAACTCATTAAATAGAAAGATAATCTTTTTTTTTTTTCCAGTTCGTACAGATTTTGAAAGTAAAAGCATATTGTAATACTGTATTATATATTTATTATAATTTTTTCTAGTTGTATTATTGACATTTTTTTTTTTTACAATTATTTTCTAAGTTTGTGTGTACACTACATGCATAAACATTATCACATCATTCAATACAACATCTAATTACTTATAAGTAACTTTATCTTTCTTATTGCATTGCTTTTTACAACCTACTATTGACAGTTTCATGTATATTTGTATTCATGTATATTAATATTCATATAATTGTATGTGTTTGTTATAGTTTTGAAGGAAACCATCAATAATGTGTTGTAAAAAGCATTGTAAAAAGTAATAAAGAACATAAATGATATTAATATTATAAGTATTAAATTAAATTTTAAAAAAATACATTTAATAATTTAGGCAGAGAATCTAACAATATTCCAATTTTATTGTGGTATTATCATACTTGAAGATGCAATTAGCTAATCACTGTTTCTTTATGAGGAGATATAGACATGCCTTTACCTATAATGAACTATTTAAAAACTGCTTTATCTTTTACTATTTGTACTAAACCTGAAAAATTTTAACTTTAGTGGGAAAAATCAAAAAGAAAGTCTTTTGCTGGAAAACTATCTAAATATTCATTTGTTTCTGTACTTTAATAGTAGAGAAATTTAGTTTTGTAAAGTATATTTATAATTACCATCAATAATGGAAAGAAATGTAATCCATTATGTTGGTTTTTCAGTTATTTAAATAAGTCACATAATATTTTTGAGGGGAAAAAAATCATTACCCATTTCAATTAGTCTCATCATACATAAATGTGTAGAAAATCTTTTTAATTACATTCATATTATTAAATTATACAAAAATTCAATATTTTTTCATTATATAAATTAAAAGCACAGATATTCCATGAACTATGGGAATATAAGATCCCACTCTCACCCTTTTTTTACAATCAATGCACCAATACCCACTTAATCATTCCCATTATCTGGAATCTATCTTTATTAATTAATTAAAAATGGCTGTCTATCACTTAACTGTGAGATGATTACTTGGGAAAAACCTGAGCTTGCTTAAAAAAATCCTTATCCATTTAATAAAATCTTCAAACTGCTTCCTATATATGAACCTAAGTTATGAAATCAGTAAACTAATGTATAAATCTTATATTTTGAAGCACTTTCTATATTCAGTAACAATGGCTAAGTCTCTTAAATTATTTATTTAAATTAGATCCTTTAACAGGATTTATATAGATTTGAGTTTGTATCTTTATGAACATTATTATATAATAATAAATAGGTATATCAAAATTTAAAATAGCACCCATATATATAATATAGTTAAATCATTTTGAATAGTTAGATGCATATCAAAGACCGCTCTTGCATAATAGTTCAATAAAGAATATTGTAAACTACCAATTGATAATTGTTTTACCCTTTAGCTAAGAATTGGGTAGTCATCAATTTATTGTCCAAATAATTGTGTGGATTATAATGATATTAAAATTATAAATTTGCTTAGAAATTCTCAGCTATCTAAAAAAGTTTCCAAGTTCTATCTGGATTTGAATTCATGTTTATGTTTGGAGGATGAAAAATATGTTAACCACTAAATTATCAGGCCTTATGTGCATGTAGGTAAATAATATTATTACAATACATGTGTTTATAAACAATATATGTCTTTGTGATGGTAATTAATTTGCAGCAATGAAATATCTTGCTGACAAAATCTTAAACATTATTTTACAGACCATCTACATTTCTGACTTAAAAAATATGCTAATTTTCTAAATAATTTTTGTATAAGTTTACACCTACATACACAAACTTATACGTATAAAAAAATCAGTCATAAGGAAATATTCACAATCTTCTTTTAATTGAATTTTTTTCTTGTTGTTTAGATTTGATCTTAATGTATATATATAAGTTTATGTAGGTGTGTAAAAATTATGTCAGGTTTAAGGGTTATTTGACAATTCATAACTTTTTTATTGAGTATAGCAAAATTTTTAAGATACAAATTAAGAAAATGGTCATTTAAAATAAAAACTTATTAAAAAACAAATTTCTCTATAAAAAATCTTGATTGCATTTACTGTTTTTTTTTAAAAAAAAAACTAAAAAAAAAAGTTGTATGAAATTAAATAAATAAAAAAATTGTCAAGTTGTAAATTTAAAAGAAAGCAATCTTTTATTATTATTACTATTTAAAAAAATAGAGATGGAATTATTATTTGCACATAATTCTTCAAAACTAAGATATATAAGAAAATATGTATATAATAGATCTTAAAATGTTATTAAAAATGGAAATAAAGAAAATCCATTTTATAATAAGTAATATAAATATCAATATATTACAGTGATTATAAAAATAGTTGTACAGAAAAGCCTTTTTTGCATATAATTTTATGTCCTTTCCAATGCTAAACAATATCTGTTTTAATCATTAGCATATTATTGCATGCAGAGTAATATCTATTGTTTTATAATTAAAAAAAAAACAATATTGTTTTTAGTAAATAAATAAAATAAATGTGAATATAAATAAAATTGTAATTCAACAACTCATATTGCAATAAATTATTTATATAACACAACAAATACATAGTATAGATAAAAACATACTTTACACAACTTTTTATATTATTGAATTTTTATATATATTCTTACAATTATCTTTATTATGTCCAATATAATTTATTTTATATATTTGTCTTCTTTTTGAATTTTTAATGTAATTTAAAGGTTTAATATTTTTTATAACATCTATTTTATGACCATATGTTAAGTAGTGAATTTATAAAGTAGATTTATCATCTCTTTTATTAATTGTACTATTATGTTTTTTGGCTTTTTTTATCCGTTTCCTTGTATATGATTCCTTTTTTATATTTTATATCATCTTTTGTTTTATTACTGCACATTAATTTTTCAGACTTTTACTATTTATCCATCCAATATCAATATAACTTTTGTTTGTTATTAGCGTATTTTTAAGATATAGAAATGATACATATAATACAAATAAAAATATAGATAATTTACAAAAGAAATGGTTTATTGAATTATATAAAGATTATAGATGTAATCTTAAAAATATTTAAAATATAAAATTTTTAATTGTAAAAAATTCTATATTAAATAGTAACATTTCTATGAAAAATAATTATAATGATACTAATAATAATTCAAATAAAAAATGGATCCAAATGTTCATATTATTCTAAAATGTATAATACATTAATAAAAAAACAGCAGTTATGTTGATAAAGATATAAATAGTGGATAGTCAAGTAGTAAAAGTCTGGAAAAATTAATATCACATGATCACCATTTCTTATGCTTCACATAAAAATTAATATGTAGTTATAAAAACAAAAGGTGATATAAAATATAAAAAAAGGAATCGTATATAAAATTAACTATGATCTTTGCAATATGATTTACTATTGTCATGTAGGGAAACAAAAATAAGAGTCAAAGAACATAACAATGCAGTTAATAAAAGAGATAATAAATCTCCCTTATACATTCATTATTTAACTTAGGCATATAAAATAAATGCTGCATAAAAAATATTAAATCTTTAAATTATATTGAAGATTCAAAAAAAAGATAAATATAGCAAATTATATTGTATATATAACTTCAATAAATTTAATTAACAATTGGCCAATTAAAAATAAATAAAAATTTGTATAAAGTGTATTTTTATCCATACCGTGTATTTCTTATGTTATATAATTAATTTATTTCAACCTTTATTGAATTTTTAACAATTTGAATTGCTGTATCATAATTTTATTTTTATTCACAATTTATATATTTATTATTATTGTTAGTTTTTTTTTTTTTGTATTATAAAACAAAAAGTGTCTCCATGTATGTAATAATATATTAACAGTCAAAATCACGTAACATTTAATATTGAAAAGAGCACAAAATTATATGCTGAAAAAGTCTTTTCTGTATAATTATAAAGATATATTTTTTGTAATCTTAAGATAATATCATGATAGTCTAGTCAGTATCTTGTATGATTGTTATGATGTGTAATGTAGCAGGACTCATGTTATGTGATTATAATAAGTTTTAATGCTGTAATGAAATATACATGCTAGATCAGCATTTTCTCAATTCTGAAGCATAGCAGAATCTTCAAAAAAATACTTGCATGGATTACCTTTATAAGGGAACATTTATATTTCATGCTGAGAAGGCTGAAGATTATGCAGATTAAAAAAGTATTCAGATGGCTTGTAATCATTGATAAAAGATAGTGTGGTTGTACCCTATAGTTATAACATTTCTACCATATACCCTACATATATCAATTGTCTACAAATGTACACTGGAAAAGACTGACTAAATGCATGAGAGCCAAGCAGTATGATGTTCATGAATGATAGTTAAATCAGTCATTTTCCTAATTGACTGCTAGATGTAAGCCTAACTATTTTAAATTTATTTATATGAAATCATCACTGAATATAATATTGATTTCATTACCTTAAATATGCATCTTTACATATGCTTAGGTATGTTTCTGCTAATATTTGATCTCTATATGTTTTGTAATAAAATGTTTGCTATCATAGTTGCTTCATAGTAATTATTCTGTGGTACCATCTTTGCCCAGTATAAATATGTCAGTTTGTCTCACTATTGATGCTATATTTTTAATTATTATATTTGTGTTGATTATTATATTTGTGTTAATTAAGCAGTCTTGAATTTCCTATCCATGTATGTATGTTACTATGATCAATTAGAATTATTTGGATAAATATTATATATGAAAACATGTATATTGTATATACTTAAGATAGATGTAATTAAAAGGGATTTGAACACAATTTCAAGTTCTCTTCAGTCATCCACTCTATCTTATGTAACCAGTACATATGAGCTCAAGATACTAAATTGGATATTATTTATATTTTTGACATGTATGTGGTCATGTGTATTGGTTATATAAAATAGATTGGATGACTGGAGGAAGCTTGAAAGTCTGTGTTGAAATCCCCATTAATTATAAATATTTATTCTTGGTAATTTTGTTATCACAACAAATTTACTTGCTGAATTTTTTTTTCTTTTCAAAAATACATTTTAAAATTCATTTTTCCTGTTAGCTCATCTATTATAAACAATGTTTATCTAGGGAAATTAGTTTTTTTTTTAAAAAAAAAATATACATAAGCAAACATGTTGAGTTTGCATAATGATTTTTGATAGATATTTGTTTAATGTTACATAGTTTATCATCTGCTAAAAATTATTTTATGATGTCAAATTGAATTCATTATTTCAACCTGATTTGATATAAATCAGGATTATATTTAAAGCTTAAAAAATATAGTAAAAACTGTTATATCCAAAATATTCTAATGATTCAAATTAATGAATGAAATTTTATTTTAATTAAGGCACTTTTGAAGAATTTGTCTTATGTAGAAACAGTATATTGGAGTGAATAAATAGAATAAAAATAAATATATTTTGCTGGTTGACCATTTAAAAAAACATGTCAATATATTTGTTTTTAAAAAAGGCTTTAACTTATGGTTGTGAAATGAAATCTTAGATTCAAAAATAGATCACAAATTGCATGTTACACATACAAAATAAAAATAAATGTTAAGAATAACAAAACAGAAATAAATGAATTTAAGCCCATACTGTTATTAGTGATGTAATACTGCTATATCAATATAAAAATAAATTTAATAAATAGAATGTATTGTAAATATCAAATAAATATTACCATTTTATTTTATTTTGTTATTTAATTAGATTATTTTGAATTAGTTGTCATCACTCCAGGCCATTAGTTTTTCCTCTACTATGACGATGGTTTTGTGTGTTTATATACATTTCTATCCATTAATTATATAATAATTCTGATTTCTTATTTCTTTTTTGTATGGGAATAAATCTGAGAGATTGGCATTCTTAATTGTGATCTTACACAATGAACTATAAATAATAATGAACTGCAATATAATCACTAATAGTAATTTGTGGATATGTGCTTTACTTGGTATATGTTTTGTTTTCAGGAAGCTAGAATAGAAGAACCTAGACAAGATGGTTTAGAATGGTCTATCTTGCAAAATCTGGATAGATAACTGTGCTTGGAGGATTGCTCATTTAATCATTAGAAATAGTTGTGATGCCAATAACGGTAACTGATAGATAAAATATTTGAAGTGTTGCATTCGCATTGTGTACTTTGTTTGATGTAGACTTTATAAGCTCTGAGCCTAGAACTGAACTTTTCAATGTTTAAGACTGATATAATTGTTCTTAATATACTTGTCTTCAAGAAGAAAATTCAATTGACTAGATGTATGACTAAAAGGCGGTTTATTGAGTTAAAAAAAAGAAGAAACTATGCAGTATTAGATTCTCTGTAAAGTCTATATTGTTGCATTCTATTTTTAGAATTCTTGGATATACTAATAAAATGTTTCATTAATTTTGTGCAATTATATCTGTGCCCATTTTATTAGTGCTTATATTTTAACATTTAATATAATTCTGAAGATAAAGCTTTTATTCCTTGTTAGATAAGACTATTGTAAGAGTGCCAATAAAAGATCCTAAGGCGCTTACTTATTTGTAGGAACACAAATTATGACCCAAAGTTATTACAAATAACGATATTAGTTCTGTAAACTTAAAATTTAATAACAAGTCAGTTCTTATTAAATTTTTGCACAAGATATTGATTAATTATTATAAAACTTTGCATAGACAAAAATTATAATAAAAGAATTTGGAAGCATTCATGTTTAGGAATAAGGATAAATAATAATAACAATAATACACAAACATTTATAAATACAAATAATTGAACAGATCATTGAGTACCATAACTAGGATTAAAATGATGAAATAGATTCTGATCCAAGCACATTGGTAGAAAATTTGTTGTCCATTCTTTAAAAATAGCTGCTGTTCGTGCCAAATTTCAGCTGTCAATTCCTAGTAATACCAATTTGAATTTATAAACTTGTTTTAAATTACTCCTGCATTCATTAAAAAAAAAAGATTGGTTTTCTGACAAGGTTGTATTGGTATTATAGTCTTGGTTAAATACTAAAATAAATGTGGATCTTCACAAGTAATGGAGGAATTTAAAGGCAGAATTTAAATAATTGTCAGGAAGATAATAATAGTTGGTAGGTTAACTTTAAATATAGAGATGCAGATATTAACTAATTATTTATTTTAGATGGTTTTTGACACTAAAATAACATAAAGATTTGAAATATACCACAGTCCTCTTAAATTAATAAGTAGAATTCTTATTTGATAATTACAAAATTTTGATAAAATGGAAATATTTTGCTCATCTTTTGAATAATAATACTAGAATTGCAATGACTGCATTAAATGATATTTCCATTTGTCAAATTATTTAGATTTAAATAGATATTCAGATTGACGAGATTAAAACCAATCTTTGTAATCCTAGGGGGAAAAGGCTATGGTTCCTGATATGATCTCTGGGAAATCTTAAAATCTGATGGGAATATTAAAAAGACAAACTAGAAGAAATATGTGTAAAATAATAAGATATCAATGTTATTTAAGAAAGACTGAATATTATATGAAGAAATTCATTGTTAAAAAATAGATCATTGGTTGACAGTAAAAAAAATAAAACAGAGCTAATACCACAGGTTTTTAAAATAAGTACACTGTATGAAAGTATATAAAGTTCTTTGTGTGAAGGCATGTAGTCTATTTAGCCAATAAAGTGTACTACGATCCAGCAAAAGCATTTCATTATCGATGGTAGCTTTCTATGGTTTACCATTCTCATAACACAATTTATTCTAACTTCTCAATTTTAGAGCTTTAATATAAACCCTGAATTTTTTATTTTATTTATTTGCATAAATCTAAAATATTTATTTCGTTTTTAGTTTAATATTTTCTTTAAATCTATTTCTGTGTATAAAATTAGGTATTTTTATAGAATCTGTAGTATAGATAGATGTTCACTGGACATTTTTGTTATAATTATCCATTTTCAGAGGCCTCAAGTATTTGTTTATATTTATTATTTTCATACCTGGTATGTTTTAATGCAGTGGTAAAGTGGAAAACTTTGAGCCTCAAAATCTATAGATCACAACTTAACTTCCGGTATTCAAATTTCATTTGAACTTCTGAACAACAAATCATTCAACTATTTATGTATTATTTACATACATTTATTTAATTCTAAGAAATCAATATAACATATACTTAATATATATTTAAAATCAGCAGCACTGAAAATTGTTACTCTATATTCCATATTAACCTATGGCAGGAGAAAAATGTTAGGAAGAATATTACAGAATCAGAAATTTGTATAAGAAAAAGGAAAAAATGCATTCTAAATAGTGCTACAATTGATGATGATGATAATAGTAATAGAACTTTTGAATATCAAATTTAATGAACTAATAAAATGTAATATATCTCAGAGTATCTGTAAATGAGTTTATATATATATACACACACATGTATATATGCATTATATACATATTGAATTTTATTTAATATGTAGAGATAAATATTTGAGTCTATATATACAGACCTTGGTGTGATCATGTAATCATAAAAATATATTATGAAAAATCTTATATTAATGGTATATATACACCGATTTAATTAAATATTTAGTATAATTATATATGTGTAAAGTTTTACAAAAGATTAGCCATTATCTACCTAATTAACATACGATAATTGATTATAACGATAAAATAAAGATGATCAAATAATATGTGAACTTACTAATGCTTAAAGTTGAATAATTTGTTATTAACCTGTTTCCTCTTCTAAAAACATAATAGTAACAATTAAGTTTTTTTTTTTTTTCTATTTCTAGAACATAATTTTTATCTAATGTAATGTTTCCACATCTAAATCATTTGTTAATTAGTTCATTATGTGAACTAAAACAATTTCATAAGTTAACTGAGTTTTTATAATTAAGAAATTATATAAATAACTGCTCTGTTGCACACTACAAAGTTTGTCAGTCCACAGTGATGAATTAATTTTGGATCTATCTATATAGTTCAGTTTGTTGTCATCTTTAGAAACTATTTATAAATGAGTATAATAATTTCCAATGGTTTAGATTGAAAATAATGGAAAACTACCATTTGTAATTTAACAGTATATTCAGCAGCAAAATGTTCTCTAAATTCAAAATCACTTTATGCACATACATAAATACATCTAAAAGGACTGTGTGATATAATAGGAACATATCCACCTTCCATATCTATGGTAAACGTTCAAGTCTGCTGGGTGAATCTTGAATTTTATTTTTGTTTCCAAATAGTCAGATTTTAGTCAAATTAACAATTCATTCACTATTAATAAATGAACATCTATTGAAGATAAGTAAAGGAAGAGAAATTTCAACCCCAAACCACCAGATGGTTTTTAAGCCCATTGAGTGATGCATTTTTCCTCTATAAGAGCTATGAGTGGTTATTTGAATTTTGTTTTACCATTTAATTTTATCTATATGTACACCCATATCTTTCATAGATTTTTTTATTTTGATGGCATTTTTTTTCCTTTTATGCAAAACAAACTCCTTTTAACTAAATAAAAAAAATATATATAAAATTTGGCATGCACATATAGCACTTTTTTTGTTGACAACAATTTCAAAAACAAGGAAGGTTATTCTGTGAACAGAAAATAAAGTAAAATCAGCTTACCAAATTGCACTATTGGAGGAAATGCTTGAAAGCTATTTAAATATGAATTTCCTGGGTAGAAACTTAAATATATAAATAAATATGATAAACCAATCTTAATCACGTTTTTTAACATTATTTCTTTCACCACCAAATAAAAATAAGCACATCTGTCTAAATTGCTCTCAGAATGTACAAAACAATGTAAACATTATGCGTAATCAAATTTTTAATATAATTGCATAATAGTATTTTGAAAGACTGGTAGTTTAATTTACGCATTGTATACCCATGTTTAGAATAAATGGAATGTCTTCTGAATATTTCTTGTATAGGTTGCTAAACTTAATTTAGAGATGAGGTATTGTTTAGTAGAATTAGTTTCATGAAAGAGGTTGAATAAGAAGTTTAACTAGCAAGAATTATCCAGAGATTTTACTGAGAGTAGAAAACTTTATATGAAATGAAACACCTGCCAGAAAAATTGATATTAAGCTTATCGATTAAATAACCATGCTCAAAAGAAAAATTTGTGGGGAAAAGTTCTTTCTAAATAAAATATTTAATAAATGCAATGGATGCGGTCTAAAAGAAAAGATTGATTAACACGGTTTAAGTTCAATCCATATCTTCAAATGGGATAGTGTGTTAATTAAAACAGATGAGATTAAGAATTCAAATGTATTATTTACCAAATGAATTTAATTTACCAACTGCAACATTCATCAGATTCATACAGAAACATCATTAAACAAGTTGCCCACAAATTGTTGCATCAATGAATCAAATGTTTACAATGTGCTGTAGTTTTAAGGGAAAATGCTTAATTGGATCTTTAAATTTTCATTATTGATTCAAGTGATGATTTAATTAGACTTTGAGTGTGATAACCAGAAGTGCTAATGATGTGTTTTTTAAGTTGGATGAAATAGTTTGCCCATATTAGTTAAGTGAAAATCATTTAATATGCTAAGAACAAATGGAATGTTCATGAGTTTTTAAGAATCAATAAAAGATTATCAAGTAAGAGAATAGAATATGCAGTGATATTAAGATGAAGCAATAAAAGACTTTTGTGACTTTTTCTGATTATTTGATCAATTAATCTAAATAGGTAGCAAACACTAGTTATGCAAGTAATGAACACTTTTCTTGAATATAACTAGGTTAGAGAGACACGTGATTTTTTAACCAAATGGTTTTATTATTAAGATAATTGGGAATAGTAGTATTATGAGAGAAGTTAATGAAATATGGAGAACAAATGAAACACTCCAGATTAAAATCTGTTTTGAAATATACCTGACAGATAACATAATCTGACCATTTATTAATTTGAGATAAAAATGACAGTCTTCTGCACTAACAGAATGATTTAGGGGACAGTCTACTATAGAATTATGGGAGAAATTAGGTCATTTACTATTTAGATTTTAAAGGATACTACTGTATATGCAAAAAAATACTGATCAATATCTTTTATAAATTATGAGATAAAATATATTATTTGCAAAAGACATAATAAGAATACAGTCTAGGAACTTATTAACACTAGTTTAAATTTTAATTTAACTGATTATCTCAAAATTTATAAAAAAATAAGTTATAAAATCCTAATGTATTATACTTACTAACTAAGATTTTTACCATTGCTAAAGCAATTATAAAGAAAATTTTGTACAAATAGAATTAAATAAGCTTTTTTTAAAAAAATTACAATGCTTTTTAAAAAAAAAAAAAAAAAAAATCTTATATTTATAATTAAAAATGTTTTTTAAAAATATAAAATAATTAGTAAAATTAATTTTTAATAATTCAGAACTTGAATTTCTTTTGATAAATGACTGTGAAACTATAAAAAAACTATAAAAAAACATTATGGCTAGTATGGAAAAAAAAATCATTATTATAAAAAACTAGATCAGGAGAAATGACCACCTCAAAATTAAAACTTTTGCTTTTAATAAATATGCCTACAAACATTTTCATTTTATTTTATTTACAATCTTGCCTATCTTGCATGATTTAGTATAGTTTAAAATGGTGGATTCAAAAGCTAAAGATATTTTTTTGTTCAATTTTCAAATAGTTAATGTTTTTTGAATGAAATGGTTGTGTTTAACCTGCCATTTGATAACTTTAGCATCACACGATCTCTCTAGCAATTAACTATATATTAAATATTTCTCTATATTTCCCAATATATAATTGCATGATTGATTATTGCTCAGGAAATAAAAATCAGAGGGCATTCAAACACTAAAAGGATGGAATATGATAACACTATCATAAATAATAAATAGTTAGTTCCTCAAAAGATCATATGATACCTGAACAGAAATTAAGTTTGGATCTCATGTGCGTTATTAAACCACTACCTTAAATCTTTAGATAATTTTATGTAAGCCACTGAAGTAAGATTTTAAAGTTTATTTTCTTCAGTTGGAAATTGATTCAGGAATTTTCATTATTGAATTTTATATTAAATTGTCTGATAAAAGTTTTTTTTTTTTTTTAGTGAGCTGCTTATTTAAAAAAAAAAAGTATTATTTTAAATATAAAGTTGTTATTGTTTGTTTCATTATAATATAACATTGTTTTGGCATGTGTTATAATATAATTATAATATGTAACATAAATGTTTTATTTATTCAGTCTTAGAATCAAAGATATAAGCTTTCTTTATATCTAGAGATGGCGATGCCATCAATAGAAAAGACTCTTGCTACAAAATATCCAAGAAATGGAATGCATAATTATTTCATTTGCATAAATTTGCATCACTCCAAGTCAATTTATTATATTTTGTAATACGGCTATGATTATGAGGGCTTGAACCTTGAAAGCGCTTAGCCATTTAATGAATAGATATTAAAATAATATATATTTGCTTTATTTGTTTTTAGCTTTGTGTGCTTGTGCGTGTTAGCGCATTTTATATATTTTGATTCATAATTAGCCACAAAGTATAAACTATTTGCTTATTTAAACTGGCTTTATATATGTAAATTCAGATTGCTAGATGGAACAAAAACTTTGCTTTGCTATCATTGTTTCAAGTATTAAATTTAACTATTTATTAATATATAAATAAATCAGATAAACTGAATGGCATTTTAATCATATTTTTAATGAAATTGCAATATATTTAAATAAAGAGGCTTAGGGTGTATTGTTAACACATCTGTCTGCCATTCCCATATTATGGATTTGAATCCAACTCAGGTAAATCATCATAATGCATTTTCAGATTCTAGTTGGGTTTAGGATGCCTTATTTAATATTGCTCAATAAATGAATATCTAACTATTACTTAGAGAGCCATAAAACAATAAAGTAAAAATGTCAAACCTTCATTGCCTGGTAATTGTAAACCTGATTAGTGAATAATGCATTCCAATTCGCTCTTCCTCTGTGAAGAATTGTTGGAAAAGTCTTTGACCAGCAGTTGGCCATTTAAATGATCTCTAGAATAACATCACATTTCTTCTTTAGCCTACATTTAACATCTGCTTTAACAGAAGCATGAATAAATAATATATACCTAATAGTTGGCATTATTGTCTAGAATTCATTGATTATTTCTGCTTACATAAATGGCTCTAATGTAGAATAATATACTGTGGATTATTATTGCTAAAGCAAATCATAGTAATATTTAATTTTCTCCACTCTCACATTTGCATAACTTATACACAATATATATATATTTTCTCATGTGTCATAGCATCAGCTAGGAAGTGAACCTGGGACAACTGCTTGTAAAGCAGCTGTCACTGAACTCTCAACCACCAATGCTTGACTACACAATATATATTATTTAATATTTATTTAATAGACTACAATAATTTTTAATTAATCTTTTTTTTTTGGGGGGGGGGGTAATACAATGACTGGAATGCCAGCAAAATAACATCAATCATAATTCACACAATGGCAAAACTCTCCATACTGTAGCACCACACAGTGCAAGCCAGAGTAATCAATGGATGCAAAAAGGTTTGTGAATAAAATCCCCATCTAGTACCTTGATGGTATTACTGTATGAAGAGTTTTGCTCTGTGTTAACTGCTTGTGTAAGCATAAAGAATGGTGATCATGTGATGTTTAGTAGCTTTCTAGAACTGATGTCTACCATTGTGACTTATAAGGAATCTCTTTAAATTGTATAATAACTAGATTATTTTCACATGGGTTAGGATTTATTTAAATAACATTTTATTTAAATACACACTCATTAAAAGATAATCATAGTACAATAAATACATTAATGCATATATACAGTGTAAAAAGAAATTTTGAAAAACCAGGACTCATCTAAGAAAATGTTGTTATATTAAGTTTAATTGACATTAGTATCATACTTCTATCTTGTCTTTTTATTAGTTTTATTTTTTGTTCTAATTTCACTTACAAGTTCATTGGAAAATATTTGTAAATTATCTGACATGAAAATATGGAATATATAAAAATTTTTAAAAATAAACTTTCAATGAAAGAAAAAAAAAAAGAACTAATCAGTAAGTTGTTATTTATTATTATTATTTTTGATTATAAAAAAATAATAGAAACCACATGTATATATTAAAATTTATATTTAATATTTAAATTTTCAGCAGTATGTGGTTGTGACATTTGTACAGAGTGGAGTAAGAACTATTGCACCTACAATTTATTAATGAAACAGTTTTTATATTTACTTAATTTCCATTTGCTGTCTGATAGATGGCTGAATTTTTTTAGAAGAGTTGTTCTTATATTTACTTTAAATAAACAAACAAACAAAAGATCTATTTTTTTTCAAATTATTATAGAAAAACTCTTTGCAAACATATAATAAAAAGTTTAGCATTTTTCCAAAAGATTTTTTTCATGACTGACTTTTGAAATTAAATTTTAACTGCAATTTAAGAAAACTCAATTATGATACTATATTAATTTCATATATTATTTAAATTATTGTTAAGTATTTTAATTATATTTCAAAGTCTTGTGCCATTAATACTTTAGAGACATTTTCAACTATACAATGTAAAAAATCCATATACTTCTGTAAAGTTAAACAAATATTAAATACAATATGTATACATTAATATTCAATATTACCCCATATTCACAACTCAACCAGACACTACTTCACTGCTTCAAGCAGACTTCTCAAGTGTAAAGAACTACAAAATAGCAACACATTTAAACTAAACATTTCCACTTCCCATAAACCCTTAATAGTAAAATAACTTAATTATAAATTTTATTAAACACCCATTATTATATTAAGTAATAATTTACTAAGGCTGTAACCTTAGAAATAAGTGTCTGAAAAATATGAAGGTAGGGACCTCTATAGGTCTTAAAACACAAGCTTATGCTATGAAGAAAAGAGAGAATCCAGAAGAATCCTTCTTTACTTCAACCTACTTTTATATAAATAGGTGAGCTGAAGTGTTTTGTCTAAGAGGTGAAGCTATTCAATACTCACAAAAGTCCACAATTCTTATAATACATTAATACTGCGAAATCTACAATTTACTAGGTCAATGAAAAGACTAAGTAAGAAATCTTACGATAATTTAAAGTTGTAATTATAAATTTTATTAAACGCCCATTATTATATTAAGTAATAATTTACTAAGGCTGTAACCTTAGAAATAAGCGTCTGAAAAATACGAAGGTAGGGACCTCTATAGGTCTTAAAACACAAGCTTACGCTATGAAGAAAAGAGAGAATCCAGAAGAATCCTTCTTTACTTCAACCTACTTTTATATATAAATAGGTGAAGCTGAAGTGTTTTGATCTAAGAGTGTGAAGCTATTCAATACTTCACTAATTAAGTCCACAATTCTTATAATACATTAATACTCGCGAAATCTTACAATTTACTACGAGTCAATGAAAAGATCTTATAGTAAGAAATCTGTTACGATAATTTAAAGTTGTAATTATAAATTTTATTAAACGCCCATTATTATATTAAGTAATAATTTACTAAGGCTGTAACCTTAGAAATAAGCGTCTGAAAAATACGAAGGTAGGGACCTCTATAGGTCTTAAAACACAAGCTTACGCTATGAAGAAAAGAGAGAATCCAGAAGAATCCTTCTTTACTTCAACCTACTTTTATATATAAATAGGTGAAGCTGAAGTGTTTTGATCTAAGAGTGTGAAGCTATTCAATACTTCACTAATTAAGTCCACAATTCTTATAATACATTAATACTCGCGAAATCTTACAATTTACTACGAGTCAATGAAAAGATCTTATAGTAAGAAATCTGTTACGATAATTTAAAGTTGTAATTATAAATTTTATTAAACGCCCATTATTATATTAAGTAATAATTTACTAAGGCTGTAACTCTTAGATCAAAACACTTCAGCTTCACCTATTTATATATAAAAGTAGGTTGAAGTAAAGAAGGATTCTTCTGGATTCTCTCTTTTCTTCATAGCGTAAGCTTGTGTTTTAAGACCTATAGAGGTCCCTACCTTCGTATTTTTCAGACACTTATTTCTAAGGTTACAGCCTTAGTAAATTATTACTTAATATAATAATGGGCGTTTAATAAAATTTATAATTACAACTTTAAATTATCGTAACAGATTTCTTACTATAAGATCTTTTCATTGACTCGTAGTAAATTGTAAGATTTCGCGAGTATTAATGTATTATAAGAATTGTGGACTTAATTAGTGAAGTATTGAATAGCTTCACACTCTTAGATCAAAACACTTCAGCTTCACCTATTTATATATAAAAGTAGGTTGAAGTAAAGAAGGATTCTTCTGGATTCTCTCTTTTCTTCATAGCGTAAGCTTGTGTTTTAAGACCTATAGAGGTCCCTACCTTCGTATTTTTCAGACGCTTATTTCTAAGGTTACAGCCTTAGTAAATTATTACTTAAAATAACTTAAATAAGTTAATTGCTTTCAGAATTATAAATTTTTAATAATGTTTCTTTAATTCTTTTTATTTCATTTCTCCCAAAGGACAACATTAGCTTCGTCAAAATTAATAGTGTGGTCTGTATCTTTTTCATGGATATATAAAGCAGAACTAAGATTATTTATTTCTAATCCTATTTTTATGGATCTTTATTCTTTCATTTAAGTTCTGCTTTGAGGAAGCTAAGGTTGTCTTCTTTGAGAGAAATAAAATAAAAATTAAAGAATCCATTATTATTAAAAATGTATGATTCTGAAGCAATTAACTCATTTTAAAATTCTTTTAATATTAAGGATGTATGGGAAGTAAGTGGAACTGTGGGAAATGTTTTGTTTAAATATGTTGTTATTTTGTAGTCTTCTTGTAGCAGTGAAACCATTGTGAGTGTTTTGAGTTTATTTTGTTGGGCTAGTCTGATTGAGTTGTTGATTTGGGTAATTTTGATTATTTATTGACTAGTTTAGCTTTATTCTTTTATTTAAATATGTTGTTATTTTGTAGTCTTCTTGTAGCAGTGAAACCATTGTTAGTGTTTTGGGTTTATGTTGTTGGCTAGTCTGTTTGAGTTGTGGATTTGGGTAATTTTGATTATTTATTGACTAGTTTAGCTTTATTCTTTTGTTTAAATATGTTGTTATTTTGTAGTCTTCTTGTAGCAGTGAAACCATTGTTAGTGTTTTGGGTTTATGTTGTTGGCTAGTCTGTTTGAGTTGTGGATTTGGGTAATTTTGATTATTTATTGACTAGTTTAGCTTTATTCTTTTAATGTTTAATTTTAATATATATTGCATGCACATACAGTCTATATATTTGTTTTATATTATGAAATAATAAATAAATACAAATTTAGTAATTAGTTAGTTCATCATCTTTCTCTTAACTGAAATTAATTTTTAAAAACTGATGCAAACTCCATGTCAGCTAATGCAGAGATAAATTCTTTCAACCTAGCTTCTTTGATCTTTAAAAAGATTTTTGTTAAATATTATATCTTTTTTTTTAAATAGAAAAAGATTAAAAAATAAAATATAAATATGGCACATTCTAATCAGTAAAGCATGTTAATTTACAGTTATTTAATTGATTTTTTATTTATTTTAAATTATGTGTAAAATTTATTTATTATTATTTTTTAAGGTGTATATTTAAACTTAAGTAAAAAAAAAAAAAGTAAATAAATTATAAATCTTGCTAAAATAATAGTCTGGTAGTTATGATAGTTCAAAGCCTCTTATCCCCTCTTCTCATAAATATATCCATATGATAAAGTTTTTGAAGCATACAAAACCATAATTATAGTATTTCCTATATTATCTTAATAATCTTTTTCTTGCTGTTTGATAATATAAAAATTAATTAATTGAAATGAAATTAATTTTTTTATTGGTGTACTTTATTATTACATTCAATTAAAATAGAAAAAAAATCATTTTGTAATAACTTTCAAAACTGGAAATAACAGACTATTATAAACATGTTAAAACATTTAAAAGGATTGTTAAATATATATAAATGATTAAATTTCTGAAATTTATTGTTTTTTCAAGTAAATAACATAAAAATATTTTTTTATTCTTCTGTTTACTTAACTAAGCATTTTTAATAAAATGTTTTGGTATACTTTAATAATCTATTTTCAGAAGGAAGAAAAAATATGGATTGTACAAAAATTGCCTGCTTTTATGAAATTATAAACATTTAATTCTGTAAAGGTTTTTTGGTACTAATATATATAATCAGGATATTACATTCAATTTTCCTTTTAGTTTCTGATTTTAACCACTGTGTGGAACTACTGAACCATACTGTGATAATGGTATCTGCCGTACAGGGCACCACTAGGTTACTTGAACCTAAGTTAAATTTTGATATTTTTAAAATTTTTTTTAGTTTGTTGTTAGTTACGTGTGAAATTGATTTTTTGAGAGCAGCACACTAATTATTGTGTAATTATTGTGAATGAAAGTATAAATTGTGATCGAGAGAGTGAATTATTTGAAAGATTGAAAATTTTTGTGTTTAACTGTTTGAAAGCATGTTTCTCATCAAAACCTCAACCTTTTTTAGGTATACCACTGTACCTTTCACCAAACAAAATAAGAAAAATGTTACAAGACAAACTGATTATATCAACAAAAAAAATAATAGATTCTCTAAAAAGCATTTACTTATCTTTATATGATAAAGTTCTCTTACTAAATTCTCTTGTTTTCAGCAGAATTAATTATTATTTACCGATTTTAAACCCTACTAAAAAATTTACTTCGCAAATTAACTCATTGTGCTCTGGCCTCCTTTGGGAAAAAAAAGTGGTCTGTATCAGTATACGTAAAATGCAAAATCCAAAAATACTTAATGGCCTAGGTTTACATTCAATTAATACATTATTAATTAAAAATATAGTTAATTTATTCTACTACATCAAGATTGAATTCAATTACCAAAACATTATTGGCACAATCATTCCCACAGATACGCCTCCCCCGAATATTAAAAAAAAATTGGCTACAACTTCTCATCTCACTTATTGATAAACAAATGGATTTAAATGAAATTCTTTTTAATAATAAGCACACATATTGGGACACGTTTAAAATGATAAATCCTCAGCTGATATGCCCTCCTAGTTATCTTGAAGTGACTAATATCAATCTTTTTAATAAAATGAGAAAATGGTATTTAATGCCTAAATATATTGATTTTATCATTAAAATAAATCTATCTTCACTTCCTACCAACAATTTTCTTGTTTCAAATAGAGGATTTAAAAGGATTGATTCAATATGTATTTTGTGTAAAAAAGATAGTGAAACATTTGATTGTATTCTTGTTTCTTGCTCGGGACTAAGAGAAGCAAAACATACAATTCAAAATTATTTCAATAATCACAATCCAGAACTCTTGATATCATTCATAATATTAAAATGGATAATTTCTGCAATATCAGAAGATGCATATTTATTAACCACGTAATATGGTTACTTAGATGTCATATAGTTATAACCAATTCTCCATTGGACTCACAACTTTTTATTAGAGATACATTTAATTCTATTCGAAAAAAAGATAAGCTTCTTGCACCCAAAGAAATCTATCTATCCACATGGACTGGTTCTTAGTACAAGAAATTCAGGAAGTTATTAGTAAAAATGTAAATTTATACTAGATTTTTTTTGTTGTCTAGAGAAATTCATTTGTAACACTTTATATAAAATAAAGTCTATATTCTTTAAAAAAAAAAAAAAAAAACCTGTTTGAAAGCTTTTCGTTTGTCATTTTAGGTATAGAAGTTTTTTTTATTTTAAAAAAGTTGTATGTAAGTTTAATTCGTTTTAGTTAAGTTTGTTACTGAAGGTTTTTTTAAATTTTAAAATAGACATTTATTTTGAGAAAAAAGGCAACGTTTGGAAGGTCTAATGTTAGAAAACACGTGGGTATAATTGATCAGATTTGGGAAAAAGTAAAGTTTTGTATTTTTCTGTATAAGGGTGTTTGAAGAATAGGAAAGGTATTATAAAGAGGTATTTATAAAAAAGGAAGAGTAGGGGTACTTGGAGTATTACCAAGATTTGATAAGAGGCATTTGTTAGATAGGGCATATTCTATAAATGAGAGAGTGAAAAAATTGTGTGAGAGAAATAATGTGTTTGTGGATGTATGGGATTGGTTTATTGGAAGGAGAGAGTTATATAGTAAAGATGGATTGCACTTAGGAAAACAAGGAAGTGAAGTTTTAGGGAGTCTGATATTTAAAGAATATAATTCGGGAAACTTTTAAAGGGGGGTGGGCTTTTAAATTGTAATATTATCAAAAAGAATAAGAATGGATGGGATATAAGAAATAAGCAAAAGATGGTTGATTTAGATATAAATGTAGATGTGGAGAGGGAATGTTTCTGTAAGATTAATGGTAAAAAAGTTTGTTATAAATGTAATGGAGAAGAAAGAATTTATAAAAGAGTAGTTAGGAAAGAAGAAATTGTTAAAATTGGGGTTTTTGAATATGCAAGATGGTAGGAGACCAGGAAAGTGGCTGGAATTAAATAAAACAATTGAAAATGAAGACCTTGAGGTATTAGCAGTAGTGGAAACTCATCTAAGAGAAGAAGAACCTATTTTGGAAGAGGTGGTATGGCAGGATATAAACAGAAAAGAAAAAAAAAGGGATGGTGGTATAGGTGTTATATCAAAAAAATATTTAAATATTGTTAAATGTCAAGAGCATTTGTGGTTTGAAATAAGGTTGGGTAGACAAGAATGGATGGTGGTTGTAGTGTATATAGCCACTGGAGATAGTCAAACTGTAATGGAGTGGAACAGTAGTATATATGAATGCCTAGTTAAGGATATACAGAGGTTTAAAGAAAAAGGGAAGAGAATAATGGTTATAGGGGATATGAATGGACATATTGAAGAAATTGATGATGTAGATAATAAGAATGGTCAGTTTTTGAAAGAATTTTGTCAAAGAGTAAATTTGAGCATTGGGAATTTATCAAATATGTATGAGGGACAATACACATGGTCTAGGAATAATGTATTTCACACAATAGATTATGTATTGGTAGAGAAAGAGGGAATGAATAAAATAGGGAAATTAAGGTATTTGATAATGAAGAGAGTATGTAATAGTGATCATAACTTTATTGTAATAGAAATGGTTAGTAATGTGATGGAGGATAGAAATAAAGGTAGAAACAATAGTGAAAGATGTGGATGGAGAGTGAATGATAAGAATAAGTTGGAAGAGTATAAAATAAAAGTTGAAGAAACCATGGAGCAGTTGGTTGGGGATGAATATAAGGACTGGTGTGGTGAAATAGAAAAAGTGGCAAATAGGGTTTTAGTTGAGAATATGCAGAGGAATAAAAGTAATAAAAAAATGAGAGTTAGTAAAAGTGTAAAAGAGAGGAAAGAAGCATGCAGAGAATATAAGTGTGCTATTAAGAATAAAGAAAGTGAAAATGATATTAATGCTAAATGGGGAAAGTACTTAGAAAAGAAGAAGTTGGCTAAAATGGATAATTATAGAGAGAGGATGAAGTTAAATAGTAAATTGTTGGAGGATATTAATAAAAGTGGAAGAGATGGGAGTAAAAAATTTTGGAATTACATTAAAAGGAGAAATGTAGGGGGAAGAGAGAGAGAGAGTATTAATAGATGATGAGGGAAGAGTGTAGCTCTAGAGAAGAGGTAGAGAGAATCTTAAATAGATATGTAATGGATATAGAAAAGATGTTAGATGTGAAGGAATTAGTGATAGAAAACATGAAAGCAGGTAGTAATGGGAATATTAGGTTCACAAAAAATGAACTGAATGAGGCAGGGAAGAGATTGAAAAGTGGAAAGGCGAGAGGTTTAGATGGATGGGCAGCAGAGATGGTAATGAATTTAGGGCATAGAGCAAAAGCAAAGTTATTATCATGTTTTAATAAGATGGCACAGAAGAGAGTTTTTCCAGGTAGTTGGATTAATACAAGAATAAGATTATTATTTAAAGGAAAGGGTAAGGATCGTAGAAAGTTAAATAATTATAGACCGATAGCGGTAACATCAGTTTTATATAAAGTTTTCTCATATATGGTAGCTGGAAGAGTTGTAAAATGGATGGAAGAGAATAATGTAGTGGGGGAAATGCAAGGAGGTTTTAGGTCAGATAGGCGTATAGGAGATAGTTTGTTTGTAGTTACACAACTTATGGAGATGAGTAGGAATTCAGGTAGATCATTATATATGAGTTTTATAGATATAGAGAAAGCATATGATAGAGTAAATAGAAATAGATTATGGGTAAGGTTAGCCAATTTGGGAATGGATGAAGCTTTAGTAAATATTATTAAGAAATTATATGAAAATAATTATTATACTTACCAATTAGGGGATATAGAATCAGTTAAAGTTAAAAATGGGGTGGGATTAAGGCAAGGATGCCCTATGTCACCTATTTTGTTTTTGAGTGAAATGCAGAAAGCAATAGAAAGACTAGGAAGAGGGGTAGAGATACCGTTAATAGGTGGCAAGGGAGTATATACTTTGTCGGGTCTTTTTTTTGCGGATATCTTTTTGTGTGCAGAAAGAAGAGAAGATATGGAAATTATGTTGAGGACATGTGCAAGGGTGGGTAAAGAGATGGGGATTAAATTTAGTGAAGAAAAATCAAATATAATGATGGTTAATACTGGGGAAAGAGAAGATGTAGAATTTTTATTGGGGGATATAAAGTTAAGTGTGGTGGATAGATATAGGTATTTGGGAATTATCTTATGTAATCAGGAAAATTGCTTGGATGAATGGGAGAAAAAATTGGTAAATGAAGCAAAGAAAAGAAAGGGTTTGGTAAAGAAACTAACAGTATTTTCATATAATAAATATGATGTAGCTAGAATTGTATGGAAGGGAGTTGCAGTAGCAGGGTTAACATATGGTAATGATGCATTATGTGTTAGTAAAAGGGTTTTAGATTATTTAGAGAAAGTACAAAGGGAAGTAGGAAGACATGCATTAGATGCAGAGATGTGGACAGCAAAGGAGGCAATTCAAGGAGAAATGGGATGGTCAAGTTTTTATATGAGAGATGCAAAAAGTAAAATGAAAATGTTTGGTAGGTTGCAGTTTATGGATAGTAAAAGAATAGCCAAAATAGTGTTTAATTGGGTTATGAGTAAAGGGCAGGTAACAAGATGGGTGAGAAAGGTAATGCGGTATGCAAAAGATTTGGATAAAGAATTTATATCAGTATACTTGTATAAAAGGTGGGATGATTGTGTTAGGAGGATTGTTGAGTGTTATAGTGGTAAGGAATGGGATAAAAGAATAGAAGCATTAATAAAAAATAGGGAGTTGGAGAGATGGAGAACTAGTATGGAGGGTAAGAAGAGTTTAAATATATATAGAAGTAAACGGAATATTGGATGCGAGTTAATTTATGATAATAGTAAGGAAAGTAGTTTATTGTTTAAGGCTCGAACGGGATCTTTAGCAACAAGAGAATATACATGTAAATGGAAAACTATGGGTGATTTAGTGTGCAAATTGTGTAAGGAAGGTATAGAAAATATTAGGCATCTGTTGATTGAATGTAAATGCTTGAAAGCAGAAAGGGTACAGATAATGAAGTTATGGGAGAATAGGTATGAACAAAGTGACTATACAGAAAGTGAGTTATTAGTTTTTATGCTGGGTTTGCGAAAAGATAAGGGGGATTTAGATTTAAAGGCCATAGAGTTGACAAAGATTATGTTATGGAAATGGGATAGGGCAGAATATGGGAAGACTTAGAGTGGGGAATGGAAAATAAAGTGGCTAACAGGTTTATCTGGGCATAATTGCTGAGATATTCTTGACTTCATCTAAGGAGAAGCCAAATACATCACATCAAAGTAAGGAAAACAGTTTACTGATTAAGGCTTCGAACAGGATCTTTAGTAACTAGGGAATATACACATAATGTGGTTGATTTAGTCTGCAAGTTGTGTAAAAAAGGCATAGAAAATATTAGGCATCTGTTAATTGAATGTAAATGTTTGCAAGTAGAAACGGGAAAAAATAATGAAGTTGTGAGAAAATAAATATAAACAAAGGGATTATATAGAAGATGGGTTCTTAATTTTTATGCTGGGTTTGGGAAAAGATAAGGAGGATTTAGATATAAAGGCCACGGAGTTGTCAAAAGTCAAAGATTATGTTATGGAAATGGGATAGAGCAGGATGAAGAAGAATATGGAAAAAACTTAGGGCATGGAATGGAAAGGGAAGGTAAAGTGGCTAACAGTTTCTCTGGGCATGGTAGCTGAGAGATTCCTGATTCTGATAAAGAAGTCACAGTGCATCTCATTTCATCATCAATTCATTGATAATTTGAATATTTTTGGAAAAAACTGGATTCTTATAAAAGTATATCATATTAAAGTGTAAATTATATATATATGGTGAATCTTATTATTAATTGTAAATTACATAGTTTTTTTTTGTAATTTTTTTTATTTGATTTTCAAATTTTTTTAATTTTCTTATTATTTGCCTTGACAAAAAACATGAGCCAACTGTAAATGTTGAATTTTAGAAATTCATTTATCAAATAAAATGCATTATTTAATCAATATGTAGTACAACAAAATAATAAACTGGGTTAGTAACTAAAAAAAATTTTTTTTAAAAAGGGTAAAATGACTAATTTTTTATTGAATATTGTTATTTTGATTACCATCAACACCAGAGCAAGTACCCTGAAGAAAGATTAAAAAGATGCTTTTTATTGCTGAGTCAGTAAACATAATTCAGGTGAGATTGTAATTGTGCAGGGGGTGTGATTGGTGTAAATGTTCAATTGGCTTGGGTATTTATTCCAGTCACCAGATTAACAGAATGCTTTTAATGGTTACTGATAGTCCAGTTAATGTTTAATTATTGTTAGTTAAATGTGTTTCATTTTTGAATGATAAACTAACTATATGTGTAAATGTTCAATTTTGTAATAAAACAAATCTTTTACTATCTTACAAGTACAACACATTTATTTTGAGATTACTTTGTAAAAACTTAAAAAAAAAAAACCAAACTATTTCATATTACTTGAAGATATTTTATTTTTCAATAATAAACTATGCAAACTAGTTATGTTTTTAGATCACTTTATAAAAATTTGTTACAGAAATGGTACTATTTTATTTAAATACAGATAAATGTTGTTAAAGTACAGATCTACATTACAAACTCTTGATGTATTTATTTTTAGATTACTTTATTATAAAAATCTAGGTATCATTATTTATGTCTTTAAATACATGCCAATGTCAAAAATACATTGAATCTTCAATTTATCATTTAGTTATCCTAGTATGACTTCAGAAACTTCATTTAATATTAAAAGCAGAAACTAAATGGAAAATGGAATGCAATATGCCATCTACATCAGCACCTATTTTTTATATTCATGATCAAAGAGAAATAGGAATTATCTATTCTTTTTTGCATATCTTGGGTCATATATTTTTGATTATATCCCTCCATAAGGTGTTAAAAGTGGTTAGAAACCTTGTGTAAGAGTAGGGTATTGAAAATTGTACTACAGAAATATTATTCATCATTGAATGATCTCTAGTCTAATGAATGATTAATAGAAATTATTAATTTAGCTATTCTTATCTTTATTTTTATTTGAAATATACGAAAAATTATATTATCTTGTATATATTTTCCTACACTTACTACTTGTTTTCTTTGGTCCAAACCAGAAAAATATTTTTTTATTTATCATTTATTTTCATCAGCTCCTAAAAGCCTGAAATTTTATTGTTCCATTTTGTAAAAAAAAAAAAAGATTTAATTCTAGGATTTTTGCCTCATTTTGTTCTCGTTTTTTTTTTTCATTTGTAGTAAGTAGTTTAAAGTAAATCTTATGAACTTGATAAACTTTTTACAATATAATAATTAAAACTGCATTTCATTGTATGCACAAATGCTTTGTTTTATAACATATAAATTAATAATATAATATAGGAGACTCAGTATATAAAATATACTTGTATTTAAAATATTACAAATTATTAATATGTAAAATTAATAATGGCATATACCGTAGATAATATGTAATAAAGTAATGAAATAATGTTATGGTAGAGAGATTTGATAAGTTTGATATAAAATATATGAATATTATTGTATTAAATGCTAAGCCAGGTTTTCGATACAGAGTACCTTTGTCGAAACATGACTGAAATCAAATTAGCAAGAATATTAACATTTCAACTAGCAAATAAATTAATATGTATATATAATACAAAATGTTTCATTGTTATAAACAAAAAAAAGAAAAAAATTGCTTTAAATATGACCAAGTTCATGAGTGGCAACTTATGTTATTGTATTAAATAAATTAAATATGTAATTAGTTAATTAAGAGGTTATATGGCATTTAGGCACCAAATAGCTATTGAGCATAACTATTTAATTCATTTGACCAAAGTCATTATATTTATTTTATTCAACTGAAGATGGATTCAAGAATCTTTAGCTCTGATTCCACCATTGCATTAAATCCTAAAGAGCATTTATTGAATTAGAAAAAAAGCTAGATTTTTAAAGTATGAATGAAGCCAAACATCTGACATGATATGTACTATGAATTGAGAAGGTATTTTTTCTGAAATATTATAGCTTTGAGAGAAGGGAAAAAAACAGCAGTTGAATCGGTACACATTTGAACACTTAAATGAATAATGAAAAGAATAATGTATAAGAATTACAAACATGAGTAAACTTTTTTGTTTTACTGTAAAATAAACAGGAGCATACTAAGGATGTTATTTTATCACCTGGGTGTGAGAAATATTTTGCTGCCTTTTAGATCATTTAGCAATAGACATTTACGTGGTTATGATATCTATGTAAATTTTTCGAGCATTTATTCAGAAAAGGTACTATAATTTAAAATTATTTATTATTTGCTTAGCATGCTTTCAACAATTCTTGTCATATTCGTAGCATTCATATAATATTTAAATTTATTATGCCTTATACAAATTTATTTAAATATTCAATTTTGTTGATAATGGAATATATGACTTTTTTATTTATTGCATATGGATCTTTCACAATTATCCAAACCTCTTTAACTTTACACTTATATTGATTCAAATAGAGAAGAGTGCTATGAGTATGACAAGAATTGTTGGAAGCATGCTCAGCAAATAATGAATAATTTTAAATGATAGTACTTTTTCTGAATAAATATTTGAAACATTTACATAGATATTACAATAAACTCAAGAAAAGAGAAAAATTATATTTTGAGTTATAAGAATAGTTAAAATATAATGGTTGGATAAACTGTATATTATTGAAAGTAAACCTATCACATTATATGTGATTTACTTTATTTTACAAATAACAATTTTATTTTTTTTCATATTGATACAGTTAAACTTCAGATTAATTATGATTTTTGTTGAAATAATAAAACTTCAGATTGAATTACAATATTTGTTGAAAATTTAATATTTTATGGAAAAAAAAAAAAAAATTCAAACAAAAGCTGTTTTTTCATATAAAACCTAATAAACATCCGAAATGATTGGGTGAGGTGTAAAATGTAAGCAACTTAATTTTTTCCAAATTTAATTTCAGGTTGTAATTGCTTTTGTTTACGTTTAGACTCATTAAGTGTTGTAGATAAGGATATCAGTTTGGATAAGTAAAGTATAATACAATCTTCATCTACAAGCCATTTGTTATCAATTAAAAAAACTGTTAATATATAATTGCTACATCCAATTCGCACTAGTTTCTGCAAACATAAATAAGGTTATATAGATTGACCATGCAACCATGTTATAATTAAAAGAATTTTAACAGAAAACACACTTCATGACAATTGAATTCACTGATTTATTGAACTCAATGTCAATGGTGTACTCAGGATACTGATGGCTCCACTAAGAATGGATAGTGAAGACTAGCTGTTAATAACAAACAGTGCCCAAACAAGAGTAAATTTTGTTCCTTTGTAGGATAGGATATTGATTCATCAAAAACTAGATACCATTACCAATACAAGCAATATTTTCTATCTTTTTTTACCTTCTTTAGTCACTTAAGCTATTGTAGAGTCTGGTTATTGTGGGCCTCTGTTTATTTATGCAGCAACATTTCAATTCTTAACTACATGTACAGTATTTCTGAATCTGATTCCCTTTTTTCGCTCAAGCCTTGATAATTAAGAAAGCAGTAATGGTGACAGGCTTAGTAGACTGGTAGTTTTTAGTTGTGATCTTTGCTCCAGACAGTACAATCAATAATGAGATAATTTAGAACTGGATTTGAATGAGATAGGAGTTTCAACTGGCAAAAATTGTATGTTTAGGCCATCCTATTTAGGAATGTCCCTGCTTAACATGAAAATAGAAGATCCTAGAAAATGTGACCTAAAAGTAGCTTGTCTTACACAGTTTTACATTGCTGTAGTACCTAACAAATTACTCATTGCAGCAACATAAATAATAGCAGTAATAATAATATCAATAGTAGTGGTAAAGCATGGGTCAGTGGGAGTATTAAAAATAAGAATTATAAATCTTTTTTAATTATAAGTTCATGGAATGTGCAAACTTTACTTGATACAAATTCTTCAAAAACAAAATTGAGAATTGTACTGGTGACTAAAGAACTGTCAAGATTAAAGATTGATATAGTTGCTGCTAGTGAAACTCATCTCCATGAGGAAAAAAGTTAATTGAACAAATGAATGGTTTAGAAATGCAGATCAGTTGTTGAAAGAAGAAAACATGGTGTTGTATTTTAGTGTTTTTTATTGTTGAAATTCCTCACTGTATTAATGAAAGGCTATTAGAGTTAAAATTCATCTTTTCACACAAATGATTCTAGTGCTTATTTTGTCAGTGCCTATGCTCCAACCTTAGATTTATTAAGTTCAGAGAAAGAATTCTTTCATTTTTTACTGCAGATGGCCAAACTTTTAGATGTTGGAGGCAATTTTTTTGGTGAAATTGTATCTGTGGGTGATTATGTTTTTTTTTTTAGGCTTAAAACTGGAAATCAAAAAAAAACTATTTTTGCCAGAACAGAAGAAAATAATGGTTTGAAGTTCTGTTTTTTTTTTTTAAGAATGAACTTATGAATTGATTTTTTTTTATAACGGCTTTTTAAATACTCACAAATACTTATGAGCTGATTTTTTTTCTCAAAGATACAAACTACGGAAAACATTTTACTACGACTACTAACTTTAAAGTGATTATTACAAAAAAGAAACTTAATTTCTACATTTTGCACCATCTCTCAGCCATTTTTGGTTGCATTTTTGCTATTTTATGCTTATTTTATCATAAATTTGTAGCTTTATCAGTATTTAAAATTTTAATTCCAAAAAAATCCACATTTGGCAGTATTTTTTTGCAAAAAAATCAATTTTTCATTGCTATTTCTTGTCATATACTACAGCCTTTCCCCCTTATAAGGAGCTGGTAAGCACTGACTGTCAACTTCGGCCATTATTTACCAGGCGTTTCTAATTGTCAAAGTCAGAAATCAAACCAAAATGTTTTATGCTTTTGTAATAGATTTTGAACATAAATAAATATATTTCTCATAATTTTTTACATTGATAATTAAGTTTTTACATCAATTTATCTAAATATAAACTTTGATTCCAAAATTTTTAAATTTTACAAGAAAAATAATCAAGGGAAAGTGAATAGTGCTTGACTGTTATTCAAGACAAATGAATAATATTGACCGCTACTTGCATATCAATGACATTCAGTGATAACTAGCAAAACACAATTATTTTTCATAAATATTTGAATTTATGATTAGTTTTTACACTACATTGACCAATAATGTGACTAGATTTAGATTTTTATTTAAAATATTTAATTTTACACAAAAGACAATAGAAGTGAATAATCAACTATCGTAATTTCTAAGACACAAGAAATTGCCAGCATTTTCACATAATGATTGGTTGAAATATAATTCCTTTGTTTTACTGCAGGCTATTTTTCATAAGTTATTCTTATATTTTTTTTCAGTAATTAAGATTATTTTAAATTTTTCGAAGCTAAATTAAAACAATTCTGATTATTGTACATTAATATATTTCAGAAAGGATCTGGCTAGATTTGTATTTAACAAATCAAATCACTCAAATTTTTACTCAATCTAGCCAATAAGAAAATTCATCAGATAAAAGGTTAAATTACCTCAGCTCTCATTAGTATTATAATTTCTCCATGTCGCTTTATAAAATAATTATTAAATTATAATTTTAAATTACCTATAAATAATTATTTTCTAGAACTGGTCCTGAATTTTTTTTAAAATTGAAGAAGAAAAAAAAAATTGTTTTAGAATTGTATTAAAATAAATTCGATGCAAATTTTCCAAGAAAAGAAATTACGCAATTGACAGGTTGACCACAGTCAACATCTTGGCCATCCCTGCTTTACTAGATAGCATTATTACAGCAATACCATTAAAATATCTAATTTTTTCTTTTAGAGACTTTATTGCATTTGTTGGTAAACTTCAAATGATGGTATTGTAAATTCAAAAATAACTATAAAGAAACATAGATGCATCAATAATGAAAAAAAAGATAATTAATAGATTATATTATAGCTACCAAATCACAATTAAATAGAAGTTCACATTACACAAGACAAGCACAGGTTGTTAGAAAGATCATATAGATTAATAAATCTCTAAGATTAAAATGATAGTTGCATTAAAAATAGATATTATTATAATCATATCCATAAAAAATTTGATATTCTTTTTTTAGAATACTGAACTAAAATTCAACAGCTATTAAACACTGAAGTTGCTAATTTAAACCTTCAGGACTAACATATTACTGAAGCAAGAAATTCTCTTAAAAAGTGTGTTATGGATGCAAGTAAATCTGTTCTTGGTTTCAGTACAAAGAAAAGTCATGATTGGTTTACTGATAATCTTACAATCAATGTTTGGATTAAAAGGAAATATAGCATTTTCTGTTTGGCAAAATAATAAATTAAATGTGGAACATTACTATAAATATAGAAATCTAAAGATAGAAGTTTAATGACTGAATAAGATTTAAAAATGACTAGTGGATTAAAGCTGACTAATTTTTTTTTTTATGCATTAAAAGCAACATGGATCTGATAATAGTACCGCAGTCCTATTAAATCCAACATTAGCACTCTATGATATTTTGAAGGTGGAAGGAGTATTTTGATTGTTTTTGAATAATTATACAAGAATTGAGATGATGATTTTTCATGGTGTATCCATTTTTATCTACTCATTTAGATTTGGAATCTTAAAAGTAGAAAGATTGAAAGTCCTGATGAAATACTTGGAGAACTTTTAAAATATGGTGGCAATATGCTGGCTTCAAAAATATTGCAATTTTTAAAGAATATATAGACCCATGAATTTGTGCCACATAAGGCTTAAGGATGCTTCTATTTTTCCAATTTTAAAAAATAAAAGGAATAGACAAGATTTCAATAATTATTCTGGAACATAATCCACTATGAGAAAGGACTTTCAATAATTTTGTTGAATAGATTATTTCCAGTTATAAATAAATGATTACTAGAGACTCAATGTGATTTTAGAGAATTAGAGCCATTCAATATTGATAGGCAAATGCAAGAGAAATGTCAGGTACAAAGAAGTGATTTATATATTACTTTTATTGACTTGGTCAAGACATTTGATTTAGTTAATAGGACAGATCTCTGTCTTTGTTTGAAAATAGTTATTTATCAAAATTTATTTGTATTATGCAGTTTGTATATTATGGAATGAGAGAAACTCTTATTACTATAGATGAATATCTGAGGCATTTTAAATGAAAACTGATGTTAACAAGGATATGTACTTGCTTCTACATGTTTTCAATTTGTATGATAGTGGTCTTTGAAAATGTTTATAGACAGCTTAATCAAATAGGAAGCACAATACAAAATGGGATTTGATGTTGGAATTTTTATATGAATCAATAAAAAGTGAGAACTAAGAACTTCTTCTTGGATTCTGAATTTACAATATGCTGACAATAGTGTTATTTTTTCTCATTCTTGATATTTTGAATGCAATATATCAAAATTTTGATTTATCAATTAATGTTCAGAAAATTCAAGTTCTTCATCATTCAGTGACTGAAGAAAAATCTTCAACAACTTTTAGCTTAGGTGATTATCAACTTGAAATATATATCAGTTTAAATACCTTGATAGTTTTATAAATAGAAAAATGAACTTCGATTTTGAGATACAACATAGATACCAATGTGCTGTTGCTGCTTTTTAAAAAATTGAAAGGTAAAATATGTCATCACAGAAAATAACTACCACAACTAAGTTAGCTGTATATAGAGCTGTTGTTTTATTTAATTTATTGTATGGAAGTGAGTCTTGAATATCTTATAGGTACAATATAAAGGCATTAGAGAAATTTCATTTAAGGATGCTCTGTAAAATTTTAAAATATAATGGCCAGATTATAAACCCAACTAATATGTTCTTCAATTTATTGGATGTGATTCTATAAGTCCATTATTATAAAATCACATCTTCATTGATATGAACATGTAAAATGAATAAACAATGCAATACTTCCTAAAAGACTGTTTTATGGTGAACTCAAATATGATTTTATAGGAGAAGTAGACCCTGCCTACATTATGATGTTTATTTCAAAGACATTCTAAAGAAGTGCAATGTCAACTGTTTCCATTGAGGAAATATGACAAAAACTAGAATACTTTGGAGTGCTACAATTAGACATGGTACTGAAGTATTTCAGAGAAGTTTTCTGATACAGAAATTAAAAGACAACATCAAAAAATAACAAGCAAACAGAAAAATGGACTAGCATATTCTACATTTAAACATATTTGTGGTTCACAGAGTTTATATAGTCATCACAAAATTAATTTCTTCGGTAAATAATTTTTATTCTTTCTTGGAGTAGCCATATTTCTTTATGTCTGATTGTTTATTATTATTATTGAACTCAATAAATATAAAACTAATCACATAGAATAATATATGTTTGTTTGCTCTAAGGCTTACACAAATAATAATGAAGATATGAGCAGCTTTTACCAATCATTATATTTATGTACTTACATCAAAACATAGTCTTACTCATGGTGTTTTGTCAGGTAATTCCATCTTTGATCATCTTTCTTTTAACTTCTATGTAGCAGCGTGAGCCATTAATCAAATATACTTTTTTACTTACTCTTCTTGCTATTCATTAATCTCCGCAGTAATTGCTTGCTGATTTAAAGTGTTCTAGGAATTTTTTAAATCTATTTACTGTTGTAGTTAAATTAATTTATTAATATGCAATTTTGTTACACTAATAAATTACTGACTGTAATTGCATATGCAGAATTGAAATATATAGACCAATTTTTAGTGTTCTTAATTTTAAGCATTTCTATAGACTTGTAATCCTCAGTACTTATCTTCCAATTCCTTAAGTATCTTGTAATTATGATTATCATTATTACTATTAATATTGGAGATCCCTACTTCTGTACATTCCTTAATTATCTTATTGTGACTGGTACACACACATATACATATGTATATAATAATGATATAAAAATTATAATTTAAAGACCTTTAGCAATAATGTCCCTAAATATTAATTGCCTGGATGTGATACACCCTTTGCATGTAAGGTGATACATTCACATGAGGCTTCTAAGTTAAAAAGTGATTAAACCACTGATTCTAAATTGTAACTCAAAATATTCCCCCACTGGATTTTGGCATACACATTTTTGCACTATAACCATCCAGCAGCTATTTTATATTTTATGTTATTCAAAATTGGAGTAAAAAGAAAGAAGATTGTTGTTGTTTAATGTAAATAAAATGCAAGCTATAAAAATAATATAATGATTTATTATGGTATAAAAATATTACATTGATTGTCCTATGCATTTTAGCATAGTAATTAGTATGTTAAGGACCAAGGCAGGCAGATGTATTTATGACCATAGATATATTACATGACTTTCAAATACACAGTCATTTAATTTACTTTTATAAAATTGTACTAGAAGGCTTAAAAATTTGCCTTCCAAATATTTTGTAAAAAAAGAAAAAAAGAATGATCACATTGTAATTGAAAATGTAAATAGTAATATAAAACCAGGGTGTTATTTTTCACCTATATATATATTTACATGCACATATAGATGTGTTTATTACATACACACACTTTTTTATGGAAGTGTTTCATTTTTATTAGGATGATAAAGTTTGCTGTTTTTAAAATGTAAATTATACCAAGTATAGAAATTTAATATATCCTTGGCAATAGAAAAGTTTAAAAATTTTTTTGTATACTATGTAATTTAAAGGGAAACTATTAATAACATAAATAGGATTCCATAATAGAAAAGAAGGAATGTATCATGAAACTGTGTTCAGTTCACCTCTGAAAGTTAGATGATTGTTTGAAGGAAATCTGCCTTAGGCTTGTCATAGTTGTTTTTTTCTATGTGTGTCTAAATTCTCAAAAATAAGCTGTTCTATAATAGATAATATATAGTTTATATGTCAGTTTATGATAATAAATTTTATCAAGTTGGTTTGTAAATAATAATAAAAAAAGTAAAAGAATGTACATTTTATTTTGGTGATAATTTCTATTTTTCTTGATATCCTATTTCAGCTTTGAAAGAAATTTTAGGTTTACTGTTGCTTTTTTTTTTTTTTTAAATGTTTTCACTTAAAATAAGTACAGTCAGAGTTTATATATTCCATTCAAGCAACTTTTAAATCACTTATTGCTGGTCAAAGACTTCTCATCCTTCTTAGAAAAAACAGTCAATGAAAAAAGAATACTCATCAGGCTGATTAAATGGTAGATAATAAAGGATTTTTTCTTATTTTAGCTAAAAATAGCTAGATATCCATTTTCTGACCATAAATAAATGGCTGGTAATGTTAATTATTAGTCAAGCTTGTTTTTAACTTGAAAAATAAAATAAAATTATGTTTTCTACTGGATTTTAAGCCAAGTTATGAATTGATATAACGGCAATGAATATTAGTAGTATCATGATTGCAGAATACATGTATTTTAAATATTGGCAAATTCACTTAGAACTAACTGATCCCAGATGCATATAAACAAACGGAAATTTTTTTTATTAAAATTATCAATTCCATTTTTAAAAAAAAAAACAAATGAAAAAAAAACATATGCTTCATAAAATATTTGTGCTAATTTATGTCATGGGTTGGTATATAATATAGTCAATAAAATCATGTTATTAATTATATTAAGGCCCTCTGGTATCTGCCCTTCTGACAATCTGGGTTCAAGTCAAAGCAGAATAAAACTTAATTTTTTTTTTTTTTTTAGGCTTTAATTTTTGGATCATTTAAAGATATAATTGAAGTCTTATTTCAAAATGTTTTGGATATTAGTATAAAATTTAACAATAACTTTAAACAATAATACTTTGTTTTGATAAACTTGCTATTCTCATGTTTGTTTGATTATTTACATTAATTAATGAATGTTTTGACAGATAAACTTTTTTTAAAAAATCATATTTTAGTATCTACTAGCATTTAGCATAAGTTCATTGTGAAAGTTATGCCTTTCCAAGTCTTATTTGGTATATTAAGCTATAAATGAATTAGACGATGTATTACATCACTGCATTCATATAGCTAATAGTTTAAACACACACACACACACTTTTATAAATAAGAAGGAAATAAAAAAAAAATGTAGAAGTTTGAGAATTAAATTCCTGAATAAAATACAGTAGTTAATATGTATTTTCTTATGATTTTATATTTATCAGTTATTGTTTATGTGCCAAAAAAATAAAAATTTTCATTATTTAACATAATATGTATAAAAACAATATATACACACAGCTTTGTTTAAGATAAAAAGTAAATAAAGTAATGTCATACTTTAAAAAAACCATTGAAAATGAAAATAAAATTGTTAAGTTAATGATGAATGTATATTATAAAATAAATTTACTGTTTTCATCATCATTAACAATCTCTTGTAAATGAGTATGGTCAACTCCAAAAGAAAAATAAAACAAAGATAAAGAATAAAAAGTTACAAAGCAGAGAAAAAAAGGTTTGAAATCAGAATTGCAGTGAATTTAATTAAAAAATAAAAAATGTGTAGACATACAATCCCATTATAGGCAAGAGAGGCTCATAATGGCACAACTTTGTACTAACTTAAGTGATTGGGAATAATAAAGTAAAGAATGGACAAATAATGAGAGCAAAAACCATGATTAATTAAGTTATAAATATTAATCATAATTATTATTCAATTAATTAGGAAGATAATAACTTTTTCAATCATACATAGGAAATATCAACAGCATACTAAAATTCTTGCTGATTTGGGATAATCAATAATAAAGTGGAATATAATATATTAAAAATCAGAACTTAAAAAGTGATGGTATCTAATGTTTACTCAAGCTTACAATAAATACCTCTGTAGTATAACAATAAATTGCTTCTCTAAATGTGGATGGTGAAAGTAGGAAGAGAAATTCATGTGATATATTGCTTGATGTCAGTTAAACATATTTGGAAGGCATTAAGTTAAAAGGTGATTGGTTGATATCTATTAGTTTTACATTTTATACTTTCAAATTTAATATTTGTATAAAACAAAATTTATTCAGTTTTAAAAATATGATAGATATCTCAAATTTGATAAGCATTAGAGTAGAGGGATGCTACAATTTTGAATTATTTTTGAAAATTACAATCCTCACATAATATAAATAACAATATTTTCATTACATTATTAAACATATATTACCTTGGAGTATAGAAGAATTTGTACATACAGAAAGTAAAGTTATAGTAACTTCATTAATATGCAATAATAAACAATACATAAAAACGGTACAATTTGAATTCTTTTAATAAATAATAACGCCATTCTCATGCAAGATAGAGACAAGTTTCTATCCATTTTTAATATATTTTGGAAAGGTGTAATCATAAACATATGACTAAAGACATGTGAAAAAAATATATGAACCCTAAGATTCACATTTCATGCTAAAACAGCATCTGTCAATTGGCCCAGATCATAATCTCTTACATGTGTTTATCACTGTTCAGCATATATAGATAGCCAATTACTAACTTAGTGCTCTCACAACTTTGACACAAAGTACTTAAGGGAAGTATATTATTTTTATTAAATCATTTATTAAATTAGAGATTATCCACTTGATGAATAATAATATTTCTGTAGTGTAGTTTTCAATATACCATTCTCATGCAAGGTATTGACAAGTTTTATCAGCTTTTAACATCTTTTGAAGGGGTTTAATCATAAACATATAACCAAAGACATGTGAAAAAGATGTATGGTCCCACAAGATCCATATTTCATGTGAATCCAGCATTCATCATTTATTAGTGGATAATCTCTAGTCTAATGAATAATTAATGAAAATTAATAATTTGAATACTTATTTTAGCTTTAATTGTGAAATTTGATATAACCAATAAAAAATGCATATTAGAATGTATACATATGATATTTTGGTAAGAGAACACACACATATATATATAGCTATGCAATTGAATGTCATCAATTCAGAATTCTTGATTTCAGGATTTTTTATATTTTGAATTTTAAAAAGTCATATAATTAATATATAAGAATGCTATTAGAAAGTATGATTTAGCCACTAGATAAAATCACATATCAGTGATAAAAAAATCCAAAAATTTAATATAATATTTATAATGCTTAAGAATAATTTATTTAGCAAAGAAATGAAATTCAAGTAATAGTGTAATAATTTAATAATTGAACCAATATAGAATGAATATGTCTTGCTTTATATTTTGGGTAATAAATAAAAACATATTCCATTTATGAAAAATGGAAATAATTTACGAACTAAGTAACCCGCATCAGTGTCTGTAATAAATAAAAACATAGCAATAATATATTCAGCCATCAAATCAATGCAGAGTAAATGCAAATAACATTTTAACACATTATCATATAATTCATAAGAAAATAATTGATGACAATATTAATCCATAAGAAAATGGAATTCCAAAAAACAGTGTATTTATAATAATATCTGTATTAATAAAACCCTAAAAATAAATATTTTAGTGATAAGTTTTCTATAAAAAATTAAATTTCAAAAAGCAATCAATTTACAAACAAAACTCTATTAAATAAAACCCTAAAAATAAATAATATTTTAATGAGCAAAAAGTAAACATTCCAATTGAAATTTATCAACAATTTACATGCAATAACTTTTTCAAATGTCATTCTAGAATGCAATATGGAGGTTTTGATTAGTGTTTTGTCTAGAAATGTTTCAGTCTAAATAATCTAGATATAAATGCAAAAAGTTTTTGATAAATTTCTCTCATGTTCATTAAAATTTGTATATTTAGTCCAAACCAGGAACATTTAATAAATTGTGTACAAAAATTCTGCCAGTGGGTCTATATAATTCTCTAGTAATTGATGTAGAATGATAAAAATCATCTTTCATTTAAATTTCATTAAGCTGGACATTCACCAAAATGTATGAGGGTGCTAGATATTTATTACCTTTCAATAATAGAAAGCAGATTCTGATCCATCAAAATATATAGAAATAGGAGTAGTCAGATTTTTGTTTTGAATCAAACGTCTATGGTTTTTGTTACTTGTAATTTATGCATTGGAACTTCTGATGAAGGGAGATGTTCTCACAACTTTACAAAATACTGGACTTGAAAAAAATTCATTGAAATGTATCCATTCAATATTGTTAATTTATACCAGAAACTTTTTAAAAGAGCAACATGAAACTGAAAACTCTGTTATGAAATTAAAGAATGATATGCTATGTATCAAATTGCTAAACAACTTATTTATATTAAAGAATTCACATGTATCATCTTTTAACAAAGAAATCTTTATAAAATTAATACTTTAGCTAGACATATTAATACAGACTGGAACTGATACATGATGATCACTTCATAATACAAGAAAATTTATTATTATTATATATATAATATAGTAAGCCATGTGGGAGATCAAAACTTAACAGTTCTTTTTAACTGACCAAACTGAATTATTTTTTCTGATTTGAGAATCAATCCACGAATCTTGCTCTTAAGTTCACCACTATGCCAAACCATGTTGGGTAAACATTAAACTGATACACTGTAAATCAACAGAACATTTTTTACATAAAATAATAATAAATGATATGTTCTCATTATTAAAAGTAAAAAGTGCCAAAATACTTTATAGGTAATGTTTCTTCTAAATTCTGTGTTCTGATGACCTTGGTGATTCTTGTATTACTTTAATAAAAAATGGGAACTGTACTTAAGTAACCAAACATCAAATACAAAAACAAAATAAGTTGAAAAAAATGATGATGTAAATGAATTCTATATTAGAGATGAAATTGAAGTCTTTCCAGCCAAAAAAAAAAATTCTATTTGCATTAAATAGTATATTATCTAAACTTACTATTCTATGCAAAACAATGTGTCAATGCGATCTTGATTCACCCATTGATAAACTTTCCTAAACTTTAGTTGCTTTTTTTTTTTTTAAAAAAAAAAAAAAAGCACTCAAAAATTCTAAAAAATATTTTTGTGGTAAAAATGAAATCAAAGAAACGTTAACATATAATTTCAGAAATGTGATTATGTCATTATTTACTTATATTAGTCAATAAATTACATTATCTCCGACTACAGGATATGATTCAAATCTTAATATCAAATTATTTCTATTCAAGCATAACATCTTAATGACAACTTATAAGCATGGTTCTTCATGGTTCAAAAGATCCACTCCTATAGACCTTTCCTATGTATTAAAATTATTTGATTCATGCTCACTATTTTATCTTAGTGCATTTTCCTAATATTGTCTAATTCATTAGTAGTATTTGTGTGATTAGTACTTATGATTTTGAGGTTTTTTTACTTACTTTAAAAGACTTTACTAGTTAGCTAAGCCATTAATGGCATACAAAAAGAAATTCAATATCATATATGCAGATTAAGAATTGTCCCCATTCCTTCATAAATTGATCAGAAGCATTTGTTCATTTTAAGCTACTCTTTCAGTGAACCAAACACTTATTCTTAATTGCTGAATAATTTATGAAAGAAGAAGACAGAATAAGAGAGGAATGCAATAAGATGTTGAACTTTATATCAGTGAGACTTTGAAGTCTGAACTTCTGTAGAAGGCCAAAAATTTACCAATGGCATCAAAATAATCTATTATTCTTGATAATTATAAATAAAGCTATTTAATTGCAAATGAAGTTTTTTTCTTCTTCCAAATGCCTTTGTATTCATTAGTTTTATTCTGAACCAATATAGGGAAATGCCATTACTTTTAATTATTTTATCAATCTGAGTGGTAAATTTGTTTTGCCTTTTGCATACACATATATATTGATATACCATTGGAAAATCATGAAAATATTGCATAGAATATACATGCAAAACTCTAAAGGTAAAAACCAATAATACTGATCTATTTCCAGATTTTGTTATTTTAATGAACTATAAATGTATGACATATAATTCCTAAAAATTTGTAATTACAAAAAGAAAATAGCAAAGGAAGTTTTTTTTTAATGTTAAAATGTCAGTTTTTTGAAATTCAAACTTAATTTAAAAAAACAACAACAAAACAAGCAAGTTAATTATTTAAATAACAAACACTGAAATACATATAAATGTAATAAACACATAAATCCAATAGATTGTTGCTGGGTTTTTTTAAGGTTATAATTATATTCATTAAAAAAATAAAAAATAAATTGTTTTATTTTTGTACTATGGTCTTTCGCTTCTGAAATATATATATATTCACTGAATAAAAAAATTAAAAACACATATGCCTTTGCTTTCTCTTCACATTCAGAATCATTTATTGTAAGAACATCAAAGCCTAGCATTAAATTTAAAGTTATCAGTTATAAACAATGGGAATCTGAATGTAATACTATTGGCAATTGTTGTGCATTGATTACATAAGCTGACAATAGATGACTCTGGAAATAAAATGAACCAGTCCTGATAGCCATTATCTTGCAAAATTAATATAAAATTGAATCAATATTCTATTAACCAAATTTCTCTATATTCATGTATATGTATTATAATTCTGTTTCATTCTTAGTCCATCATCATTAGCAAAGTCTATTTCCAATTAATTCTTTATAGACCTTAAAAATAACTTTAGAATCTATTTGAACATAGGTGGAGTTATAGGATGTTATATATAAAGTACTCGAATTCACAATTAAATCAAAATCAAATTTAAAAATTTACTACCAATGATATTCCTACCAAGACAAACTTCAGAAATCTTCCTCGTCAGGGAAACTATTTATAGTGAATTTGGCTAATGACTTCATTATTAATTGGTGTACTTGTTTTATTATATTGACTAATTTAGTTTTTGGCATTTAATATTTTGTAATATATCCAATGTTGTGAAATTCGATTTATAAAATAAATAAAATTTGTAAAGGTGGATGATAGTTGTTGTATATTGCAATTAATGGATTAATTTAGGAGAAAAGAAGTTCTTTATTTAAATCTGAAATGGTTACATCCAGCATATCAAAAGCAATTTTTTAAAGTTGTTCAAAATAATAAATATCATGCTTAATATATATGTCAGAAATAATATTTACTCTATATTGTATTTATTATTATGATTATTAATTGTATTAAATTAGTTTTGAATTAATGCGAACTTATGGCATATACCCATTCTCAGTAACAAAAAAATTATATTCTATCTTGTATTTTGATAGCTATATATATAAAAAAGTAAAATATCGTTTTATGTTTTTAAGAATAGCAGGCATGCCACAAGAAACCACAGTATAAAAATTATTTGAGTAATTAATAATCAGTAATATCATCATTAATAATAGCCACTCATAAATGAGAATGGCCATTTAAACCCCAGAAAAAAGAGGGATGACGAAAAAGAATACAGAAAACTAAAAAATAAAAATAAAAAAAAGTCAGAATTGCTGTGGATGTAATTAAAAAATAAAAATATAATTGTACAAACATAATTCCACTATCATAGTACTAAAATGATTGAAAGCATAAGATATTTTTGATGACTGAACCATATTAAGTGATTGAAGATAATAAGAAAAACAAAATGGAGGAAGGATGATTGCATATAATTTTATAACTTAATATATTTATAAACTTATAATTCTTTTCTTTAAGATAAAATGAATTAATAAAGATCTTCTTTGCACAGCAGTGTGCTGTTAAAGGCTGTTTTATCTATACAATTACAAAAAAATATTTGTAAAAAAAGTTTCTAAAATATTTAATATTTAAATGCAAATATATTGTCTATACTGAACTTAATATAATTAGAAGGGATTTGAACTCAGATTTTCTAGTTCCTACAGTTATCCATTCCATCTTATACAACTGATACACATGACCACATATACATGTGGAAAAAAATATTTATATGTGTATTTTGTGCTCATCTACCACTCGTCAGTTGATCTAGATCATCATTTCCAACACCTATATATATATATAATCAGTGCTCAGTTTATATTAAGATAGCAAATTTTAATGGCCAGGCTTCAATCTTCTTCACCCTCCAATTCTTCAGCCATCCATATCATGGAAAATCTGATATTTGAAATGCTCAAAGCCTTTGTTAATACCAATCTTATTGTCATATCCATGTTGACTTTAAGTCACTCTGATCCCTCATATATAGGACCTTAATATGACCATTTAAATACATAAAAGAAGTATGGGCAGAATATAGGTTGTAATATTTAAATACAAGTGTATTGTCTATACTGAACTTAATGTAATTAGAAAGGATTTAAACTCAAACTTGCAAGCCTCCTACAGTTATCCACTTCATCTTATACAACTAATACACATATCCACAGTAACAACAATTTGAATTCTGTAAAAAAAAAGAAAAAAAAAAGATATTTATTCAATATGTAATGGGGGGGAAGTAATTTTGTTAAATATTATTTAATAAATTAAGAAATATTTATACTTAAAATTAGTTATTATGTGGGTACAAAAAGTTAGGAATAAATCAAGGGAAAATATACAGTGAAAAAAATATATTTACAAATTTATTAATAATTAGAAGGAATTTGAACCCAGACTTTCCATCTTATACAACTGATACACATGATGACCATACACATGTGAAAAAGATATATGATCTCCAATATACATATTTTGTGCTGAACCAGCACTCACAAGTTGGTCCAGATCATCATCCCCCACACATATATATAATCAGTACTCAGTTCACATTAAGACAACAAATCTTAAAACTTTTAATAGACAGGCTTCAATTTTCTCCAATCTCCAACTCTTCAGCTATCCATATCATTGTAAATCTGATAATGGCATGTTCAAAGCTCTTGTTTGCCAGTTTTGGTATTGTACCCATATTGATTATGAGTCACAGCAAAATAAATAAATAAACTCTTTCATTATATAAAAAATACTTGATTTATAATAAAAACTAATAGCTAGACACTAATCTGGAGATTTAGTAGGCACTATTGTCTAATATGTGTTGAATGTATAAGCTTGCAATAAATGATTCTGAACTAGAATAATAGAATGGATTGATTACTGCTTCTAATGCAGAGATGTTGAAAGTAAGCCAAGAGATCCTTAGTTGATATGAAAGAGGGAGAATTAATTGTGTTTAGGTTGCAAGGCAATGGTATTAGCAATAATAATTAAGTTCTCTTCCTAAAGGCAGGATAATTTAATTTAATAACAGAACCCTTTATCTTTATTAGTAGTAGTTTGCCAATCATCTGTCATCCTTTTAATATAATTTATTTTAGTATCAATTTTAGATTTACATAAACTTTAATGAGTCCACATTGAAATGCATATGTTGATCAAGTATCCTGTCACAATTCTATTAAAACAAACAGTCAAAAAAAAAAAAGGATTTTTGCATAGATATCTAATTTACATTTGAGCAAAGGGAATCAATAAAACATTTATTTAATCATACAATGTATGTTTAATATTACTGAAGGCTGTATGTAAGGAGATGAAAACTATATAAAGCATACAATTTCAATTTTGTTAATAACAGATGCAGGGCGATTGCAAACACAAAAATTATAGAAGTACACTACAGTAACAAATATCATTTAAATAGAAACAAACCAATAAACTGCATCAAATGTAAGAGAAATGATTGAGAATTATTGATAAAATACATATATGTAAATATAAAGAGAAAACATTTACAATTCAATAAATGTTAATTAAAATGTGAAATTTTAATTTTGTTTTAATTCATGCTACAAAAACAGTTTTGTTGTAAATATTTGGTACTATTTTTTTTCTTACATCCTGCTAGTTGTAAGAAATTATATTAAGAATGAGCCATCCCAATGTTTTTGTATTTAAAAATTTATTACTAACCAAAAAGTTGACTTTTCTACTTCAAAATATTTTTTTTGTATTTCTAATTGTTTTTCTAAAAGCCATATTAGAGGTTTCTAATAGTACTTTAATTTCTATCAGATAAATTGCCCATAGAAATTGAAAAGATAAAGCATACAAATATTAAAGGACCATAATTTATATATTTTTAAAATATTTGTACATCGATGTTAAAAATAATTGTTAATACACTAATTATCAAGAAGTATTTGAGTAATTTCTTAAAATAATTGTACGAAATAGTTAAAAGTTAATTGTAATGTGATCCTTTTAACAAAATTGAACTTTTATATTTATGCTCTTGCATATTTTCTGTATGATAATATATGATGCATTTTTCACTAAAATAAGATACTACATATCACAAAATCCATACTATGATGTACTGTTTTTGAATATTCTATTCATAATTAATACTCCATATTCAAACTATTAATGATAGCTTATATTTTAATAAAAAGAAAAAATCTACAAGTCTTTTTCTAGTTTAATACCTAGAAATATATATTGTGATATAGCTTTGAAGCTGCCATAATACCAAAAGCGGTTATAATACCAAGAAGAGAGTAAAAACACAAAATAAGATAATATTGAATAAAGGATTTGCTAAATAAATAAAAGATAAACTAAAATAAGTTAATATTCAATTATGTCTTATAAAAAATCTGTTTCTAAATATATATATTTGCAGCAAAATGGTAGCATTAAATAATTTCTATTGCTCGCTTATTTAATATTCAAAGACTTTTGACTATTAAAAAAGAGGGATTTTTAAGTAACTTTCAGAATAATTCAAGGCAAGAAATAAAATATTTATATATTTATCAATTGTCCAAGTTATAAGGAGTGTATATTGTACATTCATAAAATCTATTCAGCTAAAAATTCCACTTTTTTTTACTGTATTTAGGGTATCACCTTTCATGGATACAGTCTTAGGTTGTAAAGATAACATTGGTTAGTTGGAAAATGTAAATACTAAATATACATCTTTTAAAGCATATGTTTGATGGAGAAATAGTAAAAATGATCAAGTTTATTTTAAAAATTCATTTAATATGACTGTAAAATGAAAATTATATATTTTTTATTGCAAAATATTAATGAAAAATAACTTGTTTATAAAAGCAGATCGGAAAAACAACACAAAAATATCAACATGAAAGATACCTGCATAGGTAGGCAGATTAGCTTCTGACTTCCAGAAACATTTTTTAATAAGCAGGAAAGTGGATTGATTTCTGAGAAACTAATCATGAAACCAGAACTTTTAACTTTAATCACCTAAAGAGCAAAGTTGAATGGTTTCAGCTTTGTTAATTGACTTGCTAACCATAAGAAAAGTACTTGTTAGTATATCCTCATTATAAAATTGAGAAGGTAAATTTATGCTTGTAACCATCTCAAGATGTTTGACTAAAGGCTGATAAATATGCTCTCACCATGATCTTGGCAACCATGTAGAGTCTAAGAAAAAAGGATGATCTGCCCAAATCTAGAATGGAGTTAGTCTATTGTCTGCAAAGCCAAAAAAATATATTAGCCTAACTCAAAAATTATTTGCCTGATAGTAAGAAGACCTAAAGCTCTCAAGAAAATCTTTAAATCAAGCTGCAAGTTAACCATCTTGCATATTGTGGAAAACAACTAAAATTAGAAACCCTTAATGAACATTTAAAGAAAAAAAAGCAAATTCCCTAAGAATCTGCAAAATCATGTCCATTTCAAATTGTATATAAAAGTGCCCATGGTAATACATATGCATATTAAAACATTTAATACTGGTAAGAAATTTAAATATTTCTATTAAAAAGGCCTCAAGAGGAAAGAATGGTTATTTATAAATATTAAATTTTTCTTTTATGATAGACATACATGTAGTTTTTATATTTTTTATTGTTTAAACTCTCTCTCTCTCTGTATGTTGAAGTTGTAGCAAAATATGTATTCTCATTTTTTACAAAAGTATATTACTGTTTATGCTGTAGTGGAATGAATTGCCTCATCAATCAGATATTGCCAAGATTTGAATAATGTAGATAACTGTTTCATGTTTATTAATGGACAGTTGAAAAATTAATTTAAGATCAAATATACATATATTAAAAATATATCTGATGAATATATAATTTCACACCTCCAAGACGTGTATCTATGATATTGTGTGTTTATATCAATATTTTTATTTGTGTATATATATATTTCACATTTATTTAAATAAAAGTAATCAGAGTGAGTGACATCAGAACCAGGGGCTACAACAGGGAAAACTAATAGAAATATAGAAAGATTTAAACTAAGATTTGGAAAATAATCTTTCATCAGAAGTTGGTCTATGCCACAGGCTAATGCAAGTAAAATCTATCTTTCTCAGATAACTTTTTTCTAATACTTTTAAGATTATATGATATATCTGAAAATGTAACCAGTACCATGAAAGAACTTTTAAAGGAAGAATTCAAAATAACAGAGAATTTTGTTTAGTTATTAACTTAAAAAACAGGTATATTAAAATAATTTTCTGTTATTATTGAAGTTTACAAAACAGTTAAATATCTCTCTTTTATCTATTTGCATTTGATAATCCTTTAAGTAGCAAAAAATCCACCCTCAAATATTATTAAATGTGAAGATCTAGAGGTGACTGGATAATCCAACATACACATTAAACATTATTTATTTACATCGAAGTTAGAATGCACTGAGTTACATAGTTATGTGAATAATCCAAGATACATTTGGCAAATCAACATATGGCTATCCCTATTGCTCTTATTATACTTAACTACTCAAAGTCTTGTGATCATCATATGATCAATTTGATCAAGAATTTATTGGATTTGTCTTCCCATCCTGCCTTCCATTACAATATATTATGGAGAACATATTAAATTCTGAAATTTTAATGTAAAAATATATATACACACACTCACATAGAAGCACGAGTTATGTAATGAATGGTGTTTGGTTAAAAAAAATTAATCTATTGTTATAAATGGATAAATAAGTAAATGATATGTTTATTCTGTGTCCATAAGTTTTAATCATATTCAGGAAGGGTTTGTGAATGTTTTCCCTTCTATTGTTTAATGTTATGAATTCCTTATTTTAATGTGCAATCCTTTTTTGTTTATATTTTATGTAATATTAAAAATTATAGTTTTTAATTTCCAATCACTATTTATTCATGAGATACTCAAATGAATATGGCTTCCATTCATAAAAAATTCTGTGACATTCACATTTTAACATAATTCATTATAAACTTTTTGTATCCAGGTAGTTTTTTATAGAATGTCTTTTCAAATATGAACACTTTTCTCTGTGAATCTTTTTCATTATCTAACTTCCACATTTGTGTATATCCAATATATATAATTTGTTTTGTAACACAATTTCTTTGATTTTCTAAATCCTGTATACGATCCAAAAACATGTCCTTCTTTTGCTATTCTTAATTTTATTTCTTTCTGAAAGTCTACATCAATAGTGATTTTATTTCCAAGACATATACAACTTTATTTTTTGTTCTAATTCCAATTCCATAAATGTTTATTTTTCTTTTCCCACAATTTTTGGTTTAATGGTGTTCATGTATAATTAAATTTTTTCTGATTTCTCATTTTATATCTCTATTATTAATTTTAATATTTTAGATTTTTTCTTTACATATTTATCAAGTGAGTCTTCTCTCGTTTTTTTATCTTTTCCAATGACTATTATACCATTGAGATATTTAAAATTATTGATTCACACTCCATACTTTATAATATTCATTTTTTATTAAATCATATTCATTTCTTTTTCTAGTTGTGCAGTAGTTATTTTTGAGGACATGAGATCTTATCTAATTTTACATTTTCATTTTTTTCCTATATACTTTCATGAATGCTTTTAAAATATTGATTGAATTATATGAAATATAATAAAGTTATTCTTCTTCTATGTCATTGCCAAATTAATGTTATCAAAAGCTTCCAAAAGTAAAGAAATTACAATGAAATAAATCAGGGGTCCCCAACCTTTTTGCACTTAAGAGCACATTCTATAATACCGGCCAGGTGATAAGCACCATTTATTTTTTCAACCAGGTGGCGGGCACAATTTATTTTTTCAATGTAAATTTATAGTTGGATATTAATGTACAAAAAATATTTATTTCAAAAATAAAATGTTAACATATAATTAACGTTTATATTTTTACACTGTAAAAGTATAGTATGCTCTACAATTTGATTACAATATAATACAATAATTTATAAGAAATTTTAAAAATTAAATTTATTTGTATCAGATAAATAATTTTTTATTGTGTTCGGATAGCGGCGGGCACACATAAAATGGTCTGCGGGCACCATGGTGCCCGCGGGCATAGGGTTGGGGACCCCTGAAATAAATGGTAATATCTGTGGTATGATTTTTCTTTTTAAATTGGTTACTTTATCTGTCAAATGTTTCACTATTTAAGCTTAATTTTTTATGTATCATTATCAGTGGTTAATAATTTCTGCACTTTATTTTAATTCCACTTTTTGAAGATGGCCACTATTCATTTGTTCATGCTTTAAATATTGAAGTTTTTTCCATGAAATATTTCACATTCATAAATTTCTTCACTATATTTCCCTATATATTCACTTCCATTCTAGGGTTTATCTCAATAAAATCTTTTATTAATTCTTCACATACTTTGCTATAGAAGTCTATGTAATTCAAACCAATAACTAATCATCATTTTAAAATTTAATTTTGCTAATGACTATTTTTTTCTTCATTACATCATTTGTTATTTAGTTTGGGCAATGCAATCTTTTTTTATACAGGTGTATTTTCAATAATAACTTCAACTTTTGAATTTAGGTCATTCTCTTTATCAATATTTTTGAGAAAATATTCTCATTATTTCTGGCATTCTAAAATCATTATTTTAAAAATAAGTTTTATTTAATTTCTTAAGCTTCAATTTAAAACATGCCATTACTGAAATATGATGTAAATTGTAATGTCTTTTATCTTTCAGTGTTTATATCACCATAGAAAAATGTCTTTCATTATCTTTTCTTTTTCTAACACTATATTTTATTTTTTGTATAATATATGTACTATTCTTTATTATTATTTGATCTTATCATTTAAATTTTCTCCATTGGCAATAATATCCTTGTAAGATCATTGTCAGATGATAATTTCAACACCACTTAAAATTATTTCTCATCATTTCTATTATTTGATAAAGGATGTATTCTTTTAATTATTGACATATGAAAATAATTTGATTTGAATCTGACATTTTTTAATTTTTGACATAGTAAAATCAGTACTTATGTATTAGTCAAGCAGTGAGATTTCACATACATATTAGTCCAGCCATTTGGAAAAATGATGACCTATAATTGATTTACCTGAAGGATACATATGTCTATTAACACACATTTACATTTTTTATGAGAAATTGTTTTCTTACCATCTAAACTTATAAAAAAAATTTATTTTGAAAAATGGCCACTATAAATTTATTTAGGGAAAATGAAACAAAGACACATTTATGCTTTTTGCGAGAAATGGTCTTCTAACAAATAAACTTTTAACAATCTAAATTTACTACAAGTGGTAACCAAACCAAAAAATAAATAAATAAGGTATATATATTTAACTATGCAATTCTCCCCATTTATAAAATTTTGTTTCTTAGTATCACTGCTGTGGACTGAAGTTTCTTACTTCGAACCATGTTCCATTACAAATAGCTACTCTCTTTCGACAATTCTGAACAAAATACCACTATTGTTTGGTTATAAAATAAGCAGCAAAAACATTTTGACTAATAACTTTCCCCTTATCAGAATATTGTCGAATATTCACTTACAAAATTAATTCAGTTCCTTTTTAGAAGATTGTAAATGGGTTTAATTTGGTCTTTATAAACACAGTTGTTTGTGACAGCAACTTTCATCACCACTGGGCTAATACATAAGTACAGTAAAATATCTTAATACATTTATTTAATTATTTCTATTTCAAATGGCCTCACAAACATTAAACTTCCATCATCTTTTATTTGGATTTAAATAGCGATTTCAAAAATTAGATCTTTCTAATTGATTTTGAATAATTATCACACATAAATTGCATTTAAACAGGCAAAACTCCATACAGTAGTGCCACCCTGTGCCAACCAGAGTAATCAATGGATGCACAGGGTAACACTACTGTATGGAGAGTTTTGCTTGTTTAATAAGTTATGTGCTAGCATAAGAGATGGTGATCATGTGATATTTAGTGGTTTAATAAATTGCATTTACATACATTATATATATGTTGTACTGGTGTATTTGAATATTAGTACGTGTTACATACTTTTTAGAGAAAGCATAATATTATCAAATTATCTTTTATTTATTTTTTAAAAGCTCTTTTATTTAATTGCAGATAATTGAACGGGGAAAAATTAAAAATTAACAACCTGTTAAACTTCATTACTCTTTGTTGTATATAAAATGTTTTCACAACTTGAACAAGTTTGGCTTCAAATCAAAAATATTTTATAATAACAACTTGGACTACGTATGACTTATTTTTATTAGCATTTACAAAAAAAAAGAATGCATTCATGGTAAATTCCTAATAAACCAAAACAAATTGATTTTCCTTTCAAAATATAATTATCACTTGTAAAATCAAACGGACACAAATCTATAAAGATGGGAAGCTTACATCAATTGAAGTCAATTTTTCTTTTTAAAATAAAAATGTTATTGTAATAATGGAAAGGGAGTGGGAAGTTTTTATAAAAATTAAAAATGCCAAAGGTTGTAAATGTTATCGTTTGTTAGTTTATAGAAAGACATGTAAAAGAAAATAGATTTAAATTCTCTGCTTGGTCTTGTAGGAAGATAAACTGTTTAAAGGATATTCACCCAATAATACAATTTTGTCAGCATCACTTTATCGTTGCTGTGCCCCCTTTAAATATTTGTTTTTATCTACTCGATAGTTAAAGCCAAATTTTAATGAGCTTTTTAACTTTTTTATATTCCATTGTGAATATAAATTAATATATACTCAAAATATATTCTGCAAGATTTTTCCATAACTTGAAATATTTGAAATACAAATATGTGATAGGTAAAAGTGTGATTAAATATGTATATAAGTAGCAAATTAATCATTCCTAAAAAATTGTATAAATTTTAATGCCTTAAGTTATATCATTAAAAAAAAAAAGAAAAAATATTCGTTAATTTATTATTGTTGGAGAAAAATCCTAACCTGACCTCTTTGAAACAGAACTTTTGCACTCTATCATTTTTGTTCCCATATCGCCTAACTTTAGTAACAACAAACAAACCTCTTACTAGGAAAGCTATATCATTTCTAAACATATCTAAAGATTATACTCTTTTTACATTAATACATATATAATAATTACAAGATGGATGATTATTAGTAAAATTAAAGTGTACATTGTTGGCTAATTATTATAAATATTTTTTCCGACTTTCATTTGTGAGTTGTTTCAAGAACTTAATGCAAAACATTTAAGAAATTAGTTGATTGAATTATAAGAATGAAATGACTGTAACTTAGAGATATTTCTCTCATTTGTTACTTGATTTTAATTCAGGAAAATTAGGGCAGACCAGTCATTTCCATAGAAAATGTCCAACTTAACATGCCAAGCATTCATGCACATTATCAAACCTAAATCTGAAATTAATTCACAGTTAAAAGTAGATGACTAGTAATTTGAGTTTTGGAATTAGTTGGAGGATCATTAGGTATATATTTGTAAAATTCTTCGCTAACTAAATCAGTTTTGAGTTTAGGATTATCTGATGATGACTAAAATGGATAATTTGTGCTATTTCAAATTCATTATGCTTGACGAAATGTTTTTTTTTTTTATTTAATACTATTTAGATTAATTATCTATTAAAATGGTTTTCTTAATCGTACAGAATTAATGAACTGTGTGAATGTAGAAAATAAAATGTAGCTTTTTTTGGTGATATCCGTCTTATTATTGTAAAGTGATTAGAGATGTATACTTTTCTTTTTGAACTTTACTTTTATAATTAATATTTATTATTATTATCAAAGTTTATTTATTTTAGATTGTGTTGACATTGGTTGTTTTAAATTTTCACTACATATAATTAACTCTTTTTTATGATTAAATCAGCAGATAAACACTTTTAGATAGCTCAATGCATGATACAGTCTCTCCAATAGTTCTTCAAATAGGATTAATAAAGGAACAGACACTACTTCAGACTTGCCAATTGCTTCTTTGTTTTGTTCTAAGAATAGCTCAATTATCAATCAATAATTTCAACCTGTGTACTTTTAACTACATCAGCATTAAGATTTCTTAAAGATTTTAAATTACAATAGAAGGGCAATATCACAGCACCCACAGGTCAAATATCACTAGATTAACTTTCTGTCAGATTCACATTCTTGTATAGATAAATAAAATGAATATTTTTTAGACATAGTGTTCAGTTTATAATGCACAATATTTATATTTGAAGTATTTTTTTTTCATGTCATAGCATCGGCCGGGAGGCGAACCCACAACCGTCTGCAAATAACTACTTGCTTGCAAGGCAGCTGCGATGATCTATTGCTATTTTCAAATGTATAATCACATCTTCAGAAGTATCATTCTCCCTTCTAATCAGAAATTTTTTAAAAAATTTTATTCTTGTCTTAAGAGCTTTCAATACATGATTAACTTGATTACCTATAATAGAAATATTTGCTTATTCTTTCCATAAAATACAATTTTATAACTTTCCTTTTCTTTATCTTCACAATCTTGATTAAAAATTTGCAATGATTCATTAAATCAAATAGAGCAGGTAGATCTAAAATCATGATCACGTGACATTTCATTTATTTTCTTATCTGATTGACCAACTTTCATTTTAATTACTTTATTTTTTTAATCACTGAATTTAAAATTAGATTTTAGTATCAGTGACACTAATCATACCTGATTGCTTTTGTAATTTATCTGTTCTTTCACTAGAATTTATATTTACCTTTAATAGTAGGGGGAATTCTGAATCAGCAATAACAAATTCACTAACTTGACTTTGTTTAAAACAACAAAATTTCAATCAACAATTGTGCTTCCATAATCATCATTTTGATTTGTATCCAAATTATTAACTGATATATTTTATAACAAATTTTTCATCATAATATTTTCTTCTTTCAATAATTTAATTTCACTTGATAAGTCTATAACAATATTTAAAATTGTATTCAATAAAAAACTAATTTCTTTGTTTATCTAAACAATTAATATCCATTTTAGTTAGATTTTCTTTTTATAATCAAAATTATGATTGTTTACAATTTCTAAATCTTCCTTAGATATACATTAATTTCTATTAATTTATAAATGTCATTATCTCCATTTTCCAATAAATTTTATCCATCAAAATTTTCCAATTTTTGTGAATTATTTACCTCTGACCCAATATCCTTCATTTTGTTTTCATGACTTCCATTGCATTACCAAAACTTGAATTATGAACACATTTTTCATAAATATAAGACTCCATTTCTACTTCATTTTTATACAGTGTTGTCCCATTAGATTTTACATATGATTCATGAAACTAATTACATTTAATACATCTAATTTTTGGCTGTTTGCCAAATATAAGACTATTACATAAAGCACATGGTGTGCCTCCCATAGTACAGCAACAAAAAACAACATGATAATAATCATAATAAAATAATAATAGTGTTTATCTAATATAACATTCCAGTTTTTCATTGTTTTAAATTTTTTTCCCCAATGATCCCCCTTTAGTCATATACTAAATCTATTCCGTTTCTAAAATAGTCATTAGTAGACATAGAGCATAGTCTTTTGATACTTCTTTTAATGTTGATAATTTTAGTCAAATTTCAAGATTGTTTTATTTATTTATTTCTAAGAATTTACATAACTTGCATTTTAAATTCTACTTTTATTCTATTATTCTCACTAAAAATGCCTTTTTCTCTCTTTCAATTTTTTGATGGCATTTAAATTTTCCTATACATTTCAAGATGTCACATTCATTTATTTAAATTTTTTTTACTTAAGTTGTTGGATTATTGATTCAAAAGAAATGATTGAATATGTGTATATGTTATCAAGCAATATACCCTTGATCTTCATTAACTTGGCATTGTTTTCCATTAACCTTTAATAAAAACTACATTCAAAGTCAGTAGAAGAAAATAATAATGATATAAAGTTCTCTGCCTGAAGGTTATTGAATTTAGAAATGATCCATATGTAGTATTGTATTTTTTCATCTAGTTTTTCAAATTTAAAATGAATATTTTTTATTTATTTAACTTTCAATACATAGTAATATTTTTTTTTTAAATTATGATGTTTAAATAGAATGCTAAATATTATTTGTTATTATTTTCAATATTTATATCAACAAAAGAAATTTAAATAAAACAGTAAAGTACATTTATATTTTCTTTAAATTTTTTAAAAAGAAATTCTGATTATAAGCATACATAAAAGAATTTGCAGTTTTATATAGGCTTGCACATCTAATGTTTATAATTATCATTAAATAAAATTCATATTATATTACTTTGGGCTGTATTGTTTTAGATAGCTGTAAATTTTTATTATTTATTGTCCTGAATTTATTACTTACATTTTTTGTTCTATGAATGAATTTAACAGACTTGAATATAGTCTTTTCCAAAATGTTAAAATTATAACTACGATAAAAGATCAAATGAGCATATCTATATAAATAATATGACATATAATGATCTTAAGTGATGATCACACCAAATTCAAACAAATTTCTTTATAGTATTTTTCCAACTGCAACATCCATCTCAATAGAACTCACAGATGCTTTGATAATATGTTGGACTATTTACATCATCTATCATTAAATGTTTAATGTATAGAAATTTTTAAACTTTTCAAATATAAACAACTTGTTGGTAATAAAACAACACCTCCTCCATAATTATGTACCATCTTGTGACAACAACAACTCTTCTTGCTTTTGGAAAAATAAAAATACAATATGGAGTGGGTTGTGTTTTTTTTTTTTTAAATTAATTAAAATTAATTGGTGTGGAAGAGGGAGAGGGTGATTTTTTTGTTGGTAATAACACACAAATTGACACCACAGGTTAATAATTACACAACAGTTCAAGTAATATTATTCTCCACTCTTCTTCAGATGTTGCTTGTTCTGACCAGTGATAATATTAGCATAGGAGTTGAACTCACATCTTTAGGTTCTTGAAATATCAAATTTTAAGGTAACACTCTAACCAACTGAGCTATTCTGTCAAAGGCAGCAGATAGTAGAAATTTTATATATGAGGATTGGTTCAAATCCTCCTGATTCTTCAAGTTTTTATTTTTACTTTTTTCTAACAGTAAGGTTCCCACAGTGGATTATTGTATAGGATTATTTGCCATTGTCAAAAGAGCAGCTTCCTTGATTTTTCTTCTTTCATCTTTCCATCTCTATCCAATGTTTTTGTATTTTCCCAATCAAACATATGGTCATTAGAACATACATGATCTGCTATTGTAGACATATTTCAGTAAAAAAAAAAAATTGTGGAAGTCAGGAGAAATTGAAGCAATCCTCTTATATGAAATTTCTACTATTTGTTGCCTTTGACAGAATAGCTCAGTTGGTTAGAGTGTTGCCTTAAAATTTGGTATTCAAGAATCTAAAGGTGTGAATTCAACTTCTATACTAATATTTTCACTGGTCAGACCAGCAACACCTGAAGAAGAGTGGAGAATAATACTACTTGAAATGTTGTGTAATTACTAACCTGTGTTGTCTATTTGTGATTTGTGTGTTATTACCAACAAGTTGTTTGTATTTGAAAAGTTTAAATAAAGTTTAAAATTTTCTATACATCCAATATTTAATGATAGATGATGGAAATAATCCAACATATTATCACATCTGATATATCATCATCACATGCATACAATTTGTAAGTTATGTGAATCCGACAAAAAAACTTTTCTATGCATTATAAAGTATTGTCACTTTTTCATAAACATAAGATCAAGTTTAATTCTCTGTAATAATCCATTTAGCAAGATTTTAACATCAAACTCTTTGATTGGTAATAAGACAAAAAAAAAGTGCCTCACTATTAAAATTTAGGTACTGGTTAATTAGACATGCATGACTCTTGATGGCATTGTTTATGTGCTAAAACACATAAAAATGTCATTTACTGGCCCAAAATTTTTGTTGCGAAACAACATTATTTTCTAAAATGGAATAATTACATTTTAAAATTACATTATACATTTCAGCGCGTGTTGACATTTTTCAAACTAGTTTTTAAACAATTTATGAATCAACATTATTTTCTAAAATGGAATACTTACAGTTTTAAATTACATTGTAAATGTCAGCGCGTAGTGCTGGAATATGCAGGGCTGGGGACCAATGGTTTTGCCGATCCAAAGGATCTTCCAAAAGATGCAGTACTCTGATCAAACCAACATTATGATTTTTCAAAACAATGTGCAATTTTAGTTGTATTGTAGCTGCTCTTTATCTGGAAAAAAGATACTTTTATAAACATTACCGAGCCGACATTCTGCAAAGTATTTGTAAACAATTTATGAACCAACATTATTTTATAAAACATAAGAATTAAATTTTTCTGAAATGGAATAATTACATTTTAAAATTACATTATAAATGTCAGCGTGTAGTGCTAGAATGTGCAGGGCCAGGGACCAAAAGTTGCAATAGTCTGATCAAACCAAGCTTTTGATTTCCAAAACAATGTCAGCCATTTAATTTCTCATAGTTGTTCTCGCGCAAACGTGCCTTTTCGTGTGAATTCTGTGAAATTATGTTTGTTCCTACACTTTTTGCAATTTTTTTCACCATCTAAGCTGTATAGGGAAGTGCAGCAGCAGGCTTACAATTATTAGTATGTAATACTACATCAGGTAGAGTGTAAGATCATTACTTCAAATGCAGATTACAAGAGTTATAGTCAGTTGAATTCCATACGCCCTCACATAATACGTTAGCGATCGGTGAAATGTGCATATTTGCAGTGTTGCAAAGCACATCAGCGGACCATAATATTTGTGTGTGATGCAACATAGGTCCATAGTGGCTAATATGAACATTACTGTTCTATAGGCCATAAACTTCAGGCCACATAAATGACATTTTTATGTGTTTTAGCACATAAACAATGCCATCAAGCAGTGTACATGTCTAATCAACCAGTATCAAAATTTATATGGCTTTTGAGATATACTGCAGTTTAAAAAGAAATACATTCACTTAATTCTATGATTATTGGTATAAGCAGTATTACAGAGATTTAAAATACCCCCCCATTAATATTTATAATATGATTTCAAATTGTTTAAGCTATGGATCTCATTATAACTTAAGTTAAATGCAGTATCACCATCATCCAATAATTCTTCGAAATCTCATTCTTATATATTAATATAATTAAGTACTAATAATCTATGACAAGTAATATAACAAATAAGTAACTAATTATATATATATATATCAGTGATCTTGGCCTATTAAATATAATGAACTATATTGTAACATAAATTTATATTGTATTTTTCTTTGACCAATATCTTAATTTTTAAAATAATTATGGTAAACTTATTATATTTAATAAAAACAATATTACAGTAAAGAGGAATATAAAGTCACATTGAAATCTATATGTTGTTTAAGTAAAACCAATATATAATATTTACTTTTTTGTACTATGTTATAATCAAGTTCTACAAAGAATCTAAACTATTAGTCTCCAATTATATCTGATATCATTTAATTACTTTATATCTGATGCCTTTTGAAGGGAAACTGATGTCAACATCTATTCCCTAAAGCACCAGAAATTGAATTTGAATTTATTTTTTTCTAATTATTATTGTTTTATGCTCTTGAATATAAACTACTTTACTTAATAGTTTTAAACTGCTAAAAAGAAATGCTTTAACTGGATGAAATAAGATAAATATCTGGAATGTGTGAAGACAATGTGACATTTTCTCTCTTTCTGGTTTGCATTAGAAGAATATATACACACCTGATTTTCATTCATAAATATAAGCACGTGAAGGCACTAATCCTAGATCATAAAAAAAACTGGGTGCTGATTTTAGTCACGTGATTGGCTTTTTTTTTATGACAAATTCCGATTTTGTTTTTTTTTTTATGAAAATTGCGATTTCTGTGTTATAATATTTTAGTCACGTGATTGGTTTTTTTTTTTTTTTAATGCCAAATTCTGATTTTGGTTTTTTTTTTTTTATGAAAATTGCGATTTTTGTGTTATAATATTTTAGTCACGTGATTGGTTTTTTTTTTTTTTATATGAAAATTCCGATTTTTGGTTTTTTTTTCCCTACGAAAATGGCCATTTTGATCTATGTCATTTATCGGTTGGATGTTTCAGCATGGTTTGGGTGGTTCTTGTAATTCAAAATGGCGGCCGTGAGCGCATACTAAATCAACACCAAAAACTGCTAAACACTCTATATTAGTTTTTAATCTTTTTTAAAATAAGAATGATTATCATCAACTGTTATGATTAAATATTAGTCAAGTGAGAAAAAGTATGTTTTAAATACCTACTAACCAACTATAGTTGAAGTATTGAAGAGAAAATGTGAATGGAGTTATAAGTTTGGTCCTCTTACAAAGTTGAGCAATCGTTTAATATTATTTAACAAAAATTAATTAAAATTAAACAAATTTTTATGGTAAATATCTCATGACTTCATTGTCAACTCAATCCAGTCATTAAAATTATTCAGGTTAATGTTTTTTTAAGTCAACTTTTTATAAAAATTAAACATTAAAACTAACAAAAAAAAAAAACTAAAATATATTTGCTTTTTTAGTAGAGTGCAGATAAATTCTTAAAAAAAAATCCAAAAAGAAAAAATCCTACTAAACTTTAAAATCAAGTATATATGTTTTTGTGTCTATATGTGATCAAAAGATAAAAATTGTCTCTTTGATCCTAGTAATGTTAAAAATATATATATATACTAATTTCATATACAACATTATCACATAGAATATTAAAACTAAAAATACTTTAAACGTGTTTCAACATTACTTCTGTTCATACATAACCTAGTGTAAAATATGCATTTATTTCATCAATATACATCTTAAACATTTTCTATAATTTTTTAAGCCAAATTGTTATTTAGATCTTATAATGAAGGCAATTTCCTAAGAATATAAAAATGTTATGTTATCAAGCATAAAATAACCATTATTTTCAATGTTTATCAATTCACTTTAAGATGAAAGTTCCTCTGAGATTATTTCAGTTTCTCTGCTCCATAATTTCTTTTTTCAACAATAGTCATCTAACAGTCTTTCTTATCCATCTTTTTTCATATTTGATTTCTTTCTCGATGTTTTTGATTCTCTTGAGATACAATTTAGGACTTTAATTATCCATCTACTGTCTTCCCTTCAAGATATATATTCATCCCAGCTCTATTTCAGCTTTTTAAATACATATATTATCTATTTAGTTAATACTAGCATTACTTCACTGTATGATCTTCTATTATGTATTCAAGATCTTAAATCCATAAATAAATAATTATAAAATTTTATTAAAAACTTTCTTTTTCAGGTATATAAGCATAATTCTTTTTCATACTTATTTTTATAAGAAATATTTTTTTTCAAATTTAACTCTATGATTAAATTCATCCATTATGTTTTCATATGCATTAATAATTCAATACAATATAAACAATTGTTAACCTTTTCTAATCCATTATTCATTTTTTCGTTTTTGAAAAACAATTGAATTTTAGACTTTTTAAACATTTATCTTTAGTACTAACTCCTTTTGATAACTCTTGTAAAAAATTTTCAAAGTTCTCAATAACTTTTTACAAAATTAACTACATCGTCAGAAAAGCTGGAAGACTTATTTAATCTCCATTTATCTTTATTATCATTGCTTTTCATTTTAACCATAAAATACCTCTAATACAGCTTTTGTAAAAAAATTTGAAGAGATATAATCAATATTAATCTTAATCATTACAAATATTAATCTACTTAATGTTATCATATAATATAATCAGTGGTTATATTTTGATAAATATTCTTCAGAATTTCATAGTATGTGAGTTTTTGTCATGATATTTCAAAACTTTGATAACAGTATAAATGCTTTTAGTTCAAACCCTTTATTACATTCTACAAATGCAATAAAAAATGACAACTCATACTTATTAATTCTTCCTGCAACTTCTCTTAATATTTGCTTATGATATTGTGCTACAACATTTAAAAATACAATATTGATTTTGGTTTGATTTGAGGCTCAAATTCATTGTAGCATGATTTGTAATAATAAAACTAATACGCCTTTAAATTCTAATATCTTTTGGTATGTCTTTCTCAAATATCAATATTATTAGTACATACATATATTTAATCATTTGTTATATTTTATCATGTAGTCATTTGGGATATAACTTCACTAACAATTTCTCTTAATATCTATAATGATTTCAACAGTTCATGTTTTTCCATTCTTTATAGACTTTAATTGCATATCTCACTTCTTCATTTAAAATATCTAACATTTTAAATGATGTTATAATTAAATTATTTATCTTTTTTTAATAATAGTGCCACTTTGATTTAATCTTCATTTTAGATACAAATATTTAATTTTAACCATTTCATTTCTCCCTTAATATTTAGTTAATTTATTAGTAAGGTTAACTCTTTCATAATAATATGATTCTTGTTTTGAGGTTCTCTCAATGTTTAATAGCTTGATTATCCACTCTATTTTTTAACAAGCATGGTTCTAGAGGAACTTCACATACATAAATTGCATATATTTAGAGTTGATTCACCTGTATATACATAACACATCCATACATTTGTGAGTTAAATGATGTAACAAACTTATCTAATATGTGTTTATGGATTCAAACCTTAATAATAAAGAAAATTATAGAATTATCATTTGTATGGCACTTTTTGAATACTGTAAAAATATTTGATGAGAAAATAAACTTTTTGATCACTAGAACTATATAATGCTATTATATATGTATTGCAAGGAAATCAATCATACATCACGTGACTTAATTTAATAAGCTTGTACTACAAATGTTATATAATATGCGTTAATAGCTCTTAACAAGCTTTACCGAATATCCTTATCCCCAGACCGTTTTTTAGCTGCTGGCTGTCATCAATGAGGTGCTAAGATATTCAGACATTAGATCTAAAAATACCAGCTCAAGCTTAGCATTTATCTAATAATTAACTATTAAGTAAAAAAATCTAAAATTTTCAGACATCTATATCTTCAAATTCAGTTATCTAACTTAAATAGCCACATGGGACTGATTATAAGTTCATATTCATCATATATTAATAGCTTTAGCAATATAACACCACCAAATCCTGAATAGCAAAACCATAATTGCAAGGAAATCAAGTCATATATCACATGACTTAATTTAAAAATTTGTACTACAAATGTTATATAATGAGCATGAATATATATATATATTACCAATCATCAGAAAATTAAGTGTTTAAACTATTTTTGTTTTATGAGTTGTTCAAATATATGTTTTAGAAAATGGTTTCATAAGTATACAATACCTCCAACTTCTTTGATTTGTTACAAAACTAAGATAAACGAACATGTGCTTAATATAATACTATATGCATATATATTTTTAATAATTAGGAGGAAGGGGGAGTAACTAGGTAATTATGATTTGATGCTTAATGTAAATTTATATTGTAATATATAAAATGATTTTAGTCTTCATTTTCTTTCTTTTTTTTTATCTCTTTCCCTTTTCTGTATTCGGTAACTTTAAGTTAATATGGTGTCAAGTCATCATAAGCCTCTTAATCAAATATCTCTCTGCATTATCGGTGAAATAGGATTAAAAATAAATAAAATCCAACACTTCTGTTGCTATTTAGCAGAGATAATATTAATATACAATTAAAATAATTGCGAAATTCTTTCAACACTAACTTGTCCTTGTCAAGGCAAACTCTGTAAGACTTGGACTCCTTACAAATGTAAAAAAAAAAATCACTTTAACAACCAGACATCACTAATTGGAAAACTAATTTGTTTAGCATTAATTGCATCTTGGGATTTCTTAATTAAATATGATTCCTTAATCTTTTGTTTCTTGTTATGTGGCACTTACATCAATATATTAAAATTTTGCAGAATAAAACTATGACCCATTGCACATTGATGAATATAAAATGCTGAATATACCATACTATTTTCTTCACTAATTGGCAAAGTAGTTTGTTTTACATTAATTGCATCTTGGGATTTCTTAATTAAATATGATTCCTTAATCTTTCATTTCTTTTCATGGGGCTCATACAACTATATTAAATAAAAAAGAGTCATATATCACATGACCCCATTTCTTTTTTTAAGCTTGTAAAATGTAAACAAAGAGCTTTGCTAATTGCTCAATAAGCTTTGTGATACATGCTAACTAAAAGAAAACATTTAAAATATCTCTATCAGAAACCACACCCAATCCCCTGACCAATGGTTTCATGCTTTGGCACTCCTCAGAGGCACTAGGTAGTTTCAGACCCTAGATCTAAAAATACCAACCCAAAGCCAGCATTTATCTAAGAGTTAACCATTGAGTAGGAGAAAAAAGGTTACCTCTTAGATAAATGCTGACTCTGGGTTGGTATTTTTAGATCTAGTCTTTGAAACTACCCTGGCGCTTCTCTGAAGAGTTCCAAAGCATAAAACCATTGGTCAGGGGAGAGATATTTTAAATGCTTTCTCTTGGTTGGCATTTATCACAAAGCTTGTTGAGCAATTAGCAAACCTCTTTGTAACAATATATTAAACCTTTGCAGAATAAAATTATGACTGTTGCACATTGATGGATATAAAATTCTGTGCAACAGGTCATAGTTTTATTCTGCCAATGATATTTGAGTATATGACAATAAAAACGAAAGATTGAAAAATCATATTTAATTAAGAAATCCCAAGATGCAATTAAGGCTAATTAAAGCAGATTTCCGATTAGTGATGTCTGTTTGTTAAAGTGATTTTTTTTTTAAGTTTGTAAGGAGTCCAAGTTTTACAGAGATTGCCTTGATAAGGACATGTTAGTGTTGAAAGTGCTTAGCAATTATTTTAATTGTATATATTAATATCTCTGCTAAATAACAACAGGAGTGGTTTTTATTTATTTATAATTTGTAGCAAAAGAAATTTTTATTTTGAAATAGGATTATACATTTGTACAACTAACATTTTCATCCTTTAACTACACTCAGAGCAATTCTAAGTTCAATCTTTTCTTTTTAAAGTTAATTTTTAAATTAATAGCAGTACATTAATAATTTTTATTAGTCATTCATATAGAGATTATCCATTTAATGAATAATATTTCTGTAGTATAATTTTTATTATATTCTCTCACAAAGTAAAGGAGATGTTTCTATCTGCTTTTAACACTTTATGGAGCAATGTAATCATAAACATATCACCAAAGACATGTGGAAAAGATGTATGACCCTCAAGATATACATTTCGTGCTGAACAAGCACTCATCAGTTGGCTCATCTTGCGTTGAGAGTGATGTAATGAAAAATACACTACTGAAATATTAATTTTTTTAATTCTGTTTTTCTTCTTCTGGAGTTAGAATGGTAGGTAATGAAAGCTATGATAAGAAATAATTATTGATTTAATGTTATATAATACCGATTTTATTCAAAAAGGTATATAATTTATATATATATTTAACTTAACTAAGATCAAGTTGTTTGTTGATCTTTAATGTGGATTTTATCAAAATTTTATACTTTATCACGTAATTATCTTTTAATAAGACTTTTATCAGACACTTGCATCTGGATCTGTTTATCTTTGATATTTTGGTTGATTACACTCAAGTACTTTAAATCTGCAAGTTGTTAATCTTTTGTTATTATTATGAATGTTACAAGTTTGCCGTGGAAGACCCATTATTAGATCATGTTTATAGAAAACTTTAATGAAGCATTAAAATGATTTTAATTAATAAGAAATATTCTATTTGCAGAAATATCTTATTTAGAGAAAATGTTTTTAAGTATGGAACTCTAAAAAATGTTTAATATTTAAATTTTTACTTACTTGTAGACTAAAGTTTTTCAACTGAAATCAAGCGATTAAGTCTAAATAAATTAAAATGAAATGGAAAAATAAAAATCACTCTCTCTCGTTACAATAAAAAATTAATATATATATACTCAAACACTCATACACTGTGGGTAAATACATAGTTTGGTGTTTTAATTTTCTATTGCAGGATAAAGTTTTGCCAAGAGGTAAACCACTCCTTAGGAATTTTATTATCCCGTGCAATAAGCATACATTCCCACCCCATCCAATTCTCAAATTAACACACACTTTAAAAGCTATACTTTCACTTATTTTCTTTGTTTAGTATTATATTAGCTATTTCAGTTTTTATGAATTTGGAAAAATCTTACTTTGTTTATGAATATTACATTCTTTTCCCAATTTCTATTTGCAATACTTAAAGCCTATACATTATATATATATATTTAAATGGACGTAATATCTATTCTGAATGTTGAAAAATTGTTTTAAATTATAATAATTATAACAATGAAATATATTATTTATTAATCATTGAAGGAACTGTATTTTCATTTAAAACGGTCAATGGAACCCAAATTTTTTGACTTTCTTTTAAAGGTAAATCTTCAGGCTCTACCTACCTCCTATTTCCTTAAATACCACAGGTTTTACAACAAAATTGATGCTGTTTGTTCCTTGTGCCCTAGGAAAGAAGAACACAACAGCACCTATTTCACACCTGCACAGCTCTAACAAATACCCGAGAAATTATGATTAACACATATAGACAAAATAACATCACACTTGATAACCTAATAGAGACACTCAGTAAAGGCTCAATACCAGCAGCTCTTGCAGCAACTTTTTGTTTATATAGTTTCTGGTGCACCAGATGTACTTTCTGCCCTGGAGACTATACCACAAAGCACCCATCCATATTCTCTAATAAGCTCGAACAACTGAAGACCATAGATGGCAAAATTGCACACCCAGATATATTTGCTGCTACATGGTCACTATTAAAAACCTGAGACAAAACATAACCTCAAAAACAAATTATGACTTTTCTGTAACAAGAACAATTTTTTGTTGTTGTTGTTTGTTTTACATATCCCCTTTTTTTTTTAACAATTTTTTCTGATTGTTCCAAAGCTATATAGTTTTAAACCATGTATTTTCAACAATGTAATATTTGGTTAACAACAAATTCATGTAATCTATTTTTGTACAATAAAGTATATTATTGAAACATAAAAAAAACTAAAACAATTATACCACAGTACAACACAAAATCAATTTCGAAACAAAACCACCAAACATTTTGTGATCACCATTCTTTATGCTTACACAAGTTGATAACACAGAAGCAAAACTCTCCATACAGTAGCGCCACTCACTGTAAGCCAGAGTAATCAATGAATGCTAGAAAGTTTTTGCATAAAATCCCTATCTAGTGCCTATTCATCCAATATCCCTAGCCTAGTTTCTAGTTTGTGGCTTTCACCAGTGAGAAGCCTTGGATTTGAGAGGATTGCATCTAGATCTTAGGATCTAATGCAACCATCCAACAGCCACTTTTTACCTTTTTAGCTAACTATAAAGCTTTGAGTGCAAATTGAAAATACAATAAGGTTTTCCATTCAAACTTATTTGCTTGTATAGTCATATAGATCTGAACTTAGTTCACCATCTATACATTTTAATCTATGGCTCATTTATAATCACTGTCATCATAATCCTATTAGGCAGGATTGGTATCAAATCACTAAACATGGAATCACCATTTCTCGTGTGTACACAAGCTGATAACACAGGCAAAACTCTCCATACAGTAGTGTCACTCATTATAAGCCAGAATAATCAATGGGTGCTAGAAAGTTTGTGCATAAAATCCCTATCTAGTGCCTACTCATTCAATATCCCCACACTAGTTTCTAGCTTGTGGCTTTCATCAATTAGGAGCTTTGGATATGAAAGCACTGCACCTAGATCTTAGGATCTAATGCAACCCTTCAGCAATCACCTTTTACCTTTTTAGCTCTCAGATCCAAGACTTCTCATTGGTGAAAGCTACAAGCTAGAAACTAGTCTGGGGATATTGGATAAGTAGGTACTAGATAGTGATTTTATGCACAAACTTTCTAGCAGCTATTGATTACCTCTGGCTTGCACTGAGTGATGCTACTGCATGGAGAGTTTGCCTCTGTGAAAATTTTTTGTTGTGACAAAAGAATGTTTTTTTAACCTAAAGTGTCTTTTCAAATCAGCTTGCAATTAATTCATAAAATGAAAGCAAAGCATGTATATATCTGACTAACTTTAATAGCTGGTGTCACATATAATAATACAAATATTTTAGGTGGATCTCAATCACTGCATAATACTATATTTGTTTGTCTGGAAGTTTATGCTGAACTATTTCTATCATCTAGTTTAATTATTAAATGCTTTTAAATTTAAATTGTATGTATATTTATCCAAATACATTCACCTGTCAGAAATAACATATGCAAAGGCATATGGCTTTATTGCTCAGGAGTTCATAAGAAGTTCAAGCACCAGAATCAATCCTGGGACCTCCTTATCCCAAGTCAGATACTCTATCACTATGCCAAACCACAAGTTAATAAAAACACAATATTCAAATGGTTTTATTCTCCTCTTTTCTTCAGAATATTTTTGACCTACTCAATGAAACATTAGCTGAGGAATTGAACTGGGGATCTTTAGATTCATGAATACTGGATTTAAAATGTTCTCACCAATTAGGCTATTCTGTCACAGCAACAATCCAGTAAAATTTTTATATACTTATGTATGAGGATCCTGATTTCTTCATTTTTTCTTTTTAAGGACAAGGTTAATAAGTGGCTTCCAGGCTTTATGAATCATTACATGAGGTTGACTTATGAAGTTAATGACCATTGTTATATAGACTAAATCTTTAAATGTTCTTTTTATTTTTTTCTTTGCCCAATATTCATTTTTTCTCAGTTGAATGTATGTTCAGTGATATAAGTATACTTACTATAGATCAGGGATGGGAAACCCTTCTTCTGCCAAGGGCCATTTAAATACTTATAATTTAATTCATGGGCCACACAAAATTATCAACTTAAAAATTAGCCTACTATATTTAATCAAAAATTTAATTAATTTACTTCTAACCATTAATGCTGGTCCACCTTTTCAACTGACAGGTTTTAATTTTAATTTTTTCCGTTTAAATGAGGGCCATAATTTTTTTATAGATTAAAAATAAAGTAGCATTATTATTATTAATGACTGTTCCATATTTAATTACAATTTTTCCAATTTGCCTTGAATCTATATTCATTAAATTTCTTTTTATGTTCTGGAAAAGATTAATTCTACAGCAGGTAGGATGCAGTCTTCTACAAACTCCCCTTCAGAAAATAGTTTCAAATTTTCTGTTTTTTTTTTTTTTTAAATAATAACTTGCTCTCCTAGAATTTTCTGACTTATTTGTACTTTTTATAAAACATGTCAGCTACTTAATGAAGTTTCTTTTCAAGTTTTCTATTTTAATATTTCTTTCTTCCCAATTAATTTCATTGTAGTCAGAATGTTTGACATATAGTATCTCTTAATAATATTTCTTTGTTAATCAAAATACTGTCCAGACATACCAAGGATACTGATTTTCTATTTATTTTTATAAAATATATATATATGCATTGGTCCATTTTTTTCTGTGTCAATTTTTCTTATCTTACTTCTGTAGCCATCCTAATAAAAAATAATAATAAATTAGGTGAAATTCGAGTTTACTTTTTCTAGTTATACATTCATCTGTGAAAATCATTATAAAAACAAAGTGTTTTCAGCATTGTAGATTAAATCTGTAGTCAGACCCACAATATAGATAACTTGTTAAAATATTGCATCTCCGAAGTAGAATTATTATAAAGTTTGGAGAGAAAAAAAAAATGTAGTTGAGAAAATACTTTATTTCACTTAAATCTTAATTCAATATTTGCTTGTATGTTTGCACTGCACTATGTGCATGTTTAAAAAAAGTTGTATACAGGTCCATTTTATATATGTTTGTGAAATTGTCTAGGTGCTAGATTAAGAGCATTTGAGGGCTGGACTTGGCCTGTGGTTCTGACTCTGCTTTAGATATTCCTGTCTTCTGTAATCATTGTTTTATATATATTTTAATTATTTTTTGATAGAATCAGTTATTTCATCAATATTTTCATATGGTATTTCAAAGATACAATTGTCAGCATTTCAAATTTAGGTTTTTAGAAATAATGATTATTGTGCATACTTTTAGATTTTGATATTATATTGAATACAAATAATCTGCAACTTGTTTGCTATCCCTTGTATGCATAGATATCTTTCTTTTGTGGGTTATTTAAGATGTTTTTTATTTTTATGATAGTTGATAGATAACTATTCTCCATGAGAATGTTATGTTTCTATCATGATTGATGTATATACTAAGTATTTTTCTGTGTATGTGTAAGTTTTCTGTAAAGCATAATTGTGATTTTGCTATGAAAGAATTTTGTCATAAGAACATTTAAAAATGGAAATTTTTGTTTGATCTCTAATTTAATTATGAATTTAATTGAAGGAAATATGTTACTGATGTGGATCCAAAATGTTTATAATAATATTTCATCATATGACCATATAATAAATGTATCACTGACATAGCAAAGTCAGACTTTAGGTGGAGTAGTGATGGATTAGTATTTGTAGCTATGGTTCAAGCTAATCCAAATATAGTTAATCACACATAATCATTCCAAAACAAAACTCTCCATATAGTATTACCACCCTGTGCCTACCAGAGTAATCAATGAATGCCAGAAGGCTTGTGCATAAAATCCTTATCTAATGCCTACTCATCCAATATCCCCAGACTAGTTTCTGGCTTGTGGCCATTGTCAGTGAGGAGCTTTGGATCTGAGAGCACTGCACCTAGATCTTAGGATCTAATGCAACCCTCCAGCACCCACCTTTTATCTCTACTTAACTACAAAACTATGAGAATGAAATTAAAAACACAAAAATATTTTCAATCTAAGCTCAGACCCATATGACTATATAAGCTATCGAGCTTAGATTGAAAATATTTTTGTGTTTTCAATTTCATTCTCATAGTTTTGCAGTTAAGTAGAGATAAAAGGTGGGTGCTGGAGGGTTGCATTAGATCCTAAGATCTAGGTGCAGTGCTCTCAGATCCAAAGCTCCTCACTGACGATGGCCACAAGCCAGAAACTAGTCTGGGGATATTGGATGAGTAGGCATTAGATAGGGATTTTATGCACAAGCCTTCTGGCATTCATTGATTACTCTGGTTGGCACAGGGTGGCAATACTGTATGGAGAGTTTTGCTTTGTTTATAAACAAATATGTGCTAGTATTAAGAGATAGTGATCATGCGATACATAATCATTCCCTGACTTTGTTTAAAGAATTCTGTGCTGTATTAAAAATATGTTGTTGTTAAGCAGAATATTAAGAATTCCATTATACTATCAATGGGGAGAGTTGTTCTGATTTGTAAATTATTATTCTCAATTAATCTTTTTCTTATGAAGTGCTATGCTATTTTAAATAATAAATTATGTTTTTTGAATAATTTCATATTCAATACTGGAGTAGTTCCTATGAATATGGAGTATGGCTCCTCCCGAAAGCGCTCAGCTTTAATAATTGTATAATATTGTTTATTTTATTTAGTGTTATCAGCTTCATTATCTATGCGCAAAGCACATATATATATATTATGGATTTTATATGCTAATGAAGTAAAGTTTTAACTATTATAATATTTACTGTGAAAATAATACCAATAATATTACCAAATTTGCTACTGACTAGGGAAAAGTAAATGAAGATTTTTTTAAACAACTTATTTTCATAGTATTTTTCCAATTTCCTATAATTTATTTCATTTTTTCTATTTGTGCTGTGATCAAAATGTGTTATACCATAAGTAATTTCAGCTCCACCACCAATGAAATAGATAAGCAATTTTTGATAGTGATTACAAATATGGATTATGCAACAATTTTATAAAGAGCAGACAAATCACTCAATTTTTATAAATGTGAACAATACAAATATGTTCTGATATTATGCAAACAAACACTTCATCACAACATAAGCAATATTATCATAGTCATACAATAAATATGCTTTGATAAATACCCCCTCCCCCCAATAAAGAAATAATAGAATACAAGGCATTATCAGGCAAGCCAATTACTAGTGGTGGAGATAAACCGATGTATATATATTTGACAATGAATTATGAATAAAAAAATTGTGATATGATGAATTACATATTATCATTATTATAATGATGTGTCAACAAAACAACATTAACTCATAATAATCATATAAATAAGGATGACTAAAAACTATTTGATTTTTCAGGCTGCTCAGAAATACACATTCATTTGTTGTGATAATCTACTTCATTATTAGTCAACCCCTTTTTTTCACCTACAATATTTATTTCTAAGCGTTACATATTCTTTAAAATGAAACAGATCTGGAGAATTTTAATCTGGTCATTCTAAACAAGACATTCAGATTTGTTCTGATCCAATATTCACTTTCTTACTGTTTGCAGAATTCTCAGTCCCACAATTCAAAACATTTTCCAATCTTCACATCCAGAAAACACTATAATTTGAATTATTCAGATCTTTGTTTTTAATAATATGGTTCTATATCTACAAAAAAAAAAATCCTTGCTATTCTGCTCGATGATAGGCTGATGTTGAATCTCTTCATTAATAAGATAATTAATGATGCAAAGAAGCAAGAAAAACATCAAATTCTCTGCACGCTCATGATCAATTGTGAAGATGCTAAGCTTGTGGTCATGATAAATTAGTCTTTAAAATGACTTCCCATTATATTTTGTTTGTTGTAATATTTTTATTCAAATTATTTGTTTTTAAGTGAACTTTATCAATAAAATAAAATTTAGCCAAAATTAAAATCTTTTAATTTTATATTGATCTGTTGATTTTATATCAAATCTATCTACAGGAAGATTGTCCATGTTGGTGGATGGGTTGATTCAAATGCACAAAGTTTTCGCAGAAATTTAAGGATGGTATAAATGTAAAAATCTTCAACAACATTTGAAAAATATATTTATATCCATTTAAGTAAATAAATTTTTAAATGTTCATATTAAAATATAAAATTTTGATAAAATCACCCTGAGGTATAAAGTTTGTATATTCTATTGATAAATGTGAATTGATTGTTAATATATTATTTAATATATTTAAAGTCCTGTATGGTTTGATGTAGTGATGGAATTGCAAGCTCTGGATGTTAAGCATAAAGGATCAGGTCTGGATCTGTTACTTCTGGTATTTGAACTTTTTATAAATTTTCAAATAATAAAGCCATTTGGTTATTCTTATGGTATTTTAAAAAAAAATATTTTAGAAGTATCTTTTCATAAAAACAATATGGTAATAAAATTACTATTTCATATAATCTAAAACTACAAATTTTAAATATTTAAAAAATATTTTGCAACAGTATATATCAGTGGCCAGCAACTGGTGATACTCAGACCACTCACTGGTGGTCCATGACATCATTTTAATGGTCCACAAAGAAATTCAGATATTATTTAAATTTGCTAAGCTCATGTAATAAATTCTTAAATAAAAAATAAGTTTTGTTTAAGCTGTATTATTATATGTAAAATAGAACAAGAACATTATATTGTTAATTGATTTGATACAAAATACTATTGTGATTTGCAAAACATCTACCCCAAAGGAATTTAATTAACCCCTACTCAATCAGTGGCATTGAAAAAGTAACAAAATAAGAATACCAATTCCTGTACAATTGACTAGAAATCAAATTTGACTAGTAGCTCCTTTATGTATTGTGGAGACATCATAGGAGCCAAGGAGAGCAGCAAATGTCACACTAATTTTTAATATATAAATATGTATATCATACTCAATGCTTGTATTAATTCATACCTTTAAAAATTATGTTGGTGATCTGCAATATCTAAAAGGTTGCTGACCACTGGTTTATACAATTAAAATTTATAAACCTAATTGACTATATTTAAAGAAGTACTTATATAATAAATATTTTCTTATGTAAATAAAATATGCTTTGTAGAAATCTCAGAAATTCAAATATTAACTTAAATATAAACATTTTTAAATAATATTAGAAATATAGCTTTAATTAGTTATAATTTTAAATAAAATGATAATAAAAAGTGTATTCACCATGAATTGGAAAATTGTTTTTCCTTCTAGTGTAAATCAGATAGGAAACAACTTTTGATGTGTCACTGACTCATAACACTTTTCTGATTCTACAGTATTTTTAAAATGGTAACAAATTCTCCAGACAGTAGTGTCACCCAGTGCAAGCCATAGTAATCAATGATGATTATGTAATGTTAGTATTTTTACTAGCCCTTTTATTTTATAGCAATCCCAAAAAAAAAATAACTTATTTTCAATTGCATTAAAAAATTTAATGTTGCAATTAAATGAGATTATGAACTTATCTCTCCATACTAAGATCAACTTATTATTATACGAAAAGTATTTTGAGATCTTAAAGACTTGTACTCCTTAAAAATTTTTCAAGGAAATTTTTTATCAAAACTAGAGTTTTGTTATTAATGAAGGACTTCATATTGTGAGAATAAGCACATAATTTATTTTATAAGAACCTACAGGAAATAGAAAAATCTGGTTTATGAGAGGAAGAATATATAGTTTTTTTAATGTTATATCTATTCTCAACAGAAATCAGAAAACACACACTTCTAAAAAAAATTCTGATACTGATTAATTGGTCTTTAATATACAAATTCTGAAAAAGCAATACTTGTTAGAAAATCAAAACTCATTGTAATGAACGATGATTTAAGGATTTCAGAATGTTGCTATGAAACAGATTCAATGTAAGTTACAAAAATCATGTGCAGCTTTGTTTGATATATGTAAGCACAACATAAGGATATCTGGTACTTATGTATTAGACTGGTTATGATGAAAATGGCTGGCACAAACAAATGTGTATATAAAGACCAAATTAAACATATTTTACCATTTTCTTTTTTAAAAAGGAAATGAATTAATTTTTTTTTAAATGAATATTAGATAATATTCTGAGAAGATGAAAATTATTGGTCAAAATGTTGGGTTTGCTGCTAATTTTATGATTTAAACCATGCTATGATGTCATGAAAGAATGCTGGCATGACTAATTGAGGATCTGGCAAAAGTAATGTGAACATTTGATTTACTATCCATTTTTAATTCTTGCCAAATTGAATGTGCATAGTATGTTTTTTTTTCCCTAAAATTAAATGATTAAAATTTGGGAACTGACTACAACTGGATACAATGCAATCCACTATTTTCAAAATTATGGTATCCTGTCCTCATAAAAAATCTGAGCAAATCATTGGTGGTGTTTCATTCAGGACTGTCAAAAGAGAGTAGCCATTTGTAGCGAAATATGATTCGAGATAAGAAACTTCAGTCCACTGCAGTGATGCTAAGAAACATTTTGTAAATAGATAGAATAGGATATTACACACACACACACACATATATATTTGTTTATTTACCACTTGTAATAAATGTAGATTGTTAAAAGTTTATCACTTCTCACAAATTTCCCTAAGTAAAGTTATAGGTGGCCATTTTTCAAAATAAAAAATCTTATTAAGTTTAGATGGAGAAAGATAATTATAAAGGCATGTTTAAAGACATTTGTATCATTTCCAATAAATAATGTTGTAGATTGTCATTTTTCCAAATAAATCTTTGATTGCTGATGTTATTTTTTGAGATCACAAGATTAGAAAATTATTGCCAGACTAATATGTATGTGAAATCATACCAATGGACTAATACATAAATACTATATATCATAAATGTTTTCTTTTAATTCTAGTAATTAGATTTACTTATGACTAATATAAGTAGTTTTTATTCTGTACTATTCAATGTTTGTTATCAAAACTGGTTAATTAATTTGAAAGACCATAATTTTAATATTAACACTTTTAATTACTCTAAGTTTATATACTTTATTATTAATAACCTTCCAAAGAATCTATGCCAATAAATTTTTTTAGAAGTGATTGAATAGTGAATATTATATCATAGAGTTTTAATGAGCTCCTGATTTAAATTAAAAAGTTTTTGTGTAAAATTATTATTATTTGATGTTATCAAGTTAAACAGACATCTGATAAATGATGTTCTTTCTATTTATAAAATATTTAATATAGACATGGGAATAGTTTATGATGCTTTCTCCTGCTTGGTTTTAAATTATATTATTATTTTTGATATAACTTATCAATACTACAGCATATTGTCATTACTCAATACATTAATAGTAAGATATTTTTAAAATATAAACAAAACAAAGGAGAAGTTGTTGATAGTTTTTTGCTTTAGATCATTCAACATCAAATAATTAAGATTTGTCACAGACCAATAGAGCAAATTAGCAATGAAAGAAACCTGGATTATTATTATTTTTACATCTAGAAGCATATCTTTAAAAATGAAGATCAGAATTGTTCAAGCTATAGCATTTTCTGAGACTTCTGTAGATGTGAAAGTTGGTTACTGCAAAAAAAAAGAGGAAAAATATTGACCTTTCTCAATTGTGTTGCTTTTTTTTTTTAGTTTTGAAATTTCCATTGACAGCAAAGAAAATGATCAAATGGACACTTGATCATATTATAACAGATTTCTTACTTGAAGTATAAATGATCAAATTAAAATAAGATCATATGTTTATTAGGAAAATGTACAATGTTGATTGGTTACGAAAAAAGAAGAAAATGACTAACAATGGAGGGAATGGATTCCTTTATCCTCTAATTAATAATGTACTTTTGAACAGCCTGAAAAATCAACAAATGACTGATCATTTTGGGGAAATGTTACTCATATAATCACCAGGAAATAATGTGAATTTGTGCCTAATAACAATAAATAAAATAAATAGAAGAAAGCAAACCAAAAATAAAAACAAGATAATAAAGTTAAAAAGAAGATACACATTCTTCTTATGATGGTGTTTAGAGGAAGGTTATTTTATTTATAAAGTTTTAACCTAAGCTATATGCAGATAACTGATAATAATCACTATAGAAAATACCATTCATTTTAAGAATGATATATTTAATAAAAGTCTTAAAAATACTATAAACAATTTTATACAGTATAGATATTTATAAAAGGTCCAGTGTCTGTAACACACCAGACATCCCAAGCCTGCTTCCTTTTTTTTCATTTTATTTCTGAGAAGCCATTTATCTTCTTTTACTCTTGTAATTTTCAGAAGTAATATTAGAATGACTATTAATATTAGTTTCTTTTTTAATTGTATTTAATACCGAAAGCAGCTGATAACATAATTATTTTGAAATTTCAAATGTTTGTCAGTTAGACAGTTGGTGTCCTCTATGAACTACCAAACAGCTGCGGAGCTTTAGATTTAGACAGTGAGAAGTGTCTAGTAGTATATCTGATAGTTAAAGACGAACAAAACAAAGGGAGAGTTACTAAAACGCTTAATAAACAATTTTAACACATTAACAATAGCAATGTATAATATTTAATTACTATTATTAAGTTTTATTTTGAATTTTGCTTCCCTGCTGGGGCATCGAGTTTAAAATTTCAACAGTTAAACCAGATTGATAGCTCAGAGCAGAATTACAATCTGTTATGCAATATAATAGAATATTATTTAATTTAACTGCATATGTAATAAATTTAACAAAGTAAATATAAGTTGTCAGTTATATTTCAATTGAAATAATTTACTTTTTTTAAAAAAAAAAAAATCCTTATATCTGCTAAGAAATAATTCTAAATTTTTCATGACCCATTGATTCAATATGCACAAATTAAATAATAAATATTAATTCGATGTTTCTGCTTTTAGATCAAGCTTTGTTTTATAAGAAAATTTATAAACAAATTATTTTATTTATACCTTACAAACTATAAAAAACAAGAATTGTTAGCATATTAATAATTTTTATTAATTATTTATTAGAAGAGAGATCCAATAATGAATAATATTTTCACTACACTACTGTCATGCAAGATAGGGATTGTTTTCTATCTGTTTTTAATACCTTGTGGAAGAAAGTAATTATACACATACGACCAAAAACATTAAAAAGATGTACAATTCTCAATATGCACATTTCATGCTGAACCAGCACTCATCAGTTGACCAGACCACAATCTCTTACACATATCTTTACCATTGCTTAGTATATATAGATAGCAAACTACTACAATTTAATTCATAAGTGTTAAACTTGCTGCCCTCACAACTGTGACACAAACCACTTAATGGAAGTATAATAATAATTTTTATCAATCATTCATTAGACCAGAGATTATCCAATAATGAATAATATTTCTATAGTGTAATTTTCACTGTACTATTCTCATGCAAGGTAGGGACTGGTTAGCAATTTGTATAAAAATCAGTTTGAGAGTAAACACAAAGATTTGGGATAATTTCAGTGATGTTAATTTGATGTATTTTACATTTAATGTAATATCTTCTTCTTTTTTTTGAAGGATAAGAGAATATTTTGGTTATAGGATATATTTTTAATTGATAAGCATTATCCTTATGGTGTAGTTCTAAACATGGAGATGCAAGAGTAAATTGTATTAAGAGGGTGATGATTAACTATTACCACAGTCATAGTATATAATTATTGTCTAATTATTTCATCTTTCCCTTACATTATAAAATGACCTTATATATATAATTCCATCAAATGTAATATTCAGGTTATTCTTCTTTTCTTTATCCTATTTGTAATTGGTTTGCTTTAACATTTCAAATGTTAGCTAAGTAAAGGTTTGAGCACACTTTCGGCTAATGAACCAACTCTATCAAAAATAAAATTTTCAAGCCATCAGAGAATTACACAACACATAATTACAGCAATAGTGTAAAATTAAGTGCCAACATTTCAAATATTTAAAATAAAAATAGGCACTTTTTATATCAGAATTTCAAATATAGCATCAAATCAAGGCAGATTTAGATAAGTATTATGGAGTGATAATGTGATTCTCAATTACTTGTCTCTTTTTTTACACAATTTATTATAGCATTTCAAAGTTAGAGCCATACTATAATAATAATGAAATGTTTATCAATATATAAAGATCTAAAATTCTTAGTGTTTTTATTTTTTGATAACTATTCAAGACAATATATATTAAATTCAGCTTTTACAGAATTGACTTTTCATAGATTAGATGTTATTTCCATGTCTTGGATCCACCTTATTAATAATATATCTATTATATGCAATAGAATACCATTAATCAAACTCGTTATAGTTCATCTACTTGTACAATCCAAGCAATCGGACTTATTTTAGTAGAATTATGATTTATTTCAATAATTTTTATTTAATCTATTGAATACAAACACATTTCAAAATGTATATATATTTAAAAACACACAGTTTAAGTGAATAGCTCTGAATTAAAAATTCTTTTAATCAGTTTTATTTTTTCATAGTCCCCATACATACAAAAAAAACCTCATTTATTCCAGTATGTAATTAAGTGAAAACTTATTTAAAGACAAGAAGTATGAATCAGAAGGGAGATTTATCTCTAAAATCAGCAAACATAAAGTTTGCAAAAGTTTTTTAAAATAGATTTTAGTGAAGGAAAAGAAGAAAACCTAACTGGTAAAAATACAGAACATTTATAATGTAATTATTTTTAATATGCCATAATTGGTAATCTAAAAAGACTAATGATGATAAATTAACATAATTAATCTTATATTTATACCAAATCAAATATAACTTTTAATCAAATTGTGTAGATTAATTTTAACCTTAAAAAAGGCATATAGCTTTATCGCTTGGGATTTGGTAAGAAGTTTGAGAGCCAGAATCAATCCTGGGACCTCCAATCCCAAGTCAGAAGCTCTACAAACTACACTAAAACATGCAGGATAATAGTAATATTTATATTAATTAATACACAGATGTCTAATTAAAGAGAGAGACTATCAATTCTTATAAATTTTTGTCAGGATAAAATAAATCTTAAATAACAAGTTATTCAAAAAGGAAATGTTGAAAGAGAATAGAAACAATAATATTTTCATAATGTATTTTTTTATTTATTTAATTGTGTGCCATTAAAACATGGTGCTTTGGATAGGTGATGTACTAATTTGCATTTATTCTGACATGCATATTTATCAGAATTATCTTATATTGGTTATATGTATTAAATATATAATCTTAAATTCTTTTTCTAAAGTTTTACAAAATTTAAATAACACAAAAATAATCTAGATATGAAATATGTTTTAATTTCCTGATTTAAATTAACAACCATCTTTAAAATTTATCTAAATGAAATAATTATATTCTATTGGTCTTTTTTTTTCTTCAAAAATTATACCAGATGTATCTCATCTGCTTCAGTCCAATTAAATTTGATAAGCTCAATACTGGAGATTCTAATTTTTATTTTTAAATTTATTAAACCCTTACTACAATTATTAAACATATATATATATTTGTTAATCTTAAGAATATCTGCCAATATTATATACATACACAATAATCCAAACTTTTTCAAATATTAAATGCAATGTGTATTATTTCTACATTTAATGTATTTTATGAAATCATTATATATATATTCTAAAATAAGTGTTCAACTTTGCTCTTAAATTTCAAACACATGAGATTATATGTTCTAAAACATATAATATCCAAGCAAATCAATAGAATGCATTGAACAATCAAAATATATTTAAGATTGTCATGTACCTACATAAATGATGGATATTTCTGAACTAATTAAATTTTATGTCTATATGTTATGAAATATAATAATTTTAATCTAATAAAGAGTAATTAATAATCATTAAAGTATTTGTTAAAAATGATTATTCTAAATAAGTGCTTGCTAAAGAATATACAGTTGCAGACTAAATTTTTATAATATATATGTTCCATTTAGAAATATTCATTAACTAACCTTTATCTAGCAGTAAAAATATGAAGATTACTGTCAAAACTAAAATGTAATTACAATTTTTAAATAGAAGACTTTTCTTACTAGATAAAATTTGTTTTTCATAATTGGCTTAACCAATGTATGAATTAAAGTGCCTTATAATTTGTAATGCAATAAAAATTTGATCCCCCCCCCCCGGCTACTCAAAGTGCCAATTAGTTTCTATGTAACAAGAAAGAATCAAGTATTCACAAGGCCACCTTTTCAAATTTCTGATCAAATAAAATCTTTATTTTTAAAAATAGATGCACATATAGTAGTATATGGAACAATGGCTCATTTGTTTGTGGTACATTTTGATTTTTCATGCTTTCAAAAATATATATATATTGTTTTTAGTTGTTATATGTAAAACTAAATCCCATAGATATTTTGGAACACAGATCAACAAATTTTTTGATGACACATGTTTTTCTTTCAAAGAAAAATTTTAAAGAGGGTAACATAATAACAATCACACTAATTGTTAGATTTAAAAACAAAATTAATACAGTAGATCCAAATCCTAAATATTCATCATCATGTTTATTGAATTATTATTTTAAGAGTAAGAATAAATTCAATACGGGTAGACTGAAGAGTTTTCTCACATATCCCCACTTCACTGATATGGTTTCTATTGCAGAACATAATGTTAATTCCAATAAGGATTTGTTTATATATGATCTGTGCAACCATGCTTTAAATCATAGCATTAAAGCAGAATTCATTCAGATCTCCTAATATTATAGATTTAAGTTATAAATCTAGATTTTAAAAGTACTATAAATGATTTGTGGTGGGGTTAGAATACTATTTGTCCAGCTCTCTATGTTTTAATAATTTCTACTATCCAAATTATGAGATATCCTTTAAATTTAACTTGCATTAGAATTTAATTAAATAACATTTCCTACTTTGTCTCAAATGTAAATAAATTAATATGTGTACATATTTAAAAATAAAATTAAAGAAAAAAATTTAATTAAATAACTAAGCATAAATGTATTTAGTCTTTCATAATCTTTAAAACCTTTCACAATTATATCATAGAATGAATTATGATTTACTTAAGCAATAATTTTTATTTAATCTTTAATACACACATATTAATATATATAATATGATAAATAAATTAATACAGATAGAATACCATTTATTCAAACACCACTAATTTATAATCTTCCATTATCCAGACAAAATTATAATATTTTGTTTAGATTTATTCTTTTATTATGGCTACATAAAAATGTTGTGCTTATGTAAATATAAAATTTGTATTTAAAAGTATTAGAATCTTAGTTTAAAATAAATTTATATAGTTTTAAGAAAATATTTCAGTACATACAAACTATAAATAATAAAGTTAATAATTGTTTTAATTTCCAGGAGAGTTTTGATTTATAAAGAGGATATAGATTTAGTAGTGAAATCTGAAAAATTCACAAATTCAAAAAAAAACAACTACTCTGAAATCAGGAATTTGGGGATATTTAAAAATAAAATTAAAAAAAAAAGGTTTATAGTGAATAATTGAATATGTGTAGTTCTTAGGTTCCACAATTTTTTTGTATAATCTGATTAATGTATATGTTGAAAAAAATATATAAACTTTTATTGCTATATAATAAAATACATTTTTGTGGAATGAAAGTAATACCATATTGAAAATATTTTATAAAGTCTGTGTACATTACTTTTTTAAATTAAAAAGACATATTTTGCTTGAAAAATCATATTTCTAATAATATTTAAAATAAGAGATATCCTATAATTAACAATTTTATAATTAATGATTATTCTACTGTTAATAATTAAAGAAAGACATATTTTGGGCATATGTATGTGTAGTTGAATTATTGTTCAATTTTGGAAAAAGTAATTTTACTTTTCTAGTAAAGATCAAAAAATATCTTCCACTTCTTTTTTTTTTTTTTGTTTAAATAGTAGGGCAAGGAAGCAAAATAGTTTTCTGCTAAAAACGAAAATTGCATTTGCTTCTAATAAGAAGTATATTTTCCTTTTGCTTTTATACTATTGAAATGTCTGCACATATAAAACTGTATATGTAAATAAAAGATTATTTATTTTTGTAAATATGCACAGATTTCTTCACTTTAATAACATTCTCTTCATTAGAAAATTGCTCTAGAAATTCACTGGAGAGATCATCCCAAAATTATTATACATTAAATTAGAATAGAATTTGTATGCAAATAAAGCTAGTTACATACAAATTAGATCATATATATTTATCCCCCAGTAAATGAATAGGGAAGAAACAGTAAAAATGGTTACACGGGAGTAAAGTTAATGTTGATTTGAAATAATAACAGATCAGCAAGTAAAGAATGATCAATGGTAGACTAGTAGACTTACTAGCAGTGATTAAAGACTAAAATGGAATAATGGCAAGCAAAAAGCAGTTTCTTGTTTGTGTATTGGAAAGTTTATTATGAGCAAAAGGTAATTAACTGAAGCTTGACAAACTGCAAGAGACAAATTGGAAATGGAGATGGTTAATATATAACTTATAAATTGTGCATGCCAAAATAAGAACTAATATTGCTAACTTTAATATATTTATTCTATATTTGAAATTAGATATGTTTATTTGTGTTTCAAGAGACATTTGATTTGAAAACACAAATAATTAATAACTGGATTACTCCTGGTGTGGAACAAGACTATTTTCACCCAACAGCATATGAATATTAATGATCTATTACCTGTTTATGTTGTTTTACCACATTATTATTTGTTATTAAATAAATCTTGCTATATATATACATTTTGAAGTATATTGTTTTTTATTTAACTCCCTGACTGGTCTTTAGAGACCCTCAGGACACAACAACTATCAAATTAAATTATTATTCAATCCTTAACAGCATAACATATTTAGAATTTTTCTAATTTGTATATACAGTATTTAATGTTGCAACTTTAAAAAATAGGCCTGTTTAGTTATAACACTTATTATGTCATAAAGATTCAGCATAATGGAAAGTATTTAAAGTTTTTATTTAAATATATGTTATAATTTACTATTTATAAATATATCCAATATTTTTCCATAAATAGTGATTTATATATGTTGAGCTATGTAAGTAGGGAACAGTCTGTATATATACTATAAATAAATTAATAAGCTTAATTGCTGCAAATGCCATTATATTGCTTTTGTTATTTTAGCAACTGAAGTTGATCTTTAAACAAAGATTAAATTTAACTGCTAAGTGGAGAGAGGAAATTAACAAATCATTGAATAAAATTGTGTATTTTAATTAAGCAAGGAAATGGGGGAGGAGGGAATAACACAATAAATATTTAATTTGGTTATTACTGCATAAAAATTCTTTATCAAAAAAAATATACAAAATTAATATTAAGGTTTATTTAAATCTTCAGTAGAATATCCTTTAAAAATGTTGGAAATAAACAGTTAATACTGTAGTATTAAATTATTACTACGCGTTCACTTTATTTAAAAAAGCCCAGGAACCTCAGGTGCTGCATTATTGCTATTCTAACTGTGGTATTATAGACTATTTAATCAATTTTGAGATTAGATTGAGTACTTTTTTATTTATGCTTAATTTTTGCAATCAAATTAGAAAATACATTTTTAATTTTATACACTGTGTGGTAGTTTATAATTGTTAAATTATCTTATAAAATATATATATTTTTTGTCTTTATAAAATAATTTAATGTTATTGATTAAAAAAAACAACTTCTCAAACCACATCCTTGATTTACAATTGATTACTGAGGCACGATTTATTTAATCATGTGAGATTTCCTTGTGCTAATTAAATAGATTTTTAAAATTTTATATTTATTAATTTCTAAACTATAATCAATGGTAATTTTTACACTGTATTGATGCCATTAATATATATGTATACATGAACTTTATTAATTAGTGTAGGACTATAGGTAAATATCTGCTTCAAATATTTGTAAGAGAAATGCAATTTAACATATAAGCATGCATATTCCTATATTTAAAATACTTATATTTAAAATTCTTTCTTATGCATTTATATGTTAATTCTGAATACTCATATTATAATTATTATTATTGAGAAATGTATGTATATATGATCAAATAAATTTATACACAGATAATTATAGTTATAAATAATAACCTTAGTTCTTTTCTAACTGCAGACAAGTTTTATCTCAGGCAAGAAATATATAAATCAAAAAATATACTAAACTTAATAAATAATAATAAATTACATGTGGATTTAATCAGTGAAATATTGAATACCTTCATGCTCTCAGATCTAACTGCTTCAGCTTCACCTATTTATAAAGAAAGTAGGTTGAAGTAAAGAGAGGTTCCCCTTTTTTCTTCCAAAATGTAAGCCTGTGGTTAAGACCTGTAGAGATCCCTACTATCGCATTTTTATGCGCACATTCTTGAGGTTACAGCTTTAGTAAATATTACAACAGTTACATAAATATATTAATAATAATTATTCCTTAAAAGCTTTTTCACCACTTGGTTTTGTTCTCTTTTCAAATGTTAAGCATCTATTTTAATGTTAACCAATTAGAGTGTTCAGTCTACAATAATTGGTTAACATTAAAATAGATGCTTAATGTTTAAAAACATGCACAAAACCAAGTGCCAAAAAAGCTTTTTATGGACTAATATATATATGTTGTATATAATTTTTTATTGTTTATTATAATTTATATGAAAGAATTGCATAATGGACCTCATTCATTTCCATTTTAAATGATTTTACTAAATGTAATTAATTGTATATTACCAAATTCACCACTTCCTTTATTTTGCTGTAATATCTTATAAAAATGCAATTGATCCACTCTACTTTGAACACTTTTTTGCAAAAAACTTTTTATTGTACATATATGAATGCACAATCTCATGTTTTGACTATCATGCAGTCTTCTTCAGAATCACTACTTTATTTTTTTTAAATTGAAATAAAAGTGATTTTGAAGAAGACTGCAGGACAGTCATCACATAAGACTGTGCATTCATATATGTACAATAAAAATTTTTTTGTTAAAAAGCGTTCAAAGTAGAGTGGATAAATTATAATTAATTCTAGCCAAACAGTGCAATAAATCACAATTACACTGTATAAAAATATTATAAAACATCAATAACTCATTAGTAGAATTCATTATCAACAATTTAAAAAATCTGGCTTATATGATTTGAAATGATAGCAAAATGGAACTGTTTAGATAGTTGAGATTTTTCCTATTTCTATTTATCTATATACTTCTGTTTTTTATGTTTATAAATATATATGTAATATTAAATAGAATCATTTGAATTCATCAGCATAGCATATTAAACTAGAACTAATGTTATTTTTATTTTTGTATTTTTATACTAAAGTAACCATAGGTAAAAAACAGATTTTAATGAATTTAAGATAACTGAATCTGTCATTTTACCAATTTATATTTTATCATTTTACAATTTCAATGTTGATGATTACACTTAATTGTAAAGATTTCATATTAAACATTTATTCTCCTTTCAGTGTAGTCACTTACTTAAATATCTAGTAAACTAGTACACTTTATTTAGTAATACAACAGACTTGTATATCTTACACTTTTATACTGATGTATCCAATGACTTGATTTACTTTCTATATAAATATATAATATAAAATTAATAAGTTATTGGTTGGCATTGCAATCATATTTCTTGAATTCTTGATGCCTATGTGATTTAAAAAGTAAAGGCACAGTTCTCACCACTTAGTACATATAGAAAGTTTAGAGATTGTGTTTATTTTTAATATTATATATATATGCATACGCAGACATTACTAACTTCAACAGCATGTAAATAACCTGTAAGAATATAGTTATATTACAGAAAATTCTCTTTCAAACTTGTTACTTGGAATTATTTGTAAGCTTATCTTCTCCTTTTCGTTTTCTTCATATATTAAACTTTTTTATGTACTATCCTCATATACAATCCAATGCACTTTTTATATAATTTCTCCTTTATTTTCCTTATTGTTTCAACTGTCCTGCAGTCTTCATCAGAGCTACAACATTTAGACATATAACCATTATATTATATACGAATTTTTTACATTATTACTCATAATAACATATTTTAATCTTTGCATCTTTTAATTTATACTTAGTATTTATTTATTATTATTTTTATCCCATTCTATTTTTATTTTTACCTCTAATTTATCTATCATTCTACTTTCATTTTTTATATCGTTATACATTTCTATTTCACTTTTCATTTCCCAATTTCTTTTATTACTTTTTTTTGTTATTTCTTTATAATTCTTCTATATCTTTATTTTATCTTCATATACATATTTTATTCTTTTATTAATAATTTATATTTTATTTTTATTCCTACCTGCAATTTTACTTTTATTTATATATTCTATTTATCTCCTATACAGCTTTCACCCTTTCTTTTTACAATTGCAACTGACTATTTTTTTTTAAAAAAATAGCCTCTTTTTCATATATTCCTTTAATGTAATTCCCTTTATTATCAATTTTCTTAACTTTTTATTTTTATATATACTTTTTATCGTTAATAATAATTTTTCTAAAAAAATAATGCACTCCCCCATCTCTATTTAGATTTGGCTTTAATCTTCTTAATTAATATAGTCTCTTTTATTTTTCTATATCTATACTAATTAAGAAGATTAAGCCAAATTTAAATAGAGATGGGTGGGAGGGGTGACATTATTTTTATAGAACAATTATTATTAATAATAAAAAGTATATATAAAAGAAATTATATATGAAAATAGTTTTTAAAAAATAAAAAAATAGGATAAAAAGTTAAAAAAAAACAGTAATAGAGGAAATTACATTAAAAAAATATAAGAAAAAGAGGCTAAATTTTTTTGTAAAAAATAGTCAGTTGTAGTCATAAGAAGAAAGAGTGAAAGTTATATAGGAGGGAAGTAGAATGAATAAATAAAAATAAAAAGTAAAAATAAAGATAGGAATAAAAGAATAAAATATGTATTTAAAGATAAAATAAAGATATAGAAGAATTATAAAGAAATAATAAATAATAAACGAGATTGGGAAATGAAAAATGAATAGAAATGTATAATGATATAAAAAATGAAAGTAGAATGATAGATAAATTAGAGGTAAAAATAAAAATAGAATGAGATAAAAATAATAAGTGAATAATAAATATAAATTAAAAGATGCAAAGGTAAAATTAATTAAAATTAGGTGTAATTATGAATAATAATGTAAAAAAATATGTATATAGATATGTATATAAAATAATGGTTATATCGTTAAATGTTGCTCTGGTGAAGATTGCAGGACAGTCAACTGAAGGAAAAATTATATAAAATTTGCATTGGAGTGTATATGAGAATATATAGAAAAGTTTAATATAAATTATTCATAAGCAGACTCATAAGTTGCAAATATAATTTTAGCTATTCATTTATCAATGTCAATCCATTTAGTCTGATAAAAGAGATATCCTCTTTCATTTGACCTCTAATTATATATATACTGTAAATAACTTGACATTGAACTAAGATCATCACCATAATGAGATTCAGCCTTTTTGGATATCAATATTGGTTTATTTACAGTATATACAGTTGGAGATTAGATAAAAGAGAATATCTTCTTTTATCAGACTGAATGGATTGACATTGATATTTACTTTTTTGATAAATTTTAGCTGTTTAAAAATGTATAATAACAAAACACCAAAAACTATTGCAGACTTTTTCCAAAAACCAAGTATAAGTACTTTGAATGCTAATGAAAATATTTATTCATAAAACAATTCCTCTCAGGCAAAATAAAAATGTACTGTTGTTCATTAATTCACTCCTGATTATTTAAAATTTGGTTTCATTTCTTGGCCTGAGTCAGAAGAAAATTTAGCCAGACCTCTGTGTGTTATTTGCAGAGAAATTTTAATCCGATGAATGTATGAAGCCAGCAAAATTAATACATCAGTCAAATCTACAAAATAACCATTGGGTTTTTTTAAACATAAAAGTGCCAAATTAAAAAACCAAAAATCATCTTTTAAAAAATTTCTTTGAGTCAACAAGTCTCTTGTAAAAGCATCATATTTAGTTGCTTTAAGGATTGCTAGAATATTGCCAAAAACTTAGCTAACCATGTTTAATAGACATGTATTCTGAAATCCTAGATATGGTTGCTGGAGATAAAATGAAAATTTTGCCACTTTCTAACAATAATATTCAATGCAGATTTAGTGAATTAGTGACTGATGTTGAAGATCAATTAATTCAAAAAGTAAGCAATTCATTGTTCACAATTCAAATAGACAAATCTATAGATATAACCAATAAAGCCATACTGTTTTGTTATATTCGTTATATTAATTACAAAATCAATGATGTAAAAAAAGAATTTTTTTGTTATGTTGAACTTCCTAATCACATAACTAGTTCATATTTATTTAAAGCAACTGATAATTACATTGAAAAGAACTTACCTAATTGGAAAAATTGTATTAGCTTATGAACTGATGGAGCAGCATGACTGGAAAACATTCAGGAGTTGCAAAAAAAAAAAAAATCATGAAGTAGTTAGTGGATGATAAAATGAGTTTTACTCTTTGTCTTATAAATTATGAATATTTAGCTGCTAAAAATTGTTTCCCTACTTGAACAATGTTCTTAGTCAATCGTTAAAATAATATATTAAATGCAACGTACTCAATTCAAGACTATTTTCAAGTTTATGCAATGAAATGAGATCTGGACATAAAAATTTAGTACTCCATGCAGAAGTAAGATAATTTTCAAGACGGAATATATTAACAAGACTTTACAAATTAAGAAAAGAAGTTGAAACATTTCTAGAAACAAAAAATTCAGAATTGAGAAGTATTTTCTGTGACAACAATTGGATTGCTAAACTGATTTACTTGCTGGACATATTTTCATTAATAAACGAACTAAATTTAAGCCTGCAAGGAAAGGCATTTAAGAAAAAGTTAAAACTATGGTGTAAGACAAAAAAAACTATGAAACAATTTATTCATTTTCAAAATAGATAAATGAAATTGATGTAAATATCATTGAATTAAAAAATACTGTTTACTAACATTTAACAAGATTTTGTTGTGCATTTGAACAATATTATTCACAGAAAGAAGATATATGGAAAGACAATATGTGGATTTTAAATCAGTTTATTGATCAAGAAAATAACCTAACTGATTTAGAAAAGGAAAAATTAATAAACTTAAGTTGTGATGATACATTAATTATTATTGAATTTAACAAGCATAATTTAATTTGGGGTTTAAATTAAAACTGAATATGCAGAATTACACAAAAAAGTCTTAAGAGTGTTATTAGCATTTTCGACTACATACTTATGTCCAGTAGACATTTTCAGCAATAATACTTATAAAATCAAAAGAAAAAAAATTGTTTATTAATATGTTCAGTTTTGCATTAGCAGTCATAAATATATCTCCATGACTTGATAAACTAATTACTGAAAAAAAATCAACAACAGTGGCATTAGTTTTTGGTTTATAATTATAATTATGTTTTGCTAAATTATTTAAATAATATTTTTTTTGTCAGTTATTCTATGCTTTTTTTTTGCCATTCTTTGAATATATATATATATTAAATTTGTTCAACACTACAATAATTATATTTTACCAAAAAATACTCATCCTTCTATTTTTTTTATTTTTATTGTTGTTCAATACTTCATTTGGTACATAATAAAAAAGAATTTAAAAATTTATTGGTCCACAGCATGTCATCAGTTGAGAAACACTGATATATATTATACAAATATTTTATATATTTTGAGATATTTCTTTAAATTGGAAGTTAAATTTTTAATATGAGGGTCATCCAAAAAAAAAAAAAAAAAACATTTCTCAGATTAGCAGTCTTTATTGATTTATTTGTAATACAAATAAATAGTTATTTTCAATATTTGTCCTAATATTAATCAATTATTCAAAAACTTTTGCAAAAAAAAAAAAGTTCCCACAACTTTTATTGTGAAATGAACATGTCAAAAGTCATCTGTTTACTTTTTCATTGAGCATCTAACATGTCTTTCATATCATCTGATTAGAGGTCCTGTAGATTGTATTACCTTTCTATATATTTCTTCTTGCACTTTTAGATGACATATCATTATTTGCCACAGATCTGATAGTAAAGTAGATTTTGTGCTTTATTTTGTTCATATTTTACACTAATATAGATTTTAATCAGAATATGTTTAGTCACCATTTACAGAAAAAGATTGGAATTACATGATATAAAATTCACCATTGTAGTTAATATTTTATTTTACCAGACATATATATTTACAGAAAGACCCTTATATATCATAAAATAAGAGGGAAAAAAATTTTTTATACAGATTATAATTGCTGTTGTAGTTTGTATTTTCAGCTAAAAAAAGCTGATTAGAATTTAAAAGATGGATTTTATTCAATGGGATTATTTCAAGAAATAAAGAAAAAAATGCATAGATATAATAAATAAGAATGTCTATTGTCTTTAAATTTTATAGATTATAAAGACTTTAGATTCCATGTATATACAATAGTTATGATTAGTATTTTAGATTGAAACTAAGAAAATATTAAAATACCATTTCATTAATAGATTTACGTGGAATTATTGAAAATTATTTTTAATGACTACCCAAGTTTATGAAGGAGTAGACTGGAAAATATCAGGTGTCATGATAAATGGTGATAATCTAAATCAAGAATACCCCAAACTATGGCCAAGGGTTTTATCAAGCTTGCAGAAAGATTTTATTCAGCCTATAAAAGTTTATCTGACCCGTTTAAATTTATTATTTATAAAAAAAATTTTACGTATATAACAGAGGAAGAAATTAAATAACAACTGAGAAATAATAATAAAAAAATATTATAAATATTTTCAATATTTACGTCTTAAATTTTTAATGAAAATAATAAAAGATATTATCATAAATAAAATTACCACCCATTGAATGTTTATGCTAATGTATTTTTAGGTCTTTTTTTTTTTTTTTGCTAAATCAAATAATCCTCAAAAAGACCATCTGTAATGTGCACAGTATTTAATTCCAGTTCACCCCTAACATTTAAAAACAAAATTCTTGTAATAATTACAAAAATCTCCAAACTATTTATCCATTAGCTTCACTTTAATTCTGCACAATTCAAACTTTAAACGTTTCGTTATTCAGTTTCTCATTTGTGTTTTCCTTCAATATGAATAAAACAGGATAAGATATTGAAATAAAATTGTGTAATTTTCATGCATAAGTATTTAAACTGTGTATATTTTAGTTAACAAACTATAAGAAAAAATAAATTTCTAAAACAAATAATTTATATTAATTTTTCATTAATTCATTTTTTCTAATCATTATAAATAAAATGTGATATCTAAATTAACTGCTTAATCAATTTTGCTCTGGGAAATAGTGGTCAAATGATCAATAGTTGAGCTATTATTAAATCTTCTTAAATGTCAACATATCTATTAAAATCTCTTTAATAAGAGTAACCCGTGAAAAGTACTCTTGCTCTGAAATTAAATCAGACAATGAATTTTATTATTACTGCCATTATTTTTATCACAATTATAAATAATTGTAATAAACAGTTGTTTAAAATTGTATAATACAGACAAATATATGCCTACATGTTTGTAATATTTATTTATCCATCTATTTATTAATTATAAATCATCTGCTTTGGGTTATGATTAGCAATCTTTTAGAAACAGCATCTGTATATATTTTTAGCAAGAGTTTGATTTGAGAATATGTAATCCTAGACAGACTATTATTTGGACCCCAGAAAATGTATTTATAAAAAAATTGTATAAAATTAATAAAAAAAGTAACTCAAAGTTTATAGAATAGGCCTTTTGCTGCACCTATGGTTTAAGATAGAATTATTAAAGAAATCATTACATAAATCTCCAGCTTACATTTTCACTTGCATTACAAGTAGTAATTGGCTCCATTATTTTAGTTAAGAGCTATTTATTATTAGCATGAATAATCAATGATCACTAGATAGTAACACCATTCATTATTGGCTTTCATGAGCAAGAAGCCTAGCATTAGTTATACATCCCCAGATCTGTTTTTTTAGACCTTTTATACTTGCAAAAATTTGAACTCAAGTCAACTTGATTTTCAAATGTCTTACATTCAATGACCAGAAGATTTATTATAGATTTAGATAACATTGCCATCTAATATTCATTGACCCCTCATGAATAGCATACATATCTTTACAAAAAACATTATGAAATAAAAAATTCAATTATATACAACAGATCAACATCTTGATGACTTTCTACATATAGGAACTTCCCATATTAAATCTGATGTTATAAAAATCAGTTAACAACATACAGGTCTCTCTTGCTAAAATTAAGCACTCAAGGCGCATATACTAAAGCTTTAGCTTTATATAAGTATTACGTGCTGACATTGCGCTTAATAAGAATTAATATTTATATCTCATTAATTTGTTTATTTTCTGAATTTATTTAACAAAGATGTAAAGTTAGTAAATGAATTATGTAATTTATTTGCAAATGTATCCCAAGCCATTTTTGTTCTTGGGCATCACTCATTAAAAATGTTTGTAATAATCCTTAGAATTGCATATGATGTTATTTTTGCAACATCATTAGGTGGCTTACACTTTTAAATTTGTGAACTACATTTAGAGAGTTGAAGAAAAGCTTAAAAATAAATTTTAATAAAATTAAAATAATTGTTGCAAGACATGATAACATCAATGGAAAACATAAATGTTTCTTAGATCAAGCAGCATGTAAGTAGTGGCCCAGAAACAGTATGCAGCCTAAAAGTACATTTTCATAGTCTGCATGTTTAAAATGATTTAGAATATCTAAATGTAATTAAATGACTCATTGGGATTTACATGTGTTAAATAGATATACTGTACATGTTTAAACTGAAACAGTATAGTTAGGTTTCAATGCCATTTCTTTATTTTATATGCTAGGGAATTACTTCTCATTAAGTTCAGTACTCTTTTTTTAAAACATTAATTGCTGCAAGGAAATATGTTTAAAATGTGTTGTATTAATACTTTCCTTTGCTAAATGTCTATATTAAAACCAAACAGAAAGCAAAAACTAAAATATCAAAAATGTGAAATATTTTGTTATTTAAGTAAATAATAATATTTTAAGCTTAATTTGATTCTGCCTTAAAGAAAAATTCAAAGATGGAATGTCAGTGTTTTACTCCTATTAATCTTCAGAAGACAACTCCAAGATAATTTTGCTTGTAAAATAAATACTATGTTCAGCAATGCAGACATATAAGCAATGTTTTACCTAAGGAAAAAAAAATCCAAAAAAAATAATCAAAATTTTACCCTAATTTGGATAAATTATGCCAAACAACATCCAAATTCTGGAAAGGTTTTAAATTTTTAATGTCTATTTTTTTTTAATGTTGTGTAATAGTCATACATCTTAATAATAAGGCTCATTAAGGTTTCAGATATAGCTTTTTCACAAGGATGACTAAAGGTAATAAACTAATGCTGATGATTATCAAGTGTTATTGTTTGTATTCCGTTGCCTTGTTAATCCAATCTTCCTTCACGAATAAAGCTTTTCACCAACATAATTACTGTAACAGTAAAAATCTCCGATGTTATCATTTTAAAATATGTATTGTAAGAACAACCTGCTCAGCCCAATAAATTACACATACTTGAGTTTTAAAAAAAAGTAAAATGGAAAAAATAATTAAAAGAGCTTGGGAGTGCATTTAAAAGGTTTAATTTCAAAGAAATATATTTTCATTCTTAAAAAAAAAAAGGTTTTAATAAGGCATATTTTTTATTTTGCCATATGATTATGAAATGTACGTTCTGAATTTAAAAATGAAACCAAAATCATGAATACCACAAAAGAAGTATAGAATTAAAAAATGATAAAAATGGTAAAGAAGGATTAAAAAAAAAAAAAGAATACATTTAAATTCAGGCAGGCTATTAATGATATTATAGTAAAAAAAAAAAAAATCTTAAAAGGCCTGTGCTAACAGCAAAAGTGAATTATGATTTATGACAATTTTTAATTGAATACTTGAAAACAAGAAGTATTCTTCATAAATACTTATTTTGAGCTGGGATGATAAAACAATAATGTTGTCTGGATTATTATGATCTTTGTCGAGTACTGTTATAGCAGATTTCTGCAAAGGCATATCATGGGTCCTGCATACGCAGAATTCTTCAAACCAACAAAAATGTAACTTTACAGTTTTAGCTCATACAAGGATATGACCGATGATTATTCTTTCAAGCAACTCCAAAAAATATAAATACAATTTGTATTAGAATATAACCATACTATAAACATTGGCTATAATTATTCATTTAAAGAAGCATCATAAGACTTAGAAATCACTAATTACATTTATAATTTAAATTATAAACTTTCAATAATACTTCGTTTTATATATTCTTTTAAATATCAATATTTGAAAAGATTAGACAAGATCTCCAAATCTCATTTATCTTGAATACCTCAAATGCATAATCTATCACTCTGGGTTAAAGTTGCTTCGGATAATGATAACAATCTATAAAATAGAACTTATTTTTGCATTGCCCTTAGAAGTTGTGAATATTAATGCTTTATTATAAATAACATTCACAATAATTCACAAAACAGTCTTCTAAATCTGCAATTCTTAGTATGAAGCATATTTTATAAATTCTTACTTGAGAGTCTTTTTACAGAGTAATTTAATTATTAAAAAGCTGAAGTTTATAATGTACATATTACACATTTTGTAACAACATTTAAGTAAAATCGTTTTATTTTTAAACATATGTCCCCCCTTAAGTTTTCTATATAATCTTTAATGAAGTAAAAAAAAAAGCTCTCCCTTTTAAAAGTTATAGTATTTTTTTTACTATCCCCCCTCCCCTTTTTTTTTTTTTAAAAGTTTCTTGGAAATAATTAAAAATCTGTGTTTAAAATTAGATTTGAAAAATCCAGTTAAAGACAGTCATCCTATTTCTAATTAGAAGATGACATTTCAAATATGTTGCTGTCTAGAGTGAATCTCAAATATCAAAAAACTTTATTAAAATTAAAAGTCCGGTTGTCTCTGAAGTAATTTATAACTTGTTGGAGAACTTGCTTCTTTTTCGCACATTTTTTTTTTTAACTTTATTATTTAAGAAATAGATGCATTATATGCTTGTTATAACTTAAGAACTAATGTAAAAAAAGACATGATGCTCTCATTAATATATAGCATGTTTAATATATTATGTAGTATTTCCATTTTTTGGGTTGTTTTATATATCTCGTTTAGCATTACAGCCACTATTGATATAAAATATTAATAGTTGAAATTTTCTTGAAGTTAAAAATTGTATTTATTATTTTAGAGTCTTTATTATATACAATATTTGTTTGTCTTTTATAAATATTGAAATTTGATGAAGGCAAAAATTTGAAATTTCTTTAAAAAGTAAAACCTTATTTTAAAAAGTTCGGGAAAGTAAATGTACAATAAAAAGGAAAGTCAAAAGTGTTATTTATATATTTTTTCTGTTTAACAAAGTAAATACGATAATTGAAACTTGGTTTGCTTTCATTTGCTCATTTTATAAACTTTAGAGCATGGGTTCTCAGTTTTTGGGAGGAGACGGTTATATCGAATGATTTGCAATACATAATGAGCCAGAGAAAATGCAGTTTTAAAAAATCATATTTGTATTATTTTTGTGTATTTTTTTTACCCAATAAGCAAATAAAATAATTCAAAGATTTATTATGACTTTGTTGTTATTATTAAAAAAACAGGTCTGTCATAAATGACGGAATGTTTGAGTTAATATGTTCCATTTTTAGAATAAGTTGTTCATAGAAATATGAACGATCAAAATGTGATATTTTTTAAAATAAAATTCACAATATTAATAAAATATTAATGAAATTTGCAGAGAGAGAAAAAGACGACTAAACTAATTTAGATACAATTTGATTATCAATTTATTTATTTTTTAAAGTGACAAAACATCACAATAATATTAATCATTATAGACTTATTGGCAATGAATTCCTTCACATTATAAAATATAATGGGACTTCTATTATTCAGTACCAAAAGTCACAATTTAATCCAAATACAGTAATTGTCATACCTTATATTTTTAAAATCATATTAAAATATACTCTTAATTATTTCATATATTAATATTTTATCACAGACTTTTAGAACAATCAAAATTTTATACATGCAATATGTTTTTTTTATATATATATATATTTTGCTTCTTATATAAAATATAATTATATAAAAATATTTCAGAAAATCTTATGAAATTTTTTTGTGGATCAAATCCTGTGCTTTAGAAACAATTTTTAGAAAAAGTTTGCACTTAATTATATGAGTTTTACATTCAAGAATTATAGTGTATGTGATTTTATTATTTATAGACATTGCAACTCTCTAGGATCATTATCATAATTTTCAACCATTATCAGTTCACTGCAGGATGAAAGTGTCTCCAAGTTCAATTCATTTTCTTCAATCTCTAGCCTTTCTTTTCCATATCATTCCAGCACACTTCCTTATTCCAACCATCCATCTCACACGTGGTCTCTTTCTAGGTCTTTTATAATCTCTTGGAATCCCGTTTGATTTCAGTTGTCCAACCATTATCATCTTGTTTAGCAATATGCCCAGCCCAACTCCAATGTCTTTTAATTCTTTGAATGATTACTTTAGGTAGTATAGTGCATTTTATTTTTAAATGAAATTGGTGAATATGAATCAACATTGAGTCTATTAATTGAGACACACTTGTGAGAAGTGGAATACAAGTTTGATGGTGGAATTTTTAATGTGAATCAATTGAAAGCAAAATTAAAAAACATATCTTCTTGAAGTTTGGATTTATAGTATGATGATGCTTGTATTGTTTTTGAAATTTAATGAATGATCTTCAGAATGTATTTAAGTTTTAAATGCAACATGTAAAGACTTGGCCTGTTAAAAAAACTCAAATTCCTTATCAGCCAGTGAAAGAAAAAAATTCTCAGCAACTTTCTGTCTGAATGGTTAGTAAATTGAAAGTGTAAACCAATTTAAATATACTGGTAGTTTAATAACTAGAAAGGTGTATTTGGATGTTGAAATGCATAACAGATTCTAATCTGCTGTTGCTGCTTTTAACAAGTTAAAAAACAAAACTTTTCATTGCAGAGAAATAACTAAATTACCTGTATAAACAGTTATTATTTTACCTACACTCTAAGAAGTCCAGCCATATATTTGAACCTTCTAACCCCAAGATAGTTTGCATTAAGAAAAATGATATCAAATGGAAAATTAGGGAGGCGTACTTCATTAATGGTAACAATAACTCTATCAATAGACATGACACCTGCTTCGACATCTCCAAATGCTGAACTATCTAAATAATTTGCATGTATTTTGCATATCGCCATTATCTCCCTGTTCTGCACTGCTCAGTATTGCTATGAATATGGGGCAACCCACCTCAAAAGGACTAAGCTTTTAATATTTGTGCATTTGTTACAGCTTCTCTTTCAAGCACTACACATGCTTTTAATTTTATTTACTAATTATTATATGGAAGTGAGACTTAGCCATTTTATGTATGCAACATAAAAGCATCAGAAAAGTTTAATTTAAAGATGGCCTGTAAAATTTTAAAATTGCAATGGCAAGATCATAAACCAATCAATATGGTCTTGAACTTGTTGGATGTGATGCTATAGAGTCTACTGTTGTAAAATCACACAATCATTGGATTGGATATATAAAATGAATGAGTAATAATCAGACTTCTTAAAAGGGTGTGTAATAATAAACTTGATCATGTTTTCATAGAAAAGATAGATTCTATTTGCATTATAATAATTATCTTAAAGGTATTCTAAAGAAAATGACTGTTCCATTGGGAAGATATGGTAGAAAATAGAATGTGTTAAAGAGCTACTATTAGTCATGATGCTGAAGTATTTCAGAAAGAAAAAAAATTTTTTATAGGTGAACTTAAAAAACAGTATTGCAAAATATCATAAATGGAAAATGAACCAGCATGTTCTGCATATGGATGTAATTGTAGGACACAGATTGGTTTGTATAATCATTACAAAATATGTTTTTCTTCTTCATGTTGAATGGTAATACTTATTTATGAGTGGCTTATGGTGATTACATATCAACTATTATATCAACTGTTGGTACATGCTAGGTAAAGAATTGTTGGTAATACATGATTTTTCTGAAGCTAATCTGATTGCCTGACTGCAGTATTCAAGTTCTGATTTAGTCATCATTATTATATAAAGAATTGTTTATTTTTATTCCAGCAGTTTTTTTGTATTTCTGGACTAGATGAATAAGAGGATTGTTTAAAATAATGTATAAATCCATCTACTTATTTATTGAATTAATGAAATGATTTTGAAATGTTTTCAAAAAAAAAAAAGACTAATATTTATTAGAAATGATTTTTTTACTAGGAATAGCAATTACATCAACCCAAATTCAGAAAGTTGAACAAAATTTTATTTTTTATATTGTCAAATATTGCATGTTGATACTTTTACACCTAAATTAGAAGCACTTAAAACATTATGGCTCACAATCATGTAAAGTAATGGTAATGAACACAAAATATAAACTCTATGAGGCATTTTGTCTGAAGAATGTCTCGAATTCAAATAAAAATTTTCAAATGTTCAATAGAATATTAAAAAAACATATTACATCTTGTTTTGTCAAAATTGAAAACTTTTTTTTTTTTTTGCAATATTTTATATCACATCTTGTAATGTAAGTATAATATTTCCATAAATAATGGGCTTTTATTTTATTGGATTCTTTTGTTATCAATTTCTCTAATCATAATCTTAATTTTGAGTAATAGGTCACCTGTAAATAATCAAGCTCCTAGGCTAGCGAATTTAACATTATTTAATTTATTTAAGTAATAAGTCAACTGCACTTCTCAACAGAATAAGATGACTTTTGACTGGATCAATACATTGCATCACAGTTAAAAAAAAAAAAAAGAGAGAGAATCAAAATTTTAGAGAAAGGTTTTCTTACAAAAATGGTAAAGCTTAGTGAATGCCTTAATTCCTGCCACCGATTCTTTTTTTTTTTATGCATAGTCAATTTTAAATCTCATTAATTATATTTAAAAATTTAACTTATCCAACAGTATTTTGATTAAGCAATCTCTCAGTGCCTTGTAAGTCATTAAGGAAATAATCTCTATGAGTTAGAAGTTCATTAGAATTAAAAGTAATTGTTGACTATATGATACTGATAGAATTTCTTTGAATGCATTCTAATATATCCTTTATTACTGAGTAACAATTTTACTATCTGCATTTTTTGAGTAAAATAAATGAATTTTCATTATTTCAGATTCTTTCTTTCATTGATGTTAGGATTATTAGGCAGATATTTAAGAGTGAAGTATTTTTAGAGAATAACTATTTTACTTTCAATTATTTTGTTTATATTAAGGGAGTGAATTAGTTAATGAGTACGAACAGAAACTTTACTTATAATTTTTAACACAGTAACCAATGACAAGATGGGTATCAACTCTTTAGCTCTCTATGTGTGTGTGTGTGTTTAATGCATATATCTAAATGTAATATAGAAATCAAATTGTTAAGATTGGAATCTCACATTTTTTTTTGCAACCAAAGCTATTTTATGATGTTAATGATACTATTTCTTATATACATGATACTTTGTTCAGCTTTATAATGGGCCATATGGTTGGTAAACTCATCATAGGAATAAAATACTAGTTTTACTAACCCTTGATACAACTATAAAATTACATAAATTTTGTCTAATAACGTTATGGAATAAAATCAAACTTAATGCTTAAGATATTATATTTTAACTTTTAAAGAATAATAATTAAACTGGATTCAAAGGTCTATTATTCAAGAATAATAGACTATTGAAAAGTTTATTAAACTTTCTTTTTTAGGATTAGCACAATCAATACTTTTCCTTGATAAGAATTATACACTTTGTAAATAATTTTAGTTATTAATAAACAAGTTGGTAAAATTCACTCTATTTTCCCTCCTGTTTTTTGTTTCTTTGGGATAAAATGGATAATGAAAAAAATCACTGCTCATTTGAATGACAATCCATCATGCCTGATGGCGCTGATGTTAACCAAAAGTAGTTTAAAATGCCGTTTTTCAGGCACAACTTCTCAAGTGCTAGCAGCAATTGAGTGTATTGGCTAATGTTAACCTGCCAGTGTGTTTTGCGATCATTTACTCTCACAATTCACACTTAGACAGCCCTATTATTTGATAGGTGTTGTTGTTTACCATCTATACAAATTCTGACTCTTAACATATCATTACTTTTTCATGATAGGGTTTGAATTTTTTGAATGAATACTATTTATGTAAGATGTGTTAATGTTTTTATTTTGGAAGAGTAAAGGAAGTAGTGTAAGGTCCTAAAAATTTTCCCACTGTAACAAAGCTGTCTACTAACCTGTTCACGTGTGTGAGTCATGAAATTTGGGGGATTTTCAGAGGTACAGCTGAAATCTCGGATCTCGTGAGATTTTCCATTACTGTAAGAAAATGGCTTCTGCCACTGTGGCAAGAGTTGAACAGGTTTAGACCTAACCCTAACCCTATCATCGCAGAAGAGATGAGGCTACAGCTTTCACAAAATTAGAAATTGTTCAATTTTATTTTTGTCATGTTTTAATTTTTATGGAGTAAAAGTAACGTTAGTTGAGAATTGCAGTCAATATTGGGGTGGGGGGTGGAAATTGCATTTTTTCATCAGAATGTAAGGTGAATGAATCTTTATTATTAAGGTTTTTGAAAAATCTTTAATTATTTGAAAAATAACAAAAAGGAATTTTTATTACTAGAAGAGATAAGGCTACAGCATTCATAAAATTAGGAATTGTTTGATTACATTTATTTGTTATGTTTTAATTAATGTTTATGTAGTAAAAAGTAACATTACTTGAGAATTACAGTCAAGTTTTTTTCTTTTGAAATTGTGTTTTTTGACTGGAACCTAAAGTGAACGAATATTTATTTATTATTGTTTTTGAAAATCGTTAATTATTTTTAAAAAAATATTTTAAAAAAGGAATTTTTATTTTTGATATTAATAAAAAAATGTTCTTAAATTTTTTTCTTCTGTATATTGGTTTCTTTGTTATAATATATAAATAAAATATAGTGGCCTGGTAATGGTATATGAAGACATTTTGTTGGAAGAACAATGCCACCAAGCAGGATGGATTGTCATTCAAATGTTTACCAAAAAATCTTTATGATGAAAAAGGAAAATAGATTTTTTTAATATTTTGATATAAAATCAGAAATGAAAATTCTAAGTGTGTATTTAAAAATATAAAATTAAGTCCAAATTTTGATTGGAGAGATTGTAATCTTGATTTGTTTAAAATTATATAAAGCTCGAATATATTTATTTCCTTTCACTAATTGAACACTTGACTTATAGAAATAATTAATTTCTTTACCATCAATAGCAGAGTCCTAATACCCACAGGTTAATTGGGATAGGGGACTGATAAATTACTTGTAATGAAAATCAAATTAGTACAGAATAAAAAGTTTTAATTGGAACTGCCATAAAATAAAATAAATACATCTATTTTTTTATTTATATATAAACAAAAAATGCACATTAAGTAAATTTAAAGTGACATAAATTTAAAAAATCATTTAATTTCCTGGTAGTACAATAAAACTTAATATTTTCATTGATCACATTTTCATCATTTTTTGATTTCAAAACAATAACGATAGCATATGATTTGTTTATATACTTTGGTATTTATAATGCCAAATTAGATTTGAATACTAATATATTGGAAAGTGATACTTTCATCTCATTTAGCCAGACAAATTATGTTTCTTTTTTCCTTTTATGTCAATAAAAACAAACTAGACACCATTTACTCATAACAACTCAAATCATTGAAGCATGTGATAGCATAAATGGATATAAATTAGCAAATAAACAATTATGACTTCATAATTACATTATTTTTTAATTTGATTGCAAAACATTTTCCACACCTGTGACACAAAGTGGTTTTTTTCTTTTTGCAACTTGATTCTGGTGGACCCTACCAAAAGTGCACTCAGTCATGTTTAAGTTGCAAAAAGCAAAAAAAAAAAACATTTAATGTCACTGATGCAAAAAATGTTTTGCAGTCAAATTACAAATACAAACAAAGTAACAATTTAATATTACAGTAACATGATTTTATTTTTTAAACTCCACCAAATGTTTTATTTTTTTTATAGATATAAGAGATGACAATTTTAATCATTTTAAAAAATGAACATATAATAATTACTAATAAATTGTTTCTTTAAATGTCAAAGTTATATTACTTTTTTCTGTTTCTTCACTTACATATATTGCCATGACAATAATCTTTAAAGTTATAGCATAAAGAGGTTTAGTTTTAGATCCCACACTTATTTGTGATATTGTAAAAAATATATAATTAGAGTTTTAAAAAAATTAGAAAATAATACGATTTTATTTTTGTTTGTTTAAAATGTGACCTTACTCTAAACTTAGAATTTATTTTAATTAATCATTTATAGCAAAAGAAGTTTCTACATTATTGCAGATGAACCATTTTAAGTTTTTGTTTTTTACTCAATTTTTTAAATCCTCATAATCCCTTTTTTTTTTGTTAAATCATATCTTCTGTGATTCTCCTATTTTTATGTATCGTCAGCATATCAAAATCTGAAATATATTATTTTGAATCTGTATTATATTATTTCAATCAAATATTTGAGCTTCCATGAATTTTTGTGTTTAGTTCTACAATTTATTTAATAAGTGCGATGACCAAATAATGAAGGTTTTGTATATATAGAAATATTTTTGCATTGCAATTTTTATTGGTTATTGTTTGACTCTTAAAGTTTGAAAAATCCTTGTTTATCTCTATTATCACCAACCATTATCAATCCACTGCAGGATGAAGATCTTTCCAAGTTCAATCCATATTCTCCAATTTTAAGCTTCTCTTCTCCACATCATCCCTGCACACTTTCTTATTTTATTCATCCATCTTTTTCTGGGTCTTTTACAATATCTTAGAATCGAGTTTAAGATTTCAATTGTCTTTCTATTAATATCTCTTCTAGCAATATGTCTGGCCCAACTTCATCAGTCTTTTAATTTTTTCAATGAGATCAATAACAACTGTTGTTCTCTTACCCAAATATTGCGTTTTCAATCTCTTCTTGGTCCTCTTAACATGCATCTCTCCATACTTCTTTGAGTGGTCTAAAGTTTCTGCTCTTCTATTAAGTGTCCAAGTCTCAGATCCATAAGTAAGAACTGGGAAATCACATTTATTAAAAACGTTCCTTTTCAAATGTCTAGGCATATTTCTTTTTAGTATCAAGTTATTTCTACCAAAAGCACTCCAACCAAGTTTAATTCTATGATTAATTTCATCCATTATGTTTCCATCTGTATTAATAATCTGACCAAGGTATTTGTAGCTGTTAACTTCTTTTAACTCATCATAATCAATCTTTATTTTCATATTTTGAAAAAATTCATTAAACATTATTTTAGTTTTTTTTTTTTAACATTTATCTTTAGTCCTACTTTTATCTGATAACTCTTGCAATATTTCCTGCAGCTCTAAAGCATTACTTGCAAAAACAACTAAATCATCTGCAAAATCTAAATGACTTAAATAATCTCCATTTACTTTCACTCCTTTAGCTTCCCATTTTAATCCACAAAATACTTCTTGCGGCATTTCTGTAAAAAGTTTTGACGATATGGAGTCACCGTTTTACATCATTCTCAATGTTGACTTTCCTAGTATCATTATGTAATTTAATTGTCGCTGTTGCATTTTTATAAAGATTCTTTAAAATATAACAATATCCTGGATTTATACCTTGATGATCCAATGCTTTAATCACTGAAGAAATGTTTATAGAATCAAATGCCTTTTCATAATCTACAAATCCAAAGCATAACGGCAACTCATTCATTTGTCCTTTCTATAACTTCTCTCAATACCTGGATATGATCTATTATAATACAATATTCTAAGACTCTTCCAACTTATGTTCAGTATCTGCATTAAAAACAGTAATCTACTTTATCAATGCACTTTGGATCCATATATTGTATTTATGAATAATCTATGACAATAGATGCTTAATATTTATATACAGAAATCTAATTATTATTGAATTTTGAGTTATCCAAGACTAATGCTATAGAATCTTGGTAGTTTTTGTTTTATTCCATAGATAGTGCCTTTTTGTATTATGAATGTTAGTATTAAATCATGTGGTATATTTATTGTATTCAGATTATTATCAGGTGATAAAATTATAATTCTTATTTGATACAAATAAGACTTACTAAAGACTTAATGTGACTGATAAATAGTACTTTAAATATTGTTTTAATGAACTGATAGAATAATGGACTCTTGAGCACAATGACATGGATTGATTCTCTATTCTGTCACTTTTCGTGTTTAAATTTCTTTATGAATTCTCAAGCAATAAATCATTTGACTTTTAATCTGAGATAAGAGCTTTTCAGTTTCCAGTCCTATGCACTCATTTCTCATTTTATTTTTTGAATTATTGAAAAATATGTGAGGCTGATTTCTAATATATATATTTATATAACATTTGTTAGTAATCTTTAGGTAAGCAGGTTTGCTAACTACAAAGTGTCTGGATAAAAGGGTAGTGATATCTCATAAACTGAAAACAAACATTATCTATGGATTTTATTGTTTTTTTCTCCTCACATACAGTATATATGCAATGTTATTGTTGCTAAACTAAAATTGAAACCAGTGGATTCAACTATTAAAAAATTATTTCATAATCTTTAAATATTTTCTTCTCTATTAAATGAGCACCATTTTAATGAAACTTTATTTAAATATTGATACTGTAAGACATACTTCAATAACTCTTTGGACATAAATTATTTATTGTATTAATTTTAATAACCCTATAAACTAACAATGACGATTAAATATGTAGCACTGAGAATATATTATATTTCTGATGTAATAATTTAAAAAGTCTGACTTATAAAAATTCCTCTTAATATATGCATATGAAGATTATTGCTTCAGAAATATTAGATACTGTATAATAATAAAAACTTGTGACAAAATATACTTTTGTTACAAATTCTATATATGAAAGGATTTATTCTTCTTTTTGTAAGTATAATCAAATATCTTAAAAGGATAAAAATAAACCATGGGCTCAGTGAATGCAAAGAATGAGACCTTCCCATTAATGATAAAGACTATACATATTAATCATTATGGGTTGTTTTTTTGCAGTCTGCATATCAACACTATCTGTTTAATCTAAATTAACATACACTTTTCACTCTTTAGCTAATAATAGCTATTACACTTATCAACAAATGCTGGATGTCTAGATGGGCTGACTACCTGAAATAAAAATCCTGTGTTTTGAAACCTGAAATAAAATTAATAATTCATCTAACCTAGACTTGTACATAATAATGGAATGTGCTGAACCCTATATCCTAAGTCCTTACAATGGTCTATTTCAATATTCCATGAATTTTTTCATAAAATTCAAATGTATTTAGCAATCCACTTCTTACACTGATAGAATTAGCCATACTCATTTCAAATATTTATTAATAGTAACAGTGAAAATGTTTTCAAAATCATTCTTAATATTAATTTTAGTAATTAAAAGATTCTGCTTAGTTTAATGTTGTGGTAGAGTATACGACTCAAGATCAAGATCCATGGAATATGGATCAGCTCTGTCATTGCCCATGCACAATTTTTTTATGAATCATTCCATAATTGAAATTAATTTGTAAAAAGTATCACTTAATCATTCAACAATTTAATTTTCTATATATCAAAAAAATATATATTGTAAACTTTTAAATTAGGGATGTTAATTGCTTGGACGGTTCATCTCTTTATTTTTACTAATGAATTGCTGTGCAAATATAACTTTTTTTTTTTTAAAAGTGTATTAATTATTTAGTTGTTGCCATATGCATCAACTTCTGACGTGTTACAATATTTATTGATATGAAAACAAAATTAACATTTATACATACCTGATTCTCTGGGGATGTACATTGTCTTCTATCATATATAATAAACATTGTTCTAAAATATCTTAGTTTTCAACTCTCAGACAGATTCAAGTTATTTGGTAATAAGACAAAGATATTAATGCTTAATTACCCAAAATGGTTCTTTATTTACTTTCCCATTCCAAATGTGTTTCATTATAGCATTCAATATTTTAAGATATATTGTAATCACTGCTTTTGCTTTCTCTTTCTTAATTATTTTCTGAGATGTTTTTACTTAAGTATATGTGTATTGAAATTCAAATTAGTACAATAATGTAAAACATTAATTAAAAAAAAAAAGTGAGATCTAAATATAAATCCAGCAAAGGTAATTTATCTGAATATGTGAAAGGATTCACTTATGCGTTTCAGAATAAATAACGTAGCTAATGTTGCAAAGTGTGAACATAAAAAAATAAAAAAAAATAATTATAATTATTTAAACCCATTTATTATCTGGATAACAACTAGTCACATGATTAGAAATAAACTGCTAGCAGTATTACACAAAGGTAGTAAAGCCTGATTATTCTATAGATGCTGATTTTCTCACCTGACTGCTTTCTTAATAGTAGTTTACAGGAAATAAACGGGAATCTGTATTAATGTATGACGTAAATCGAGTCTTTATTTTATATTGTACGTTTCTGCTGCAGTTATTTAATAAGATAAATGGATATTTATAACGAATTTTCATCTGTACTGCATTGGTATCAAAAGATAAAAAATGAATTTATTATATACGTGGGTTAAAACAACACTACCGTGGAAATAGAATAACAGTAAACGGCAAAATTAAGATATCAAAATTCAGAAATAATCAGATCTTAACCTACTTATTAACAGAAGTGAAACATGGAATACAAATGAAGGAAGAAAAATCTCCCAATGTCTAATTAATCAAATTTATGTGTGACATGTTTAAATGTATCTTAAGATAAATCAAACTAACAGTAAAAAATCGTGATGACAGAAATTATTATTGCCAGAGAATAGAAAAACAAAGAACAGGATTAAATAAATATAGAATATCTGTAAATTAAATTCCTTCAAAATGATTAAAAAAAAGTAAAGCAACGATAAAATAATTTACATAAAATTAATAATATACATATCTTATACTCATTACAACTTGTTGAATCAAAGTCAGGCAAAGAACACTAGATTAAATTGATCAATAGTTTGAATCATCCAAAAACTGTATTAACTCAAAATTAGAATGGGATTGGGATGGGGTATTCACATATCGAAGAGCAGAAAAGGAATACACTTTGATGGAATTAACCAAAAAAATCTCCACCTATGAATAAGGCAATAATCAGTGTTAAATGTTTCTAAAAATCAATAATGATACTATATTCAAAACGTAATAGTGATCTTTAGAGCAATGCGATAATATCAGAATTTATTAACAGGATTTACTTATTATTTGGAAATGAAGATGATAAGTTTAGCCCTTGAATTTATATACATTCTGTGATAACTTAAAATTAGTAGCACTAATTTGTATAATGATGATGATTAATTTAATCGCAAATGTAAGTTATAATTATTAGAGGATTAAATTAAGATTATGCCCTTGCACAACAAGAGTGTGTCAAACTCTAAAGCATAAAGTCCTTGGATTGATTCCAGTTCTGGCATTCAAAATTCTTATGAACTACTGAGCAATAAGATTTTTATTAAGATGTCGTTCTTTTTTCATTCAATGATATATATTATTATATATATATAATTTCAAAATTAAATATTCTCATTTCAACAACAGTTAAAACAATAAAACTACACACTTTTAACCTTTTGGTTAGTTATTGCTGGTTCTTACGGAGTAGTTATGGTGTTGCTGTGCTACAGCTTTAAATCACTTTTTTGGGGTCTTTTTTTAAAGGAAAATTTATGATGATTTTGCACTAAAAAGATGAATTAAACTACCCTGTGGATTACTGATATCTTCAGTTTTTGTGTGCAACTAATAAATCAATATTACATGCTAAGAATGGTCTACAAAGTAAAAGATGAAAAGTCTCCAGGGGGGAGGGAATGTATAATTGCATGGTATATTTACTTATTTGTAATTATTTTTATAAATTACTTTGATTAAAATTATTAACAATAAAATATATTTGTTTCAGTTTAGATTTTTTTTAAAGTATATTATGACTTAAAAATACAAGATGAGAAATTTGAAGAACATCATACCAGAAACTGAGAAAATGATAGTCTTGACATACTGTCAAATAGAGTGATTCTGAATTTTTGAGATTATTTAATAAATATAAATACAATTATTGATTTCAGACAGATATTTCATAATTTGTTAGTACTTTATAATAATTCATTCAGATTTAAAAATTGGAATTTATTTAACAAATACTTCAATAATTTTCTTTTTATAATAGCATTTTGATGAAAAACTAGTAAATGTAGTCATTGTTTTCATTATATATTTCACACTTTTATGTTTTATTACATTTCAAAGTTCAAATATGATTTTTTTAGATTTTTTTTTGTTTGTAAACTTATTATCAAGCTCAACTTATTGATTTATAATTTTAAATAAATATTTTAACTTTAAAATTAAAATGTTGAACTATTAACTCAAATTCTCACTAGATGTGAGTGGAAAAAATAAAATATGAAAGAGAGATTTTCACAATTTTTTTCTTTTAATATTTCAATCATTCTTTTTATACAATTATTTATTCATATTATATTTTTAGATATTCATTTTATTTCACACTATTTTATTTTAACATTAAGTATTCTTTCACTCATCTCATTTTAAATTCATATTTTTACCATAAACATAGCACTTTTATTTTACAAAAAATTAAAAATTGCTATAGTTGTTTTTTGTGATGAATATTCTGATTCCCTTTTCTTTAAATAGTAATACAATTTTTTTATTGAATTTAATACAATTGCTGAAAATTATTAAATATAATCCTTAGCACCAAAATAAAGTTATTTCTAGCTTCTTTCTCATAGCTGTATCATTTGTACTAAAAGAAGTCCATATGACCCCCGTGGATACATATTGAACAGTATTTGACTCAGTAATATTCAGATAGTTTTCATAGATTTTGATTATTTAATGGATTATTTTAATTTTAGATACTGTTTTTAGATGTCAGCAGTAATCAAAAAAAGTAAATGTTTTAATTAGAAAAAAATAGACTTGTATATTTTTGAAACACATAGCTGATTTTGACAATTATTTATATTAATGTTGACAGAAAACTATATTTTTTATTTCAAGTTTTTTTATTTATTGTTAAATTATTAAATAATTGTTTTTTAATAGGTATGTGTCTCATACATTTAACTTTTTAAAAATATTTTATTTTGATGTATTAATACTGTTAAACAATTGCATAATAACATACATGAAATGTTTTATATTGATAGTGTTATTACTATTTTTTATTTGAAAAAATGATTTTTTGTATGAAATATTACCTTTAAAGTTTGTATTGTGATATCTTCATCTTATAAATTGACAAAAATTTAAATTATTTTGCTTCAGATAGCAGGTTGAGTGTATATGATTTGTACACAAATACCAACTAAAATAAATATAATATTTTTAAAAAAATATTTTATGAGAATGCTTAAAATTGTAATATTTTATTTTGCTTTAATTTTCTTTTATTTTGATTGTAAAAAGAAGAAGAAAAAATAAATAATTTTTCTTTGTAGAAAGCAATAAAAAAATCAAATATTTTTTCTTGCTTTATTTACATTCAATTTTGATTTAAAAAGTTGCAAATAGATTTTGTTTTTACAAATGTCAAAATATGTTTTTCAACTTTGTTAATTAAAAAAAATAGTTAAAGAGTTAATTTGCTATTTTTCAAAGTTGCTAAGTGCAAATTTGAGAAAATAACTCAAGTTTATTTTTAACAAAAACCCAGAATGCTTTTGATTTTTTTTTTTAATTGAGGAATATATAAGATGTTCACAGATTTAAAGTTATTCTAGAAAGTTTTAAGATAATTGTTTAAGAGTTATCAGAACTTTTATCACTTATAGTGTGAATATCACAGCCTTTCCGGTTACTAAGCAAAATATCTCTGCAAAGACCAACATCTAAAAAAACTTCAGAATCATTGACTGATTATTATATCAATTAATTTTAGAAAAGTCATCAAAAAGAAGTTTAGTTCAAATCCAAATAATTTTGAAAAAAAAAACTGTTGAAAATTTGTTTATACTATTGGCAAAAAATATACAAAATTGTCAGGGAAAACAACTACATTGTTCTCTTTATAGGAAGAATTAACTAAGATAATTAAGACTGAGAAAATCAGTTGTGATAAAAATAATTTCTAAGGTGATAAACAGCAAGAAATCTATGCTAAAAAAAACCTAGAATAAAAAAAACAATGATATTTTTTTTTATTCATTTGAACTATTTTGTTTAACTTTTAATTATTATTATTAAAATTGAATATTAAATATTTAATATTCATGAAATACAAATTAAAATATTTAATTTTCTCAAAGAATAAAAACATTGAAGCCAATCAAATATATGTCTATGTGCATCATCATATGTATATTTTCAAACTATCTAGTAATCAAATATTGCTATTAATTAAATATATTTTCTATTTAAATACGATCCTATATCTTTATTTTTGATTTATATTCTGTCTATATGTGTGTGCTATGATGAATTAGCATTTTGAACCTGCATTTTCATAAGCTGAAAGAAATAAAATATTTCCACATAATTCTGTGGTCGAGATAAGGGATGTACAAACTATGATTCATGAGTCAAATGTGACTCTTTAATCTCAATCTCATGGATCTTTTTATCATGATTAATGTAAACACTTTTTATTTCCTCTTATAATTTGAGAATTCTGGGAGAGGAAAAATGCATATAACATTTCTCAAATTCAACATTATTATTATTATTATTATTATTATTATTATTATTATTATTATTATTATTATTATTATTATTATTATTATTATTATTATTATTATTATTATTATTATTATTATTATTATTATTATTATTATTATTATTATTATTATTATTATTATTATTATTATTATTATTATTATTATTATTATTATTATTATTATTATTATTATTATTATTATTATTATTATTATTATTATTATTATTATTATTATTATTATTATTATTATTATTATTATTATTATTATTATTATTATTATTATTATTATTATTATTATTATTATTATTATTATTATTATTATTATTATTATTATTATTATTATTATTATTATTATTATTATTATTATTATTATTATTATTATTATTATTATTATTATTATTATTATTATTATTATTATTATTATTATTATTATTATTATTATTATTATTATTATTATTATTATTATTATTATTATTATTATTATTATTATTATTATTATTATTATTATTATTATTATTATTATTATTATTATTATTATTATTATTATTATTATTATTATTATTATTATTATTATTATTATTATTATTATTATTATTGAAATATGATGAATATTTAAATATTAGAAATTTGTGAATAAATTAAACTATCAAAGTAATTTTTTGTTTTTATTGATTTATTTTAAAAATAATTTTTATTTACATTACAATGTATAATGATATATATGGATTTTATTATTACTAAAATAAATGTTCAAAAATATTCACAGCCATTCAGGAATTCATATTTTTCATAAAAATATTTTTCAGATTTTTTTGCAGCTTTATATTGGTGGGGAGCCTTTTTCACTGTAGCTCTTTGAGGTGGGTAGGGGAGAGGAGATTTAAATAAAATAGCTATTTGTGTTAAAGTTTGCTGACTCCTGATTTAGATATAAGGAAAGATAAAGCAAATATATATTCTGATTTATAAGGTAGGTCCAGAAAGTAAATGGTTCCTGAAAAATATATTTTCTTTGTTTAAATATTTTTGTTTTTTTCTATACACTTATGCATTCACATACTGCTTGATATGTGATAAGATTTTTTTGTATTCCATGACTTATTTGGTAACCTAATGTGAAGATGCATTTTATGCATTTTTTGATGACCTATATTCAGTTACAGTATATAGGTTTTAGTAGACTTAATATTGAAACAAATGGAGTTCAATTTATTGATTTATAATATTAAATAAAGATTTTAACATTAAGATTAAAATATTGAACTATTAACTCAAATTCTCACTAGATGTGGATCGAAAAAGTCAAATTGAAAGAGAGATTTTCACAATTTTTTTCTTTCAATATTTCATTTAGTAGAAGGTATTTATGAATCATTCTTTTTATACAATTATTTATTCATATTACATTTTTAGATATTGTTTTCATTTATTTTATTTCACACTATTTTATTTTAACATTAAGTATTCTTTCACCCATCTCATTTTAAATTCATATTTTTACCATAAACATATCACTTTTATTTTACACAAAATTAAAAGTTGTTTTTTTTTTTTTATAATGAATATTCAGATTTCTTTTTTTTTAACTGAAATAATAAACAAAAAGTTTTATTGAATTTAGCTATTTTTCCAGTCTATTATTATTCTCAGATGAAAATCAATTTATTGCTAGCCATTCCATAAATTGCTGAAAATTATTAGATATAATCATTAGCATCAAAATAGTTATTCCTAGCTTCTTAATCATAGCTGTATCATTTGTGCTGTAAGTGGTCAATATGACCCCTGTGGATACATATTAAACAGTATTTGACTCAATAATATATTTACATGGTTTTCATAGAATTTGATTATTTAACAGACGATTATAAAAGTAAATGTTTTAATTAAAAGAAAATATACTTCTACACTTTTGCAACACAGAACAAATTTTGACTGTGATTTTTATTTCTTTTAATGTTGTCAGAAAACTTTATTTTTTACATTAGCATTTTTTTTTGTTAAATTATTAAGTAATTGTTTTTTAGTAGGTATATGTCTCAAAAATATAACTTTTTGAAAGTATATTTTATTTTGATGTTAAAAAATTGCATGACAACATATATTAAATGTTTTATATGAAGTTTTTTTATTATTTTTATTTGAAAAGATGGTTTATGTTGTGATATCTTCATCTTGTAGCCCATATTACTTGTTAAAATGTTAACAAAAATTTAAATTATTTTGACTGAAGTAGTAGGTTGAGGTATATATGGTTTGTACACAAATAATCAACTAATATATATTAAAAATATTTTATGAGTGTGATTAAAATTATAATATTTTATTTTACTTTAATTTTCATTTACTTTGATTGTAAAAAGAAAAGACAGAAAAAAAGAAGTAATTCTTCTTTGTAGAAAAAAATCAAAAATCAAATATATTTTTTCTTCCAATTTTTACATTCAATTTTGATTTTAAATGGTGAAAATAGATTTTGTTTTTGCAAATATCAAAATATGTTTTTCAACTTTGTTAATTAGTGGCCGAGTGGTCAGCACAGCTGCCTTACAAGCATTGTGGTTCGCTTCCCAGCAGATGCTTTGACACATGAAAAAAAATCTTTGTTAATTAAAAAAAAAATACAAGAGTTAATTTTTATTTTTCAAATTTTTTTATGCACAAATTAGAGAAAATAACTAGAGTTTATTTTTAACAAAAACTGATAATGCTCTGCTTGATTTGTTTTTTTTTTTAATTGAGGAGTATATAAGATGTTCACAGATTTAAAAAGTTAATTGTTCCAGAGATTTTTAAGATAATTGTTTTAAACAGTTATCAGAATTTTAATCAACTTATAGTGTGAATGTCACAGCCTTTCAGGTTATTAAGCAATATATCTCTGCAAAGATCAGCTGAATATTATATCTACTAATTTCAAAGAAGTCATCAAGAAGAAGTCTTATTTTCAATCCAAATAATTTTGAAGAAAAAAAATACTGAAAATTTGTTTATACTATTGGCAAGAAAATATACAATATTGTCTTGGAAAAGAACTACACTGTTCTCTTTATAGGAAGAATTAACTAAGATAATTAAGACTGACCAAATCATTTGTGACAAAAATAATTCTAGAGTAATAAATACCAAGAAACTTCTATGCTAAGAAAAGAAAAATCTGTAATAAAAAAAAAAAAACAATTCGATAATTTTTATTCCTTTAAACTATTTTGTTTAACTTTTAATTATTATTAGTAAAATTGAATATTAAATATTTCTGAAATACAGATATATATTTTAAAATAATGTTTGTTAATGTGTTTAATTCTATCAAAAAAATAAAAACACTGAAGATGTCTGTGATACTGCTATTAATTAAATATATTTTCTACTTATATATGATTTTATATCTTTATTTATGTTTTATATTCCTTATATATGTGTGTGCCATGTTAACATTTTGAATCTGCATTTTCATAAGCGAAAGAAAATAAATACTTTCACTGAATTCTGTAGTCTAAATGTAAGTAAGATTAAAGCAAAATATACTTAGGTTCTGGTATAGGAGTTATGTTTAGAAAGCAGATGGTCTCTGAAAAATATATTTCTTTTTTTATAATATTTTTGTTGTTTACTGTATACATGTGCACTCACATATTGTTTTTTGCACTCTATGACTTATTTGGCAACCTAATGTGAAAGTGCAAGATCAGGGCTTCCAGAATTTTGTTATGCATTTTTTGATGACCCATATGAAGCATGGTTATTATAGACAGTTGAATACTAAAGTTTTTATATTCAGTTACAGTAATACAAATTTTTAATAAAATTTTCTAAAAAAAAAAAAAAATGTATTACTGTTTTTTTATTAATAATGTTGATTTTTTAAAAATTTCTAATAATAGTTTTGTTATTTATATATATGTTTTTTGACAAAAAAAAAAAAAAAGAAGAGATGAAAACAAAATTCAGATGAAATCCTGCAAATCTAAAGGTTAAGAATGGAATCATTAAATCAACAAATGCCATTAGCTGAAAGAAAAAAAGTTACAATAAACATTATTGGCTAATATAGCAATAAGTAAGACTTCATGTATTATTTCAGTTTTTTTTTTTTTTTTTTGAGAGCTTATTTGCATTTAGTTTTTCTTCTGCCATTTGTTCAACTTATTTTTTTTTTTAAATATTTGAATGTATATATATATGAATATTAATTTTAATCATAATCCAGAAAATAATATCAAAAAATTGATTACTATTGAAAATAGTGATTTAAATTCTGAATACAGTATGATTAAATCAACAATCTACACCATTTTTTTTTTAAAATGTTAAATTAAAAAATTGACAGATATCAAAGGGGATTTTAACTTGAACAGTTTACATTGTAACATTTCTGACTTAATGGAAGCTAGCATTACAAAGTATGGTGAACTGCAATCACAAATGGGATGACTGCTAAATATTATAGCACAAGAAAACTAAAGTTTTGAATTAAATAATCTATGAATTTTTATTACAGTATGAAAGTTAGTTTTAATTTTATGCAGTGCATTTTACATTTCCTGTTCAAATAATTTTTTAATAGTAACTTTGATTTTAATCATGAGCCTGGACTAGATATTTCTAAATATGTGCATTTAAATGCAAACTACAATGAACCAATCTTGTAACCTTTGACATATTTGGGGCATTACAATAACATTGCTATTACTTATTCTGTGGTTAACTATAACATTAGTTGACTATGTGTAATTTTTTTGTGTATAAAAATCATTAGCAAAAGTATATCATTTCAAAAAAAATCTGAAGATATTAGTATCATAGAGATCTCGTAGAAAATTAAAACTTGAAAGCAAGCCAAAAATGCCCTGATTGGTCAAATCATAATACAAAGAAAATGACATCAACTATTTCTAAAGAAAATTTTCAGTAATTTATTTACATATTTAAGCTTATTTCTACAACATATTTGTAAAATATTTGTTTTTAAAATGACAAGTTGTAAAAAAGAAATCATGATAAAGCAGAAACTGTTTTTACTTGCTAACAAGAATTGCTTTCATAAACACTGGAAAAAGAAGCTTTTTTGTGAAATTTTAATAATAATTTTAATTGTGAATTTTAAGACATATTTTCATTCTTTTATGATGTCTCAGCTACAATTTGTGTCCATTTTAAAAATGGAATTCAAATAAGAACTATTTTGTTCTTTAATTTTTATGAATAGAGAGAAGTAAGATCCAATACAAAAAAAGCAAATATAACTACAATTTGTCACTAGAATCTTTCAGAAAAGAATATGAAGAGTGAATCTTAAACAAGTTAATATATGTGTGTATTTTAAATCACATATAGATTTTGTTATTATTCACAAATTCAGATATAATGGATATAGACCCATTATATATTTTTTTCAAAATTTAAAATAATATATATATATAATACTTTATTTAAAACATTTTTATTTAATTTGGTCAATAATGTACTAAGAACCAAAAAAATAATAGTTTTCTTCAATTACAATTTTGATTATTATAAGTAATTTGAAATAAAAGCATGAGGGATCCATAAATTAATTAATCAATCACTATTTTAATTAATTTATGGATAACCCACACTTTTATTTCAATTTACATATAACAAGCAAAGTTGTAGTTAAAGAGAAACATTTTTTTGTTGTTGTTGTTTTTAATGCAATATTCATCAAATCAAATAAATATATATTTTTATAAAGTATTTATATATATATATATATATTACTCAAAAAGTATGGAGAGATGCATATTAGGAGTAACAAGAAAAGATCAAAAACAAAATACATGAGTAAGAGAACAAACAAATATTACTGACATCGTAAGTGGAGTTGGGCTGTACATATTGCTAGAAAAGATAATAGATGGACAATTGAAATCTCAAACTGGATTCCAAGAGATTTAAAAGACCTAGAAAGAAATCACATGTGAGATAGATGAAATAAGGAAATGTGCAGGGATGATGTGGAGAAGAGGCTAGAGATTGGAGAAGATGGATTGAACTTGGAAAGACCTTCATCCTGCAATGGATAAAACAAGAGATTAAAGTGAACTGGCTCTGAAGAAAACTGTAGGACAATCGAACATAGGTGTATGTATATATGTACAAATAAAGAGTTTTGCTAAAAAGTATTTGAAGTGGTTTAGATAAATTGTATTTTTATTATTCTTTTCTGTTCAGTGGAAAGTTGTTTTTTTTTTTTTTTACATTTAAGGATAAAAATAATGTTAACTTATTTTAGCAAGTATCAACATCTATGCTTGTTTGTTCTTCATAAAGAAAATTAAATGAAATATTGCAGCCTATATGTTTCAAATATCATTATTCCTCATCCAAATTTAAAAAGTGTGCTTGAAATAAAAATGACTTTCATGTCTAGTGATCTTCTTTGGGACTTATTATGGGCTATTCATGAAATTGTCTGTCAGTTCACATTATAAACAATTTTAATAGCAGTTTTCACTTTATTTGCTCTATTTCAACATCATGCATTTTAAGTTTGAGTAATCAAAGAACTTTAGATCAGGGTTTCCCAACCTTGTGCCCATAAGCACAAAATGCATCCATTGGCTGACTTATATGGCCCATATCTGACAATCACAGAAAAGATTTATTTAAATTTCATTTAAACCAGTCACCAAAAACCAAGAAAACTGACAACAATGCAAACAATGAAAAAAAGGAAGGCATCACTGATGCTATTAATGCAAATGTAATGTATTTCAAACTAACAGCAATGCAATACAAATAAACCATTGGTATTAATAATATGTAAAAACAAAATTAACAATAATATGTGTAACAGATACAGCACCATCTTCAATGCCAACAACAGTTTACGCTATAGCTATGAATTATGATCATTATTAAAACACATTTTCTGTTAAATTTGTAATTTAAACAAAATTAAAAATATTTTTTCGGAAACATAATTTTATTTTTATTTTAATAGTATCTATGCAAAAGGAATTATTGAAAATCCACAATTATTTTGCCTAAATTTATAATACAAGAAACAATTGTACATTATTAAATTTCAAACAAATTTTTCTTAGTTTTTTTTTTTTTTAAAAAAGGCATAATTTTAATACATCTTTAAATTTTGTGTTGCCAATGGCACCTGAAAATATATATTTTTTTAAATCTCTCTCACAATGTTCTATATAAATACTATAAATATGCTTTGAAAAAAGATTGTGCCTGCCAAGCTTTATCAATATTTTAGAATGTGCTTTATCTTACGAAAAGGTTGGGGACTCCTGCTGTAGATGATAGTACCTCATCCAGTCTTGGAACTGTTTATGGCTACTTAAAAGGACTTTCTCTAATTATATTATATCATTGTGGTAAAAAAGCTGCCTTCAAACATTATAAAACATATTCTAGGCAAGCTCTGAAAATAAGCGGAAAAACATTAGATCTAAAAATTAATTTTGTACCTTTTCTGTATATTTCAATGTAAGTAAAACATAGATATTAAAATATATTTCCAGAAAATCATGTATTAATTAAATACATGAATAACTCTATGTACTCCTAGTTGATGTGAAAAATATTTAAATAAAAAAAATATTGTGAATGATGTAAAGTTTTTTTTTTTTCATGTGTCATAGCATTGGCCAGGAAACGAACCCACTAACCCAGGACAACTTCTTGTAAAGCAGCTGTGCTGACCACTTGACCACCAACGCTTGACTGAGTGATGTAAAGTTCATTAGATATATACAGCAGGATGTCAATAATATTTCATTCCTAAATCAGTAAATTAGGATGAAAGTTATAATCAATTTATAGCAAACAGTAGTTTATATGATTACTATGATATACAAAGCATGTAGTCATAAAATGTTGCATAGCATATAAAAATGTTTACTGATAGTCTGTGTATTTGTGACCATTCACTGTTTATTTGATGTTATTCTCAGCAATTGTGGTAGAATTGAAAATACAAGCATGATATTTAGTAAAAACTAATGCATACTAAATGGATGAGATACCTAGAGGAAATACCTGGATTTTTTAAATATTCTTAGGAAATGTTGTCAATGAATAGCTAGCTAGAGGATGACCATTCACAAAATGAATTATACTATGAAATTTCTACCATGCACTATTACTGTAATGAGATGGCCAATATGACAGTGCTCCACATAATGATTAGTTGAATGGTGTTCTGTAGTTTTGTTACTAAATAAAAGATTTGATTACTCATGATTGACGATGATCATCATTTTTGTCATTGCTAGCTTTTCTACTATAAAATAATTTTTAAATTTGATAATGGTCAATGTAAAAGTCATTAAAAAATTCAGATATATCTCTGCCATTCTTTAGTTCAGCATCCTGTTGTAATAAAGATGACTTGTATCATTGCGATAGGCTATCAAATACATTTTAGTAGAAGTTCATGACTTAACCATTGCTTTGTCACAAATGTTTTCAATATATTTTGGTTCAAGTCTTTTTTGCAATTCTGTGTGATGACGATCGGTGTTATTCAGCTTTTAAACATTTAATTATTACAGTGTGTCAATGATTGACAAACTTTCACAATTTTTTAAACATATTCAACAATTGATATGATTAGTAGCAAGATCTGGAGACTCTGGTTTTAGATATATTATGACAATTAAAATTTCCATTGAATTGTTCTATTTAACATAATACATCATGTTCTAAAGCTTATTTTAAAAAAATTCTTTTTATGTTTTTCATACTAGTTAATACCTGCTGCCTTGCATGCTGCAATACCACTTTTTTAAGGCAATCTTTTATTTAAAAAGTATTTATTTCAAACACGTTAATTCATTCCACTAGTCTATTGTGTAAACAATGATTTAGCCAATAAATGCCAAATGCTAGAGCATAATTGTTTATGCCTATTTCCCCCCAAATATCAGTCTTTTAAAACGGCAATGGTCAGTAACGGTTCTTGTCTTTGAATTAAACCAGTTAGCCAAAAATTATGGTGAAAATCTATGGGCATTAGTATCTATTACCATCGACTAAAGCAGTCACACATAATTGGTTCCAAAGAACGATCACGAATACATGTCATATAATATATTTGTACTCAAAATTTTTCCTGGAAGAGGTGCAATCCAAAAAGTATAACTTTTATTTAAATTTCTGTGATATACATACATACACTTATTTAAAAATGCTTTCATCAGCAGTAGATTGGCAAAGCTAAATTTATATATATATGTGACCTTTATATATATATATTTTAAAAATTCTATATATAATAAACCAGTGAACTTTTCATATTACATATGTTAATTATTTACATTATAATTAATAATAGTAAATACAATATTGATTAGCTGGGGGTTTATTTATAAAAGTTCAATATATTTTTTTAGCCCTCTCCCTCTCTTTTTTTTCTTTGCTTTTGTTTTTTCGTGAGACGATAATTAGCTGATGAAATAATGAGTTAGCATTGCACATATCAATGATTATCCTACAAGGTATTAACTTTAATAAGAAGGACTTAATTAATATTGTGTTAACACTTCTGATCATTTTTTTAATTATTATTCATACATGTCTTTGCAAAACTATTTTAGTATAAAGCAGGTGTAAATGTAATACACACACACTCGTGCACACAAAAACAACTAATTGTACAATTTTAAACATCTTTACATTTAATAATCACTAGAAGAGGATTTATACATAGAAAACACCAGGTAAAAAGAATGGATTTCAAATTTTTAGTTTTAAATCCAGTCATTGCTTTAAAAAAAAGCAGGTGCACATCCGAAATTGGATATAGTATAAGATATCATTCCAGGTAAGTCGTGACAGAATTTAGATTATCTTTTTTAAAAAAAAAAATTTAAATACTTAAAATAAGAAAAAAAGGGCTATTGATAAATTGAGAGGGAATAATAGGAGAATGATTTGTTATACAAGAAGGAGTGTAAATGGTAATAGACTGTTAAATTCAAATACAAAAAATAGGAAATACATAAGAAAACTGTAAAAAGTGCCTCATGAAGTTAGTATGTCAAGAAAAAAAAAGCGAAGAATAAAATAGATAAAAAATAGAAAAATATAAATATTGTAAAAGTTAGAAGTAGAAATAGAAGGCTTAACAGTGAATTCATATCTAAAACGTGTGTATATACAATGCTTCAGTGAGTTGTGTAAAAAAAGGGGGGTGTACATCTTTTTTAAAAGTAGTTTATGTTGGGAGCTAAATATTTTTATGTAGAAATATACAAGAATGCTAACGGGTAATTTTCCTGTTTTATATATATATAAACTAACTGATATGAGTACAAGTAATTAAAATTTTAATTATATACATAGAGTAGAAAGTAATGGTGCTAACTATTTCAACAATCGTTGATCTATAGCAGCGTACAACTTTTTTACACTTGCAATCTCAATATTCGGACTGAATTTTTACTGATCCATTATATGTTGTTACCATTCTATTATAAGCTTTATTTTTCTTATTTTTTTTTTATCTTCATCCATCTTCTTCCTTGCTACTATCTTTATCATTTTCTGAATGTTTGGTTTTTATTACCCATTTATCTATTAAAAATTGTAATTTCTATCATCTACATAAAAATGAAAAACAGGTTTAAAAAATATTTAATTGTAAACTTTGTGACAAAAAAATAAATATGATAAATGTATACTAATACTTGTTTATTAATAGATCTGTTGATTTGTAGCAATTACAACTTTTTAAACTTGTTTTGGAAAATGTGTACATTTATAGTTTGTAATACCACATATCAACCTTAGGAGGATACTAGCACGAATAATAAAACAGAGTGAACAAGAGAAATGAAAGCAATGTAAGCAAAGTGCTATTATAAGGTGCTATTCATACAAAGTGGATTGGAATATAAAAAAGGAAGTGTTTAAACACAAAAGTGGTCAGACACACAATAATGTGAACAGTTTTTACGTATTTTTTAATAGTGTTTAAGTTTTTGTTTTTTTCCAATTAAAATTTTATTATCCAACATGAGAATTTTTCAAAATTTTCATGAGATTCCCAACAATTTTCTGCAACTTCTTGATGGATCATGACCCATAGGGTGTGCTCCACTGATCTATAATATGTTTCTGCCGCATTATTTCAGAAAACATTTTTTTCTCATCAATTTATCTTACATACATTTTTTTCTAGATCTCATAAAATATATAAAAATTATAGTCCTCTGACTATTGTCATTTTATTTTGAAATCTGGCTTATATTCACATAAAAAGCCTACTTTCAGTTATAAACTATACAAAAATGTATAAAATTATAAATACATATTAGTAATAATTCCTTAATAATTATTTTAAAAAAAACAACAACAGACAATTAATTCAGTTTTTTATAAACTTACACTTTCAAAAATTAGAATAAATTTTTAAAATTTAATTAACCTTTATATAGTCACTTTGATTTCATTTTATCTATAATTTGTTTAGCTTGTCTATATGTAACAATACATTATAATCTTATAAATAATCTATGAAACATTACATTTCTTTCATTTTTATAATTTATCAAATTAAAAATATCATTCTTGCAAATGACACATTATATAGAAAATGAAATATTAAATTTGATAAAATCTAGATATATAACTTTAAATTACTATATTTTTATATTACCATAAATGTCTACCTATTAAATCTTCAGCTTTTTTTCTATTTAAAATTGTTTTTTTCTTTCTATATATAAATATTCTTTAATCATCTTTTTTTTTAATACACTTTAATGTTATCTGTCAACTTTTCTTTCAAAATTTAAACTTTTGTACTCTTTAACATGTAAATAGGTATTTGCCTTTATATCCTTCAAATATTTAAATATAATTTTATTTTGTGTTGAAACAATATTTGTAAGGTAGAAATGCAATATATATTTACAAGTAAAAGAATTTCAGTTTAAAATAAAAATGATAACCTGCTTACAATTTTAATTGTTTTATGGAATACTGATGGCATTGCTGTGGTATGGTTTTAAATCCCCTTTTAAGGCCTTCTTTACTACTATTTACACTCATTTTCCATTTAAAATTTTAATATAAATATTGATTTTTAGTTTCAGAAAAACTTTGAAGATGTCGATACAATACAGAGTAGACTGCAGAAAAAATTTAAAAATAAGTCACCAAAAGCTTAATGTTGATTCTTTGATAATGAGTGTTAAGAATTGCCTATTAAATTGGTACAAAAATAAAGATATATTAATTAAAATTATGATCATTTTATTATGATTATCCTTACATACTTGTATTTATAATTTAAGCGTGATTAATAATGGGTCACACCAAATATTCATCTGAGGAAGGGCTTGCACATGTAAAAAGATTGTTCACCAGTGATTTAGATGCCAACAATTTCTTCATTTGAATGTTTTAAAATATCTATAATAAATTCATTATTTCCAAGAACTTATTTATTTTTGATAATTCTAGTTGAACATCATCACTTTATTTAGAATATGTGCTAATTTAATTGATGATGTTATTGTATAAACTATTCTATTTTCTTTTTTTATTATTATTATGAAGGGGTTTTTTGCAGAATTTTTTTTTTTACACATTTTATAATATCTCTTTTTAAAATGGTGAAATCTTTTCTACTAAATGATGAAGTTACTTTTATTCCAATACCACTATGATGTTTACATCTTTGAGACATTGACACTCTTTTGCAAGTTTTCTATTCTTGAGATTATAGTACATTATCATTATTAACTTTTTACTGTATAACTTTACAGAATGCCATATACAGTATTCAATTATTTCATCTAATAAATTGAAAAACTAATAAATATTATATAAGTTAGATATTAACATAACTAATGAAGCAAACATTGACGATCATATTATAAATATGAAATATTAAATTTCATAAATCAAAAAAATATATCCCTATTTAACTGACGCCAAATTCTTTATTCCATGCATGAACTTGGGACTTCTTTTTAAACATATATATAATTATCAACAGTAAATTAAAACTCCAATCACTTTTTACTTGAAAGCTTTTTCCAAAACATCAGTGAAGCAGGTTTACATTTTCTAATGTATTCAAAAAATTGTTGGAGATTTAATTTATCATTAAAATTCAACTGTTCTATATGAACTCTTTTTAATTATCATCATACATACATTGCATGATCTCAGTAATCAATTTATCATTGATTTAATGCTTTTAACCTTTCTATATAACTATATTTAGTAGAGTATCTATTAAATTTTATTGATCTAATTCAATTCTGAACCATCTTCAAAGTTTTTTAATGTTGTAAAACAATTTATAAGACATAGCTTCAATTCTGGAATATTTCTAGAGGTTGGGGCATCCATTTTTGATATTATCTGATGGCTGTTTTGATTTAACACATAATTGACATAAAACACATATTTTAAAAGTAGCTGATCACTTTTCTTTGTATTTTTCTAAAAAAAGAAAATAATCATAATATACAGTTTTCTTTTAATTCTGTGTCCTATCTTATTTGTATTTATCAACTTAGTTTTTATAGCACTAAATGACTTTGCTTCATCCTTATCATCTTTATTTGTAATTTCTATATTGATTGATCCATTATTAGCCGAGAGGTCAGCACAGCTGTCTTGCAAGCAAGCAGTTGCAGCCGACAATTGTTGCGGCTTTGCTTCCCGGCCGATACTATGATATATAGAAAAAAAAAATCAAAAATTATTCCCTGGAGTGTCTGCTTTGGCATATTTTGATGATGTCATAATTATTAGGAAGTATGCAAATTTACCTCTGATAAAAACAACCATTAGAAAATTCTCCATAACTATTGGCTCATCTATCTCTAATAAGTCTTCTGTTTGACAATTATCATACAGGAAATCCTTTCTCTTTGTATTTTTGAGTTGACCCACAAAATTTCTAGGCATTCCAATATTTACTTCTACCTCAAAATCTAATTCTAGTATAAATAATAAAATAAAATGTAAAATCACATAATGATTAAATACATTCAATTCTCATCCATTTTACTTTACTACAAACATAAAAATTACTTGCTCATTTATTAAAAATATAATGGCCTTTTTACTCTCCTTTAATGCACACTAGTAAACCATACAACTACAGAACTAAATAAAACTACTTGGCATATTTCTGGAATAGACATATCATTTTTCTATCATTTAGAATCTTAATGTTTTCCAATCAGAATATTTTAGAAATGTCTCAAATTTAAACCTTTTTGCATAATATGTCAATGCAAGATCATTTATAAAAATGTATCAAAATCCTCTGCATAATAATTTTTAATCCAGATATTGTCCATTTTCCCAAAACATAAATGCGAGATGATTTATGCTACATTACTGATGAACTTCTCGTCAGAAACAAAATGGTATATTATATAATACTTATATTCTAGAAAATTTTTGAAAGGAATACAAATGCGAGCTTAAAACAGACTAAAATCTTCACAAATTGATGGAGTGTGTATTTCTAGAATCTTCTCTTGTCAATACAGGAATTAAAGTACTCTATCCTTAGTGGATTCCTGCCTTTTTTTTTTAACAATTTAAATTCAAAAAAAAAAAACGTAGTCAAATGATTAAGTTCATCTTTTAAAAGTTTCCAATAAAAAAAAAAAAAACCACGTAAGAGCTATTCTTTTGTATCTTTTGAGCGATTTATCTGGATATTTGCCAAATTTCTATTCTTAATGATGAATCATGTTAGACATACACTAACTAAAAAGATTAGAAATGAATTATATGAACTGCTTTAATATTTCACTTATAAAATCAAAACTTAACATTAAAAAAAAAGTATTCTGTTGATAAAATGTTGTTGCATTATTAACTGCTTTTATTCTAATAAGCCTATATAAAAAAAAAAAACCTTTAAATTCAATAAATTTACTTAGACTGAATCAAAATATTATACTTGTACTTTATTTGTTTTTATGCATGTCCATATAAGTCAATTTTTTATGTATTCTATTTAAGTTTTTAATGTAAACGAATTTATTTTATATTAAATTACTTGTTATTCAACTTTATTATGCCACAAGACCTGATTGATTATTTTAATCTACATCAACAATTTATGAAAAAACTATCTCGTTTTATCTCTTTGTTTTTACATTTTGTCATTCTAAATGTTTGCACCGTCATATGAATAAGTATATAAAATTTATGTGCTTACATATGCCACTTATTTTATATATACTTTGATTGAACCACTTTAAATTATTATTCATCTATCAACCTTTTCATCAACTTTCAAAATTTGTTCTATAAATTACAGAGGGAAAAAATCAAACATAACAGTAAAATGTAAATACCCATACATTGTGGGCATGCGTCTATATATGTAAAATAAAATAATGAGTGTGCTAATAGGTCTAACAAGCTTTATCGATAAATGTCACAAGAGAAAGCATTTAAAATCTCTATCTAGAAATTATCCCCATCTCCAACCGGTTTTGAGCTATTGGTTCTCTCCAGTGATGTGCCAGACACTAGATCTAAAATACCAGCCCCAGGTAAGCACTTATCTGATACTTAATTATTAAGTAGAAAATCTAAAATTTTCAGACACCTATATATCTTCAAATCCAGCTATCTAACTTAAATCTATATGGTTCTGAAAACTCTTCAGCCATACCATATATTAATAGCCTTAACAATATAACTTCGCTTAAGACTTAAAAACAAAATTATAATAGTGATAAAATCCAAGCCATATATCACATGACAACTTGAGAAGTTTGTAATTATAAAATAAAATGAGTGTACTAATAACTCTATTAAGCTTTATCAATAAATGCCACAAAAGAAAGCAATTAAAATCTCTCTAGACATTATGCTCATCTCCAAACGGGTTTTGAGCTATTGGCTCTCCTCAGTGAGGTGCTAGGATATTTCAGACATTAGATATAAAATACCAACTCAAGGCCAGCACTTATCTGATACTTAACTATTAAGTAGAAAATCTACAATTTCCAGACAGCTATATGTCTCCAAATCCAGCTATCTAACTTAAATGGCTATATGGATCTGAAAACTCTTCAACCACACCATATATTAATAATCTTAACAATATAACATTGTTTAAGACTTAAAAACAAAATAATAATAATTATTATTATTATCATCATCATCATCATCAATAAAGCTTGTTAGAGCTATTAGCATGCTCATTTTATTTTATAATTTCCAATCTTATAGAGTTAAGTACGTGATATATGACTTGATTTTATTTACTATTATAATTTTGCTACAGTACTAAGGCTATTAGCATATGGTGTGGCTGAAGAATTTTCAAATCCATATAGCTATTTAAGTTAGATAACTGGATTTGAAGACATATAAATGTCTGAAATTTTCAGATTTTCTATTTAATAGTTAAGTATCAGATAAGTGCTGGTTTTGAGTTGGTATTTTAGATCTAGTGTCTGAAATATCTTAGCATCTCACTGAGAAGAGGCAATAGCTCAAAACTGATTTGGGAATGGGGATAATTTCTAGGTAGAAATTTTAAATGCTTTCTCTTGTGGCATTTATTGATAAAGCTTGTTAGAGCTATTAGCATGCTCATTATTTTATTTTATAATTAAAAGCTTATCACGTTAAGTCACATGATATGACTTGATTTTATTTATTATATATATATATATAACAACATTCATCAAATATATTTTGATTTTGATGGATTGATATTTATTTTAAAAAGAACTGTATCACGTGAATTACTTCAGACAATAAAAGTATTATTTTCAAAAAATAATTGATAAAATTAATATACCTGTATTTTCTTTAGGATTTAAGATGCACTTTGAAAGTTGAAGCTCGGAAGAAAAGGGTAATTTAATTTTATGTAGGTTCTATTTTCATTATGCATCCATTAACAGAAAAACAATATTTAAAGTGTAATGCTATCTATTGTAAATTAATCTTTACTATTATCATTATTATTAATAGTTCAGAGCTAACAGAAGTTAATATTAAAACTGCTTTCACATAAATAAGTTTCAGTTTCCAACCCCATAATTATATTTGACATTTATTTTTTGATTTTATTGTGTGATTATATTTTCAATCTGCTTAAAATCTAAAGTTTATTTATTATGATAAAATAAATTGCTACAGAATCCAAACTTTTTTTTCTTTTTATTTATCCTTTATTCTATTATCATATTCTAAATTGCATTTTTATTAATTTCTTCTAATTATTTTTATTTATGTTTTTTCTTCTTTTAATTAAGATTTAAAATGTGTATGGTTTTTTTTATTTTATTATATGCTAATATAGTTATAATCATAAGGGTCTTGAACACAGATTTGCAAGCTCCTTTAGCTATCCACCCATACAAGATAGAGGGGATAACTGAAGGAAGCTTGAAAGTCTGGTTCAAATATCTTATGGTTCCATCTAAACTCCAAGTATATAAATTATACTTGTATTCAATCAAATATTAATATAGTTATAATAAATACTAGACTTTTACATGGCTTCATAATTTTCATTCTGATAATTCAATTTTATAATGAGTCTTTCTAGATTTCATTAATAATTTATTTAATAATACATTTGAATATATAATTTATTTGTGAAAGATATTGATTTACTTTCAAAATTGGAAGATATTGATTTATTTATGTCGTCGTGCTAATTATAAAATTCACATATTTATTTTATATAATTAAATATTGCAAAAGTGCGTCTTCTTTTAAATAAAATATGGCTTTGATGAAAATCAACTTAATGACATCTTAGGATCCTTTGGTACAGTCAGAAAATTCAGATATCTGCCACGTGAGCATGCTGGACTTTCAGTATTTTCAAATGATGCCACCTTTTACCTTAATCTAAAGCAGGGAATGTGCTCTACTGACATTCCTACCACCATTACACTTAAAGGCTGTGTCCCATGATATTATCATTCATTGGTGTTAGGCCACAATGTTTTTTTTTGTGGCCAAAGGTCTCACTTAATTAAAGACTGTATAGCTAGACTGTGTAATCAGTGTGTAAGTAGGCAAAATAAATCTCATAAATGCCGCTCAAATCCTAATAAAATAAGAGATAACATAATACCCTCTACAAGTCAATCGATGGTCAATCAGCAATCCAATGAAGATGTGGATCAATTTGGAGTTATGCAAAAAACTTTAGGAAGATCTATACCTTTACATCCTCATAACAACCCCCCAGAAATCAAAACCATGCCCAAGAAATCAAATTCTCAAATTCACCAATTGAAACTGACATATAACAAGAATATATTGGAGATTTTACTCTATAGCGTCAGCCTAAACCTCACCATATACCAGATGTTTGGCAAAAACCCAGGAGTGATATCCACAATGTTAGAAATATTAATACCAAGGTTTTGGGTCATGAATTCCAATCTGAAGTCAAGCCAGCTGATACACAGTTTTTAAACTTGCAAGTGGAGTTGGATGAAAGGTGGAGTTGGATGAAACCTGTGGTTCAGATCATCTATCTGAAATGGAACATGTCATGTGAACATGTCATGTCCACTGCAATCAATAATAATAAAAAAATCATTCAGGCTTGCTATTCCTAGCTCAGATGAAGATGACAGCTTGAATTCAAAAATCACTTCAGTATATAACTCAAAATCGAGTGTAGATATAGCAGCTCATGATTCAAAACAGAACACGGAGAAGAAGCGTAAAACTATAACCTCTGGCTCCTGTAATGATCAAAATGAGCTGGAAGTTGGTCTTTCAGCTGAGACAATACAACTTATTCCTAGTAAAGTGTCTGAAGACTTAACAGACTTAACCTTTAAGTCACATAAATTAAATATACCTTTTACAGAAAGGCAAGCGGTTAATCTTAGCCTTGTAGACCAAGATGTCTAGTATAACCTGCAAAATAGGTGGCCTGAATGTTAGAGGTCTTAACTCGCTCTTGCGTGTTTATGCTATAAGACACTGGTTTAACTCTGTCTCTCCACATATTTTGTTTATTGGAGAGACCAAGTTTCATCATAACTCTAGCAACAACATTTTAACTATTTTTAATCAGCTTGGCTATACTCACCTTTCGATAAATCAATCAGCTGCTGGCAGAGTAGCATTCTAATAAACCACAAGCTACCCCCCAACAACTTCAAAATTATATATTCTGACAACTACATTCTCTCTATCAGCCTATCATATGATAGCAACTCAATTATTGCATTCTATGTTTATACACAGAACAATCCAGCATGCTACTTGCACATTATCAATACATTAAACATGGTTACAGCCAGTAATAATCATCCATCAATCATCATTGGAGATTTCAACACTACCTATGAAGTCTTCAATCACAAGTATATTTATCTGCTCAACAGATGCTTTATTAGTGGCCGAGGTTTCTTTCCATCAAACGCCTTCTCCTTTTATACGAAAAATTACCGATCTCTGATTGATCTGTTATTTTATACATCAGAGCTTCACTACAGCCTGGAAGCCACCTTACAACCTGTAGCATTCTCCGATCATCATGCCTTGATTGCATGCCTTCAAATGAATAACTGTAGTCCAATTAAGCTCAATAGATCTATCAGGATGATTACCAAGGCCACAATGTCTGAAGCTATCCCTTCGGAGACATATATCCTTTTTCATAAAATTAATATCTTGTCCAGACTTCCAGAGGAAGCATGGTTTGCTTTTTTCACATCTTGCAATCCCTGATAAGCTTTCACACTCGTAGATTAAAAGGCTCAAGCTCATTGATGAGTGATCTGGAGAGTATTAATAAGGAAATAAAAAAGTTCTCCACTGATCATTCTTCCATTCACAGTCTTATCACCTTCAAGGCCCAGTATAGGTCCAAACAATTTGCACTGCTGAATATGTTGCAGCAAAGAAGGCAAGAATATATCTTGCTGCTCAACACTGCTGGACCAGAAGATATCTAAGATGGGCACTGGGAGCAAAGAGATTACAAGAAGTACCTTCAATACTAGCGCTAAATGGTACAAAAGTTTCTGGCCAACAGATGGTATTACATATTGCTTCCTACTTTGAACAACTGCTTCGGAAGAATTTACCGGCTGATTATCATGATTGGGATGGGTCAGGTGGCTGTCAGGAGCATGGCACCACTACAACTGACATTAAAGACAGGCTTTCACACCTGCTAGTCAGTGTGCATCCAGGCATGCATGCCATTCCAAGTTTCCTGCTGGCTCATCTGAGTAACTTTACTGTTCCAATCATAATGAATATGATCAACCACTTTGCAAAACAGCAGAGAGTCATCTATGATCTTTACCCTGTTGCGTTGGTCCCTTTTCTTAAAAAGAACCGGGATCCGACAGATATTAAGAGCATAAGACCAATCTCTATGTCGCCAATTCTAATTAAAATAATAGAAGGTGTCATTAAAGAGAAGATCCAAGGAGACCATATAGCACATACACAGTATGCCAGAAAAGGTTCATCGGTGCTGACAGCGATCGGTGAAGTCAAGATGCTGTTCAATTACATCCGCATTAAGAGACTTTCCAAGCCGATTGCAGTCCAATAAGACATATCTCAAGCATTTGATACTGTCAATATTAACATTTTATTAAATCAGCTAATAGATCTCAATATTTCAACAGAGATTGTACAGATCCTGGACAATCTACTGTATAATAGGCAGATCTATATTTCTCTGAATGGATTCCATACCACAAGGTTCTCCTCTCAGTGCCCTTTTATTTATAACATATATAAAACCTCTGTTGATAGATATTAATAATAGGATTCCGGGTGTCTTTGTGCCTCAACTTAAAAGATCCATTAGTTCAATAGCCTACATGGATGATGTGCTGGTCATCTTGCCTTCCCAAAAAGTACTTGAATACATAATATCAAATAGTTAACAACTTCACTAACACACTTCAACTTAAAAATTAATCCAGCCAAATGCTCTACATGGAGAATTTACTCTGGAATTAAAATTACATCTAACTTTCTTGCTGAGCCACAGAGATTTCTGGGTTTCTCCATTCATAAATTGCAACATGCAATGTCTAAGGAGATTCAGCAATCGATTATCCAATCTACCACTCAAATTGTCAAAACCCTCTCCAAGGTATATCTTTCACTTCAAGAAAAGGTTGCCTTGCTTAATATGAAGGTAATGACAAGAATCTCCTATTATCTACCAATCACAACTGTTTATAAATCCTTTATTAAGAAGATTAACACATTGTGTGCAAAGCTTTTCTGGAATGGCTGACTGGCTTCCATTAGCATTGCTAAAATGCAACAGCATCGGAAGCTAAATGGGATGTCATTTCACTCTATTCCAGCCATTAGCTTTCAAAAAGCACATACGCTTGTACTCAACCCAATACAAAAGTATGGGCACATGCAAATTGCTGACATAGTTCCACCTGCAATGACTTGCTGGCCAGACATCCTGCTCTTTGACATTAATAAACACTATAACATATCGAATAATGCCTTCAAGTCCAAACTTACTCTGTGGGAAACCAATCAGCTTATTAACCCACGAGTAAACTCTATAAGGCTGAAGCTTAGAATTACCAATCAGAAGCTTATTACTCTATTTAAATTCTGGGCTTTGGAACTGAAATTCTTAGACTATCTAGTCAAAATAAACATTCAAGCTATGTCTACTAATTGGTTCCTGAAATACAGGAGACACTTTGGTGCCATTGATCCACTGTGTATGAACTGTTGCTGTCAAGATGAGACATTTGATCACATCACTCTATCTTGTATTAGTCTTGGCAAAATCAAAATGACCATTTATCAGAACTGTAAAGTTGACCTGTATAAAATTATGTCCATCAAGGATTGCGTGAATTCAAGAGACATTCCAACCATCAGAATGTCTACCTTCTTGATATATTCTGTATGGTTAACCAGGTGTAAGAAACTGTTCACTCTGTCACAGCCAGATGTGGACCTTTTCTTTATACAAACTTTAAAAAAACTTAAGGCCAAGGACAGTACTATGTCATCTAAATTTATGTTTGATCAGATTTGGGTGCTGTTTCGGTTTCATTAAGAAGTCCCTATTCCTTTAATCTTTATTTAATAATATGTATTATATGTCTTCAGTTTGCATTGGTTTTATCTTATAGTCAAATGTATTCATATTCTTTATCAAGTTCTAAATTAACTATAGACTGTTTCTTTAGTTCTCATATTACCAATTATTTTGTTTTTAATTTTAATTATTTTGTAATTTCTTTACTCTAGAATCATTTATATTACTTATGTACATTTATTTTTCGCTTTAATAAAGTTGTTTTATAAAATAAAATAAAATGTTATTTATGAAAATGTAATCTTTTCATCAACAGAGGATGTTGATTAATAGATTAAGTCAAATTTATTACTAATATAAATGATTTTATTAGATAAGATCTTGGTTTAACTTTAGTATTTAACTTATATTTTATGTTTTAAGGAAAAAGTATTGTTGTAATTGATTAACTCCAGTACAAGTTAAATACTACATTTAAAACAATACTTATACATATAAGATACTTACTTCCAAAACAACTCTGTAAGCTGATACTGAGAATTCTATTTAATTAATACTAATGAGTAATTTGTTGAATAAATTTTGTTTACTAAATTCGTTAGTTGAATTTTTTCCCTAATATATATATATTCAATGTTAATAATCCCAATGCTATGGCTTCTTCTTTATGGAAGTCAGGAATCTCTCAGTAACCTGTTAGCCACTTTCCCTTTCCATTACCCACTCGTAAGTTTTTTCCATATTCTTCTATCCTGCACTCTCCCATTTCGATAACATCATCTTTATCCACTCTATGGCCTTTATATTTAGAGTCCCCTTATCTTTTTCCAAAACCAGCATAAAAACCAAAAACACACTTTCTGTATCTTATATAACTTGCAGACTAAATCACTCATTTTTTCCATTTATGGGTATATTCCCTTGTTGCTAATGATCCTGTTTGAGCCTTAAACAGTAAACTACTTTCTTTGTTATTATCGTAAATTAAGTCACAGCCAATATTGTTTACTTCTATATATATTTAAACTCTTTTTTACTCTCCAACTCTATTTTTTATTAATGCATCTATTCTTCTATCTCATTTTCCCCCACTATAACACTCAATAATCCTCCTAACCCAATCATCCCATTTTTTGTACAAATATACTGACAAAGTCTTAATCCAAATCTTCTGCCTACCGTACTACCCTTCCCACCCATCTTGTAGCTTATCCTTGACTCGTAACCCAATTCAATGCTACTTTGTCTATTTCTCTTATTATCTCCATAAATTGCAATCTACTGAACATTTTTATTTTGCTTTTTGCATCTCTCATATAAAAACTTGACCATGAATTGCCTTCTTTGCCATCCACACATCTGCATCTTCCTAATTCTCTTTATACTTTTTCTAAGTGATTTAATACCTTGCTAACACAAGTTAACCCTGCTATTGACCCTTCCTTCCATACAATTCTTGCTATATCATATTTATTATATGAAAACACTGTTAATTTCTTTATAAGTCCCTTCATTTGCTTCATTTATCAATTTTTTATTCCATTCATCCAAGTTTCTGATTACTTAATATGATTTCCAAATAGTTCTGCGTATTTACCATATTTTACTTCATATTCCCCAATAAAAATTATTCCTCTTCTCTTTCCCCAGCATTTATCATTATTACTTTGGATTTTTTTTCACTAAATTTAATTCCCACTTTGCGCACTCTTCAGCATAACTTCCATAGCTTCCCTACTTTCTGTGGACAAAAAGATATCGGCAAATAAAAGATCACATGATCACTATCTCATACCAGCACATAATTGTTATTAAACAAGGCAAAACTCTCTCCATACAGTAGTGCCACCCTGTGCCAATCAGAATAATCAATGGATGCCAGAAGGCTTGTGCATAAAATCCCTATCTAATGCCTACTCATCCAATATCCCCAGTCTAGTTTCTGGCTTGTGGCCATCATCAGTGAGGAGCCTTGGATCTGAGAGCACTGCACCTAGATCTTAGGATCTAATGCAACCCTCCAGCAACCACCTTTTATCTCCATTTAACTACAAAACTATGAGAATGAAATTGGAAAACAATAATATTTTCAATCTAAGCTCAATAGCTTATATAATCATATGGGTCTGAACTCAATTCAATACCCAATGCAACCCTCCAGAAACCACCTTCAAACTATGAAAATGAAATTGGAAAACAATATTTTCAATCTAAGCTCAATAGCTTATATAATCATATGGGTCTGAACTCATTTCAGGGTATTGAAATGAGTTCAGTCCCATATGATTATATAAGCTATTGAGCTTAGATTGAAAATATTATTGTTTTCCAATTTCATTCTCATAGTTTTGTAGTTAAGTGGAGATAAAAGGTGGTTGCTGGAGGATTGTATTAGATCCTAAGATCTAGGTGCAGTGCTCTCAGATCCAAGGCTCCTCACTGATGATGGCCACAAGCCAGAAACTAGTCTGGGGATATTGGATGAGTAGGCATTAGATAGGGATTTTATGCACAAACCTTCTGGCATCCATTGATTACTCTGATTGGCACAGGATGGCACTACTGTATGGAGAGAGTTTTTCCTTGTTTAATAACAATTATGTGCTAGAATGAGATAGTGATCATGCAATGTTTAGTGGTTTAACACCAATCCTGCCTACTGGTGGCTATGGTTGTTAAAGAGCTAAAGCCACCAAAATATATGGGTACTGAATTGAGTTCAGACCCCATATGACTATATAAGCTATTGATCTTAGATTGAAAATATTGTGTTTTCATTCTCATAGTTTTAGTTAAGTGGAGATAAAAGGTGTTTGCTGAAAGATTGCATTAGATCCTAAAATCTAGGTACAGTGCTCTCAGATTCAAGGCTACTCACTGATGATGGCCACAAGCCAGAAACTGGTCTGGGGATATTGGATGAGTAGACATTAGATAAGGATTTTATGCACAAGCCTTCGGCATCCATTGATTACTGATTGGCACAGGGTGGCATTACTCTATGAAGAGAGTTTTGCCTTGTCAAATAAAAGATCTGATAATATTTACACTCCCTTGCCCCCTTGCCATATATTAATGGTATATCTACCCCTCTTCTTAGTCTTTCTATTGCTCTCTCCATTTCTTTCAAATATAATAAAAACAAAATAGATGACATAGGCATCCTTGCCTTATTGCCACCCAATTTTCAACACTGATTCTATATTTCATAATTGATACGTATAGTAATTATTTTCATACAAACTCTTAATAAGATCCACTAAAGCTCCATTCAGTCCCAAATTTACTAAACTTGCCCATAATCTATTTTCATTTATTCTACCATATGCCTTTGCTACATCTATAAAGACCATATATAACTGTGTAGCTGTATTCTTTCTCATCTATAAATTGTGTGACTACAAATATATATAACTGTGTAGCTGTATTCTTAGTCATCCATAAATTGGGTGACTATAAATAAACTCTTATATACCTATCCATTTTAAAACCTGCATTTCTCCTATATTATTTTCTTCCATCCAGTTTGTCACCCTTCTAAACACCATATATGCAAAACCTTTATATAACACTGACATTATCTCTATCAATCTATAATTGTTTATTTTTCTCTGTCCTTATCCTCTACTTCAAATAATAGCCTTATTCTTGCATTATTCCAGTTATCTGGAAATTCTGTCTTCTGTACCATTTTATTAAAACATAATAATAGATTTAATTTTGTCCTATTTTCCAAATTCATTATCATCTCTGCTGCCCACCCATCTACACCTCTTGCCTTTCCACATTTAATTTTGTTATCTACCTCTTCCAATTCATTTTTTCCCCATTACATATGTGCTTTTATATTTGATAACAATCCTTCACATCTAACATCTTATTTATATCCATTACATATTTATTTAAGATTGTCTCTAATTCTTCTCTAGAGCTACTTCTTTTATCTCATCATTTAGTAATAATATTTCTGTTTCCTATACATTCCTTCTTTTAATATATTTCCAAAAATTTTTACTTCCATCTCTTCCACTTTTATTAATATTCTCCAATAATTTACTATTTAACTTCATTCTCTCTATAATTATCTATTTTTACTAACTTTTTTATTTAAATAGTTTTCCCATGTAATAATAATATTGTTTTCACTTTTTTTTATTTTATTAACACATTTATATTATCTGCATGCTTTCTTCTTCTATTTTACACTTTTACTAATTTTCATTTCTCTATTACTTTTATTTTTAATATTCTCACCCAAAAAAACTGTATTTGCCACTTTTTCTGAATATTCTCACCCAAAAAAACGGTATTTGCCACTTTTTCTACTCCACTACACTAATTCTAATATTCATCCTCAAATTCTCACCCAAAAAACCGTATTTGCCACTTTTTCTACTCCACCACACCAATTCTCATATTCATTCTCATAAACTCTTCCATGATTTCTTCTATTTTCATTTTATATTCTTCTAATTTATTCTTATTAATTCTCCATTCACATCTTTCACTATCTTTCTACTTTTATTACTATTCTTCATCATATTACTAACCATTTTTATTATAAAGAAATTATGAACACTATTACAAACTCTCTTTTCATTGTCGAACATTTTAATTTTCTGAACTCTATTCATTCCCTCTTTCTCTATTAATACATATCTATTGTGTGAAATATATTATTTCTAGACCATGTATATTGCCCTTCGTAAATATTTGATAAAATTTCCAAATGATCAAATTCAATCTCTGACAAAAAATTTTCAAAAACTGTCCATTCTTGTTATCCATGCCATCAATTTCTTCAATATGCCCATTCATATCCTCTATAATCATTATTCTCCTCCCCCTTTTTTAAAACTCTGTATGGCATTCATGTATGCTACTGTTCTATTCCATAATAGTTTGACTATCTCCAGTGGCCATATACACCATAGCCATCACCCATTCTTGTCTTCCTAACCTTATCTCAAACCACAAATGTTCTTGACATTTTACAATATTTAAATATTTTTGTGACATAACTCCTATACCATCATCCTTTTTGCTTTTTCTTTTCTATTTATACCATGCCATACCAAATCTTTCCAGTGTATGTTATTCTTCTCTTAGATGTGTTTCCACTACTGCTGATACCTCAAGCCCTTCATTTTTAACTGCTTTGTTTAATTCCAGCCATTGTTCTGGTCTCTTATCACCTTGCTTATTCAAATATCCAATTTTCTTACTATCCTTTTATAAATTATTTTGATTCTTTCTTGTCTATTAGTTTTACAGACCCATTTCATCTTTACATCTATATTTATATCTGAATTAGATATTCTTTGTTTACTTCTTACATCCCACATTCTTTTTGATAATACTGTAATTTAAAATCTTATCCTCCTCCCTTTAAAAGTTTCCCAAACTATAATATTTTTCCTAAATCAAACCCCCTAATGCTTGACTTCCTTGTTTTGCTAAGTGCAATCCATCTTTACTATATAACCCTCTTACTTATAAAAAAAATCCCACACATCCACAAAACATAACATTATTTCTGTTGCATAATTTTTTCAATCTCTCATTTATAGAACATGACCTATCTAACATATATCTATTGCCAAATCATGGTAGTAATCCAATGAATCCTACTCAACCTTATTCAAACTACTAATCAATTTTTTCTACTCATCCATTACTTTCTCTGATGGTTCTGACTTATTATTTGTCCCTACTATAATATAAATATCTCTACTCCCCTGTTTATTTACCTTATCTGTAACATTCCTAATTCTAGCTCCAGGCAAACATACTCTTATATACCTATTTCTATTTCCCCTTGCAATTACATCTCTACATCCTTTAATTAGCAAGTCCCCTATCAAGACTCTCATAGTTTACCTGCATTATTTCATCCATAACATTCTCTTCAATCTTCTGTATTTTCTTATCAACTTCCTCATTATCATTTCTATTCATTAATTCCTTGACCTGCACACACTTTATGTCAATACTATTAATTTTACTTCTACATCCTGTATCTCTTCCTCTGTCGTACTTATCCTTTGCTTAACTATCTCCATTGATCTCCTTAATTTATCACATTTATACATAATCTAAACCAGTGGTCTTCAACCTTTTCACACCTGTGGACTGGTAAAAATAAGGATAAGTTTCTGTAGACCAGCAAAAATAAGGATAAGTTTTCGCAGACAGGCAGAAGTCTATAGATAAATTTTCTTAGAGATAAGCATAATTGTTATAACTGATCAAAACAACAATGTTAAATATATAAGATAAAGTTTTATATATATATGGAGTTTATATAATAAAAAACTTAAATTTTTTTTAGAAAAGTAATAAAAAATTTAATTCTACCTCCCCCCCCCCCCCATAAACATCTGTGATAACTAGAAAAACAAATTAATTTATGAATGATTGATTAGATTTTGTTTTCGTTCTGTTTTCTTTTTTTTTTAATTGGGTAAAAATGAGATGAAAAAATAAATAAAAATTGGCTATATTAATTAAAAGTTTAAACTCTTATTATTACAAACTTTTTACTGCCCGTCTAGCACGTGGACCTGCAGAAAAGTTCCGCAGCCCGGCACCGGGCCACGGACCAAGGGTTGAAGAACACTGATCTAAACAACCATATACCTTTTACATTCTTCCTACTCTTATTTAAGCATTTCAAATTGAAAACCTTGTCACATACCATACACTCTACCAAGGCAAACCTAATTTTCTTCTGATATACATTGTGAGATACACATACAATCCATATTTCTACATGGCTAAGAAATTCAGCTCTGCTCTCTGTGAAATAAATATATAAATATATTAGTTCATATTTCAAAATGGACTCATATATTTATATATTTGTAGTATATTTCACAGAGTGGGAATGAATTTCTTAGCCATGGAAACTAATTTACTATTTAAGGCTCAAACAGGATCATTCACAACAAGCGAATGTACACATAAATGGAGAAATGTGAATGATTTAGTCTGCAAGTTATATAAGAATGGCATGGAAAATATTAGTTGCTAATTGAATGTAAATGCTTACAAGCAGAAAGGATACAGTAATGAAGTTGTGGGAGAATAAATATAAACAAAGTGATTACACAGAAAGTGGGTTCTTGGTTTTTCTGATGGGTTTGGAAAAAGATAAGGGGAGGATCTAAATATAAAGGCCATAGAGTGGATAAAGATGATGTTGTGGAAATGGGATGGAACAGGATAGAGAAGAATGTGGGAAAAACTTAGGATGGGGAATGAAAAAGGAAGGTAAGATGGCTAACAGGTTTCTCTTGACATAATGGCTGAGAGATTCCTGACTTTGATAAAAAAAAAAAAAAGTCATAGATAGAGCAGGATAGAGAAGAATATAGGAAAAACTTAGGGTGGGGAATGGAAAAGGAAGGTAAGGTGGCTGACAGGTTTCTCTTGGCATAGTGGCTGAGAGATTCCTGACTTTGATAAAAAAGAAGTCATAGCACATTGCATTGCATGCAGGGTGATTTAATATTTGATATTCAATGTTAACTGCCAATGATATGTTACAGCATTTTTAAAAATATAGATTTTAAACAGCAAAATTGAAAGTTAAACAAATGCTTACTTGTAACAAACAACCTAAAAATAATGAATAATTAAAAAAGAATTTACTTCTACTTCTTACTGGTGTGGAGTTCTTTAAACATAATAATGTAGTTCTAAAATTGATGTAGAATAAATAAGATAGTGGCAAGCAACAGTAATCTATCATCAGTAATGATTAAACATTATCACTTGATTGTAGTACTTTGCTGCTTACATATTCACCCTGCTCTCATAAAGAGGTTAGTATACCTATATATTTAAAGAAAATTAGTTATTGAATTTGGAGATTAGTCAATAAATGTCTGTGTAATGCTTGTCTGTAGTAATGCATGGATGTATATGTGGAAGGGGACTCAAAATAACCAGAATTGTTTTCTGATAAGTGTACCTATCATCGTACATGCTTCTGCTGTTACATATCTCCTGCAGGGACCTTTTTGCATCTATTTGCAAATTATGTTACTGTGTGAAATCATGGAGCTATATAGCACATTTTGTTTTAAAGTGCATTTGTATATTTGGAATTTTTTGTAATGGCGGAAAAATTAGTATAATGTGAAATTCTGTTTTCTTTTAGGGAAAATGGCAGGGAAAACAATAGTAATGCTTGAAACAGATTACAAGAGAGCTGTTCTGGGGAAAACACAAGTTTATGAATGATTTAATGAAATTGTCACATTCACCATGTCCCAAAAAAAGTGTGATGAGAGAAATCCAATGTCAAGATAATGCTGATTTTTTTTTTACCGATGCAAAAAACATTTTTCTATCAAAATTCATTCTAAATAGACAAACATTTTATCAACAAGTTCTGAAATGTTTGTGTGATGTGGTAAAATGTAAACTTCCTATTTTGTGGCAAAACGAGGAGTGCAGGAGTCACCATCCTTAGTGAGCAGTCTTGAATGTGAAACAATTTTTAATTAAATTCAACATGATCCAGTTTATCTATCAGTCATATTCCCTCAACCTCTAACTGCATGATTTCTTTTTATTTTCTTGAATGTAAAAATGCCTCAAAAAAAAAATTTTCCTGACTTAGAAATGGTGAAAAAAAAATGATGCAGATGTTAAAAGACTTCATTTTGTGTTTCCGAACTACTTCGAAAAATGAAAAACACATTTAGATTGGTGTATTACATTAATTGGACAGTTGAAGAATATTAAATTTTTAACACTTAAATATCAATAAACAATTTTTTATTATAAAATTCTGATTATTTTTAAGCCCTTCCCCCCACATATATACTGTTATTGACAAGGCAATCTCTCACATAAGCCCACCTTATGGATGCACCATCTCTATATTTGGTAGGATTCACATGCATTGATTTTGTAATTGCTATTCTGCATTCTTTTTCCCTTTTACCAAATGACTGCAATTCCAAATCGTTCATGATTCCAAGTAAATGGTTTTATTTAGCAGTTGATTTGAAATTTTTTTGCTGTGTTTAGTTTGTCTGAAATTTTCTGTGTTTATACCTAACTCTCCTCTCAAATCTTTTACTTTTCAATGTAATTAAATAATCTTAATTATCATTTAATTAAGACATGTTTTCTAAATCTATCTTTAGATTTTAATACCTTCTTGATTAATAAAAATCATTTTTAAAATCAAGTTTTAAAAACATATTTTGACTTTGTTACAAATTTCAAATTATATAATTATTTACATATTTTTTCATATAATTTCTTCATATATTTTAAGACATTACCATTAATAAAATATTCTTATTTTAAAATATTTGCTAAATTATAGCAAATATTAACTACTTTTTCTGTTTCTTTGAAATAAAAAAATGTAACTTAAATTTTAATTTCTTTAAGAAAAAAAATATTCTTAATTATTAAATATATATACTTTTGAGATTTTATATAAGCTTATGGAAATGATTTATATTTGAACAATTCAGAATTCTTGAACACACACACATTTATACATCTTGCTTAAGGATATTGGATGGAATAAAAAAATTTTACATATATGAACCTTCATACATTCATAGTATATATAAGATAATGGAAATGATTTTCTTTTTCCTATCCTATCATTTTACTGAATCATCTTTGTCAGAAAGTTCTGACAAGTATAAAATAATTGGTTTTTACTTACTATTGCAGACTTGATAGAGATGGGCTTTGTTAGGTCTATACTATAATGGTTGGGCTGAGACTCTTTCCCTATCTGCCATACCAGGGTACCACTAGGCTATTAGAACCTAAAAAATTTATAAAGTAGGCAGATACGTATGGGTAAGATTCAACTTTTATTGACCGATAGCCCTAGCCACTAGCTCATGGAGTAGCCGAGTTTTATAATATAAATTTCAAACTTCATTTTTATTCATATATATTTCAAAGTATTATTAATCAAAATAAAATAATAAATCACTGCCAGTACTAATAAGACAAACATTTATTATGCACATAACATATATAAAACAGATTTGAGGATTAGATTACTTAACATTATTAGATAGATTTAAATCCTGATATTTTTATTGATATGCACAGATGGAAATTTTATACCATTTAATATTTTATAATGTTAAGCACAGATAGACTACATAGAATACATACTTAAAGACTTTCAAATCATTTAATCTTAGGCTAAATCAACCCTAGCGACCTGATATACAGATGTAACCGATGCAACATGAAGATGTTAACATAAAACCATGCTAACAGGAATGTGCGTCTGTAGCATGATATTATTAAAGAAGTGATTCTCATCCAGTATAGGAATGTGCATCTGTCTGGCAAAGGAATCATAGATAAAAATATTGAGAAAAAACGAAATGCTTCATATGGAGGAGAGTGGTCCTTGCCGACTTATAGACCCTATCAATAGAGCATAAGAAATCAAATGGTGTAGGGATTACCTTTATCACCAATAATGCAATGGTTACCTTTTTGGGGGCCAAGCATTCATTTGGGTACTATTCCACAAGAGAATGAGAATCTAATGTGCCTCTTCATATCACATTGGTATAAAATGCCATACATCCCTCCACCAGCATCAATTCAACTATGAAACAATCCAAAATTAACCCCACATAATCTAATCTAAACATAATGAATCTATGCAGCCATCTATACTTAACTTTAAATTTAATAATTTAGTTAACAAAAATGGAAATGATTGATAGCAAATCTTATACATAAGTGAGAAATATTAATAATTAATTTAGAGTTCTTTTGCTTGTCAGATAAGAGCTTATTTAGAAGTTACGCTTAGGTTACGAATTGAAAGTTTGTTTAAGATATCTATTTAAAAGTTCATATTGTACATAAAAGTTTATATTTCCCAATCCTCCGGATTGTGGCATGTTATGGAAGTCCATCTTAGTTAACATGTTTTATATATTGTTCTTCTTGGAGATGAAATCACTGCTTGCCCTTCATTCAGGAACCATCATTCGGGAGGCCGCCTCGGCCAGCACAAATAAAGGTAAAGAAATCTATTGAGAGACCCCTACATCACAGAGTCCGCAATACAGCTGCAAAATATTTTTAACTGGTCACCACCATTCAATCAGTAGTTAATCAAATAATCAATTCTATTCAATTATTTTTATAGTATTATGCTTCCCTTATCACCAAATTTTCAGATCGATTGCTCCTGACATTGCACCAATCTTATTTGCCATGATGGTTTTCCTTTCTAGATTGTGTTCGTTGGTAACTGCATTGGCTAGTTTACTCCAAAGTGGGAAACACCATAATCTTTTAATTTTGATCTCTTATCTGACTTTCAGTCATTTAAGTGCCCCAAAGGTCCATTTGCTTTACATTTATTACATTCTAATAGAACAATCATTTCCATTCTACTAAGATTTAAACACAATTTTTGAATAGAAACTAAACATTATTATTTTCTTTTATATTACTTTAAAAAATAATCTTTTATCTTTAGATCTTTTTTTTTTTACTTTAACTTACTTTTAAGTAATTATTTAATAGTTTTCCCTGTGCAATTTTATAACTATTATTTGAATTTGAATTTTATATATATATCAGTTTTATTTATAGATCTTCTCCTTTTTAATTTTCATTTTAAAATGATGTAATGGATCGTTACATATCACTGAACTCCCTCAAAAAACAAAAACCATTAAAAAAAATGTATTACTTCAAACTAAAATAGACAGGTTTCAATCTTCTCACCCTTTCAACAATTCAATCATCCACTTCATTCAAAACAATTTTATATTTTAATGTGATATCAATAAAAAAAAGTATTTTATACCATATGAATATTGAAATGGTATTATTTGTCTGGCATCCCGTTTCACCTACTATGTCCCATAGTAATATTCTTTCCTAATTCAAATCCCTCCAAGTCTACATATGTTGTCATATATTAACATGTATTAATGTATAATAAAGTATATTAATGTATGTGTACGTATATTTGCATGTGTTTGCATACATATAAATATTAATATCTGTATGTGTATTTATAAGACATATACTCAATTATAAATTAAATTGATAAAGTTGTGTAAACATTGTTGTATGTGTAGGAGAGCGCCTATATGTATATGTGAACAAAGCTGCAATGTAATATATTTCATAAGCATTGCAACGCTATTTGAATTATTTTATCTTCAAGTTATTATAAATTTAGAGTACAAATTTACTTTTATTCGCATATAAATTTAAATTCTCAAGATGACAGGATTACTCATATAGCAGAATGTTTACAAATCTTAAATTTGTTTTAAAAGATTGCCTGTTTCTTGAAAATTATCACACCACATGCACCTGGTTTAATTTTGTGGGAACCAAGAGCATATTTTAAAATAACTTTAAAATAAATTTTAAACAAATGCAAAATCAGTCAAGCTGCACCATTTTATAAATTACTTAGATTTTGCTTTTGTCTTTTCTGAAATTATTAAAGATATGTTAAAAATTTTAGATTAAGAACTCAAATTGTAAACAAGTTCATGGCTTTTGCAAGGGGGAATCAAGGAGTTAGTATAAAAACCCCAATTTTCAACACTAAAGGTTCGCTCGCTTAAATTTTGAAACATATTACTGTCCGGGGATACACCCATTTTAACAATGGCAACAAGCAACTAGAAAGCTCAAATTTTGCTATCTTCTTTCGGGAGACTGATCTATGATAATCGAGGAGTTCAAGACCAATATCCTATCAAGAAGACATCAGAGACAAGTCAACCCAGCATAGAATATCAGTGTCAAATGCCATGAAGGATGCCTCAACTAGAAGATCAGTAACATTTCTCCCCACATAACTCTATAAAATAAATCTTAAACTAAATTAATTTAATAATTCTCTTAAACTAGCTGTAATGTTGAATGTTCATAAATAATATTTATAACTTCTTAATAAATAAACCCTGTAATATAAATTTAAGGTAACTGTAATAAATTTTCTAAGGTAACTTGAATTTAATAATAATATTTGTAAGAACCTTGCCTCTATATTAAATGAATAATTATAGATCAATAATTCTTTTAAACATGTTAACTGTACCCAGTTATTATACCTGTATCTTTCTAATCTGTGGTCATGCCTATATTATTTTATTTATATTGTTTACTTCATTGATTTATAATATACCTTGATTCAATGTGGAGATCAGTAATTTTAGTGATTTTTAGAATGATGATTAGATGCTCTCATGTAATTGATTTATGCTGCTCTTTAGCACACACATAAATCTCCATCTGATACCTATTTTACATATATATATTTAGTTAAGCTACTATGTTTTAGCTTATCATGAATAAGGTTTGCATGATAATTAATTATGTCTAATGCTGCTCTTTAGCACACACATAAATCTCTGTTCTGATACCTATTTTACATATATATATATATTTAGTTAAGCTACTATGTTTTAGCTTATTATGAATAAGGTTTGCATGATAATTAATTATGTCTAATTAATTTATCACAAGAATATTATAAAGCATATTATAAATAATTAGTTAAATCCCAAATATGCTTTACTCCTCCGCAGTTTATGGTATAAACTATCTAGATTTAATCTGTAAACTAGATTACTTTAATTAATCCTTTTTAGCATGTTTTAAGTATGGTAATCCATGAAATGGCATAAGTTAATTTCGCAGAATGAAACTATAGATGTAGCGCATTAGTAATTTTAATATTTTAGTAAGCATTACGAACGTGTCCTTGTGAAGCTCACATGTGCGATATGCCTTGCTATATATATTCTCTTTATTAAAATGGGCTTCTGGTTTAAAGCCATCCCATTAGTATTAGTTCGGACAGCTCTTTCTAGAACTGGAACATGAAGACCCAGAACTGTATTTTAAGCTGCTCCAAATCTGCTGAAATAAATGTTCTTTATATTTTATGATAGCAAGTCGTATGGGTGACTGGAACCAAGTACGTGGTACTGAATCCCATGATTAATTACACATTCGGGCCACAATCCTTATTTAGTTAATATAGCACCATAGTCTCAACTCCACTGCAATCACCAGTTCATCCCTCCATACTATTATTCATTTCAACATTGATCTAAATACCCAATCTAGTTTATATAAAACAATCTGCATAGGGAGCAATTTTATTGCTCATTATGTATTATTAATAAATTTAGTTATATTTTACCATTGCCATTCTTGTAAACTTAACTCTTAGCACATCTCATAGGAATGGCATAGCATAATTCAGGCATGATTATAAGCTGTAGATAATAATAATAATAATTGTAACTAACTTTAAAATTAAACTATTAAGTGCATCATAAGATGAGACATTGTTCTGAATCAACTCATCATTGTACCCATGAGCGTAAATCCCAATGCATTTCTATTTTGTATAAATTACTTCTATTTTAATAATTAAAAATATTTAATTATAAGTGTTTAGTGTATTATAATTGTTTAGTGTATTATTCACAGTCCATCCCAAGTCTTATCTAAATCTAATTGTATTTTAATTAATTATTAATATATGCATTATCTAGTCAGCCATATGTCTATGTGTTTAGTTAATTTATTATTAATTTAGTTATTTCCTGAGTCTCATATTTCACTCTTTGCTACTGCTGGCATGCGAATTAAAGGTGATTGTTTAATCTCATATCTATCATCCATCAGGTAGTAAATCATGGAGCATTGATGAAAGAACTGAGGTGCAATCTGATTCGAGGTCTCAACTCCTCATCTAGATCAGCTTTGGAATAATTTGCCAAAACTCTGGTTTTTGTTGCATGAATATACAAATATGGCCATTACAATATTAATAAAAAAATATATAAATATTAAATAACCAGTTGAGCTATTTTTGTTCCTATTGCAGTCTTCAAAGATTGGATTTGTGGCAGAATGAAAAAAACGTTGATACCTTGGATTTTGTGAGGTAGAAATATTGAAAAGAATATTTTTGAAATGTTATAAAGAGTGACTGGATTAGGCATTTACTTAGAGCAATTTTGAAAGATGTACTGATAAGGATACTATAACAGGTATAAGGAAAAGAGATAAAAAAAGAAACAAGTTTGATGATTTTAAGAATTATAGTTAGAATTTTTGAGAAGTAAAATGGGACAGAGAACAGCTTGGATAAAGTAATTTAGTTTGATAAATGAGATTTGCTTTTTAAAAGAAAATTAATGATATTAAAGGTGATAATATTTAACAATAAAATAAATGTTAAATTACAAAATAACTGATTTTATCTTAAATTAGTTTTGAGTTAGGCAAAAATGTGCCACTATTTTTTACCAATGTTTATTATGCCTGATGGACTAAACCAGGTGTGGGCAAATAGCAGCCCAGCCACATGCGGCCCGCTAAGAGTTTTTATGCAACCCGCCAAGACAATCAGAAAAATCCACCTTCAACTGAGATTTCCTTCTCATGCACGACCGAAGATTCATCTCGTATTTTCCACTAGGATGGCCATGTCAATACACATGCACAGTGTAGATACGATGTGCAGTGCTTTACCAGTTGATCTAGTTAATTTCAATTTTGTCTTCGCATTAGAAAATATATACATTTCCAACTTTAGTGAAACCATGAACCATCCGAAAAAATGTAAAATTGGTGATGAATGTCGTGTGTTTAATGAAGAATGGACAAACAAATATTTCTTTGGTGATACATGGAATAAAGCAGTGTGTTTATTGTATCATGAAAAAAAGGTGCAGCCCTCTGCTAACCTTTGCTTCCACAAAGTGGCCCTGATGCCTGAGCCAAAACAATTGCCCACCCCTGGACTAAACAATTGACTTTATTCTATTGAAATCAATGATTAAATCCTATTCCATTACAAAGATAAGTTTTATTATATATGCTTTTGCCATTGTAATTCATGTTCAGTTTTATGAAGTTTTTCTAAAATTATATCGATTTTAATCTACTTTTATATTTTTCTAGAATAATTGATATGTTTGTATTTTTATCAAAAGATGTCACTACTTACTATTCTCCAGACATTTTTAATAAAATGCTAATAACTGCAATATTATTCATACACTCACTTCTCTTTATAAAGGGTTAATATTTAATTATCAATTATTTTTAGAATTTTATTTCGATTTTTACATTTGTTTCTCTATGCCAAGCATGTAATAACTTTAATCATTTTCGGTATTTAATTTTAATTCATACACTTATGCAAACAAATGGGATTAATTATATATACACAATATTAGAATAAATTAACAGAGTAAAATAATACATCTTTACATTTATGATTTTATGGTTGATTTTATTTACACATTGCAAGATACATACAGTAGATTTAGTTATCAAATAAATAAATCTGTTTGAATTAATGCTTTTAAAAAGTCAATTATTTTCGTGTATTTATCTATTGAAAACCATTCCTCTTCATTATAATATTGAAATAAATGTTCCTAATTATTTTTGACAAGTTAGTGAAATTGGTCTTTTTTTAATTTAACATTTGTTTTAAATTCTGCTTTCTTGATTTTAATACAACGTACCTATATACAGAGACTTTGACAAAAAATATCACTATTTTAAATACATATGCAAAAATAAGTGATTTGCCTCAAAATAAAATAAAACTGCTCAAGTCTAATCTCTTATCTTGCAATCCTTAATATCCCACAGCCCAACTATTAGCTTATTATTTCGTATAGGCTTTTATTTTTAGAGAGACACTCTTTTCTTTTTAAACTGTTAACGCTATACTTCCACAGAAAATTTTATGATCCTACAATGAATTATTAATTTGTTTTTTTTAAAAAAAAATATTTGTTATGTACCAAACTATTTAGAAACAAATAAAAATATGATTTCAATGACAGAAAATATCTGACTATCACTTGACGTAAATCAAATACTAAAAAAATAATTCAAAGGTTAATTGCTTGTGAGATCATTTGCTATTCAATATCTGAAGTGACACTGAGTTTTGATCCAAGAATTTTTAAATAAGTTACTCTTGGGTCACTATGCTAAACCACACAGGACTTTGAAATTCTATATTCTTTATGAAAGAATCTATATATGTAAAAATCATACATAGTAGAACTGAAAATTACACACAGTCCACGTTAAAAGTAAAAATTTGTGATGTCTGATATTTTATAAAAATCAGAGCAGCTTTAACCAAATATATAATTATATAATGTAGTTCTAATTCTTAATAAAGTGAATATCTACATTACCATTCTTTTTTAATTATGGCTAATTTATAATACTTTAAAGCTCTGATTAATTAATAATAATTTTGTTAAAGCAAGATATGTTTTTAAAATTTTCTTAAAACACTTTCCAAGTAATTATACATGTTCACATATTCTTACTACTTTAATTAACTTACTGAAGCAAAATTATCATTAATTAATTAGTGCTCTAAAGTTCTACAATATTCTTTCCATCTTTTTAATAACTAATAAAATTTACATTGTGTATATAAATGTGCTCTAACACACATATATATATATATAATATCTAAGCCTGTGCTAGTGCCAACTTTATTAAATTTAATCAACTATCTTGTATTATGTCATTATCCAATAGTGTTTAGCAGATACAAATGATACCAATTTCAAATGTTTCTTTAATTTTTATTAACAGAAAATATGGGTTGTGCCATTTATGAGTTTCAACATTACTTCTCAGTGGTGCCTGACTCTATTTAACTGTAAATAATTTTCATAAGATAGATCTCAAAGTATTCATTTTAATATCTTTGTCATATACTTACGGATGAATATTTGTATTCTTAAAAAAAAAGCAATATGGACACTACACAGTGAGATATAGAGAAATTTTTTTGTAAGTTTTTGTTTTTTATCATTGCATTTCTCATCTTAGCTCATTCATATCACAAACATCAATCAGCCTAGCACACTATGGATACATTAGAAACATGGACAAATGTATGTTGATTCATGAAAGAATTAAAATCAAAGTACATAGGTAAAAAAAAAAACAGATATAAAACTGACATTATTGAAAGAATTAAAACTAATGAAGTCAGACTAGGTATATTGCAAAAATAGCAAAAAATTGCACAAGGCATAGAGAATAAGACCTTATGTCAAATGAGATAAAACAATTTGGTAGAATATTAGGAAGAAAAGATATGGATCAAAGAAATAATGAATGAAAATTATTATTATAAATGTTTAAGGTAATGGAGATGAAATTCCACGCTAAAGGAACATTGACAGTTACTTGATTCTTTCATATTATTTTCAATTAGACATTGATTGACATTCCACTTTTTTCTCTATTCTAAAAACAGACAAGACATTAGATGGCAGTGCAGTTAACTTCCTTTAACTGATTTGTAGCTAGCTGACATTTTCTGCTTGCTATTCAAACTAGTTGTCAAACATTTCAAATACTCTCAATTTTGAACTCTCACCAAACTTGTTTGCGTAGATATAGAGGTTTAATAGCTAAGCATTTTTTAAAACCATATTTCTAAGTCACAAAATTGGAATCATTAAACAGAAATAATTTTTACGTAATTCAAAAAAATACATATATTGAGTGCTTTAAAAAGATATCAAGATCTATTTAAATTGTACACGTATAAATAAATTTGTGATAACGTTTTTGCATATATATGTTTAGTCTTATGGACAAAGGCAAGTTGAATAACTAGACAATAAAAGAGTACTCACAATGGAGCAAAAAAACACGTATATTTATATATTATAGTATTTATGATATTTAATTTGCATAGCTAATATCTTTAACAAATAAATAATAGAATAAACAAGCAAAAAAACAAACTTTAACAATATATATAGTCATATATGTCTTAGATAAAATAAAATAACTAGCAATAATTTAAGAAGTACCATTATCATAAAATTGAGTTATATAAAGATATAAATGAAAAGTAGGAACAGTTCTTGATTGAATTTCCAAATTTTTTGTCCAGAATTCATTCATGATATATCTATTAAAATGTTTAAGAAAAATATAAAACAAGAAAACATATTTGAAAATATTCAGCAAGTTTTATTACATTAAAAATGCCAAATCTATATTCTCTTCTATAAATTTTTGTTCGTGACTCTTTAGGCATGCTCTCTGAAATATCAAATCTAAGAATATGCTCTGAAATAAGTAAGATGTTTAAAACTGAAGAAGTTCAAGAAGTAACATGCTTTAACTTTTATAAGTTGTCAATGCAAGATATGGACTGTGAAGATAATTTGAAACAGAAAAACATTTTTGTATCACACATTAATTCAATTTTTTTCTCCCTTTCATAAATATTAAATTATTTTTTTTTAACGTGAGTAAAGAAACTTAAATATTTGTAAGCATACAGCAATTAAAAGTATCAGAATGTAAATGCTAACATTATTGACCAATTGCAGCCTTTACTTAGCAGAACTCCGCTTTTCACAGCTAGAAATTCAATTTTTTTTTAAAACTGAAGTGAAAGATATCAGCATACAGGAAAAACGTAATAATGAAAAAAAAAATCCGTCACAGCCATAAAAAAAATTTAAAAATAAATTTTTATAATTTAAAATTACCTTTAAAGCATTTTTTCTCCATATAAATATTAAGCAATTAAATTTTTAAAGCTAGGTAAAGAATCTTAACCACTTTTAAATCTACAACAATCAAAAATATTGCACACGATCCCTAGTGTAAAATTAATTTTGATGTTTCAAAATACGGTATATTTTAAAACTTACAAAATCATTTTAATTAAGCTTAATTGATTTTCATGAAAATATGACAAAAATATGTCTGTGAAAATCAATTAAAATTAAACATTTATGACTGTATGTACTTGATATAAATGCATGTGAATATATATATACATGTGTAAGAAGGTTGTTTACATTCTTGCATTTTTAATTACATTAACTATTATTTAAATGAGATATTTATTTTATATAACACTATGTTTTTATAAACTGCAATAGTAATAATTAATCATTAAGCTAATGCACATACGCTTTGTGGAATTTATAGAATTTAATTTATATTTTCACCACTGCAAATTAAATATTTTATGTTCTTATATGAATAAAAATAATACAGTGTTCTCTTTAATGTGAATGCACAAAGATTAGGAAATCAAAATGCATAGAAAATTATGCATTCATATACACTATATCTACCAATTTTTATATATCTTGCATAAAGTATAACCAATTTTATTAAGTTTAATATTTTTATTGATAAATCTATTGGGGTTTTTTCCTATTTTTTGAAAATTTATTTTGTGCAAATATACATATATTTTCTCAAATTAATTTGCAATTTAAATATTTTTTTTTAAAAATAAAATAATAAAGATATAGTTTAAAGATATTTTTATTTTTGAGATACCTATGATTTCATCCTTCCACCATGAGATGCATATGACCATTCATGGTTTAGTTTTGAATTTTATATATTTAGCAAAAAAAAGCATTAAATAAACAAATTTTCTTCAAAACTCATTGAATAAAATTTGCCTTTTACAAAGACCAATATCAATGTATTCTATTTAGTGGATAAAGCCAGTTTATGTTGATTTCTTTTTTAAAATTACAATGTAATTTCAAATTTTCTCAGATTGTGGATTTCATCTTCTTAAAATCTTAAAAGTTGTTTCAATATTGCTAACCAGAAAATCAAAATATTGTAATATGAAAATTGTGTATTTTGCCAATATACTTAATTTTAGATAGATCCATTCCAAATTGTTTACTTGGTCATTTCAGCAACAATTTTAATCAATTTAATCCATTATTTTATCATAAACTAAACAACATTATTAGCATTGTAACTTCTTGGGACATTTTAATACTTATATCCATCAAAGTCTTACTACAAATATTTCACAACATTGCTAATAATCCTGAACAAAAAAGTTTCTGCTATTATACTTTTTAAAAGTGTATACATATTGTAAAGCCAAATATGTCTACTCTTAGGATATAAAAGCCACTGCAAAAAGTTTAAGGCAAAATAGGAATTATATATGATATCCCAGATAGTCAAGAAGATTATCAAGATAATATAATAATGGCTATCCTTACTCATCTAGCAAGTATCACAGAAATACCTCTTCACCCAACAGACATTTTAAAAAATAGCTTCCAGTGCACTCCTAAGACTTTCCAACAAAAATTAAGATGCTATAGATGGGTGGATAGATAGATATGTAGAGAAAATCAGAAATGTTGAATATTTGTGTGCACAATATTAAGATGTCTATTCCAATTGCATGTGAGAATAGTCATATGTTTCTTGGATTAAATAAAGCATCTAAAATTAACATACTAAGTATATTGAAGAATATATTAACAATTTCAGCAAATTAAGTTTATTTTATTTTTTAAAAATGATATTGGATTGTTGGTATCTTGTATATATGCCTATGTATGTGTAATTAAATTTCCCTTTGGGTAGTCACATTAGAGAAGTTATATATTTTAGTGAAGTGATAAAATGTGAGATTCTAGAATGTAAATTCTCAGATCAATTCCAATTAAAACAGGCAAAACTCTATACATACTGCCACTCAGTGCAAGCCAGAGTAATCAATGGATGCCAGAAGGCTTGTGCATAAAATCTCCATCTAGTGCCTACTCATCCAATGGCCTCAGACTAGTTTCTGGCTTGTGGCCTTCGTCAATGAGGAACCTTGGATCTGAGAGCACTGCAAGCATAAGAAATGGTGATCATGTGATGTTTATTGACTTAAAATCCGATTCTAATTCTGACACTTGAACTTTTTATGAACTCCTAAGCAAGAAAAACATTTAATTATTGATTTTATTTACTAATTTATCTCTCAGTTGTAGGGATAGATATTACCCTGAAGCCAATAATTTATTGTTCTAATGATAAATGAAATACTATTATCATGCATAAATTTTACTTAATAATTTATCTAACTATATAGAAGGTAATCATCCCTCCTCAATAGTGGTGTTAAACAGTGGTGTTAAAACTGCAAGAATACTGTCACCCCAGGCACAAAATAGATTTTTAAGGAAATAAGAGCAGCTATTTTATTTCTGAACTCAAATGTTATTGTATGAGCTAATCTTGACTGTCTAGAATTAAGAGTGTGAATATATAAATCATTCAGGTTTAAATCCATTTCTTATTTTAATATTCTTATTAGCATTTCTGAAATTTCAAATTTACTTTGTCCCAATATCAGACGGTGATAAATTATGTAATACCTGATAAATTTTCTGGATTTAAAATGAATGATTTGTATATTCATGCTCTCAATTCTATACACTTAAGATTAGTTTGGAAATAAGACAGCCATTCTTATTTTCTTAAAGTTCTCTATCTTGCGGATGGGGTGAAGAGTATCTTTGCAGTCTTAAAACTACTGTTTAACAGTACTAGTGAGGAGGGATAATTACCTTCTATATTTACCTTCTATATAGCTACAATCTAAACGAATGTGCTTGTGAAATTTATTGAGTATTACATAATTTAATAGTTTATCTAAATATATTTTAAAAAAGTTTTTATTTAATTTGATGAGTAATGCACTAAAAACCAAAAAATAATATTTTATTGAACTTCAGTTTTAGTTGTTATATGGGGCATCCATTAATTAATTAATTCAATCACTAGATATTTTAATATTGATTGAATTAATTTATGGACACCCCACACTTTCATTTAAAGTTATATATAACAACCAAAATTATGTTTGAAAAAAATATGTATTTTTTGGTTCATAAAATTATACAAAAACTTTTTTTACAAAATATTTTATATATACATTAATTTTTATTTTTTAATATTCTAGCCTATCTCACACCACTTCAATTTTTCAATTTTACTTACCACAAACTAGTCAGATTCAATTTTAAAAACTGAAAATGTAAGCAGTGTTATTGTAGTTCCAATGTTTGAAATTAAATTTCGTGCATGTTAAATCTTGGTTCCAAGATTATTTTTGTGATGGTAGCAGTTTGAAAAAACACATTTTAAACAAACAATCAAGAGAAATTAAGATTTTATCTTTCATTTATTTTTCTTTTCATTTTAACTGTGTAAACACTTTTTAGTGCAATAATCATTAAATTAAATGAAAGCACCATCTATATGCACCATTCAAAACTAAACAAATTAGATTCCAACATGATTTGGAATGCAGCCCACAAATATTGTTGGCTGGAAAAATGTTTGGTAGAAAAAGGCTCAAAAATGGTTACGAGATTTGACCTAAATAAATAAAGTAATAATTCAAAAGAAGAATAAATGGAAAAATTAAAACTAATTTTTTTCTCATTTAATTAAGAATATAAAAAAAAGGTAATTGGGGAACAAACTTATTGAGTGTCATAAAATCAAACAAAAATATTTAATAATAAAAACTAGAATAAAATTATTAAATGATTCAACACTATTCACAGAGCTCTGATAGGTTTAGTAGAGGGGAAGACTTGAGCAAAGAATTCCTGGATTGATTATCATAAGTAATATATTTATAAAAGATGTTGCACATGGAAATAGAGAAATGAAATGGTATTATTTTACATGTTTTTAATTGAAAACAAAACATATTAATCTTTAACTGGTGTAGGGATAATCTCTAGTTTAATAAATGATTAGTGATAACTATTGATGTGCTTATCTGGGCTAGTTCATGTAAAAGTTGGGGGTAGAGTAAATTTGATACTTATAAATCAAAATATAACAATGAAAAAAAAAAACAATTTAAGTTTGTTAGTTACCAGCAATATATTTCACAAAAAGTGTCAAATTTTTATTTATAAGAAAATTATTTTCATTTAATTCTATTGTATCGGGTGTGCATTTTGCTAATTACATTACTTTCAAAACTAAAAAAATTAGAATTAATATTTAGAGGATGAGATATTAAGCATGTGAAAAAGAAGAGTGAAAAACACATGGGCCAACCCACTTTTATTTTTATAAAAAAAAAAAAAAAAGTATCAATTGCAAACTAGAGCAAATATTCAGTTTGGGGTGGTGGTAAAATATGATATTTATATAAAGTGATATACTTTCAAAAAATGAAAAGAGATTTATCAGAAAAGGCCTTAGACAAAACAATATTGCATACATTTTATTCAATATGTAAAAAGTTGATAGGTATATTTAAATCAAATATATTTTAGATCATAGATAACAATTTATTAAATCTTAGATAATCACATAGGCTATAATTCAATGTCATTAGAGAAAGAGGAAATGCTAGGATTACATATGATTGTTGCAGTATTGCCAACATGTGAAAATGAAACTTTATTGTAATAGAAGAATTATCTATTTGTGCACTCTTACAAGATTAGAATATATGTATATAAAATAAAAATCAATTATCAACAAATTTGGACATCTTCCAAATTACAAATGATTAATATTTTACATCTTGAAAATGCAAGTAAAAATATTCAATAATGACTATAAAACAAAGGATTGCTGATATTGGCACAGGGACAATTAAAAGCTCTTCCACAATTTTCCAGCTAATCAGCAGGTGTTAATTAAGTATTTGAGATCATTCTTTTTAGTTTTATTATTTAGATTAGAATAGCAAAATACTGACCAATAACTGAATGTCTAAACAGTTATTATTCTGAATTTATTCCATGTAAAATATTTAAGATTATTAGTAGGTTGGTAAAAAAAAAAAATTCTCTGAAGGTAAATATTTTAATTTCTTATTGATTTTAATGAGTAGTATTAATAATTATTCAGTCTTACTAACCATTTGGCATTTAATAAGAGTGGCTAAATAGCAAGGGGTCTTGGCACATTATTTTTTTGTGTAATTTGAATACTAAAACATCATATAAACAAACTACTAATTAAGATTATATGAAATCCTTTAACAGAGTATTTCCATTAAATGTTAAATTAGATTAAAGATTAAATCATGATTTCAACACAAACATGATATTCATTACCAAATCAATCAAAAGAATCTTGAACTAAGCAATATATCTATACTTTGTAGGTTTGTAACTGCTTATATTTATATATAATAATTATAATCAGTCTTCTTGCTTCAGTGCTAATTACATATTAATGGAATTTTTTTTGCCAATTTTTCAAACAATAAAATAAGATTAATGAAAAAGGATACAAAACTTTGTAACATTACAACTTCCAAGTGTCTTTAAATATCATGCAAAATAAAACAGAATATTTTTGTAAAAATGGGCAAAACTCACTATACATATTGCCACACACAGCAAGCTAAAAATCAATGGATGCCAGGAAGCTTGTGCATAAAATCACATCTAGTGCCTACTCATCCAATATCCCCAGACTAGTTTTTGGCTTATGGCCTTTGTCAGTGAGAAGCCTTGTATCTGAGAGCACTGCATCTAGATCTTAGGATCTAATGCAACCCTCCAGCAGTCACCTTTTATCTTCACTTAACTACAAAACTATGAGTCTTAAACTGAAAACACCTTAATGTTTTCAATCCAAGCCCATTAGCTTGTATAGTCATATGGGTCTGAACTCAGTTGCATTAGATCCTAAGATCTAGGTGCAGTGCTGTCAGATCCAAGACTCCTCACTGATGAAGGCCATAAGCCAGAAACTAGTTTGGGGATATTGGATAAGTAGGGACTAGATGGGGGTTTTATGCACAAGCCTTCTGGCATCCATTGATTCCTCTAGCTTGCTGTGTGTGGCAATACGTATAGTACATTTTGCCTGTTTTAATAACAGTTATACACAAGCATAAGAAGTGGTGGTCATGTAATATTTTTGTATATTAAAAAGTATTAGAAGATTAAGAATTTTTTTTAAAATTATTAATCTTTTATCATACCTATATGTAAAATAGTAATAAATAAATACATTTTCATGAGAGCTTAAAAAATATTTATTCATGTATTTATATAATTGCAACAATCAGCATATTTAGAGACACTTCATCACATAAAAATAATGATAAATATTCATTTTCCAACATCTATCTAAAAGAAAATGCTAAATCTCTTTGTCATCTAAAACTTTGAATTTCAATTCATGATGTACTACTAATCATTAGACTATGAGGACATTATCATATATGACATAATATTGTATTAAAAGCAGATATAGATTTTAAAAAAATTATAGAAAAGCTAAATAATAATAAAAAGTAATATCAAAATAATAATGTAAGGTTAGGATTCTAAAACCAGTTACTTCTCAACCTAATGAACTGTTAAAAAATATTAACTAGTGTAATATTTACTAAGGCTGTAAACTTCAAGAATATGCAGTGAAAATGTGAAGGTAGGGACCCCTACAGGTCTTAACCACAGGCTTACGCTTTGGAAGAAAAGAGGGGAAGGGTATATATAAATAATTATTTGTCATTACTTTATTCAGCAAATTCAAATCAAAATTGTTTACAAGTTAGTAAAAAAAAAGTTTTATATTCATTTTAATAACTAAAAATTCTTCAGCTGTTAATACTAGTTACCGTGATTTGCATACTTTAAAATTTACTTTTCTATTTAATATTCATTAAGAAATTTTTGCTCCAATTTAATTAATATTCCATTAAAAATTTAGTCAAAAAAAAAAATAATAATAAACTTAGTTTTAAATTGACTATAGTTTGCAAATATATATATATTGTAAAATCAATGATTTTTTTTATATATCTCATATTCATATACATAAATATGCATCAAATAATTATAGATGTTAATTACATTTGAGAAAACTTATGGAGGAATAAACTAAATAGAAATTGAATATTAATTTTGGAAAGATAGAATATTTGATGCCTGAAGAAAATAATGTATTGGTAATTTACAAGATAAAATTGGACTGTTTTCAATATTTGATATCAATCATTTATGTCAACACAAAGAGAACTGATAAAATAAAGCACACACCCACCCCCCACCCCCAAAAAAAAAAATGTTCAAAGAAGGATTTAAGGAGGAGTAATTATATTGAGGAAAAGACTTGAAAGGATCAGAAAAAAAAAAATGACAAAGGAAAGTGAATAGAGATTGTTTGCAATGAACATGGAAAGAGATCAGCAAGTGGATGAAGAAACAAACAAATCAAAAAATCAGAGAAATAGTTGCAGTGAAAAAAATAGTAACAGTCAATTAAAAAAAGAAGAAATGGCATGATCTTGTTTAAAAAATAAAAAGAATAAAAGGAAATATGAATAATTGAGAAAAAATGAGGAGAAAAAGGAGAGGAAGACCAAGAAAGTGATAAAAAAAAGACCTGATGAACGGCAGATGAGATATTATGGATAGAAAGATATGGATGAAAAGAAATACAGAAAACTTTTCATTAAAGACACATTCAGCAGTAATGGAATCAGAAATAATTGAATAAACTGATTATAAAGATTGAAAACATATTGGTATAAAGCAATAGTGCAAGCTAGAAAGGAAGTCTGTGACAATAACTTAACATGCCAGTCATATCTTGCACAAATCTCTATATATTCATTAAAACATTTTGAAGAATTGATAGAATGATAATTTGAGTTTAAAACATTAAAATGTTATTAATATCATTAACTTCAATAGCTTTCAAGCAGATATCTGAAGGCGAATTGTAATATTACTTTGAGCATCCTCTCCAAGTAAATGAAAACCTACTGCCAAAAATTGCATAAAAGAAATATTTACTAAGAACGCAATCTCCATTCTCAGCCTAATTATGATAGTTAATGAATTGGCTTTTCTCTGGTAAAAATATTATTTTTGGTCATTAAAATATATAGGTTCCATTTTTCATGTTTTTCTGTACCAACACATTTCCTAAAAAAGTCTTTTACTAAAAATATTAGTATCAAATCTTATGAAAATAACAATTAATGAAAAAAATATTGTGGAACAAAAATAAATGGAGAATCAATTTATCAGTATGAAGGATAAACTTGATGCCATACTCTTACAGGAAATAACTTTTTTTTTTTTCAGTTAAAGTTTGGGAAAATCCCTTTACTAAATTGGATTATAGAAAATCAAAATGTATGGCATATTGTTATTAACAATAACAAAAAAATATAACATACATTAAAATAATTAATAAATTTAAATGCTACTGTACCAGACATATTCATCATTACAAACTCAGGCAGTTTTAAAACCAATAATCTGTGTGTGTAAACATTTGATAAACATGAGATAAAGGCAAACATGAACAATTGTATCTGGGAAGCAGAAAAAAAATTTGAGGCATATATCAGAAAGATAAAAAAAAAATTCTATTTTTTAAAAAAGTATGAGTAGTTAAAAAGTTTCTTAAACTTGCAAATATAAACCAACTCCAAGCATTTCTAGGGTTAATAAATTTTTAATAAAATTATTTAAAAGAAAAGGTCATGCGCCATGAAAAGGGAGAGCAGCTCAAGAGGAAGTATTCAAATGCGTTAAAGTCCTACTTAACTCACTAAATTGTTAATGCATTTTAATAGCGATCTAGAAATGATGATGACTACAACACCTCCAATTATAGCATAGGTGCAGTGACCAGTCATCAAACTTGTGAAGGTGAAAGATCAATTACTTTAATATATTTTTCAATTTCAAAGGTTATGAAAATTAGAGCCAGGTTTATAATACCTTATAATTCTTTGGAATTATAAGGTATTATCAATATTTACACAGGAATTTATTCCAAGATGTTCATTGATGACAAACCATTCTTAGATGTTCTATCTTAAGCAAAGCAAAGCTGCATTGGGCAACATTTTATCAATGTTTGCAATTTTGAATTAAAAGTATCACAACAACAAAAAATATATTTAACAAGGGGTGTTCTGATAAGGGGCTGCTCAAGATATAAATTCCTACAGAAAGTTAAAATTAACTATATAGATATATATTATACTCACATATGGTGAATAGTGAAATAATAAACAATTGTAGTAAAGTTGATATGAGTAAAAGTCTGATGAAAAAATAAATGATACTAAAGAGCACCAAAATCTGCAGATAATCTATATGAAGAATAATCAAGAAATCTTAAGAGGTTAAGTATCCGCTGAAGACCAACAAAAGAATTGCACAAGACTAGGTCATAAAATTTTTTGGAATAAACAAGGGTATGCAATTTGAAATACAATTGTAATATATAATTTCTTGTAAAAAGAGATTAACAATTGTTACAAGATATTAGTATAATCTCCTTATAGAGATGAAATAACTTAATTGAAAGATAAGTTATATTTCAAAAAATGTTCCAAATTAAATACTGATTATGAACAATCTTTTATTATTAGTCACTCCAGTAAATTTTATATATATATGCATAATCAGTATGGTGCTAGAGAGATTAACTAAAATTCCATAAAAGTAAAGCCTAAGTGCCAGGATATCCATCTCAGTAGATCAATAAATGAATGCAGAGAAAAAAATTAGTAATAATTATTTCTTTAAACCACTAAAACATCACATGATCACCATTTGTTGTGTTTAAACAAGCTGTTAAAACAATAGCAACTCTTACCGCATATTAGTACTACCCAGTGCAAGCTATAGTAATCAATGAATGCTAGAAGGTTTGTGAATCTAAATCTCTATCTAGTGCCTATTCATCCAACATCTCCAGACTAGTTTCTAGCTTGTGGCCTTTATCAGTAAGGAGCCTTGGATCTGAGAGCACTGCACCTGATGAAGGCAGGTAGCAACTAGTCTGGGGATATTGGATGAGTAGGCATTGTATAGGGATTTTTATGCATAAACTTTTTAGTTCCATTGACTACCATGGCTTGCACTGGGTAGCACTAATGTATGGAGAGAATTGCTACTGTTTTAAGATTATCTTAACTGTAATATAATTCTTTGTGTATTCATATATATATTGCTTAGTATGGTGTAGATTATTTTTAAAATGTATGTCTAGTTGAGAGTGATATTCTTAGCCTCTTGCAATTTTGTATACCTCCAACTAACTTAGAAATTAAGCAGTCATAACAGAGATTGATGCTTCACATCTAGCAGTAGATATATTAAAAAAACTTCTAGTAGAATAATCAAAACAACACAATTTTCATTACAAAAAAAGTAATGTAATTAGCTATATAGTAGTGCATTATTCCATAGATCTATCTGTCATTATACGATGTTCAAACATTAGATGTGGCAGAATTGAACTGTGATTTTTGGATTATTAGCTCTTGGGACATTATTCTAACATCCTAAACTGCACACAGCAGTTAATGTCACGTTATATATGACTTGGCTTTTTTGATTATGATTAATATTAATCAGTTATGAAATGCAAGCTTTAAGAAAAATAATAATAAATCATTACTAAAACTAAACCAAATTTGATGTATTAACACATGCCTTTCTGGGTGGACAGTATTAGAAACTTACCTTCCAAAGCCTTTAAAAAATTAAGTGCACATTCTGCAATTTCTAATTAATATCATGACCAAAGCCATGCTATCGTTGATGAGTTTAACTAAAGACATAGATGACAATGATGATGAATTTACATTGTCATCTGAATGAAGGACTAGACAAATTACTCACACTCAGTTTACAAGAAACTGCTTTAATAGTTAAATAATATTTACTAAGGCTTTAACCTCAAGAATATGCATGTAAAAATGCGATATTAGGGACCTCTACAGTTCTTAACCACAAGCTTACACCTTGGAAGAAAAGAGGGGAACCTTTCTTTACTTCAACCTACTTTCTATTTAAATAGGTGAAGCTGAAGCGGTTAGATCTAAGAGCATGAAACTATTCAATACTTCACTGATTAAGTCCACGTTTCTTATTACACATTAGCATAACATGCAATATCGCATTAATGAAATTCAAAAATGTTCTTCCAAATTCAAACAAACACCTGACGTGTTATACATATGTTACATGGATATTCTCATTTACACCCCAAAAGTCATCATTACAGTGGACTATTGAGTAGTGAAGACCTGCTAAAAAGCAAAGTTTCTAGATTTTTATCTTCAGTAAAATGGTTGTCAGTTGAATTACAAAATGACTACCAAATATATCCAAGTTTGAAATGTAATATGCCTTGAATCATTAATGCCTACCACACATAAATTTGCAGACTTTAAAGCCTTTTTACATTGAAATAATAACCTGTGCAAACTGAATCAGACTGGAAAGCCAACATAAATACCTATATCAAAGACTTATGCAATGTGGGATACAAACGTAGGATGTTTTTTAATATAGTTAAAAATTCTACTCCAGAATTAAAAACAGACTTATACTAAGAGAAAAAAAATCCTGGATATTGCTTCCCTATATACCTAGGATAATTTATGGTGTAAGTAAAATTTGTTCAGAAACATATAGTTAGTGTCCACATTCCTCCCACCTTTAATTGCCTAATAAACAATACCAATGATAGATTGCCCCAGAGCAGTTTCCTCTGATAGTCTACAGCAGTGTTTCCCAACCTTTTTTGGCTCACGTACCACTTGGTAGTACATCACGCTAAATTGTACCACTTCATAAAAATGATTGTATTTCATGAAATTTGTTACTGAGAGTGTGTTATTTTATTTGCATTATAAATATTATAGGGTGACCATGTATTTATTCACATCTCATAATAAGACAAATTACATTGAAACATGCCTAAATGTCACACCAGATTATAAACTCACTGAATTTATAACCTCACTGTAACATATTTATGTGTATATGTTTGTTCAAAGTTTCATATTTTTTTCAAAATAATTTATTAAAGATTACATTATTACATTAAAGGTTATTTGGTACATATTTTGTTCAAAGTGTTTTCTCATTCCTTCATTTGGTTTTCCCGAATTTGAGTCCGTTTTCTCTTTTTAGGAGCATCTTGCTATTGGTTGGGCCATGGAGAGGATAAATCCAGCATGTCCCAAGTCATGGTAAAAATGACCTCAGGGGTTATCAGGCTATCTCTTGTTCTTGTTTTCTTTATATTGTTCAGCATGAAGTTAATAAGATTAAAATTTTGATGATTAAATACTAGCTTACATCTAGTAATCCACAATAGATGATCAAGAATTAATGAGAGTCTAATTTCTGGGTATGATCCTTTTCTGATACATTCTTTCAAATTAAATAATTTAGATTGATTTGCCTTGATTCGACTCATTATTTATCTACTATTTTGTCATATTTCGTTTACTAATAAATGGTTTTAATAAAAATACAAAATTATAAAAAAACAATTAATATATTTTCTTATCATAATCAAATATTTTTATAAAATAAATTTAATGAGATCTTTGTGCTTGTTTTGAACAACATAATTTTTTTGAAATTTGGTTCAAAAGATGCGAGGTATACCCATAAGTCTACAGCTGCATTCAATCTGTTTCGATACTTATTTTTTAAAAATATATATTAAGAAAAAGCTCTTCCTACTAATTCCGTGCCTGTAAACGGTAATAATAATTTAAGAGCTTTCTCAGAAAGTTGTTCATATTCTTTAATTTTTAACCAAAAATTAATTAGATTGTGTCGTTTGAATTCTACTTATAAAGTTCTGTCACATGATAATTCTATTAAATTTTCTTTATCCTTTATTGATAATGATGTAGCTTTTTCTAAATTTTCTGCATAGAAGGTGTTTGAAATCCAATTATCATTTGTGTTTTCGGGTTTTGGAAAATATTCCATGAAAGACAATTTTGAGACAGACTTAATATGTAGAGTTTCGAATACTTCCAGTTGATTGTTTTCGATACAATGTTTCCAAAAATCTAATTTCTTAATCATACTTTCAATTTTATCATTAACATTAAAGATTGTTATCGACTGTACATATTAACAACTTTACTGTATAATATTATTAATTAAAATAATTTTTATGAATTATAGGAAAAAACGTTTCTATATTTTTATGATTTAATTTTTTTATTTCTGGCCACCATTATTGATTATTTTTCATGTACCACCAACCAGAAACTCGCGTGCAACAAGAATAGCCTAGCATGGGTATCAGTATAATAGAGCTAAAACTAATGCTATTAGATCTATATTTTTAGAACACAAAACCAAAGAAAGTCATATATTTGAACCTACTTACACTAGCATCATCTGTTCTTAAAGAAATGATGCAAAATGTAAAGTCAAAGAGACCTGGAATATCATCAAGAACACAAATGCTATAAATATGAAAGAGTCCCCCTTTCAAAAAAATAGATTATATAAATCGATTCATTTATATTTAATAAATAGCGTCCTGAAAAAAAATTAAAAAATTTCCATCTCAATAAATTACATAATTTGCTTTAAACATTTCTGCTATGATAATGACTATATGTTAAATAAATTAAGCATACTATATTAAAGGGTGTAAATAAGCTTTTCTTAGAACACAGAACAAAAGGGTTTGTTTTTGAATTACAAATACTATATACTGAATTATAATAAAATACTATTCAAAAAATATAGCATGAAATGAATGATTCACTTACAAAAATATTAAATAATAAATGTGTATATTATACAGGTGGGAACCCACTAGTTTATAGACATATAACACAAATACACACTTTCCTAATTTTTTTTTTATAAAACTGATGTGACTTAGAGTTGAGCTTACTGTATATATCATGGCCTAACATACAATAGAATATCATGTTATATATAGAGTAAGTTAAAAACAAACCCTTAACAAGCTTCAAAAAATACCCTCAACCTCAGACCGCGGTTTCTGCCTCTAGCGTCATCAGTAGAAGATTAATGAGAAGTTAAGAGAAAATACTTAAAGAGATGAAACAAAATAGATTTATTATGATTATAGAGGTAAAGTAGCACTAAATAATAAAAAATAAGTCGCATTGTAAGAGCAAGATAAACTGAACAATAGTCATAATATTAGTAAATCCTATGATACAGATAAAATAGCATTTTCATCTAATGCATTGTTTCTTGTTTCTTTGAACAGAAATTGTTGATCTGCATAAAATAATTGGACATGTTTATGTTCATCCTATTGATTTGTGCTCAACAATACAAGTTTGTTTGTTTTTTAATCTTCTTTCACTTCAAGAATAAAACATTTGGCCCAAAAGCTTTACACATAATAATTAAGCTGCTGGCAAAAAAAAATTAAATAAATTATTAATTATATGATCAGTTTCTTGAAATGTCATAGAAATTCGAACAATAGAGTAATATGTGGGGTTTGATTGAATAACTCAACCCAATTGAATCATTTCTCAGTTGGGGTTCAATTCAAGAATTCGAGTCATTAAATGTGACCCTGCCATTGCTCTAAAGCTCACAGGGCTAAAATAAAAACAATAAACATCAAAATTGAACTTAACACAAAAGCTTTCTTATATTCATAATCAACCAGTGAAATACTGGATTTTTATCAAAAGTTGTAAAGGAGATTATTTTAAATTGAAATGATGTCTATCTTACTCCTGAAACATTAAAATTGTTTTTTATAATTCACTATATTGTTTTGATATTGCATGAAACCAAAATATATTTATATTTTCTTAATGGTCTTATCCCCAGATTCAGTATTTTGTTGGGGATGCAATTATTACTTTTTCTGTTTTTTACTGTTACAGTTGCATTTTTATCTTTTTATTCAAAGTATAGCATGTTTTTTGCAATAAAAATATATTCTTATAAGTGGTATTTAAAGTAATTATTGTCAATTTTTTTTTGGAATATATATTGTGAATATGTTTTGTATTATTTATTAAACGCTTTTATTTACAAATAAAAGTAAATATTTCCTAATCTAATGTTAGTCCTACATATTTATTTAAGGCTTTAAAATTTTCTAGCCTTTAGCTTGAATATTAGTATAAAATTTTTTAAAAAGTCTTGTGCCACTGCATAGTGTTTATTAGTTTACTTAATGTTTGTACAATTGATCTCAGATTACAAATAGCATTAACACATTTAAATATAGGTAACTGTCCTATAGCATGTTACCCTACAATATAGTTTCACTCTAACACGATAAGATAAATTGTGAAAACTCTCATATAACACACCACTTATAACATGGTTTTGCTTTAACATGATCAGATATTTTAAGAAACTCTCATATAACATTGTACTTCTACTATTTAACGAATATAAAATACCATATCCTCCTTAATTAAATACTTTACAATGCAATTTAATATAAAATTGCACTGTAAAGTTTGTAAAGTATTCAATTAAGGAGTATATGATATATAAATAATTAATGCAAAATAGGAAAAGAAATGGAAAGAAATTATGATACTATTTAAAGTATATATTGTCCTGGTGAACCTTAATTATTTATAAGAATAGCATGCGATTAAATCAATATTCTTTAAGATTACTTAATGGGACATTTCCTGGATATTGTTTTTATATTTTATTCTGTAATCTTTAATTATTTCCATAGTAATTCCTTATTCAGAATCAAATCCATTCATTCGTTCATTTTATAAAAGTTATTTTCCAACAATCTGATGTTCCATGCTGTTAAAATGTTTTTACAAAACTTTGTAAATTTATGTATATAAACATTTTGAATGTTTAACCAAGAAAAGATAATACCGTTTTTATTATTGTTATAATTGGCTGAGAATGTTTTCAACATTAACAGTAAGAATCACGGTGCTCATATTTTGCCACAGGAAGCAATGTGACATTTAAATAAAGTAGCAAAATATGAACACTATGATTCTGACCATCCCTGTTGAAAGCATGCTTAGCAAATTATAACTATAATAAAAATGGTATTACCTTTTCTTGGTTAAACACTCAAAACATTTACATTTATAAATTACAAGAAGTACAAAAAAAGAGAAATATTTTTTCGAATTACAAAACTTTATAAAATATATTTTTTATATAATGTATTTTAAGATAATGTAAATCTACAATATACTCAAATAAAGTTGACATTCTTTCCTATTTATCTATTTTGACATACAACAATCAATATCTGAATACCTATTTTAAATAAATTAAATACTTTAAAATGTTTTCATTTGTATATATATAATTTAATATTACTTAATCATACCAACATATACACACATACCTTAACAATAGTTTAATGTCCAATTTGTTTAAAAGTTATTTTGAAATTGTATGCAGTAAATACATTTTTTAGTGAATAAATGTATCAATAGGTATTTTATTTTACTATTGCTATCACATAAAACTATTTACAAACTTTTATTAATATATCACTAACATAATATATATGTCAATAGTTTTATTACATCATCCTTAAATTGTTAGAATTAAGACCAAGCTAAGGAATTTTCCTTTTTTTTTGTAGATAACATTACCAGGTTTAAACTCAATTCCCACTACTACAGTATGTATTTAAAAATCTAAATTATACACTATGGGCACACAATACATATGGATATACACATATTATACAAATATAAAATACAATTGGGGGAATTTGTGATTTTTATTATCACATCATTAAGTACATACAATTGGGGAACTACTCAAATTTTATTTTATCAAGACTCCCTGTGAGTTAAATGCACATCATTGCATATTTTGTGCTTCAAATGTTCAGTTCGTCAAGCGATGGTGGCCGAGTGGTCAGTACAGTAGCCTTACAAGCAGTTGTTGCGGGTTTGCTTCCCGGCTGATGCTTTGACACATGAAAAAAAAAAATGTTCAGTTCATAAATCACAGAAAATATTATTTTAAAAAATTCTAGTGTTTGTGGTTTTGGAAGAAATTTATTTTAAGCTGTGTTACAATGTATTTTTTTATTTTTAAGACTAATTTTTGGAAAATTAAATTTCAGTCCGCAACCATATCTGATAAAAATTATAAAAAAATCTTAAGAGAAAAATTAAGTTTTGGATGTAAAAATACAAATTTTGTATCATTTTAATAAAAGGAGAAAAAGCATCACACATTGCAAAAGCTCTAAATTTAAATGAAGCAATAGTCTGAACCATTAAGAAAACTGAAAAGAAAACTACAAGTGCTGTTGCTATAGGCTCTTCAATATTTGCAAAATATGCGACTTGTCCTTGTGCACCAATAATTGAGAATATGGAAAAGGCACTCAGCATGTGATTTAATGATAGCTACCAAAAAAGGATGGCAAGATCATTAAACAAAAAGCTCTTAAAATTTACAAAGATTTTAAAGAAAATTAAGAATTTTCTGACAGACCAGATTTTGTGGCAAGTAAAGGTTGGTTTGAAAAATTCAAAAAACATTTTGCAATTCATAACATATGAATTCAAGGCAAATCGGTATTCGCTAATCATGAAATTGCCAAAATGTATCCAGAAAAAAATTCAAAAAATTATAGAAGAGCAAGAATACACACCATATCAAGTTCTTAGTGCCAATTGAACTGGGCTTTGGTAGGAAAAAATACCTAATATAATCTGCACCCAAATTTACGGTATCTAAAGATCATATAATGCTTCTTTTGAGTAGTAATGCATCAGAAGACTTTATGACAAAACCCTTGCTTGTTTATAGATCTTCAAATCCCTGTACACGTCATAAATAAAAACATCTTACTGATATATTAGAAAGCAAATTCAAAAGCTTGGGTAGCTGGAGATTTATTTAGAGAATGTTTTTTAAAGTATGTTGTGGCAGAGGTTGAAAATCTACTTAGAAAAGAATTTGGACTACAAGTTGCTTTCACTATTAGATAATGCCCACAAGATTTGAGTCATCCCAAAGTAGTGATTCTCCCAGAAAACACTATTTGATTGCTCCAGCCATTGGATCAAGATATCATTTATACCTTTAAAACTTAGCATATCAGAACAACATAATAATGGATTTTAGACATAAATGAATTGAAATCATTTAGAGTAATGGCAACTTGAAAACAATTTTCACTTAATCGTATTGAAATCATATCCTTATCACTGAAAGAACTAAAAACATCAACATTAAATGCATGTTGGAAAAATAACTGGCCATCATCAGTTTGAAATGAAAAATGGGTTTGAATCATCACAAAATGAAATTGGTGGCAGATTACAATTTTCTAAATCAATCAGAGGTGATGGTTTTGAAGATATGGCTATTCAGGATGTTCAAGATTTATTGATGGAAGAATAAATTAGCAAAATATATTTTTTGGGAATGGTATCAGTAGTTGTAAACCAAGTAGATTCTGAAGAGAATAGCAGTGATGAAGATTGTGAAGTTAATAACTTAACATTAATAAAATTATGGGAAGGCTAGAAATCGAAAATTCAAAAGAGAGTTACAAAATTATCTATCTCCATACCAGAAAATCTATAAGGACCTTAAGAACCAGTAAACAAACCAAAACTAAGATTTTTTTAAAGATGGCAGAAGATACAAGTAATGAAAAAGATTCATCAAGTGAAGATAATATCATTCAAGTGAAAAAATGCTTGCATTTGTTTGTACTGAACAGGGATATGGAAGAAAATTATTAAATTAGGTTATTAAAATAAAAATAGTTTGTTTCTTTTCATTTCGTGTTATATATGTTAATATTTTAAAAAAAAAATGAAATTGCTTGTATGGATTTTAAAAAAAAGTATTTGTTTTTAATAAGTTTTCAGAACTTAATTCCTCTTTTTATACTGGCTCCGGGTCTCATATGACATGGTTTCACACAACATGACATTTCTAAGGAACCTATTACCATGATATATGAGGATTACCAGTATTGAAAACTTCTAGAGCAATAACTAGTAGAATGAATATTTTCCACATTAAGGTTTATTCAACAAATGCAAAGATACAATGAATACTAGATCTTTGATATGCAAACTTAATTATCAACTTATTTTCTTATCTCTTTTTTCCTCTAGCAGAAAAAATTAGATGCTATATATCTAGAATATTCTTTTATATGCCGTAATAAAGTCTGCTAAAAATAGAATTTGAAAGTGAATTAATGTTTAAAAAAAATCCAAAATCTAGCAATAAAAATGTTAGAACATTTTTAATTTTAGATTTTTTTGTTTGTTTAAAAATATTCTACTAGCTGCATATACTATAATAATTTTAATAAACTGACTAATATTGATGTCAAAAAAATAAATAAATGGCAATTTGGTAAAATGGCAGAAATCTAAAACTTAGTTATCAATTGAATTTGCTTACTTCTAGTGATAGAAATGTTACTTTTTTTTTTTTAACTAAAATATTTTCCTGAATTTTAACTGCAATAAATTTAGTCATGAAAAATAAAAGTGAATTTGAAAGCAGAAAATGTTGATATCAAAAAAAGTATTTCAAAATGAAAGTAACAGTAAAATGATGAATGTTATCAGTTGAAATAAAAAATGTTACAATAAGTGCTTCTGACTGAAATAGCAAAATATGCATAAGATTTTCATAGTGTTTCAGCTTCGACCAAAATAGCAGACATCATTATTATAATTTGTGAGCTTATTTATATTTTTCTTCTGCAATTAGTTTAACTTCATTAGTTTTTTTTAAAATTCTTTTTGTATGCATACAAATATTAATTTTAATCATGAGTCAAAAGAAATTGATCAGTATCGAAATGTAAAAAAAATTCTAAAAGAGAAAGCTATAAAACAGTTGTTTATTTGAATTTGGAATATTGATTAAATCAATAAATCACAGTATTTTTTTTTAAAAAAATGAAAAATTCAGATAGCCAAGAAGATTTTAGTTTTTTTTTTTCATATGTCAAATGCGTTGATGAGGAAGCGAACCCGGGCCAGCTGCTTGGAAGGCAGCTATGCTAACCGCTAGGCCACCAAAGCTTGACAAAAAGATTTTAGTTTGAATAGTATTTACATGTAACATTACAGAACTAATGGAATGTGGATTAATCAAAAGTAATGGCAGGCATTAATATCAAAGAGGAAGTCTTTTATTTCAAGTATTGTTCCTAATGCAGAAGTTTATTATCAGAAAAATGTTTCATGGTAAAATTGCTAGTATAGATAAGATTGCTGTAAACATTATTTTGCAAAAAAGTGGAAGTTACGAAATTGACAGTCTATTAGTTTTCGCTAGAATATATAAGTTTATGTATTAATTTTAGAATTTTAAAAGATGATTTAAAAAAATAATAATAATAACTGTGCAATATGTACAGTAATTAATTTTATATGCATTTTTACATTTATATTTTTGATTTTTCCTCCATAAATGATTGTTTTAGATATTAATTTTGATTATGACTGTTTGGCCTGGAATAGATTATCCCTAAATATCTGTATTTCAATAGCAAAATCATTCTGATACCATTTAATTTGTTTTAGCAAAGTTCAATTAATTATTTAATTAGATTATGTGAAGAGCAAAATATTTGCAAAAAAGGCTTACAATAAATTACAGGAATGGGAGAAAAGGATAAATAATTTGATTAAAAATTTTAAAAATCCCATTTATGAAAAAAAAAAGACAGAAGAGTTTCTCAAGTTATAGAACACTTAAACATATTAGAAGTTATTGTTAGTTTGTACAAGGACAAGAATTCTAGATATCAAAAAAAAAAAAAAACTAAAATGGCAAAATGATTTGGACTAGAGATCCGATTTATGTGGAGTTGGGAGGGAGAGTGTTGAATAATTATTTTTCAAGTGAAGAACCAGGATAAGTAATATGGAGAGTGGAAAGTAAAAGCAATGAAAGAGATTTATGATTTTTTGTTTAGATTTAAAGAATATGAGGATAGATTGTGGAGTTAAGGAATATAATAACTCTTTTTAAAATAGGATAGATAAAAAAAAAAAAAACTAGGGTTGGAAGAATAATTTGATAGGAAATAGTAAAAAAGTAGTTGAATTTATTATGGTATGTAAAAATTTCGAAGAAAACAAGTTTATATTTTGGAAATAGTTTTTCTGGACATAGAGCTTATGTACAGAAATTTCTAACTTATAGTCTTAATTTGGAAGAAGTCATATCTTCTTTGACTTAAAGCCCAGACTTGAAAAGGCTCTGTTAAAGACATAAAATTGTAATGTATAATTTTATTATTTTCTTCACTTAGAGTTAAGATATTAAATATTAGATGACTTACTTCTGATCTCAGAATTAGGAATTAATATTGGATTACAAGTTATTTTTAATAAATAATTTATTCCTTGATGTTTTGACACACACGTTTATTTAGAATTCATAAAAATAAAATTTAAAATATTAAATTGTGTGCTATTTAATAAATTTGGCAATTTGTGCTTAATCAGATAGGTAATATTGATTTTATGAATATATATATATATATAAGATATTCAACAATATATAATTCTTGAAAAACTATAAAGTAAGATTGATATGTAGAATAAAAAACAGCAACTTTATATAAAAAAAAAAACGAAAGAAGAATTTTTGATATAAGGTAGCAGTCATAATCATGAAATATTAATATTATCTGCTGTAGCAAAAATACTTTTATAGAGATTTTATTGAATAAGATCATTCCACTAATAATTATCAAAGACTAAGTGTGCCTTTAGATGATCAAATTATAATGTTTGTTGTTAAACAAATGAAAGAAGTATGTCATGAGAAAAGTTAATTTTATATTGGTTTTACCAATTTGGTCAAAGCGTATCATTCAATAATTCAATAAGGTTTGTGGCAATATTTGATAATAGATGTATTGTCCATATCTACTTGCCACATCATTATAATATGAAAAGAAATATTATTACTGGGGATTAAGATATTTGAAATGAAATATGTTAAATGAGGATATATGTTCCAGTTTAGCTTTCATGTTTATGACAGTGGTTTTTGGAACAATTTATAAGCAGCTTCACGAAGTAGGCATCAAGATGTAATATAGATTTGATGATGATTTAGTTTGAACTGATTTAAAATAAAAATGCTACAGTATGTTCATAATATTTGATTGCAATCTATATTTTGATTTGGTGTTAAGATTTAAAAATTCAGATGCCTTTTCTGTCAGAAGTGGGAGAAAAGCCTTCAACAGCTTTTGGTAGGGTATCACTTAAGAATGTTGATTATTTTAAAGACCTTGATGGCTTTTTAAAGCAGTGGATTGAAGAATGTAAATGCTGAGGTGCAGCACAGGCTTCAATGTCATGCTGTTGCATTTACCAAGATATCGATAGGATATTGCATGATAATGGTATAGTTACTTCACATAAATTTATTTATATATAGAACAGTTGTTTGCCATGTTTATAAAAATTACATCACAAATATAATGAAAATTTAACAATTGAGATTGCTCTTTAAGACTCTAAAAATGACAGCAAGATCATTATGTCAATTACAATGTTCATAAGCCTTCTGGATTTGATATTGAATCTACTCCTATTGGGGTTGTGACATGAATAAAGTCTAATAACCTTTTTTTAAAAATAAAAAAATTCAAGTTTAATATTATTTTCATAGCACTTATGTTACAAAGATAATCTCAAAGATACTTTATATAGAATTGTGATACTTTTTCTATGCTATTAATAATTATGATACTGTTTTTAATTTGACTGAAAATAGAATATTCCAGAGGGCTTTAATTAGCAAAAAAACAGTTTATAAACGTTAAAAGATAACAATTCGAGATATCAGACAAATAGTTTAAAGGAACATGTGGTTAAAAGATCAAATCAGTTTGGAAATCAGCATAAAATTCTTATTTATATTTTTGTTTCTCAATTTCTTTTTGTTGGAGCTACATTGACATATAAACGCAGAGAATGTTGTTCGGACATGAAATGTATCTTGAGGGTTATTTATCTTTTCAAAATACAGTTATTCACATGATTAAAATGTTTGTGGTGAAATAGTTATAAATATATATATTTAACTTTTTTTGAAAAAAATTGAATGCTAATAGAAATTGAAGCTTCTTGAGATTCATTTATATAATGTTGAATTATTTACTATAAAATAGTAACATTTTTGGCAAATTTTATTCATTCTATTTGTTTGTTTTTTAGTGATATATTTTAGTTTTTACTTTTGAAAGTAGAGGGCAGGACTTTAAAATGATCACTGCATCCTTCTTTCTCGCAACGTTTTCTTTGCTAATTTAATTCAAAATCTGTCGTTAATCAAATGGAAATTATAATTTTTACAGTAAAGTAAACAATATATATTTAAAAATACCGAAAAATATTACTAGTAAAATAGAAAACTATTTTTGAAGTGGTTAGGTGATAAGATTGACTTCAAAACTAACAAAAAAAGTTATAAAATATACTTTTGTGCATTATTAAATAGATTTAAATTAATTGCATTTTTTTAAAAAAAAAAAAAAGACTTTACTTTTATTGTAAGTTTATTTTTCATACTTGTTTAGAGAGCTTGAAAGTCTGAGTTCAAATTCTTTCTAATTATATTAAAATGGTGTATAGAATAAACAACCCCCTTTGCTATTGTAAAAATATATATATATATCTTAAATTTGTTTACTTTCATAGTCAAAATAATTCGAACATACCTATAGATATGCTATTTTTATTTACCTCAATTCTTTTGTAAAAGAAAATTACTCCAGATTTTATACACATCAGTAATCGTAAGTTTTAAAAATGCAACAGAATTAAGATTGGACTCCGCCTCTATTTAAAATTTCGTCCTGTAGAGGGCATTAGTAATTTTTCTTTGCCAAAATAATCAAGTTGATATACAATAGTGCAATACAGTATAAATAAAAAAAAATGGAGAAAAAAATTCATTGATTCATATAATGCTAATGTCAAAAGCGTATTTTTTTAAAAAAAAAAATAAAGTTTTTATTTTTCAGTTCATTATAGTACCCATTATATGAATCTTATAGTATTAAAATGTAATGAAGAAGGAAATAAAAAAGAATTTAGCTAATATTGTAATGTTCATTACTTTTATTATAATATATTCATGGCCGATCAGTATATGGACCCCCACAAAAATTAAAGAGAGCTGGCATGATGGGTCGGCCAATTAAGCGAGAAGACAAAAAGTAATACATAATATCCTTTTATCACACAAATTTTTGTTTCGTTTTTGTGATTTATCATCATTTATACACTTATTTATGTTGATAAACAACACAACTCGTGCCTGCCTGGTTTGATACATTTAGTTAAAAAAAAAAAAAAAAAATCGCTTTTTGATTTAAAGCGCAAATTTGCAAGCAATTAAAAATGCAGTGCAGTATAGAAAGCAATTATCAAGTAGGAAAAATCATTGAACTTTGTCATTACAGACTTGCATAGATGGGCATAACAAAATGAACTCTGCCTTGAGCACCAATTTATTTAAGCCATGAGACAAGTATTTAGTGGTTTCTTTTGAAAATGCATGTGAAATAAATTTATTCTATAAGACTTAATTTGGTTTATGACTAATCTGGACAAAATAAGATTTGAAACTTTTGCCATTAAGTTCAGAATTTTAAAAAAATGTATGTTATTTGTTTATATAACATGTTTTGAATTAAAGTAATGTTGCATTATTGCAAAGCATAAAAATGGATTTATTTATTATCATATCTACCTTAAGAAATCAATATTTGTTAGTACCTACTAGATTACTTTGGCAGAAAAAAAAACACAGTATAAAAGATGAGAGCCTATTTTTGATCCCAAAATTAAATTTAAAATTGAGTTTTTCTTTTTTATATTGATGTTGCCACTAGTTTTGGTTTTGGTACTTGTGAGTTTTCAAGTAAACCAAGATGTCAGCCTATATTCTTGATAAACTTACAGTTTCAGGGTCTCCAAAAAATGCCTGCTAAGAAATATTGTATTTAATAATTACATTTTATTTTTATTGTTATTTTAAAAAAAGAAATCATTGTGGAAAAATTAATTACAATATTTATACTTTATTCATGTCTGTGGCATGCAATCATATTGTGACCATTAACACAGTTTTTCTGGAGGGCAGGGTCCCTTATCTTTGAAAATAGTCCATGCATCACATTCTGTGACAGAAAGATCTTAAATTTTTATCATTATGACAATTTACCAAAAAAAAAAAAAAAACTGCTGACAAAAAGAAACATGCTGAATTTAACCAAAGTACGACAATATTAAGCTTCTTAATGAAATTTATCAGAATTTGTTTCATTTTTAAAATTTAACAATTGATTTATTAATTTTATTTTAATCTAACAACTAACACATCTTCAATAGATTATAGGCCCTCGAAAATGTATGTTTATCAAAAATACGATGGGCCATCTTAGTTTACTTGAAAACTCACAAGCACCCAAATTTTATTCATAAAAAATTTGAACAATTAATTGGAATACTATAACTCATATTTGTTGTTTATATAATATCCCATCATTGAAACCTGTGACAATACATGAATTTGTAAACAATTACAAAAAAACTATATATCAAGAAAATAGAGAAATTAATGCTATTGAGCTATTTGAAGAATTAAGAGTAATTTCTTAATAATTTATTTTAAAAAATAATAAACTAAATCACAAATGAAATCAAAAATTGTTATTTTTTTTTTACTATATAATTTTTTTTTTTTTGCAAATTTTTTCAATTGAAAATGATAAAATATAAAGAAAATATTCTCATAATTTTTCAATATTAAAACAAGATCATTTAACATATTAAAATATATTTTATAAAATAAACATTCTTTTTAGTTAAATCATAAGAGTCATTAAAAATTATAACATTTGTTTATATCAAAAATGTTATTGCAATATCTCTCATTAAATTACTCACACCAAAAATTATAAAAAAAAAAAAAATTCTTTTAGCTTAGCCCAATACTAATCATCATTTTACATGTTTTAATCTTTAATTAAGTTTTTATTTCATATTGACTACTCAAAAAAAAAAATTGGATTTTTAAAAATCTTAATTGAATACTTTATGTTAAATTTTAAAAGAAAGATTTATTAATGTTTGTTATTTAATTCTTATTTTAAAAGCATTTTATAAGACTTTTTACACTATTGATTGTATTTGCTTTCATCATCATCATTATTTAGATAATAAAAATGATGTCATGAAAGATATCATCTGTGTAACATTTTTATCTAAGCCTAATTATTTTTTAATAATAAATTATTTACATGCTAAGCAACTTTATATAAGCATTATTGTTTGAGGAGATAGTTATGAAAATATACCGTATTTATTAAATCTATGCAGTATTAAAAAATTAAGCTTATATATTTTTTCCAAAACAAAAATCCCACTACGAAGTCCTGATGTTTATTTTATTGACTCAATGTGTTGTATTCAATTTTTAACTGTTTATTTGTTCTAATCAACACAATCATAATATTTTGAATATTCTTTTATTGATTTGAAACAATTTAAATCTTGTCATTGTTGCCACCACATCAATTAATCAATTTGATATACATTGATAGTTTGAACAAGAATATTCCAAATGATTCCCATCATCATCCTTTACTGTTCTTCTATTCAGTTTTAATATTAAATTTTGGTATTCAACATGAAGAGTTCATATGTTCAAAAAAGCTTAAGAAGTAAAAGGAATTCATTTGATTAAGAAGAGTTCAATAAATCAAAAAATCTAGTTAATATTATAAACAAAGAAAAATTTTTTTTTTTCCTGCATGAATAAATATGATTTTTTCAATGCCTAAATAATTATTAAAAATGTTAATATATTTTTAAAATATATGGAACTCAATCTCCGATAATGCACTACTTCTTAAATATTATAAATCTTTGTGCACTCTTCTGCTGGTAAGCATTTAAAAAACTTAAGTGAATCACTTATGTTTAGAACATACATTCTATATACACCAACTCTTATAGACCATGTTTAAATCAGGGTTTGAGTCTATTGTGTGCCTGATGTTATAATCAAATATTCAATTGTACAAATCTATTTAATCCATCGCAGGCACACAATAGACTCAAGCCCTGATTTAAGCATAGTCTGTAAGAGTTGGTGTATATAGAATGTACGCTCTAAACTTAAGTGATTCACTTAAGTTTTTCAAACTCTTACCAGCAAGAGAGTGCATGTAGATTTATAATATTTAAGAAGTAGCGCATTATTGGAGATTGACTTCCATTTGAACAATTTCAAAGTTTTCAGCATTTTATAATAATAGGTTACATTTACAAATTGTTTGTCTAATCGTAAGTGGTTAAAAATGAGACACCATCTTTCTTTTGTGGTGGGTTAAATAGATTTGTACAATTAAATATTTGATTATAACATTAGGCACCCAATAGACTCAAGTTTAAGTATGGTCTGTAAGAGTTGATGTATATAGAATGTACGTTCTCAATTTCAGTGACTTACTTAAGTTTTTTAAACTCTTACCGGCGGTAGAGTGTGCATAGATTTATAATATTTGAGAAATAGCACATTATCGAGATTGACTTCCATTTGAATAATTTCAAAGTAGAGTATATATAACTTAAGTTAGATGTAATTAAAAATAATAATGGCAATGACATCTATTGTTACTTTCTGAATTGCCAAAACAATAATCCAGCCTCATGAAAAAATCCAAAAGAAATACAATACTCTGGAGAAAGTTGATGAATTTCAAAGGAATCCAAAAAATCTTGGAAGGAAATTAAATCAAAAAGTTTTAAGACATTCCTAGATTAAAATTGCAAAAAAAGGATAAGAATTCAAAAAGGATTTAATAGAAAAATTAAGAAAATGAAAATATTAAGAGTCAGAGGAGGAAAAAAGAAAGAATACTAGAAAAACTTCAAGATTAAAAGATCTCACTTTTAATTGGGTATTAAAATTGATAATATGTAACATAAGTTTACAGAAATGCAAAAATGTACAATTGATATAAAATAAAGCAGAAAATACAGAAGTAGGTAAAACAAATTAATGATCATATCAATAGATAAAAAGTTCATATCTTTAATGATTCAAATATCTGAAATATTAACAATGACAGACATAAAATGAACAATGAGGGAGAGTGGAACAAAGAAAAAGTAAACTAGGTATCTTTTGATGGATTGAAAAATAATTCTGTAAAAATAATCTAAAAGAGAAAATATGAAATGTAATAAAAACAGGAAAGAAAATGTACAAAGAGCATTAGTTGTAGTCAAAAATCAATTCATATCATAGGTTCCAATACAAACCAACATCTTCCTATACTTTTTGTATTTATAAGTAATATCAATCCTCAAAATAGATTTTAAGGATATGCAATTGAGACTAAAACAGATCTTTAATTTTAGAGTTGACGGCTTTGTTTTTTTGTGCTGCCAAGCAAAAAAGAAACATTCATTTTGGTAAATGGAGCAAAAAGATTCATTTCTGATTTGTGTTTTGTTGCAACAAAAAATGATTCATCTTATGAATCAAGTCTTATTGTTCTTAGAATTCATATACTTGAAAACCTCTTGGTCCTGAGATGGAATTTATAAAAAGTTAATAGAAAGTTATACACTAGATATCATAGAAGAAATATTAATAGAGTCTTATTACTCTACTTTTGTTATGATAGATTTAACAAACTCACAACTAGATCTATGAAAAAGTTCATTTTTTAAAAATATTAACAATTTATTGCAGGTTAGAGCAAAAAACAGCAGTACTTTTTATAGTTATATTTGCTACAAAAATAAAAAAATGCTAATAAATTTATAAAATCTTTTGATAATCCAAGGGCGGGAAAATAGAGAGATATTCTGGGGGGGGAGGGTTTACAAAATTAATTTAAAAAGTTGAATCATTTATATATATATATATATATATTTGTGGATGTAGAAATTCTCATTATCGAGACATATAAAATAGCCATAAGAACTCTACTAAAGCCAAAACTGCCTGAATAAGAAAAAAATATTAATAAATCAGAACTACACACTCATTTTTTATATTGTCTCTCTAATAATATCAAACCAACAAAATTAGTAGGTGTTGTAATCTTGATTGTCTGAAACTAGAAAAAGATAGTAGTAAAAAATTGCATATTTCTAGGATTTTGAATTTGGAATAATTATTTAACAGCATTATTAATATAGAAACTATTCAACAAATTTGATATGAAAGTAAAATATAGTCTCATATGTAATTAATTTAACTGTGATCAGCTATTATCATTGTTACATGTCCTTGGAAGCTCATTGAAATAATAATGCCAATAATTAGAAATTGTCTAATTTTGGAATAGACTGATTTTATGCGAAGACAAGTCTGCTGTGAGCAAATTTATCTTTAACTACTAGTAGTGAAAAATGTTTTTAAAGTAAATAAAAACTTATGCTACTTTCAATGCTTTAATCTTTACCAACTTGTGATTCCGAAAAATTGGTCTCTTTTTGAAAATCTAAAATCTTTAAATAAGGAAAACAATTTACTTTTTTTAATACTTTCTAGTCAAGTGATACTAAATAATAATCGTAACAGATATACCATTTTACAGAATGATCTCCAGGCTTCAATTTTTTTCTCTTATTTTATTTAATATATTTATCTATGAATGTTTTGAAATAGAATGCAGAAAAATTGATGAAGTTATGATTTCAACAAGAGATATCTTGTAGAAAAATGAAAGTCTCCTGATAATTATATAAAATGTTTATATTTTTTTTTCAAAGATTGGTATCATTCCTAATCCCACAAAGATAGTGTGCTCAAATGTTCAATTTGAGCAACAATATGCCATAGGCTGAAAATAATCTCAGTAGTAAAATTGTTTTTCTTAGTACTACCATATTTTACAGATATTAGTGTGTCCCTGGAAAAAAAGAATTCATGTTAAATTTCTGGATGTGTAATTAAATATTACCATGACAAATATTATGGACACACACTTCAGTGACTGTTATTGGAGGACAAATTGTCTTACGAAAATGTATCAAAAACTTTTAAACAAAACGGACTTTTTCTAACTCAAACAATAATTGAATCCATAAATAATAACTTAAATATGAAAATGTTATTTATAATTAAAAAAAATACAAAAAATTATGATTTTAAATGAAGGTTTTTTCTATGGAACTCTAGAGGTCAAATTAAGGAATAAATAAATGGCAAAATATCTTATTTTTGGTGTTTTTTTTTTTTTTTTAAATTTATGTGTTTATTGTCATTATTATTATTATTATTACTAGATAAATTTTTTGATATTTATGTTTATTTAATCTGTTTTTATTTTAAATAAATATATATACAGAGATATCACTAAAAAAAAAAGGGGATATATTTCAATGAAGTTCAGCAAATTGAAGTTAATCTGCCATTTTGAATAAAAAATTGCTATACGTATACATTGATCACTTAATCTTACAACAAATATAAAGAAAATGAATCATTGAACTTAGCTCAAAATTAACATTCAGCATCCTGTAAGTTTATCATATGTTAGTTCATAAAAGTAAACATTGCTCTCTTTTATTATATTATTGTTTTAGTTAAATAATATTAAAAATATTTGGTATCCAACAATCAGTAATTATTTCATCATGCTTTTTTTCCAGAAGAGCCTTGAATTATGTAGATGTATCAGGACCTATACGGAACCTATATATATTTAATATACTTTATACCTAGTAATTTAAGTTAGATAGCTGGATTGGAAGAAATATAAATGTCTGAAAATTTCATATTTTCTACTTAATAGTTATCCATTAGATAAAGTGCTAGGCTTGTCCTGGTATTTTTAATATAATGCTTGAATATCCTAGCACCTCACTGAGAAATCCAATAGCAGAAACCGGTTTGGGCATATTCTGTAAAGCTTGTTAAGAGCTTATTTGTGAGCTCTATATTTAACATTTGTAATACAAGCTTGTTAAATTAGGTCATGTGACACATGACATGATTTCTTTGTAATACTCTAAGAAAACAAAAAAAAACAAATAAGATACAATAAAGTAGTACAAAATATCATGAAAAGTTCACTTTTTTTTTTATGTTTGATAGAGCAATACTTACATTAGATTAAGATCCTTTTTTATATAAAATTATATATAAATCATTTTTATATAAAATTATATATAGTGAAGAAAAAATCGGAAATTACAATATAAATCATTTGTAATTAAATATTTAATTTTTAAGCAAAAAGTTTGTGGTCTATTTCTTATAACATAATTTTCTCTTGTTCATTTAATGAACAATTCCTATATTTTGTATTGCATTTATATTAAACATATTTCAGTGTAGACCTTCAAAATGTCTGTAGACCACATCACACCAAATGAATATATATATATATTCTGTAAGTTCTTAGATGCAGATATAAAATTGAAATTCTAGTGTAAATTGTGTTAAGATGTTGGCAAAGTATTACTGATGATGATGATGAAGCAATATTGCTTTGCTTAATCATAGTATTTGTGTTTAGTTACTCTATTTGCTTTCAGGAAGACAACATACATAAATAATAGAGTTTGTTAAAGTAATGACATTTGGTTTGGATAAATGATTTAGTATAAGAGTAAATCTCCTGTGAGCAAAAGTTCATGTTATGATTTCTGTCAGATGACAACAAGAAAAAAAATTAAACATTAATGTAGAATTGTGCTTTACAACTTTAGTGCTCATTTGTTACCTTTTAAAAAAACAATTGGTCACAAAGATATATGTTATTAGCAATTAATAATGGTAACTTGGTATAATAGTTGTCATTACCTTACTACAATCATTTTTTATTAAAGTTTTGCAGAAACCATTAGCAAGATTTTTTTTTTATTAGTGTTTTTATCGAATTCCATGTAATAATTTTGCATAAATATCTGCATTTTGCATTCAAATGTGCTTCAGATTATACTTTTTTTTTTGTTTCATAATATTTGCAATTTTTTCTTCCACTATTAAAGTACCAACTATTGTAAGTTTGAAATAGTTTGTGGTTACCTAATGGTAATGAAATTTAATTGTATCCACAGATTGATTTCTGGCTTTTATCTTTATCAATGAAAACTTGGGATTCAAAACTGGAAACATCTGGATCTTTAAGTCTTTTTTTATTATCAAGTTTTTAACTTGAAATTTAAAAAAACTTTTTTTTATTCAAATCTAAACCAATCTGCTTATGTAGTTGTATAAATTAGAGTTTTATAAATTTTAACTAAAAACTTATAGTAAAAAAAAAAAGGACGAATAAAAGTGGATTAGATTGTTAACTGCACTGATTCGAGCTTTGAAGTTCAAACTTGGTAAAAGCAAAAATCAGAAGATGGGGATTAAATTACACTATTATCTGGTAAACACTAGTAATTAATAAACAGAGAGAAGAAAAATGCTTTGGTTAATAAGTAAGCTTTGATGGTCAAATGTTGCAATGTTGATATTAATATTTTTGTTGCTGTTTAATTACACTTTTCTTTGCCAAAAGATACTTTGAGTCATAAACTTACTTTGTAACAGGTTATTTCATATGTTCATTGTTCAATCCATAAAAAAGTAAAATAGCTTTAATACAAAACAAATATGCAATTAAATTTTTTTTTTAAAAAAAAGCAATGCTAAATTAATCGAATAAAGAATCTATGGAATTATTGAAAAAAAAAAAAACTTGTCATAGATAAAGAAATAATGAAATAGTAGAAAATCAAGAGATATCATCAAATGATGAAATATAAAAAACAGTAAAGTCAGCAAAAATATTTTTTATAAAAATATATATTTATGAATATTAATAATTAAATAATTTGTAAAAAAAGAATGAAATGTATAAGATTGACCTAAAAAGCATGTTAAAGGCCTATATTGGTAATTTGAAAAGAACACCCCCCCCCCTAAAATAACGCTATTTTTCACGTGTGTTAACTATATGTTTGAAGACAAGTGAAAGTCACCAAGCAACAAAGTAGTACAAGCAATTGTTACTGTGTGAAATTGTTTTTTTTTTTTCATGCGTCAGAAGCGAACCCGCAAACCCGGGGCAACTGCTTGTAAGGCTGCTGTGCTGACCACTCGACCACCAATGCTTGACTATGTGAAATTGTTGATGGTGGTTTTCCATCCATTTAGCAATCTCAATTGGATTTTCTAAATCACAAATTTTAACGATCCTCACCATCTTTAAACTATTAAAATAGAAATGTAACTTATGGGGGAAATAAGTTTTCTTAAAAAAAACGTTGAAAATAAAAAACAAAACTTATAATCAATTGATATTTAGAGTCTGATATTGTTGGTGTAGTCAAAATAAATAAAATTATAAAGAGAAGGGGTCACAAATAGCAAATAAAAGATATTTAAAAAAAGTAAAAAAAAAAATACATGATTGGCATTTTTAAAAAGATTGATGTATAAGCACACACTCATTCACATGCTATATAATGCATTTTTGTCTAGACATCTGAAAGCATAAGAAACTTAAAGATCTCAATCAATCAATCATCTAATAGGAAAAATATCTAAATCACACTTGTCTCGCAAAATAGATAATTTTTCATAAAGATTTAAATTTTTATTTATCTGATTGGTATTTAGAATCGAACAGTTGTGCTTAATATTTCTATTTATGACTAGTAATTATTTTTGAAGATCTTTTTGAGAACTAACATTTATTAGTTTGTTTCTTTTATATAATAGCTGGGTTGATTTGTGTAATAAATAACAATTCTTTCAAACAGTCTCCATATTTTTATATATAGTAACAGAAATTTATAATCTTTCAAACATATAATAAAAACTTGACTAACTGGAAAACTGATATATGGAAATGAAAATAAAAAATAGTTGCTCTTATAGAAGGATAAATTGCTGATAAAAATATTGACACAACATTAAATATTTTATTTTATTTGTTTGCCAACTGTCAAATATCTCTTGGAAAGCAGGTTTTGTGAGTCAAAGAATGTTAAGCAATAAGAAGTATGCACAGTGTATTATGATTTAATCAACAATTGCTCCTTGACACTAAATAATGTTCCTTAATTTTCTGCTGCTTTCTGACTTTTACACAAGATGTGTGTGTATACCTAAGTATATAATTGGATTAAAACCTTCTTAGACATATGGTAATTTGAGATTAGTAGATTTATGCAGAAAGAGATTTAACCATCTGAGTTTATATCATTATACATAAAGAAAAGCTTTTTTTAAAAAATAGGAAGTGTGTGCTAATGTGGTTAACACAGCAAGTATATAGTTTCACACTTGCATTCTTATCCATTCCCAAAATATATTGTTTAGTTCATTTTAAAAATGTGAACATAATTGGAGAAAAATGTATGGAGATAAGATATAAATTAATTACATTGAGTGAAAACAAAAAAAAAGTAGATGCTTTACTGGGTCATACCTAAGAATTTTGCTTCCCCATGCAGTAGCATATTTTGCCATCCTTTCTAATCTAAAAAAAATCTCTTAACTATGATATTCAACATGTCTGGCTAAATAGTAACATTAGCTAATGAAAGTTTATGTCATTGTAAAATAATAAAGCATTTTTTACAGAAGAAAAGAGACAAAAAAAAAAAAAAAGAAGAAAGAAAATAATTATGAAAAAAGAAGATCTGCTTAATCACAAATATAGAAAATAAAGTTTTTAGAACATGACATGTCTTAAAATAATTTATATTTTCACTGTTAAAATGCAAACCTACAGTTTAAAATAAAACCTTTCTTGCTGTGATATTAACAAAATCATAAATATGACTAACATAGTGTAATTTTTGACTGATTTCATGTTCATATGAAATTGTGGTAAGACTTTTCAAATGAATTTTAGATATCATAGAATGTAAATAAGTTTTAATAAGGTTTAGTTTTAAAAGATTATTCTTGTCACAACTATTACCAGTAATGGCAGTAATATTCTAAAGGTTAGTGCAACATTAAGTCCAAGATATTTACAACTATATAACTTAGCACTTCAATTGGTAGTATATTTTCTGATACTAATAGCATCACTGCTTCTAATTTATTGATACATTAGAATACCTTATTGTTTTTTATATTAATTCAAAAGCTCATTTACTGTCTCAGATTTCAATACAGGGATATTATATAAAACAAAAAACATGAACTGTAGTATTCTATTTGCTTAAATCTTTAATGGATAAAATTTATTGTTATATCAATAATAAAAAAGAAAAATTCAATTGTAAATTTAGTTTCTGGATCAGAAATAGTTTCTTCTTTTGTTTCATAATTTGCTAATGTATTCTAATACTTGCAAATATTGATTTCAAATGTGGATCAGTTTCAATTTTTTCAGCATTTACAAGAAAATTTTGAAATAATCATTTCTGATATTACCAAGGTTTTGGAGAACATTTTCAAAATCAGTAGGCAATTTCATTTTTATGTCTTTACAATAATATCATTGCTTTCATTTAAAATATAATTTTTTAAAACTCAAGGCAGCATAAAAATTGAAAATGTTTGAACATAAGGCCCTCAAAATGAAAACACACTAATGTTTTCAATCCTAGCTCATTTGCTTATATAGTCATGTAGATCTGAATCCAGTTCAATATCTATACATTTTAGTGCCTTTGGTTCTTTAATAATCACACTCACCATCATCTCATTGGCAGGATTGGTATTAAATCACTTAACATCACATGATTGCCCTTTGTCCATTGTTTTTCATCAGCAATTTCTATCAAAATATTACAAACCTTATCAATATAATATTTTAAAGGATTTTATTTTAAATTTGCAGTGAGTGATATTAAGTGTCTTGAAAATTATAATTATAATATGATTTTAAAAATTGCTCTCAACATAATATTGATGATCGGAAAAATATACAATTTCTGAACTTTCCTCAGAAAATGAAAAGTACAAGATGTAAAAAAAAGCTCTTGAAGCATTCCTCATGTATTATTGAACTCTCAAATGTTTTCCCTTCATGTTTGATCCAGGGTCATAATCTTGACTATTTTTTTTGTGATACAAATATTAATATCTGGTCATTTTTAAGCAATAAATTCAGTTAAATTGATCTCATAGTGGCTTTTACGGGAATGAAACCAATAAAGTACTCATGGATATTGATATTACATGGATCTATACTAATACATTTTACAATTATTGTTAATTTTTCAATGACTTACTTCAGAAATACAATATGAAATGGTGTTGTAACATTTAGCATTCTGTACCATACAAATTACTTTCTGTTTATAACCACAGAGAGGAGACAAAATTATTTTGAATGTTTTTTGCAAGATAATGATAGTTGATCAATAAGATACTTTCAGGGAATGTTCAATTGAGTATTATCAAATTTGACAATTAATTCAAAAAGCTTTCAAAAATTGTCATTATTATGAACTTATAATTTCCAAATAGGCAAGAATTGTTAAGCTAAAATTGAACAATGCCCATTAGGCTTCCTATTATGCTCCTCCAATGTCAAGCCTTAGCACTTACACAAATTTTGTTGCATTGAACTAATTTGTCTGTTTTAATTTAAGCCTAGACAACACCTCAATCCACTTATGAAATTCCAAGTGGTTTTTAGGTTTTTCACACTCCTTGTTATATCAATCAGCAATGAATGAAATTTTAATTATTAGAAAACAATTTACAACAGTAATAAATTACAAAATCCTTTTTTTTAGACTGCCCTAATCATGAAAGATTAGTATATTTTCTATTGTTTAATTTCATAGAGTAATGATTAAATGAAAATTTCTGGTTATTAGAGCTGTGCAGAAAAACAAAATACTTTTTTGGTTTCATTGGCAAACTTTTTTTTATTTCCTATTTTTTTGTTATCATTTAAAGAGAAATTCCTTCTTTCTGGATTAATGATTATTTGAAGTTCATTACTTCATTTTTTTTAAGAGAAAGATGTTAAATCAAGTTTCTTTTCCATTTTATTATTACTAATATTGATAATACTGGGGTCACAATTAAAAGTACAGGTGGTCCTTATTTTGCATGTAATTGGTTCCAACAATGTAAAAAAAAAACATGAAAAAGTGTTTTTAAAATATTTTTTAATTAGATATATTAGTATATATAACAATAACACATTATTGATTAATATCTGGTGTTTTCTTTGTAAATTTATCAAGAGATAGTTGAATTGTATTTTTTTTTCTTTTCTTGATAAAAATTTCCACATCACATTGTTGTATTTTTCTATTGCCCTTCATACGAAATAGCGAATTATACGAAAGTAAAATGTATGAAAGTTAAGAACTGCCTGTACTTAACCGTGATGATCTCAGAATTTTTAGTCTCAGTCCTTTTGTTTATTTTCTCTTGTATGACATTAGCCATTTCAGTTTTTAGATTTTTATGCAAAACTCCACTTGTTATCTGAATATCACATTCTTTTTTTGATTTTCATTTGTGATATTCTGCATCTGAAAGTTTTTTTTTCTAGCAAACATATTGAATGTTAAAATTAGTTAAAAAGCTCAAATCTAATAACTGTATCTAAATATTGTTAATAATTAATGAATATTTTGATTCTTAACCAATTATTTCAGTGGTTTCATTAATTTAATCTTTGAACCAAAAACACAAAAATATATTCACCAATAAATAAATTTAATAATATTATTTTAAAAAAAAAACATTTATAGAAATTTATCTAACAGACATTTCAAAAAAGACAGCAACTGCATTTGAAATATTAACGATTACTTCAGGAGTGGTGCATTACTTATATCCATAACCCATTGCTAGTGAAAATATCACTCACTATCAATATTGCACTGTGGATTGGTTGGATTTTCTTTCACAAATGAAAGACAAAATAATGAATAATCATTGCCACATCATACAAAATTAAAAATTAATGCAGTCATTCAGAAATTTTATATATAATTACATCTTATATCTGGTAAAATGAAAATACATACAGGAAACGTAATTTTTTAAATAATATTTAGCTTTATTACTGCCTAGCATGATTTTAATATATTTTTACTGTATTATATTCATGACATATGATATAAAGAATGATTTAATCACACCACTATATGCCATGAATATGATGTAGTAAAAATATATTGAAATCATACTAAGCAGTAATAGAGCTAAATATTATTAAAAAAACTACCTGTGTGTATTTTCATTCAATATATTTTTACTATATCATATTTATGACATATGATGGTGTAATTAAATGATTCTTTATATCAACATTGATATAAAGAACAATTTAATCACACCATTATATGCCATGAATATGATGTAGTAAAAATATATTGAATGCATGCTAGGCAATAATAAGGCTAAATATTATTTTTTAAAAACTACCTTTCCTTTGTGTATTTTTATTTTACCAGATATTATTTTGGCTCAGAAAAGAACAAAATTAGTACAATAATTACACCTCGTAATTCTGTATTCATTAAAAATAAGCAGTTTATTAAATATGCATATATTTAATCTCAGGCTAGCTTTATTCATGGTGACAGTGTAATTGTAAATGCATACAAGGCAGAATTTATTCTGCTATTGTTATCTGATATTAACTCAGTCAGTGTGATATTAAACATAGCATAATACTTCATTATTTTAAAGTGATTAATTTTTAAAAAATATACATTATAATGAAGTTTTATTATGTAAAAAATTGTTTAATAATATTCTGAAGTCTGTTTTAACAGAAACAGAATAAATGATTTTTTTATTTTTATGTTTGACTTTTTATATACTTTTAGCTACCTTTGCTATTCTATGCAAACTAGAGGTTATATTACTTGTAGTGTTAGCCATGGCAGTATTATTTAGAATAAGTCCCATATTGAGGGCTTTTTTTAAAGTGATCTAAGCAAGTCTTGTATTTAATATCTTCTCTTTTACTAGCCAAACAGTAAATGATTAGTTTTTAATAAGTGTGTCACTTTTACAATAGTGATAAATTTTAAATAAAATTCAAAATGATTGAAATGAATTACACCAATACAGTGGCAATGTCCATCTCCCTCTACTCCTTATCATTTACCCTATCGCTATGGGTCTGTATAAGATAAGTATATAATGTACAAAATACACACAAATAATTAGATATAGATTATGTTCTTTATAACAAGTTTCATGTTTGAATAGTTGCATTTGAATTTATTACGCCATACATTTATTTAAGATCAAACTTAACACGTGACATTTCATTTTTTTAAAAAAGGAAAACTTATTAATTTGATACTACAAAGTTAAAAAACAAAGTTGTATATGCAAAAAGTAGTCAATGAGTTCACTGAGTGTGAAAGAAGAAGAAAAGATTGCATTATCTTAAATCTTTTACTTTCTATCATCCAAGATTAAAACATCACAAATCTATGTCTGATTGATTAAATGATATGACTTTTTATTTTGTTTCCCGTTTCTTAAGATTATTATAGAATTACTTAAATATATATATATATTTAATTTTTCATATATTGATCAATTACTTTTACTAAATTATGTATTAAAAACTAAAGTTAATTCTTATTAATTTTTCAGTTGATTGTATGTTGTGATAATACTAAATAAATTTACTAAATATGCTTTATTTTTTAATACTTAGTTTGTTTCCACATTTGAGTTTCATGATGTGCTTTGAATTGTCTGTTCCTAATTCTAACTAATATAGTTTAAATTCTATGCCTTATGAATGGTTTCTGAACTTTGTGCTGGAAGTTCAAAGCTTCAATATACTGGTTCTCACAATCAAATAACTTATTAGATTCTGAGCATTTCAGTCTCCACTTATGGACATCATTCTTTCATTCAGAATTGAATATAAAGAAATGCTTTTGTTTTGAAAACTGTTACCAAAAAAAAAGCAGGTTGAAATGACTAGCCATTCAGTAATATGAAGAGTGTAAAACTTGATCATCAGCAGTGATGATTTGTCATTTTCTTAATAGAATATTAACTTCTCTCATTTTGAATTACATCATGAAACTTTTGTTACAGAAACTGTTACCATTAACTTTAACATTAAGCCACTAAACATCACATGATCATCATTCCACAGTAATGACACCCAGTGCAAGCCAAACTGTATGGAGAGTTTATGTTAGTACAAAAAATGGTGATCATGTGATGTTTAGTGATTCAGTACCAATCCTGCCAATAGGATATCGGGGATTGTTTATTAATAAGGAAGGGACATCAAAATTTATAGATACTGAACTGGGTTAATATTTGTATGACTATACAAGCCAGTTAGCTTAGATTGAAAACATTTTTGTGCTTTAATTTTATTAAATAGATGAAAGGTGGATGCTAGAGGGTTGTATCAGATTCAAACATCTATGCACAGTGCTGTCAGATCCAAGGTTCCTCAATGATGAAGGCCACAAGCTAGAAATTAATCTGGGGATATTGTATGAGTAGGCACTAGATAGGGATTTTATGCACAAACTTTCTGTATTTATTGATTAATGTGGTTTACACTGGGTGGGACTACTGCATGGATAGTTTGCTACTATCATTAAAATCTTATATATATGATTTTAACATTTGGTTGATATAAATATTGTCTTATGTTTAATCTGATTGGTATAATTTTTTTTTCAATAATTTCTTTTTTTTGTGATGTTTTTTAAAGCTATAGAATCAAAATCTATAAGAGTCACTCTAAACCTAATCATGAATTTGTTTATATTAATATTTGGCAACTGTAAAATCTTATGTATTTATAATTATTAATCTAATGACAATATAATGTTATTTTACTTGTTTCTGTTTGCTAATGTTTGGCTTGCTACCATAGACATAATTATATTTATATATATATAAGAGACTTGAACTCAGACTTTTAACACCACACAACTAACCAATCCATCTTATACAAATGATACATATGCATCACATATATGTGGATAAGATAAATGATCTCCAATATCTGTATTTCATGCTGAAACAGCACTCATCACTTGGTTCATATCACCATCTCCAACACACACATATATAATCACTGCTCAGTTTTTATTAAGATAGCAAATCTTCAAACTTTAATGGACAGGCTTTGATATTCTGCAATCTCTCACTCTTCAGCCATTTGTATCATTGAAAATCCTCAGATTCAATTACAAGATTATATATATATATATATTTTTTTTCTTTCTGATGAAAACCAGTCCTCTGGTTGAAATATTATATTATTTATTGGATTTATAAGTCTTTATTTTTTTTTTTATATATATATATAATAAATAAAGTTTGATATCTGTATTCATTTCATAATATATGTAATATACAAATCAATATATATATATCAAAATACAGTACAATTTACATAAATTATATTATTTTTAGAAGTACTTTTGACTATACATTTTGTAGTCTTTATCAACTATATAACATTGAATAATCAAAACAAGATAATCTTTAACAATACCCATAGTTCAATTCAGATTTCTCATAATTCTGTTATCTTAACATTTGATGACTGGCGATTCATTAACATTTGATGATTTCTTAAAATCAACATAGCCTCTTTTATTTTATGTTTATTATGACAATGTTCAATTTGAATAATTTTCATATTTTTATAATCAAATTTAAATCCATATTGATAAGATTTATTATGATCAAATATAACAGATGACGAAGGTTTATTTACATCAATTCCAGATTGTTTTTCTTTTTGAATTCTATTATATAAAAGCATATGCTCTTTTATTCTTTTCTAAAATGTACACTTAGATTCACCAATGTATTGTAAGCCACATACACATATCAATCTGTATATAATAGAACTTTGATTAAACTTTGAATTTTGAAGTTTATTAGAAGAATTTATAATGGTTTGTGTTATATTGCCTTTTTCTCAACAAATAACATAAATAGATTACTTAATAACTCTAAAATTCAAAGTTTAATCAAAATTCTATTATATTTAGATTGATATGTGGATATGGCTTACATTACACCTGTGAATCTAAGTGTACATTTGAGAAGAGAATAAAAGAGCATATGCTTTTATATAACAGAATTCAAAAAGAGAAACAATCTGGAATAGATGTAAATAAACCTTCATCATCTGTTATATTTGATCATAATAAATCTTGTCAATATGGATTTAAATTTGATTATAAAAATATGAAAATTATTCAAATTGAATGTTGTCATAATGAACGTAAAATAAAAGAGGCTATGTTGATTTCAAGAAATCGTCAAATGTTAATGAATCACCAGTCATCAAATGTTAAGATAACAGAATTGTGGAAAATCTGAATTGAACTATGGGTATTGTTAAGGGTTGTCTCATTTTGATTGTTCAATGTTATATTGTTGATAAAGGCTACAAAATGTATAGTCGAAAGTACTTCTAAAAATAATATAATTTATGTAAATTGTACTGTATTTTGATATATATATTGATTTGTATATTATATATATATATATTAAAGCATATATATATTGATTTGTATATTATATATATATATATTAAAGCAAACAAAAAAAATCTGATAGAAGATGTCTAAATGAGATAAGCATGCATATAATTTCTAAATGGTATATTTATAGTGCTATTTTGGACATCCTATGCATTTTTGTGCACATATGTACATATTATAAAGGAGAATGATAGAGGAATTTTATTTAAATAGGAGGCAGTACAAAGTAGGTTAGCTGTAACTGCAAGTTGATTTGCCAAATGTAGTAAAATATAAATTTGGATAAATTATATTTGCACAATTATTAAAGTCAAACACATTCAAATTTACTATAGATAAATGGTGCTTGATGCTAATGTGGACCATTCATGAAACTGTCAGTTTCTAAGTCTTTGGGTTTAATGAAACTCTAAATATGCATTTTGCCTTTTCCTATTTCAATAAACATAAATAAGTATATTTAATCTATTTTCTATTATTAAGTTACTGATGATAATCAAAGTAAGTACTCAAACCATTAAGGTTTCTTTATTAAAAAGTTTTTTCACAGTACTGATTGCATTTCTGGATATATCATTTTATCCAAAAAATTCTGGAACAAAGATATCATATATAAAAGATAGCTTTTATTTGCAATGATCCATGATGCAGGCCATAATAATGAGTATATCTCCAAATGAAGGGTTATCTTGATTTGAGCCTTCCATATTTCTAGTTTTTATTATAGTCCCTAGTTGTGGTTTGTAGAGACCATAAATACTGAGAATGACAATGGCATGTGGGAAATAAACAAGATTAAAATGATAATAGGCTAAGTTAATTTGCTAAAAACATATATTATTAAAGTAAGGAATACACACAAACATAAATATGAACATACCATTATTATAAATATACTTGTTATGGAGTTTGAACTAGTGTACATGCTTTGATATATTATTAAAAGGTAATTTAATGTTAACTAATTTTGTATTATCCATCAATAGATATGAAGTTATTATCTACAATATTCTAAGTTTTAGTTATTATAGTTCCATCAGAAATGGTAATAGTTTCTTTACTATTATTTCAACACTGAGAGGGAATGCTGGAAAAAAAAACTAAGGAAAAAAAACCTTCATACACTCAAATACATTCAGCAAAAAATTATAACCAATATGTTTTCATTCAATTATTTTCAGAACTGAAATATAATTTTCTTACAGGTATTTCAAATATCTAATATGTATATATTGTAGACACTAACACAAAAACTGTATTAAAAGCAAAGCTTTATTAACAATAAAAATACTGTAGTGATTAGCATGCTTTTGACAGATAATTGATATAAACTAATAATGCTTGTAACAGAGAAGACACTATTTAAAAACTAAAAAATTAGCACATTATTTGCATAGTGCATTAATTTGTTAGAGCAAGCCACTTTTTGGAAAGAGGAATGTGGGATCCTTTCCTACTGATCACATAATTGTCATTGGAAATGTGCCAAATCTTCTTGATATTTTTCTTAGTGTCATTGCCTTCTGTGAAGACAACATTGAAATGTGTGGGCTCAAATTGATGGCCAGAATTAGTGAAATGCTTGAAAAACAGATTTAGTATCTGAATGTGGTTTTTCCCAGTTATACCTGTATTTATGCTGAGTGAATTAAGTAGACAGGTTGGTCCGAGATTCAGCATAGTGAACAAATGGGCAGGAAGAATCTTGGCATTTGATTTTATATATAATTTGAGAATGAAGATCTGATGGTAGTCTATCTTTTAAGAATTATTGATCAACTGATACAAAGGAAGAGGAGTGCGGAGTCCAATTCAGTGGATAGGAGTGATAATTTTATGACTCAAATGAGTAACTTTGAGTATGTAGGGAAGAGACAGCCAAGGTATATCATTGGTTATTAGGGGTGGGTATCACATTTTATAATAAAAGTTCTTGACAGTTTGAATAAGAGGTGAAAACTTAAATCCAATGTTGCACAGGTCAGATATGTACATGTCAATATTATTTTTACAGTTGGACTTGCATTTGCACAGGTAAAAATTTCTAAATAAGACTGTCTTAAGCCTTGCAAGTTTTTGCTCTGTTAGTCTAACATATTTTGGGTATATGAAACTGTTTATAGAGAGGTTTGATGACAATTTTGTAGTTGAATGAGCCCATGTTTTGTTGAATATACAAATTGAAAAATTTGACGTTGTTATAGTTGTCTTCATTTTTTCGAGTCCATTTCAATTATGTAACAAGCATAAAATTGTGGAAATGAGGATGTCATCACAGAGATAAAGTATTTATAAATTTTACTCATTACTATTAAATACCTTATGTATAATTTGAAATAAATATTATTTTTACTATTTCATTAATTGGTCTGATTCTCTCTGTAACTTAAGTATCCATCATGCATTTCCAATTTCATTTATTTTCCACAACATTACCATCTTTATAACTGGTTGACAGGCATCAAATATTTTAAGTTTTTTGGGATTCCAAAATATGGTTGTCTTCACAATTGATAATTTGGAGCTTAATTTGTAAATTTTTTTATTAGATTCAAGTCTTAACCATTATAGGAAAACATTAAGATAATAAAGTAAATTATCTTTGGGTAAGGTCAACATATTCTTGTGCATTGTAAATGACATGCTACCTTTAAAACTATGCTAGATTTAGGCAAATCATCCTTCTTTCCCAGGACTACAATGATAGAAGATGACAATCAACAATATCTAATGATCTTTATCCAGACTTTCTGGTACAGCTAGAAGCATGAATTTGACTTCTCATCATTATATAAAGAATATATTGGTAAGTATTTTTCATAGCTTTCATATTTTAAGTTGACTATGATGAACAGGTAATAAATATAATTTTATTATGAAAATTAGAATGTTTAGTTCAATGTCTAGTTACTGACATCTTCTGTTCTGATATGAAGTGAATATTTGTTAAATTTTTTTATACTGGCTTGTATTATTCTTAAAACTCGACCTTCCCTATTTATCAAAAACATGTTTTCTGGAACTCGGAAGCTAATTTTCCCACTTGCATAGGCTGATTTTCAAAAACCATTTTTGTTTTTCAAATGTTAGTTGTTTATTACTTTTTCAATGTTTAAACATTTAAATAGAAATGGCTTTTATTGTTTTAAATCTCTTTATTCTAGCTAAATGATACTTGCAGTATCATAATCATAGTTTTATGACTTAATTTAGCTAACATTTAATATTATCTGTATTTTTATATCGTTTGTTGGATTTGCATAAATTAAATTTATTAATTTTTTTATTCAAATCTATGTAGATTTTGTTAGAGAGGTCAATTTTTAGGTAGAAGGATGCTAACTTCTTTTTTTATTTAATGTGTACTTGTCTTTGGCTGTAGTTCATGCCTCTTTAAGCTTTCTTTTTCTAATTAAAACATTGTTTTCTAAATAATATTTTGCAATAGATTTAACATTGTGTTAAATCTTTATGCATAATTTACAGTTTGGTTAAATGAATTTTTATAAGAAATTTTGATCGTCAATTATTGTTTTCCCCACAACTCATCTATCTTTAAAGATATATATTTAGTCTTACATTTTTTAAATGACTAAAATTCCCTATGAACCTCCCCCTCCACCACTCACCACAACCATCCACATCTATAAGAGTGAAATCTCTAACTAAATTGACTCCATGAACATGTACTAAAAAAATTTGTACAACACTCTCTGTGATTAACAAATACTTAATATTATATCAATTTCCAGTCTTGGAAAATTCCAAAAGTTGTTTTTATACCCCCTTCCCCTTTTTGTATAGAATCAAGGTATTATTACTCATTAAATGAATAGTAGATATTATTCAATACTATCATTTCTTTTACTGTTTTCCAAACTTGCATTTATTTATTATTTTTTAGGCTCGCATATGTTACTATGATACAGTTAAAGTATTTATTTTACTTTGTCTGTACCATTTATTCAATTCTAAGATTGCCTTGGTATAATTTTAAAATCTTTATTCAATGCTAAAACCCTGCTTAGTTTTATGCTTATTTAAGCTAAATGTACTATTTGCGTTTGTCTCAGTTTATAGTCATTACAGTATGTATGTCCTTCCCTCTTTTGTTTTTTAAATTGCTTTCTCTTTTTTAGTTTTTTTTAAAAAATATATTAGCAATCATTATTCCTTGATTTGTCATTATTTTATGTTGCTTTAAATATTTCTCTAAAAAGTCTTTCCAAAAATGAAATTTAAGTAGCAGAAAAAATTGGAAGAATGTATAGCAAAATGTCAAACAAAAATAATAATTGAAAAGCCAATATGCGATACATGCAGACATATTTGTGTTGTGTGGATTAATTTGGGAAGTCATTGCAAAACTCATTTTTAATTTTTTATTGATTGTCCTTCTAACCTTGTTTTATCTTCTATACTTTCAATGACTATACTTGTTTTCATGTGACTACTAATGACAATGATGATGATGTTCGCAAGTGCTATGGAGCAGCCTTTAATTTTATATTAAAGGTACTTATCATGTTTTTTATTGCTTCACTGTAATATCCATTGTTAAAAAACTCTCTTAGAAATCAATAAAAATCAAAATTAATTTAACAAATTATAACTACTATAAAAAAAAAGACAGTTTAAAAATTATAATGTGTCTTAATTAAAGTTTATATAAAAATTGAGATGCCAAAATGAATTAAAAACAAGATTATTTAAAAATGAATTTGATTATAAATGCTGACTTGTTATTAAAATTAAGCTGTTACAAAAGAAGCCTTAATTAAATTATGACTAAAATATATGTTCAAAAATGTTGTGAGTATATTGAAATAGACATTGACTTGCTATGTATGATGTGACAGCTGATGATGTCAACTTCATTAACAGAAATATATGCTTTCATCAAACATTGTCATATAAAAGACAATAAATTTTTATAAAAAGTGTAAGTAAAATAAAGAGGATATATTACAAATTTACGTGGTATTTAAATTAATTAATATTTACTTATTTACATTTTTTTGACAATAAAGTTATTTAAAAATGAATTTGATTATAAACATTGCATTATTAATTAATGTTTAATTGTTGCTCTAATTCACACAAAAATTAATATAAGATTGAACATTATGAGAGCATTTAAATATAGAATGAGTTGCTGTTTGATGTAATTTTAATTGGTCTCCCAAGAAGCTGATGATATCAGATTTATTGACAAACAAATATCTTTTAAGATGTTAGTTGATTTTTCATTAAATATTACATAAAGATAATAAATTTATGTAGACAGCAGAAGTAAAATTATGTTAATCTACTATATATTTATGTGGTGTTTAATTAATATATGAATATATCACACCAGCCAAATATTCCAAGATTGTGCTGAAATCTTGAAGATTTGATTGGTTATACCTAGCTATATATTGATAGGCTTAGAAGATAGATAATTTAATGTATGAATTGTATTTCAAATCAATATTTTATTATGTGCATTATACATTAATATATTAGAAGATATCAATATTGTTTGAAGTATATTTGCATCACGAAATAAAACATAAAATATTCTCATGATATACAAACAATAATTCAGAGTAATAAGAATTGGATTAAAAAAATATCATTAATTTTTATTTTTGCCTTAATCACTATAATCTCATGATCATAATAAGAAGCTTTGTTAATAATTTTTATGTGACTATATATGTTTCCAGTCATCCATTTACCAATATTTATATTATTACATGGTTGCACTATAACATTTCCATTAAAAAACAAAATGGCAGCCTAGTTATAATTACTTTTTTTGTGAAGTTCATTTTGTTTTGGTAGACTTTGGAAATATTCAGGTCAATGTTGAGCTTTAAAAAAACTTTCTGCACTATGGTTTTATAATTTTTGGCTGCAGTTCTTCATCATATTAACCACTCCTTTTAAATAAGCAATAATACTCAAACCCAATTAGGTTTTATCACATTTCACTATCATCTTTAGTGAATGCAGTCAGCACCATCAATATTGTCATTATTGATGCATTAAACAGATATCAGTTTTGACACAAATGATTCCAGCCATTTTTGTGTCCACATCATGACAATTTCTTTTCATTGGTCTATGAAACTGATCTTAAGTCTGCCATCAGTTCCATATATTTCATGGGTTCAGTCTATAAAAGAAAGAGAGTGACTTTAGTATGTGGTTATATTTTTATGCTATTAGCCAAAAATACAATGTCAATTTGCTGCTATCCCTAATATTTAGTCCAATCTCTGTATATAATACATAGAGATGTATGGTTAAATGAATAGATAGAATTTTTTGCCATCTTAGAATAAAAATTACGAACGAATCCTTCCTCCCATTTAAATTTTTTTAGTGTAAGCAAAAATTGATTTAAATTATTAAAAATATTTATTTTTGTCAATTTTTCTCTTTTTTTACATGCATATATATATATATTTGCATACACACTACATATATATAAACATTTTACTGCTTTGTTACCCTCTTTTAATTTAACTTGAACTAAAATTTCTTTTTTCTCTCTCTCTCTTCTTATGTGATTTGCAGTGTGGTAAAATCTGCTGACATATTTTTGTTGTATATCTTTATATTACTCAAGCATCCGCTCAAGGCTTACAATAGTTGTAATATTCTCTTGTGTGAAGTATGGCCTCACCTGAGTGCCATCACAATGCTGTCTGCCCAGCCCAGGTATCCAAAAGCATCTGGTGAGCCCCCACAAAATATCAATTCAGGAAAAAGGATTTTTCAACCAGTTGCATTTTAAGTCCTTGAAATTGACAAAATGGACTCATAAAAGACTCCACAGACTCCAAAGACAATCTTTTCTGTCTTTTGGATCTTTTTCTTTCTTTTTATTTTTACTTTTTTTTTTTTTGTCTTTTTTAGGTCAAAATTTGAAAACAGGTGTAGTTATATGTGATTTTTGTACGTACTTTTTGTAAAAGTTTAGAAAACATCGACAAAAAGAAAATCTAAAAATTTAAAGTGAATCTGTCCAAATGCTTACTTAAATTTGATCTAAGATGAGACATCAAATATACAAATGCAGTAAAATATTAAATATTTCCTAAATCGAAAGAAACAAAACGCATCAGTTACCATTAGAAACACAGCAGCATGGAGAAACTATTGTCAGAAGATAACATAAAGAGAACAAGAGAATCTCTTTAAAGTATTTTAATAAGGCAATTGGCTTTCTTTAAAAAAAAGTAATTTTGTTTTATAAATAGAAAAACAAATAGCGAAATAATAATAATAAAATATAAACATTACAGCTGCATAGAACTGATTATATTGCAAATATATATTTATTTCTTCATTAGCATACAATCTAAATATGTTAAACGTTTTAATATTTGCATTAATTATTTTTTTTAATATGCAATCATTTTAAACAATTATTTAGATTATTCAATATTTTAATTAATTCATTGTTTAATTAAAATTGAATTATCGTCGATAATAAAATTTTTCGCCCAGACTCTTTACGTAGTCCTTTTTCTCACACTGACCCAAATAACTTTTTTTTAGTTCGTTTTCTCAAGTTTAATTGTTTAGGATATGGTTATTTTATTTCCAAAGTTCAGTAACATTTTGTAAAAGAGGATTTGTTAACAATGATAAACAATAAATATGACAAACCTATTTAATGGAAAGTGTTTGTCAGAGTTGGAAAATAACTTCTAGCTGTGATAGTTTTTGCCTGATCATTTTAATTTAAAATGTTTGAGCAGTGGTGGTTGATTATATATATTTCAATCAATTGAAAAGATAATATTTAGATAATATCATCAACTTTTATTATAAGTAAATGTTATATTGGCTCGTTTTTAACTTTATCAGCTTCAACAATGACGTTTATAGAAATCAAGTTTATATTTTAATGGACATGTAATTGCAATAATGCTAAAACTTATCTCTTATAAATATATTGATATGATGATTTCAAGAGTTGCAGATATAAAGTTTCGGATTCATCCGTGTATGATTTTTATTATAAATATAGCGATGTTTTGGTTTGATCACATAAGCCATCAATTGAGTGAAGAATAGAATATTATAAAGATGGTTGTAGAGGCGCTGTAAACAACGATTTATAACGATGTTAAAATTCCATCAATTGAAAAAAAAAAAACCCAGATATATAAATTTGAAAAATAAAATAAAATCTTTCAGAGTAATATGTTTTTAAAAAAAAATTTCCAAACAGGAGGAAGCTTCTTTGTTGATACAATTTGGTCTTTTAAGTATCTGAATGACTTACATTGCTGGTGAGTGTCACCTCTAGATGGGGTCAGAGAAATCAGTATTGTGATATAAGCCATTGCATGATGTGAAAGTAATGATGTTCATCTCTTCTAGTACTGCCAGGATGATTGCTTATACCTACACAAGAAGCTTTACAAATGTCACATCAAATTTCATAAAATCCATGAACCTTAAGAGAGATTGAATCTTTAGACTTAGAATAGAATGTTACTAATTTTTTGATAAGTAGTATATGTTGTTTCTATATTGTAGCATTTTACAATACATCCAATATTGCATGTAGTTTTATAAGAAATACAAATTCTAACAATTGCTTTTTTCTTCTTATTGTTTTGGGCTTGAATAAAAGCTTGATATATAATTTTATTATAACCATTAGCTAATAAAACATTACTTTACTTATATGAGTTATTTATTTCTTCGGTGATTTATCTGACAGGTTAATTATTCTTGTTAAAAAGAGTTTTGACTGTAAAAAAGATCTGAATTGAATGATGTAATAAAACTAACCAAACATCATATGATTCCCACTGATGAAAACAATAAGCTAGCAACTAATCTGGGGATATTGGATGAGTAGGCATCCATTGCTTACTATGATTTGCACTTGGTGGCATTACTATATGCAGAGTTTGTTACTTTATAAAAATTATGTGTGCATTGTAATGGTACATGCACATGCTCCTGACATGATAATAAATTATGTGCCAGTCAATAGTAGATGTGTGTAACTTAGATTTACATATTGTCATGAGGCATTAATTCACAAACTCCATATTTGAGAGTAAAAATTTAAACATATATAGAAAGGATTACCTGACAAAATTCAGCTTTTATTTCTTGTCAACACAATTTTAATCAGTGGAAAAGAATGCCACCATTGTTTCTTAGAAGGGCTGCTTTCACCATTTTTTGCTAACCTTATAATTCTACCATTATTCACATTTCCTGGTTATCTATTATTTTAGGGCATGAATATTTGATTATGGTGGCCAGACATTTATGTATATACACAAAGTGTGTAACCCAGTATAGAAAATAAAAATTATATCTAACATAGAACTTTAATAAGAGCTTAAATATGATATCACAGCTGTCAATTAACAATATAACAACAATACAGTTTAGCACAAAATAAATATGGTGGCATTAAAAACTGAAAGACTTACATGCATAAATAAAACATAAATATAGCTAAAATGATATCAAATAACACATCATGTTATCCATCATTTTACTTGATGAATTTGCTATTTATTTTAATCTAAAATAAAATAGTCATAAAGTGTGTGTGCTATATATTTATTCAAATATTAAATCAATGTGTATTTTATTGCAATATTTTAAGATATAATAAATAGTAGATTTGAGGAAAGTAGATAATTCTAAATATTAGAAGAAAAACTTTTGAAGTCAAAATATTTAAAGAATAAGACATTTTGTATATTTTACAATTTGAATTCGACTGGAAAAGTGAAAATTTTCTTTTACAAGTAAATCTTATAATATTTTTAATTTAAACTTTTCAAAATTTGATGTTGTAAAATTAAGTTTTTTTCTATACCAGTATTATTTTTAAATACATTTGGTTTCTAATATATACTCAAGTTGATTTCTGCCATTTCTGATTATTGATCAGAAAATTTTCTTCTTGCTATGAGTTTTTAATTTTTATTATGCCAGTTAATTGGCGAGTAGTTTTTTTTTAGTTTGTCAAAAAATAATGAATGGACGTTGGGGCTTGTATTAAACTTTTTTTTTTCTTTTTGCTATACTTATAATTTAAACTATGAACATCAGCAGGAAGTATTTTGTAGCAGATTTTTGAGCTTTTATGTTCTAATCGATGATTGTTGCCTATTTAAAATGTTTATTGCAACTGATCCATTTCCATAAACAGCCTGTTATTAAGCAGTTAAGATTGAGACCATAGAAGAAAGAGTTCAGTCTTCTCTCACTATCGGAAACAGAATTATCCTGTCTAAGAGATGACATTTAATTATGGTGAAATTATTTCAATTAGTTTTTAAAGGGCTTTTTATACTTTCAAATGCTTAAAACGTGTGTTCAAAAAAAAATATCCCCCCCCCCCCGTTAAATCTTTATAAACATAGTAGTAGAAATATTTTTTTTAAATTCTTGGATATTTGAAACATTTTTAGATGATACATCACTGATAATAGACTATACTCTTATCAGATCATATATCGTGCGATTTAATTTAATAAGTTTGTACTACAAATGTTATATAATGAGCATGCTAATAACTCTTAACAAGTTTTTCTGAATATCCCTCTCCTCAGATTGGTTTCTAGCTCTGGCTGTCATCAGTGAGGTGCTAGGACATTCAGGTATTAGCATGCTCATTATATAACATTTGTAATATAAGCTTATTAAATTAAGTCACGATATATGACTTGATTTCTTTGCAATTACTGTTTGTTCTTGAGGATTTGGTGATTTTATATTGCTGAAGCTATTAATATATGGCGTATATGAACTTAGTTCAGTCCCACATGGCTATTTAAGTTAAATAGCTGGATTTGAAGACATATGGATGTCTGAAATTTTCAGATTTTCTACTTAATAGGTAACAATTAGGTAAATGCTGGAGCTTTACCTAGTATTTTTAATCTAATACCTGAATGTACTAGTGCTTCACTGATGCCAGAGTTAGAAATCAATCTGAGGATAAGGATATTCAGAAAAGTTTTTTAAGAGCTATTAGCACACTCATTATATAAGCCTTAATTATTAAACTGTTTTCATGTAGAAAATATACTACAGAAGTTGTACAAAATATAAATATATGTTTTTCCCCAGTCTATTTTGATTTTTAAAAGTGTACATACTAATATTCACACACATCTATGTATGTACATTGATGAACAGATATTTTATAATTCGCAAAAGACTTTAAGCAATGGATGCTGCATATCAAGCAATAATAAATTGCTTGATCACCACCAATATTGACTTACCATTATGATAACATAACAGATTATAGCTACTTATACTTGAGTATCATTATAAGTAATGTTGATATTATGGAATATGTACTTATAGGCTATTACATTAAAATGTGTTAAATTGATGGCACAAATCGCCATAGAAAATAATTATTTTTTCTTTAACATAGTATTCCATTATCCTGTGTGGTTTGTTAAAATTGAAAGATTCAAAAGCTACAAGTTCTTTGTTGAAGGTCACCTGGCAATTTTTGTTTTTCAAATGTTATATGATTTCTCAAGCAAGTAATATTCGATTATTTAATATATTGATTCATTAAACTCAAAGGCTGTGTGTGATTTGAAATAGTGGTAGAATGGGGAACCCTGGAGCCCAAGATTCATAGATTTCACTTAGATTGGTCATTTCCAACACTCACACCTATGTCTTCCAAGCAATTAAGTCATTCAATTGCTTATTTTATTATGCTCAAAGCACAAGTGATCTTATTAGCTTTTTTAACTATTTCCAAAGACATGAGAATTTCTATTGCAAGGTAAATTGAGTTATATACAAAGAAGATTATTTGATGAAAGTTCAATTGAGCATGAATTTACTTCATATTTAGCTAATGATGTTCATGAAACATAAAATGGCTAATATAATTATATATGCCTATGCGTGAATATATATATATATATATTGAATTGTAACCATAAGGGACTTGAACATAGACTTTCAAATCCCTTCAGCTATCCACTCCATCTCATACAATTGATACACATGACTACATACATGTATGAGATAAAACGAATAGCTGAAGGGGGATTAAAAGTCTGTGTTCAAGTCCCTTATGGTTACATCTAAACTCCAAGTATATTAATTTTACTTATATTCAGTCATATATTACATATTAAATTGATATATTTTTTTAGATTGGTTGGATCATTATAATAACTAACTAGTTTTAATTTATATTTGATATTGTATTAAAATTGAAATGTAAAATAGGACAATCAAATATTTATTTTTAAATATAGGTTAGAAGTGGTTTATTATTAAATTTTATAAAACTGAAGAATGTATAGGTCAAAGGTTTTTTTATTTCTCAGTTAATCAAATTGGCAGTTTTAGTAAAACAAGAGTTAAAAAATATTTGCAGTGGTATTATATCTATTTATTAGCAACAATTATTAAAAAAACATTTTGTAATAATTCTGACTAAATAGACAGAGCTTACATAAATGAAGCTATTTTGCTCTATTAGGGAGTAAATAATATATATGCAGTATATATATTTTGTACAGGAAATGCGAAAATCATTATTACAATTTATTATTAACTTCCTCACATTTTGAAGTTTCCACAAAATTCTAAAAATTCTTTTATAAATATAGAAATAATATGTATGTCCTCTTCCTAAAGACAAATAGAGTTGTGATGAATCAACAATAATACTTCATCATTGTCATAAGATAGTTGCCATTCTTTTATTACAATTTCTTTTAATATTTACAGAATAAATATGGACACTCTACACTGGATTAAATACTTTATAGATTCATGGTATTAAAGAACATGACTTACAACACAATGTGGTACGGTTATCGGTACAATAATCTCTATCAGTTTTGTTGCTGGTTGGAGGCAAAAAGAAAAGCATTATTATATTTTTTAATAAATAAGACCATATTGCATTATTTAATTTGACAGTGATATTTAAAAGTTTTTCATAAACATCACAGATTCATAAAAATTATGATATGTGAAAATTAGTTTCAGATCTTTTAATGCATCTTCAAAGTCCACTCTGCAGCTAATTTTTTAAGAACTTTTATTCTGTTGAGGTTGAGAAATGATCAAAAGAACCAAAAAGTGTCACTGGTAATTTTAAAGTCACCTGGTGCTAGCACAGTATTATATTCTTTAATTTCTTCCTATTTAGTTGTGTTTTCAACTTTTCATACTATTTTTAATTGTTCTAAAAAATTCTATTATATTATCTTATGTAGGTATGGTGTCATCTCCATATCATTGTTAATGATGCTTTTTCATTATTTTTATAAGCACGATTATCTTACAAACTTATGATGGAACTATCATAATTTGGCCAAATAATATTATGTTGTTTTATCTCTTTACTTATTATTCAGTATATATGTATGACACAGCAACATTTAAACATTTTGTTTGAGATCTATGTCTATCTTAAGAGTACAATTATTTCTTCCAGCTAACACTCTTATGATTAGAATGCATATGCCGTTGGTCCACTTTCATTAGAATTAAATAATACCGAGTCTCTATGATCATTTTTGGATTATATCTTTTACAAACATTTCTCAAAAAATTAATAGCATTTTTTAAGAAGAATAGTCCATTGTTCCTGTAGATATGTTTAAATATTAATTATTTTCATCTTACATAGAATATAACTAGTCCTTAATAACAAATAATGGTCTATAGAAACATCAAAGAAGATATTATAGGTGTTCTCATTATTTTTCCATTCTTTAAGAGCATATAAATATATGTGTAGGTAAAATAACTTTTAAATAGTTTGTTGCAGTGCCAAGATCTCATCATCAATTTCTCACAGATGAAGAGTAAAGTAGAAGCCATTAACCATCAGAATTTCTTATTATTGGATGGTGTTTTTACTTCTCTGTTTTACTTCCAATTAAAAATAGTTCGATACATATTTATCAATGGAGAATTAGAGAGCAACTCGAGTTGGTATATATATTACCTATGAGAAAGAAAAATTATAATCTTGTTTGAAATCTAAAAAATTTTAAAGTTCTTTTGGCTGTATTCAAAGCTCTTCATGTATACTGTACTTATGATGTCACTGTTGGCAACTTCAAAAATTCATTTACAAAAACTTAAAGATGTAATTATATAAGGGATTCGAACACAGACTTTCAAAATCCCTTCAGCTATCCGTTTGAAAGTCTATGTTCAAATCACTTATATAATTACATTTTAAACTCCAAATATATAAATTATACTTATATTCTTTAAAGAATATATTTTAAAGTTTTATTTTAAATAAATTTTAGTATCTTATTTTTTACAGCTTTCCAATGGTTGCTTGTTCATTCTTTTGACAGATTTTAGAAAGATCGCTGGCTGCCCTGTTTTACATTCTGTCATTTTGTTCTTGTCTCTTCATGCAAAAGTTGATCTTTTTCTCTTGGCATGAATTGTTCTCTTTTTAAATTTCTAATCTTACTTCAATTTTCTTGTCCTGAATAAACACGTAAAGATCATAAAGATTCACAAATTTTTAAACTTTTTTGCTCTCTCTCTCTCTCTCTTTCGATATATAAGTATTTGCAATTTTTTTTTTTTTTTTTGTTTAAAAATGTGATTACACACAAAAAAATTTATTCTGCTGTAAATAATGTTATAAAATTGTAAAATTTATTCTCTACTATTTGATAAATTTAATTTAAATTTTAAAATTTCCTGAAATTTGTGCATTTTTTCTAGTTAAATGTAGATAGAGATGAATGAGGAGGGAAATACTACGATTTCAATAATAAATAACATTTGATATTGTCAGTCGTAGTTTGCTATTTGCTTGTCATTCTCTTGTTTCTTCTTCTGAAATAATGCAGAACTTAAAAATATTTAATAAATAAAAATGTACTATATTACATAAAAGATATGTTCTTATACCTTGACCTTAGTCAAGAATTAAGAGTTATATTGATTTATATATTATCTTCTTTTATTTTTGCTTATAATTTATACAAGTTAGAATTATTCTCTGATTTATAACTTTTCTTAATTGATTTTCTAGCGCTGGGATGCTATGATAAGAAAAGCTTAATATTTACGTAATTTTAATTGAGCTTAGCACTTTCGACACCCTCTTGGTATCATATTCATAGCACCTATCAGTACTATAAGTATGATATCAAGAGGGGATCGAAAATATGTGGTACTAATATGATACCAAGAGAATATTGGAAGCGCTAAGCTCAATTAAAATTATGTAAATACTAAGCTTTTCTTATCGTAGCTTCCCAGCATTAGAAAGTGCTAGAAAGTCAAGTTAGAGTGATGTAAACAGAGATCTAAATGTATTGGGTGAAGAATATATCTTATTTTGTAGAATTTTCTTATTTAAATATATACTTTTTTTTCTTCATTGCTTTTATTGTATATTATTATATCATATTCACATTTATTTGTATCTTTTTCTTACTCAATGCCTTTTTATTATTTTTCACAATTTTGCCTTTATAAAATTCATTGGTGGTCGAGAGGTCAGCACAGCTGCCTTACAAGCAGTTGTCCCAGCTTAGCGGGTTCACTTCCCAGCTGATGCTATGACACATGAAAAAAAAAAGTTAATTACTCCACATACATAAGTGCATTTTATATTTAATTGTTTTACAAATATATATGGTGTGTTTACTCTTTTTATGTACCTCTAAATATTTGTTTTTTATCTATAAAAGTAATTATACTCTGTGAATATATATATAAATGAGAGCAGCATATGCTTATTCAATACCAAATGTATCTTCTATAACAGATATGGCCATCTTGACCTGATTGCACATAGCTCTTTATAATTATCTAAATGGTTTGATTAATTTAGTTAGAGCACTATAATGTTTTCGTAAAACTAAATTTCAGTAATGATTTCTCTAAAAATTCATATTTCTTTCATATGAAATTTATATAAAAAAATTTCAAAAAATAATTTTATTTTGGTAAACTTTATTCTTAATATGATGTTTGTAATATATATATATTGTGCCTACTGAAATTTGGAATGAGTTTCAGTATGTAGTAAGATGTCTGTCCTAATTTTTTTATCTTTCTTGCTTGATTTTTGGATGGTGAATATGTTAACTTATGAAACATTGAACTGTGTTGCTATAATAACAATAATGTTAATATAAAATTGTTTATTATTAATTGCATTGTAAGATTGTAAAATGACTTTATTATTGTAAAAAGGAAAATATGTAAATAATAAAGTATATAGTTTGGATAAAATTATTATTCTTTTGTTATATGTTTCATTTTTGTTACTGCATTCATGATAGTAAATTATAAACAATACAAACAAATGTTTAATATTTCAAATATATTTGTACTTTTTATTTGTTGTACTAAGGAAATATGTATAAAAATATATTTCCAGTATAATATATTGAAATTGTAATGTAGATTTTTTAATTTTTGTTAGAATGAAAAATAGTATTGTTATTGTGAAATGTAAATTTTTGTTGTATATAATAATTCTAAAATATTTATTTTTATTTGTTGAGTAATACAAATTTTTATTAGAGAGATGTTGCTAGAAATTGCTTAAAGAGTGAATTTAGAGGATTCCTATAGTTACACTGGCAACAATGAAAAAATCTTATAAATAGAACTGAATAGTTTGAATTCTTGCTCTCTGTTGTTTTGGCTTTGAACAGAAGCATGTATTAATTTCTTTATATGATTTTCTTTTATTTTCTTTAAAGTATATAGTTGACTGAACAAAATGGAATTGTACGAAGCAATATTATCTCCCATGAATTGGGCAGCATATTGAGAAAATTTTATGGGAAAACAACGACTTATTATAAAAGGAAAAATCATTGAAATAAATTATAAACCATCAGAATATTTTATCTTTGAAAATGGCTGTTACTGCTGACAAAAAGAAACACACTGAATTGAAACAAATAATGACAATGTTAAGAGCATCTTATCGTTTCCCACATTCTAATATATATATAAATAAAGCTTCTTAATGAAATTTATCAGAATTTATTCCTTTGTTTTAATTTAACTAACTCATCTTTGGTAGATTATAGACCTTTGAAACATACATTTATCAAAAATACGGGCTGCCATCTTGGTTACAGGAAAACTCCCAAGTACCGATTTTAGAAAAAAAAAATTTAATTGAACCATTTTTGAATTTATTTTGTTTTGATAAATATAAGTTAAAGAACAACCATAACCTCTGTTACATTTATAGTTTTCTTTTTATTAATTAACAAAAAAAAGGTTTAATTCTAATGTTCCTGGTTATAAATCTCTACATTTTCTTAATATGATTCAATATTGAGGGTGGTTTAATGAAAAAGTTGTGTAGACTCAAACAGAAACAGGTTTTTAGTAGACTCCATGCTGCTTGAGGTTTGGAACATACTGCCAATGCTTCTATGGTGATCCATAACTCACTATATATATATATATGAAATTTAATTGGTATAAAATGTAAATATGAATTGAAGACTATCAGCATTGTTCTTGTCTCTTTGTTAACTACATGCTATAAAACTGTCTATAAGTGAGACTGTTCAAACCAAAATGTTTCTACAATGCAATCTACATATAAGACTGACATATATATATATGCACAGACAAAATAAATCTGCTGTTAAAAAAATTCACTAAATATTCATGTTATCTTTACTTAAAGTCTATTATACATACTTATAAACCACAAATGAAATAAATTATTACTATATATATATACTGTGCATATTATTTAGTTCTAAAGATAGAGGAAAAGAAAAATCTATTTCTTTATAACATAAAATAAAAATATATTTCTCTTAAATTATTACTTTCTTTAAAAAAAAATAGATTAGTAAACAACTTTGAATAAATTAGTTAAGAAATGCTCATGGAATACGTTTGAAAAAACTTCCAAATTTGTAGAAAAATGAGAATTGAAGACCCAGAAGAAAAGAACTAATTTAAGTAAAGTTTCTTCTAGAAATAATTCTATTACATTTTATTAACAGAAGGTTAAATTGAATTACTGCTTGTTTATTTTTTTCTTGTTATTAATAAATCTAGAATTTTAAATAATCAATACACTCATAAGAAAAAATTATATTATTGAAAATAATTTAACTATGTAAGTTCGGAGATCAAATTAATGATTAATAAGTGACATTTTTATGTAGTGGAACCATATATGTATGCGTATGTATATAATAATAATTAATAATATTGCGATTTATATATGTGTAAAATTGTGGAACTACTCTTCACACATAGTTCCCTCCACAATTTTACTTATCCAAACATATATATATGTAAGTTTTTGTGATTATATCTGGGTTCATGTACCATGTATTTAGCAAAATAATGTAGATTTATATATACTGAAACAAATTAATTATGAATAATTGAAATATTTTATATTATAAACTACATGTCTATGTGTGTATATATATTAAAAGGAAGTTACCTTGACAACAGTTTGAAATTGTTAATGATATTGGGATTGTTTAAGTGTTGACTGGTTTTTAATGATATATAAATACATATTACATTTAAGCCCATTTAATATTTTTGAGTTGTTAAAATAGAATAATATTTGCCCATAAATTTAAGATAAGTAATAAATAATAAATGAAATATTTTTTATTACTAATCACAAATGTCTGTGCACACATATGTGTTACATTCAAAACTACTTATCATTTATTTATCTTTAACCTGCCCTGCTTGGTTAGGTGTAATTGGAAGAGTATCTGATTTGGGGATCAGGATGTCCCAGGATCGATTCTAGCACTCGAACATCTGACACTTTAACTTCTTATGAACTCCAAACAATGAAACCATATGCCCTTTTTTAATATTTAAACTGTAATTTGAACATTTATTGCTTTTGTTTTCAAACTATTGAAGTAATTAATATCTATGAAATATTTGTAAATGTCAGAATTAGTTATAATGATTTATTTGTATTATTGGAGAATATATCAGACGTTTAATTTCATCATAATTTCTATTACCATCATCATTATTGTTATTTAATAAAATTATTAACTAGAATTTTAAATTATTATGAATTATTTAATACTAGATTAAAATATTTTTATCTTTACTTTTGTACACATATATTTATCAGAACTGCATGATATCCACAAAGTTAGCTGCAATCAGTAATAGAATTTGATGCATGTGTGTAGATTTTATATAATTCTCTGTAGAATAATATGAATAGCACTAAGGGACTAAAAGTCCACACACTTCCTTATTATTATTATATATAATTATGAGTTTATTTATGTCCAGTACACATGACATAATATGACCCTGATCTTAGGATTAATATATGCTCATAGGATTTAATTATTAGCTTAATAATCTCAGTATATAATAATCCAAGTATATATACCATTTATTATATTTCTAATTACATAGCATTTATTAATACACTGTATATGCAATTAATATTATTTCTCATTATTGATATTTTTTAATGATTATATGATAATGTTACATCAGATTTATCATATTTAAATCCAGTTAAGTTGACTGGATGATTATTTGCCAATATTTATAATTATAATTTTCTATTTCTTCTCAAATAACCAACATATGGTTAAATGTATATTGACATTTGTTTGCTAATACTATTTATTTGGACTAATTTCTAATCTTTTTGATGTAGATGTTATATTATACAGCAAAAATATATTGATATTTGCTCTTCACAAATTGATATATCTATCAAAACTTATTTTTATTATTTCATTACAAATAGGGCACATTTATTAGCATATATATAAATCTATATCATGTTAGATAAAAATTTTACTTTCAATTACAATATATATATATATCTAGTTTACTGCAGAAAATACCACATTAATTTTCTGTTAAAAATACAATTTTTACACTAACAATAATGTATCATGAAAAAAAAAAAATGAAATAATAAATGATCCATAAAACTAACTATGAAAAGCAATAAAGCTAAGAAAAATAATAATAAACAAAATATATAATAAAAATATTTGTAATTATTTTAAATTCATTCAAAAAGTATACATTTACATATATTAGATTTAAAATTGAAACATTTAAAATAAATTAAACATATTCTAAACTAAATAATGAATAATGAGATATAAATATATGTGTATATATACACCAGTCAATATTATAAGTGGAAATCCTTCAGTCTTTCAACACAATTTCTGACTGATCTCTTCTTATCTATGTTTAGGGATCTTTTTTCCTTAGCAAAATAAACATTAACCCTTTTGCATTTTAATGTTTTTCCATAGTTCAGCATTTTATTTTAGTATTAAAATCTTTATTCAATATTATGAATCAATAAATGATACTTGATTTATTAGAAATGTAAATATATAAAAACATCCTTAAAAAATCATACTTGAGCTTTCCTAATATGTAAAAAAAAATAGTAAAGTGAAATATTTAAGAAGAAGAATTACTTTTTTTTTTATTGGCAGATTAGCATAATATTATTGAAAAAATTAAATTAACCAAATTTTTATTGATTAAATTTTATTTTCAAAATATGAACAAATGATTATTAAGTCATAATAAAGCTATGAAATTGTATTTAAAATTATTAAAATATCACAAAAGTTCTGTATTATGATGTTTGACAGAGCATAAACAATCACAATTTTCTTTTTATTGTGATTTCAAATTCTTCATATTTTTTTAAAATAAACATATTTTTAAAAAAATATAAGTACAAACATAAGTACATTTCTTTTTAATAATTACTATACAAATATTTTGCAAAAATGATTATAAATAATTAAATAAACTACAAAAAAAATATTTTTTGCTTATTGCTAACAATAATTGGAAAATAATTTATAATTTTTTTATAAATCCAACATCAAAGAATCTATCAGTCAGCAGTGCTCTAGGCTTTTGATAGTTTATTTATAGTTTTCTTTTGTTGACTACTGAACATCTTTAAATTTTTTGAACCAATAAATTGATATTTGTTTTAATTTTAGTTTTTACAGATCAAATGAAAGTAAAACTGGCAAAATAGCATAAAGATAATCACAAAAGAATGATTTAAAGCCAAAGCACAATAGCATCTTCTTAGTATCCCATGAGATAATAGATCTCCACACCATTAAATTAATAATATGTTTTCAAATATTTATTTCAATAATAATATTCATAAAGATGGAAAAATAAAATATGATACTTAACTGAATTTGGTTGATTTGCTTATATTCATTTATTTATATACCTACTTATAAGTATTGCATAAAAACATGTATACTTATTTGGCCAATTTCTTTTATAAATTAATATTTAAAAATGTAATTAAAATTGTAAAAAAACTTCTTTTTATAATTAAAAGTAGTTTTTCATCAAAATATTTTTTTTAATATAATATAAAAATATAATAATTAAAGTTGTATAAATCTCATCTATACATTTATTTTAATAATTCTGAATATAAATTCATAGTACTTTTTTATATGTATATTTTTAAATATAACATTTGGAAAAATTCTTGTATTGAAAATGATGTTAAATCATTGTATGCAATATATGGTTAGTATGGACTGGAAATTTTATATAAGATAACACATGCATGGTCTGCATTGTTTTTTACACTTCAGCAAAGATATTATGCATAAAATTAGCTCTAATAAAATGCTATAAGGAAAGCAATAAAATAGAAAAAAAATTATATATAAAATTCATAATTATACACACATATATTGTGATGGGCTGGGGTTTACAACAAAAGAGGGGAAACACATCTCACTATGGTCAGACCTAGGATCTTTTGGTAGGATGCTGTCAGTGATGCGATGAAGGACATAACTTATGATTGTATCTACCTCTAATGGGCTAGATCTGTATTTCCACATTAAATTTAGATACAATTTGGGCTAATTCATCCATACTTCAGCCCTCCTTCAGGTTCTATTACATCTCAACATTCAAACTCAGGGAGAAATTTGCCTTCGGCTTTTTTCAGGGATGAACTTATGCAGGATAGTAACTGCTGCACCTCTATATATGTTACAATTGATTTAATCCTTCACCCAAGCATATTTCTACACTATTATATAAGAGTGAGGTATGTATGTATGTATATCCTCACTACTGGTTGATAAGTGAATGCATAAATAATTTTGATAAATTAGAGACCAGTTTAATGTAAATAAATTTGACATTTATTAAATATCAAAACAAAGTAAAAAGAAAAGTTTATAATTCTTTAACAAGATAAAGTAGTATAATTGTGTGTGTCAAGGATGGATTTCTACCATATCAACAATTAAATATATTCAAGACTCCAAACCCTTACCCAATGGTAGAAATACATGACATGGTACTAATTATTTACAAAGCAAATAAAAAAAATAATTTTATTAAATCGACTGTGAAGTTAACTAGCTAATTTGCAATATTATGCAGGTATATTTGTAGTAGCCTCATTGTCCAATTCAAATTAGTGATGTTCCATCTTCTTTGGGGACCTCATATCTATGTATGGTTTTATAAAGTTGACAGAAAAGAACATCTGCACAAGAAGATTAGTCATTTATACCAAAAAAATAAACATAAATGATTATTAGTTAACAACTCTGTTCTGTAATAAGTGTATGTAATTAATATAGAATAATCTTAAAGATCTTATCTTATTCCATATCATGATGATCAATGTCAAGTCACTACAGAGGGAAAGTTGGTCTAAACTTTATTTAACAAAAAAAATTATCTAACAATGATTTCCCCCCATTTTATTGCTTTGACTTATAATGGACTCTTCCAAATTATAGACACTTATGCTTCCTAGTGTCGAATGAAAATAAAAAAGAATTTTACAAATATATAAATAACAAGAATACATAATAAAATCAGAACTTTGATTAAATTATTTTGATTAAGGTTCATGAGATTGGCAATAATGTCCTTCATGGATACAGTCTATCTCTTTTTTGAATAACTCTCCTTAGTTTCCATCCATAACTTATTGGAATTCCTATGCATCATGCTTGAAATAATATTACATCCACTCTCTAAAGTTGCTCTTCTTCTCAATCCATTGTTTAGTATAGGACAATTGGGACTTCTTTAGGCATTCCAAGAGTAAGCAAGTTAATTTATTGTGCTTCAAGGGTCAGGATAGTAATGCTTCAGTCTTATGGTACTGTCAATTTAGCCAGAATACATTGCACAGCAGTTTATAACAGATTTAATTTTTCTTTATTTGTGATTTGCCTTTAATGGCTTACAAGAAGAAAAAAATTACATCATCATTTTGTTCAAGTGCTGGCAATGTTCTATTCCTTCTTTGTTTATGTTTGAATAATAGTGGTTTTTCCATTATCAATTTAAAAACAGTGCATGAACTTATCAAACTTCTCTTAATTCAAATGTCATTTTAAATTTTTTATGGTTTTGCACTAAGAAACTTATATGGACAATTCAGAGTATTCGAACAAGTCATCCATTTTCCTCTGTATTCAAACATTCAATTTCAGGTTGTTGGCTTTCTATGGCTGATGCATTATTTTAAAAAATAATAAAAGATGATTGGAAATGATCTGGGTTTCCTTTTATACCAAGCTTAGCTTTTGATGTTTAGTATACTAGCTTTTCCATTTCTTTCGACATTGCTGTAACTGCCTATTGTTGCACATTATCTTGGTTGTAGTTAATAAAAAAAAACTGTAATAGAATTCTAATTTCATTTTTCACACTTGGTTGCTTAGCGATTGGTTTGACATTGGGTCATAACCATGTTTATTCAGTCTCTGTCTTAATTTGTGATGCACAACACATTGATTATTAGGCTATTGATAGTGTATGTATATATTTAAATGATTTCTTTAAATGAGTTTTTATTTCTCATTAAGTAAGGAAAATTAATTCATTGCGACATTTATCTAACTTGATATTTAACAAAGCAAATAACTATCGTGTATATATATATATGCTTAAAAGAAAGGATAGCACATACCTGACCACCTATTCATTAAGCTTATGTTTTGAACGGGCTTGGTTTTGTAGTGTGGACAAATATAGGCTAGTTTTGATAGGATTGTAAGCTATCTTTACAACTTACATCTGAAACAAGTTGATATAAATTACATCTGTGAATACATTTGTCTGCATATAGAAGAACTAAACACAATATCTTTATCAATTATAATTCTGAAAAAGTTTGCTAGGCTGAGTTAAGACTGTAAATAGTAAAAAACTGTATAGGAAAAAAGTACTAAATAAAAAATATTTTAATAAACATTGCTTATTTTCAATATGATTTAGCTGATAGTATAAAAATCCATACCTAGAAGACTCATTCTGTATTGAAACAATATATATATATATCAACTTTTTTTATTGATAAGGCTATAAATTGATCTCATATATATTGCACATAACTAAAACAGTAGTCAGATAGTACTGGGAAATGAAATATAAACATAAATCAAAATATGATAATTGATTTTTTTAAATAATATTTATTATACAATAGAGTATGAAATGGGTAGGTAATAAAATAAAATTGTAACCACTTAATAATAATATGCTTGCTTAGAAAAATTAATGGAAAGTAGATTTTTTCTAAGTAAAATTGGATGTTTGCAACTAATTGGAGTCTAAATAAAGTAATAGCTAAAATGATAGAAAATGTTAAGGCTGCAATTAAAAAGGGTCAATTCGGAACAATAAGACTGGCCACTTTCATTAACTTCTTAATTTGGACTGCCAGATGTAGCATGATAATTGATCATGTCTGTGATGATTCAATGGTTAATCGATTTTTCAAATCCCTCTACAAGATAAAAGATGAGGATAAACGAACTTGTCAGCCTTGGCTAATTGACCAAACCTGGAGCCAGATGAGGCTAGAGACTTAATTCATGTATTTCTAGGCCTAAAACTTGAACTTTCTCCCATCTACTGAATAAATAATATATCCCATCTTTTACCTAAGAATAATCTAAACTTTAATTATGTAGATCTTTCATACATCCTATATATTTAATACATAAACTTTGCATTAGTTCCATACTGGATAATTAATTTACCTATATCAACTTGTTATAGTCCTCGTTACTCTTTGGGCCAGGATAGTCATTAATCAATGGAATTTACAAACCTTATATATAGTTTTGACTTACTTTATATTCCTAGCTAATTATGCATATAACACACTACCTTAAGGCATTAGTGTAATCTTTGATTTTATTTATATTTATTTTATGTTTTTTTCCTATGTGCATTAATTACCTATCATAATTTTCTTATGCAGCTCTTGAGACTATGTTATTGATCTAATACAACTTTTGATTTTTCTACATACATGATTTGCATACCACATTTATATGTATACATTGTAACTTTCTTATTGACATAATTTTATGCTATCATTGTTGTTGTTGTTTTTTGTATATACTCTAAAGTGTAAATAAAGTTTTAATTTTGAAAGTATGTACTAAAGAAAAAATTAACAGATATTTCATTGTTGAAATTACATGAAATATTTTAAATTAAAAAATCAGTAAATAAGAAAGATACATGAAGTTGCTCTTAAGTTTGTCCCAGGGCTATCCAAGCCATTAAAAAGCAGCATAATGTAAATAAAAATAAAGAAAAAAGTCTTTAAGCAGTAGAAATAAAATAAATATATTTATAGTAAACAAATTCTTTCATGTAACTAATCAAAGCTCTGTTGTTATGAATAGGTAGGATTTTGTGCTTTAAAAAAGCAGGGTTATCTTAAGTAATAGAGAATCCAGATGAAACATGCCCCATAAAGACCCATGTATAAAATATTAGCATCCCTTCTAAGCTATTTTCTAAAATATTCATTTTATAATTAATAAAATGAGAGGTAAGAATAATCAAGGTTGACTGAGTATCAATTGGGCTTAAATAAACAGTAATAATTGTAAAAATTTTGCAATAAAAAAATCAGTTAATATAAATGAATTTACATCTCACTGCTTTTATTTTTGTAAGAAAAATTAATGCAGAACTATCTTTTATTAGCTCTTTCATTAGTAGTTGACTTCTTGTTTCAATAATATATTTTTAAATCCAGTAAGTATATTATGAAACATAAAATAGTAGTACAGCAAAGGTTGTGGTAAGATGTAATCTGCTTATTATTACAATCTATTACAATATTAAACTAATAACTATATGGAGAGTTTTTGCCTGTTTAATATTAAACTAATATATTAAAACACAATAGTTTATTGACATCAACAAAATTGATTATATCAAAACAAGATAATAAAACTTTTCTTTCCTTCCCTTTCTAGTTTGGTGTGTGATAGAATGGCAGATGCTGGAACTCAAAAGTTTATGAATTGTGGTCGAATTCAGTCATGCTCAAACTTTTTATAAATCCCTAACCAATAAATGTTTCAATTATTTTTTTTAAAATATCTATCTTCCATGCTTTTGGCAACTGCAATTCACTTCATATCACTCTGCTTCTAAAAATCAATAGAAACAAGATTGTAGTATTACTTTCTCAGACAGAAATTTATATTCAACAAGAAACAGTTTTGCCCTATAGCAACCATTTGCACATTATGACACACATTAATGTGTGAATTAAGCTAATACTTTTTTAAACTTGAGTAGCATATTATGAGTGTTCTGTTTGCTTATAAAGTAAACCAGTGCTGCTTTCTACTGAAAATGGAATGCCAATAGACAAACTCATTTAGAGATATGATTGTCACACCATCTGGCACTCAGAAAGTGAATGTGGAATAAAATGAGTACTGCCAGGTGGTAAGGCTCATGGAGAACCAAAGAGCTAGCTGTCCTGCATTAATTCACATTTGAGTACATTAAAAAACAAAATTTGGACAATTGAGTGAAACTATTATGCTTAATTTACCATATGTGTTGTCAAACATATCACGTAATTATTTTTTATTATTGCTATCAAATATAAAACTGTTATTGGATCAATAAATAAAAAATAATCACCCAGGTAGATTGTGCATATAATTCATTCAATTGGTCTGAAGAATTTTTTTTTTTTATATAAATATTATTTATTTGTGAATTGATCTTAGAAACATTAGCTCACAGTTACCACTTGTAACACTGTGCTACACTACCTTGTGCATATAATTTTAGTATATAGTTAGGTTTTAAAATTTGCTTTATAATTATCTTGCTTTATTTAATAAATATTTATATATATATTTTAGGTTCTAGTAGTGTGCCAGCATGTTTAATAGCTTCACAAATTTCATCTTTGGCACCTCTGCTGCTGACAGTAGTGCCACCTGCACATCAACTGATCTACATTTTTCTGATGCTGAAGATGAATGGGTGATAGTTAATTGTAGTAAGTTATTTATTTTTAGTTTAAAATATAGTTATTAAACATTTCATGGGTAAAATATATTAATAAAGTGATACATCATAAAATTGGAATTGTTTGATGAAGTAGCTTTTTGATAAAGTATATATTGATAAGGTGATTTTGGATCAAGAAAATAGATTATTGATCCTAGATGTTACAGAATTGTATAGATCTATAAAAAAAACATCCAAATTGATTGGTTAATGTTTATATGATAAAGTAGTAGGCAAATTGAATGTTTATTTATTAAAGATATATTGATAGTTGTTGATCAAAATTTGATAAAAATTCCTGAAAGTCATAGAAGTGAAATTTCTTATCTCACCTGGTATATATAGTTACATGTTGACATATTATAGGGAGAGTATTTAAAAACAGTTCTTTCAATTACATATTAAAGGTTATTTAGATTTGTTGATGATGTATTTATTGTTGACCATCAGTTGTAATTACATATCTTATAATTAAATTAAATGAAAGTAATAGATCGAAACAGAGTTCTATTTCTGAGAACTGCTTATATAGCATAAATACCTTGTTTTAAATGTATAGAAAGAAAATATTGCACACCCTTGATTTATCTAGATTTAGAACATTTTTATTTAGAAATGAAATGTTATTTCAAAGAGATATGTTATGCAATATTGAAATATATGTTAATGAATTATTGAGAATATAATATAAAAGAAAAGATATTAAAAAAAAAATTATACAAGTTTACACATAGATGGAGAAAGTAAAATATTAAAATAGAAAAAATGGATTTGCATATGAGTATTAGAACACACAATATGTTTGTTTTAGCTATTTCTTCTCTTGTTAAATAACACCAAATAATGGTAGATTATTAATGGAAAGGATCGTATTAATAAAATCAACAAATGAATGCTATATATAAAGTGGATTGCATGTGTAGTCAGGTTATAATGGTGATGTGAATTATGTACTAAAAAAGTCTATTCATAAACATGAACTACAATAAAAAATTTATCATATTTAGTGGATATATTTAAACCCGAGAACATTCAGTTACTTGGAAGCTTACACTGTTTTTTGTTATATATGTGGAAAATTATTTGATAAAAAGGTAAAATTAAAGAGGCATCTTTTAAAAATATAATTTATTAAATAAATAATGAATGTGATTGTATATATATATACTGAAGTATTATTAATATTGTGCAATATTGGTGATATTTTTTTAAAAAAAAGCCTGTGAGTTCTGCTTAAGTAATCATGCCATATTGTTAGCTATTGCTTTTATTTATTTATATAATAGTAAATTGGAAATTATTAGAGTTAATTTCAGTGTTTTATTTTATAAATAGTTAAAACTAAAAATATCCCCTATGTTTGAATCTCTTAATCTTTAATGGTTGTTTTACTACTTGAGATTCTTCTCCACTACATTTTGTGAAGATAGAGTATCAGAAAAGATCATAGTTACGAATTTAGATTCCAGTCATTAATAATTGGAATTACAATGTTTCAAGTAAGATTGTATTTGTCGTTACAGTTGAAAATTTATTAGCGATGAATTTGCATTTTTAACTTATTTTAAAAACTTTTTTTTTTTTTTTACAAAGTTGATTTATTTAATAATTTATAATTTTTTTTTTGTGACAATAAGTACATTGGAATTAAAAAAATCCCAAAGCATTGTGGTTATTATATCTGCTTGCCATGCCTACAAACTGAGATTTGGATCCAAATTGAGTAAAGCTTGGAAATATTTTATTGGTTTAACTAGGCTTAGAACTTATCTTTTAAGATGCTATCCCATAGTCAAGTTATGTAACATTACAATCTTAGTCAGTAAATATACATATAACTATTTTTAATTAGAAAGTGAAACTAGAACAAAAAACTCTTAATACTCACCTGCTGTCAAGACCCTTTTTCAGGATTGTTTTTCTATGGATAGCTTCAGGAGAAGTATTTGTGCCACAATAAGTTTGTAACGTTTGTTTCATGTATATTGGAATTGAATGCTTCAAAAAATTAGTTATAAAAAGATATCAAGTGGCCTTTTAACTATATTTCAAATGATTAATTTAAATTTATTTTATTCATTTATTCAAGCACATTGTCTTAAAGTTATAGCCTTGATATATTACTTTACATAATGACTATGCACTTTACAAATTTAATTGTTACAACTTTATATTATTTTAAAAGATTTAAAAGCATAAGACAGTGTGTTATAGAAATTGTGGACTTAATCAGTGAGGTATTTAATAGCCTTACATTCTCAAATCAAAATGCTTTAGATTCTCCTATATATTTAAAAAGTAGGCTGAAGATAAGAGTGGTTGCTCTTGTCTTTTAAATAAATATTGTGTTAAGATTTGTAGAGCTCCCTACTGTCGTTTTTCGAGCGCATGGTCTTAAGGTATAGCTTATTTCTTTTGTTTTATTTTTTTTTTTCACTTTTTCGTTTGTTACTTCCTTTAATTATTATGTTACATATGCATAATGTTTATCCCTTTTATTTTTTTAATGTGCAAACTGTAATTGGTTATATGCTGTTGTTTAGCACTTAAATAAATTAATTAAATAATGAAGGACAATAAACATTGATTAAAATATCGCACTTTAAAAAAACATAAAAATATATACATATTTTTCTAATAAAATATGCAATTATTTTCGCTTAAAAATCGTATTCAAAACTATCTTAAAAAGTGTATGTTATAATATCAAATTATCAATGAGAACAGACGATTACAAAAGTTATTCAACTTTAATTTGCATTTATGAGAAAGAAAGGAATGGGTCATTTCAGAGGAATGATGCATTAAATTTTATAAATAATTGATTGTGATAGTTTTACATTTTATAAAATCTGATTTATTTATAATGTGTTTGAATATATTCAATTCATTCTTAATGATTTTTCATGTAAGTCATAGATATGTGCATATGTTCATGGGGAAAACTGTAACTATAGTATTTGAAAAAGAATGTCAAGAATTGTTATATTTGTTTGATAAATGAAAATAAGATTCAAAAAACTCAAGTCATTATTTCGCAAGCCATAACATACAACAGATTTAGTCATTCGATATGATAAACATACCAATACAGAAATTTTCTTTATGAGCACAGAGGAACTCTAAAAAAAAATAAAGCAGTAATTTATCTTTTTAAAAAACTCCATTACGTAATCTAAATATTCAAATACAGTCCTGTTATGAATACAGCTTTTCCCTCAACATTCTGTATGTTATGAAAGTGGATAACTACTAAAAATGCCTGGATTGATTAGAAATGTAAAGATATAGTCTATCACTTGATCTTCTACATAAATGATCTTTGGAGTGGTAAAAAAAAAAATTTAAAAAATAATGTTTTCTTTTTATTTTCCCTCTTTATCTTTTGGGGGGAAGTCGCCACATGAATGATTAACTCTTTGATTATTATTTTATTTGTTGCTATATTTTAAAAAAAAAAAATCATTAAATCTTTTTTTTCTGCTATTCTACTTTTTTATTCTTTCATCATGTTTTTTTTTTTAAATATATGTTTCTTAATGCCTTTTTATATCGATCTAATTTTGTTTTGTTCTTTTTTTAACTTTTTTTTTTTTTAATGTTTACCAAGCTATGTTTTATAATTACTGAAAATGTGCATTTTAAAAGTATTCAAACATTTTTTTCTGAAAAATAATATAATCTTATTAAATCCGTGAATGCCAAGAACATTTTGATCGGATAAAAGAAATATTTTGATCACCTGTTGAGTATATCATATAAAAATTTAATGATAGTAATAAATAATATATCCATCCTACCTACTGATTTAAATTTGAATAAAGATATCCGCCTCATTATAATCTTAAAATTAGTCCTGATGAGGTATCTAAAGAAATCTTCAAATATAATAGTGATATGTTATCTCCAAAACTATTAGAATTTTTTTAGGAATATGAATCCATGAAGTTGTGCCATTTGATATAACATTTTATAAAAATAAAAAGGATAGACAAAATTGCAGTAATTTATCATGGTATGTTATTATTATTCATTATACCAAAAGTACTTTCAAAGATTTTGTGAAATAAGATGCTGCCAGTTATAGATAAATGATTATCAAAAATTCTTTATGTAATTTTAGTCAGTTAAGAAGTATGATATAGATATGGCTTTTATTAGCAGAAAAATGAGGGGTGGGGGTGGGAAGAGAAAAGGGTTTAAAAAAAGTTATGATTTATATTTATTAAATTAATTGAAGAGATATGTGACAAAATATGAAATTAATTGGTTGTCCCACCAAAATGTATTTTTTTTATTACTACTAATGGAAAGTCTAAGTCATTTGAAATAAAAACTGATGTTAAATAAGGATATATATAGGGGATCTGAACCCAGACTTTCAAGCTTCTTTTAATCATCCACACTATCCAATATAACTGATACACATAACCACATACATATGAAAAAGACAAATGATCTCCAAAATATATATTTCATGCTGAACCAGCACTCATCAGTTGGTCCGGATCATCATTTCCCATATATATATAAAATCAGTGCTCAGTTTATATTAAGATAGCAAACCTAAACACTTTAATGGATAGGCTTCAATCCTCTTCACTCTCCAACTTTTCAGCCATCCATATCACCAAAAATCTGATAATGGAATGCTCCAAGCCCTTGTTGATGCAGATATTATAGTCATACCCATGTTGATCGCAAATCAATCTGACCCCTCATATGTTTGACAATATATCAATTTAAATACACAGAAGAGAGATGGGAATAATACAGGCTGAATATCTAATATTGAAATACAAGTATAAATTTAACCTGTGTTTTACTCTTCCCTCTTCTATGTATTTAAATGGACACATTAAGGTTCTACATATGAAGGGTCAAATTGACTTAAGATCAACATGAATATGACTATAATTGGCATCAACAAAGGCTTTGAGCACTCCATTAGATTTTCAGGAATATGGATGGCTGAAGAGTTGGAAAAAATTGAATCCTGCCCATTACAGTGTGTAGATTTGCTATAATTAATATAAACCAAGCATTGATTATATATATATGGGTGTGTGTGAGAGATAATTACTGGACCAACCGATGAGTGCCAGTTCAGCATGAAATATATACATTGGACATCATTTATCTTTTTCACATGTATGTGGGTCAGGCATATTGGTTATATTGGATAATGAATGACTGAAGGGAGCTTGAAAGTCTGGGTTCAGATCCCCTTTAAATACATCTAGCTTAAATATATATATATACATATATATTATACTTGTATTTCAATATTATATGTATTAGCTCCAGTTTTATTTTCATTGTTATAACAGTGGGTTTTAGAATAGATTGTAGGTGGATTTTATGAAATACTTCAAGATACAGTACAATTTTGATTATGACATTTTAAATTTGAATTCAAAAACAAAACAACTCCATCTTTGGGATTTACATTACGCTGATTATTGTACTATCTTTTCCAATTAAAAAAAACGTTTTACAGAATATACTTAATGTTTTTAATGCAATACTTAAGACTTTGATTTAGTAATTAATATTCAAAGAAGTCTTTTATCAGCCAGTGATGGGAAAAAAATATTCCAAAACACTAAGCTTGTATGGTATTTGTGAAAATATGAGTCAATTTAAAAATCTTGTTAACTTTTTAATTATTTTCATTTTTGCCTAATTATTGTATGAAAACAAGAATTTGTTCGTATTGACACTATATAAAGATATTAGCAAAATTTTATTTAAGGATGTTCTATAAGATTCTAGAAATATTTCAAGATGATAAGACTATTCAATTTGCAGGATATGTTACTATAAAATTCATTATTATAAAATCCTCTTTATTGGATTGAGGATGTAAAATGAATAAAATAGTGACAGGTTGCCTAAAAAAGTATTTTACGGTTAACTTGATAATGATTTCTATGAGAAAAGAAGACCCATTTATATTATAAAAATTGTCTCAAAGTCAATCTAAAGATGTATCACATTAATTGCTTTCATGATGAGATATGACTGATGATAGAATACAATGAAAAACTACAATTAGACAAAATGTTGAAGTCTTTTGGAAAGAAAAGTTTGCTGAAAAGGAAACTGAAAATAAAATATTGTAAGTTACCAAATAAACAGAATGTGGACATAATCAAATTTACAAATTGATTTATATATTTATCTCAACAAATTGTTATTGTATTTTTATTAATTTGTCATTTTGTCTTTGTGATTTTTTATTTTCAAATTGAAATGGCCAAACTCATTCAAACAAGTAGCTGCTATGATGAATAGCAGATTATTTATAATGAAAAGGGTTTCTAAATTGTATAATATTTTGATTTTAATTTATAGCTGTTTTTCACCACATCCACATTTTTAATATTTTATCACTGTGTTAATTGCAAATATTAACCTTAATTTCTTCTGCAATGATTTTGATGTTTATCTTTTATTTATTGTGGATTTGAAATGTGGTGGTTAGTATACAATGTCCATAATTTGGATGAAATTTGCAAGTTTTTTGTTGGTAGTTAAATATTTTCACAGAGGCTAAACTGTCCATACACTAGTGACATTCAGTGTAAGCCAGAGTAATCAATGGATGCAGGAAAGTTTATGCATAAAACCCCTATCTAGTGCCTATTCATTCAATATTCCTTGACTAGTTTCTAGATTATGGCTGTCATCAGTGAGAAGCCTTGGATCTGAGAGCACTGCACCTAGATTTTATGTTCCAGTGCAATCCTCCAACAGCCACCTTTCACCTTATCAGATAACTATAAAGCTTTGAGTCCAAAATGAAATCACAATATTTTCAATTCAAGCTCATTAGTTTGTATAGTTGTATATATCTGAACTCAGTTCAGCATCTGTACTTTTTGATGTCTCTGGTTCTTTAATAACTACAGTCACCTTAATTCTATTGATCAGGATTGGTATTAAACCAATAAACATCACATGGACATCATTCTTTATGTTTACACAATATGTTTACACAGACTAAATTCTCAATACAATAGCACCATTAAGTACAAACCATAGTAATCAATGGAAGCATTTTGTGCATTCTAAGATCTAGGTGCAGTGCTCTCAAATCCAAGGCTCCTCACTGATGAAAGCTGCAAGCTTGAAACTAGTCTGGGGATATTGGATGAGCAGGCACTAGATAGGGATTTTATGTACAAACCTTCCTGCATCCATTGATTACTCTGGCTTGCACTGAGTGGTGCTAATGTATAGAGAGTTTAGCCTCCATGTAAACAGATTATGTAAAGCATAAAGAGTGGTGATCATGTGATGTTTAACTAAAGATTTTCTAATAATAGGCTTTTACCAGTTACTGGGTATTAGCTAATGTTATCTGGAGAGTACATTTTCAAGTTAGTTTGGATTAGTTATATAATATTGATGCAGTGACCACAAAACAAGATCATACCATTGGATGATATTTCACTTAATTCTTAATTACTAAAATTTTTTATACTTTCTTATAAGAATAGTCAGTTTGTAGGAAAAGAGAGCATGAATTATTTAACATTTTCTAATTTAAATGTTTGAATTTTTATTCCATCAGATCTCCCATTTTTAATTCCTTTATTATTCAGAGTTCTCCTCTTCATTTCAAGCAAATTTTATTTTAATAATGCATGAGTCATATTATCACAATCTCTTACACTGTCTAAATACAAAAAAGACAAATATTATGATGGCACTAAAAGTAGTTGGTTTTAAAAGTGATGAAAATATTATTGACAGTTTTTATTTTATTCATCATCAACAAAAGATCCAGCAATCTATAGGTTTATCACAGACTAACCTTAACAATATTGCAGATATCTACCTATAAATATAAAGTTGGTAAAGAAAAAGGATTAGAAAATTGGATGCTTTTAAACTGTATGCTAGCAAAGATATTGAAAGTATTATGGCAAGCAAGAAAATGTAGTGAATGGATATTAATCACATTTGGTCTGAATTTATGATTAAAATTCAAATGATCAGATTAAAATTGTCTATATAATAAGATGATTTGATTCATTAGATAGAGTTAGTCCAGCAATGAAATAAATAGTGCTCATTATCATATTAATGGATATGCTGTTGAACATTTGAAAAATGAAACAGTTGATAAACATTCTAGAGAAATGCTATTTATACGATATTAGCAGTTGATAGTAACCTAATAGCAATAATTAAATTATTATTACAAACAATATTTCAAGTTAAAAATTCCCTTTAGGTCATTAACAAATACAGATTGCCTTCAAGAAACAGAAAGGTTTCAAATGATTACAGAGTTTGAGCCACTTTTAATTATAGTACAATACAACACTAATCACAGAACCATGGTAACAAGGAACAACATTTTTTCTTTCCCATTTCCTATTTAGTATTTAATAAGCATAACTAGATATTATTTAATGTCTCAAATACAAAATCACTTCAACTCATAATGGGAAGGACTATTTTCAAACATATATAAAATTCTGTGAGTTGACCAATTTCCAGGAAAAGGCTTACCAGTCTTTGCCATAGATCAATTATTGGTCAAGATCATATAGGTAGTCTTTTTCTTATAACTTTTTATATATAAATAAAATAGTCTTTTTTTGGTAATTAATCATTTAAACTTCTTTCATAACTTAATCCACCATTTAAACACAGTTGTTTTTGTAGTAATAGACTTATTTTATGATTGAGAGTCATCCCATTATATATAATGTTTCAAATGAATTATCCATTTGATATGTTATAATATTAAAAATTTGAACATGATTTATTTATATGATGGAAACTAGTAATTTTGAATAAAAGCAAAATTTATAATGGTGTTAATTTTTTTTTTTTAATTTATTCCTTAAAATTTCATTGTTTTTTGTAAATCTAATAGGAGGGACCCATCTATTTATATGGCTTTATATATGTTTTATCCATATTAATAATTGTTGCCTTTTACATTTAATGTGATTCAATTCTTTCTCCAGCATTTGATGTTTTTTTTTGATCAAGAGAGCTCGCTAATAATATAACCCAGATTCAATCTCAAATTATAATTTAGTGATATAATCTGAGAATAGCTGAACAGACAACTTTCAAATTTCGCTGACTGTTGCAATAGCGGATCATTCCAAGAAAAGCTGAAGACAGTATGCAATACTTATTTTTATTCTATTGCTTTTTTATATCTCTTCTCTATTGATATAAAGCTGCAGTATTGGAAGATTTGAATTAAACACATGCTCTAAATTTTTAACTTTTTTTTTTTCAGGTTTATAAAGATCTCTTTTTCATTCACAACAAAACAAACACTGATAATGCATCTTAATAATTTACCACTGCTGATCCATGATTTTTTGGTATAGTACAAATTTAATTATTTCAATCTGCCTTTGGATAAAGAATTTGACCTTCGTACATTTAGTTTATATGTGTGAAGAAATAAAAATATTGTTTTTTTTTAACCAATTCATTTATAAGTATTATCATCTCTTTAGGCGCTAAATATTTACTAATATATATTTTTAATCATTTCCCAATTCTGACGCACTCATATAGACTGATTAATACACACACATTATATAGAGTTATATAAAGACATTATATGATAATAATAAAAAGAAATAAGAAATTGGTGCGTGTCACAAACGCAGAATATATTACTTTTTGTATTTATGAGCAGGTGAAATATTTAATTAAAAATTGTTTTTATGTTATTCAAGCATTACTCTTTTCTGTTTATCACTCACCAGGTGTCATCAAATATAATTAATTAACAAGACTTTTTTTTTTTTTAAAAAAGAAGACTCAATCTACCTATTATATACCTAAATATCTGATGTAGTTTAGTCAAAACATTGTATTATTTTGGAAATATACCAAAATAACAGACAATGTGTTTTGATTAAATTATATCTGATATTTATCTTCTTAATTAGCCGATCTGTTTATCAAGAATTTAACTACAGTTTGCACAATAATGTCATTTCCACCCACCTAGTTATAAAATACCTTTACAACTATTATATACATATATTCAACATTTTTCTAGTTATCTTGTGTAATCTTTGAAGCAGAGTAGTCCAAGTGAAGTAATAAACTGTTTACTCTTTGCATGAGTGCTTGTCATTATTTACAACAGATGCTTTGTGGGAGCGTAAAAATAAATTTGAAATAAGTATTTCAATTATTATTAATTAGCTTGCTTATAAAGTGAAAAGATACTAAACAATACAGGATATTGCCTAGGTTAGCCAAATTAGTTTTTAACTTCTTTCATTCTTAAGCATACGCTATAATTGAGTGTTAATTAAATGACTTGTCATTTCAATGATCTAATTTTTATTTTTTAAAATAGATTTTATAAAGAACTAATTCTCGATTAATAAAACTGATAATTAAGTAGATTATTTTTGAATTAGTAATATTATATAAAATATCACTAGATATTTTCTGTATATACTACACACACATATATATTAAAATTAAAAAGAAAAATTATTTTTACACTTTGCATATATATATATATACTATTCTTACATAAATATACATCTGATATGTATATATGTAAAATAGCACAAGATTAAAGCTAAACTAGCCAATAAAATAAATAAATTACGCCAAGTCAAAATTAAAAAACTAGCCTAAATTTAAAATTAAATTATCACAACACTGATTTCACTATGACCCCAGACTTCTACAGTGCAAAATAACACAATGCAAATAAATATGTATTAAATTTTCATAATTCTCACATTCCGATTATCTTTACTATTAAAAGAACTCTTAAATAAGTTAACAGCTTCAGAATATACATTTTTAGCAATAACATATTCTTTAATTCTCTTTATCTCGTTCTTTTTAAGGAATCATAATACAGCACTATGGCCTGTATTTCTTTCATGGATATATGGTGCTAAATTAAAATGCGTATTTTTTTTTACCCTACTTTTATGAGATAAAAAGGAAAATTAAAGAATTTCTATCATTAAATATTTATGACATTAAAGCTATTAATTTCTTTGTTCTTTTGATATTAAGAGTAATTGAAATGTGAGAATTATGGAAAATTAATATATATATTTGTGTTACTATACATATGAGAAGTCTGTTTTAGCAGTTAGTTGTAAAAACGTAATTCTAAACTTCTGATTAGTTTTTTAATTCTGAATTTGGTATAATTTTTTATTTTATTTTAATTCTAATATTCTCATGGATAAACGATGAATTCACAGTATTATTTCCTTGAGCTTCTGTGTAGTAAAAATAACTAAATAGCTGATATTTCACTACTATAACATGTATTTTTCTTAGAGCTTCTTCTTTCTCAAATTATAAGAATGTGCATGGGGAGATATATATATATAAGTATATGTGTATATATACATAAATATATGAGTGTGTGATATGTATAAATTTAATGTAGTAATGTGAGTAGCAATAATAAAGCAGTTAGTAATATATTAATCTGCTATATTTTTAGAGGTTTATATCTAAGTATTCTTAGCTGAAAAATAAATTACAAAAGAATAATATAAAACTTCATTAAACAGCAATTGCGTTTAATCATCTGTGAAATAAACCCATAGAGTATGCAAGACTATGTAAATATGCAAAACATTATATAGTAGACAGGAGATGATTATAGAAATTATGATAAGACCAGATAAATCTCAATATTAAAATATAAATTCATTTTTTTAGATCTTTTTTAAAAATAAATAAAGAAAATGTAAAATTAATTTCATTATATTGTCAAAAAATGTAATTGTTTGACTGATAAGATAAAGTATACATAACATCCCAATCCATAAATAATTGTAAAGTTGCATGAGATGAAAGTCTTCTGGATAGAGATTTTAAATATTTTCTCATACCACACTTATTAAGAGCTTGTTTGAGCTATTGGTATGCTTTCTGTATTAAATCTTTCAATAACAGAAAAAATTAGATACAACAATTAAAAAATGACTGCAGTTAAAATATTTCATGAATAACTTTCATGACATATTACAAGAAGAGAGAGAAAAAAAGACATGTATCTCATACTTTATTGCTTAGTTCTTCAATCTGCTAACAAATGGAGAATTTAATAAAGATATACAATCTAATTCATTAAAACCTGACAAATGTTCAAATTTTATATTGATAAGTAATAAAATTCTGTAAAAAATAAGTAAGAATTTGTAAATAAGTCTAGTAGTCATAAAATCCTGTTGCAGAATGGTCTGCCTGTTTGGGTTCAATTGACTCATTTATGTTATTTTAATCTATTCATCAGTGATCTTACAGAAATAAAATATTCATCTATGCTGATGACATTGCTTTGACTTCACAAAAGAGATCCTTTCCAGAAATACATGTCTCAACAAGGATATGAACAGTTTGGAAATATTTTTAAAGATTGGGCTTCAATCAACAAAGGCACTATGTTCAACTAAACAACAGAATTTTTTTCTCATAATCAGAATATAAACTTGTGTAACAATAGATTAAAATTCAATCCTACATTATGATGAATTATAGATAACATATTTCCCTCATCTATTGTAAAATAATTTCAAGAAATGGTAGTTATGATTTATGCCACATGTTGCCACGGGGTGATGCTGCATTACCATCAACAACCTGTAAGAAGCCTGCAAGTGATAAATAAAATTTTCAAAAAATGGCTGAAATTGTCGATGGGGAAAAAAAAATTAAAAAATCACACTAAAATGGTTGCTGGAAAAAAAAAAAAATTTTAAATCACACTAAAATTGTCGATGGGGAAAAAAACTAAAATCATAAAAAAAAAGCCCGAGGCAATCAAACAAATATATCAAAAGTACAAATTATAAAAAAAAATAAAAAATTAAAAAATGGAAAAAAACCACTCAAATCATAAAAAAGAAATGTCCGAGGCAAACAAACAAATACATTGAACGTACAAGTTATAAAAAAAAGAAAGAAAATACTATAAAATTCAAATTTAAAAAAAAACAGATATCGGTGAAAATACACCCCCACTCAAATCAATAATTCATCACTTCTGAGTCAATGTATATCAAACAAATACATCAAAAATAAAAAAAAGCACAACAAAGTGCTATAAAATTCAAATTAAAAAAACAGAAATGGTTGAAAATAGAAAACAAACAACAAATTGAAATGATTAAATCAAACGAACAACAATGGAGGAAGGCGGGAAAATTGAAATGGACAAATAGAAATGACTAAATCGAATCATCGATGGAACTAAAAATAAATAAAAAATCACATCAAATCATCAATGGAACAATGAATAAAATCCCCTCAAATCATCGATGGAACAATAAATAAAAAAAAAGCTCTGAAATAAGGCAAACGTATAAATGACACCCCCTCCCCCAATAAAAAATTTGTAACCAAAAGTAGCTGGAATGTACAAATTGAAATGATGAAATCACACAAATCCTTCTAATGTACAAATTAAAATATAAAAAAATAAAGAAAAGGGTACAAAATTTGAATTAGAGCAAAAATATTAAAACTATAATGAAAAATGTCTAAAAAAGTAACAAACCTCACTTACTGATAATGGAGGATGGGTTAAGTGTTCAAAAAAATATACTAAATTTCATCAGTTTAAATAAAGAAATAAAAGACTTTCAAAAAAATATACTAAATTTCATCAGTTTAAATGAAGAAATAAAAGACTTTCTAAAAAGCAATAATAACATTACACCAGAGAGGTTCTAATTGTCTCCCAAAACTTTATCAAATTAATTTTTTCTCTGCTTTCAAATTATGTAAAAGCATCAAAAATAAGTACTTTTCAAAAAGATTCTAAAGCATTAATTAATTAATATATATTAAAAGCAATAATAAATGTACACGGGAACTTATATTTATCAAAGTAATTATATTCTGCATTGAAATTATGAAAAAGAACTTACATACTTTAAAAATAGATTTATACAAATCTTAAAGAAAAATTCTTACCCAATTGTTATAACAGGTTGCGTTATTTTCAGCCTTCTAACACATGTAAGTAATAAAACTTTTTTCCAAACAGATTTCATTCAGAATAACTAATAACAACAGATTTAATAACGATTGTTATTTTGTTTAAGAAAAATAAAACAAAGATGGATTAATTTAACAGGAGGCTTTCCATGTAATTTATAAAGAGAAGTCTTTTTTTTTTCAAACATGTTGAACAGATAAAAAATAGTGATTATTTGGTCTTAAAAAATAAAACAAAGATGGCGCAAATTAACAACAGCCTTTTTTATGGCATCACATGTCACAGTTTGTACGTTTAAAATGAAGTTTGACACTTTAGACATTTTGCTCAAAATCATAACTACCAATTTCTTTTGCCAACAAATTTAATCAATATGTACTGAAGTAATCTTTTGAAATATCTGTTTAGTTTTATTATGACATATTTAGTAATTTGTACTGCTACGAATAGAAGTTATTGGGATTTTTTTTTGACGGTGTTAATATGGATTATTTTTTTACAGAGATGAATACAATCTTAAACATGCACAGCATTTCCAAAAACCCACACACTGAAATTTAATTAGAGTGATACAGTGGCTAGCATCTTATCAACTCACATTTCATTGTCATGTGATAATTAATACTGTCTTACATCTTAGAAAATGATGTAAGTTTGGGATCTTCCAAAGACAGAACTTGAGGCAGTGGACTTCTTACAAAGTCAAAGTGTACTGCCCTCCTAAAAAGTTTGTGACAATGGCCAGCAAATGAAGCTGTGCAACATTGGTGCATGTCAAAAACGCATACCACTTTGGAAAGGATCATGGTTTGAGTGCTGCAGATTGCCATTTGTCACAGCCATCCGAATCATTTATTGTTGGAGTAAAGACCAATTGAACATAGAATCAGGAATAGATAATTTGGATGTGAGCAACAAGACTGTCATTGCATGGAAGCAATATTTGAGGGAAGTCTGTCTCGGAAGCTTATGTCAGCCATCCTGCAAAATTGGAGGGCCAGGCAAAATTGTAGAAGTAGATGAAACACTTTTCACTAAACGAAAAAATCAACAGGGAAGATTTCTTCCACAACAATGGCTATTTGGTGGTTTATGTAGAGAAACAAAGCAGTGCTTCAACATCACTATTCCAGTTCGAACAGCATGTTCTCGTAGATGCCATTAAACAACATGTAGCCCCAGGATCCACCATATATACTGACTGCTGGAAGGCATATAGAAGTTCTGATTTGAATGCTGTAGGTTACGAATATTTTAAAGTCAATCACACATACAATTTTGTGGATCCTTCTTCTGGCATGCATATGCAAAATGTAGAAAGACTTTGGGGGCTAATAAAATGGCACAATAAAAAAGAGAGGGGGACCAGTTGACTTCATCTGGAGTCATACTTAACAGAGTTTATGTGGTGAAGACTGCACCATGAAGATTTATTCAATTGTATATTAAGATATATTACTATCCCATCAGTGTGAATGTTTAAAGAATTTGAAGTTTTTTTTTTGTCTATTTTTTTTGCTGAACTAAACTGTGACATGTAATGTATTGAACTGCGATTAGTTTCTCTTTTTAAATCTTTAATTGGTATACATGTATGGATTTCATTTTGTGCCTTTTTTATTTTATTTTTTGCAACTAACTGTTCATCTGTGAAATGAGTTTGAAAAAAAGACTTCTCTTCATAATTTTCCTCCATGAGGTGGCACATTATTACTTACATGTGCTAGAAGAAGGCTGAAAATAATGCAACCTGTTACAACAATTGGGTAAGAATTTTTCTTTAAGATTTGTATAAATCTATTTTTAAAATATGTAAGTTCTTTTCCATAATTTCAATGCAGAATATAATTGCTTTGATAAATATAAGTTCCCATGTGCATTTATTATTGCTTTTAATATATATTAATTAATTAATGCTTTAGAATCTTTTTGAAGAGTACTTATTTTTGATGCTTTTACGTAATTTGAAAGCAGAGAAAAAATTAATTTGATAAAGTTTTGGGAGACAATTAGAACCTCTCTGGTGTAATGTTCTTATTGCTTTTTAGAATGTCTTTTATTTCTTTATTTAAACTGATGAAATTTAGTATATACTTTTGAACACTACCCCATCCTCCATTATCAGTAAGCGAGGTTCGTTACTTTTTTAGACATTTTCATTATAGTTTTACTATTTTTGCTCGAATTCAAATTTCGTACCCTTTTCTTTATTTCTTTTATATTTTAATTTGTATATTAGAAGGATTTGTGTGATTTCGTCATTTCAATTTGTACGTTTCAGCTACTTTTGGTTACAAATTCTTCATTGGGGGGGGGTATCATTTATATATACATTTGCCTTATTTCAGGGCTTTTTTTATCTGTTGTTCCAACAATGATTTGAGGGGATTTTTTTATTTATTGTTCCATTGATGATTTGAGATGATTTTTTATTTATTTTTAGTTTCCATCGATGATTCGATTTAGTCATTTCTATTTGTCCATTTCGATTCCCCACCTCCCTCCATTGTTGTTCATTTGACTTAGTCATTTCAATTTGTCTATTTGTTGTTTGTTTTCTATTTTCAACCATTTCTGTTGTTTTAATTTGAATTTTATAGCACTTTGTTGTGCTTTTATTTTTGATGTATCTATTTGATATACATTGCCTCAGAAGTGATGAATTGTTGATTTGAGGGGGGGGGGTGTATTTTCACAGATATGTTTTTTTTTTTTAATTTGAATTTTATAGTATTTTCTTTCTTTTTTTTTTTTATAACTTGTACGTTCGATGTATTTGTTTGTTTGCCTCAGGCATTTCTTTTTTATGATTTGAGTGTTTTTTTTTTTCCATTTTTTAATTATTTTTTTTTTTATGATTTGTACTTTTGATATATTTTTTTGATTGCCTTGGGCATTTTTTTTTAGGATTTTAGTGTGATTTAAAAAAAAAATTTTTTCCCATCGATGATTTTAGTGTGATTTTTTATTTATTTATTTTTCCATCGATGATTTCAGCCATTTATGAAAATTTTATTTATCACTTGCAGGCTTCTTACTGGTTGTTGATGGTACTGCAGCATCACCCTGTGTCAACATGTGGTGTAAATCATAACTACCCAAGAAATAATCTTCTTGGAAACCTGATTGGCTTTATTTGGAATTGTGATACGAGTACTTTATGAACAGTTTCCTTAGCACTAGCATATTCAAATTGATCTCTATTTGGAGAAAAAATGCCCTCACAAAACTTTTGAGTACTCATTACCATGAGAAATATTATTGGTACAATCAAGTCTACTCCTTTGCTAAGGCTTCTTATTCTTTCATAAAAATTTTCACCATATGATAGCAGAGAAGTTACCTCAAAGAAAATTTACAAAAAACTATTAATAAAAAATTTTATTTTTATAAAACAGTATATCTTTGGGAGCAAATGAATCTCCACCTATGCAGTTTTAACAAATTGACATGCACTCACCCATAAGCAAATATTTAAAAGGTATAAGCTAATCTTTTGCATACCATGCATATTTAGGGAATGAGTTTATTATATGCTATATTTTTTAAAGTGTTCAGATTGTACAAACATAATTCAAGTGTTACAGGAGAGAATTTATCTCATATTTAACCACCTGCAATTAACTTATAATAATTTAGAATCTAAATACATTAATAAATATTGCACATTATTTATTGTAATATCTTTGGGAGCAATCAATCTTCACACATGCAGGTGAGTGTACATCAATTTGTTAAAACAGTGCATATGTGGAGATTGATTTGCTCCCCAAGATATTAAAAAACTGTTAAGTAGATCAGGCTTGCTAATAAGTAAAGATATAATTGTATTACATAAATCTCATCTCAAATCAAAATCCCCTTTTTGGATGTTCAAACAACAATTTTACAGTTGAAAAATTATAATATAAAATAGCTTCTTATAAGGCTGCAAATAAACTTCTTTTTCTAAATCCAGCAATAAAGCCAGTCAAGATCTTTGCACTCATCTTCTTCATAAATGGAATTCAACATCTATTGACTTATTTAGATGTATGCAAACACATATTTAATAAACACATATTTAATAACTATCAAATATGTGAATAGAGTGAAAGAATTGAAAAAAAACAACAACTAATAAACCTGCTAATGTTTCTCTCTCCTGTTACAATTTGTATTTGTTTCTTTATATTTTATTAATAATTAAACTATCTAAAAAAATCCATATGCTAAATAAATAAATAGAGGCAGGAATTTGAATGTTGTACTGTAATAAAAATGATGGTATTTTTGAGCATCATCAAAGTGATAGTAAAAAAAATAAATACTTAATTTTTTTATTAATATCTTTATTGCTTTAAAATAAATAATTAGGGGGGGGGGGTAAATCTATTACCTACTTACAATTATTTTAATTTTTGCATTATTAAATAGTGAAAAATTCACAATATTTAAGCTTTTGTTAACTCTTTTTTTTTTTTGAAAACTGGTATAATGTAAAATGACTGCTTCACAAAAATTGTATTTCTGTTTACATTTTGAAGATAAACATTTAGTGTAGAATTTTGCGGTTTTATATTGTATAATGTTGAGAATAAATAAATAATAAATGTTTTGATTTTTGCTGTCAGAAATTTAATTAAATATATATTCATATGCTTATAGATACATTAAAATTCATTATAAAAATATGTTAAAAGACACGGCACTATTTACCCACATACATTGTTATATATAATTGTAGAAATATTGCGAGGACATAAAATCTAAACTCATCTACCAATTTTTTTGTTTATATAGAAAATCACATTCCCTCCCCCCATCCTTTTGAATTGTATAGAAAGTTATGATTTTAACACAGCTTAAGGATTAATTTAACTTTTCTTTTTTTAATAAAAATTAATCTTGGCCTGTGTGTATTTTTTTCTTAATTCAAGCTGATATAATAATTTAGCAATCTGTCATTAGAAGTTCCTATTATAAAATTTATCTGTTTCATTTGTTATTGAAAACTTTAGTTTAGAATAATCTTTTCTATTTCTGGACTATGCAAATAGTTGGGAATTTTTTATATCTTGATTTAATTTCTTTATAAAAATGAACTACAGACAAAAAACCGATTATGATTTTCCTTTTTTGATGTTAGCCAAAGTGTCAGTGGTTTGACTTCATAAATTGAAATTCATTTGTTATGGAAAATAAACGTCAGTTTAGAATCACAATTTTTCTATTTCTGGACTTTGCAAATAGTTGAGCAATTTTTACAGCTTAAAGATTGATTTAATTTTTTTTATAAAAATCTACTATTGAAAAAAAAAAAGAAGATCACATGATCTTTCTTTTTTTTGATGTAATCTGAAGGGTTATTGGTTGACTTACATTTTATCTTTCATTTGTTATTGAAAATAAACTTTTAGCATAAAATTGCAACATCTATTGAAGAAATAGCAATCTGATATTAGAAATTACTATAATCTGATTTTTTTAACAATACTTTTTCATTAATATAGTCATTAGAAGGGACTTGAACTTCAGACTTTCAAGCTTTCTACAATTATCCATTTCATTTTATACAACTGACAAATATGTGTGGGAGATAATGCTTGTGGACCAACTGATGAGTGCGGTTCATCTCAAAATACGGTTGTTTTCTCTTAACATGTTGAAACCGCTCGAGGGCATAATTTCTATGCAAATGCCCAGAAATATGCCATTTAAATGGCTGTGCCACTATATAATGTTCTATTCCAATGGTTAAGCATAGAAATAGTCCATTTACTTGGCTGCGGTGTCTATTTCTATGCTACAGCACAGAAATAGAACGTTTATTCTGCCACAGAGGACACCACCACTTACAGTGAACTTTGTGTTACACAATTTATATAAACAATCCCATTTTAAATTTAGCTACGCTATTTATTTCTATGCTACAGCACAGAAATAGGATGTATTATTCTGCCACAGTTATACGAATAGTCCCATTATTAATATTTACGGTACAGGTATTTATAGCACAGAAGTAGGATGTTTATTCTGCTGCACGCAGTGGCTGCTGCCGTTTACAGTGAACTTTGTTACACAGTTTATACGAACAATCCCATTTTAAATTTCACTACAGTATTTTGTGAGGGTGTCTGTAATTGAGACTATCAAAAGTCTTCAAATTCGCATGCCCAAGTCATTATTTTCCAAATCCAATGATGAAGTATGAGGTAATAAAAATTGTGGAAACTTTGCCTCACTTCTCTAGACAAGGGTGACACTTTAATCAATGGTCAAAGGAGAGGTATAAGCATGATTTTTATGAAATCATGCTAAAATTCATGTTTGCATGAGATAAACCACGAGACCAATCAAAAATATTGGCTTTATTTTTTGGCCATGATGTTGTTTTGAATAAATTCTTTCTTTTTATTCTTATTAAAATTACAAATTATATTTGCGTGGCCATGATGGAAATTATTTCTTTTTATTCTTGTTAAAATTAACAATTTTATTTGGGTGGCCACAATGTTTTAATTTTGGAGAAATTATTTATTTTTCTTCATGTTAAAATTTGATTTGCATCATCATGATATTGTTTTTATTTTTGTTAAAATTACAAATTTCATTTTAGAAAAATAAAAATTAACAAAAAAAGATTTATCTAATTTATTTTTTATTTATTTTAGATAAATTTCATTATTTTTGATTTTATTGTAAATCAAAAAAAAAAAAAGCACTATAAAGTTGAAAAAAAAAAAAGAACAACTGCCCAGTAACAATATAATTCTGTTTATTTACATAGAAATTACACCCTCAAGTGGTTTCAACATGCTAAGAGAAAACCAAAATACATATACTGGAAATCATTTATCTTTTTCATATGTATATGGTCATGTGTGTCAGTTGTATAAGATGGAATAAATAGCTGTAGAGAGATTGAACATCAGAGATGAAATCTGTTCTAATTACATTAAGTTCAGTAGAGAGAATATACTTGAATTTAAATAATATAAGCATTGTGGAAATTATATTCTATGTATATTTTTGCAATGCTATGTTGGCTGATGTAAAAGTGCTCAGAAAAAGTTTGAATTCATTCAGTTTGGATTAATAATAATATACCTGTATCTATTTTTATCTTTTAATAATCATTTTCAAAGAACAATTTCCAGTTTAAATGATTTTTTTTATAAAATTATTTCTCTTCACAGCTAAAAAAAAAAAAAAAAAACTTCAGTGATTTACAAATTATATTTTTGCTGCTTTAAAATCAATCAAACCCAGTAAAAATCCTTATACTTTAGCCCCCCCCCTTTCATACAATAAAAATATTATTTATTTTATATAAAGTATTAAAATAAATTTTATTTCAACAAAAAATTTCATTAAAAAAAAATCTAACAGAGATGAATTAAAATTTTCAATTTAAAGAAAATCTTATTTGAAGAAATAATTTTAAAAACATTAAATGTATTTATAAATCACTTTTTAAAGATTTGATATAGGCTATTTATTATTATGATTTTAATTTAAATGTTGATTTCTTCATTGCTTTTTATGAATTTTTGCAATTGTATAAATTTGGATAAAAATTTTTATGTATGTAAAGAGAAAATAAATCATTTATTTATTGTACAATAAATGAATCAGGGTTCAAATGATAATCAAGAATCAAAATAGAAACAGTTTGGCGTAACACTTTCATTCAATTGACCTGATATTTCTTTCCCACATCAAAACCAATCTTGGATTTTAAATCCACCCGTTATTACTAACAATCCAATGATTTAGAATAATAATTTGTTTATAAATATTGTTTAGATTAGAGTTTAGGGTTAATTTCAATTTTTCTTGTTCTCATGCTGATAAATAAAATGTTTGAACATAAATTTTTTTTTGTTAATTAACATTAAAATGAATGATTTTTATTTTGTGATTATTTAATATTTTAAATATAATTTAAAAAATTTATGCCTATTTCTTAATTTACATAAATAATTATATCTTTTTTTAATCCATTCATTCCAGATTCACCTATTCAGGGTAAAATAAGCAACAATTCAGAAAATCATTTCCCTAAATTAGTATTACAATCAGATTTTGATTCACCTCTAGAAAGACCTGCTTCTGCTTCACCAACTACTTCTTCCCCATGCCCAATTCCAGATGTTGTGTCACCAGATAGCAGCTGGTTCATTACTCCACCACCTTGTTTTACAGCAGGAGGACATGCTCCTATTGAAATGATAGCTAACCCTTTAGAAAATCTTCTTATAGAACATCCTAGTATGTCTGTATATGGAGTGCACCCACATTGTAAAAGTGTTGGATCTGAAAATGATCTGTCAGAGTCTTCCAATACATCAACTTCATCAAGACTATCTTCCCCTCCAGCAATAGTTCATCACACCCCAAGACACAGTAGTATAGTTAATGCTATGGCTGGTATGGTAGCACAATTAGAGAACATTAAAGCTATGCAAAAATGTGAAGGTCATCTTCGTAAACGGAAGCTTCGCCGCACTCAGCTTGAACGAACGAATAAAGTTCAAGAGTTTAATTCTCATGGAAAAAGGAATCGCCGAAAGAATTTTATGTCTCACCCTAGTGGTAAAAGTAATAACCGAAAATGTTAGACTTAAAATCAGATTTAAACTAAATATTAGAAAGTGACATTTGTTTGCTAATTAGTATTTTCTTTGCATGTAAAATATTTGCTTTTAAATCTTTTTTTTTTTTTTTTAATTATTATTCAATAAAGCTATCTGAAGGTATTAAATTCTTATTGGCTATCTTTTTGTGTGTGTGTGTCTAAAAAAAAATTATTTTTTTTCAAAGAAAGCCATGATATTTATGTAAAAGCTTAAGCATTTATTTATTATCCATCATCAGTGTTCAGATCTTAAAACTGCCCATGACAAAGGGAACAAAAAATGATAAATTGTTGAATTATTTTTTAAAGTTATTTTATGAACATATATATATTTTTAACAAACATATTTTTCTTTTTTTATATACAGATTTTTGAAAGAAAATCTACAATAAATAATATATTGATAAGTTACAATAAAAATAGTATTATTTTTTGAGCTTTTATATAAATTGACATAACAATTACACAAAGCAAGCTAATAGTAGAATCTAAATTTCAGGCAATTATAAAATTCATAAATTAAATAAGACTTTAAAAGATTTGTCTATGCTTGAATACAAAGCAAATATTTATCAAGTGATAACACTTTGAAATCACTAGTAATAACTTATTTATTTGCATTTCTTTATATATATTGAATGGAGGGGGGGGGGCAAACATTATGTATCATACATATATATGAAATTTTGATCTATTTCCATACATATGCATAACTATTTATTGTTAAATATCCATTTCATTTTAGTCAAAACAATTGCTTAAAATTTTCCACAAATGAAAAGTTTCAAAGACAATTTTGTTAAGAGACTTTGTACAAAAATTTGTTTAAAAAATAAAATCTTTTGAAGAAATATAGAATTGATTTTCAAAAAATTTTCATATATTTGTGGAAAATTACATATGTATGTAAACAAAAACCTGAATCCAAAGAATTAGAAAATAAATCCTATTAAAAAGAAAAATAATAACATATCTTCATTATTTAAAAGTAATTCTTTTAATTTTTAAAAATTGCTTCCACATCTTTTAACTAAATTTTACAGAACACCTACATAAGATTCATCACTAATACATATATCTACACACACAATTTCTGTATCTTCAACAAAGTTGTTTTAAACTTTGTTATGCTTTGGATAGAAATTATATTAAGAAATGAACGTTTATTATTATAGTGCTTTGAAGTACTCTGGAGTACGTTTGTATTTAAGTCAATGTTATATATATATATAATACATAAATTCAGTGCGTTAATGCAAAATGTAAATTACATTAAATGTGTGTGTAAAAATATGTATAATGAAAATATTTGTAATGTTGCTTGTTAAGCTTATTAATTTTTTTTTATTGTTGATCAAATCCATTAGCGTTCTATTATAATTATTTTAAATATTATTCAATGAGATTCTAATAATGCATTTGCAAAATTTTCTTTAATTAATGTATTCATATTTTTATTATCCTGTGTGATTTTTGTGATTATTTGTTTGCATGAGTCTTATGATTGATGGTTTATATTTTTAACTCCTTACGTTAAATATACCCGTGTACTTGTTTTTAGAATAAAATATATTTTTGTTTCATTGCACTTGCTAATGGTTTGATCATTTTGAAAAAAAAAAAAACATACAAAAATATGAGTCGAAAATATTTTTTTTCTTTCAAAAATACAATAAGATATATTTTCTTCTCAGATGTTTGTAATTCTAATGTATAAATTGTAATATATTTTTAAAAATGTAAAAACAAACAAAAAAAAAAAAACAATAATTAAAAGATGAAAAAAATGTACATTGCAAATGCATTTTGAAGGTTTGGTTGATTTTAATCAAACTTTTCTAGTTGTTGTCTTGTTTATAATTTATGTATTTCTTTTTAAGTCTATTTATTATTATTTTTTCTCCCTTAACTAATGTAGATTGATTGTAACCGTCCAATTTTATCTTTTTGTTTTCTTATAGGCTGTTATTCTCATGTATATATTATAGGACCAAATTTACCAATGCTTATCAAATGACTCAAAGTAAAAAAAAAAAAAAACATGTAAAAAAAAAATAGTAAAACAAAAAAATTAAACAAAAATGGTAACATAAGAAATAGCAATATAATATATATAGGAACTTTTGTGATATTTCAAATTTTACATTGTATATTGTTATTAATAAGTTTGTATATATTATTTAAAAGCACTGCAAAAATATATATATCTATGTTGTAAAATTACAGCTATTAGAAATTCTTTTTTTCTGTATGATAAAGAAAAACAAAAGCTCCAAAAAAATGTAAATGTTTATTAATAGTGCATGAAATTTGAATGTGTGTAGCGAGTGCTTTTTGTGCGTGATTTATGCCGAGTGATTATTAGGTAGCATAAAAAAGTCCTTATTTATTTTTATATACAAAATTCTTAATCTTCAGTTAAAATCGTTCAGTTCACAATTTGTAAATTAAACCATCAACTAAATAAAAGCATTTATGTAGACATAAATTGTGTTTGTTTTTTTATTTTTTTAGAAGAGGGGTTCTTAACTTTCATTGATGAAAGTGTTTGAGAAGCCTTATGAATATATAAATTTACATCATTATTTTCACTAGCCTCTGACTGAAAATTAGGCATGTCATTATTATTACAGATGTAACCAACAAATGCCCTCATAGTAGCAGCTTACAATTTTGAGAATAACTCAAAACATCATTTTCATCACTAATTTTTTTTAAAAATCCCATAGCAATTAAGGCCACTGTCTATTAGCAAAGTCTTAAAAATACAATGAAGAATTCCAACTTATAACTATACTAGCTAATAATTTACAAAAATAAATAAATAAAGTTCTACATAAGATGAGAAGAATACTGTAACACAATTATATACCTCCAGTAAATCAAAAATCAAATAAATTGTCACAAAATTTGCAGCAGTTCTGATAAGATAATTCACTAAATGTAACACTTCTAATTTGTCAGAATAACCTAATTAATTAGTGTCATCTTAAATTCAGTATTCATAGATTTAAAGATCAGAGTATTATTGGTTGTGCTAGAAATATCTGAAGAGAGGGAAAAAGTACAACTCAAAACATATTCTCTACTAAAGCTGTATGTTATTATTAATAGTTAAATGTATTTGGAAAGCTTTAAATAAAGTTTGAATTTTTCTAAAATGTGTTAATAATTCAACTTGATGAAAAAAATAGTTCAACACATAATTACTTTCAATTTTGAATATGTAATTTTCTCTCTTTTTTATTTTAAAAAGATTTTTAAGTAGAGAATTTTTTTTGTTTTATTTTATAACAAATACTGAGATGTTAAAGATTTATAGTTTCTTGCAAAGCCAACAATATAGCTAATTATATATTAAATAATTCTGGAATGGAAATTTTTTAAAACAATTGAAGTAACTTAAATCACAGTTACTATAAATAGAAATTTTAAAAGATTAGTTGGAGTGGATAACTATCATACTATAGCTCTTGGATTAGGACCAAAGTGTTTCACATTAGAAAATTAATTAAACAGTGCACACTGAATAATTGACTGAGTGTGGCTGCAAAAAAACATATAAAATCAATTGTAGAATTAGGATTTGTAAAGAAAAAACAACAATCCAATATAAAATATGCTGCTGATAATATCTCATTATAGTTGATAATACTGAAGACCTCAGCATTCTCATTAAGAAAGTTAATAAAAAAATGAATATGTACATACCAAGAAGAAAACAATTACAAAAACAGTCTCAGATGAAAACTGTAGTAGATGACCATTCTCTCTTCCTCAAATCATTTATCAACAAAAAAAGAATCCATTAATTAAGAAATTCATTGCAGATTATCACTGAGTAGAGTAGCAATAAAAAAACCTGAAGATTTTTTTGATAACAGTATAAGAATTGTTAAGTACAAAGACCTTAAGAGAATTCATGAACAGCAAGAAAGACAAACAGTTAGATACTTGATTAAATTAGATTGAACTCTGAAAGTTGAAGCACAAATGATCAGATTAAAATTTTCATGATATATTAGATAACATGGACTGATATTCATTAGAAAATTGTACATTGCTTGGAAAGATTTTTGGTGAAAGATCATATTCACATGAATTCCAACAGTTTATAATAAAATAAAAAAATTGGCAATAATTAAATTATCAGTTAAATGTATGTCTTGTATCATGAAAACATTATTATCTGTCTATTTTAAGTGTTCTTTATGTAAGCAATAAGATATTATGACCAAGAGATGGCACTTGTTATGTATTGAAAATAATATTTATTATAAAGATTCTATAAGTACACACATTTATATATTAAAAAATTAATTGATAAAAAGTGGTAAATGCTAGTACAAACATATTTGATGCATTATTTACATATAATTATAAACTAATCTAATGATATGAAATATTGAAATTATACTATATAAAAATTTAAAATCCATTAAAAATTTTACTAATATAAATTATGTACTTTAGAACTATTTTATTATAAATCTCCATAATGGAAGGCCTATTGCTAACTGGATGGAATTAGTAGTTTCTGATTACCATGAATAATGCTTTCTCCTTCATTCTAAGAGATGATTGAAGAGACTTTGCTCTGCACTGGTTATTTAAAAACTTTTTGGCCTTTTATTTTATATGTATAATTAACTACTCAAACAAAGCTAAAAAACCCAGCCAATTAAAGTGCTAGTAATATACAATTACCACCTTTAATATCAAGCCAACATAGCAGCCAATCAGAACTCCACAATAGTTTTATAGCATTAAAATTGCTCATCAGGTGATTGTTGCATGCGTATATGATTGATCATCTGAGAGCATTGATATAAAGACTGATTATTGTGCATGAAAGTGTAAATTGTGATCAAGAGAGTGAGTGAATTGAAATTTGAAAGGTTGAAAATTGTTTTTTAATTGTTTGAAAGTTTTCATTCACCATTTTATAAATAGCTTTTTTTTTTTTAAAAAAAAAAGTTATTTTGTTGAATGTGTGTTAGTGTAAGGATATTTATAACAAAGTCGTATGTAAGATTAATCGCTTTTTAATAAGTTTGCTACTAAAGGTTTTTTTTTAAAATTTAAGAACAGTCATTTATTTGGAGAAAAAAAAAACACAGGGTTATAGTTTGATCGGTTTTGAAAGAAAGTTTTTATCCTTCCATGCAAGGGGGTTTGAAGAATAGGAGAGGCAGTATAAAGTCAAATATAAAATAAATGACTAGGAAAATAAGGAATATGGATTGCCTTTGTAATCCATATTGTGTATATAATCGGCAGAAACTAGGTGTGCTTGAGTAGAATGTAGTGGAGTGTGATGAAGTTTATCACTTGAAATGTTTGAATAAGACTAGGAAGGATATAACAGTTTATGATTATGTAGTCAGTGTGTAAATGTGATAAAAGAAGTGAGAAAGTGGTTTCTAAATGTAGATAGTCTAAAGAGAAAGTCAGGGGAAAGGAAGCAAAATATAGTTAAGGAAGATAAAACAGTATGGTTTTAGTGGAATGTCAGGAGGTATGGGGAAAAAAGTAATAGTGCAATGGAGATGGTTAGCCAAAGAATAAGTAAGATAGAGAAATAAGTGAAGGATGTAAAAGCAAAATTAAAATCGTTAGAGACAAAGTGTGAGCAGATAAAGGAATTATTGAGTAGGAATAATAAGGAAGAAGTAGATAAGGAAGTCCAGAAGGTGGTAGAAAATGTTATAGATGGATTAGAGAAAGTAGACTATGAAACAATATTGATAGGAGATTCACTAATTAGAGAATGTGAGGATATAATTGCAAGAGAAAATAAAAGCAGGTATGTAAGAGTATGTTTGCCTAGAGTTAGAATTAGCCATGTGACAGATAAAATAAAAAAGCAAGGTAGTAGAGATGTGTATGTTATGGTAGGGACAAATAATTTGTCAGAACCATTAGAGAGTAATAGATGAGTACATGGAATTGATTAGAAAATTGAGTAAAATTAAAGGAAGAATAGGGATAGTTGGATTATTACCAAGATTTGACAAGAGGCATTTGTTAGGTAGGGCATGTTCTATAAATGATAGATTGAAAAAATTGTGTGAGAGAAATGTTTGTGGATGTATGGGATTGGTTTATTGGAAAGAGGAAGTTATATAGTAAGAACAGATTGCAATTAGGAAAACAAGGAAGTGAAGTTTTAGGGAGTCTGATTTATAAAGAATATAATTTGGAAAACTTATAGAGGGGTGTGGGGTTTTAAATTGCAGTATTATCAAAAAGAAGAATGGATGGGATGTAAGAAATAAGCAATAAATAGTTGATTTAAATATTAGTGTAGATGGAATGGGTTTGTAAAATTAATAATAAGAAAGTTATTTATAAACATAATGGAGAAGAACGAATCAAAAAAATTTATAAAAGAGTAGTTGGGAAAAGAAGAAATTGTTAAAATTGGGTATTTGAATATGCAAGATGGTAGGAGACCAGAAAAGTGGCTGGAATTAAACAAAGCAATTGAAAATGAAGAGCTTGAGGTATTAGCAGTAGTGGAAAAACATGTAAAAGAAGAAGTATCTATTCTAGAAGATTTGGTATGACAGGGTATAAGTAGAAAAGAAAACAGGGATGGTGGTATAGGTGTTATATAAAAAATATTTAAATACTGTTAAAGGTCAAAAATATTTGTGGTTTGAAATAAGGTTGGGTAGACAAGATCACTACAGTTTATATATCCACTGGAGATAGTCAAACTATAATGGAGTGGAACAGTAGCATATATGAATGCCTAGTTAAGGATATACAAAGTTTTAAAGAAAAGGGGAAGAGAATAACAGTTATAGGGGATATGTTGAAGAAATTGATTATGTAGATAATAAGAGTGAACAGCTTTTGAAGAAATTTTGTCAGAGAGTGAATTTGAGTATTGGAAATTTATCAAATATTTATGAGGGACAATACATATGGTCTAGAAATAATATATTTCACACAGATTATGTATTGGTAGAGAAAGAGGGAATGAATAATATACAGAAAATTAAGGTGTTTGATAATGAAGAGAGAGTATGTAATAATGATCATAGCTTCGTTGTAATAAAAATGATTAGCAATGTGATGGAGAATCAAAATAAAAGTAGATACAAACAGTGAAAGATGTGGGAAGAGTATAAAATACAAGTTGAAGAAACCATGGAAGAGTTTGTTGGGGATGAGTATAAGGACTGGTGTGATGAAATAGAAAAAGTAGCAAATAGGATTTTAGGTGTGAATATTCAGAAGAATAAAAATAAAAAAAAGAGAGAATTAATAAAAGTGTAAAAGAGAGAAAAGAGCATGCAGAGAATATAAGTGTACTATTAAGAACAAAGAAAGTGAAAAAGATATTAATGCTAAATGGGAAAAGTGCTTAGAAAAGAAGTTGGCTAAAATAGATAATTATATAGAGAGAGTGAAATTGAATATTAAATTGTTGGAGAATATTAACAAAAGGGGAAGAGATGGTAGTAAAAAAAATTGGAATTACATTAAAAAGAGAAATGTAGGGGAGAGAGATAGTATTACTAGAAGATGGGATAGTATGTAGCTCTAGAAAAGAATTAGAGAATCTTAAATAGATATGTAATGGATATAGAAAAGACATTAGATGTGAAGGACAGAGTGATAGAAAACATGAAAGCATATAGTAATGGGAATATTAGGTTTACAAAAAATGAACTGAATGAGGCAGGGAAAAAACTGAGTGAAAAGGCAAGAGGTTTAGATGAATGGGCAGCAGAGATGGTAATGAATTTAGGGCATAGGGCAAAAGTAAAGCTATTATCATGTTTTAATAAGATGGCACAGAAGTTTTTCAGGGTAGTAATATAAGAGTATGATTATTATTTAAAGGAAAGGGTAAGGATCATAAAAAGTTAAACAATTATAGACCAATAGTGGTAACATCAGTTTTATATAAAGTTTTCTCATATATGGTGGCTGGAAGAGTTGCAAAATGAATGGAAGAAAATAATGTAGTAGGGGAAATGCAAGGAGGTTTTAAAGCAGATAGGCGATAGTTACACAACTTATGGATATGAGTATGAATTCAGGTAAACAGTTATATATGAGTTTTATAGATATAGAGAAGGCATTTGACAGAGTAAATAGAAATAGATCATGGGTAAGTTTAGCAGATTTGGGAATGGATAAAGCTTTAGTGGATATTATTAAGAAATTATATGAAAATAATTACTATGTATATCAATTAGGGGATATAGAATCAGTTAAAGTTAAAAATGGGGTGGGACTAAGGCAAGGATGCCCTATGTCACCTATTTTGTTGTATTTGAGTGAAATAGAGAGAGCAATAGAAAGACTAAGAAGAGGGATAGAGATACTGTTAATAGGTGGCAAGGTATATACTTTGTTGGGTCTTTTTTTGCAGATGATGTCTTTTTATGTGCAAAAAGAAGAGAAGATATGGAAGTTATGCTGAGGACATGTACAAGGATGGGTAAAGAGATGGGGATTAAATTTAGTCAAGAAAAATAAAATATAATGTTGGTTAATAATGGGAAAGAAAAGACATAGAATTTTTATTGGGAATATAAAGTTAAGTTTGGTGAATAGATGATATAGTTATTTGGAAATCATCTTAAGTAATCAGGAAAATTGCTTGGATGAATGGGAGAAAAAATTGATAAATGAAGTAAAGAAAAGAAAGGGATTGATAAAGAAATTAACAGTGTTTTCATATAAATATGATGTAGCTAGAATTGCACAGGAGTTGCAGTAGCAGGGTTAACATATGGTAATGATGCATTATGCGTTAGTAAAGGGGTATTTGATTACTTAGAAAAAGTACAAAGGGAAGTAGATGACAGCAAAGGAGGCAATTAAAAAAAATGGGATGGTCAAGTTTTTATATGAGAGATACAAAAAGCAAAATGAAAATATTTGGTAGGTTTCAGTTATGGATAATAAAAGAATAGCCAGAATAGTATTTAATTGGGTTACAAGTAAAAGGCAGGCAACAAGATGGGTGAGAAGGGTAATGTGGTATGCAAAGGATTTGGATAAAGAATTTATATCAGTATACTTGTACAAAAGGTGGGATGATTGTGTTAGGATGGTTGAGTGTTATAGTAGTAAGGAATGGGATAAAATAATAGATGCATTAATAAAGAATAGGGAGTTGGAGTGATGGAGAACTAGTATGGAGTAAAAAGAGTTTAAATATATATAGAAGTAAATAGAACATTGGGTGTGAGTTAATTTATGATAATAGCAAGGAAAGTAGTTTACTGTTTAAAGCTCAAACAGGATCTTTAGCAACAAGGCAATATAGCCATAAATGGAAAAATATGGATGATTTAGTCTGCAAATTGTGTAAGGAAGGCATAAAAAATATTAGGCATCTGTTAATTGAATGTAAATGCTTGAAAGCAGAAAGGGTACATATAATGAAGTTATGGAAGAATAAATATGAACAAAGTGATTATACAGAATGTGGGTTATTGGTTTTTATGCTAGGTTTGGGAAAAGATGGGGGATTTAGATATGAAGGCTACAGAGTTGACAAAGATTATGTTGTGGAAATGGGATGGAGCAGATTATGGGAAAACTTAGGGTGGAAAATGGAAAGTAAAGTGACTAACAGGTTTTTCTGGGCATAGTTTCTGAGAGATTCCTGACTCTGTTTTAAGAAGTCACAGAGCATCACATCTATCATAATGTATAAAGTACTTTTTCATTAAGTGCATTATATTTTTGCTTGTGTACACTATGTTAGAATACTAGTAATAGATTTATAGTCAGTTGATAAGGAATGTTGATTCTGTGAAGTAATTGTTCTAGGACAGTTAATGGATTATTTTACTGATATGTCAAAGGTAATATATGATATTTTCAGAAATATAATTGGCTGGCTTGTTTAAACATTGAATAGTTAGTTTATATATTACTTTCAATTTATCATTAGGAACATGTTTATTATACGTGTGTGTGTATATAAATACATATGAATGGGTATTAATCCAATTTAAAATTCTCAAAAAATAACCGAAAGATCTACAAGTATTTTCTATTATAATAAAATTTCCATAAAACATTATATTTGAAAATTAATATAATAAACTATCTAATTATTTATTAGTAAAATAAAACACAAATTTGTTTTTAACAAAGGAAACACAATCGATCTCATTGATGTAATCATTAGAAATATATAAATTATGAGTGTGTACTTATTCTTTAAAAACAAACAATTTTTTTAGACATGTAGTTAAAATCTAATAATAAATATTACAAGAAAATATAATAATTATAAGTTCATACAACGTTCTAACAAATTAACTCCAAATTGAGTTATTAATGTAGACGTATACATTGTTCGAAATCTAATAGGAAAATAACTGATACAATTGACCAGTAAAATTTCTATTGACAGATAATTTATGAAAAAAAGAAAGACCCTGAAAATAAATAAAAGTAATGCATTAAGAAGGATTGAATATCTTGAATTTTGTAAAATGGTGTGAAAAAGAGTTGTTAATGATATAAGAAAATAAAATTATAAGTTAGTAAGGAAAGCTATGAAACAGAATAAAAGGCTCAAGGGTGTACAACATCTTGATATTGGTAGGAAATATCTAAGTAAAAAAGATTAAATTCTTAATAAAAAAAAAGAAATGACATTATGAAATGTGTATAAGACTTCTATCAAGAATTATATAGCAATAAGGAACAAGTATCTGCTACAACTACATCTTCTAAATTGCCCAAGATTTTAAATGAAGTGAGACACAATTAAATTTATAAAAAAGGGAAAAGCTCCAGGTAATGATGTAATTATAATCGATAACTTGAAAAAAAAATGACAAAGTTATATATCAAATGTCTAAATGATGAAGATGGACTAGATGATTGGAAGAATGCAATATTTATTAATAAAGATGATAAAGAAGATATTAGAAATTACAGACCTATTAGTCTTTTGTCAGTTTTATACAAAATTTTTATCAAAATAATTAAACTCATCTTCAGTGAATTTTGGATATTAATCATCCAAAAGAATAAGCTAGATTTAAAAATGATTTTAGTATAGTGGATCATATCCAAATATTGTGAGAAATTATAGAAAGGACCAATGAATATGAGTTGCCATTATGCTTTGGATTTGTAGATCATTTGATTCTATAAGCATTTCTTCAGTAATTAAAGCACTGGTTATCAAGGTATAGACCCAGGATATTGTCATATTCTGAAGATTATTTATAAAATGCAACAGCAACAATTATATTACATAATGATACTAAAAAGAGTAACTTTGAGAAGGGTATATGATAGGGTGACTTCCATATTTCCAAAACTTTTTACAACAGTTTTGAAGGAAGTATTTTGTGGATTAAAATAGGCAACTAATGAAATAAAATTAATTAAAACAGGCAAAACTCTCTATATGTATTGCAAGTCAGAGTAAACAATGAATGCTAGAGGGCTTGTACATAAAATTCCCTATCTAATGCTTACTCATAAATATACCTAGACTAGCATCCATTGATTACTCTGGCTTGCACTGAGTGGCAATATATATATATATATATAGAGAGAGAGTTTTGCCTGCTTTAATAAGTTATAAGCAAGCATAAGAAATGGTGATTGTGTGATGTTTATTGGAATAAAAGTAAATTATTTAAGTTATCTAGATTTTCCAGATGATGTAGTTGTTTTTGCAAATAATACTTGAGTTTCAGTGAATGTAAGAGTCATCAAATGAAAGTAAAAAAGGATTAAAGGTAAATGTTAAAAAGATTAAAGTAATGTTCAATGGATTTTCTCAAAATAAGAAAATAAAGATTGATAATGATGAGTTAGATGAAGTTAACAACTACAAATATCTAGGTCAGATTATTACTACAGATGGAAACATAATGAATAAAACTGATCATAAAATTAAACTTAGTTGGAGTGCTTTTGATAGCAATAACTTAATATTAAAAGGAAATATGTCTGTGTGTTTGAAAAGGAAAATTTTTAATAAATGTGTTACCAGTTCTTACTTATGGATCTGAGACTTGGATACTAACAGAAGAGCAATACAGATACTCGAGACTATTCAATGAGGTATGGAGAGATATATGTTAGGAGTAACAGGCAGATATACAAAATGAAATGGGTAAAAAAAATAAACAGGTGTTACTGACATCTATGAAAGAATTAAGACTAAAGTGTAGTTTGGCTGGACATATTATTAGAAAAGATAATAGATGGACAGTTGAAATCTTAAACTAGATTCCAAGAGATTGTTAAAAAAACCTAGAAAGAGACCACATATAAGATAGATGGATGAAATAAGGACATGTGCTGGTTGATATGGAGAAGAGGCTAAAGATCAGAGTTGGATTGAACTTGGAGAAATCTTTGTCGTGCAGTGGATTGATAATGGTTGAAAATGTGATACATTGTATTACAACCTCAAATCACCAACAAATTACTATTGGCAAGACAAATACTTAAATTAAGGCTAAGATAGTATTTTTGTGGCTCCATTTATCACTTAAATGACAACTAATTTATTCCTCTTATGCAAACTTGATTAATATTTTCCATCATGAAAACAGGAATTTATATCATTAAATGCAGGGGTTAAAATGTTATTTATGAAGTATTACAAATTCATTAACATTGTTTAGGAGGCTTGTCCCAGTTTTACTTTAAAAGAACTTTATTTTAGTTGAATATTTTGTAAATAATATATTTGAAAGACTTCTAATGAGCGATTTAGGCTTTTTTTTATTTGAATAGGGTTTCAAAATAGAGTTGGTTTTTTTTTTTATCATTAGTCATTACTTCTTTCCACTTTTGACACCATGTTTCAAAAATTCAACTTCAAGTTGTTATGCTCTGATTAAATGAACATTTTCCAAGTATATCATTAACATAAATACAGGCCTCTTTAGTGGCAGAGATGATTGCTAATATACTATTTTCAAAAAAACACATTACTAAAAAATTGTATATTTCTAAAACCGGCATTAAAGAAAACTACATTAATTTTGCCACATTTATTATTAATTTATAGATTCTGGAATCTTAAACAAAATATATTGTAAGCATTAAACAATTCAATCCTTAAATCAAGTATAATAAAAAAAAAAGGGGGGGGGGGGAATAAAAGAAAAGTTTATAATTATTTCCAGATTTTTGAATTCTTATATTTTAAAGAATAAACGTCTCAATCATTTATGCATATATCTATTTAAATATGTAAATAATTGTGGATACGTACTGCCATTCATTTTCTTTTTCAATTTTCGTTATTATTATTTTTAATGAAACATTTATAGCTGATATTTTTTATTTAAAATTGTTGAGAATAAATACAATATAAATAAATAAAAAAATTGTATTAAATGGATATTATAAACAATGTTAGTAGCAACATTAACTAAAGGGTATATGGATCTGTTTGTAAAAACTGGAAAATGGATTTGTAATTTATATATACACATTTTAAAATTCAGCATCATTATTGTTAATATTTAATGTCAACACCTGGACGCTAAGACGTTCGAAAAAATTGAGACGGCTTATAGTCTAATACGTGCACGGTATGTGACTCGTGAACTTGGGATATTTTAAAAATACTATGGAAATAAGCTTACGCAATAGGAGAAATACAAGAGGGAATCATGAACATCATTGTTGTTATTGTAGGTTTATTTCTAGATAGTTAACAAAATTTTGTTTTTATTGATTTTGCTTCATTTATTACTTGAAAGGAAAAAAGTTCGTTTATATGCATGAGTAAACAAGCCAGTTATTGAAGATTTCACCGCTCTTTGTTGTTATCTGCCAAATTACATCACACACACATATATATATATGAAAGAAAAACTGTAATAAACAAGTATTCCTGGAGAAAAGAATCAACACTGACTTTAAAGACACTTCCAAAAAAAAAAAAATTTTTTTTAAATTATTTCTACTAGTCCATCCTGTTTATCATTTCACAAAAGTAAATATTTCGTGATTAGAGGGAAACTATTCTAGATCTAAGCATTCTACAAGTAAGACTGCAGTTAACTGCCATAACCACAGTCTTCCAAGCTTGAAGATTGAAATAGACTTTTGAAATTACCATTTTTGTTATTAATTAATAAAAAAAGAGAAAAGAACAAGAGGAAGGTCAATCCAATTAAAATTGCTATTTAAACTGACATATATATATATATTTGCTAAACACTTATCCATAAAAAGAATGTGAGTTGAATTAACAGGTATTAATTTTTTTTAATGATTGAATTATATATGTATGATTCATAACACATACATATACTTATTGTATAGCATAGGTATATTAAATTAAATCTATTGAAATTTTATATTTAGATAAAAATTATTTAAGTTATTAAATTCTTTCATTATTAGTAACATTTATTTTTCAGTTACTTACAACTTATAATAATTCTTAGGACCATGAAACATATTCAAAGGGTGAATTTGCTTATACTTACATTTTGAGTAAAAACAACATACATATGTGCAATTCTAGAAACCCATAGAATCATTTCCAAATATTTACTATAAAATATTTTTTTAGTCATAGTATTAGTTATTAGATCTCTATTAAGTGTTCATAAAGATAATCATCATATAAATATATAGTATTTAAAAATGTTTTGTCGTTAAGTTAAATAAAGGGATTATCGTGAAGCATAGTTCATACTTAGTTGTTTCTTAAAAGAAAAGTGTACTTTAATTAACGAAACACATACATCTTAATCTGGAGTTTGTTGAGCTGAAGAATTTGCTTTATTCACCAAAAAATGAGTTTCTGAACCGTAAATTGGTTATTAATAAACTAAATTATTTTTATCATGCTTTGTTTAGTGATATGATTGAAAATGATCTTTATCGATAAGATATAAAATATATTTTGTAAAAACATATGAATAATACATATTATTCAATATATAATACCTATAAATTAAATAAAAAGCCTCTGTGACAAAATTGGTTTTATTGTCATTCTCACACAAATAAAATAGGAACTAATTCTTTCATTTAAAAGACTGACTTCATTTTTTTTAAGACTATGCCACTTATTTATTATTTGTGGGTCATATTAAAGTGTTTAATTTTTATCCTGAGAATACTGAAATATTATTTTGCTTATTTGCTTGAATTTTAATAAACATTACATTACTGAATACTAAGAGATTAAGATATTTATCATCTCACCTTACCTTCAGATAATAGACTAGTCCAGATTCCATCTTATCTAAATCAGATTCAGCATTCAACACTAACAATCTATGCATTTGTGGATAGATAATATATAGCCAATAGCAATAATAGGCCAACAAGGGATCATGCTCACTGAATCCGAATGTTTTTTTTTTATTAAAGATGAGAATATAGCAATAAATAGTCTTTTTGAAGAAAGGGTCAGAGAACTACTGTCACAAATCTGAAAGACAGAATCCCTATTCTTCGTACATGTACTACAGAGAACTACTGTCAAATCTGAATTGTAGTAAATACATTCTCCAGAGACCTACTGTCATACCTGAAAGACAGAATACACATTCTCCAGACAATGGCAGTAAAGCTAAATGGTTGATGCAATAAGGCAAATCCATGTTTAGTATGGAAAGCTGCTAGAACTGATCATTGGCATGAGACAAGCTGTCATAGTATATAGCCAGGTGTTATTGGACCTGCTCAGAGTAACTGCAATTGCAGCCCTTCTATAGTTCACTCAAAACAAGGACCTATACTTTGTCAACAATAGCAGGTGGTATAGTTATTGAAAATAAAGTGTAAATACATGGGTACACATTTGTATTTACATAAGACTATGATTTAAATCACATATACATTGTCCCAATACACTTAATAGTTGGTGCAGCTGACAATTTTTTTTCTTCCCAACTAGAAAAAAAAAACATCGTAAATATGTCAGTGCATGTTTATATTTACAAGTCTGTGATTATTAAATCATATATATACTGCTTGAATAAACATAAGATTTGGTGCAGTTGACAAATAATTTTTTTGCCCATGGCTGGGAAAAGTTTAAAATGACAAAATCTTGCTTCCATGGATCATTAGATTTTATCAGCAAATTAAAAATCCTTCTCCTTTTTCTTTTCAAAAACTTTATTTTCTTATATCAATACAGTCATTTTCAAGGATCTGCAACAATATGAAATACATATTTATAAATAAACTTCAATTACATAAATACCTTCATCTTACATTAACATAAACAGTAACAAAAATATTAAACATACATAATTATATTTTACTTACATCTCTCTCCCACTGCTACTTTTTATTACTCTTTCTTTTACATTATTTAATTACAAATCTGTTCTTAAAATCATCCAAGAAACTTTTTATACAAATTTAAAAACCAACCATAATTTCAAATAACCTCCCCCTTTTTTTAATTCTTATCTAAAACCCATCGCAAAACTACATTCCTAAACTATAGCTTTAAATGAATATAAAACCAATATAAACATCTTTTTATATATATAAAAAACCCTTTAACAATTTACCTAAACCTATTTAAACATTCATTTTAATGTAGTTTTGAGATGGGTTTTAGATAAGATTTAAAAAAAGGAGGGAGGTTATTTGAAATTATAGTTGGTTTTTAAATTTGTATAAGTTTCTTGGATGATTTTAAGAACAGATTTGTAATTAAATAATGTAAAAGAAAGAGTAATAAAAAATAGCAGTGGGAAAGAGATGTAAGTAAAATATAATTATGTATGTTTAATATGTTTGTTACTGTTTGTTAATGTAAGATGAAGGTATTTATGTAATTGAAGTTTATTTATATAATATGTATTTCATATTGTTGTTGCAGATCCTTGAAAATGAATGTATGAAGATAAAAACAGTTGAAAGGTTGGAGTTTTGTAATATATAAATGTTCAGTATTGATATAAGAAAATAAAGTTTTTGAAAAGAAAAAGGATTTTTAATATGCTGATATTATTGTAGAACATGTCTTGAATCAAAAATTGGCAGTTCACTAAAAAAAAAAAAGATTAAAAAACAATTTGAGTGGTTAAAAGAAAGTAAAAAATGTTTTCTCTTACAACATAAAGGGAAAAAATAAAAATGGCTAAAATTAGCTCAATAGAAGAATTCAATGTTGCCTATTCAGAACCTTAGCCAAGCTATAAAGATCAAGTAATCTTCTATTTATAGGTTAATCAATTAAAAAGCCTGAGTTAAAATTAACTATGCTCATTTCTATTACAGGATATCATACCTATGAGCTCTTTAAAGCCCAAATCTTTCTTTTGCTTCTGGCTAACCTTGATTTTTGACATGGCATTGTCTCTATTAAGTAAGTTTTTTATCCCCAAACCCCTAATGATAATGCAGAGATACCATTTCAATCTCTGTACAAAAGGGGAATAGGAAAAAGCTAAAGATTTTGCTATTAATTTAAAAACTAGCTTTTTAAAATGCAATTTCAAAGACTTCCTTAATGAAGTCCTGTGAGATCATTGTATCAATGGGATAAGAGACCATAGTCTCAAGATCAAGCTCCTAATGAATCCTAACTTAATATTTGAATCCACCTTATCTCAAGTGACTCTTGGAGAATGAGCAGCTAGTCAAGCAAATCCATTAAAAATGGATTATGGCATTAAAACTGTTGAGCAGAAAACTGGATCAGTCAAGCACCCAGTCGATGTGTGAAAATCATTGTTATAGATGTAATCAAACAATACATGTACACATTGAATGTCCACACCGGTATACAGTGTGTACATATTGCAAGCATTTCAGCCATACAAAAGCAACTTGTTTTACATGAAAACAACAAGTTGCTAATAACAAAATGGATGAGTCCATTCTAAAGATCCAGAAAGGCAATTTAAAATCTAAAAAACGAAAATGTCTGTATAAACAATGTGAGAGGCATTGAGTCTGCTTTTAAATGCAGAATACTTATTAATGATACACCTGTAACATTGGAACAGGACACAGATCCTGCAGTGTCTATTGTGTAAAAAAAACCCTATTATTAATAAAAATAATAAATATCAGATGCATCTTAGTAGCAAACCAATTATTAATAATTCAGTTTGAACCCTAAAATACTGCACAAAACAAAAAGTGCAAAAAAGCAGATAGGTACTCACATCCCATGCTGCATGTTTAAGGAAACAACCAAATGGGTTCCAGCAGTTGTGAACAAAGTTACAAGATCACAAACCCTGGTAGCTAAAATTGCTGATCGACAACATCATCAGAGAAATCAGCTTAGGTTAAATTACACATCATCAGCCATCTGTAATGAACCAAACTTTCCAAGACCAGCCATCATCAAAGTCTCAACAGATGACAAAAAGTGTCAAGCCAACAGTGATGCATCATCATCCAGCTGTGTAAACCAACCAGCCATCAACAAAACCTCATCAGATGAGTTTCAAGCCAACAATGATGCATCATCAGACAGCTGTGATGAACCTACAGTTCCAAGATTCACAAATAATGCAGCAGTGAACTCACTGAGATCACCAAGCCAGAAGAAACTACAAAGTGAAGATAATGACTACCAACACCCCTGTATGGCTACATTCTCCAGGGCAAATTTAGCCAGAGGAAGGAAATGTCATATCTCACCTTATTTTCATATATTGGACCAGTCCAGACTATATCTTATCTAGATCAAATTCAGAATTCACTGTCATCAACCTAAGCATTTATACAGATAACTAACAGCCAATGGCAATATCAGGACAATGCTTATTAAATCCAAATGTTTCCACTGAAGAGGGGGATCTGGAAATAAATAGTCTTTTTGAAGGTAGGATCAGAGAACTAATATTACAAAGCTGAAAGATAGAATTCACGTTCCTCATGCATGTTTTGCAGAGAATTACTGTCAAACTTGAGTTGCAGTATATATGTTCTTCAGAGAACTACTGTCACACCTGAAAGACAGAATATACATTCTCCAGATGATAGTGGCAAAGCTAAACAGTTGAAACTATGAGGCAAGTCCACATTCAGAGCTGAAAGCTGTTTGAACCAATCATTGGCAAGAGGTAAGCTGTCATAGTACAGCTGGAAGTGTTATTGGACCTACTCATGAGGCAGGCTAGCCAAAATACAGCTGAAAGTGGTAGAGAAATCTATAAGGGCAGTTGCAATCCATTCTGTAGAACACCCAGAACTAGGAGCTATATCTAGACAACAATAGCGGGTGAAATATAAACATATATATTTGTTTTTATTCTGTAATAAATATATTAGAAATGTATTAACATGCATTACATTTATATATAATCCAGACTAAACATAATATTAGAGTAAACTATTTATAGTTATTTATTATCCAAAAAAATATAAGCTAAATTCAATAAAACATTCCCATTGTCTCTGAATTATGTTTAACAAGTAATTTTGAGTCTCATAACATATTTCTAATAGTTAGTTTTGAATTTAGAGATTTAAAAATAATAAACTTGAATTTATTCCATTGTACATCATTAAAATTTTAAGCTTATCCAATCATGCAGTATTATAGATTAAGGCTAGCATATTCCCTATTTATACAGTTACAATTTCACCTATCCAATTCATGAGATACATAAAGCTTTTTTGTTCTCATTCATCATCATATTTTCCCAGTATTGTACAGATACAATTTGCCTCTGATTCATGGCAAGTGACAAAGCTTCATTCATCATTACAATATACCATACACCTGGGTCTCATTTTATATGGATTATTTTAATGTAATTTTGAAGTTATGCGATTCATGTTTCTTCTTAATATCTTTTTATGCGGGTTTTCTTTTATGTGATAAAGAAGTTCATATTTCACTATATTTATTAGATATTAAGAAATTTAAATTATTAATAACTTATTTTGATTGAAATACTTTTTCCCCCCAAAATATGTTATACTAGCAGCTAACGTGAATATGGCCTGAAGCTGTATTTAGAATCTTAGCTTCTATGTACATAACCTACTTATACTAATAAGTAAATAATAATAGATTTATACTTACATATAAAAATATCACAATAAATATTCAAACATTTTAAAACATATTTTGTTAGATATAACAGAAATTAATTTTCTTTTAGATTTTTAAAATAACAAAGATTTTATTGATTTTGTAAACAGAAAATAATCTTTCTGATAATGAATAATCTTTTTTGTTTTGATTGCATCTCATTTTTTTAATATAGAAACAAAATGTGAACATTTAAAATTTATTTCAGTAGTAAACAAAAAAAGACAATTTTATTATTTTCTGATAAGTAAAAATCAGCTAATCATAGATTTTACATTAATGTGTGAGACAAAGAAAAACATCAGAAAATGCTGAAATCTGAGAGTTTCCTGCAATGAACAACCTCTTAAATTCCAATGAGAGCTAAATAGTTATATGTCTGGATATTGCAAGTTTTATAAACAATTAGTAAAATCATCATCTCAAAGTTTAATTACTGATTACATTGTCAACAGACACCAATAACACAGCACAAGACTGAAAGTGGTGCTAGTTGTACTTTGTTGTGATGAATCTGATTTCTTATCAGTTCACAAATGAATGCATATTGTCAAATAGCAGTAATGATTAAAATATGTATGAAAAAATGTAAAATTAAATACTATAGTTAATAAAAAAAGTAAAAAAAGTTTGTCTTATATTAATTTTTTTTAAATATTTGAAATTTTTTATTAGTCATATTTTATTTCCTTATTTTTTTAATGCAAATTTTAAAGTAATTTTCCCTTGTTGCTTTGCTTTTATGTGATTTATAAAAATTACAAAACCTATCCTACATTTTTCAAGATATAACCAAGTCTATTTCTGTGTGATTTTTTTAATGCAGATTTTCTGCGGAACCTATCAACCACATAAAACGAGACCCAGGTGTATATAAAAATGTTAGAAAAAAATTCATTATATAATAAAGTTTAACTTCAGATTTAATTAATTACAGTTATGATGAAGTTCTAAATATTAAAAACAAATGGGCAGTAAAATAAAATTCTATAATTAATATCTAGCTATTTATTTTTCTTTTTGCAGAAAGCGACATTTTACAATGGTCTTATTAAATAATCCAGTTTAAATAATTTGGCTTGAAAAATTAAAAATATCCTAAGATTTTAAATCTAAAATAACTTTTTTTTATTTCTAAATAAATTCAACATCAAGTCAGAAAAATACAGTGACATTAGTCAAATTGATTACAAACTTTTTTAACTTAACAAAAATGTAGTATATAAAAAAAAAAGTATCATATGAATTTCTAAATTCTGATTCTGTAAAGGTACCAATGACATTTTTCTATTTCATCTGTAATTATTTTAAGTAAAAAAATCAGTAAAAAGAGACCAATAAATTACTACTTGATCATTTCTTACTAAAATACTCCCATTCCAGAAAATGGCAAACTGTTTGAATTGTCATTTAGTATTCATGAATTATAATAATAAACAAATAATCATAATTTCTAAATATCTATAATTGCAAAGCAGAAATAACTATCTCCAAATGAGTTATGTAGTGTCAAAAACCAACGAGAACATAAATTGTATCATTTTACCATTGAGCTCTGTTATTATATAAGCTTAGTTTTTGAATTATATGGTGAATTTTGTCTATTGTTTTAATGTATGTACCGACTAAATGTCCTGCAATCACCATTAATATATTAATAGGATGAACAACGACTCTTCCTTTTAACAACCTTTGAACATTAAGTGATACTACATAACTCAGTGAGAGGAGCTTACTTCCACATTGCAATTACAAATATTTAGAAATTATGATTATTTATTATTACAACTATTAAAACCAATATTCCACTTAATTTTATTTTTATTCAATGATGAACTTTATTCATCCAATAAAAAAAATATAGATACATTATAATTTGCAACTTAAATGACAAGATATGACCAATACAATTGGTATTAGGGACATCTGAAAGACAAATTAATAAGAAAAAACCATATAATTGTTATATAATGATGATTTTACAAATTTGCTGTAGATGGTTGAAATACAGGAATTTTTAATAGCTTCTATGTGTCGTCATGGATTTTAGCAAAGGAAACTTTGCAGTCCCTTGTTTTTTTTTCCATATGTCATAGCATCGGCCGGGACGCGAACCCACACCCGTCTGCAACCAACTACTTGCTTGCAAGGTGGGTGTGATGACCTCTCGGCTAACAACGCTTGACTTGTCCCTTGTTTTTAATGTTTTAATAATACCCAATAAATCACTAAGTGGATTCCCTACATTTTTACCAATTGTGATGTCACACCTAAGGATTCACAGTGAATAGTTCAACATGATGGAGTCTTATTGCTGAGAAAACACCAGCCTGAATACAGTCTTGAATATTGAAAATTCTGTTCTTATATGATACCATCCAGCAGTTGATTAAAAATCTGTTGTAAAGTTTTGCACTGATATAGGAAGTGTTGCAGTGTTTCACTTTCACTACTGCACATTTGACATTCAGTATGTATTTTGTCAAAACCTCTTTTATTTACCAAGAAATTAATGTTCAGAGGTTGTTAAAAGTAAGACTCCTTCTTCATCCTCTGAATGTATTAATGATTTCAGATCATTTAGTCTGTACATAAATTAAAATAATAGACAAAATTCACTGTATAATTTAAAAACCAAGTCAAAAATTAAGCTTATAGGACAACAGAGCCCAAAGTTTATATTGTTTTTTGATGCTAAATAACTCAGTGGAGGTAGTTATTCATCAACTAATTTATATCTGTGTAAAACAATTGTAGAGGAGAGATCATGACTATTAAATGCAGATAAAATGTGACCTGAGAGGCCATGAGTCACATTGTTTTAAAAAAATCAATTTCATTACACATTCTTCTAATTTGTAAAACTTCCGAGTTCACTAAAATACTCCTTGCTTTTAAGATATTATTGCTTTTTTTAACTCAGCAATCGGGAATAAGGAGCATTATGAAAATAATTAAGAAAAAAAACACACACAAAAGCAAAGCTAAAATTACTTTGAATTTAAAATTAATATTGCAGAGTTATGTTTCTTTGTATATGGTTAAATATGAAAAACATAATTATTTATAATTGAAACAGTTTTTTTTTAAAGTACGCAATTACATATTCATATATGCTTTGAAATTGAAATTTGATAAGTTTCACATATAATACATAATTAAAAATAATTTTTCTTAAATTAAAAAAAAAAAGAAGTTAAACCATTATTTTAATGTAGGCAAAAGTTGGATTACTCCACCACACCACAAATGATTGAAAATTGCATCTTATTTTTAAGCTTCTCATCTGATCAATCCTGATTAACCTGCGACATCTATGATCCAGTTAACAATAATTTAGTATTCATTGCCAACCATACTAGATATCTGATTGGCTTGGGTATTGGCCTGATATCCTGCCAAAAAAAAAAAAAATTAAGCTTCTTGTGACTCGAAAAAATTTCCAAGTTTGAGCAGAAAAACTTAATATAAGTTGTAGTCGAAAAGATGAATTAATTTATTAATAACATGCGATTTTAGACTATCACTAACAATATCGAAAAGACTGCAAACAATTTTTATATGTTAAGAAAAAAACTATTTAACAAAACAATTTAGTACATAAAAACATATATTTCTTCATTCATCTCATTAAGAATGAATCAAAAGTTATTTACCACACACAGCAATTTTTTTAAATATGACATGTTTTATATAAACAAAAATATTTCTTAAAATTAATATAATCAATAAATCTTAACAGAAACAGATAACTTATCATTAATAAGGATAATCTTTGAAAAAGCTTTTTAATGGCAAGTTCTATTATATTGCAAATGACAATAAGTTTTGTTTTAAAAAAGTACATCAATATTTACAGGCATATACATTCAGCAATGGTGTGGGTGAATCATCATCAGAAATAGGAGCAATACTAAATAAAAGTTTAATTATTTTCGGATAATAAAAAAAGATTTTTTCATGTAATCAAAAAAAAAATATATTGATATCAAAACTATCATTTACCACACAAATAAGATATTCCATCCTATAAGTAGTCATAAAGATATAAAAAAAAAAAGAGAAAAATCAAATTAGTGGTAGAGATTTAGAAATAGTATTAAAGAAATTAGAGTAAGAATTGCAATCACTAACTGGGCTTCTAAAATGATTAAGTGCTCATTTTGTGACCCATTGAAATTAATTTTTTAAAAGGAGGCTTGATAAAAATTTTGAGAACTAGTTTTAAATGGATAAGAACATAGCTATTACGAAAGATAAGGAAAAAAGATTAGAGGCTTAAAGATATGGAATAAGATGAGCTGGAGAAAGTCTGATTAATAATGTAAAAGTATTAGAAAAAATTATTAGAAGAAAGTGAATTAGATTTATATTATATACAGATAAATTATGAAATACAGTATATATTGAAAGAAACACTAGATAATGTCAAGCGCTATTAGCCGAGAGGTCATCGCGGCCGCCTTGCAAGCAAGAAGTTGGTTGCAGACGGTTGTGGGTTCGCGTCCCGGCCGGTGCTATGACACATGAAAAAAAAAAAAAAACTAGATAATGTAGAAAGAAATAGGAAAAGAAGTAAGATTGTTAATTTTTAAAAACGAAAATAGAACAAAAGATAAAAAGGTTATGAGAAAATTAATATCTAGCTTATATAGAGTAGCTACATTTTGAAAGTTTTAAGAATGACATATATTCCCACATGTATAAAGATATTTACAAATCAAGCAATTTTTTTTATAATTAAAAAAGTTATAACTAACTTATTTATACCACAAAAATCTTTTATTGATAATTTTGGATTAGATTTAATTTTTTTGATGTGGTATATGAAATCAATTATATATGCATCTTTATGTGTGTGAGTAAACATATATATTTATAAAATCAAAAATATTTATATACGTATTTTAATATATACATAAATTTTTGCTAATACAGTATAATAAAACATTTATGCATTTCTTTAAGTAAATGAATATTTTCCCCTAATTTGATGAATCTTGTCCATAAATTTTTGTATTCGTTCTTCATCAAGATCCTCTGACCAGTGTCCATTTTTCTTGAAGAAAGAACCTACAATGAAGCCATTAGCATCAATGTAATTCTCAAGATTATCAGAAGACATGCCTGAGCCAATCAATACTGGTAATTTGGTATCCTTAACAATTCCTATAACAATTAATATATATATATATATATATATATTAATTGTTATAGGAATTCTATATTTATATATATATATATATATAAATGAAGAATATATGAATATGAGCATATGTAAACATATATAAATAATTCAAGTGTACAAATTACTAAACTGGAAATAATACTTAAATTAACTATTCAAAGTTCATACAAATTAGCAAATCAAATCAGTATTAATATACATTTATCCCATTTGACAATATCTAAAATAATCAGACAATAAACTCTTTGAAGATTGTTTTGTAGCATCACTATCACTCTTCATATGGCAGCAAACTCACAGTGGTTATTACAATGCAATATACAAAAACCATTCCACATAAGAACAAATTCAAAAACAATCAGATTTTAAAGCATGAAATAATCATGATGAGGCCTACAACATTCAACATTTAAATAATATGGTGAAATAACTTAGCCAGAGTTGAAAACTGTTATAAATTATGAAATCCTAAATATACAATATTAATAAATACACTATATTATAATAGAACACAAATTGTGGCTAGTAATTTTAACATGATGTCAATATATATCAGTTATTTGATTGGCTGATTAAGGTAAACTTTGTTTAAATAGTTATTTTACATCATATTTTCAATTTAGCAATATACACATTGAATTTAATATAGTGAAATAATCAATATTATTTAATATTTAAGGTATTATAATTTGTGGGAATTTTCAATTTTGCCTATTTCTCTGCAATATTTAAATGTTGATTTTTTCTTTTTTTTTATTTAAAAAATTACAACCATGTTCTTGTTAAGAAAACAGCCAATCAAATAGAATTCTCTTTTGATTGGACTTCCTGCTGTTATGTACAATACCCAGCTTTACAATAGATATAAATGTAAAAAATCAAAATATAACTTTTCTTATTGTAAGACCATATTATCTTTAAAATCTCTTTGGTTTTGAGTTGGGTATTTATATTTTATATTAAGACAATCAAGACTGAATGTAAGGAATCTAGATTAAATATTGGTATACATATATTTATAAGAGAAAAAAATAAGAAAATAATGTTTATTAAATACTGCAGAGCAAGTAGAATGAAGTTGTAAAGTAGAAAATTAGCAGAAAGAGATAAGTAAATAATTTAAATAGTTTAATAGACTAAACATGTTTAAAAATGTATGAATAAGTAATTTATTTGTTAGGCAACTATAATTAAACAGAAATTTTACATTAAATAATTCAGTTTAAAAATAATTTATTTATTAGAAATATGTTATAATAATTTTAGTGAAATAATTTCGTATACCTGCAATAATGCAAATATAGTGCTTATAAACTATTTAATTGTTTGTTATATAGAATTAAGCCCATCAATTGAAAAGTATGTTATCAGATATATATAAGAACTTGTAAGCATGCATTCAATACACAAAATCTAATAAATTAATATATTTTATTTAATAAAATAAAACAATAAATTTCAATTTAAACAGAATTACTTACATATAGGTTAAAACAAAATTTTTACTGAATACCTGCTTATAAAATTGACAAATATTTATAGACATGTAGACTTCTAGCAATTATAGGAAAATTAAGTGGATGTAAGCAAAATTTTAATTAATTCTTAATCAATGCAAGTCAATCAATAATACTTAAATCAGGTAATTATTTAATAAAAGTAAAACAGTTAGCAACTAAATACAAATATATTGCTAAAGAAGTAATATTTCTATCCCTTTACTAAAACAATATTTTGCCAAAATCTCGCAAAAGCAAAAGTTTTCTAAAGATAAAATAGGAAGGTAAAAGATTTTTATAGTTGCTAATTCAATTTCAAATGTAAAATTAAAAATTCAGAAAGAAGTTAAATCAATGAATGGTTATAAACAGACTGCCAAAAACTTCTACAAAATTTAATTTAACTGGAAATGAACTGCCATGAGAAAATAAATACCAAAATGATAAGACATTCTGAAACTAATACATTGAATGTCAAATACTTTAAGAATAGTAAAATTATATAAATATAGAAAAGTTTGTCTCAAGAATTCGTATCCTCAAATAAGATTTCAATAATAATTATTTCAATGAACATAACTGTGTTCTGCCTAAAATTAATGTCCAAAGAAAGTAAATAATTTTAAAATCCTATGTAAATATAAAAATGTAATTTCAGAGTTCTACTTTGAAAACTTATTTATTCTTAAAATGATAAAAAGAGAAAAAAAAAAAAGCAGCTCTTTTAAGATTTTATTGAATAAAATATTAAAATTTTCACTTTAAAAAAATTTGTTTCAGTATAGAATTTTAATTGTATTAGTATTATTGTAAAACGTTTGTTCCTTGGAAAATGGAGACCATTTTATGAAATACCTATATATTAAGAAAGATAAGAAATAAAGTGAGTAATATAAATGACATTTTTTGTAAGATTCATACATCAATTTCAACAATACATTTTTTAAATTTTTTTTTTCTTTGTTATTCCTGCAAAAGAAACGTTGTCTTCCTATGAATGTGGAGAGAATTTGAAAAGTGAATTTAAATTTCAAAAGTATTTGTATCTAAACTATGCTCAGTAATTGTTGTTTTAAATAACTAAGATGTGTTATTTACTTGTTGCTCCTAATAAAATTTTATCTGATGCCACACAAGAGAAAAGAAAGTAAAACCAAAAGTAAATATATTTTTTAAAAAATATTTTTTTTAAACTTAAATATATGTTGAATTACTTTATTATTATTATAATTGTTAAAAGGTTTATTTGCGTATAGAAATATGTAATTTAATCAATTATATGTTACTGTATTATATATAAAAAAATAAAAGACAAAAGTATTTTAATTTTTGAAATTTTAAACTTTATTTAGTGTAAGATATGGAATTACATATCAATACGAAATTTGTTCACATTATCAAAATATTGAAAGATTAAACATTTTAGTAATTAATGGAAAACAATAATATAAACTAGTAATAAAATATTCTTAATATTTATTATTAAAATTAGAATTTAGATAAAGCTTATTATTCAAAATACAGGTGAATCTATACCAAATTAAATTTTTCAATAATTTTAACAGATTTATAATGCAAGATAAATATCCCTTTAAAATAATATTAATAGAAGCTTAGATTTAAACCCAGATTTAAATGCATTATGTGTTTAAGGATATGTAAAGTAGAAGCATATTTCACATTTAAATTAAATGGCATAGCAGTTTATTTTTATATCACTAGTAATAAATATAAAAATACCATTGTGTGAATGAAATAATAATATTGTCTTTTATAACTGTTTAAAATGTTTATAAAAATTATTTTGAAAACTTCAAAATTATTTGGATTATTTTTTGATTAGAAGCAAATTTGTGCAATGCAGATTTGTTTAGTTGTAAAGTATAAAATAAACATAACTTGAATGAATCTTTATGTATCTTAATATGTTGGGACAAAATAAATGTATTTTATAAAGGATGCTTGTTTAGTGAAATATAGTCAGCAAATAAGAGAAACTGATTAGGCAATCCAATTTTGTATTTTATTATATTATAAACTACATTGTTATATAATATATTGATGTGGATGATTGAGGATATAAATCTCTCTCTGTTAAATATTAGATCATGAACTTATGAAGAGGTTTTTAAAACTTGAGTATGTATAAAAACCTTAGTGATATATTTCTTTAAGACTCACTTAACAAATATATTCTAAAACATAAGAATAAAGTTACAGATACAGAATAAATTAAATAAATAATTGATTTTATTGGTTGGGAGTTCATAAGAAGTTTAAAAACTGGAAGGACTACAATTAGAATTGATTTGAATCATATATTTCAGAGTCTTGACACTCTAATATTGCCTAAACTACATACAACAGATTAAAAATGATATATACTGATCTATTAGAATAGAATTCATTATAAATAAAAAGTCCAAGAATGACATTGTAGAGATTGATGATGTATCATATAAAGTGACAATTATGACAGACAATAAATCATGACCTTTATTCCCAGGAGGTTGTAAAGTCACCAGTCAAGGCAGCAGTTGGTGGCTGAAGGTGGAGGGTGCTAAGAATCTCCTGAATGTGAATACAAGCTTCCATTTGATAATCTTTTATTTAGGTACTTACAACTACAGATCGCTTTCAAATGAAGAAAGATTGCAAGAATTGGAAGAATGGTCTCACATTAAATGGGACATTATTAAACTTTGTGAAGTTAGAACAAAAGGTGAAGAGACAATTGATTTAAAAAGTGGACATATACTGTATTACAAAGAAACAAACATTGGAAGTACAAGTGGACTAGGATTCATTATAAATAAAAAGTGGAATAATATTTTGAGATTGATGGTATATCAGACAGGGAGGCAAGATTAGCTATTCAATTTAATAGCAGATACAAATGTTTATAATTCAGGTTTATGAACAAACAAGTTCTCATTGTGATAAAGAAGTAGAGGATTTTTAAATGGATATATAAAAAAGGCTTTTGATAGACCAAATAATGTTTTAAAATTGTCATGGGAAACTTTAATGCTAGAATTGGTAAACAAGTGAAAGATGAAGGTATTGCAGGGAAATTTGATTATGGTGATAGAAATGACAGAGAACATAGACTTGTGAAGTTTGGTGAAAAAGAAAAAATTATATTATGAATTAATTCCTTTTTTGAGAAAAATGCTGAATGGAAATGGAAATATCCAAAAATTGACCAAGTGACAGTCTTAATGAAATATAAAAGTTACATAGCGCTATATAAAGTAAATATTTCATCAATAAACAATGTAAGTATGAAAATGTAAAATATCAGACTATATATTTAATAAATTGTAGGTATTAATAGTTGAATAACATGCACATAAAAATAAAATTACTGAATTGAATATAACTTTCTTACTAGAAAATGTGAATGTTTATGCATGAAAAATTTTGAATGATTTTTAAACAAACTATTTTAAACTAATTATTAGTATGTCAGTTAAAGTAATCTAAATATTGGTAAAGATGTCTAAGATTTATGTCAGCTTTTATAACTATTGTACTTCAGAAAGGATCATGGAGACAAGCTGGACTCTTTTTTCTCCACAGAATCATATTCTGGCGGTAGATAATATTTTTAAGTAAGTAAACAAGAAGTAGAATTACTTATATAATATCAGGACTGGCCTGAGAAGGGGAGGGGGATAGTGCAATGTTTTCATGTGTATCTGGTGTTTTTTTAAAATATGATAAAAACACATATTAAAAAAATTATTTTATTTACAGATATTTCTTATTTTTAATAGCAATTTCTCAGGATTGTCTAAAAAACAATATGAAAACTTTTGAACAAAAAAGAATTAAAAATTTCAAATTTACTCAATAAATATTTTTGTTTTAAGGTATTATTTACTTATTGTTTCAAAAATTATTTTTAAACATTAATGCCGTGTATCTGTGTGCATATAAATACACATGTATATATAATTAATGGAATAAACCACTCTCGTCTCTGGTTATGAATAATTAAATAATAATCTGTCAATAATTATAGCATGTGAGTAAACATCCGTTTACTTCTAAATACTTAATAATTAAAAAATGTTTTAATTCTGATTTAGTTTAACAATGTTGCATATTTGCCAATAAAAATTATTTTTGAATGCTTTTTTGTCAGATCATTTCAATTACCAACTGTACCTATTTATTGATAGGTATCAACAAGTGAAGTATATTCCTACAATCCTTTGAATGACCTTCTGCTTATTTATTATATTTTTGTCACAGTGCAGAGGAATAGCTTATAACTTCATTCTTTCACACAGATTAAAACTATTTCCTTTCCCAATATTATCCAAATTATATATATATTTTATTCTTTGATTTCATTGATTAAAAAAACCTTCTATGATAACTTTATGCTTCTAATATTCTCCCAGAAATTCCAATTTCCAAATATGGTTACATCATTTTAGCCCATGACAATAATTTAAATACTGTAAATTTATTGTTATTGAATATCATATCATTTCCCATTTATTAGATCCTCGACTTTAGGATTTGACAATTTCCTTCATGTAGCCAGCCCATAACTAACCTTAAATAGCCATTTAGTCATTGCATGTTGCATGGTAGACGGGTGTTTATCCATAATTTATTTAGCTCAAGATAGAGCAAAAATAAAAAAATCTTAATTCTTGATCAACTGGCAAATGACTAACCTAGTGATTAAAAGATCTGGAGAGTTATCAAAGAAACTCAGTTTTTGTTGAATGTACAAATCTATACATTTTACTATTAATTGTACATTCAACAAAGTTTCACATAGTTTGTAAAGTTAATTTAAACTTATTTACAATATTTAGAAGATTGAATTCTCTTAAGTATGATTAAAAATACTAAGTAATTTTTTTTATTATATAAGATATTTGTTATAAAAATACTACTTTAAATACAATATCCAATAATAAACTACGAAAACATCACATGATCACTATTTCCTATGCCTATACAAGTTGCTAAAACAGTAGCAACTCTTTCCACAATTAATGCTACCAGGGTGATCTTAATGGATGCTAAAAAGTTTACATATCAAAATACCTGTCTAGTGCCAATTCATCCAATATCCTCAGACTAGTTTCTGGCTTATGGATACTCACTGATGAAGTCACAAACTAGAATCTAGTCTATAGCTTCCATTGGGTGGCACTACTATTTAACTTTATAATAATGCAGTATCCTCCAAACATTTTTTACTTCACTGACAATTATTGAATACATTAGCACAACAACATTCACATAATAATATAATGAATGGACAAACAGAATAAAATGAAGATGATAGGTATTATTAGAGATATAAAAATATATAATTTTGAAGTTTGTGAAGATTGATGACAAATCAAGTTTGTAGTGTGAAACAATTCAGCTATATTATTCACAAACTGCAATAAATATCAATGCCAATCTAATTATAATCACAATATTTTCATAGAACTTGAAAAAAAAAAAACTATAAATAGCTAGTTTAGACAATGAAGTGGAGATATTGATTTATGAAAGTGAGTTTGCAACTACAAATTGATCAAAGCCATGATATCTGAACTTTATGAATAAACTATGCTTTACAGATAAAATAGTTCATAAATAAATTCATAGGAACTACAATCACTTATTAATGTATCATTTCTAAAAAAACACCTTATAGGATTGGGTTTATATTTTACATGTTTTATTGTCCATTTTTAACAATTATATGAACACCTTATTAGTTTAATGAACATTTGAAGAGAGTCTATTATTATAGACATTGGTGTCTGTTGATTCAAATCTTGTATAATGACTGTGAATAGAGAGATTACTGTATAAAAAATATTTATATTGTGATCTCTAATTATAGATAATCAAATACAGAAATAAGTGCATTAAATGAAAAAAAAAATCATGCAAGCTTTTAAACTAACAGATGAAAATGCACACATAGTGCTTGTCTGAAGATTTGTGATGATGACATTTTACTTTCAAACTTTATTTTTCAAAATACATTGAGCTTCAATAATAACACACAGAATAACATAGAATAATAATATAGCCTAATTGGATAGGATATCACCTTAAATTCAGTATTTGCAAATTTAAAGATTATTCATTCTATTCTCATATTAGTAGTCAGCAACAATACAAGAAGAGAACAATATCACTCAGAACATTGTGTTTCTACTAACTTGTGTATTATTATTAATAATTAAATGTATTTGGAAAAAAAAGGGAACTGAACTTTGCTAAAAGCATTTTATAATTTTATCTATATAATGGCTATGATCAATCATACAACTACTGTTGTGTTTGGTTTGAATTGCAAGTTTCAGGCCCAAAACAATAGTAATATCGCTAAAAATAGGAACACTCAAAGTTAATATGCATAATTTCTTAGAACAAACATACATATATATTATACAATCAATAATTGTACATAGATAAATGTAGTTAATACTGAACTAGTCATGCCCAAATGAGCAAACTCACAACTGTATGCTTGCCTCATGAGTTCTAGTCAAGACTTTTCTGGATGTACTGGACAGCTTGCTTCAAGACGCCCATAGTCGTAGCAGCTTCCAATCCTATTGTGGACTTACCTCACAACGTAGACATATTGGTAATGACTATAGTAGAAACACCTTCACAGTTGAAGGTTTCAATTGAGAGCATATTCAGTCATTCAGGTTTATTCAGGCATTATCTGGCTTGCTTCCAAAAAGACTGACTGTTTAATGCCAGATCCCTACCTTACTGGCAGCAATCAGATTCAGAGAGCCTAACCAATTATCTATGTTTACACATTTGCCATACTTATGTTCCACCCTTTGGTCATGTTTATACCTTGGTTATCCACATGTTTACACATTGGTTACCAGCAATGCATGCTCAATCTGATCAGATAAGGAAGGATTCTAGACTAGTCCACTTCAAGGCAAGATTAGATATGACAACTACATGATATGTCTGTATTTAATAATTTATTGTTTCCTGTAAACGCAAAAACTTTATAGCATTTCACCATTATCTGAATTCTAAAGCAAATGAAATTATCTATATATATATATAAAAGAATGAATTATTGTTTAGGAGTTTATAAAAAACTCAAACAATGGAGCTGGAGTCGCAATCCATGAGCCTTGAGCTCCAGTGTCAGCTATTCTACCATTGCATTAAACTATGCAGGGCAGTGGAAGTAAATGAGGAAGTATAAAAGCTATGACCATATGCACATTTGTTTTCAAAAAAAAAACTAGGTTAGTTATTATTCAATCTTCAGAAATACAAGATATCCAGTGGTTTATACATTCAAGACAAAAGTTTTAAAAATCTCACAGTAAAGACTTTTATTCCCCTATTGACAAATGGTGAAAAAGATCAGATCAAGCTAGCAATCTCCAGGATAATTTTTTTTTCTTATGTTACTTTCTAGTTAATAACATCCACATATCTACTTATCAATCATTAATTACACGTAGAATGCTAACAAACAAAAAATATCCTAAACGTAGTTTAAAAATTCTCTTTGCTTAAACATTTTATTCAAAATTTTATCCAGATGTGATAATCAAATCACAGCATACTAGATAAATGCACTAACCACTATACCATTAAGTCTGTGTCTGTATTTTTTTTTTTTTTTTTGCAAAAGTCAAATCCAATATTTTAAGTCAGAGATATTGCCACTAAGCAAATAATATACCCATCAACATCATAACTGACATTTATTTATCATTCTCTAAACACAATTTACTTAAACATATATTTAATATCTAACATACAGGGTATATATATATACTTGTACAAACAATGTAATGTATAGGGATATTTTGAGCTCAGACTTTCACACCCCTCAACTCTCCACACTATCTCATACCACGGATACACTTGACCATATATATGTCTAAAAGATAAATAATCACCACTATACGTATTGCTAAACCAGCACTCGTCAGTTGATCCAGATTATCATCTCTACACATATATACAATAAGTGCTCAGATTTATATTAAGATAGACAATCTTCATACTTTTATGGGCAGGCTTCAATCCACTCCACCCTCCAACTCTTCAGCCGTCCATCCTATTGAAAATCTGATGATGGAACGCTGAAAGCCCCCATGGATGCAAAAAAATTCTCGTCACACCCAGGTTGGACATAAGTGACACTAACTCCTTATAAAATAAAAAAAACCCTTCACGTTTTGCGTTCTCTTTTTCTATATATACATCAGTACCACAATTACGGAACTTTTAATCACAAAATAAAATGCTTTTGCTATTTTAAAGAATTAATCTAATAATAAGTAAAGTTAGCCATGGATAACACTATGTAGTAAACGATTCAGGAATTGATTCTCAATTAAGATAAGATAGGAAAAAAAAGAGGGAGAAATAATTTCGCTATTCAATGAAACTATTATTGCGTTTGACTAGCAATGGGGTGCTCGCGTATTACCTGACTTTCCAAGAAATTCACTTTATAATAAATAAAATCTATTAAAAAGTTAAAATATGTAGATTATCGAATTTTTCATTAGCTGCAACCAGATTCGGAAATCTTTCGCATCTAATATATATAGAAAATATTTCGATTATTGAAATTAAACTGGATCTAACACTTTTTATGACAGACACAATACGTCTGCAGCAACTCATCTAACCTCCAGCTTTAAAAAGAATTAATATTTTTAACTGTATATATATATGTCATATAATGATAAAAACCGGAAATATTAGTTGCTGCTCTAAATAATATTTCCCAGAGAATATATATATCTTCAACATACTGACCATGACACAACATCAGTTGATGCTTAGTAAAAGCCCAAGGTTAACTGCCATTACTGATTAGGAAAATTCGTTTCTTAATCGAATATATTAAAAAAGTTTTACTTGATTTTTACGGTACAGTTATTTTTCTGATAACAGAAGTATGATGAGAATAATGTTTATAAACTATAATATTTAATGCAAATAAAAATATACATTAAAAAAATTCTGTAATACATATATATATACTTTAATGAAGTAAAAACATATGTTTAAAATGGAGATACAACAATACATTTTCCTAAAGGTTTGTGGTATTTTACTTGTATTTACATATTGGACTATTTCCACAATCTAATATAAAGTATTGAATGTCTTTAGAAAAATTTAACTTTATTTAAATTTTCAAAGTACATTTAACTGTTAGTAATAGCACACATGTTAGTATATGCACAACGTTTCGAAAGGTATTCTTCTCTCTTCTTCATATATTGCTGCCCTGATCTGTGACAGCACTAGCATGGGTATCGAACCTGGACCCTTAGATTCTTGAATATTGAATTTTAACCTAACCAAGATAAATAGTAACAGTACTAGCATGGGAATCATACCCGGACCCTTGAATTATTGAAATATTGAATTTTAAGGTAATACTCTAACCAACTGAGCCCTCTTAGAATATTATCTTAAAATTTCAATATCCAAGACTAAAAGTTCAGGTTTGATTTCCATGATAGTATTGTCATTTGTCAGGCCAGCAACACCTGAAGAAGAGAGAAGAATAATACCTCTCAAAACATTGTTCATATATTAATCTATGTGCTATTACTAATAGTTGAATATACTTTGAAAATTTAAATAAAGTTAAATTTTTCTAAAGACATTCAGTTCTTTATTTTAGATGATGAAAATAATCCAATACATAAATACAACAACAATAAATTGTTTGAAAAGATTTACATCACATGATCATCATTTCTTATGCTTGCTCATAACTGTTATTAAAACAGACAAAACTCTCCATACAGTAGTACCATTCAGTGCAAGCCAGAGTAATCAATGGATGCCAGAAGGCTTGTGTATAAAATCCCTATCTAGTGCATACTTATCCAATATCCCCAGACTAGTTTCTAGCTTATGGCTTTCATCAGTGAGGAGCCTTGGATCCGAGAGCACTGCATCCCCCTGAAGCCACCATTTCTCTCAACCACAAACATATGAGTCTAAAATTGAAAACACAATATTTTAAATCCAAGCTCATTAGCTTATATAATCATATAGATCTGAACCCAGTTCAGTACCCATACATTTTGGTGTCTTTGGTTCTTTAATAACCATAGCCAACACTATCCTATTAGGCAGGATTGGTATTAAACCGCTAAACATCACATAATCACCATTTCTTATGCTTGCTCATAACTGTTATTAAAACTAGCAAAGCTATTCATACAGTAGTGCCACTCAAGCCAGAGTAATCAATGGATACCAGAAGGCTTGTACATAAAATCCCTATCTAGTGTCTACTCATCCAATATCCCCAGACTAGTTTCTAGCTTGTGGGTGAGTGACACTACTGTATGGAGAGCTTTGCCTGTTTTAATAACAGTTATGAGCAAGCATAAGAAATGGTCATCATGTGATATTTAGTGTTTTAATACCAATCCTGCCTAATAGAATAGTGGTGGTTATGGTTATTAAACAACCAGAAATGAAAATGTATGGGTACTGAACTTGGTTCAGACCTATATGACTATAAGTTAATGAGCTTGGATTGAAAATATTGTGTTTTCAATTTTAGACTCATAGTTTTGAAGTTAGGTAGAGATAAAGATGGCTGATGGAGGGTTGCTAGATTTTAAGATCTAGGCGCAGTGCTCTCAGATCCAAGGCTTCTCACTGATGAAAGCCACAAGCTAGAACTAGTCTAGGAATATTGGATGAGTAGATACTCAATATGGATTTTATGCACAAGCCTTTTGGCATCCATTGATTACTCTGGCTTGCACTGAGTGACACTACTGTATGGAGAGTTTTGCTTGTTTTAATGAAAATATTTAAATACAATGGTATAATGGTTAACTGATGTGATTGATCATAGTAGCCTGTTAAATAATTACACAATCACACATCAATGCAACTGTGATTACTGGGGTTATAAGATACATGCAGCAAAATATCTTCCATATCATGATTATATTATATACATACTAGGTAATACACTTTTTTAAAGAAATAATTCTAAGAAGGTGATGAGAAAAAAATAAGATGCACCTGAGCTAAAAAGTATAGTTTCAAATTTGTTGAATTGATTTTATATTAGAATGAAAACTGCTACAGTACCTGGGCCACATATTATTACTGAGAGGAATAGATTATTGATAGAGAGTTTAATCATTATCAGACTATAGCAGGCTCTGTTGCAAGATTTACAATTTTTCAAAGCCAGTGATTTCTAACATAAATGTTATATGCTAAAGCAGTGATATCAAGAGCATTAGAATTGGTCAATAAATAAATATGCTGTATGACCAGGTAAAGCATTTGCTATATTTTTCCCTATGGAAAAGTTTTGGTCTGATGATCACCCCCCCCCAAAAAAAAAAAAAACCACACACCTATCTCCAGATAATCTTCTTCCAACTATAAAATATAATAAGTAATTATTACAATTTTGATAGACAAAGATATAGTAGATTCTTGAGTTAAATTTTAGCATAGATATATAGTGCAGATGCCCATCATTTGAACATGTTGAGGGCAGACAAGTTATAACATGATAGAAATATAGTTGTTAGTATTGTTTTAAAATAATCCAATTTGCATAAAATCAATGTGGTCAGACATTTACAATGGTACTACTGATCTGATTTAAATAAAACATCTGCCTTATTTTTGATCTAATGAAGGATATTCTTAAAGAATAAAAATATTTTTATTTTTACATATTCTTTAGATATTGTATAAATGATAGCTATACATCATATCATTAAATATAATACTAATGTTGTTAGTAGTCCAATTTCTACCTAAGAATGAAATCATATAAGATAAACAATTTCTAGAGGAATATCAAACCAAAGACATAAAGGAAGAATAAAGAACATTTACCTTTTAAAAAAAATGTCTTATAAAGGTGCAGTGATATTTAAATTGAAAGATTAGATAAATATTTACATGATTAGTAGTCGTTTTTATTAGATTATAAATTATTATATTTCATTTAACTTTGGATGTAGATTATTATGATTAAATATTTGCTAAATAGCATCCAAGTATAGAATAACTTGTACAACTTATTCCAATAAATAGAAACAGAAGCATGTGACATTTGGAGAGCTACATCGAGTCTGGCCTAACTTAGAATACTTAGTTGTTCGAAATGCACCTTAAAAGCAGTCAGCGTAATATTTGCCCACTATCTATAACTATACGTTTGAAATGTAAATGTAAGGCTGATTGTAATTGTTACATTTTATATAAAAATATATTTGAAACTAACAACATTGATAAAACATCACCATTTCACTTCATAAAGACATTGGAAAAAATACATTTTTCCATGTTTCACATTGTTATTTATTATGTGACAGTAGTAGTTTAACAATGTTATTAGTTTCAAATGTATTTGTTTATAGATGGTATGTGAAAAGAAATGCATTCTAATAATTTATTAAGTTATATGATATATTTCATCTTTAAACTTAATTAAACTGCAAAATACTAAGAAAGGAAATTAATTTAATATCTCAAATATAAAAAGCAATTGGCTGATGATTTAATATCTAGAGATCAGAGAGCTTTGAAAAGTGAAACCAATAATAAAAATTATATACACAGGTAAACGAACCTTTAATAGCCCATTAAAAAAAAAAATTTCCCAGTATCCCTCAACAGAGAAACAACAACAAAAAAAAAGACATTAAAAGACTAGCAAACTGCCAATCAGTAAGGATTTTCCTTTCCTTATTTTAGACAACAATTGTATAGTTAACAGGATTAAGTTACTTGAAAAAATAGTAAACAATATTTGAAAATTTTCAGCTGTCAAGTTTAGCCATGACTCTAATCTTAGGTCATGAATATGACAATTAGACATATAAACACTGTAACATAACTTTCTTATGTTATATATATGATTTTACTTTCACTTTGCTGATTATTTGTAATAACTTTACTCAAGCATGTTAGTACACCTGGTGAAGTGTGTTATTCTTCAATGCATTTTCAGTGCTGAGTACCATAATCATAGCTGTATTATTTTGTTATTTTTATATATAAACAATTCTGCCAGATTGATAATTAGATGCTATGAGCTCTTGTTTATAACATTGTTGTTATTTGTGATATACCAAGCTTCCTTTATTTTTCTTCTGTCATCATGTTCGTTTTCATGGTCTAAAAACTCACAGATATATATTCTGAATTTTCTCCTGTGCACTTTATATAGATAATTGTGCTGCATGATTTGTTGGTCCACATTTCTCTATAATGTATGGCTGTGATTCCAGGGCAATTGTACTAAACTTCATAGACTATTTGTGGAATTTTCTTTTTTTTTTGCAATTAGTCTTTGGTATTGTTGATCAATCTATTGAGTCTGGCTGGTGTTTGGAAGCAGAAACATTGTAATAATAACATTATATAGACAGAAAAAAAAAAGAGAAAGGTTTGACAGTTTAGTTAGATGAGCAAAAACTATGAAAATTGGAGTAACAATATTATGCAATAAAAAAATTAATAAAAGATTGAATTATTCACATAATAATGATTAAAGTACACTACTGACTGTTAATAATACACTGTAGCACCCATCTAACTAGACAATTTAGGAAGAAATAACCTACATTGATAAAATAAACATAGCAATATAATGCAGGGGCTGTGACTGAAGTTTGTTAATGAGAAATTCAAATGATAAAATGTAATACTATAAAATGAAAACTATGATATTTATACATTACGATATTTAAACATAAATGTGTATAATCCAAAAGTTGATGAGATATATGGTCAGGCTTAAGAGTCTAAAGCAAAATTTTTCTTAAATAAAATGAACAAAAAGTGAAGAAATTTGATAGGTTAATAATACTCATTATAAACTCATTGCAAACAAGTGTTAAGAAAAAGTAAACTAATTTGAATTTAAAATTTATATTGCTGCTAAGCATGCTTTCAGCAGATCACTACCAGAATCATAGAGCTGTCTTATTTCGCTGTTGAAAAGTTGCACCCTTAAAAGAATACACTTCATCATATAAATGAGACATTTAAATATTCCATTTTTTTTGATAATGGAACACATTATTCTTTTCCATTAATTGCATATGAATATTTCACAATCGCCCATGCCTTCCTGTATTTTCGCCCCCCCCCCCATTGCAATGTTCTGACAAAAGCATGCTTAGCACAATATAAATTTAAATTAGTTTACCTTTTCTTAGTACTTGTTAGCAACGAATTTATAATTACAATAAGTAAAGAAAAGTGAAGTAAATACATTTTAATCATAGTAAAGTTCAGTATTTATTGTGAAATAAAGCAGATAAGAAATTTATATTAGATTTAAATTAGAGAACAATTCTTCACTATGTAAATAAAAAATATTATTGTTTATTTATTACTAATAAATACTTCAGACCCAATTTATAGCAAAGAAATAATATTAAACAAATGTATAAGCAAAAACTGGGCAATACAAAATAACTTTTTTTATTATATAAACAAATTAATTTAGTTTAGTTTAATAATTAATTTATGTAAAGACTGAAAGCTTTATAATTAAACCACTGACCCTTTAAAACTAAATATTGTGAGTTTAGGAGGGAAAAATAGAGTTTCAAGTAAATAACTGATAAATAAGACAATAAATATGTGATTTCAGGCGAACACATTATTGCATGGGAGGACTGTGTACAGAAAGAATTTAAACAATACCACAATTATATTTTTGTAGTGTAATTTTCACTGCACCATTTTCACACAAGGTAGGGACTGATTTCTATCCATTTTTAACACCTTGTGAAGGGCTGTAATCATAAACATACTAATCAAAGACACATGGAAAAGATATATGATCTCCAAGATGCAACCTTTATGCCAAACTAGCACTCATCAGTGGGCCCAGACCACAATCCCTTTAAAAGCAGTTAAATATGTTCCAATCTTGCATGAGAATAGTATAGTGAAAATTACACTACCGAAATATTATTCATTATTTGATGTCTAGTCTAATGAAGACTAATAAAATTATTAACTATTAGAATTAGTTCAAATAAGTTAATAATCAAATGAATTGGGATGAGCTGTAAATTGATAGTTGAAAGTGAGAACCAGCTGCTTTATAGCATTGATTATAAAACCTCCCAAAGAAGTAATAGAAATGACAACAAGAAGGGAAATTAATATCAAATTTACTGATGAATCAAAACTAAGTCAATGCTAAAAATTGTAAGTTATTATTATAATTTTGATTGTTGCTATGATAAATTTATTTACTGTCTGTATGTTATATAAATATATATTCTAAGGAAAAAAACCTTAGTTGAATTACTGACTATTATCTGAAAATGCATTCACTGGTATAGCATGTTCACATAGCTTGCCCATTTTCAGTCCTGCATGATAAAAAACCCCATGGATAAAGCATAAACCAGCAAAACTTCTATTAAAAATATTATTGCTGTGTTAACAAAAAAAAAACAAACCTAAAAGGATTTACCAGCTTTGCATAATGTCAGAGGGAAACGTTCCCATAATATAGCTACAAGGAAAAAATAAATGGTGATACTAAATTTAATATCAAAGGATGATACTAAGACGTGAAATACTGGAAAATGTTGGATTTAAATTAAAGTGATTTGCACTGAGCGCAAAGATCGAAAGAGAAAATACAAAGAGGCATGGTTTATCACAAACAATACCTACTTGATAAATAAGAGATTCATGAGTTGCTTTCTCTATCATATAAATGGTATATGTAAATTTACAAAGTTGCATATTAATTAATCCAAACATTCTCCCATTTACCTTTGTGCTATGAATACGATAGGCCTGGTCGAAAATAACGCTAAGCTGTAAAATAGTTATAATTGTTTAATCTTTTTTGTATAGTGGCCCTTCCCTATTTATTAAATTACAAATTAATAAAAAAAACCTATTGGTTATAGTTAATTAAATAATTTCATTTAGTGCATTGATATAAGGTTACAGATTGTGACCCAGTCTGTCATTTCCAATGCTCAAATAAACCATTAGATTATTTTATATATGTTGGTATTAATTTTAATAGTATAAAGGAGATAATTAATAATTATTCCTTAGTATTTTTTTTTTTTTTACTCTTAAGATTTTATATTTTCTTTTTTTCATATATATATATAATAATAAAAAACACATGCATATTTTCACATTCCAAATATATTTCAATAACTCTTGATTTATGAGAGTTTATGTAATATGCATATATATCTTTCTTTGAAGGGTTTTTTTTTTTGTGCATGTTTTTTCTTATATAAAGTTAAGACTAATTAAATAAAGTAGTAAAAGCCACCCAGAGATATACATGCTATACAAAAGTGATTTATATATTTGTATATGTGTGTAATATAATCTTTGTACCTGAAATTTTTTTGTCATTTTTCTAATTTGTTATTATTACTGTGTTGTTCTAAAATTTAATAGTAGTAGTTGTGTGCATCTTTCATTCTATTCTCAACCCTAACTGCATAACATCATTACATTTATATATGTGATTGAACCACAGAAAATAATAAATATTTACAGAATAAAAATATGCAAATCATTTTTTCTTGATTGGGAAGCATTATGATCTTCAAAACAAATAAAGTTAAACTTGTTTATAGTCAGTCCACAAAAATAAGTAGAAGAAATTATTGTTAAAAAATATATAACCATTCCTTAAATATTACTTTAACAAGATTATATTTCAAGTAGTCAAGCTATGTAAATCAATGGTGATGATCAGATAAACATTTTTGATGATATGGGACAAAAAGATGTCAGCATTTAACTGTCTGTCACGCATATTGGCAAAAGTTACATGTGATAACTTCATTGATTTAACTAATCATTATAATATATATATATATTGTAATGTTTAATCCAGTTCATTCAATTACCAATTTTGCTACAGTCCATATACATCAAATTTATCAAGTCAATATAATTTTATAACAGTCAATAAATAAGTAAGAGAAAAGAAAAAGGGAACTCTCGATTTTTAATAATATAACTAAACGAATAAAGAAATCCAATCATCAACATATAGTTAGATATCAAAGGGAATTTTATTGCATCCAACTATACCTAATTACTAAATGCTTAAATATATTATTAAGGTATGGATTTAGCTAATTATACTAAATAAATAACTAAACTTACGTACATAAATGTTTTCATTAAATAATTAATCTAAAGTTTCTACAATAATATTTTTAAATAAGTTAGATTACAACTCTCAATAATTCTTTTTAATGAATATATATAATTAGTAGTATGATGTGACGATATGGAAAAAATTATTAAATAGTGTGATAATCTAAACAAACAAATACAAAGTCAAATTAATTTTAATAAAATTATACTTTATTGCCATTAGAATAATAATAAAAAAATTAAATAAATAATGGGATATTTTCTCGGAAACTATTCTAAATATGAAAACAAATCTAAAAATTATATGAATCTTTATATCCTACATGTACATTATGGTTCAAATAAGTAAGTATATTATTTCACAATGCTAACATCATTAAAAGAGATTGTTAAAAATATGATTTCTTTAATCTTTAATAACTATTAACTAAATGTGTTGGCCTTTGATTATACCTATCTTCTGTAAATACAGACATTATAGTATCCTTAGTGGCTACTTTTATTCACTATATTATTATTTCATTATATAATAATTTTACATAAATATCTTACAACATTAAACTCCTCTAATATATTATCACTACAACTATGTTATTTTTTTTTCTCATGTGTCATAGCATCAGCCGGGAAGTGGAAAGTGACCCGCTAACCTGGGACAACTGCTTGTAAAGCAGCTGTCTTTGACCTCTCGACAACCAATGCTTGACAACTATGTAGTTTAAAACTAGGATGCATTCACATGCAAAAACAAAATTATAGAAGCTTTAACACTACTATTTCTAACAAGAAATAAGTACCAATATTTTAAAAATACTTATAGCCACAGAACACTTCAAAGTAATTCAAAGATAAATAAACATACTATTATGTCAAATATAAAATCCTTAATATTAATTATAAACTTACAACAACCTTACTTTAAGAGAAAATATTTATACAATTAAATGATATTTATATATTAAAATAACAATATAACTCTATTGCACTATAAATTCATCTATACTCCTTCAACACTTTAAGCAAATAACTTTATTTATATATTTTACAGTTTCGACTGTACTAGCAGTCTTCATCAGAACTACAACATAAAAAATTAGACAAATATTATATCAATACAACCAAAATTATTATTCTTCATATTTCCATATAAAAGTAAAATAAAACAAAATAATATAAAGCAAAAACAACTCAATCCAAACCCTTTCAACCAAAAACCTCCCAAATCTTTCAAAAATCCAACACATAAAAATTAAACTACAAAAAATATAATATTAAAATATATATATAATAATAATAACAAACTAATAATAAAAAATAATAAAAATAAAAAATAACAATAAAAATAAAAAATAACAAAACATTTTAAAATCATTTTTAAATTATTCTTCAAATTGACAAACAAATAAATGTATTAAAACAATTCAAATTTTATCATCAAACCATTAAAAACAAAACCCTTAAAACCCATTAAACCAATAATCTAAAATTTAATATCAAAAATTATCATTTTTATCATAACTAATTACATATATAAGACCAAAAACCCAAATACCCCAAAAACAAAAATTAAAATTAAAAAATAAACTTAAAAATAAAAAATTAAAAAGTAAAAAAATAAAAAAATATTAAAAATCAAAAAATTAAAAATCAAAAAACAAAATATTAAAAATCAATAAACAAAATATTAAAAATCATATACCAATATTCTAATAAAATCAAAAAACAAAATATTAAAACTCAAAAACCAATATACTAAAATAATTTCCCCCCTTTTTTTTATATACACTCCCATTTCCACACTACTTACTTCATTCTACACCTTCATACCTTCCCCTTAATTCCCTTCCTCATATATATCCTAATACTCCCTACCATTTTTTCCTATTTAACTATATAACTCTACAAAGATACATGGTTTTCTGAAATCATAGTCCATTTAAAATGCTATAAACCATGCATATATAATAAATAAGTCTATGAATAAAACTTTATATCCACACAGAATAATTCTTATCTAGTTTCCTAATACATTAAATTGTTTATTTTTTATATTTATGAGTATATGAAAGTATGTTTCTGATTGTGTATACACACACACACACATATATATATATAATTAATATTTAGAGTTAATTTGTTTTTCTTTATTGGAGATTATGTAAAAATACATATTTCCCCCCTGTTCACAATAAATTGTTTGGTGAAAAAAAAAAAGTATAAGTTTATAATATAATAGACTAATAAATAATTGGCCACATCTTTTAAGGAAGGGTTTTGTAGCTTATAGAAATCTTCACGTTTCAAGATAATTCAAGACCATTTTTTATAAATATTACTTTTTATTACTCTATTTATTTAGTTGCAGTTTCTGATGAAACCTAATTAGTTTTCTGGTTAAAATATTGAATAGTGTATATAGGTAAATGATTTTTGAAATTTTATATATTTTTTATCTGTATGTATATGGCCTTAGAACCATAGAAATATGACATCTTCCTTATCAAAGGTCATATATGCAACATATTACAGACATTTCTGTTTTGTGATCAGTGATGATATTTATCTGATCAACCCAGACTAATCTAGACCCTTATTCATCAATTAAAATTAGCTGGGGTAACTATTTACTTAATATGAATGGCCAATTAGATTAGCTATGATTCAAAACTAAAAATAATCCATCTGGATTCAACTACCCATTTGGAAAGATGGCAAATACTAACTATGCGGTCCTTATATGTAAATTTATTTTTTATCTATGAAATACATTAGAAACGTTTAAAAGCACAATAGTATAATATTATTATGGCAAAGCTTGAACATGGAGAGAATACTTTTAAATGCCAATCTATTATAACATGGAAGCAAATTGATATTACAAATATTGCTTTTTAATATTTTTAATGTATGAATAATCAGAAGTGATACACAAGTCCCACAGGCTGAACTTTTTACAATAACATTACAAACAGTTGAAATTATGAAAAAGAGTAAACTCTGATAGATTAATTTTCTGAACAATTTTTTTCTTAAATGTAGTATATATATATATTGTGCCAAGGCCAAATTGGCATATGTATATAAAATAATTTTGTCTAAAAAAAAAATATTTATTATTAAAATCTTTCGTAAAAGAGTTTGAAAAAAAAAGAAATTAATTGATTAAAAGGGGAGAGGGGGAGTTTTGTTTAGAAGAGATAAAAGTAAGAGTTCATAAAAATTAAAGAGTGTTATTATTATAAATTAAAAGCTTCAAAATATAAATCTCTTTTCATTCGAATTGAATAAAAAAAAAGTATTAAAACTAGTTTTGATGTGTAGAATAAAATTATATATGTGCATGCGAATGTAAAATAAATGTATTAGTATTAAATATTATAAATAAATGAAACATATATTTAAAAAAACACAGCTGTGCGCTACTAATTAAAGATATGAAAACAACACATTTTGAAATAGCTACTACTAATTAAACAATCAATCAAAAAATACGTTGTCATAGGATTAATTACAAATGAAATTTGACAACAGATATTTGCAGGAGGATATTACATGGACAACATGTCACAGTTATAAAGACTTTTTTTGTTATCGGACAAGGAATTGAGAGAGTTTTTCAGTCTGGTTTGCAGTGACAGTCTTGTTGCAGTTGAGATAACAGTGCATTTCTATTATGTATTTAGAAACAAAAATGCATTGTTGAGTAGCTTTTGGAAATATACGCTCGTGCTTCAGTCTTTTTAGTCCAACAAGGTCATCAAAACCTGCCTGTGAAATAATGTCTGCATAACAACACAGAAATCCTCTGTCAAACGTTCAACTGTCTTCAAGAATAAAGCCAATGGATTTGCATAAAAATCTCTTCAAGAAACTTCCAAATCTAACCGGTTAGATATAATCCATCAAAGCAGCCAACAACAAGCAATATCCACATTCCCAAAAATCCTAGGTAAACATTTATTTATTATCATTTATATGTAGTAGCCACCGCTGTAATTCGTAAATATTCAAGATTCAAATTATATGAACTCTATCATACATAAAATGGACTATTGATATGTGTGTTTAAGTTTCAAATGCTATTAATGCTTTATTATATTTGTGAATGCTATATGAGTTAATATGTGCGTGATCATTATATCAGTGTTATGAGTTAAATTAGATAAATACCAGTGTTCTACTATTAAAATCTACAAGAATATTTAAACTAGTTTAGAAATGTTACTTTAAAAATGTGCGTGTGTTAAATCAGATTTATAAAGATGTTTAAATTTAGTCAAATAATGTTTAGTAATACATTATCTTTAAACTTAATTAATGTTAATTAAAATAAAATGTCTTCAAACTTAAACTTTATTTGTCGGTCAATTCTTTTTATCAATCTTTTTATTAATTCTTTCCACCCATAATTTTGTATAATTTTGTTATTGAATTAAAATTAGACTGAGCTAGTTTTAGGGAATGTTTCGAGCACTGGATTATGAGCCTACTGTCCGAATACGTTAGTCCTTGGACTAGCTGGCGCCCCGGAGTTTACTCCAAAACAAATAAAGTATTTGTATAGTAGGGGTTTGAATCTAGCAGCCAAGGTGGGCTATTGTTGATAGTTAAAGCTATCAATAAGATCTCCCATTTTGCTTGAACGTGCCGGCTCGTTCATGTAACATTTATAAGATTATAAATGTATTATGAAGGAGTTTGAAACCGGTCAAAACTTATATATACGTATAAGTAAGTGGTTTCAGCGGTTCGACCTGGTACAATATATATATATATTGAAATAGATTTTATGATGATGATACTAATGTGAAGTTAAGTTCATCTAGGAAGCTAGCACATGTAATTTTATGTTTGTAATGAAAAAAATCAAAAATTAAATTATGATGGAGTAAATAGGTTTTATACAGCAAAAAGAGTTATGCTTATAAGTTAGTACAAGTAGTTATAATTTTAAATATTTTTAATAAAGTTGGGCCAAATTTCAAAGGTGGGTATAAAATAGTGATCTTAAACAAAATATAGACAGATTTCTTGACCTATTTTAATTGTGTAATATAATCATCTATCATGAAGCTATTCCCTTTTTACAAAGAATTATTTAGTGTTTGTATTGTAAGGGTAGCTTACAACCCTATTGAAACCATCCTTTATTTATCCACTCCACCAGATCAAACCCAGTTAAAAAATAAGCTTAACTAACAGATAGCTGAATATGCACTATCATTTTTTTTGTAAACATATATATATACACACACATGGTATTAATGTTTACTTTATTAAATACTAAATTAAACAAATGTCCCCATGAAACAATTTCCCTTGTTTAATGAGAAATAAAAACCCAGTTAAAGAAATCCTTCCTATATATATAAACCAACAATGAATTATTTATTAATGTTTTGAACATCATGAATCAAGACTTAGACTTAGTAAACATAATGATGATCTAATGTCAAGCCAATCACTAGGCAATTTGTTTTTTTTTACCTATAATCAATATAATATGTGCAACAATAGACAGCTACAGCAATAGAAAAGAAAATGCTAGTATACTAAACACCAGAAACTAAGCACGGTATAAAAGCAAACCCAGTTCATTTGTCCTCTTTTGTTATTTCTCAAATGATACAGTAACTTTACAAAGCCAACTTTTAAAGATCAAACGTTCGAATACAAAATAAGATGGACAACTTGTTCGAACATTCTAGATTATCCTTATTATCTTCATAACACAAAATTATAAGAAATTATAATCACCATTTAAACAGAGAAAAGTTTGATAAATTTATATAGTTTGACAAAAGAACTGAACTGATTTTAAATTGAAATTTAAAAAATAAAAACTGTACTATTATTCAAACATGGAGAAAAGAGAAATAAAACATTGCTAGCATATGTATGTAAATGAAGTAACATGCCTAGAACTTGGAAGAGTCCATTATGCTTGAAGATGATGAAATGAAGAGGGGAAATTCATAAAGTTAGACAAAATATTTTTATGTTAAATAAAGTTTAGGTCAGCTTTCCCTCCATAGTGATTTGATCATCATTACTGACATGGAGTGAGGTAAGATTTTTTTGATACTATACACTACTACAGGACAGAGTTTGTGTTATTTTATTTATTGTTAACTAACTATTGTTTACTTTTATTTTTTCAGTATAAATGACTAATCTTCTTGTGTGGATGCTTCTTATCAACTTTAGGGAATTGTGCATAGAGGTGGGGTCCCCAAATAAGATGGAACAGTAATAACATTTGGATGAAGAGACTATTATGGATATATTTGTACAATATTATAAAGTACTTAGTCAGCTTCATGGTCAATTTAATAAATATTTTTTTATTTTGCTTTGTAAATAATTAGTACCATGCTATGTATTTCTACCATGGATAAGAGTTGGATTAGTAAAAACATTTAATTCCTTAAATAGTATAAATACATTCTTGACATGCATAATTTTGCTATGTCTAAAAGTTTTGAATTGTTGTTAACTTGATTTTCATTAAAATGATCTCTAGTTTATCAAAATCATTTATAGATTCATTCATTGACTTATAACCAGATATATACCCGCACACACATTTTATTCTTATACGATAATGTAGTAATATCTTTGGATGGATCTTTAATTCAATTGGAAATTCATCCCTGAAGAGAGCCAAAGATAAATTTCTTCCTGAGTTTGAATACAGGCATAATGGAATCTGAAAGGTGAGGTATGAATGAACTAGCCCAAATTATATCTAAATTTACTGCATAAACTTAGAGCTAGCCCATTGGAGGTAGATACGATCATAGGTTAAGTACTTCAATGCATCATTCACAGCATCCTAGGTCTGACCATAGGGAGATGTGTTCCCCCTCTTCTGGTGGAAATCACAGACCATTAGTTTCTAAGGAGGTTCAGCTATTGGATTGGTAAATTAAAAAAAAAATTTTGTGAACTCATTCTTTTGCCCACTTTTCCATGGTAAACAAACTCTGACAGATCCACCTGAGTAGCAACCAACTCATAGATCCAACCATAAAAGGATGAGACTCGTGAATTTAAACCATTTCCAAGCAACTATTAAAAAAAGGAAAACTTCATATAAAACCTTGAATATTAGTTAATTGATGACAATGAAATGATAAATTGAGACCATAAATAAATAATTCACTAATAAACTAAATTTAAAATAAGTTAGTTAGGCGAATAAAAGGACAGGCTAAAAAACTAGGCATTTAAAAACAACATATACACAAGCAAAAAAATACAGAGAGAAGTTAAACATATGTGCTGAATGGCAACAAGTAGCAGAAGGTCCTATGACATATATTTATTTGTATTTGTAAAGAAATAAATAACTTTTATACTTAACTATAAATTTTTTTTATGATAACCAGAAGCAGAAAACATATATTGAGCATAAATATAAAATGTTCGAAGAAATCACAATGTACCAATGATAGTAAAGTAGAAGATGATACTAGTAGTAGTGGGGGTCTTCATTGATATAAATACCTGGGGGATCTATGATTGAGATTGATCATCCTCCTAAGGCACATGATGGAGATCAAGTGCTACCTCAACTCAAGGAGCAACTTGATGATGAAATGATCCAAGTATTTGAAAGCAAAGTAGCAGAGACTACAGGAAATAACATGACAAATGGTTCAAATGACCATGAGTGGTATGGAGATGAAATTAATCAATTTAAGAGATGACACGAATAGTATGGAGGCAAAATTGGACCATAGGATAATCGTGTTTTACAATAGCGTGTTGAAACCACTGGAGGCCATTATTTCTATGCTACCGCACAGAAATATGCCGTTTAGGTGGCCGCCTCCGCCGCTATCGAACGTTCTATTTCTAACGCACAAGCCTAGAAATAGTCCGTTGATATGGGGGAGGGCACCGGCAGACTGTTTATTTCTATGCCAATGCACAGAAACATGAACATTTAGTCAATCTTGCCGCAGAAGCTATCGTGTCAGCTTACGGCTCAGATTCGGGCTAAGCATTTCAGACTAGCGATCATATTTCACTTTTGTTTACAGTATTGTCTGAGGGTGGCTGGAATTACGATTGTCGAAACTATTTTAATATTCATTAAGACCATCTCCTCCTCTATCTCACATCTTTTAGGAAGGTCTACTAACAATTATCAGCAGAGTCTCATGCTTCCCTAGCCCCCATTTCCTGCTGAAAAAATGGGCCAAGTGTAGTTCAAAGCGCGCTTCCCATCAAATCAGGCTCTAAGTCATGTTTCGTGCAACAACAACTGTGAGCTGATTAATCGAATAGCTGCAAAAAATAGGACAACTTGTTTTGCCGAATGTCAAAGAAACAACAAGGATTCTTCTCTGACTGCTGGAACCGGCGGTGGTTTATCAAACAAAACACCTTGAAGCTGCATGCCTGCTGTGTTTTTTTTTTTAGTTTTTTTTTGCTTGAAGAGCCCAAAAAGTTTCTTTTAATTGCCGTATAGATTGATGTTTTTTGAGGGGGAATTACCGTCAAAAATTGGTCAATCTTCGAGTTGTTGGCATTCTGTTCTGTTAGCAATTGCAAACACCCTTCCCTCCCCCCCTCTCCCAAAGTTGGACTTTGGCTTGTAAATGTTACCATTAAACGGACAATAGATTTATTTATCAAAATAAAAACAAAACAAACCAAAAAAAAGAAAGAAGAAGTAGTTGAAACGGCTGATTTTTTGTTTGTCGTACAATACCGAACCGAAAATAGAAAAGGGTTTAATGAGAATTAAATCAAAACAAACAAAAAATCGGTTAACTACTTTTTAAAAATCACTGGTTTTAATCAATCCGTTTTTTTTTAGTTTCGGTTTTTTTTTTTTTTTTGTTGTTTGGGGTAGCCAAAATAGATTTGATAGCTGCTGTACTTTTATTTTAAATGTGATAAACAACAACAACCAAAAAAAAAAAAAACAACAAAAAAATACGTAGACGGTAAAAAAAAAAAAAAACCCCCGTCCCCTTTGAAAATATAAATAATAAAAAAAAAGAATCAAAAGCCAAAAAAATGTACTTTTTTTTTGTAAATTCATTTATTTGTAATTTTTTTGTTTATGCATTTGTTTATTTTTGTTTTGGTCGTGTTTAAACAAAAAATTTGATTTGATATTACTTTTATAAATGTGATAAACAAAAAAAAAATCAAAAAACCAAAGCCAACCAAAAAAAAAAAAAAAAAGAAACTCGGCCCTGGCAACATTATATTTATCTTTGTTTACAAACCGAGCCCGCCCTCCAGCGGTTTCAACACACTATTGTAAAACAACCGGATAATCAGTATGAAAGAAGAGATATGCCAAAAGTTGGAAGCAAAATTGGAAAGCAACCTGAGCAGAGTAAAAGGTGACATAAGTAGTATGAAAAAAAAAAGAACCATAACATGATCAATATGGAGAATTTATTTTGCCATTCAAAATAGAACAGTTATATATGAGTGCTTAAAGAATCAAGCAAGTGGCTGAATTATTAAATAGCATATACATGAAAAATACTAATATATCTACCAGAGAAACAGAAAAGAAGAAGAGGTGACCGTCAACACCATATTTTATAAAAAGAGGAAAAACAATGATACCAGCCATTGGAAGGGGAAATCACTACAGTGAAATTGCCCATATTCCTGGTTGCCTAAAAGAAACAAAACTAACACCTTCCTGATTTTAATAAACCATTCATGGTCCAAACAGACAGTAGTGGTTACGGATTAGGGGTAACACTATCCCAGATCCACAAGAATGACAAGTCTGGAATCCTCTATTTTATCAGCCAGCTCCTGAATCGTCCAGAAATAAATTACACAGTTACCAAAAAGAAAGCACTAGCAATAATATTTGATAGATGCTTCTTGGATCAGAGGTGATAGTGATCTCAGACCACAAAAGCCTTGAATTCCTAAATCACAGCTACCTGACCAATAGTTATCTAGTCAGATGGAGGCTGCTGTTACAAGAATTTAATTACACAGTGCAATAGTGTGAGGTATCCAAGAATGTTGTGGCTGATATGCTGAGTCAAAACCAATGTAAGTCAGAACAGAAACATTTATTGGTAAATAAGGCCTACATTACAAATGTCAATTTAATGACTGGTAGTAATGTATAAAATGATTTGGAAAATCTACCCCATTTTAAACACAATCATGAAAGTTTTAAAAGAGAGAAAAAAGTTTTAAAAGTGTCAAAGGATCTTAATCCTTATAAGCTAGTGGAAAATATTTTACTACATAGTTAATATAAATACAGATGAGTGGAGGGTAGTAGTACCTAAAACATTGTGTACCTCACTTATAAAGTATATCCATTGTTTGTACAGACATTATGGTGCCCATAAAACAGAACATACCTTAAAAAATTGATTCTACTGGCAAGAATGTATAAAGATTTCTTGAGATCACTTTGACATTGTCTACTATTTCTTGAGATCACTTTGAGATTGTCTATTATTTCTTGAGGTCACTTTGATATTGTACACTATGCTTATAAATCAAACCAGTGAACCAAAATTACAGTAATATGCTAAAATCCATCATACCTAAGAGACCAAATGAGATCCTAGTGATCAATTATGGGACACTGCCCCCATTTAATAAACAGAAATATCTATTGGTCACTTATGATCTCTTTTCTAAATATATTTCTGCTTACCCAATATACCAAGCTAATGCCAGACATATAATCAAGGTATTAGATATCCTTCAATTTATAATAGGAATGTCCAAAACCATATTATCAGACCATGGAATGCCTTTTCTATTCAAGGAATGGAAAATTGAGTGGAGAAATCTCAAATAAGACAAGTGCTCATGTCCATTAGGAATCCATGATCAAACCCTTATGAATGTGTCATGCAGGAGCTCAGATATTTTAGGCCTTAGCTAGAGGATGATCATAAAGGGTGGATAAAGAAAATGCAGCATGTGAAGCATAAATGATTCTACTGGATTCACACCTATTAGACTACACTTCAATCAACCTATAATATTATTCATTAAATACCAACCCATGGTTAAACATACTCAAAGTGACATGGAGAGTAATATACAAAAAGTGTATAGACAGCTAACAAATAAGGCTGTACAAAGGAACAAGACTAAAAAGTTCACACAACTTTAAGATAGGAGATAAAGACTTTATCAAGACACCCTATCTGAATAAACCACTGGAAAAAAAAAGCCAAAATTTTATCAAACATATGAAGGATCATTCACTATTGTAAAGCAATCAGGTCCAAATGTGTTTCGGATAGATGTAGAAGGGGAGTACATATAATGCCCACATTTTGAAGCCATATTTTGGTCAGTCAGAGTGACCACATAACTGACATACTAAAAGATAGGTAATTGCTTTAGCTAAAACTAGAAAGAAAAGGAGATGACATCAAAAAAATAAGGTCAGTAATTTGTGATGAGAGTATACCCAGATAAGTGCAAAAGCAACTATTTGGAATACTTTGGAGCCTAATGAGATGTAGGAATTGATCCATACAGAATTCCAATATTATATTTAATCCTTAAAAATCCAGCAAGTCCCCAAAATGAACAGGATGAAGGTTAATGAGTTCAACTATGTGCCATCTGCAATAGAGACACATTACTGTTTGAGTTTGAACCATATAACCATCATAAAAAGAGGGAGATCCATGTATAAATCTCACTTTAATGTAAGGTAGTTAATGAAATAGGAAATTATAAAGGAACTTAGATATACTAAAGGAAATATCAGAAGATAAAATGAGGTTTTATAACCCCTCTTTAAACAAACAAAAAAACAGACAATCCAATGCTAAATTAATACATACATCACTTAAGCATTAAAATTTTGATTATATCATAAAATTTTAACCCTGTAAAAGTCAGGAGTTGTAAGGGTAGCTTACAATCTTATTGAAACCAGCTTTTATTTATCCACACACCAGTTAAAACATAAGCCTAACTAACAGATAGTTGAATATGCACTATCATTTTTTGTATAAACATACATATATGTGATTGTTTGCTTTATTAAATACTAAATTAAACAAATGTCATAATAAACTAATTTTCCTTATTTAATGAGAAATAAAAACCCAGTTAAAAATCATTCCTACATATATAGACCAACAATGAGTTATTCATTAATTTGTTGAATATCACAAACAAAGACTTAGACTTATTAAACATAGTGCTGACTTAATGTCAAGCCAATCACTAGGCAAACAAGTATGGAAGATAAAAGTAGAATTCTAATACATCATCATCATCAACCATTATCAATCCACTGCAGGATGAAGGTCTCTCCAAGTTTAATCCATCTTCTCCGATCTTTAGCTTCTCTTCTCCACAACACCCCTGCACATTTTCTTATTTCATCCATCCATCTCACATGTGGCCCCTTTCTGGGTCTTTTACAATCTCTTGGAATCCAGTTTAAAATTTCAATTGTCCATCTATTATCATCTCTTCTAGCAATATGTCCAGCCCAACTCCACTTCAATCTTTTAATTTTTTCAATAAGGTCAGTAACACCTGTTTGTTGTCTTATCCATATATTGCATTTCCGATCTCTTCTTGTTACTCCCAACATACATCTCTCCATACTCCTTTGAGTGGTCTGAAGTCTCTGTATTGCTCTTCTATTAAGTGTCCAAGTCTCAGATCCATAAGTAAGAACTGGTAAAACACATTTGTTAAAAACCATCCTTTTCAAACCCATAGGCATATTTCCTTTTAGTATCAAGTTATTTCTACCAAAAGCACTCCAACCAAGTTTAATTCTATGATTAATTTCCTCCATTATGTTTCCATCTGTATTAATAATCTGACCAAGGTATTTGTAACTGTTAACTTCTAATTCTTCATAATCAATCTTTATTTTCATATTTTGAGCAAATCGATTAAACATTACTTTAGTCTTTTTAACATTTATCTTAAGTCCTACTTTTTCTAATACATACTTGTATATATATATTTTATACATTTGCATATTAGTATACTGTTTGAAAATTGTGTTGTCCTTGATAATGAAGGGTAAACCTTCGAAAATGTTCGGATAATTTATAATTTGTTGATATTTATCTATATATCATAGTTTGTTGTTTGAGTTATATTTTGGAATTAATGTGTGTATTTATTTTAACGTATTTAAATTTTACATTAGTATCTTTATCACACATCTGTGTTTGTTTTACATATATATATATCTGGTTATAAGTTGATGACTGAATGTATATATGATTTTGATAAACTAGAAATCATTTTAATGAAAATCAAGTTAGCATTTATTTAACAAGAAAACAAAAATTCACCTTTAAACATGGAAAAATAAAATTATGCATGTCAAGAATGTATTTCTACTATATAAGCAATTAAATGTTTTTACTATTCCAACCCTTACCCATGGTAGAAGTACATAGCATGGCACTAATTATTTATAAAGCAAAATATTTAAAAAATCTTTAACTTACTGTGAAGCTGACTAGCTAATTTATAATATTGTACAAAACAGGCATGTGTTTTCAATTTTATTCTCATAGTTTTGTAGTTAAGTAGACATAAAAGATGACTGCTGGAGGGATGCATTAGATCCTAATATCTAGGTGCAGTGATCTTAGATCTAAAGCTCCTCACTGATGAAGGCCACAAGCTAGAAACTAGTTTGGATATTGGATGAGTAGGCACTAGATAGAGATTTTATGCACAACCCTTCTGGCATCCATTGATTACTCTGGTTGGCACTGAATAGCATTACTATATGGAGAGTTTTGCCTTTTTTAATAACAGTAATGTGCTAGCATAAAAAATAGTGATCATGTGATGTAATATTGTACAAGTATATCCATAAGAGCCTTGTCATCCTATTCCAGTTATTGCTGTTCCTTCTTCTTTGGGTACCCTTCTCTATGTACAATTTCCTAAAGTTGAATATATTTCCACTATATAAGCAATTAAATATTTTCATTATTTCAACCCTTACCCATGGTAGAAGTACATAGCATAGCACTAATTATTTACAAAGCAAAATATATAAAAATCTTTCATTGACTGTGAAGCTAGCTAATTTATAATATTGTACAAGTATATCCATAATAGCCTTGTCATACTATCCTAGTTATTGCTGTTCCTTCTTCTTTGGTGACCTCCCCTCTATGTACAATTTCCTAAAGTTGATAGGAAAAAGCATCTGCACCAGAAGATTAGTCATTTATATTGAAAAAAATAAAGGCAAACAATTATTAGTTAACAAAAAATAACACAAGCTCTGTCCTGTGGTAGTGTATAAGCTTAATATGGAATAGTATAAAAAATCTTACCTCATTTCATATCAATGATGATGATCAAATGTCAAGTCACTATGGAGGGGAAGCTGACCTACACTTTATTTAAAATATAAATTTATTTGTCTAATTTTATAAATTCCCCCCCTTCATTTCATTGCTTTCAAGCATAATGGACTCTTCTAAGTTCTAGACTTGTTTAAACTGCCAAACCTGGAGATAAACTAAGCTAGAATTTTTATAAACAAATAATAAAAAAATAAAGCTAGAATTTTTATAAACAAATAATAAAAAAATAATATATAATAAATCAAAATGTTCATTAGTTCATTTTGGTTACTGTCCATGAGTTTAGCAATAATGTCTCTTATGGATATAGTCTATCTCTCTTCACAACATCCTTCCTCGATAGGTCATTCATCATCGACTAAAATTTCTTGGCAACATGCTTGAAATGATATTGTTTCCATTTTCTGCAGTTGCTTCTTTTCTGGATCCATTTAGACACTTACTTTAGTATTTTTGATGTTTCTGTAGGCATTATATAGGCAAGTAGATTAAATCATCACACTTTTATGGTAAGACTGTAGCAATCCAGGATACTCTGGCAATATTAACTTAGCAGTTCATAATAGATATTTACTTTTTCTTAATTTACTATTTGGCATTTAGTGATTTAGTTACTTCATTATATATATATATATGCTAGTGACATTTTACTTCTCTTTTCTCTGTGTTTGAATAATAGTGTTTTTATTTTTAAATTTCAATTAAAAAAATCATTCTTTGTTAAATCATACAAATTTATTAAACGTCTCTGTTTAAATGTCGGTTGTAATTTCTTATAATTTTCTGCTATTAAGATTATATGGATAATCTAGAATGTTTCAATAAGTCATCCATCTTCTCTTGGATTCAAACATTCAATCTTTAAAAGTTGCTTTGTATAGTTATTGTATCATTTGAGAAATAAGAAAAGGCAATGGAAATGAACTAGGTTTGCTTTTATACCCCATTTAGTTTCTGGTGTTTAGTATTCATTTCCTTTTCTATTGTTGTAGGTATCTTTTGTTGTGTGTATTATATTGATTGTAGTTAAAAAAATAAAAGTATTATTTTGCCATGTTTAAAGGATTTGAATTTTTGTTTTCTTGTTAAATAAATGTTAACTTGATTTTCATTAAAATGATTTCTAGTTTATTAAAATCATTTATACATTCAGTCATCAACTTATAAACAGATATATACCCCCCCTCCAATACACACATTTTATTCTTATATGATAATATAGTAATATGTTTGGATTAATCTTTAAATTAATTGGAACCTGTAAAGAAATGTGGTAGTTGCTATCTAGTGTAAATTCATCCCTGAAAAGAACCAAATGCAAATTTCTCCCTAAGTTTGAATACTGTGGCATAATGAAATTCGAAAGAGGTATGAGGTATGAATGAACTAGCCCAAATTGTATCTAAATTTGTTTAAACTTAGAGCTAGCTCACTGGAGGCAGATATGATCATAAGTCAGGTACTTCATCGCATCATTCACAGTACCCTACCTGCAGACCCTAGGTTCAACTGTAGTAAGATGCAATACCCTTCTTCTAGTGAAAAACCTGGACTGTTAACAGTATATATATAAATAAAGTATTTTTTGGACCAAACCATGTATTATTTTGTATTAATTCCCAATGTTTCAACAAAATAGCATCAGCCATTGTCAAGATTAAATCTCCAAAAGTAATGAAATTGAGTATAAAGTGGTTGAATATTCAGAATACACAGAATAACAAAATATTTATTTTCCTCAGTTTCACCATTAATTGATTTTCAAGTTTATATTAAAAGAAAGACATAAAATAACTGGTCTCCATAAAGCAAGGATACATTATGTTTCATCAAATTTATTTAAATCACTCAGTCTTTTTAATATTTCAATTGACTCCTTCATGGTTCTCAATTCATACTTTTCCAAATTAGAAAATAATTTAGCATTATTAAAATCAATTTGTAACCAATTTCTAAAAAATATGAAATAAAAGCTGATGTATTTAACTTCTGATTGAAGACAACATAAAAATGCTTTCAATCAGTTAAATACACCTATTACTTCAAATTTTTTAAAAATTGGTCACAAACCTATTTTGATAATGCTAAACCTCTTGCTAATTTAAAAAGTAAGATTTGATAACCATGAAGGAGTCTAAAAGGACCAAGTGGTTTAAATAAAGCTGATGATGCACACTGTATTTCAGCATTGTGGAAACAAATTATTTTATCTCTTTCTTCTAATATAAACTCGAATCAATTAATCATGAAAGTAAAGAAAATAAATATTCTATTAATCCATGTATTCTAAATACACAATTTACTTCACACTCAATCTCATTCTTTACTTCATATTCAATCTTGTTACTACTTGAGATCTGATAGTTTTGCTTTTAAATCTTGACCTTGACAATGGCAGATGTTATTTAATCAAAACATTGGGAATTAATACAAATAATACATGGTTTAACCTAAAAAATACTTTATTTACATCATATAACTGTGAGGACATAAAATATAATATATAAATGTGTGTGTGTGTATGAATTTACAGAGCAGCATACAATTATTTTAGTTATGTAAAAAATTAGTATATTAATCAATGAAATACACTACTTAATATGAAAAATAAATATTAAAATGATTAAATATGCAATTTCCAAGATTTTTTATCTTGTTATTACGAAATTAAATAATCATTATTTTGGCTTATATTTTTAAATAGAATATCTAAGTTAGCATAAATATATTGTTTAAACTGGCATTACAAAAAAAAAAAAAACTAATGAAGTATAGGAAGAAATCATATACTTTAAAACTGTTATAATTTAATGTATAATTTCATCAGGATTTGTCTATGAGTATCTCAAGAGAGGATATAATTTCACCCATGATGACTGACTAAATCCTCCATGATCCTTTCTTTTTTGGCAATAGAAATTATATGTTTTGTTACTTCAATCCTCAAAATTTGATAAACATCTATACAGTAAATCATGGATCCTACTGAAAAGATGGAAGGAAATAGCCAATGGAAATATTTTAATTTTTCATAAGCTAAAAGGCAAAATTAATTTAAATCTGCAAACAATTCCATAGATAAAATATTTGAAGTCACTAGTTATCATTATTGTAAAAAAATACCTCTTAAAAGAATATACTTTCTTTTTTCTTTATTTGTGGTTATTTAGAAAAAACATATCTCAAAACAATAAAATTTATCAAATATACAGAAGACAATTTCATTATTTTCAAAAATTTACGAAGATCAATGTTTAACCTGAATTGACTTATGCTTACATATATAAAATATATTATTTAGTGTATATATATATAATCATAATATTCTAGTTAGATAGTAAAATTTAAGTTATAATTTTTGATAGTTTTTTTTTTTGCTTAAAAGATTAAATACTTTAAAATGAAAATGCAGCAAGTAGAATATAAAATTATATATATATGGTGGAATATATACATGGGTGTGCTTATAGCAATATAGGTTGATTAAACTTCAATGAGAACCATTTATTATTATTGGATGCAGAAATTCTAAAATAGGTAAGTTGAACTTTTATACTTGATAAAATAAATCAGAAAATATATTAAACAAAACAATATATGACTACCATCATAGGGAAGACATAAGTTCAAGTTAAATTATGTACTTTGATGAAACCAATATTCAACTTGAAACAGATAAGTTTCAAAAGAAATAGATTGTATTTTATTATATCTATGCACTGCTTTAATCTTAAGTAAAGAATGTATATGCTACATGGTAATTGATTCACATGAAGAATATTGTCTAATTTCTAAATATAGAATTAAATTATTGTAAATTGTATAATTTATGAATGTGTACCATGCTATATATATAAAAGACATTTATTGTTGCAGATAATTAATTACAAAATTTCTTATTCAATATGCTTAGCAAAAATTAATTCCTCCCCCCCCCAATAAATTCCATTTTATCTCCATAAATTATGATTTAAAGTATCTTCTCTTTAAATGAAATCAGAGATTTTATGCATATGTCAAATGCCAGAATATCTTAATTAAGTTAAACATCCCCACCCTCTACAATAAAATATCACATACACAACTATCTCTTTCTATGTCCCTATTATCTACTTTCTTTCTATAATCATCAAATTATTCTTCCAATATTAACATATATATATATATTATACTTCTATTCCAGTTTAATAAAAGCTGTTTTATTAATTACAACACCCCGTCTTTATATTTCCATTCTTGATATAAAGATCTGAACAAAAAAAAAATCCAAATAAGTATCCTTTGTGCTTCCTCCATTTTCGTATTTCTCTCATTCATCCTATAATTTTTCTTAATTTTTTTTCAATATCTTACATTCCAAAAATAAATATACAATATCGAGTCACTACATATAAATCAAAATTTTATTCCAAACTCTTATCCCATTTTTGCCTTCTTTTCTTAATATCTGAAGCTCTTGATCGTTATATCAAATAACAATAAGCTCTCTAGTGATATTAAATAACCATTTCTATTTATGTATTTTTTATTCTTATATAATTCAACTATTTTTTAAATTTATATTCACTTTCAACCTCCACCCCCCCTCCCTTTTTTTTAAAAAAAAAAAAAAATCAATTTATTTATCTTCTTTCCCATCCCTAATTTAATCAAGCAGTCTGGCATATTTAGTTAATCTCAATCTTTGTTAAGTTTTTTTTTTTTAAATTCATAAAATAATTATTAATAATAAAACAACACGGCTGTTGTTATTGATAGAAGCAATAATATTTTATATAATATTGACAAATATATAAATGTCTAGCTCAGAATAAATGATTTTTCCTTTTAGTTCATCCTGGCCTACATAATAGCCATTTTGACGTTATCGATTAGTTTTCTATACAGTTTATAGCCTTGATATGGATTTAGATTGAAAGCGCTAAGCATTTTATGTATTAATTATTGGATATTATATACTGTCTCTGTCAGTAACAACAGTCGTGGTTTTTTTTTTTTTTAATATTTTAAATATAGACAGAAGTATTTGTTTATTAAAATTACTAATAGTAAAACTGTGATTCCAACCACTGTTTATTAATTAGTAAAATTCATCCAAATTTACTTTAGGAAAAGGATTCTGCTTTTATTCGAATATAAAAACATTTATAAATTAGATAATGTATATACTGTACTTAGATTTGCATGACGTGCAGAAACAATTAAAAATTTAAAATAAAATAATAAAATTCGTTTGCTTACTTTCAAATTTAAAATTAAGATAGTTAATATTTATTTAATTAAGCCATATATCAAAAACCGAGATATAAAAAAATGTCAGACTAAGTTAAACATTTAATATATAATATTAATACACTCAACTGCCATGCTTACAATCTGAATTCAAATATGAGCTAGATAAACTTGAAATTTTCTTTAGGTTTTAAATAAACTGAAAATTGTATATCCTATATTTGGTTGATAATGGGTATCTAGCTGCTTTTAATTTGGGTGTAAAACATGGTCGGAAAACTTCACACGCAACAAGTGACAAAGCCTAATGAGTAACACTTCCTCCTCTGTTTTTTTTTTTTTTTTGAGAAAAAGATTTGTTCTGTAGTAGCTATTTAAAGACTATATAATCCTTATCACGATATCCCAAACTTCCTTGACTCATATTACACTGCGTCCATCAAATTTTTATAAATAAATCACATTTCTCATAATACACTTTTCACAATGCTTTATTTAAAATATAACAATTTTAACTAATTAGCAGACTTCTTCAGATTTAAAAAACAACTGTCCTATAATTATATAAACATACTATCATTGCATTTAATAAACATATACATGTACATCTATAATTATCATTATTTATAAAGATCTAAATACATAAAACATTCATATTTAACAAATTCTATCAATTAAAAAACTAAAAATATTTAATATCTATATATTTCTTGCAAACATATAAACCAAATATACATCATATATGTATCTGCATTAAAGTATATTACTAAAATTATTAAAAATATTCAATATTTTTAATTCTCTATACTATTCTTTGTTTAAAAATTAAAAGATTCACTTGAAATATCTTCTACCTACTTCTTTCAAACTATAAACTAATATATATATTAAAAAAACAACAACAATTGGAAATCCTCTCCAGTACTTTTTAAAAAACTGTTACGATTAAGTTTAGTTAATGATAAAATTTTTATTAGAAGGGATTTGAACTCAGTTTCAAACTCCCAACAGCTATCCATTCAATTTTATACAACTGATACACATGATAACATAGGTGATAAAGATGTAAATGGTCATGTGTATCAGTTGTATAAGATGGGGTGGGTAGGTGTAGGGAGCTTGAAGGTCTGAGTTCAATTCTTTCTAGTTACATTGAGTTCAGTATAAACAATATACTTGTATTTAAATACATTTTTTATTAAAAATGAATATATTTATAAATAATATACCAATAATAAGTTCTATTATTTTAATTATATACTACGTATTGTAACAATCATTAATAGCTGTAAGAAGAGCCTGCAAATAGAAATCGATATTCATTAAAATTGCCTCACACATACAACGTTAAATATAATTATAAACAAATAAATAAACACGTAGAATGCTTATCTAATATTCAGGCTAGCTAATATAATAGCGCATGAATATAAAAATAAAGGGGCTCAAGATTTAGACTAATGTGGAGTGAAGTATAAGAAAGTAAATCCTTTAAATTATTAAAATACAGTTTAAATTACAAAGAGATTTTATTTAAATAGGTAACAAATATTTAAATCTTTCTACATTATTAAAATTATTTACTCATAAGTATGTTAATAATTTATAATATTACTTAACTTCTCAGGAATTCCCTTACAGAATTTATTACCAATTACATTATATCAAAATGTGAATAAATGATACATAAATGAGTGCGATAATCTATTATAAATAATTCATCATCATCATCATCAACCATTATCAAGCCACTGCAGGATTAAGGTCTCTCCAAGTTCAACAGTCTTCTCTGATCTCTGGCCTATCTTCTTCACACCACCCCTGCATCTTTCCTTATTTCATTCATCCATCTCACATATGGTCTCTTTTGGGGGTCTTCTACAATCTCTTGGAATCAAGTTTAAGACTTCAACTGTCCATTTACTATTACTTCTTCTAGCAATATATTCAGTAGAACTCGACTTCAGCCTCTTAATTCTTTTAAGGATATCAGTAACATGATCTATTCTTGTTACTCCTAACATGCATCTCTTCGTACTTCTTTCAGTAGTCTGAAATCACTGTACTGATCTTCTGTTGTGTCCAACCTCAAATTCATAATTAAGAACTGGTAAATCAATGTATGGTCTTACATCCCACCAAGAATCATTCAACACTTTTATCTAATTCAAACTCAATACCCACAATAACAACATTCTCTACATATAATATAAAACAAGTTATATGTATAAAGAGAATGCAACTCAAATAAAACATATTACTGAAAGATAAAATGTTCACAAGCACTGTAGCTGAGAAACATTTAATTGTTTCAATAATTAAATATTCAACAAACGTGATAAGATAGTAATATAAATTAAATTATAAAATTTAATTATTAATAGTTAGTTACCTTAAAAACCTCTCATTAATGGTTATTTAATTTACAGACATTACAACAATCTAAGGGGAAAATGATCAAATTTAGACTCAAGCGAGAAAATAAAAAAAAAAAAAACGTAAAGGAAAAAAATAATAAATAAATTTTATTATTAATCCAACATATATATATATATGTAAATCTTAGCAATGATGTACATAATTAACTCAATGCATGAACTCAAACATGCCGTTTGAAAGAGTCTAATTTGGGGCGATTAGCAAAATATATATACAAACGATCTTCTCAAAAATCAGATCAAAAACTCTTATCGGCTAACCAATACATATACTTTGTAAGGAGAAAATCGAACTCATCACTCAAAGAAAAAAATCTAGAGCGATCAAAGTAAAAACCTTAAACGAAAATATCTCACTGAACACGGATAAAAGCTAGAATAAAAGCATATGGATTTAAACCTAGCAAACCAAGAGATTTTAAATTATACATCCTATAAATAGCTTTAAATTTATTTAATACTTCAGTTGTATTTTCAATCTAGACCAATTTTAATTTGAGATTCCCAATAGCAAATACCTTGCTATTCAACAAACTCAAGGACTTTTATTAACGATGTATATAGAAACACAGACAATCAAGTGCTGCTAAATGTAAGTTACCTTGTGGGAGAGTCATCACCCATGGACTGTAATCGCCAAAACCGAATGTGGCTCAACTCAGCATCTACTCATCTATGCTGAAAGCACCACCAACTTTACTACTACTTGAAGATGAAGCTGTAAACTTAACATCTCAAGGCATGCTATAGAGAAAAGAAATTTTTGATTACCATCAGGTACATACTAAAACACTTGAACCCCACCAATTGGATCATGACCTATAACCAAAGGACATTTTCCTTTACGAACTCTTAATTGATCTTAGGTTAACATCATGTTTTTATTTTATGTATCTATATTTTTTGGTTTCTTTCTTTTACCATTGGTTGAGGGGGGGGGGTATAAATTATTGATATGTTAGAAAAAGGGAAAACATTATTAGCCTTATTTTTAAATTGAAATAAAATATAGAGTCAGGCATGAATTTGCTTTGCAGATGAATTTAATCATCACCAGGGAGAAATAAGATTTTATACTCTTACACATTAAATATGACACTTGTATAGTTACATAATTATTTGATGTTTCTTTGTTGATACTAATCATTTTGTCAGTTATTTACTGTTTTTTTCAGTATAAATGATTAATTATTTCTAGCATGAATGGTCTGTCCTATCCTTGTAGAAACAAATCATAATAGAAAGAGGGATCCCATACCATCAACTCATTAAGACAAATTAATCAATAAATAAGTTGGATACAATGAACTATGATTTTAATAGAGTCTAAATTATGAAGCAAGTAAACATATTAATAATAACAAGTTTTAATTTAAATATTTTTTGCTAATATTGATATTGAATGATAATTCTTTGAGGTGAAAAGAGGGATTGGATTAATAAGTATTAACTGTATTAATCAAAGAGTAGTCATGGATATCAAATAAAGTAATTACTTTTGTTATAATCTTGTTGCATAAATTGTAATAATTGTAACTAAATTTGTTAAATATATGATTTCAAATTAAAGACTATCGTTTATGTTTTTTCTTAACTCAGTTCCCAATTTATCACATGCTCACATAATAAAAATTGTAATATTAACATTTCCTGAAGTAGAATATTATGTGTATTTTTCCTAAGCTCAAATTATGGGATTAATGGAAGTCAAAGGATGTATAATTGTATACATTTGATGAATATTTGTATTCTATATGTCATCTCCTAGGAGTGAGATCAGAGTGGATATGAGTCTATAAATTTATGAACCCTAGATATGCTTTCTCACCAACTCTGATGGACTTTCAAGTCTACTGTTACACAAGACCAGGACCCATTCTGTTACAATACATTTATTAAAAACTTTTCATTTCAAACATAGAGGTATATTTCTTTTTAATATTAAGTTATTTTTTACCAAAAGAACTCCAACCAAGTTTAATTCTATGATTAATTTCATCCATCATGTTTCCATCTATAGTAATAATCTGACCAAGGTATTTGTAGTTATTAACTTCTTCTTCTTCATCATTATAAATCTTTATTTTCAACTTTTGAAAAAATCCATTGAACATTACTTTAATCTTTTTAACATTTACATTTACTCCTATTTTCAACTGATAACTCCTGCAACATTTCCTTAAGCTGTTTCAAAAAGAACTACTTCTGCAAAGTCTAAATGACTTAAATAACCTTCATTTATTTTTATTCTTTTAACCTCCCATTTTGCACTGCTGTAAAAGTTTTGGAGACATGAAGTTACATACTTCTCAATGTTAACCTTCCTAACATTATTACATATTTACATATTGCAGTTGCATTTTTATAAATATTCTTTAGAATATGACATTATCATGGGTTTATACCTTGATGATTATAGAATTAAATGCCTTTTCATAATCTACAATTCCAAAGCATAATGGCAACTCATTTTCATTGTCCCTTTCTATAACTACTCTCAATACTTGGATACGATTCACTGTACTAAAATCACTTTTAAATCCAGCTTGTTCTTTTGGTTGGTTAAATTCAAAGTTCTCTATAGACAAGTTATAATTACCTTAGTAAAAAAATTGTACAAAACTAATAAAAGATTGGTAGGTTCTGTATTATCTTTTTAAATATTAATACTGCATTTTCCCAATCATCTGGTACATCATTATCACTTATACATTTGATATATAACTTTCCAAATTTTTTTCTATTTCTTCACCTGCTTTTTTAAAGATATCAATTAAAATTCCATCATTAGATGGAGCTTTTCCCTTCTTCATAACTTTCCAAATTTTTTTCTATTTCTTCATCTGCTTTTTTTAAGATATCAATTAAAATTCCATCATTAGATGGAGCTTTTCCCTTCTTCATAAATTGAATGCATGTCTCACTTCTTCATTTAAAATCTTAGGCAATTCAGAGGATATAATAGCAGTAAGAGGTTCTTGTTCTTTATAACTATATAATTCTTCTACATATTTCATGATGGTATCTCTGTTTTTAGTAATACTTCCAACTTTTTTTCTTACAGCAGATATGTTTCCTACCAATATCAAAATGTTGTTTTACATTTTTGAAACTTTTATCCTCTTCTATTAGTTCATAATTATATTTTCTTATATCATTATCAACTCTTTTTTGCACTATTTTACAAAATTTGAAATATCCAATCCTTCTTAATGCATCATTTTTTATATATTTTCATATTCCTTCTTTTCTTCATAAATTCTCTAGTCTTAGTAGAAGTTTTATTTATCAATTGCTATCTTTATTGCAGTTTTTAAATGTATCAGTTATATTCCTATTGATATCATTCAAATTTGAATCATGTTCAAAATCTGCTAATAATGAAAACAATTTGCAATTCTAATTTAAATTCATTAGTATGTTTCTAAAAATTAAGAATATCAACTGTGAATATTGTTTTCCTTATAATTTTTGTGTCTCTAGTTTTGCATTAATATGTATCTTGCATCTCACTAATCGATGATCCATTTCCTGTGTTGTATTTATCAAGAATATTATGATCTTGAAATAAGTATTTTCTACTGGTCAAAATATAATCCAATTCTGCTGTACCTTCATTGGATTCTTCCATGTCCATTTCCTTTAATATTTTTCTCAAAAAAAAAAAAATCATAATATAAAGTTTTTCTTTTTCTGCACTATGTCCTCTCTCACTTCTATTACCATAACCAAAATTACTTACAACACTTTCATCTTTTATTTGTTTACCAATTCTAGCATTAAAGTCTGCCATAACAATTTTAATGTTTAGTCTGATCAAAACCCTTTTGTACATCCATATAAAAATCTTCTACTACTTCATCACTATGAGAACTCATTGGGACATAAATCTGAATTATCTGCATTTGATATCTTCTATTAAATTACATAACTAATCTTACCACTTTGTCCAATATACCACTAATTTTCAGATTATGGAAATCAATTTAATTAAATTGTTGTGTTTAGTCTGGATTACAAACCCAACCTACAGAAAACAATACTAGCATCAGTATTATAATTAATATAATATTTATTATATTTACACATAGATATATAACACAGAATAATATAGTTCTACTGTAGACTCTTGGATCTGAATCTTCACAATCTACTACTTCCAGCTATATCTGATAGCTTGCCTCATGGGTAGGGAGAACTCTTCCAGTTGTACCAGACAGCTTGCCTCGAGTCAGCAGTAGTCCTAGCTGCATGGACAAATAGTGTATCACTATTGCAAGAATGCCTATTGCTGTTTAGGTTAGCAGGGCTTCTCCTGGAGAACATGTACCATCTTTGTAGGATAGACAAACATTCTCCATCCTTTCCTCCAAAAGGCTGATCATTTACAACCAGATCCCTAACCTCACTGGAGCAATTTGGGTTCAGTGATCCTCATTGCTTATAGGCCTGTACTAATCATTGGCTAAGTGTTTACTTGAACATCAGCCCATTGGCCAGCAGCAAACAATCCAATCAGACAAAGAAGGAATCTGGAACAGTCCACTTTTGAGGGAAAGGAGAACTATAACATCACCCTCCTGGCTAAATATTAGCCCTAGAGAACATAGTCATGCAGGTGGGCTGGAGGACAGCTAATCTGCTTCAGTGATTCTTCTGGTTTGCTGCCATCTTCAGTTTGTCCCCAAAAGCTTGCAATCCTTGTCTCTGGAGATTCATTCATTGTGGCTGCATCTGTATAATTCAGTCTAAATTGATTTCAATGGTGATGATGTTGACATACATATGCTGTTTTGACTATTATGATATGGAGTCCTTTCTGTTGAATTATGACCACTGGGATCCATTTAGTGGACCCACTATACATTCTGCATAGTACATTAATCCCTATTTGCAATTTGGTATTGTCCTTTTCTTGTTATCCCTCATTTGGATTAGGTTTTAAAGCTGATAAGTTAGTTCACATAGTTCTATTAAGTAGTTCAGCTGGAGCTTTTCCCTTTGGTGTAAAGTACTGTGGTAACAACATTCTGGCAGTTTGAGTATTCCAGCTTCCTGTGTCCATCTTTGTGAACAATTTTTTAGTTTCTTTATTCAGTGGTAAGAGAATTGGCTGGCCTAAATACAGATCTAGATCTTTTTTTGAAAACTTCAGGGTAAACATTCTTTAATTTGTTTACCATTGTGACTTGGATGACCTTTGTCACTGCAAACCCTAAGTGTCACGGCCTAATAAATTACTATAACCACCAGATGCTATTACCAGTGGTAGATATGTAGTTTTATTAGATTCCATCACTTTGACTCTTGTCTGACCCAAGTGTTTTAGTTTCTTGCCCTGATAATCTGTGATAGCCTTGCTGCTAGAATGCAACTTATGCTTGTTATTTTTATTAATGATAGCCCAGGAATTTTTTGACACAATGGACACGGCTGACGCTGTATCCAGCTCCATTATGACAGGCATATCATTAATGAAGATCCTGTGTTTAAATACTGGCTCCTGATCTTGATATTGTTTATGGAAGCAACTTGTTTCCTTTCATTAAGATTACCTTTGGTATGTTTTCGAATGGGTTTTTCCATTCTCATATCAGCCACTTGTCTTTTCATCTTTAGACAAGCAGCTCTTGCAAAATAAATATATAGTATAGCAGTGTGGATATTCTGTTTGTTCATGCATTGGTTCATTATACGTATAACAATGCTTATAACTCATTGTTGTTGTTGAACTAACTGAATGCTTGACTGACTCGGTCTTCTGTTCAATTTTTTTAACGGTAATTTTTTTTTTTTAATGTCCATACTTGACATGTTATAGATTCTGCCAGCATGGCTTGAGCTACAGTCATTTCAAAGTCTATATCCGGCATCATTAATAATATGAGACTTAAATTATGATCGTTCATACCACAAATTAAATGATAGAGGAGAGCTTTATTTAAGAATTCTTTGAAATCACACATGAGTGACAATGCCCACATTTGCATTGCAAACTCTCTAGCCTTTTCACCCTCTGCTTAGATACAGATTGAAATAATACCTTTGCATTATTGTTAGCGGTTTTGGGAAGAAGTATTTTGTGAGAATTGCGTCTTCTCAAAATCCAGGTCGGACAGTGTTTTTGACCCAACTTGAGACTTTAGAATACGATACATCTGAGACCTGATAATTGTCATCAGCATGGCTAATTTTATTTCAGACTTCTTAATCGGATTAACCTGCATGTAAAAAATTAGCCACTCTTTGTAGCTTGACCAATTCTCAGAGCAGCCTGGGTCAAAAGCTTCCATCGAGCCAATTATATTAGCTTTTCTTTATTTTTCTGTGGTGTAACATAAAAAAAAGTATCTATTTCCTATTTACTGTGAGTTCACACTCAATACTGTTATTTTGATTTTACTCCACTAGGGTGAGCTTCTGTCTTTATATATATATATATATTTAGAAGGACCAATTTTGATTGGCTTATGAATTACCAATCTTATTTGCGGCCAATTTCTTTAACTGTCTTGGGGAAAAACTTTTTCATAATATGCCAAAGCTGTTTTTTATTCAGATTGCAATGAGATATTTAATTATCCCCATAAGAAAAATACAAGTGCCTATATTGCGTATTCATGTATTTTATTTTCCCAGCCATGGGGGAAAATATTTTAATCTAACTGCGCCAAATCTAGTTGGACTGAGCAGTTTTTTTTTGTTTTTACAAATACTAAGAAATGTCTACAACCATGTGTACCCACGTTTTTTTAATTTTTATTTTTCCGGAAGTGTGCAAAAATATCACTTCATCTGACTGCATCAAACTCAGTTAGCTTGGACAGTGATTTGTATTTTTCCAACCATATGGGAAAAAATTCTTTAGTTGTACTGCATCAGAATCTGTTGACTTGGGCAGAATTTATGTGTGGTTTAATAATCACTGATTCGTAAAGTTAAATGAGTGTCTATACAAGTATGCACTCATGCATTTACGCTTTCAATTTTTCTTTTCCCAGCTGTGGGGGAGATAAAAAAAAAGTCTTTTGTCAGACTGTGCCCAAATCTGTTGTGTTTGGTCTGAATTACAAACCCAACCTACAGAACCAATACTAGCACCATTATTATAATTAATATAATATTTATTATATGTACATATATATATATAACACAATAATATAGTTCTACTATGGACATTTGGATCCGAGTCTCCACAATCTACCACTTCCAGCTACACCTGATATCTTGCCTCACAGATAAGGAGAATGATTCTTCTGGCTATTCCAGACAGCTTACCTTGAGGCAGCAGTAGTTTTAGCAGTGTCCAGTCCTTATGTGGACTTATCTAGCTACATGGACAAATAAATAGCTTATTATATTGTAAAAATGCTTACTGCTGTTTAGGTTAGCAGGGCTTCTAGAGAATGCGTAATGTCTTGGTAGGATAGACGACATTTTCTGCTCTTTCCTACAAAAGGCTGACCATTTATAGCCAGATCCCTAACCTCACTGGAGCATTCAGATTTCAATGATCATCAACACTTATTGGCCTGTACTAATCATTGGCTAGGTGTTTAGCTGAACATCAACCCATTAGCCAGCAGAAAACAATACTCAATTTGATCAGATAAAAAAGGAATCTGGAACAGTCCACTTCTGAGGGAAAGGAGAACTATAACATAAATAAAAATGAAATTTATCAACAATAAAATAATAATAATAATGACAAAAAATATATAAATAAATAAATAAAGTATTCTTTGTTGAACAGTTATCTTTGAATTGACTTCTACTTATTTATTAAACTTATTATATTATTATGTGAACCTCATAACCATTTGCTGCAGATAGTATATGAAGAAACCAAAACAGGTTTATATACTAGGACAGGGGTCAGCAACCTTTTAGTAATGTGGTGCCGAACCTATGTTACAATGTTATTCCACGTGCCGACATGATTTTACCAACCTTATTATATTATCAAAACTGATTCAGTTATAATGGGATTCAAAGTTATATATAATATTATAGTATATAATATACACTGCTATATAATATATACTTTTGAAGTGTATTATAACTGGATCTTATATTATTGGTCATTCAATATTTTAAAATATTTAGAATCATGTGAAAAGTACCTCTTTATTTAATTTGTAATTTTTAACATGCTTATTAAAAATTATATTACAAATTATAAATTACAACCTTTTATCTACACAAAATGTATAATTTAAATAAGAAAAAAAAATCATGAATTCTAATACGATTAGCTATGTTTTATTATTAAAATAAATTAATGTGAACATTGCCCTTTTACCTCTTTGCTGAATTGCTAAATGTCAGGTATGTAATTGTCACTTTTAGCTTCACACATGCTTCTGAGTGTTCAGGTGTTAGGCAACTTCTTTGTGAACTCAAAAATATTTATCATATATAAAAAAATTTGTTTAAAGTAAGTTGAACCAAATGCTGAAAGCAAAGCACAAGCAGTTTTTTTCAGAGAATTAAATCTTTCAGGTAATGATATCCAACAATTGAGAATGATAGCCGACTTTTCTAGATAGTTCCCTTCAAGAGTTTTCTGCAATTCTACAAATTTAGTTTTCCACAATTCTGTTGGCATTAATTAGATTAATTCCATTTCAAAACTATCAATATTCATTGACTCAAAAAGAGATAAATCAAATGGAGTCATCTTTAAATCAATTAAGTCAGGTTTGATGAGGAAAGAAAATATGGGTGTGTGTATTTGGAAGTCTTCACATCATTTGAAAAATTCTTCTCTGAGAGCTTCAATGTATTTTTGAAGTTCATCTTTGTTAATGTTAAATTGATTTGCATGGGCCTTTACATTTGGAAAGTACTTATAAGTGTTAGTGGTAATATCACACCAAAATATATCTAATTTTGATGCAAATCCTTTCCAATATTCAAAAAATTCTAGTACTGTTTGACCCTCTCCTTGCAAAAGCAAGATTAACTCATTCAGGTGTTGAGTTATATCAGTCAGAAACATCAATTTGCATAACCAGTCTTCATCATTTATTTCCAGATAATGTTGTTCTTTTTCATCAAGAAACATCTTTCAGACATGATACAAACCTGTTCAAGACATTACCTGACTAATCCAATGAACATTGCTGTATAAAAAGAGGTCTATATATGTACTATTCATTTCTTGCAAAAGGGATTTAAATTGCCTATGTGTTAATGAAGAATGAGAAACTATGAAATTAATTATTTTAATAACAGTGTCCATTACAGAATTCAAGCATTATGATGATATTTTTGCAACTAAATTTTTCTGGTGTATAATGCAGTGGAAACTCAATATTCGATGTTTAATATGATTTTCAAGAAGTTTAACAAAGCCCTTTTCCCCCAACTATTGCATGGCTGGGATCATTAGTAACACTAAATATTTTATTTATGTTGATTTTCTGATTTTCAAAATGATTGAAAAATGCAGTGAAAATATCATGTCCCTTTGTTGTACCAGTAAGAGGAATGAAGCAACACAATCCTTCATAAATATGATTGTTGTCACAATATCATGCAACTATTGCTAGGCATGCCACATCATTTACATCAGTGCTTTCATCAACAGCAACACTGAATGCAACAGCTTGTTGTAAACTGTTCTTCTCTTTTGTTGTTACATCTTCAGCCATATCAGTTCTTTTTTGAATTGATCTTGCAGAAGCTGATATTTCTTGGAATTTGAGACAATATCGTTTGTTTATTTGGTAGATCACTGAATGAGATTTCAGCATTTTTCAAAAACGTTTCTTTGGTGAACTGTCCATTTATGAAAGATTTGCCTTTCAAAGCCACACAATGAGCAATTGTATAACTACATTTGGTGGCTTTATTTGGAGTTCCAATTATTTGACTAAAATAATTAGTTTGTTTCTTAAAGGCAGAAACAGCTCTTTTTATAACTTTACTTTTCTCATCTAACTTTTTAACATGAACACGTTTAGTTTTATAATGTCTTTGTACACTTGAGATACGACATACAATACTTTCACAGCATAATATACACACACCACAATCTTTTTGCTGTACAAATTCATATTCATTTGTCCAAGAGTCTTGAAAAGAGCAAATATCAGGTTTTTGTCTTTTGTGCGACATTTTGGAAATCTCTCAGTCAATCTCTTTTTTGAAAGAAGTGCCACCAATGAGCGTCGATTATTTACCATTCAACTACCGAAAATAGTTTTCTAGAATTGATAACATAATAAGCTTTTTATTCGGATTATGAACTCATTTTTTAATTTTATCAGACTACAGATTTTTTTGCTTGAAAACAAAAATATCTTTTAAATGAAGTCAAGTGTATTATTTTCTGATTAATAATGATTTAATCGTAAATTCAATGTTGAATGTAAAAACAAAAAAAAAAGACGCTGAAATTATATATTTTTTTACTATTTCAAATTATTCCGAGTGCCATTGATAATCGTTGATGTGCCAAGCATGGCACGGGTGCCATAGGTTGCCGACCCCTGTACTAGGACAAATACTTCTAAAATAAATATATAAAGATATAATTTGAAAGATTTATAAGTAAGTTTAATTTGTTTACTATTTTTATCATCAAAATAAACATAAACTAGTCAAGCGTTGGTGGCCTAGCGGTTAGCAGAGGACCCGGGTTCGCTTCCCGGTCAAAAAAAATAAACATAAACTTAGTAATTTATATTTGATGGTTATTAAATAGACAAATTTTTCATTAATATCATCCATAAATATACTTTATTTAAGCAGACTAAAATCATCCCTAATAATTTTTTTATTATTATTTACTTCAACCTCTTTTAATAATGAGATTTTTTTTTAATACTAAACAAACACATGTATTCTTAAACCTAAAAAATTTATAAAATAAATGAATTATCAGATAAAACTTTGCTTTTCATTTACAAGGAATGTTAACTTGTTCCAATTCACCATTGAAAGCACAATACTTATTATTTACAACTAAAATTTTATACTCGACTTATATACATTTTATACAAACAAAAATAATAAAAAATATATAATTCACCAAATAGAATCTCTTCTGTTTATATTACTGTCAAATGTAATCCATATTATAAATTACTAGTACTCCAGCAAAGTTATTTATTTTTGATGATTTGCTCTTCAATTTTCATAAATTATTCCTTACTCAACATTTTATGAACTTTAATTCAGGCATTATTTATACATCAACAATAGTATTTATTAACTTCTTCAAAATATCCTTGTGAATTTATGTTGCAGTAGTCCTCTGATATAACATGATCATGAGATAAATTTATCTGGTGTTATATCTATAGATTCTCAGAAGACTGAAATTTATCTATAATATTCATTTTTACTTTCAAATAAACTTCGCTTTATAAATGCACTAACTTTATATTGTTTATCTAACGAGACAACAAAAAGAAAGAAAGAGAGAAAGAGAGAGAGAAAGAGAGATCTAAGCTCAAGGACTTGAATAGTTTTTTCCCAATGATGTCACAATAATTATGTCATAATCCTAGATATTATTTTTTTGGCATTTTATGATGTAATCTCAAAATTTACTCATTTCCAAGTTTTTTCCTATTAAGACTCAAATCCATCTGTCTATCCACTCTATGAATGTTCTTTTTTAATACACCAGTGTTTCATAAAGTTAAAATACTTTTAAAAATTTTATAAAACAAATATTATACAATATGTTTTAAAATAATAAAAAATATAAAACAGGAAAAATATTTAAAACCAGATCTTAAAATAAAATAGAGACATTCTTTTCTATTTAACTATTTTATACCATAATTAATATTTTTAACAGCCATTTTAAATAAATTAAAAGTTTTTTAAAAATAATACATTGAATATGTAAAATTTAATGCTTTTAAATTATACCAAAACCTATAAAACACATATGTATTCAGTAAAAATTTAAAAAATCAGAAAGTACATTTATTAATACATACTTAGTGCTATATATTTTATTAATATATATTTAATATTCTACATAAATCAATTATTTTATTATATCATTCCTAGAATAAAATAACCAATATTACTCTCAAAGTTTTGCCACAATAAATAAAACTAAATTTTGATACATTGCCTGTTAAAATACATGTGACCATTTTACATTAATGTGTTTTTTAAAAATCAGTATATAATGATATAGGAAATTATTTTAACTACTTTTAAATTAATTTAGATAATCTTAGAATTGAAAATAAGCCAACAAAATTTTTATATAGTAAAAATCATTATTATAATTTTTTTTTTAAAACTGAAAAATGTATCCAAGAACATAGTGTCTATATTTTATATATCTGTATATAAATTACGTTATTAGACAGTCATTGATAGTAAATTGCTGAAGTTTATTTATTACTCAGTCAATACAATTTATAGTAGTATTTCAATATTTACAGCTACAACATAAGCTTTAATAAGCTCTTTGTATCACTAAATATTTAAATGTTAAGATTAAGTGAATGTTTGCTTTGACAAGTGCTGAAATGATAAAATCTTAAAATCAAAATAAGACTATATTATGTCTTTTTTGTATTTAGTATTGATCAAACTGATACACATTAAATAACAATATTTTAATGATCACTAACCCCTTCTCATCTGATTGGGATATGAAAAATTACCTATGTGACAGCTCTCATCTGTAGATATAAAAGATAAACCTTTATAGAAACATTATACAATCATGTGGAATATACAGTTAAGTATACATATATAAACTACTTAGATAATTAAGTTATGACAGTATATCTGATAATGTCTTTCAGCAAGAGGAGGAAGTAATCCAGCTATAAAAAGAATTTATTGGACTTAAAAGTTATTAAAATATATACTTTCAGCTTAAGATTTATTTTTAAAAACCATATTCTCATAAGAACAAAATTTATTTTTACATGGTTGCTTTAATCGATAACTATTAATTAATTAATTAAACAATTTTTCGTGAGAATAAAAATTTTCAACAGTATTAAAAGTTATTCCTGAAACTTTTAGCATGCAAAAACCTGTCTCTCTAGTTAAAATCTTTCACCCTGGGAAAGAAAAGAAAAACTTAAGCCCCAGGCTATACAGAGTTAAAGGATTATTAAGTTAAAATTTTAAAGTTTCTCTAAGCAAAAGAAATGGAAAAATCTTTAAGCGTATCCAAGCCTGCTTAAGAAGACCCTCACTCAGCATCCTTTTAAATGTGAAACAGGTCATACAATCCCCTCCCTTCTTAGAAAATAAAACTCAAAAAGTAATGGGACTGATATAAATTAACAAAGATGAAACTGCCCAGAGTAAAATAAATATAAACAAAACTATATAAAATGTGTGGATATAAATAAATTATCAATTAAAAATAGTTTTTAATATCCAATTAATATATAGAATACATATGCACAGAATCTTTGTAATAACTGACGACCAAAATTATAAATTTGACCCAAAAAAGAACAGTTTTAAATGACGGTTTAATAATCACAATCTCGAAAATGCTATTTAAAGCCCAGAACTTTTTTTGTGTGTGTGTGTGTGAATAGGCCTCAATATATAACGTACTTTTATTTCAATAATATATAAGTCGCACAAAAATTCTTGATGAGGAAGAAAAAATATTAATATTATATTTAAAGCAGATTGTGGAAACCATACAATTGAATGTATTATACAATTTTCAAAACAAAAAAATCATCATTACCAAATAATGCTTATCCAGGGTTTTGATACATATATTCACGTGGGATGATCACATTAAACTTAAATTCAAGTTTGCCTTGGGTCTGCTCTATACGCAACTGATGCAATCATCTGCTAGAGAAATCAATCAACAAACAAATACCAAAATGCCAGCCGTAACATCCAATTTAATCAATATGATGAAGACTTAACCAACCCGCTTCTCCTTAATTCTTTCCAATTGAAAAAGAATAAATGGATATTATTTAAAAAGAAACAATCATTATTTGGACATTATCTGCTAATTTAATAAAGATTAATAATAAAATAACTTATTTTTGTAACTCTACTTTATATAATATTAAAAAATCATTGCTAAATAATTAGTTTTTACACATACATACTTTTCTATTTGTATTTAACTTTCTACAATATTTTAATATTAATAATAATTGCATTATTTCAATTAATATAAAAATTACAATTTCGGAATAAAAGTCTATAAACTTCATGTACTTGTTTGTCTGTTTGGTATTCCCCCCCCCCCATCCCACTTTATTTTTAAAAAGATTTTGCTTTTATGCAATACATATTTATCCCACTTATTGCTTGGCCTTTATGCGAGGATTCAAAATAGTAATCATCATTAAATTATACCCACTATTTTCATTTACAATTGATTATTCATTACCATGATCTTAAAAAAAATTTTTTAAATTTTTGTGGTGGCCACTTTATAAGACCGATGACATCATAGGATAGTTATTAAACTTATGGGATCATCCAAAAGCGACTTTCATGTTAAAATTGTACAGTACAGAGTTTATTCATAATATTTTGATTATAAAGTTAAAATACAATTAATGAATGTCAGCGTCCTTGCAAGACAATCTGTACTTTATTACTAACATGTCTAAAGTAAAGATTTTCATCTTTAATGATTACAAAATAAAATAAAAAAGTGTTTCTTTCAGTGTAATAAATAATCAAAATCATATGATGACGTACAACAATCAAATATATTAATACAGTATTACATTTTAAAACACGTACATTAGTTTAAAAATTGTATACTTTATGTATTCACTTTTATAGATGAAAGTTATTATGAACGTTATGATGTATTATAATTTCCATATCGCAATTGTTATTTTGAAAAAAAAAAAAAAAATGATTCCAGGATAATCCAAGCAAGAATAAACTTTATATGAACAAAAATTACTAAATCTATTGTTTATTTACAGAGTTGTTAAAATTCATATGGTAGTTTTTTTTTTTTTTTAATCCAAAGTATTTTTGTGCTGAATTCAAATATGGTTATTTTTTTTGTTCATGATCTTTAAGTGACATGTAGTTAACATAATTCTACAGAAAGCAGCAGCTTGGGATTTTGATGCCATTTTTTTTAAAACAGTGTATATGGTCTGTAAAATCATTCTTCCTGATCTTTTTCTCATTAATCCAAGATTATCAGGAAATAAACCTTTAGACTAAAACATATTTTGTACAGCTGCACAAAGGCAAATACCATGTTAGCGCCTTATTTACTTTAAGATTTTTCAAAAATTGGTAGATATTTGATACATGATTTTCACTTGAATGAGTCCCAAATTTTGCATCCTTCATTGATTCTCTTATTTGAGTTCTAACAAATTTATTTTCTTTGAATTAAATTCTTTCTTTTTTTTTTAAAAAAAAAAAAAAAACTTATTTTCTAAATAAAGAAGCCAGTGTTTGTTCTATTTTATCAAAGGAATGATTAATAAAAAAATTAATACATTTTTTAGCCATTGAATGTTTAAGTCATTAGTTTTGGATGCAACAAAGTTTTCTATTTTTATTTTCCAATTTATATAGGATACATTGTACAGCCATATTCTAAATCTTTTCCAAAGAGATATTCATATTTTCACAGAACAGTTTCATATTACTAAATGAATTCTGAGAAGAAAACATATGAAATCTTATTACATAGAAACATAGCTTCTAACTTAACTTTTGATTAATCAACAGATCATTATAGTTTCATTCTTTTTTCCCATAATCATATAAAAACAAAAAATATAATTAAACCATTAGAAAATTATAGGCTTTTTATTGAAATATTAGAAATGCATGGCTGAGAGGTCAGCACAGCTGCCTTACAAGCAGTTGTCCTGGGTTAGTGGGTTTGCTTACCAGCTGATGCTATGACACATGAATAATAATAATAATAATAATAATAATAATAATAATAATAATAATAATAATAATAATAATAATAATAATAATAATAATAATAATAATAATAATAATAATAATAATAATAATAATAATAATAATAATAATAATAATAATAATAATAATAATAATAATAATAATAATAATAATAATAATAATAATAATAATAATAATAATAATAATAATAATAATAATAATAATAATAATAATAAAAAAAAATAAATACAAAAAAAATCAGTCTGTCTAAACCGGTTCAACATAATCAAACAAACATAATTAAACTCACCCAGCTCTATAAACAGACTTGTAATAAATTAAAACAATATCTAAGCATCAAAAAACAAAAAATTGCCTAGCACAGCCGCACACATGTGGATATATTAGGTGGGCTTTGGGGAACCCATCCATAAATAAAGTTCCCATGGTGCTGGAATTGGAAAATAAATACCCATCCATAAATAAAGTTCCCATGGTGCTGGAATTGGAAAATAAGATTACAGCAGGATTTAACATGATTGCACCTATATATAACTATTTCAAAACAAAGCTAACTAAAGCATGCACAATTCACACCCAAAGAAGATTATTTTGGAACAACTGAAGATGAGATGCCATTTAAAATCGAGGATTTTAAGATAGTGTTAGAATCAATCCCACCCACATGTCATCCAGGACCTCCAGGCATTCCACAATTTGTACTTGCACATCTTAGCCAAATTACAAATACATACCTGTGTCAATTGGCAAATCAAATATCACAAAAAATTTATAGCATACAGGGATTATACAACATATCAATGGTATCATTTATGAAAAAACAAGAACCTATTACCAAGATCACCAACTTAAGACCCATCTCAATGAAGCCTTTAGGAATTAAACTGCTAGAAAAAGTAATAAAGGTGAAAATTGAACCATTTATACTGACAAAAATATCACAACATCAGTATGCAAAAAAAGGCTCATCCACAGGTCAGGCAGCACTAATCTTTAAAACTATAATTAACTCAGTAATTAAGAAGAAGAAATATGCTCCAATTGCAGTACAACTAGATTTTGAAAGTGCTTTCGACTTTGTACCAATAAAAATCTTACTAAACCAACTAAAGGAAACACAAATACCACGATCAATATTATATGCAATAGCCAACCTACTTTTAAACAGAGAAGTACATATCACACTTAATGACAGAATGTCATCATCATTCTATCCCACTCAATCAATACCACAAGGGTCACCACTGAGTACACTATACTGTTCACCTTCTACATAAACCCCTTATTGGAAGAAACTGAAAAAAAAAATACAGGGAGTGTTAATACCAAATACAAAAAGGTACATTCCTTGTATAGCTTATATGGATGATATCACAAAATTCTTAACATCAAAAAAGCAACTACAAGCACTACAAAACATCATAGAAGAATATACAAAAAAATTCAAACTTAAAATCAATATCAATAAGTCAGCTGCTTGGACAATTTTTACAGGGAAAGTAAACAAACAAATTTATCAAGGAAAGCCCAGCAGTTTTCTAGGTTTTCCATTTTATCTGGGAATGAATCAAATGAGGACAACAATACAAAACAAACTCAAAGTGGATGCAGAAAGAATCACAGAATCATTATCCAGATCATATCTATCAATATACGCAAAAATATCATTATTCAATCAACTCATAATGTCAAAAATAAGCTACTATTTACCAATAATCAGTTTCACAAAAACATTTATAGCCTCAATTAATTCATTTTGTAGCAAACTACTATGGAACAGGAAAGTAGTTGCCATTTCAATAAAGCAACTTAACCAACCAACAAAATGGAATGGTCTGGGACTTCACTCAATATCAGTGTTTCAGACACAAAAAACAATAAATCTGCTAATAGCCATAGTCAAAAGATTTCCAGATATTGAACCAATATTGGAGATCACACCCACAGATCATCCACCACCTACAAACAATTATATCTTTACGTTGCTTGAAAGCATTGAGAGCATCAAAAACAAAGTAACACTGAAAAGTCCAATAAAATATACATATTGGCAAATACATGATTTCCTAACACAAAAACAATCTGAGAATAACCAAATATCTGTATTGGGAATTGATAACAGCCAATTACTTAAAAAATTTAGGAAATGGTACCTGGAACCAAAATTTTACGATTTCATAATTAAAGTCAATTTGAAAGCACTACCTACAAGTCATTTTATTAGATACAGAAGATTCTATATAAATATAGATCCCTTGTGTATGCTGTGTCACAGGGATGAGGAAACACAGGACCATTTCATACATAATTGTTCAGGACTTGAAAAGTTAAGACAAATGATGGTTGGTGGATATAGGAAAAATGGAACCACTATAAATGAGATTCTACAAACATTCAAAAATAATGAAATACCCACCATAAGGGCAGCCACTTTCAGACTATATGCATGCTGGTGTACCAGATGCACTTTTACACTGGGCAACAACACAAGAAGGCACCCTAACACCTATAGGAACAAATGGCAAAAAATAAAAGAAAGAGACAGCATTATTGCACCACCTGATATTTTTGCAGCAACATGGTCTCTTTTTAAAATTCAGGCCACTTTATAATAAAGGATATAATAAAAAAGGACAAAGGCAAACATGAAATTCAGTGTTGCAAGAACATGAAAAAATTACTGAAACATGATCATTGATTTATATTGTACATAAACTTGGACAATAAATATTTCATAAAATGTGAAAAAATCAAAAACATTGTCAAAGCCACTATCTAAGTTATAAAAAATCAATTTTTAAGTGCAAAGAGTCTCTAATCAAATATACAGACTGTAATGTAATAACTGTGTAAACCAATGTATAACCCTATGTATAATCAACAACCAATGTAACCACTTGTTTTTGAATAAAGTTACCTTTAAAACATCATCATCATCATCATCATCATCATCATAATAATAATAATAATAATAATAATAATAATAATAATAATAATAATAATAATAATAATAATAATAATAATAATAATAATAATAATAATAATAATAATAATAATAATAATAATAATAATAATAATAATACCACCGCAGAAAATCCTGATAGTGCCGGTAAAAATAGTAAAGTAGTTGGGTTTCAAACCCCAAAAAATCTAATAATAACGCCACAATTTAAAATCAAACCAATATAGATAATTTCACAAAATAAAAATAAATCTTTTTGAAACTATAATTAGTGAAAATCATAAACTAGCTCAAGAATATATAAAAAAAACCCTTACGTTACCAAAAATTTCTTTGTTTTTATAAAAAAAAAAAAAAAGGAGACCACAGCCATGCATGATCGAGCATTTGGCGTCAATATGGCCACTGAAGTGCGTAAAAATTTAGACACCGTCAAATCGTACGCCACGGTCGCAAAAACTAACATGCAAGCAACAAGTTCAAAGAATTTCGCGACTACAATAAATAATAAAATAGTTCCGAGATTTAGAAAAACAAATCCGAACGATATAAAACAGTTAGATTTAAAGATACAGGTAAACCAAGATCCTCCTCCCCTTGCAAACTGGACCGATAATATGCTAGAACGAATTAATGAACACTTTAACAACACGATTCCACGGGGACTCTATACATCGTTCAAAAGATTTTTTTCACCAAACTTGATAGTAATATCTGCCACAGACGCAAATATATCATTGTATCGCTTTCCACGCACGTTATTATATCAAGCAATAACTGAAAACGAACTGTGGGAAACGATCGTAAGAATCGCAGATCATCCAAATCCCAGATACCTCGCAATCGAATTTCTTGACAGTAGTCAAAAGAACCGATTTCTAAACCAAATTAAAACATTAGACAATTACGCGATTGTTATAGTCGATCAAGATCGACAGAACCAGATTACAGGAATAATAAAAAATACATATTTTGGATACACGAAACAAGACTTTCAAAAAATGATGGATCCATTTGGCAAGGTTATAGCATTTCAACCAATATACCTCAAAGACACACCAATACCAATATACAGCAATAGCTATGATTTTAAGTTAAAATTACACAAAGACATTGACCCAGAATCTATACCAACACAAATTGCAGATCAGGAAGCTATGCTGAGCCTATATATAAGAGGTTTAAAACCACAATGCTATGCCTGTGGCAAGCGTGGTCACCTAGCCACACAGTGCATGGATAGCCAACTCATACAGGGCCAGACACCAAATAATCAGCACATCCAATCCCAACATGAAGAGAGCAACAATACACAAAATAACACCAGCAACTCAAACAACAATCAATATGAAAACAATCACAGTACAAATGAAGCTACTAAAAACAAACATGCAGAAGAAAACACAAATATACTTGAAACTACAACAGATAGCTCAAATAAATTAAATGAAAGCACTGATCAAATGGATCAAAATCAAGCACAAATCATACCTGAAGTATCACAAACACCAGGCATATCAATCAATAACACGTCAGACTCAAATCCAGACATATCGAATGATACATACAACTCCCCAAAAACAAGCATGCCGCATATAATTATAAACAAAACATCTACAGATATTCTAGAGTCACTAACCCCATGCCCCCCCCCCATAGAAGCAACACCAACAGAAGTCCAAAAATCTGGTCGGCCAAGGAGAAATAAATCAAAAAGAGCCAAAACAGATGAAAACAATACTCTAACAGAAATGATTGAACACTTGGCAGAAAACTTAATACCTATGGAGCTGGATAGTAATCAAACCACTAATAACTGCTCACAAAACACTAGAGAATATGCAAAAGCTTCACGCAAACTTCAACACACTGTGAAACCAACTCGCAGCCAATCACGATAATGAAGCTAAAAATAACAGCATTTAATATCAGAGGGCTCAACTCAGTCAACAAAATACATCAGCTACAACAATGGATAAAGATTACACAACCTCATATACTAGGACTTCTAGAAACTAAAATATATAGTGGCTCACAAATTGACCCCACAGTACATCTAAGCAGAGAAGGCTACTGTGCATGCTCTAGAGACACATCATCTCCCTCAGGGGGTACTGGACTGCTCATAACACAAAGTTGTCCATTTGACTCATTCAAAATCATATATATAGATGCAAATTTACTAATAGTAACTTTCAATCATCAAATCATCACACTAAACATTATATTTGTGTATATTCCACCTAGCCCTACAATTGTCTCAAATATTATATTAAACATAAACTCCTTACTTGGCTCTAATGCATACCCAACCATACTAATTGGGGATTTCAACATGAAATATCAAGAGTTCATTTTAAAGTGGCTGCATCAAATATCAATTCCACTTATGAGTGCAGAGGGTTTTCTGTCAAATGAGGCAGTTACCTTTCACAATGGACGTCATACATCAAGAATTGATCTGTGCTTTTATTCACCTATGTTACACCATCAAATCAGCCTAAACATCAACCCATCTCCCTTCTCTGATCACTCTGCACAAACCATACTAATTAATCTGACAGGAATTCAAACAACTGCACTTACACATGGTAAAACAATCAGAATTCTACTTCCAACTTCTACCCCAGAATTTATTTTTTCAGAAACATATATAATGCTTCACAAAATCAAAAATATGCAACTTAACCCCATTCAAAGATACTTAGCATTCATAAACATTTTATCATTTAATATAGATCACATTACACGCAAATCCCCCCACCCTCAAGACTGCTAGCACTGGCTGATGAAATACATAAACGGATTACAATGATAAACCCAACACACACCAGTCAACAACATATACGCAGACTTACACAAACATACAATAACATCTGTAACCACCTGAAAAACTACCTAGCAATAAAAAAGAGTAAAGTCTGCCTCGGCCAACAACACACATGGACAAGAAAATACATTCGCTGGGCCTTGGGCTACCCATCCACTGTCAGAGTGCCAATGGCACTCACAGAGCAGGGGCACACATACGCAGGAAATAATATGTTAAAACCGATCTATCAGCATTTCAAACAAAAGCTGCAAGCATACCACCCAGTCAAATATAATCCTAACATCTTTGGAAAACCAGAAACAAATACCCCATATAACATCACAGAATTTGCTACTAAACTGGCAACAGTACCTAATGCATGTCACCCAGGAGCACATGGAATCCCCAAATTTGTCCTTGCACATCTCAGTCAGTTCACTAGCCAATATTTATGTGACCTTGCAAATCATCTATCACAGAAGTTGCATGACATCCAAGGTTTGTATCCAATAGCAATAGTCCCCTTCAACAAGAAAAAAGTCCAAGTATCAACACTATCCAACCTACGACCAATCTCAATGGGGCCACTTACGATTAAAATAATTGAAAAAGTACTCAAAGACAGCCTAGAGCCACATATTCTACCACTAATTTCACACAGCCAGTTTGCAAGGAAGCAATCATCAACTGCACAGGCTGCAATGATATTCAAAACAGTTATAAACTCAGTGTGGGACAGGAAGAAGTATGCACCAATTGCAGTTCAACTTGATATAGAAGCGGCTTTTGACTCGGTCGACATCAATACATTAATCAATATGCTAGCTGACACCACAATTCCATGAACTCATCTGTACCTGCTCACAAACCTACTACTTAGCAGGGAAATACATATCACACTCAATGGCAAAAATTCCCCATCATTCATTCCCACACAATCCATATCCCAAGGCTCACCACTCAGCTCACTGCTATTTACTTTTTACATCAACCCACTCATACTCAAAATTCAACAGAGTATCAAAGGCATCCAGATACCAGGCACATCACAACATATAGCCTGCATTGCATATATGGATGACATCACAGTCTTCCTACCATCAAGAAAACAGATACCAATACTACAGAAAATACTGCAAGACTTTCAAGCAACACACCATCTAAAATTTAATCAAAACAAGACTGCTGCTTGGTCTCTATACACCAGTAAGCCATGCATGCAAATTTTCCAAGGCAAACCATCTCCTTTCCTCGGCTTTCCTTTCTACATGGGAACAAACACAATGAGGCAAAAAATCCAGAACAAGTTAAAAGATGAAGCAGAATGGATCACTGCCTCACTATCAAAAGCATACCTCTCAATATATGCTAAAGTACAATTGTTCAATCAGCTGGTAATCACCAAGATTATCTATTATTCTCCCATAATTCAATTCTCAAAAGCCTTTACATCAAAAATCTCTTCATATTGCAATAAACTTCTATGGAATAGAAAGACAGTGTCAATATCTGCAAAACAGCTTAGTCGACCAGCAATACACAATGGTTTGGGGCTACATAACATAGATATTTTTCGAATACAAAAGACCACAAACCTTATAATAGCCACCCTCAGACATTTCCCAGAACTCCAGTATCTAATACAAATAATACCCACAGACAAACCTCCACCTTCACATTGCTATCTATCATCAGTTATAAACCAGTTCAGAATCACACATACTCAAATATCACTGCAAACAACAACAAAATATTCATATTGGCAGATATATGCAATGGTATACCCGGGATATACATCAGATATTTCAACACAGATGCTCGGAATAAACAACCGACAGCTGCTTAAAAAATTTAAAAAATGGTCCATGGAGCCCAAATTCTTTGATTTCCTCCTGAAACTAAATCTATATGCTTTGCCAACATCATATTTCTTAAGATACAGACGATTATATACAAAAATAGACCCCTTCTGCACGCTATGCCACCAAGCAGAAGAAACTCAACAACATCTGTTTTACAACTGCCCAGCATTAAACAATATTCGGCATGAAATAACAAATATATACAGAAAACCAAACATCTCCCTGCAAGATATTATCAGTCCATTCTGCAGAACATCCACCCCAACAATCCGAGCAGCAACCTTCGTACTTTATGCATTTTGGTGCACACGATGCACATTTGCTTTTGGCAACAATACAAGGTGGCATCCATCAACTTTTCACAACAAGTTAGCACAATTAAAAACCAGAGACAATAAAATAGCACACCCAGACATTTTTGCGGCTACTTGGTCACTTGTAAAACAACGGTCAAATCTCTAATAGTTCTGCCTTTCCTCAATAATAGACTTAAAAAGAAAACAAGAAAATGGACAGCAAAAAATCCATGAATCAATAAATGATAACTTAAGATAAACAATCCATCGCTCACCCGGTATATATATGTAAGAACTTGGAAAGAACTTAAACACAATATATACAATCCTCGGAAATATCAGTGTAAATACATGTATATAAAAATTATTAATGTTACCTGTTTTCTAGATTGAATAAAGTTCCCCTTTTTGAAATATCATCATCATCATCATCATCATCATCATCATCATAATAATAATAATAATAATAATAATAATAATAATAATAATAATAATAATAATAATAATAATAATATATGATGCTTATGAGAAAAAAAAAAGCTCTAACTCTTGAAAGTCTCCTATATACAGAATTACTAATTAAAATTGTTTCTTATTATATAGAATTGCAGATCTTACAAAGATATTATTTTAAAGAAAATAGCATTACTGCATGACATATGTAAACTTATTAAAAGTATAAAATAATCCATTAAGTAAAGAAAATGAAATGCTTATTCATTAGAATTAAAAGTTATAGTAGTCAAAAGTAAGCTGCATAAATAATAAATATAAAACATGCAAACAATATTTATAATATAAAAAGCTTTTAATCATAATATATATATATATTGTGATCTTACAATCAAGGCAACAGAGTGCTAGGTCACATAGGTAGACATCATATAACATAGATTTTTGAAACAACCGAGTATGAATCCTCTTATAGACAACACCATGGCTAAATATAATTACTAAAATGCATGATTGTTATATTATACCAAATCTTCTCTCAGATTTAATTTCATCTTATTTAAAATATAAGTTCTTTAGTAATTTAGAATATCTTATCTTAGGTCTTAAAATATTCTTAATCCAGGGTTTAAATTCAGACTAAAATGAACTTGGGATAAAAAATGCTAATGGTAATATTTTAACTTCTTAAAAAATATAATAATTATTATTTAAGCTATACACAAAACATTTTGTATTCTATTTTAACTTTATCCTTGATATTAATATTCATAATAATAAAATATTCAAATATGTAAATAATACATGACTAATAAGCTGAAAAAAAAAATCTAAATACTGTAAAGTTATTTAAATATAATTATTTCATTTGTACTAATTATAAAATACCTAAATCTTATATCTTTTAATGCAATTTTTAATAGATAATAATATGAAATAATGCAGAAGGCTGTAAGGGTATATTTTATACGTCCAACGACATGCCAAGTGCATTTCAAATAAAGCAAATAATATAATATTTATCTTCTGAAAGTGCAGGTAGAATAATTAATAAACAAAATGAATAAATGAATTTTATGTGACGATTGAAATTTACTCTTAAAATAATTAATGATGAAAACTTTATTAAAGTAGATTTTCTGATAAACGAATATATATGCTAATGCAATAATGTCCTAATGACAATGAAACAAAAATGTATTTAATTAATAATAAAATATTTATTTACAATAATTATGATTACTTCCTTTTAATCTACTATATTATATTAACAAACTTTATACATGGAGGTACCTTTCTTAAAATCATTCTTAAAAAAAATTATAATACAAGTTATAGTCATTACCCAGCAGTTTTCTTATCTATCAAATGCAGTCTTGATCTCAAACATAGTATCCATAGAGTAACAATAATACATTTATATGCCTACATCCAGCCCACTAATAAGATTTTTAATACTTTTCATGACCCAAAACAAGTTTGAAAAATCAGCATGGACATTTACAAAAATTTAACAATAAATATTATGTATGATAAATACACATTGATATAATACTAATTATATCTATCTATGTTGGGGCAAGGAAATACAGATTCTCAACACTTATAATATATTTTAAGTGTAAAATTATAGTGAAGCTAATAATGAAATATAAGATAAACATGCCTTTAGATATTTGCAATACACTAAAATACAATCTAACATTGAAATACTAGACAAAGTGAATAAGAAAAATATGAACTAGCAAAAATACAAACAAGCATATGTTAACTCTGTACAGGTAGTGCTGATAAATAAATAAACAAACCTCATTCTCACTCAAGGAGGGGCTAAAGGTATAATAGAGTAATATAATAACATGCCCCTAATATTTGCCTAAAGGAATAACACAAATAATATGAGGCATGGAGATAATAATAATAAATAAATGAAGAATTGTACATCTTGCATCCACATACAAAAGACACATAACTCAATTCGGTCTAACATCATATGTATACACCGACAAAACCGTCATTGCATAACCATGATAACATTTAATTTATAAGCTTTCTAAAAAATTCTCTCTCACACACATTGACATTCATAATACCTTCATTTATAAATACGTATGACCAAATTAAAAAAAAAGCCATTATATATTAGGGTATAATCAATTATTTAAGCTTAACCAATAATTTAGAAAACTAAAATAATAGTAAAACTAACTCATATAATAAACACTTTCACCATACATCTTACCAATTCCATTTTTGGGATTCCAACATTATAAACATATTTATCATAAATAATATTAATAATAATATACAATACTTAATTAGATAGTACATAAATCATAATTATAAATACTTTCAAATATACTCAAAAAATTATATATATTAAATATAATACCCTTCTTCAACTTAGAGATCAAAATTCTTCTCCTTTTTTTATAAGAAAAATTACCTCTTTTGTTCAAATCCATTTTTTTACTATTTTCTTTAGATGATACAGCAACAGATAGTTTTTCATGAAGGCACAGCAAACACAAATATAAGGATTTATAATAAAATTTTTTGAAAAATGTTCACAATGAAATTTAAGAATTTTAGAATAAATAGCAAGAGTTGACAGCCGATTATTGAATAGCATACAGATTCTTTTATAAAGCATTTCTAATGTGATGAAAATTGAAAAAGTAAAGATAATATAAATTATCAATTGTTTTTCATAAAGTTTCATATCATAAGTTGATATTTTAGTGATATTATTATGACAATGCAAGCTTAAATTACTTCTTTCTTTTCTAATATAAGGCAATATATTTAAAGCAATAAGGGATTTGTATAACTCTTCGAATAGATAAATAAATGAACTTAAGATGAATAGCCAAGTTAATTCAATGTTAGCTCATCCATTTTAATATAAAAATATGTGAATAAAGTCTTGATTTTTATGACTTGATTTTACATTATAGTTTGATAATATAAGTTCAAATACTTGGCACTTCTGTTTTTGATAAATTCAAAACTTTAATAACAGTTCATTATTTTCATAGTTTAATTTTGCATTAATATAATAATTTCTTTAGTGATTTAAATTAGTATTAATAATTAATAAAAAGAGTAGATAATTATCAAAGATAATGTTTGACTAAAAGAATAAAATAACATACTTTTCCTTATGTGCACTGTTTTTCCATTACTTCACTAGTGTATTTTTAGCTTTTTAATTGAGCTAATCTTGAATCTATCAATCCAGATGATTCAACCATGTATTTGTCTAGACCAGTGGTCTTTAACCTTTTCACACCTGTGGACCGGTAAAAATAAGAATAAGCTTCCGCGGACCAGCAAAAATAAGGATAAGATTTCGCAGACCGGCAGAAGTCTATATATAAATTTTCTTAAAGATAAGCATAATTGTTATAACTGATCAAAACAACAATGTTAAATATATAAGATAAAGTTATATATATATATATGGAGTTTATATAATAAAAAACTTTTTTAAAATTTTTTTAGAAAAGTAATAAAAAAATTAATTCTACCTCCCTCCCCCCCATAAACATCCGTGATAACTAGAAAAACAAATTAATTTATGAATGATTGATTAGATTTTGTTTTAGTTCTGTTTTCTTTTTTTTTTAATTGGGTAAAAATGAGATGAAAAAATAAATAAAAATTGGCTATATTAATTAAAAGTTTAAACTCTTATTATTTATTATTACAAACTTTTTACTGCCCGTCTAGCACGCGGACCTGCAGAAAAGTTCCGTGACCCGGCACCGGGCCGTGGACCAAGGGTTGAAGAACACTGGTCTAGACCAACAATTACCACAAAATTAATTTTATTAACTCTGATAAAAATTATTAAATTAAATTATTTATTATTTAACTCAGATAAAATTATTCATTTATTTTCAAATCAAACATTCTTTTATGCAAATACACTATCTTCACTATATTTAACTCTTTTACTTTATTTTAATCAAAAGCTTTTAACATTGAAAATTAATTTGATATCCTTTTTTTTAAAAAAAAAAAACATTTACTTTTAATAAATATTTTTGACTTTCAATATTTCATAACACTCAAACACATACATTAAAGATAGCCATTATTTTAAATAGTGAAATAAATTAATTACTAACATTTAAAATTTTAATTTTAACATTCTTACCTAAAGTGTCATTTAATAAACTATTATTTGAAAGTTATTTATTTTAAAATTAACAACTAAAAAGCTTAACAGAGTTAAATAACAATTTTTACAGCATAAAATAATTTTATTAGATTTACTCCAAACATGGCAAACTCTAAATTGACTCTTCTTAAGATTCAACCTATCAATTTTATTATTTCAAGTACATATTAAACAATCTAAGTTATTTTTTTAAAAATAACTGATAACTAAATAGATTAACTAGATTACTTTAATCCATACTATTGAAACATTTAACTTAAGATTTTTTATTATAATAGTACTAATAAGAAAATTCATTTGTTATAATCTAAAAAAAAACTTTTAAGTGCTATAAAACAAAAATTGATATATTATTTAAATAAATTCTAATTAATACTGCAATTACATTTAAATATAACTATTAGTGTCAGACCCTGAGTTTAAGCACTATGAATATGACCTTTTAGATTGAAAGCACTGCTCAGCTATTTATTATTTAAAGTCTAAATACATTAAACTTTTCTTTGGAAGTGAATAAACACTTATCAAGAATAAAATATAACCATTTATTATAAAAAAACATAACAATAATAAATCAGGCAAATCACAATTCTATATTTAAACTTTGGTAATTTTATATGAATCTTTTTTCACTAAAAAAAACCTGATTGCAAGCAGTTTAAAGTAATAGCAGGAAAGACTTTACCTTTTTTTTTTGTAAATATTATAATTTTTTAAAAATTAATTTTATAAGTGTATAAAATAATTTAATAAATGTCATATATTTAAAATCTATCATATACATATATAATTATAAGTGATGGAAATCGGTAATGGAAGTGACAATTTTATGTAATGCATTAGATTGGGTTATTTTAAATTCTTATTTTGTAAGTAATTTTATAGTTCTTGTTAAAATATATAAATGTAACTTATAGTTTTTTACTTTTTTAAATTAAATGATCTAGAGATTAGCAAAGACTTTATGTAATGTGTTAGATTGGGGAAGTTTTTTTTTTTTTTTTAAATAAATGTTTGTCCAGAGTCTTTATTACTGAGACTCAACATTGGGAAAACTTAAGATGTTTGAATCTTTCAACAATTTTTTTTTTATCTTTAAAAAATAATAATTTGAAAGCATTGATAATATACTTTTTGTTATTGCATTCTTTCAATCTCTTTTTCCTTTGTTAATAAATAATCTGCTTTAATAGTAGAACGTTGAAATACATATCTCTCCTAAAAAGTTTTGCAAAAAATTATGTGACAGTTTTATGTAATATGTTAAATCGGGGTTATTTAAAACCCTACATATATGTGTTGGGTGTTATTCTTTTCTAATTTTAACCAATTTTAATGTAATACTGTTGAAATTTCAAAAACTATATATACTGATGGAAATAAATATTACAAATATTTTTCTATAAGCTCCACCAAAAGGGTGGAATTGAGCAGAGTGAGCTATAGCAGGTTGGGTGCTGAAGGTGAAAAGGAGGCCATGCCTTCCTAATAACTACATAAAAAATATATTTAAAAATAAGATACAAACAATTTCCTATTTATATAAGTCCACAATTTTTTTATACAAGTTAAAAATTATAAAATTTTACTGCTATGATGTATTAAAATATATCTTTTTTTAAATTCTAATAATATTTTCAAAATATTTCTGTACTGAAAACATTTTTATAAGCTTATATTATTTAAAACATCATATTTCCAATAGCATTTAAGATAATAGTAAATGCCCAGAAATAAACAATTTTGTAAATAATTAAATCTATACTCTGGTGCTAATGAGACCCTCATCTCTTTTTTAACTCTGATTAATATAATAAAAGAGTAATGTTTATTCTACTAATAATGAATAAATGATATTTCTCTCCTATTATTCATGTTTGATTAGAGTAATAGAAGAGTAAACTATTCATTTATTATTCAACCTTGTTTGGTATAATAAAAAAATAGTTAACTTGCTGCTATTGATTAAAAGAAAGATATTATCTCCCCTCTTTCTCCTACCATTAAATTGAATTATTATTTATTCTTGGGGAATGCATTGTGTTTTGAATATTTGGCACACTTTCAGCAAATTTTGTGTGTCAGATATTTTCATATAAGGATGGATTTATGTATGTTATGCTTATGTTAGGGAACAACTTACAATGTATAAATTTAATAAGTTAGAATCAAACCAAAAATTTCTAACATAATAATAAAATTATATAATTAATTAAAAGACTTTTCTGACAATTTTATTACAAGAATCAAATAAGATTGTCTCAGAATCTTCGCAATAGAGCTATTATCATACAAAATACCAAATAGTTATTTTTTTTTAAGGAAAAATTCATGAATTGTTATAGTGCATAAAGTAATGTTACAAAATATTAAGGTATGTTATTGCCTTGAACAGTAGTAAGACTGGTGATCTCAAAAGTTAAAGATTCTTGTATTAACTCCCAGTTGTTGAAAGTAAAAAAAAAATTCAGCCAAATGACAGAATTATTATACAGCCTACTGAGCAACTGACCATATGACTGTTTATTGTGAATTTTAAAGCACATTGAGTACAGGCTAAAACCTGTTTAAACTATTTACATATGCTCTCTGTGTGCTCAATAAATTAATTACTACTCTTAAATAGTTTATAGAATTTCCAATATTAAGATCGCAATATTAACTCGCTGTAAATCACAAGATTTAATGTAAGTTAATTTGTAAAGGAAATAATGAACTTCAACAATGGAAAAAACAACTACTTCACACTTCCAAATCAAGATGCTTCAGATTTGCCTATATATGTGGACATTTAGGTTAAAGATAAGACGGCTGATCTTATCTTTATAAAAGTTGCTATTTTGTGTTGTGGTTTGGAAGATTCCCTCTATCGGCAAAATATGCTTGATTATTGCGAATTTTAAAGTGCAATGAGTACAGATTAAAGCCTGTTTAAACTATTTAAATAAACAGGTATATTTAACTGTATTTGTATATATGAATTCAGAAAAAAAATGTAAATATTTTTAATAAGCCCAATTCTTTTAGCAATTTTAAACTTAAATAAAATATAAAATTGATAAAAAAAACGGTATTTACTATAATATAAATCAAATGGTTTTATTGCTTAGGAATTTATAAAAAGTTTGAACACTGGAAATGATAAAATTGGATTGTAATTCATGGATCTTGAACCCAGGGTCTGTTATTTTATCACTGCACCAAAACACATAGGGAAAAAAAAACCCAGAAACTAATTTCAATAGAGAATAAAATGTTATTACTGAAATATTGTAATATTATGACAACTAATTAGTGAATCCTAATATGAACTTCTAAAAGATGTGACTTTTTACTCATAATCTTATTAGAGTTTTGCTGTATAGTTAAAATGTAAATCTAAACTTCTTTTATAAATATGTATATTTAAATGTATATATGGGTTACATAAGCAAATATGATATAAGCTTTAACTTTAAAAAAATAAATAATAATATAATTAAATGAACATTGAAAATTCTTTTTACATAATAATAAATTTATTTTTTAAAAATGACACTATTAAATAATATGATTCACACTACTAAACTAGCCTATAATGAGAAAATATTCTATTTTTTTTTCTATTTAAAATGTTTATGATTATTACATTAAGTGATGTCAGAATAAATAGAATATAAGTATCAACACCTTCATACTCACAAGAAGCGCACATACATGACTATAAAAACAATTTAGTAGTATTATTGCGCTAAAAATTAAACAAAGCAAAAATTTATAGTAAAAAGCATGAAAAATTAATGTGGATTTATGATTAACAATGAAGCATTCTTTGATTCACTAAAAACAGATTTAAATCACCAAGTCCATCTCAAATATGTTATGCTGGTCCATTTGCAATGATGAAATTTTAAAAAAATTTAAGAGCCAAACTGTTAGGATATTAATAATGTACTGTCAGATTCTATCATCTATAGGTAATTAATAGACCATAAATATGAAGATTTACATCTTATAAGAATTAAAGTATTATTACTAGATATTTATTTGACTGAGTGACAGAAAATTTCTAATGAAGCTGTGATAGGATAAATTAAATAATTAACAAATCTTATCTTGATATGTAGATCCTATCTAAAATCAAAATACCACATATTTATCATTCATGGATGAATATTTCTATATAAAACCATTTTTATAACACATACTCCTTTCTTGAAATCAAATGTTTCCCTCTTACAAGGTAGATATTAGCCTTCAGCTCAGTGCTGAAATAGAAATTCTAAGTTGGCTGAGCTTTAATACACACTTAACCCTTTCATTATTTATTTATGAAAATAGCACTGAAATAATTATAACATTTCAAAGCAAATAATTTTATTTATAACATTAAATTAATAAACTAATAATAAAAAATAAAATATTTATAATTGCCCTCTCTCCTATCTGCTTTCTCTTTTTGCTTTCACATTATACAATCATAATAGCTTAGTTTCTATTATCTTAGTATAATTAGAGAATTCTTAAATGGTTTAAAAATTTATCCACTTGTTACTCAAAAATGTAAATTTTCAACATCAGTGAATAAATATCAAAATGATATTTGGGTTTAATTTTGTTTTCTAATTCCTTTAATAAAATTGATTACAGACTGACAAATATTGATTATTGATCTGTGTGATGAGTATAATTAGATTTTATTTTTGAGCATTACATATGTAAGTTAATTATTTATTTTCAGATTGGTGTTTCATTATCACATAGACCAGTAACTGCATATATATGTGACTGGTGAAAATAGTTAATGAGGATGACATTTTATGTACAAAATAATGCCTGATATAATTTTGAACTATTCAGTTCATAAAAGATATGTTACATATTAAGATAACAAAAGATATTTCTATAATAATTAAGAATGTATATATAATTATTTAGCCAATATTTTTAAAACTTTCCTCTTGTGGAACAAACAGTTTAAAATATATCCATTAGTTTTCATAGTTACAATCCAATGATTATTTGAGATATAAGGCATTTTAAAATCTCTTCATGAGTTAATGGTTTAATATTTAGTAATAAAAAGATTAATATTCTCAGTAACAGTCATACAACAATATATTTCATAACATAATAAAATATAAAAGAGGAGTTACATTAGTGTAACGTGTTTGTTCTCTATTGCTTCATGACAAATATTCTCCATTGAATGAGGATATATCTATAAAACCAATCACCCTTTAGAAGTTGCAACATGTTAAAATACTTAAATATATTATTCTTACAAGATGTATTAATTTTTATCTCATAACTAAACAAATCAGCATTACACAGAGACACTTGTTATTACATGATAATCCATATCATTTTGAAATTTTCAAAATAATTTCCATGATCATTTTAAACAATTGTAAAAATAATATTATTGTTTCATTCATAACATTAGGCATACCTATTTTCTAGCATTAATTAGATTTATTATTAGTGATGATAAAAATAAATTACTGTCCTATTCATTTAAATTAAATATGAATGGCATTATTATTTCATATGCATAAACACACCTATAATATCCAGATTGATTTATATTTAAATCTATCTTAACATTACTTTAATAAAATGCATTTGTCTTTAATTTTTGAATTTATTTATTAAAAAACAACAACAACAACAATGATCGAATCAACATAGACTTATTTCCATTTAAAGCAATAAGCTTTATTTAACGTTTCAATTTTAATAAAACAAAATATTTTTATTAATATTTTGTTGCAGACTTGTCTCATTACCAAGAAGCAATTACTAAAAATTTCAATTTTTAGAAAATTTTAAGAACGTGAACTGATTTCAAATAATAATATTCTCTGAATTTTGGATTATTAGTAATTTTTTTTAATACATTAATTCTGCACTGTACATTGAATTTGAAATTAAATTCAAATCAAAATATTTTCACTTGTAAATCTTATATATAATTTAATTCACCAATAAACAATAGATTAAGTTATATAATCAAATGCATGATTATATAAACATACTACTGATAATAACAATAAAAATGATAATAATAAAAACAATAAATTCACTTATTATCTTTACTCATAAAATTTCAGGGAAACTCTTATTTGTCTTTGGTTTCTTTTTCTTTAATTCTCGATGGAACATAAAATTTTCTTTATATACCGAAAATATTTATCATACTTCATTAATCTGAAAATGACATGAATGTATTTTATTCCTTCAAAATAACAAATGTGGAGAATAGTTCATTTATTCAATCAAGAAATAATGCATGTAGTTTGGAATCATGATTATAGAAATTTAATTCACTTCTGAAATTTTTTCTATATTATTAGCAAGATAATTTTCTCTTTCCAGGAATAAAATATTGAAAATATTTTAGTAAAGGAAATCCAGGAAAGTTAAAATTGCTTCTCCATAGAAAAAAAAAAACATAAATAGTGTGGATCATTATATTATGTTCGTTTTGGACCTTTCTTAAATGAAATATATATTCCAAATGTCTATTTGCCCTAGAATCACACTATTAGTCAGACTAATATGTAAAATTATACTGAAATAGATCTCCTTTAAAAATGGAATTTTAAATATTTGCTTATGAATTTGACCTCTCAATTAAAAAAAAAAAAGATTTTAGTACATAGGAACAAAGATAAAAATTAATTTATAAAATAAAATTTGTTAATCGATGTATTAAATTTTATATAGGAAATACATGCATACACAAACCCACATTCATTTCAATTACATATGTATGTTTTACACAATAAATGTACTGTTAATTGATAATATGTTTAACATAATAAATATAAAAAAATTATTTATACTATTGTAGCTAAATAAAATTATTATGTCTCTGCAAAATTATAATAAAATAGATTATTTTTTAATACTGTGTTATTTTTCATAAAACTGCTATTAAATTATTTATTATCTTGTAAATGAATTACATTGCTTTACATTATTAAAGATGCTTGAAATATTAAAATATCTAAATAATTTATTTATCTTTCTTCTCTGCCTAATTTCTATTTTACAGTTTTATTCTGCTTGCTTTACCACAATTAATAAAGATTATTATTATTTTCTACTATAAATATACATATATAAGAACTTGGTTTGTGCCTCTCACATTTGTTCCCGGATGTTTCAATATATATACACATCAACAAAAATTAGCAAAGGTTATCGAAAATTAATAAATTCAACCAACTGCACTCATTGTATTCAGTTTGTTAAATTAAAATTGAATATTTTCATTTACTAGAAAAGTTAGATTTTTGGACTGCACTTATTTGTTACAAATGATGTATAGCTAGATTATTTTAATCATCAGTTTTAGTGGAGGATTTTGTCATTTATTGCTCTATTTTTTGGATTCAGTTGTTATTAAGAAAACCTTAAATAGACAACAAAAAAGACCATAAAAACAATCATTGGTACTGTAGTGTACTCATACATATCAAAAATAGCAGACAAATTAAGAAAAATCTGCAATCAGTATAATATCAGAACAGCTTCCCGAGCCATACAACACTACAAGGAATTCTAACATCTACAAAGCCTAAACTTGAAATGCTGAAAAGAAAAAACTGCATCTATGAAATACCATGTGACTGTAGAAGAATGTATATTGGTGATACCAGTCATCTCATTAAAAAGCATTTGTAAGAACATAAACTGATGATGAGAAGAGAGAGAAAACAAATGTGTCTAAGGTAGCATACCATGTATGTGCCAATGAACATATGTTCAATTAGGAAAATACAAAAATATTGGATAGGGAAGAAAAGATACAAAGGAGAAAATTTAAAGAAGCTGCTTACATGACAATGTCAAACAATCCCATAGATCAACTTAGTGTGACTTTACATAATGTATGGAAATCACTAAACTTTTGTTTGCTCTTAGGAAAAAGTGGAGAAATCAGGAGGAACCTCATAGATAAGTATATGACATTTCTACTGACTGTTGCCTTTGGCAGGATGGTTCAGTTGCTTACAGCATTATCTTAAAATTCAATACTCAAAAATCTAAGGGTCCACTTTTGATTGGCATGCTAATATTGCCACTGGTCAAATCAGCAACACCAGAAGAAGATGGGAAAATAATACCTATTGAAACGTTGTGCATATACTAACTGGTGTGCTATCACTAACAGTTTAATATATTTGGAATATTTAAATAAAGTTAAATTTTTATAAAGGTATTCAATAATCATAATAGATGATGGAAATAGTCCAATATATAAATACAACTAAAACACCATCATCACAAACTTTCAGGAAAATACTATTGTATGTATAGTTTGGTACTCTTATTAAAAGTATGTGTAAGTTTATGAAATGGTGATCATGTGAAAAAATATATAATATATTTTGGGACAGCATATTGTAATCTAACTTGGTTTGTAATCCTTACTCAAATTAATAAACTCTGAAATAGCACAAAATATCTCAAAATTTAAATAAAAACGAAGCAAATTGATTTAAATGATATTACTATTACAACATTGTTTCTTTCTTCCTTTTTTAAGTATAGTTTCTTACAATATTAGTTGAGGGAGGGGAGGAATAAATTTGGGTAAATGCAGAAATCTTTTTCATTGATCATCTTATGATTTTTTTTTTTGCAGTCTATGAAAGTGAAATCAATTCAGAAAACTTTAGTTTTTGGATATGACAATAATTACTGCATGGAATTGCACAAACCATGAATAAGCTTTACAAAACAGAAATCTTTAAGATGATAACATAATTACCAAGTTAATACATTATTAACTATGTTAATAGATAGAATAATGCATGAAATTAAAATTTATTTTGACAAATTTAAAAACCTGAATAATATAAATTATGCAACTTATAAGTCACAGGATTTCACCTGATGATCAACGATTAAAAAAAAAAAAGTATGTTATACATAACTTTTTAAAAATTCTGCTGAAGATTAAAATATTACCTGCTTATAGCCTGTATTTCAGTTATTATCTGCTACAAAAACTTATTTGCAAAATATTTTGAACACAAAAAAAAACAACAACAACAACTCAATGACAGTGAAATGACACTTGTATTTTGCAAGTAGAAGGGAAAAAAAATTCTTACTATTTTTTAATATGTACAATTTTGAAATGATCAAGATATCTTGACCAAAAACTAAAAATTATACTTCAATAAAGGAACAAAAAAAAAGTAGTCAGTTTTCCTATTATGCATTTACTAAATAGTAAAAAACATTGTATTATATATTATAGAAAAACGTATAAACAATACAAACGTCATCTTATATCAATATTGGATTCATGAATAAAAAGTCTAAATTTCCAAGTTTTGATCAGTAATAAAAACTTAGGGTGCAATCATTTTATTAAAGGAAAAAATGGCGAGCAATTAACAATTACTTCTAATGTTAACAAGTATTATCTTTTATTATTCGCTTTTCAATCAAATATACACAACAACATCTATGCCAAACTTTTGAATTTTCAGTTGCATTTAATATTAAATCAGAATATGAACAAGTACTATGTATAGAGCAAAGATTTCCAGCAAAGTCAAATGGTGTATTTTAAAATTATCATCTTGTTTTAGCCATATATATATATATATATATATATGGCAGTCCTTAGTTATATATATATATATATATATATATATATATAACTAAGGACTGCAGAACAAAGATCTTTACATAAAAAATACAGTTACAAAGAATGCATTACTAATCATGTTTAGTATTTCTTGATATGAGAGATTAGAAGGTTTTCTAATCTTGTCGAGCCTTTATATAGAATAGCTGGAAGTTTATTTATTATCCAGTTGAAAGTTTGAATACATAAAATAAAAATTCAAAAATGTGTTTGTAATCCAAAAAAAAAATTATAAATTTTAACCAGTCCAAATTCAAACCATAAGGCAAGGGTCTAGTAAATGGATGCACAACCACTACAATATGAGGTCTTTATACATACATAATACAACATCAAGTAATATTATTAAATTCCTTCTGCATTAAAGTTTTAGATTTTGATTTAGTTCCCTAGTAAGGAATAATATAAAATCATTGATGTAGATTTTTATGCACATAATTCTACAACAATGATTTTATTATTATAAATTAACCTTGAAAAGGTTGTTAAAAACAAAACTTTTTAAATAAATATTTTATATTTGTTCTTTAATTCTGTTAAAATTACAAACTACCTAGATTACAAAATTTAGAAGGCATTAAATTATTATGTTTATATATTCTTGCATAAATAAGTACATATATCTCTTACTTAAAATTCTAAAAAAAAGACAAAAAAAAACTCAAAAAATTTTGATTTTTATTATTAATTTATTTTAGCTTTGAAAAACTAAAAAACTATAATTCCTTGGCTTTAATGATTTTCAATGAAATGTTTTTGGTCAATCTTAAATATATTTTGCAATATTTGATAAAGCTACATTTATTAATGAATAATTTATTATTCAAAATATTTTCAAAAATTTTTTTCTGGAGAGAAACAAAACATATTATTTTAAAAAAGTGCCAATGTCACAACAAATAGGTAGCAAATGGGAAGACTATGAGGTCCAAATAGTACTTGCATCTGTGTATAAAATTGTTATATAGTTTAGTTTTTATAAAAATAAAATTACTAATATATTGAATGAATCCAATTAAGAATTTTAAAAGTGATTCATAATTATCCAAAATATTTTATTTATGTTCAAAAATATAGGATTAAAAATAAGTATTTATATATAAAGATATAATTTGTTCAAATTAGTAAAAAAAAAGAATGTCATCTACATTTCATTAATTCTAGTTCCATTTAAAATGCATTATCAGTATAATAATGCCCTGTTCAATTTTGTGCAGTGGTAGGCATCAGATTTGGATGGGAAGTCCCAATATCGCTTCTGATACTTGCAGGTTTGACACTCAAACTTCTTATAAAATCTTTAGCAATAAAGCTAACAGCCATTTTTTTTTAACAGCTTATTAAAACTGACTCTGGTATTTCAAATTTCAAAAGATAAAAAAAATAAAATAGAAAAATAAAAAAGTTAAAGGAAAATTTTGTGATCAATAAAAAAAATAAATTAAAATCTTGAAAAAAAGAAGCCATAATCCATTATGATACCCCCCTTCCATAAATAAACTAAATAATTATTTCAAAGACATTCTAAATAATTTCTGCGAACCTTCCTTTTTTTGTTTAAGCTAATGAAGTTTTTGACATTCATTGTTTACATAAATCTGGCTTGGAATGATTTTTTAAAATGGACCTTAAATTATATAGAAGGAATCACTAAATATTACACAACTTGATAATGCTAATCTATTTTGCCTATTTTATCTATACCTACAAATCATAACAGAATATATACATATCCGATTTAGTAATATATTCACATTTAAGTATAAAAAAAACCATTCCAAAACATATATAGGTGCAATATATTATCCAGCATTCTTGGCCCTCAAGTCCATTTGGATTAAGAATAATTTAACATTTTATCCCTTCTCATTATAAATCTCCTATCTTTAAAGCACTTATAAACTATTGAACAATTTTGGACAAATATTAATAATAGTTAGTAATTTTAATAAAATAAACATAGATTCTATTTATTTGTCAAAAATTTTAAATCCATTACAAACTAAGCAGCAGCTGATTTAAACATAAGTAATTATCTTTTTTCCTAATTCTTTCTCGGTCTTAAAAAAAATTTCATTTTCCTACACTATGGGCATTTACATAAATATACATTTTTAAAATTTATTTTAAATTAAATATTTATACTGTATATATTCTTAATCATGTGGGAATCACACATGCGCTATTTAATCATATTACTAGCTCTATGATTTTATACAGAGTATGTCGGAAATTTTCAAACCAAAGCACAAGATAGAAACTTTGAAAAGATAAGAATCATCTTGCCTTTATACCTAAATTCAATTATGTAGACCAATCTAAAGCATTTCAGAATGTGTGTGAAGATTTTATTCACTTTACTTCCATTACACGACTTATATAATTGAATTTAGATACAAAAATAAGATGACTGTTCTTACCTTTTCAAAGGCTCTATCTTGTGCTTTGATTTAAGAGTTTCCTTCAGTCTCTATGTATCACCACAGAGTTAGTAATATGATTAAACAGTGCATGATGATTACTATCATAAAGAATTGCTAATAAAAACCATGCTAGTAAATAATGTCATCAATTACATTTATTCTAATATATTTAAATGTAAGTCTATTCAAAATTGAATACAAAAAAATATGTAAGCAAACTTTAAAAAAGTCATTTCAAAATAATCATGGATCAAAAAGATTCTAATAGCACTAATAATGTTGTCTATTATTTATTGCAGTCCTGTTAAGTGTACAATATTTTCAATACACTCATGTATACAATACAAACACCAAGAGAATATATTTACATATACATTTATTGTGTGTATATAAGACCATCTATTTGTATTTATTAAAAAAAAATTGTAAAGTATCTTTATAATAATAATAATTATTTTTATTAAAATGAGCATTAAAATATCAAGTTTTGATCTTCTGAAGCCTTTGATGTATCAGAACAATCCAGTTTTTCCACAATTAAACATTTTTTTGAATGATATCCTTGTTCTTCAATATATTTTTTCAATTCTTCAGAAATGTAATATCGGTCTTATTATTAGCAGATACAGCCAATCCAGTTGTTTTGATGCTTTTAAATGGGCATCAATGTCAGAATCTATATAGTAATTCTCCCTGCAATGAATAGCTTGGAGTTACCCATTTCAAATTCATGGTTAAACTCTTCACATAAGTATTACATTTTCTGATGCAATACAAGACTATCTACAAAAAAATCTTACTAATTCATATATTATATTCATAATTTAAATGCTTTTTGAATTTTTACCAAAATTAACTTTCAACATAATTACAACTTTAATTAAATCATTTCAGGAGTAAAAGTAACAATAGGATAAAGTTGATTTTCTCATTTCAATTATTTTTTTAATAGATGATTTATTCTTTTTGAACACATGGCCACAAGTGAACATGACTTTTTTCCCCTTTTATAACTAAATTAATAATTTAAAGTTTATGGAGTTGCTAACTTTATTACTAGAAAATATTTTATTAAATAAAATACAGTATTACATCAAACTTTTGAAAGGAAAATAAAGCAAAGAATCAAACATATACTTTCATCTATCTTAACATGAAAAAAAAGTTAATAAATGAGCTTAAATAAGTATTTAAAAAAGTAACATTAGATTTAGTAAGGGCATTCCATAATGAAAAATAAAAATACTGCTGCCATATACTGATACACATAACCATACAATTTCCTAAACTTACAAATTTTAATGTTTTTATTTGCATTTTTTTTGGATAGCATGTAATCAAAGTAATATAAGCTGATAAAGTGGATGTTATAGCTTCACCATATTTCATGTCAATATATTAATACATATTTGTCTGCCAATAATTTTTTTTTATAGGATTATTATATATTAACAGTTTAATGTTTGCATCACATGATAACTTTATTTGACATACTTCTGATAACACAATAGAATGCTGGGTAAAGATTAATTCACTTTACCAATTAAGTTTAGGTTTAATTACAAGACAAATAATTTTGCTTTAGTAAAAAAAAAAGCTTTATACTTTTAAATCTTTGAATTTATTTTCACATGGGTTTTTAAAATAATTAAGAAAATTTATGATAAAAACATTTATTAAAATACACAATAAAATGAAAAATCTATTTTGCATACAATCAAGATATACAATGAACATTTTTACAATTGAAAAAATACTGCAAGTATTTTAAAATGTGTCCAATAATTTTAATCAATAGACTGAAAAGCAGAGATAATTTCCAAACAAAAAAATGATAAAACTGTCAAAAACTAAGTGGTAAATATGAAATGGATAAATCAGTAAAACAAATACTGTATGTATGTAATTAACAATAATTGCTGATAGCATGTGTGTGCAGAATCTTTCCATTTCTGCATTTTGATTGGAAATCAATTCAATTTATTTACATTAAAGAAGATTGTTTAAGCTTTTTTATGTTTGCAAAACTTTTTTATAGTTTTAAAAGTTTAAGTTTTTATGAGAGAAAGTCAGGTATGTTTTTCAAATGTATGAGTAAACTTGGAGATAATTTACATTAAACAATTTTTGCCCTAATAAAATTACTTGAAGTATTATAAATTGGAGATTATATTACTTCAACTGGTTTACATTAAGAAATATGCTTTTTATATGCAAAGTTTTTGTATGGTTTTATTTTAGGAAGTTCGGTTATTGTTTTTATTAGGAAAAGATTATTTATATTTTTGTATTATACTATGATTGTGTCAGATGATAACCTGGCTTTATCTTTTAAGCCTGGAATTGATTATCTTTCAATACAGATATTTCAATATATGCTAGAATAAACAGATTCTGTAATAAATGAGTTTTTAGAACCAATTATATTTATTGTAGCAGATTCTACTGTATATTATCTTTTTGTTTAATTTATTTCAATCCCTGTGCAGTTTGGCACAGTTGGTAGAGCTTCTGATTTGGGATCAGGAAGTCTGGCACTCACAGGTCAGCAATAAAGCCATATGCATTTTTTAATATTTATTTTAAAATTTAACCTACAATTTACAATTCTTGAAACAATAATACTTTTCACTTCTTGCAGATAGTAGAAAACTTGTTAATAACAATTTACTATAAAGTGAATCTATATCAGTAATTTAGTTTTTTAGATTTATTACATCAATATTTATTACTTACAAAATGTAATGTATTAAACTATTAAAATTATAAAAATAATAATTGTTTTTATATTTTAAAAAAATTATTATTATTTTTCCCCCATTAATTTTATTTTAATCTGATGAGATAGTACCATATGTAACAAGTTTCTGTATGTGGCAATATTCTTAGAAATATTAGCATGGTGATATTTGTTTTTCTTCTCATCTCACTTTAATAAAAGCTGCTTTTATTTTCAATACCCTATTCTCATTTTTGTCATACTCAAAAAAACAACAACAACAACAAAAACCTCTAATTGTTTTATTTCCATCATTCTCTATTCAGTGTTTCTTAAATTTCTTTCAGGGTCTTACACTTCAAGAATAAATGTTCAATACTTTTCTTCCCATCTCCACATAAAGAACAATTGCAGTCCAAATTAATATTCCAAGTGGTACTTATGTATTAGTCCTACTTTGGAAAAGTGACCTATAACTTCATTTACTGGAAATGATAGAAATGTCTACTAACACGCATTTATGTTTTTTGTGTGAAATTATTTTCCTCCATTTAATCTTACAAAAAAATATTATTTTGAAAAATGGCCATCTATAACTTTATTTCATGGAAATGAACTAAACGCGTATTTATGTTTTTTGCGAGAAATGATCTTCCAACAAGCAAACTTAACAATCTAAATTTATTACAAGTGGTAACCAAAACAAAATATATATATAGATTTACTCGTACAATTCTGTCCATGTACAAAATGTTATTTCTTAACATCACTGAGGCAGCAGAATGAAGTTTCTTATCTCGAATGGCTACTCTTTCCCGCTAATTTTGAATGATATACCACCACTGTTAGGTTCTAAAATTAACAGTAAACCTAATATTTTGACGAATAACTTTTTCCTCATCGTAATATTATTTAATATTCATTTAAAAAATTATTTTATTACTTTTTTAGAAGATTGTAAACGTTTTAATTCGATCTTTCTATACACATTTGTTTGAGCCGGCGTCTTTCATCACCGCCGAACTAATACTTTAAATATATTATACTGTGAATCTGTTAAAATTTTCATAACTGACATTACAAGTGTACAAAGTTTCAAAAGACCAACCGAATTTTAATCACTTAAAAAATGATGTACAGATATAATAAAAGAAAAAAAAATTAACGTAGTTAATTATAAGTTATATAGATTGAATAGTATTTAAGGCTAATTTGAATGCGATTAAGATTGATTTCTTAACAGATTGCTTCTATTTATTAGTTGGTAATTATTTAAATAAATTTACTTACTATTGTTAAGCATCAGTATAACAAAATTCACAGTAAATTCCAAAGCTTTATAATTAATTTTAATTTATAATCATTTTCCTCTTTTTATTTTTATTATTAATTTAGTCTAAAAATGTGTTAAATAAGCATTTATTTAAAAATTGATATAATGAATTAAAAAAAATATATAATTAATACACCACCTCCAGTCAAAAAAAAGAAAGAAAAAACACAATATATGTAAGTTTTCTTAACTACAACAAGTCAATCCACTTCTGTTATTCCAGCAAAACCCCTACAGTCATGCACTCAGATGACTATTTTCTTAAATCACTTTAAAATAAGAGCATTTAAAATATTTTATAAATCAAATAGTTGAGATTCTGCTAATTTAGTACCACCCATTTCTTTTTTTAAAACCAAAATGACATACACTATTATCAGAATAGAGAACCTTATTGACATTCAGTGTTTAATAAGTCCCAAGGGTAGAAGAGATTAACAACATCTTAGGAATGTCTTCCCTTTATTTGATCTAAAAGTCATAGGAGTTGACCACCTCTCAAAGGTAATTCTCATATTTATAAGAGGGATGAATGTTCTGAATACCTTTTTTTCTCTCTCTACTATTCTTATTAAACACCATATTAAAATGTAATTAATATGCCAAAATAAATAATCAGATAAAACTACTATTATTTAATTTTATTCAGTCACAAAAATATTAACTTTTTTTAATTACGTACATAAAAAAAAAATCAATGCAATTAAATATTTCCTAATATAATCAATTAATGACAATTAATTAAATTTTACTATGGGAAAATCGACTGCAATTTAAAACATACAAGATTTAAAACTTTTAAAATAATTACATATAATATGTTATAAAAATTTTAGTATGTGCACACACACATTGTCATAAAAACGAAGAAAATATTGCTTTCCTACATTAATTACATTTTTTAAATATATTATATTCATATTTCAGTGTTAGCTTTTTTCACTTTTTTTTTTAATTATAAAAAAATATCAAAATCAAGCTTTTTTTTTCTCACATAAACGATAAACTTCTAATTGGTCGTTGAATGTTAAACAACTGCTACCTCAACAATATGGCATTTTCTTATGCCTTTGTCTCATGAAAGCACCAATGAAAGCATTTTTAAAATCCAATTCACACAATAATAAAAAAAATATGATATTGTCTGCCATCAAGGCATGACAATAATTCAAAGATATTGGAAAGAGCCTGTATAGTATAACAATACTACAAAGTTATGCTGTTCATGGGATGACGATAGTTAGAGATATTTGTAACAACTCACACAGTATTTTGTATCACATTGTACAATATAATAATTTAGCTATTATTATTATCCAAGTATAATTAAAAATGCATTTATTAAAATTGTTATATATTAGTAAAGTAAGGGTATTTTCATCTGTTTTTGCTTTATATTGCATATATTTTTATAATACATATATATTAGAGCCACTATAATTTTGAAATGAACAAATCTATTGATAAATGTCACATAACTGATTCTTTATTAACAAGATCATTTCTGACCTTTGTTTATAACAATAGTAAGGACAAGAAAACCAAAATCAGAAAAGACAAATTTATATATAAAAATTAAAACCTATATTTGGCATTTCGACACTAGCTATTGTAATAAAATATTTGGTTAACATAATGTAAAGAAACAAAAAAAATATTTTTTTTTTCTGTCTTGCGTTGTTAGCCGAGAGGTATCGCAGTCGCCATGTAAGCAAGTAGTTGGTTGCAGACGGTTGGGGGTTCGCGTCCCGGCCGATGCTATGACATATGAAAAAATAAATAAATAATAATTTATTTTTAATTATGCCTTTTTCTTTTTTTAATAATAATAAAAAAGAAAACAAATGGACTTCAGTTACTTTAAAATTTTTTAATAATTTGCTTAAAACTCATAAAAACATACTTAAATAATCTAAAAGCAATGCTTACATTTAGAGCATTTAGTTCAACGTATGTTTTGATTTGTAATGAAAAAGAGAATGCTTCTCTCCTCCTTGATTTTGCTACGCAGCACTGTTCATACATATATGTTATGCATGATTATATCTTTAGAATGACTGAATATAGAATTGCCAAATATGTGATACTATAGTAGACCTAGTTTTTTCCCCTATATATTTGTCTTGTACTGACTTTTATCTTTATCCTCTAACATGTTATATATCACAAAAAAACATTTACAAAAATACTGCTTTTATTTATTTTAATTATATTTTCTTTTATTCATTTTATTTTTAAAAAAATATTTTTCATATATTCAGAACACAAATCTCTCATAACATATATTAGTAATTTTCTAAACATTATAGTATGCCATTTTATTTGACTAGGAAAACAAAAATGATACCAATTTCGTCTGCAGCCTAAAGTTGTTATATATAAAAAACAAATTACTACTTTTATGAATGCAATAATAAAATTCTATTCAATGTGGATATATTCAATCTTTGCTTTAAATTTTCTTAACTAATATTCTCAAGCCAGTCAGTCACATTGATAATGTTCATTGAGTCTATTTAAAGTAGGAATTGAATACATAATGCCTTACTATTAATAACTATTTTATGCAGCAGTCATAAACAGGTGATGGTTGATGCCAATATTTAAAAGATCACTCCAAACTACACGAGAAAAGACAATCATCAACAATTAAAGTTTTATGAATAGGCAGAGAGCCATTCATATGATCATCAGAAGCTGACATTGATTTAATGAAAAGTAATAAGTAACATTTTTGATATCTTGTGCTAATACTTATGTATGTAAATATTAGATATATGTATTACAGAACAGTGAGAGAGAAACAATTCAAATAAGTTTAGATCTTTCAAGACTGTTTACTTTATCATCAAATATACTCTACCAAAATCTTTATTATATTATCATCAAAATGAGATGACAAATTTTAGATAAATCATATAATGATATCCTAGTTGTAGTTTCAACATTATCAGTATTAAAATAAAAATTAAGGCCCTAATATATGTGAGTATACCCAAAGATGTAATTTTAGTATTGAAATGACTATACTTTATAAACTAAAATTAGGAATTAATGTTATATGTCCAGGTACTAGTTTGCCATAGTCTAGTATAGTTATCTATTACTATTCTAATACAAAGTCTTTTATAGTACTGTAATAAAAAACAGATAAGATATATTGATCTATGATCATATACTTGTAATAATTTTCTGCATTGCTAAACCATGAATTGGTCATGTATATTTTTCAATTTATTATCATATGGCTGTGAAGATTGTGCTGTGCTTCTATTAGTGTATGAGCCTAGATTCATAAGAAAGTAGTAGTTGAATTAATTTATTTAAAATCTTGCTTTTTAAACACATCATGTTTCCATCTATTAAAAATTTATCTGTTTTTTCTAATTCATTGCTTTATTTTCTTCTTTATTGAAAATTCACTAAAAGATTACTTTAGCAATTACTAATTAAAATGAAAGGCTGAAAACCTCTTGCATGCATTTTTAGAATGCTTATATGATAGCCAATCAGATGTATTGATTGGCTGTCATATAAGCATTCTAAAAGTGCATGAGAGAAATTTTCAGCCTTTCACTTGCTTGCACTTAATAAATAATATTTAGCAATTATTGTAGTCATTTTAATTTTACAATTCTTATAACATTCCTTAAAGCCTAAATATTATTTATAAAAACAATCATATCATCTGCAAAATTAAAATATTTAAATAACCTTCATTCCCATCATTTCCCATTCTAGTTCACAAATTATTTCTCATAGAATTGCTTTAAAAGTGTAAGATAAATAATATAATCCTGCTCTTCACTCATCCTGATATTCATCAAAGTTTAATAATAACTGTTACTTTTGATAAATATTCTTAAAATTTTGACAATATTATGGATCTATATTATAATGTCCAAAAGCATTTAATCACAATGGAATTGCTTATGGAATCAAATATCTTATAATCTACAAATCTAATCTAAAATAGCAACTCATATTTAATGGTTCTTACAACTTATTTTAATATTTACATATGAGCTATTAAAATGAAATCACTTTAACATTTACTTTTTTTTAGTTGACCTGAGTCTAAATAATTTTAACAAGGATAAGAAATTAAAAGATCTGAAATTCCTAAAATGTTCTTCATTTGAATTAATTAACAATATTCTTCGTCTTCTAATATATATTTATCATTTAGACAATTGATGTATATTTTTGCCAATTATTTCTTTATTATTTCATCTGAAATTTTAAATATATATAGTAAGTTATTAATTTATGAGTTTTTTTTTTATAGGTTTAATTGCATGTCTCATATCTTCACTTAGAATATATTCTATTTCAATTGATATTATATAATCTACTTTTTCCCCCTATTACTAAGTAGTAATAATTAACAACATAACAATTTTTATATGTGCACACACACACACAAATCTCCCAACAATAAACATCGATGGAAGAATGTATGCTAATTTTCTAGCGCATATGTGAAGAGTAGTTTCTTCCACAATATTATTAATACTATATAGATATTTATAAAATTCTTCTAAAACACTTGTTAGTATTCATGTTTTATTTGAATACAAGTATAATGTTTAAAATGAACATTAGATGTAATTAGAGGAGATTTGAACACAGACTTTCATGCTCCTTTTAGCTATTCATTCCATCTTATATAACCGATATACATGACCAAAAAAAAAGATTAATAATTTCCTATAAACACATTTCATCTGCCACACACATATATAATCAGTGCTCAGTTTATATTATGATAGCAAATCTTCAAACTTTAATGAATAGGCTTCAATCTTCTCCACTCTGCAACTCTTCCGCTATCCATGTTATATAAAATTTGAAGAAAGAATGCTCAAAGCTTTCATTGATGCTAACATTGTTGTCATACTCATGTTGACTTTAAGTCATTGTAATCCTTTATGTGTAGGATCTTAATATGTCTATTTAAATACACAGAAGAGGGATGGACAGAATTTAGACTGAATCTGTAATATTTGAATTCAAGTATAATGTATATACTTGACATTAGATTTAATAAGAGGAGATTTGAGTATGGGCTTTCAAGGTCTCTTTAGCTATCCACTCAGAATGAAATACATATATTGGAGATCATTTATCTTTTTCACATGTATGTGGTCATGTGTATCAGTTTTATAAGATGGAGTGGATAGCTGAAGGGAACATGAAAGTCTGCATTGAAATCCTCTTTAATTACATCTAAAGTTCAGTCTATATACATTATACTTGTATTCAAATATTACAGATTCAACCTGAATTCTGCTCATCCATCTTCTGTACATTTAAATGAACATATTAAAGTCCTACATATGAGGGATCAGAGTGACTTAAAATCAACATGGGTATGACAACAATATTGGCATCAACAAGGACTTTGAGCATTCTATCAACAGATTTTCAATAACATGGATGCCTGAACAGTTGGAGAGTGTAGAAGAATGAAGCCTGCCCATTAAAGTTTGAAGACTTGTTATCTTAATATAAACTGAGCATTGATTATATATATGTATGATAGATGATGATCTGGACCAACTGATAAGTGCTGGTTCAGCACATAATACACATACTGGAGATCATTTACCTTTTTCACATGTATGTGGTCATGTGTATTGGTTGGAGTGGGTAGCCGAAAGGAACTTGAAAGTCTGTGTTCCAATCCCCTCTAACTGTTCCTGTTTTAGTAAGTATGCCTTCCTTTTTCTTATTGTTAAAATAATTTTCCTTCCACTATCAAGAAGACATTTTACATCTGCAAGATTTTTTATTTCTTCTATAGCTTTACTTGCTATTTCATAATTACATTTCCATATGATATCATTTATATTTTTCCATATCACATACAAAATTGCACATTTTTTTCTTTTGTAATGAAATGTTCTTAAGTATTTCTTGTATAAAATGCCTTATCTCAGTAAAAAAACTTACTGTTGAATTGCTTTTTGTTCAAACTGTTAACTTTTAGTTGATCTTATTTCTGTCAACAATTATCATAGTCTTTTTAATTTTTTAAGATGATTTCTAATTTTTCTGGAGAATTTTTGAAATTAGAGATCTAATTGTTAATATAATCTTATTGAACAGATTCTGCCAATTTAGTTTTGCATTACATCTACCTATTGTACCAAATCTATTAAGAATATTAGTTTTTATATTATTCAACATAATCCAACTTTATTTGATTTCAAATACCACTCTTATTAGGTTTTTTTTTCTCCCAAAAAACAACAGCAAAAAATTCATATGACAAAAAGCCAATCTTTTATTTTTGCTTCCACCAGCATTAGAATCTCACTTGACAATTTTAAAATGTTGTTTGGTTCATTCAAAGGCATTAGAAAGATTGATACAAAAAGACTCCCAGATTTTTCATAGAATGTAAATTTATTGGATTAGAAATTTGAATTATCTGCATTATATAAAGTAAAAACAAGTAAGGTCAAGGAATTGGTGAAATTCCAATTAAATTATTGAAGGCTGTTAAGGAAAAGTTTGAGATAAAGGATTGATACTTGCAATACAATTTGTGACTTATGATATTGAACAATTGATTTCCTTTCATTAGGCATGATTCCATTAAAGAAAATATTAATCCAAGAAATTATGAGAATTTTGACACAATTAGTTTAAATTCATTATTGAAAGCTGTTAAAAAAAAAGGGGTTGAGATAATTGAATACTTACAATATAATTTATGACTGTTGATAATGGACAATTGATTTCCTTTCATTAGGCATAATTTGATTAAATAAAACACCTAATTCAACAAATTATGAGAATTTTAAAACAATCAGTTTAAAAACTCACAAGTGGCTAATATGCTGTTGCATATCTTGAATTGATAAATTATTAATAAATCAGATACATTTCCATCTGAAAAGCAGTTTGGATTTAGAAAAGTAGACAAATAAGAGATGCAGTTAGAATAGTGAGAAAAACTATATTTTGAGAAATATGTCAATTGAAGAGGAAAATATTAAAATTTATTTTATTGATTTTGAAAAAACATCTTATGAAATAAGAATTGATTTTTTTGTTCAATATATTGAAAAAAAAAAAAAGATATAGATTGAAAATAAAACTTTTATTAAAAAAATTTATAAATGAATCTGAAGATATAGTAAAGTTAAATCATCTTTTATCAATAGAGATCAATATTGAGAGTGCTGTCTTTCTGATTCTTGATTAATAGAGCCCTGGCTAACTTGTTAAATGAAAACTGTTTTGATAAGAATGGAATTAACATTGGGGTAAAAAAGTTAATTTTATCAGATTTAATGATAATATCACTATACCTGTAGACCAAGAAGATGAGCTTAATACAAAATAGATTGATAAAGTTTGTGGGAAGTGAAAATTAGATGCACATAACAATAGATGATAAAGAGAAAATATTAAAAGTAAACTGGTAATGGAGTGGGTATTTGGTATAATGTTAATTGATGATGGAAATAGCAATAAAAAAAATTACAGTGAAAAATAAAATGGCTAAAAAGAAGTTTAATAAATATATAGATTTGAAGATTGAAAAAGATAAATTAAAAAGAATAGTAAAGTAGCTAAGTTAAAAAAGATTATATTTTTTGAGAAAAGTATGAAGACAAAAAGGAAATTAATTTTATATGTATTAGAGGCAGAGAAATAATAAAGGATGTGATGAAAAAGTATGTAAAACGATAGAAAAAAAAAAAAAAGAAATTGAGAGTATGATATTAAGGAGAAAAGTAACTGTGGGGTTTCAGAAAATGGGATTAAAAACAGAAAGGCTTGAAAAAGGTAGTCTAATTTAGTATATGCCCACTTTTCCAGTTATTTCATCTTTCATTTTAACTTCACAAAACACATCTCATTAAATCTTTCACAATTTTTTCAATTTATGCAATCATCATTCATCCCAATATAATATAAAACATGGCTAAATAAAATCATCATTGCCTAGGCACTAAAACTTGAAAATTCTTAGCACATAATGACTTCAATTGCCATAACTACTATGCTTTATGTCTTCGCAGTCTCCAGGAAATGAGGACTATGATTTTTTTTCCATCTTTCAATTGCATAAATAAAATATTCTCACACAAATAAATATATATATATTCATTGAGTTTTCAAAAAAGCTTATTTAATATCTCAATCAGAAAATATCAAGATTTTCGGTGGTATCCTTAAACTTTTCTTAATGGCTTGCGAGTCCTGGTGAACAATTCATTCAAGTTCATTTTTGATAATAATTATCGATGGTAAAATATATTGATTGAACGTTAGGAATTTCCCTGCTAGATTTCTCAGTGAAAAACGCAAGGATTATTTTTAATTATGAGAAAACATTTTACAGCTACTGCCATGTATATATACAGATATTTCTCATTACACTAAGAAAATACTAGTTGGTAAAGTTCCTTCCATATTATGCCTCTATTAAAAAATACGTTATTCAAAATTAGACATCGTTATAATGTATATATATAGTATATACAATTAATATCTTTCATACTAACAAGTAGTTTATTACTTTGTAGACATTAATAAATTGTTGAGTTTTTCAACTATTGTATAAAACCAATGAAATGATATTTTAATGATTCTTTCACAAGATCTCACATATTTTTTCCCCCAAGGATACAAAAAGCTAGCTAATTATATCTTTTATATGTTTCATGACTATAAACATTACTTCACAGCAAAAATTATTGAACGATTCAATATACAAAAAATTGCAGAAAGAAGTTTGCTATCAACTGAAAGGAGATACTTTGATTCCTCTTTGAAACCTTAAAGGAAATGAGCAAGGCAAAATCCCTAATGCCCACTCCATATGTTCTTGTCTCTGCAATAGTAATTATTATATGATTATTCATATATTAAACAAATATCGATAAATTGTTCATTAATACACATCAGCCAGATTAGTGAGTTAATTTTTAAGAAACACCATGGTTTTTCTTCTCATTTGCCTGGTAATTATTAAATGAAATATTTTCTTGAAGAAAGAATGAATGTACGTGTGAATTAACTTTTTTAAAAATAGATATTTACAATAAACAAAACTAAATTATGGCCCTTATTAATAGGAAACTATAATGTTGTCAGATAAGGCAGTGGTTGATGAATGCTGAAAATCCCTTGATTGCAGCCTTATGTGATGACAAACTTTTATTTGGGTATTTATAACTGCAGATCACTTTCAAGTGAAGAAAGATCAAAATTTAGAATAAAATCTATCTGATATTAAATGAGACATTGTTGGAATTTGTCAAATTAAAAGAAAATGTGAAGAAACGATATAAAAAATGATCATATACTTTTACTACAAAGGTACAATATCAAGTGCACAAATGAAGGGGGATTGTGGAGATTGATGATGTGTTAGATAGAATGGTAAGATTAGTTATTAAATTTAATGAAAGATACCAAATAAAAATAATTCAGATTTATGCACAAATTCATATTGTGATGAAGAAACAGATTTTTATATGGAGGTACAAAATGCTTTTGATCAAATGATATGTCATTTTAAAATTGTCATGGGAGATGTTAATGTTAGAACTGGTAAATGATAGAAAAATGTAAATACTGTGAGAACATGTTGTTATAACAACAGAAATGAACAAAGGCAAAGACTTCTGGAATCCTCAGATAAAAAAAAAAAATCTGTATATTATTAAATTTTTTTTTTTGAAAAAAATACTAAACAGAAATTAATTATGGAAGGATTTGAATGAAGGTATAGCAGAATTGGGTCATAATTTGACTAAGAGAAAATACATATTTCAAGATTGTAATATTCATAAATTAAACACAGAAAATGATCATCAATTAGTGAGGTGTAAAATACATGCTTATGTAAAACTAGAGAGACAAAATTATTAAGAAAAAAAGTATTCACAGTTCATATTCCTAATTTTCAATAAAACTAGAATGAAATTAATTAAATTAGAATTACAAATCATTAAATTGTTAATAAATTTTGAAGATGGTTCAGAAATTTGAATGAAATCAATACGAACATAAATGATCCCCAAGTTGTGCACTTTGTGCTGAATCAGCAACTAATCAAATGGCCTAGATGTCTTTTAAAAATTTTTATTTATGTTTTAAGAATGTGATGGAGTGGAGATTATTCAATATGTAAAAAATATTACCCATGCAAAAAGAGAAATGAAATTGAATTATTCCATGCCATGTATTTAATTAAAAAAATGGATATATTAATCTTTAATTGAAATTTAAAGTTTATATCTGGCTAGAGACAACCTCTAGTTTAATAAATGATTAGAGATAATCATTAATGCATTTATCTAGAGTGGATCATGTCAAAGTTGTGGGTGGATTAAGTTTGACACTTGTAAATAAAAATGTGATAATTTGTAATTGATAAATACTGAACATACAATATAGATGTGAGAATTTGTAATCTGGGTCAATCAATGAGTGCTGGCTCAATATGAAGTGCATTTTGGAGGTCATTGGTCTTTTAAGATATCTCTATTCAAATGTATCAAGAATATGTAGTAGAATTAAAATTATTAAGTATATTTATAAAAGAACTGATACTCTATTAAGAATTGCAGCACAGTTTATAAAAAAGCAGCAATTTATTAATGATTTTCTAATGAGCAAAGAGAATATATAAAGAAAAAAAAATATAAAAATGTCCCATTAAGAAGCATTAAATTATTTTTAATAAATTTACATATTACATATGATAAAAATTTTAAAATAAAGCAAACAATGTATAAAAGCAAAAGTAAAACAAAAAATAATAAAGTATATATCACAACTTAGACATAGCATCTAAAAAGTATATTTTTGAAATAACCATAGCTTACACTTACAATATCTTGTAAATTGACTCATAATCAAATAATTATTGGTTGGTAAGTGAGCATCTAGCTATATGTTCACCTTTTCTTGGTATCTCTACTTCCCCACTTTTACATTACTAATCTTATCTTTTCAACCCATATTTTCCGTTGTCTTCCAAATTTAATCTTCAAATTCTTCTTATTTTTCATAAGTACTTATAATTCAGTTCAATAAATAGATACACTCCTAACAAAATTATTTAACTACTTTAAATAGCACATAGAAAAAAACACACACACAAAAAAACTGCTTAGTTATTGCAATTCCTACTCAAATTTCTTTGCTGCTACTTCCATAATCAGTTAACCGATTTTCTAAATATTAATCTGCCTTATAATTTTTTTATCAAATGCTTACTTTTAATCTTATTTCTATAGCTTTTTCTTGCTTAATTTTATTTGCATCTATTTTCATCTTAAACAAATTTGGTTATCCCTATATAACATTTTATTAAGCTCACCTTTGCTATCATTATCACCAATAAAAACAAAAAGTTAATGGCTTTCTTGCTCAAAAGTTCATAAGAAGTTCAAGTACTATAGATGCAGATGCCAGAATTAATCCTGGGATTCCCAATGAAAAATCAAATGCTCTACCAACTGCACTAAAATGCACAGGGCATTATCATCAATAAATCTGATACAGTGAATCCTCTTAGTTGTATTTATATGTTGGACTATTTCCAGCATCTAATATGAGCAGTGAATGCCTTGAGAAAAATTTAACTTTATTTAAATATTCCAAATACATTCAACTGTTAGTAAATAGTACACAGGTATCTATGCATGCCATTTTGAGAGGTTTCTTCTTCAGGTATTGCTGGCCTGACCAGTGACCGTACTAGCATGGGAATTGAACCTGGACCCTTAGATTCTTGAGTATTGAATTTTAAGATAACATTCTAACCAATTGAGCTATCCTGCCAAAAGCAACAGTCAGTAGAAATTTCATATACTTATCTATGAGATTCCTTCTGAATTCTCCATTTTTTTTCTAAGAGGAAAGTTGATCAATGGTTTCTATATATTATGTATAGTCACACTAAGTTGACTTAAGGGATTGTTTGCCATTGTCATATAGCAGCTTCTTTAAATTTTCTTCTTTGTACATTTTCTTTTCTATCCAATATTTTTGTATTTTCCCATATATTCATTGGTAAATTTTTCTAAGACATTGAATACTCATATTAGATGATGGAAATAGTCCAACATATAAATACAACTAAAACACACTTTCAGACAAACAATGAATCCTCTTATCAATAATGCTCATTTCATCTTTAATAGAATAACATTCATTTAGCAAATCATTTGAATATGTATTAAATAAAACAGAATATAGACTACATTCTTGGTTATGTTTTTTGCCTTAATGTAAAGCATTTAATCATACAAATCCTTTTTGAGTAATAAATGATTTTTCCTTTCAATCTATGTCTTATTTTTCAATATACTCAACAAAATAATTTAATTGATTATATCAAATGCCTCTACAATATTAATAAAATTAATATCAACATGTATTCTTTTTCTATTCAAATGATTATATATCAGCTAAAATGCTAACCAATATTAAAATTCATAAAGATTTTCTTTTGGGATTTACTTTTGATTTTTATTGTTATGGACAGAACTTCATGATTCTAAATATTTTTTTAAAGGATTTTTCTAATTTTGGTAAATTTAAGTTGCTTATCTTCCTTTGAAGATTTTAATAAAATTAATAATCTTAAGATGTAAGACAATTGGGTGTATGATAGTTATGATATTGAAAATATTTATCAATTCATAAATAGATTACCAATGATGTTTTTATTATAATGTGTCACTTATTATATTATTATAATATATTATAATGATGTGTTACATGTAATGATATGTCCAATAAAAAGTAAAGAAGGTTGGATAATAGTTTATATTAATTCTTTTTTGATTTGTTCTGTTTCTGTTAATTATTTAATTAAAGGAAACAATTATTATTGAATTGATCCTTTTATAAAATATATTGAATTTTGTTGAATTAAAAATGTTGAATTTATTAGAAAATATTCCATTGTGTAAAAGTCAGGCTATAAGAATTTATTATTAGATTTGATAAAAAAAACAGCTTACAATTATAGATTATTAAGATAAATAAAGAGCATTCTATTTAACAATAAAAATTATAATATTTTGAAAGAGATTCCTAAAAAAAAAAAGACTATTTTTTTGCTTTATGATCATAAAATTTTGAGTAAGAATTAATACTTTTAATGATAAGAAAATAGTATAAAGAAAGGGTGTAACATTAAATAATTAATTGAATATAGAACAGTTAGTTTTTTTTCTTCTTATTGTTATTGCTTCAGTGAATGCATTAGTGAAAACATACTCAATAAAATATGGGGTAAATGTGTCCCCCAATTTATTATTAATAACTATAGTATTATTATTTTTAACATTTTTTGTTTATATTATAATCTTAATAATACAAGCTAATTAGGTCACATGATGTATGACTTGGTTTCCTTACTATTATAATCTTAATTTATATATGTATACTATAATATAAAAATTGTCTGTGTTATATATATATATATATATATGTATATATAGTGAAAAAAAAGTACACTCTACATTTGCAGTTCATTAAAAAAACATTCTATTCTAATCAATGTTTATTAACAAAATGTGAACTATGTACAGTATATGCTATATACATTTAAACAAAACACAGTGCAGCTTTACTGTATTGAATGCTAACTTAAATTGTCAAAAAGGTTAGTATAGTATAAGTATTAATTGTTTTATGTCATTTCTACATTTGAGACATCTGCCTTGAAAGTAAATCTACTAATAGTACATTTTTAAATTTATTGTTGACTAATTTTTGAAAAGATATATTTGATCATATATATCAACAAAATTCTAATTACTCCAATTGCATGTCTTTATCTTTTCTAAATTCAAACTGCTCTTCCCATGTCTTAGATATATACACACATGTGAATCCATAACTGAATATATTAAACTGTTCTAAAAACCCCACGTTATAAAATCAGGGTTTTACCCTTACTGGTTGAATATAGATAGAAAAGCTATTGACCACCCCATCTGCTCATAATTCTCTGTATTTATCCAATCTTTATTTCCATTATTTTTTCATTACGGCATAACCAGGAAGGCATATTATTTTTGTTAAATAAATCATTTGAATATTTATTCTGAACTTTTTCTATTTTATTAATAATTTTCTATCTTTAATAACTACATTATTCTTATAATTTTGTTTTCCCCATTCAAAATGTTTCATTTATCCTTTCCTTTTTTAAAAAAACATAAAGTGAACCAATTCTGTCTATTCTTTGTAATTTCTTTCCTTTCTTAAACAGTATTTCCAATAACTTTATGCATTTCAATTTACTGCTTAATTTTTTATACATCTATCTTCTAGAGCAGGGTCCCAACCTGTGATACCTGTATCCCCCAGGGGATACCATGATTAGCAGGACAATAAGTATGTTATGCTATTAATATATCCCCAAAATAGTTATGTTATCAACATTTCTGAGCTATTCCATGTTAGTACTGTCTGTCAGCTACATTTCCGGTCTCTTTTCAGCCCCAGACACAATGAGGTTGCATAGGTTTTTTCTCACTGCAGGGTCCGATAACTAAAAATGCTCGTAGGATTTAGTAAAACTTTTAAATATGTAATTACTGTTTATTTCTTATTATATTAAATAAAGGGTACCAGATAATTTACTAAAAGCTAAGGAGATACTAGCACTAAAAAGGTTGGGAACGCCTATTCTACAATATTAACATTTTTTCAATATTCTTTATATATATAAAATTTATTTTTTCAGAAATAACTTTTAAATTTCCTTTGAATATTTCGTATTTTTTATTTGAATTTTTTTATCAATTAATTTTCTAATATTTATCTTTATTTTTTTATCTTGTTAATAATATTTTTTTTTGTAATTTATCATATGGTCATTGCTTTCTTGAAGCAGATACCACTGCCTTTTAATTTATTATTAATTTATCTAGAGAGATCTCTAACACACACAAAAAAATTAGAAATATTATTTTATCTTTAAGTTTTGTTTCTTTTAAAAGATGCAAATAGAAATGCTGAATATTTCTCTTAACTCTTATATAAGTAAATAATTATGTATTAAAATTATTAAATTTAATTGCATTACAAATATTTGTGCTCTCCCTCTTTTAAATCATTTTAATTAATTAAAAAAAAAGGGTATAATTTCAGCCTTTTAAAATCGTATTAGTTTCTCTCTTTTTAAGAAATTTAATAATATATTTATCTATAATTATGAAGTAGCAGCACAAACATGCTGACGTGACATATTATTTGTATATCGTAAAAAGATCAATACTTTTATCAATGCCAAATAAACCAATGGATAACGGAATAGGCATTTAAAAAATATTTTTCGTTTTGTGTTTTACATGTGGTATGTTTTTTTCATCAGCATTCAGCCATATGACATACCCTTATATTATTTATATGTGCTTTGCTGACTCATTATTAAAACCTTTGTTTGTCTACTATAAGTTCTAAAACTTAGTTTTCATACTTCTATCTTGAACTATTTAATGTTTACTTAGAAGAAAATATTAAACGATTTTTTGAAAAAATATAAATATGAAAGGAATGCAAAGAGAATGAAAACAAACTTTAAAAAACGATAAACAGTATTAATGCAATATCTTGAAAAAATAAAAATAGATATAAATAATAAGTTACAATGGAAGATATATCAAAGATGGTAGAGTATATTAATAATTTCGAATATTAAAAAGTTGATTATGGATATAAAAAAGTCCAAAATAACAAGTATATGCATCATGGTAGTGCATCTACCAAATCCACAATCTGAGATTCAAGACAGGGCCAAGAGAATCTTCAAAACGTTTCCAAGTCACAGGCAATCTCAAGATTTTGATTTTAGGTACTCAATTATTAGCCATCCATAGTTAATCCTAATTAGAGGATAAAGATCACAAGCTAATCTAATCAGATGAGTATTAGTGCACTGGCTGTAAAATTAAAAAATACTATTGTAAAATAATACAGCATTCAGCATTGATAGAGAAGTATCCTACTCAAGCACCAAGCCCATTTTTATCCTTACCTTTAGAAATAAGCAAACTACTTTTCTTGAAAGATGTTCATATTAAAAGCTACTGTTAGAAAACTTTTAGAATGATGTTTATAATATATATAAGGATAAACAACCAATGAAATATTTCAAGAGTAAAGATAATTGATGTGGAAACAACATATAAGATAAATCAAGATATGTTTTTCTGACAAACAGAATTAAAAAATAATTTTAATATGAGAATTAAGAATTATTAAAAGGAATTGAAATAAAAACTTTCTTATGCATAAAAAACAATATTAAGGAAAAATGTTTTTTTTTTTTTTTAAAAAAAAAAAAGAAAAACCTGATATAGTTCTTGAAAAAGACAATTACCTATCAAAAATATGGTTAAAAAAGTGGTAGATGTAGTTTATATATTTATTGATAAAATTAATAAATGGAAAGAAATTTGACAGAAGATATTCTTAAAGATATAATATGAATTATACAGGGTGGCCCAAAAGTAGGTTTACAGTTAATAAACTACCTTTTATATGGTTGAAGTTACTTACATAAACAGTTTTTTCCTTACTGATTGTAATTTATTTTATTATGTAATGCTAACTTTTTACTTGATGATATTTTTTTATTTCAGGATTAATTGCGAACAATTTAAATCAAGAGCAAAGGAAATGGATATTAAAGCAGTATTGGAAGTCTGAAAATGCCGAGATGGTACGATGGCAAGAAACTTTTAACATTTCTCCACCTTCACGACAAACAATTTATCGTCTAAGGAATAAATGTGATGAAACAGGTTCAGTGAGTAATGCACTGAAATCTGGACATCCTAAAACTTCTGACACCAAAGAAAATGAAATGTTAGTGGCTATTACATTTGTGAACAGTCCAAGGAAATCCACATGACGTGCTTCTGCAGAACTATCCATACCAAGAAGATCATTGCAACGCTTAATGCGTAAACTGAAATTAAAACCTTACTGACCAAGACTAGGACATGGTCTTTTAGAGGACGATGCAGATCATCGGCTGCAGTTCTGTGAAATGATGCGTAATCAATTTACTGAAGAAGAACGTGACTCTTTGGATAAAATTATTTGGTCAGATGAGGCTTGCTTTAAATTATGTGGTCATGTGAACAGGCATAACTGTGTGTACTGGATTGATGAAAATCCCCATTTGATCACAGAGACTGAACTAAACCAGCCTGGCATTACAGTTTGGGGTCCATTATCAAGCAAAGGTGTTGTTGGCCTGTTTTTTTAATAGAATTGTAAATGGAGAGAACTACCTGGACATGCTTCGTAAAGTAGTAGTGCCACAACTCAAAACTAAACCTAACTTTGACAAACTTTTCTTTCAGCAGGATGGATCACCACCACATTATGCGTCTACAGTAAGAGACTACCTTAACCAAGTTTTTCCACAGCATTGGTTCGGAAGAAGGGGCAGCATCGAATGGCCACCATGTTCACCTGACCTGACACCTATGGATTTCTTTTTTTGGGGTGTTGTTAAGAACAAGGTTTATGAGAAGAAACCCAAACAATAAATGATTTAAAAGATTACATTCATCTCACATTCACAGAAATTGATGAAGAGTGGAATTTGTGCCGCACTGTGTGTCAGAGTGTCCTGGAGAGATTTGAAGAATGTTGCAATGTTGAAGGAGGATATTTTGAGCATCCAAGAGATTAAATTGTTTATGTTTATGTTAACAGGTATAACGAATTTCCTGCTGTTCTAGTGTCGAATTTTCAAATAAATAGTCGACATGATAACTATAAACCTACTTTTGGGCCACCCTATATATATATATATATAAAGTAGATGCTTTGATAATCTAAAATTAAAACATAAAAGTTGAAATGTATTAAATCAAAACTTAAAATTTTACAAATTGATTTCATTAAAAAACAATAATCATAAAAAAAAAGTTAGTTAACAGATAAATGTATATTGTTGATAGCAGATTAAATTATAAATGTATTAAACAACCTCATATTTTTTAAAATTCGTATAAATAAAAATACATTGAAAGACAAATCACCAGCGAGATGCATTTTGTGCTCATCAGTTGGTCCAGGTGACCTGGACTAATTGATGAGTACGGTTCTGCCTGAAATGCATCTTGAGGGTCATATGACTTTTATTGTATTTTTATTTATATGAATTTAAAAGAATATGTGGTAGTGTTAAGGTTATTTAATATATTTATAAAGATATTACATGTGGGAAAGAGAAATGTGAATAACTCTTATGTGAGTGCATGCTTAATTTAAAAAAAATCAGATATATTAATCTTTAATTGAGTTTTGAAGTTTATATCTGTGCTAGGACAATTTCTAGTTTAGTAAATGATTAGTAATAATTATTGCTGTATTTATCTAAAATTGATGTTGTCAAAGATGTGGGTTGAGTTAGCTTGATACTTGTGATTCAAAATGTAACTCTTTAATATAGATACATTTCTTTCATATAATAGAGATATACACGAGAGATAGTAATCTGAACCAACTGATGAGTACTGGTTCAGCGTGAAATGGATCTTGGGGATCATATGACTTTTATTGTATCTTTATTTATATGGATTTAAAATAATGCAGTAGTGTTAAAAGTTATTTAATATATTTATAAAGATATTACATGTGAGAAAAAGAAATGTGAATAACTCCATGTGTGTGTGTGCTTAATTAAAAAATCAGATATATTAATCTTTAATTGAGTCTTGAAGTTTATACCTGTGCTAGAGACAATTTCTAGTTTAGTAAATGATTAGTAATAATCATTACTGTATTTATCTAAAGTGGATGGGGTCAAAGATGTGGGTTAAGTTAGTTTGACATTTGTAATTCAGATTGAATTAATATAATTATCATAAAATATACAAAAAACAATATTTTTTTAATTAACGACCTTTAAAAAATGCAAAAACATTAAAATTCAAATGGTATAAGTGGAAAAACAGGATAGAACAACAACAACAAAAAATATAATCAATGGGAAATAATAGAGATCATAATGAATGAACAAAGATGAATGATCACAGAAAAAAAGAACAAAAATCTTAAGGCAAAACTCTCTCAACATTTATATAATTTTATAAATATGTGTTAATTAAAAAATAACAGAAAAATATGAAAGGATTATTAGATATAACGATATTATTTGTTATTTTAAATCACCAAACCTGATTTCTATCAGATTGTTTGTTTGTCTTTGTTCATATAAAATATCTAAACAATGGTAAATAATTTCTGTGTCATTTTTTTAAAAAAACTAATCAATATGTAACTAAAAAATAAATAAATAATAAAATCTGTTTATTGCATAGGAACCCATAAGTACAGCATCAAGTCACATATGTCAATATGTATATTAAGACATATAAAATAAATTTAATGTACCTTAATACATTTCACTGAAGAAATAAGAAACTATATAAGAAAAGAGAAAATATACTGTTCAATATTTAATAAATATCAGATCAAAAAGTAAAGAAATACTTTAAAAATTATTATAAATATAGTGAAGAAATATTGGAATAAAATAATTTTATATAGTAAATTGTGTCCCAGACATTAATTAGACAAATGTCCTAATATTTTAAAAATGTATATATTAAAAAAAAAATGTATGCATTAATAAAATTATATAAATTTCTAAGTGTATATTTTCAAAAACTATTTATTCACAATAATTATTTCTTAATTTATGTATAAATGATTATTAATTATTTTAATAAGTTAGAAATTATATTAGATATAGAATTTAAATTTAATAAAGCTCAAATATATCTTTTATAGTATGTGCCAATTTACAGTAAAATTCCGTTTGCATTGAATTGTTTTAATTTCAGTGTAAACTTGATCACTGTTTATGAGTAATCAAAAATATATCATGTGAGCCAATAGTATCAGACTTATTTGAATGAATCCTACTACATACATAACATGGTAAAATACTGCAAATGACTGTAATAAAATACAAATATAGTATAAATGATTATATATAGGGTATATGAGCTCAGACTTTCACACGATCCACCACACCCCACTCTATCTCATAACACTGATACACTTGAACACATATATGCCAAAAAGTAATCACCAATACATGTATTTCATGCTAAAACAGCATTCATCAGTTGGTCCAGATTACCATTTCCACACATATATGCAATAAGTGCTCAGGTATATATTAAGATAGCCAATCTTCATACTTTAATTAACAGGCTTCAATCCACTCCACATTACAACTCTTCAACCATCCATCCAATTGAAAATCTTATGATGGAACACTCAAAGGTCACCCTGAGAAACGAGGTTCTTGTCACACCCATGTTGACCTAAAGTCAATCTGATCCCTCAAGTACAGGACATAATCCACTTACAATGTAGAGATGTCTTCCCATCCTCGTATATGTATTAAATGGATTATGTCCTGTACATGAGAGGTCAGATTGGCTTTAGATCAACATGGGTGTGACAAGAATCTCAACCTCAGGATGGCCTTTGAGCATTCCATCATCAGATTTTTAATGGGATGGACAGTTGAAGAGTTGGAATGGATTGAAGCCTGTCCATTAAAGTATGAAGATTGGTTTTCTTAATATATATCTGAGCACTTATTGCATATACGTATGGAGATGGTAATCTAAACCAACTGATGATTGCTAGTTTAGCATGAAATACGTATATTAGTAATTACTTATCTTTTCAACATATGTGTGTTCAAATGTATCAGTATTATGAGATAGAGTGGAGAGTGGTAGGTCATGTGAAAGTCTGTGCTCATATACCCTATATATTATATAAATTGATACAGGTATATAATAAGCCTGTATTTCAGTTATCACATAGTAGAGATGTCTGTCCATCCCTAAATGGATTATGACCTGTACAGGAAAGATCAGATTGACTTTATGTCAACATGGGTGTGACAATTAATCTAGGCCTCAGGGTGGCCTTTGAGTGTTCCATCATCAGATTTTCAATTGGATGGATGTTTGAAGAGTTGGAGTAGATTGAAGCCTCTCAATTAAAGTATGAAGATTGGCTACCTTAATATATATCTGAACATTTATTGCATATATGTGTGGAGATGGTAATCTGGACCAACTGATGATTGCTGGTTTAGCATGAAATATGTGTATTGGTGATTATTTATCTTTTTGACATATGTGTTCAAGTGTATCAGTGTTATGAGATAGAATGGAGAGTGATGGGTTGTGAGAGAAACTCTGTGCTCATATACCCTATATATTTTATATATTGATACAGGTATATAATAAACCTGTATTTCAGTTATAAATTATTATGTATTTTTAAATACAGGATGAACAGAATTTATTGCATTAACAATATACTAAGGTATTTAAGATAAAACTGCTGCTACAACAGAATGTGTCATTGGATAAGTTGAAATGAGATCAGAAAAAATTTATTATACACTAATTTTTTCTATAATAAAGAAATTCTAAACAATAATGTTCAACAATAATGTATCACACAACAATTATTTATTATTGTTATCAGATATGAAAATGCATTGCATTATTTAATTAATTGGACATTTAAGAATAAGATTTTGTAAGGATTCTATGAGATAGTGATCATAATTACAAGCACATATCTCAAACAGTTGCAACTCAGTATATACTTCTATAAGTGTGTAATAATCTTCATCACATCTTTCTCTTAATGCATTTTGTATATCTAAAAGATAAAATTTTGCTAATATATTTGAAGAATGTTTAAATAAAATTTTTCTAATGCTTTTATTGATTGGGGGTTTATATTTCTTTATATAGTAAGTTTAATTATGACAGTTATATCTCTATAAAGATAATGGAAAATTCTCCATTTTAATTTGTTAAATGCAGGAACAGCATGTTACAGATAATATTGCATTTCAGTTTCCAAGTTAGTCTTTCTTCTTAAAAACTAGTCAAAATATTTAAATTGATTTACAATCTCAAGCTGACATTCATCCAAAACTAAAAATAGCTACATTTTTGCCTCATCATTATCTAATAAATCATTTGTAATTTGAATATGATTGATTAAACCAAAGTCATTGAAGAACATTCTATAGTTTTTTTTTTTTTTCATATGTCAAAAACAAAACAAAAACAACAACTGTAGAATATTCTTCAACTTAATTCTAACTTATATATGACTCCATCAAAATTCCATATATGCATTTCTAAATCATTGTCTACACAATATTCAGATATATAATGTATATACTAAAAAAACACAGTACCAATATATTTCTATGACTAATATCTGATTAATAGTCCTTTCATAAAGCTGATTCAATGATTAAGTCACTATAGGCCTGAAAAAAAAAAAGGGAATCTTCTATCATTCTTGCAAACAGATCTTTGTGAATCAATAATATATAAAATGCCACACTTTAATTTGCAAATCAACCTCTTTATATTGTGATGATATCTATTCTCACTCACATCGTCAGTCATATAAGTGATGAATGGTCATTGATCCTCAAATAACAACATAAAGACTCATATAAGTGGAAGAAATGGCTAGATAAAAAAAAAATTGTAATATAATATCATTAAAGTTTCAGCATACAAAGAGATTAAAGTTAAATCATTTTCTTGCCTAGTTCTAAAACCAGTGACTATTTAATTAATATGCTAACTATAGGGGTTTTTGTTTGTATTGGAAAAAAAGTCAGATCATATCAAAGTTAGAACTATACAATTCTTTTAATTTATTTTTTTACATATATATGATGGTACCACAGACTTATAAAAAATGTAAGTTAAAATGATATGTGATATATATATATTAGCAAACAGATATTAATAGAGTAAATTTCTATAAATCATAAATATTTAAATATAATTATTTTTATAATATTAAAAATATTACAATTAATCAAATTCTGTTACTAATTTTAACAATTGCAATGTTTGGAAAATAAAGACATAAAGATTCAAGTTATTATTATTAATAATGTTTTGGGATCTCAAGTTGAATTCAACACTTTGGGTGATTAAATTAATGAAATTCTCTTTATTCACAAATATTTCGACATAAAATAAAGCATCAGCTACAATGGCTTCCTCCTGAAAAGCTTGAAATAATGCTTTATTATCTAAAGGTCTAAGATTAATCATTTTCACCACTATTTTATATGTTGCTGCTAAATACAAATATTAGTAATAAAAAGGGGAACAAATTATGTAGAAGAAAGCAAAGTAATGAATAAAGATAGTAAGAATAAAAAAGATTTATATCCTCCATAGGTTTGTTAGAGAATAGATGTAAAGGATTTTTCAAGATCGGAAAGTGAAATTTGGTATAAATTTTATTATCAAGAAAGAAATAAAACCACAAAATGAAAAACTAATTATGCACAGCTAAGACATTTTTTGAGTTTATCAAAACAATACTCACTAAGTGACTGTCAAGTATTCATTACATAGTTTATTGCTGTATGGTATGCATTGGATTAAGAATGTATCAGATTTCTTCATTATACACAGATTTTTGTTCTGAGTAATTGTAAAATGAGAGTATCAAATGAAAATCATACATTTAAATCAAACAAAGAGAATCTTATTAGATTAAGTAATTTTACTTCCGAATTTAAATAAAAAGATTTGAATTATTTTATGGGTCAATTAAAAATAATGGATATAAATTTTATTATGAGATATGAATGGAAATTAAATTGTTTATTTGGAAAAATTGATAAGGTTAGTTTAGAACAATATAATTATATATAGAGAGCAATCTTACAGATTAATTTGACTGCAAGAAAGAAATTCTTAATAAGAGATTCAATTTTGTCCCTTTCTATGAGAAAAACATTTCATCTACTGATATCAGTGATTTAAATGATGAACAAAATATAAGCATTAAATTAGTTTTAAATAAGAATTTTAAAAAATAATAATGACTCCTACTCAAATTAAACATCTTAAGAATAAATGATGATTGATGATGCAATCATTTCTCATAAAAACAAAGCTGGCCATTTTGTTATTATGAAAGGAGATATTTTTTTAGAGAGAAAATAGAGAACTGAATAATGATAAATACATTTATTTAAAAAAAAATTCCAATAATTTGATTAAATTTTATTATTAAAAAAAGGTGGATAATAGAATATGTTATTTGGAAGAGAAAATTGTTTGATGATTGTTTATATTTTAAGTTTTGATCCTTCTATAAAATATATTTTAGAAGGAAGAGCTTGGATTAAAGTTTTTAGATTTACTGGTGATAAAAGATTTTAAAAAATAATTGTTTGATATGTAGCCATTATTTTAAAAGTAAGGATTTAAGAAAGTTGCGTTAAAGAGATTTTGTTATACAAATACAGCTTTGATTCCAAAAAGTGAATTTTATAAAGATTATACTGGCAATTTAATTATAATAATTATAACAATAATTTTAAAAATGTTAATATAAAAGTAAAATATAATTTTATTTTTTTGCCTTTTAAATTGTCTTCTTATAAGATTTTAATTAGGAATTATAATATATTTGATAATAAGAAAATTGTATGGAGCAAGGATGTTGTTCTAAATAATTTACTGAATAATATGAAAAATAAAATTGACAGAAATACAATTCTTGGACTTGTTTATATTATTCCTTATTTTTAAAAGAAATTACATGTAGGTCAAAGTAGTTTGAACTTAAATGAAAAAGTGAAAGTTCATAAAAATAAAATAGAAAATAAATATCTTAATTCTGTATTATAGTTTAACGACAGAATTACAAGCCATGGGAATATGTTTCAGCATGCAAAAGTTGTGCTTTTTTAAAAAAAAATATCAAAGAATCTATTTTAATAAAGATTTATGATTATGATGATGGTAGTTTAAGAAAGAACAAAAGTTCATAAAAATAGAGTAAAGACTAAATATCCTAGCTCTGAATTATATATTAATGACAAATATACAAGCCATGAGATTATGGTTGAGCATGTAGTGGTTGTGTTTTTTTAAAATAATAATAAAAAAAGATAAAAATCAAGAAATCTATTTTAATAAAGACTTATGATTCTGATGATATTAATGTATTTAAAAGTTCTTTTGATATTGAAGATAAATTGTAATATGAATTGAAATTATGGGAAGATACATTTGTTAAAAAAAAAGAAATGGTGATCATGTGATGTTTATTGGCTTAAAGATACATTTGTTTTGTAAATTTCATTATAAATTGCTATACATCTGGGTTTTACGCGATAGATAGGTTCCTCAGAAAACACGCGCAAATGAAATCGCGCAAAAATAGACGTAGCTTACATTGAAAAAGGGAGGATACAGTCTGTGATTTTTCAAAATTCGCATAAAAGCAAAGCACCAATGTAAAATTACTTTAAAATTCGCGCAAAAAAAAAAAAATTAGGAAATAAAATATGACTAATAAAAAATTTCAAATTTGAAAAAAATTGATACAAGACAAACTTTTTTTAACTATAATATTTAACTTTATTCAAAATAATATATTTTTATGCATAATTTACAGTACAGTAATTTACATTTTTTTATACATGTTTAAATTATTATCGCTATTTGCGAAAAACAAGTTCATTTGCACGTGATGTGATATACTGTAGCTACTCCTTAAACGATGTCAAGAATCTCTCAGCAATTATACCAAGAAATACAACTCATGTCAATGGTTTTCTGGTGACAACATAATTAGTAATTAATCTTTGGGATGATGATTTTATTAATTGTTTATGAAACAACTAAAAATTAAATTCTTATTTTTGTCTTTCATTTTTTAATTTTCAATTCCGTTTAAAAATCAAATTTCACATCACATTAATTTCAAGTTGCCAAGTAATTTTTAAATTGTTAATTGCAATTAAAAATCAGATTTTAATTTTTAATTGTCAAATTTAATTGTGCCCACTGCTATTATTCATCTTTTAAAAATAAACTTGTGAACACTAAATGATTAATACTGTAATTGATTATGTTCTTTTTTAAAAAGCAATAACAGAATGTGATTTAAAATGTAAAATTAACATGCACAATGTTTGAACAAATTTACATTATAATCTTGTAAAATTTAATGTGTGTATACATAAAATGTGGAAATCATGATTTTAATTTCATTATTGCATAAAATCTTACTATTATAAAGCACTGAAAATATTGAAATTACTAAGATGAAAGTCGAATTCCAATAATGTGCTATTACTTTCAATATAACGTAAGTGTGCGAAATTTATTATTTAAAGTAATAGCGGATTATTTTAGTTCGACTTCCGGTGAAACATGAATCGTGTAACTTCAAAATCGTGTTAAATAAGTCCGCATAAAAAGAGACCCAGGTGTATATAGTTTAAATATATTTATATTTTCAAGTTTTTAAACTGAGCATCTCTCATCCCAACTTGACTATATCATAAACATCCATCAGCATTAAAAGTCAGCCCATCCTCTCTCCCTACATATGTATTTTGGAACTGCATCACTTTTCAGATAAATTAAACATAAATACATAAAATAACATAAGTTTATAGATATATATTTAAAACTTCCATTCCATCACACATTCCTGAAACATATCTACTATGAATATATATATTTAAAACTTCCATTCCATCACACATTCCTGAAACATATCTACTATGAATATAAAATGAAGCATGCATTTTAATGATAAATCAGGCAGTTTTATTAAAAGTTCACAAATGTTCTAAAATTAGAAAGCTGATTAATATTTAATATTATAGAGAAAATAATGATTACAAATTTATGTATGGCTAAGACAGTTTTTATAAATTTACAAAAAATGTATTCTTGTTTTTATTTTATTATAATATACTTGGGAATTGAATAAAATAATTTCATAAACATTTGAAAGAATATTTAAAATGTCGGTTAATTATTGACTTTAGTCAACCTATTTAACTATTATTAAGTTTGAGTGTAAATAAATTATAATTTAAAATGCATTTTTTTTTTTTACATATGTGAGAGATCATAAATTTGCATGTGTGTGAGTGATAAAGTGGAGATAATCAAAAAATAATTAAAATTAGACATTGGCAAGTACTAATATAATTGATTTAAAAATATTTTTTGAATGGACACATAGTAGGTAGTCTCTAAAATGTATACCACTTAATTTTTCAGTGAGTCCCCACGTTAATATATGGTTTAGTTGAAAATCACTACAATGTGGAGATTTTGGTACCAATCTAGTTGGTTAACTACATTTCCATTTTTATCTTTTAGTAACTCTTTAAATACTGTTTTGATGCCAAGAAAGAATACTGGGACTACTAATTGATCATTTGAAGTTTTTTTTTTTAAATGGGGATTTGTCATAGTAATAGTACTATGGTTTAATTTATAAATTCAATGGGTAGTCTAAAAACTGTTAGTATTAAGTTTCATTTTTGTGAACTTTTAGTAGTATGTTTTTTTTTTCAATTATTCTGTCTTTAAAAATTTGTAAATTTCTTCTTTCTTATTGGATTTTTTAAAAAGTGAGGGGAGAATCATAGCAAACAACTTCTTTTGATTTGAAATTGCCAGATTTGTTTTAGAAAGTTTTATGATTATGTCTTTAAAAAAATTTAAATTTCTTCTTTCTTAATGGGTTTTTAAAAAGTAAGAAGAGAGGGAGTGAGAAGGTGTGAAATGCATTCTAGTATTATCTAATTCAAATAACTTTTCTTGATTTGTAATTGCCAGAGTTGTTTTAGAATTTTTATGATTGTATCTTTAAAAATTTGTAAATTTCTTCTTTATTGGCTTATTAAAAAGTGAGGGAGAGAGGAATGAATTGTTTTATGAACTTTTATGCAGCTACATTCCATATAAATCCAATCAAACACTCCAAACAAAAATGAACTGGATGGTTTTCAACCAACAATAAATTAACCAAAAAAAGGAGTTTAAAATGAAAACTTTTTTATTGATTTGAATTTTACTTTTTAAAAAAAATTAATAATTAAAAAATAATACAACGATTTAAATGAAAATCTTTTCAAGTAAAAACATTTTAAATGAACACAAAGATTATTTTAAAACTAATTGCTAACAAGTTAAAAAAAGCATTTATTGTAATGTGCAAAAACGTTGTTTGGTTTTTATTGATCTTTGACTTTTTTAAAAATTCACATTGAATTTATAAAAAATAAGTCCCCCCCCCCTCCTAAAAAAAAACTCTCAATAAAAACTAATATTAAGAGATTTTAGATTAGACAGTGAATTTTAAATATAGTCTTAATATTATTACTAGTTATCTACCCTCTCACTCTTAAAAAAAACAAATTTCTAAAAACAAAAGGATACAAATTTCCAAACTGATTTTTTATCTATTACAAATAAGAAAATGTTTATTTGAAATTTATCTGAATTTTGTAAATTGATAAAATAAAGGTGATTGTTTTGTTTCTCTCCATAACCTCTCTCACTCCTCCATTCCCTTTTCTTTAAACCCAATAATAAATTGAAAAGAAAAATAAAAGTTTATCAAAAAATAAAAGGTACTTGCCAATTAAAACTAATACTAAGAAATTTTATATTAAGCAGTGAATTTATAAATGTTATCCTAGGAAATATTACCACTGGGATAAACAACTTTTTGCAAAGAAACCTATAATTTTTTGATTAGTAATCCAGTGTTTAAAGCAATGTTTAAAAATTCAAAGAAAAAATTCAAATTTAGAATTGATTAGATCAGTACTGGAGATTCTGTATAGAAATACTGCCTGAGTGACAGGGCACAGATAATACTTTATATGTTCTTTATTGAAAACAATTAACAGTAAACTTCCTTATTTCAATATATAAAATTAAGTACTAAGATAGTTTCCTTTACTCAGTTATAGTTATTTTATATTTTTTTGTCTCTTCTTATCTATATTAAAAATCTTTAACAATATTTGGAATATTAAATTAAATACTGCAGAATTTTATACTAGTAATCATAAATAAAATACAAAATCATATAACATTATAAAACTAGCCAAAATACAAAATTTTACTAAAATTGTCTCACGACCATGGTTTCATCTATTAACATATAGATCTTTTCAAGTAAAATTCAACAAGATACAAATAACATATATAATCAAAATTATTCCAAATTCACAACTCAACCAGACTAGCCAAGAAAATAAACTCTAAAATTCTACCAATGGTTTCACTGCTACAAGCAGACTTTTCAAGTGCAAAGAACTATAAAATAACAACATATTTAAACTAAACATTACCCACAAATCCACTTACTTCCCATCCACTCTTAATATTAAAAGAACTTTTAAATGAGTTAACTGTTTCAGAATCATGATTCTTTAATTCTTCAACACACACACCCACACACATATATATATAGAGAGAGAAAACTAGCCTTCCCATAATTCACTTTAAACCTAACCACATTTAACATTAAAGGATGTCCTCATGAGATTAATGGCTTCAGACACAAGGAGATATATCATTAGTGTTTCTTTGAATCGTTTTTTTTCATAAAAAATTACCTCTACATTGTCAACTAATATTTTGACTTGAATTCAGTTCATGAATAGACACAGCTGAGCTATAATACCTTTTTAAAACTTTATTCTTATGAACTTTAACATTTCATTATGACTTGATTTACTTTGACCTATAAATTTTTCTTGACAACTGCAAGGAATTTTATAAACCATACCAGGAATAGATCTATCAATTGACTGTTCGGAACTATTTAATAACGAATTTAAATCAAGTCCTTTCTTCTCAAATCTTGCCATATTAGGTTAGGAAAAGATTGGCTTTCTTCCCTATTTTGTTTTAAAGTTTAAATTATTGATTTTATAAATAAATTCATTAATGAAAATATGTCTAATTTATCTAATTTAATTGGAGATTTAAAATGTTTTGAAAAACTCTCTTAGAAATAATTTTAATTATTTTATTTTAAGTTTCTTCTTACAATGGTTTAGATCAAGATGTCAATTTGTTTATAATAAAAAAATATATTAACAAGTTTAATTGGTTATTAAAAAAGTTTTTAAATAATAAAAGGCCTGATGCTTTATTTGTTTTAAATTCGACTAATTTTGTTGTAAATAATTGTGATGAAACAATTTTAAGTAAAGACTCTTCTTTTGTTCATTTTAAAAATAGAAATGTAGTAATTGATTTTATTTCCACTACTAAATGTTGTAGAAATATTTCAGGTAATAAAAAATATATCTGCTTGAGATAATTATGTCAAAGGGGAAAATTTGATTTACCTGGAAACAAATATATTTTCTTAAAAAAAAAAAATAAAGCCAATGATGTTATTCTATTAAAAGAAGACAAAAATGACCATTTTGCATTGATGAATAATAGTGATTTTAAAATTCAAATTTCTTTAGAATTAAATAATGAGAAATATTGTACAGTATTTTAAATTCCCATCTTGGTAAGAAAATAAGATGTAAGTTAATTGTAATTATGGTATATATATTGTTAGAACTACTTCTTTAAATTTACCTAATGATTATTTGGCTTCTAAAGTTTTCTTTAATCTGAAGTCTCATAAAGATAATTTTCCAGGGGGTATATATCATCTTTTTAGATATTGAAAAAAGTATTAATGTATTTCTATTCTAGAGAAACATGAATATTTTTCTGTTTGGATAAGATTAAGATTATTCATGATTTGCTATTTTAGAGAATTTGCCATATCTTAACCTTACCTTCAAATAATGGATTAGTCCAGATTTCTCATCTAGATCAGATTGAACATTCATTACCATAAACCTATGCATTTATAAATAAATAACACCCAGCCAATGGCAAGAATGGCCCAATAAGCAATAATGCTCACTGAATCTCAATTTTCCCATTAAGGATGGGGATCCAGCAATAAATAGTCAGTTTTTTTGAAGGTAGGGTCAGAGAACTATTGTCACAAAGCCGAAAGAAGAACTATCATTCTCTCTAACAATAATTAGATAGCTGAATAGTCATACACATGCTTGCAGAGAACTACTGTCAAACCTGAATTGCAGTATATATGTACTCCACAGAACTACTGTCAAATCTGAAAGTCAGAATACACATTCTCTAGACAAAAGCTATCAAAGCTAAACAATTGATGCAATGAGACAAGTCCACTTTCAGGACTGTAAGCTGCTAAAATCAAATAATGGCAAGAGGCAAACTGCCATAGTACAACCAGAAATATCACTATACCTAGTCACAAAGCAGGCTGTCAAGATACAGATGGAAGTGGTAGGAAAATCTATAATGGCATGTGCAATCCCTTTTTCTTCTGTAGTTCATCTTGCCAACTGTAGCAGGCAGAGTATGGCCATTGTAAATAAGAATGTATATTTGTATTCATGTTTCACTAACAAATAAATATTATAAAATGTATTTACATTTATATGAATCTGTGATTATTAAATCATGTATATAATTCAGACAAAACAGCATGATTCTAAATATTTTATGTGTAATAAATTGCTTTATAAGATTAAAGAGGAATAGGTTATTGACTATATTATTTCTCCTTTAAAATATTCCATCTATATTATTTTTTTTAGATAGTATTATTTATGAAAGTGGATGGAAAAATGGCTTGGATTTAAATTCATTAATAAACAGTTCAAAACAGTCGCTTGATAGTAAATCTATTCCTGGTATAGTTTATAAGATTCCTTGTAATCATCAATACATTTATATAGGTCAAAGTAAATTAAGTCTTAATGAAAGAGTTCATAAGAGTAGAATTAAAAATAGGAATCATAGCTCAGCTTCATATATTCATAAAAAAATACAGATCTTAAAATATTATTTGACGATGCAGAGGTTATTTTTTATGAAAAAAATGAATTAAAAAAAAGTAAAAAAAACATTAATGATAAATCTTCTGGATTTGAGGCCATCAATCTCATGAAGACAGTGGTTAGTTTTTGAAATCAATTATAGAAAAACTATTTTGTTTTCTATATATATCAATGACAAAGTGTGACTTCTTTAAGAACGGAAGCACACTTCTTTTTTATAATGTTTTTATTTCACTTGCCACAACAATTTTTATGTAATAGCATCTAATATATATATATTATACACATCTAGAAAACTCTGAAACTCTCTTATCTGTAAATTAGAGAATATATTTTAAATATATTTTTATCTTCCAAATCCTTTTAACATTCTTAAAAGTTTTAACTGTAAATTAAATCTTAGAATTATTTGAACTTCTTATAATTAACTGAGACTACATTAGTCAAATTCATTCTTTGCATATATAAAAATAATTCAACTGTTGGTAAAAAAAAATTGAAAGTCAACAGTAATTCCGTACAAAAAATAAAAAATTTGAATCGCTAATTCTAATTAGACTGTGATTAGTTTAAATATAGATAAAGTATTATCAATATATTTTTATCTTCCAAATCCTTTTAACATTTTTAAAAGTTTTAACTCTAAATTAGATCTTAGCATTGTTTGAACTTCTTATAATCAATGAGAATATATTAGTCAAATCCATACTTTGCATATATAAAAATAATTCAACTGTTGGTAAAACAATTGAAAGTGAATTTTTTAAATTGAATTTTAATTAAAGCTTTTGAAAGTTTTAGTGAATTTTTCTACAGAAGCATTCGCTCCATTCAATACATGGATGCTTTGTCCCTGATATATATATATATATTTATTTATATATATATTTTTATATATATTTTTTTTTTATATATATATATATATATAATAAAATAAAGCTAAACTAGTAATATAAAATAAAACCACAAATCTAAAATTAAACCAGACAGAATAAAAATAATATTAAAACACAACCTAAGGTTTCACTGCTAAATTTTAGATTTGTGGTAGTTTTGATGATATATATATATTATTGAATTGCACTTAAGAAGGTCTATTTATTGATAGATAAAACTATGATCATGAGAGAATTTTAATAAAATTTTGTGTTTTTTTTGGCTGGTTTTGTAACGTTATATGATATTCTATTTTATTTTAATTAATGTCAAAAATAAAAATGTTTAGTCTTAAAAGTGAAACAAATATACATTTATAAAATAAATTTTGTTATCAGACAAGACAGTTTAGAGGACTATAAAAATATTATGTATTACCATTTGTTGAGAAATTTTGTAAAAAGTTAGATTTCAGCACCAGGAACTCAAGAAAAAATATAGATCCAAAAGAAATCAAAACAAAACTTTCAAAAACATCAAATGATGATAATAAAGAAGATAAAAATGAAAAAAGCCTGACATCATAACAGAGTTATGGTATTACTTTAAATATAAGACACATTTCCCTAATTTTTGAACCAATAAAAGAGGTGTAAATCTTAATTTGGGAAAAAAGTTTTAACATCTTATTTTTGTGGATCTTTGCTTTGTACTATACACGCACATATTCTATTTTTAGTCAAAAGAAAAAAGATGCAACATTAAATGTCAATATTTTTGGGATTATTTTTGTAAACAGCTTTAATAAACTGCTACTTTTAACTTATTTTATCAAGAAAACTGTACTGAATAACCTTTATAATTTGTTACAATTAATAAATCAATAGAACAATAATATAAGAACCTGCTTTTATTCTATTTGGTTGTTTCTTGTTTTCTACACAAGAGAGCATCTGTCAACAATTTTGACAGTTCCAATATCTTTGTTTTAATTTTCAAAGTGAAAACGTATATTTTAGAATCTTTTAATGTCATTTATTTTACCACTATTTTATCAAAGAAACTGTACTGAATAACCATTAGATTTTTTTTACAACTAAGAAATCAATACATCAATGAAATAAGAACTTGCCTTCTATGGCATTGATTGATTGGTTGTTTCTTGTTCTCTACACAAGAGAGCACCTGTCAACAATTTTGATAGTTCTAATATTTTCGCTTTTATTTCAAAGTGAAAACATGTTTTAGAATCTTTTTTAACATATTTATATATTTTTTTTTTAGAAAACATTTCTAAAAATATAAATTTTGGAAGAATGATTCAGATTTTAATAAAAAAAATTATTTTCATATTAAAGAAAATTGAGAAAGATAGCAATGATGCATAATTTCAATTTATAATTGGATAACAAAAATATGTTTTATGTTAACCACTATGGATTATTTTTGCCAATTATAAAAAAAAAATTATTTTTTAAAAATTTTTCATTTACATTAATAATTGAAAAAAATTATTCATTTACATTTTAGAAGTTTTTAATCAAAAGAAAAAAACTCTACAGGTAACATTACATGTCAATACTGTATTTTAAATCCTTTTTATTTTCTTTGAAAAAAAAAATGTTACGGCATTTACACTAAAAAAAAGACTTCATAATGCAAACAACAGCCATATAATCTTGAGTGGGTTTTGCAGGCTTAGAAAGATGTACCTAAAGAAATTATCAAAAAAACTTTCTTAAAATGTTGCATTGCTAATGATTTAAATATCTGGCAGATGATGTACCGTGATGAAATAGTGAAGATAAAAATTCAAGTTCTGAAAGTAAAAATATAAAAAGTGAAAGTATGTCTGAAGAAGATTCACAATAAATTAGGTGAGCTTATTGTATTTATATTAGTTCCTATTTAAATAAATCAAAATTTTTATTTTTCAATTTTTTTTTCCAATTTTTCCAGCTTAAAATTTAACTGTGTCTTAAATTCGAAGGTGTTTTATATTCGAAGTAATACAGTCACCTCATTGTAAGTGTAACAAAATCGAAAAAGAAACCAAAAAGACTTTATAGACTTTTGGCATAAAATAATCTATTATTAAGTAAATGCTTGCAAATAGAGATAACAATATTTGTCTAACGATGAGTTTTTGAGATTCAAAAAATGGACAATCTTCTGATACATTGTTTATTTAATTTTTTACAATATAAAGGTTTTCTTTCTTTCTTAAATATATGTATGTGGAGAAAACAGATTACAACTTGACTTTAATTAATTATGAAAGATATCATACTAGGGGAAAAACATTACTGTTTCAATATGTTTTTCAGTGGATTTCATAAAAACATTCATCCATAATAGTTTTTTTAAAATTTATCAATACAATTATTGAAATAATTAATTATATAATTAAAAACAAATTTCACTGAGTTCTATCAACTTTAATTAATCATGATAAATATCGTACAGATGAAAAACTATTTAAATGGAACATTATGAGATTTTAAAATAGTTCACAGTGATGTTTAGAGAAGTCAGAAACAAAAACAGTTCACTATCATTACTTTAATTACGAAACTTTTTATAAAATTGCTTTTAACAAACACAAAAGACTTCATATAGATATATTTCTATTATTAAAAAGAAAAATAAAACTTCATTTTCACTTCATTACAAAAGTATATATTTAAGGAGTTAGATCTGAAGAAAATAATATCTTTAATAAATAAATATCTCAGATCATATCTATACAATATTAAAAACATTTTTCTTTAAAATTATAATCTTAAATATCCACTTAGTTTATAAAGAATTTGAATTACTTTTCACTTCTTCAGCATCAGCTGCACTTCCCGTTTGTTCTCCAGTTATAATTATCCCATCACTTTTACAGAACTCTGCATCTTTTGCCGTTTGAACAACATCAACATCTTGTGTTATTGCATGAGAACTAAAAATAAGTAAAACAATGAATCTATTAGCAAAAAATGCCAGAAAAAAATAATATATTTATAGAAGTTTGTGATAACAGTAACAATCAACCCTTAAGCTATTAACAATCTCAACCTGTAGTCAACGCAACCTCCATTAACAATAAAGATGATAACTACCTTTATCTATGGTCTGATATGTTTACATAGACCCTAAAGATTGAACTTGGTCATGACATGTGATATTAATAATGCAAAGAAGTTTAAACAAACCTCATTAATCAGGCAAATATAACCTGTTCTGAAAGTAGACTAAAAATTGATATTTTATTTGTAAGGAGGAGTTGAACTATTTCCATCACCTAGTTTAAGTGTTGAATGGTTTTAGAAAAAAATCAAACTTTATTTAAACTTTTTAAATAGATTCAACTGTTAGTAATACTACACAGGTTATTGTACTATATTAGAACACAATATTTCAAATAATGTTATTCTCTTCTCTTCATCAGGTGTTGCTGACTTGACCAATGATAGTACTATTATTGTCACTGGTCAGGCAAACAACACAGAAGAAGAGAGAATAATATCATTCAAAATGATTAACAGTTGAATAAATTTAAAAAGTTTAAGTAAAATTAGAATTTATCTAAAGATATTTAACAATTAATTCTAGATGATTGATATAACCCAACATATAATTACAAACAATAATAGAGAGTATATAACATGAATGAACAAAATGCACTATGTACATTTACAAAAATATTTATTAAATACACATGGCATACAACTTTTTAGAGTTTAGATATTCTATTATCTGACAATTAGTTATAGCTATGTATTATCAAGATTTAAATTATCTCAGAATTAACCAACAAATCAATTACATATCAGTTTTATTTTTATTAGGATATGGAAATATAATTATTCAAGTTTATTTTCTCTAACAAAAATTAACCCAGTTACAAAATCAAAAAAATAATTACTAAAATACATATTCTTCAGTATACAAAAATTAGATTTAAATATAGACAAAATTGAATATTGTGGAAAATTATTTATCAACTTAAATGCTCTCATAAAAAATATAACAAATAAAAAATGTCAATATTAACTATACTTTATGCATTTCCTTTATTTATTCAACATAATTTTATATATGATAATAATATTATAAATCTTTTTTATAGGATAATTCTTGCATTTTAATGGTGAAAAAACTTATGACATATAAAGTTTTTAAATTAAGATACATGAATGGCTTTAATAGAATGGTAAACAATGGCACTATATCACTAATGATGATGATGATCAAATATTATTGCTTCATTGTATCTCTTGCATTTTCTCAGTTATCTGGCATAATTTTAATTTTAGAAAAGTGGTGTATAGCTTTTAAAGAATTTTCTTATTTCTTCATCTATTGTTTTTAAATTTCCATAATGAGTAATTATTTCCTGAAAATTTTCATTCTATGTAGATTTAATTGCATGTCTCAATTCTTCATTTAAGATACATGACATATCACACAAAGTTATATTCTTATGGGCTATTTTAGTTACCTATTCTTTATTTCTGTATAATATTTTTTTAAAATTCTTCCATATGCTTTATGATACTATTTCTATTCAGAATAGTACCTTTTTTTTAATTTTTGAAATAATTTTTTTCCAATATTAAGAAGTTATTTTATATTTTGAAACTTTTATTTTCTTCTACAGCTTTGTTTGCCATTTCACAGTTATATTTCCTTATTCATCAGTAACTCTTTTTCATATTATTTTACATAATTCAATTATTCTAAATGGGTAATTTCAGATTATTTTTATATCACTTCTTTTTGTTCCTATTGATAGCTTAGTTGTACTATGTTAATATTTAATACAATTACTAAGTAATAGCTTTAATTTATTAAATTATTTATGAAAGTTAGAAGATGTCAACTGTTAATACTAGCCCCACCTTAACACCTATGTTATGTCTCAAACTATTTGATGCTCACTTCCTCTGTTGAATCTATAAAGTATTTTGTAATACATTTTCTGTAAAATTCAATTGTGATAAACCATTACGTGAGTTTTTTGGATTTTTTTATTTAGTTAAAAAAAGGATTCATAATATAGTTTTTATTTTTCCATAAATTCTGTAAGTCTATGTTATCTATTATTTCTTCCTCCATAAAATAATTTTTCCCATATCCACAGTTTCATATTTTGTTTTCTGATTTTAATATTAAAATCTCTCATGGGTATTTTAAAATTCTGTTTTGTCTATTAAAAAAAATTGCATCATCATTACCAGAATAAAGCTCTCTTCAAGTTTAATCCAATTTCTCCAACCTTTAGTCTTTCTTTTCTATATTACTTCAGTAAACCTGATTATCTCATCCATCTACCTTGCATGCAATCTCATTTTACATCTTTCAATCTTTTCAGATCTAGTTTAAGATTTCAATTGTCTGCCTCTTAATATGTTCACTATATCTATATTTAAGTCACTTCTATTTCTTCAGAATAAGAACTTGTTGGGCCATAACCCAAATCTTTTGACTTTAGTACCTATCATTAAATTAAAAATATAATGTTGTTATTTATTCTAATACATCAACAACATTAATCTTTTATTCATAATGAATTATACTCTGCTTATATTTTCAATATTTGCATGTATCTATTTTTCATGTCATTAATCTTTCACCTATGCTTCTAATTTTACAAAGTCTGATAATATTCAATTTAATATTAATCAGTTTTTCCATTACCATTGAATCATAGCAACATTTATCTTCAGTCTCAGAGGATTGTGTTGAATAACTTTATAGCATCTAGCATAAAATAATCATAATTTATTTTTATAAATTATTGTAAAAGTATAAATATATAAAAAAAGTGCAATACCATACATTCTGCTCTTTAAAAAACAAACAAACAATATTTCAATTAAAAACAATCAGACACCTAAAAAAGAAGTCCTGGTGTTTTCTTGCTCTTAAAGTTAGTAATATAGACAATAAACTCCTATGTGGTGAAATGCATATATTCGATGACTATATAACTAAATATACATGATGATAAAAAAGTATAGACTGAAAATTAGAGTATTTTTCTTTCTTTTTATTAAAAAAAAAATCTGAGAGAAGAATAAACAGCAAACTCGTTTTTTTACAATCATATATACATATACACACTCAAATATAATCAACACAATTGGTTATCTATTATTAAGTATGTAGATATTAGAGAGCAAAACATGAATGAAAAATCGCCCACCATTCAGCAAAAGACAAGCCATGTATCAGCTCTTTCTTTTCCTTTTTCCAATAAATGAATTTAATTTTGGAGATCTAGAAATTTTGCTCAATATTAATAAACTGATTTTGTCAATTAGCAATCTATTTTGCTTTTTAATCTTGCAAAAATTAATAATTGAGAAGACTTTTCTCAGTTGATAAAAGATGAAGTTAACACTTTTGTTGAAATTTGTGAATTTTTTGGATTTCAAGAATAGATCTTTTATGTTCTCATTGCAAATCTCAACTCTAGTTGAAAAAAACCCCAGGCAGCTCATTGTAATTAGACTTATTAATCTATAGATTCTTTGCTGAAATTTTTTTTTTTTTTTTTTTACAAATTTATGTACAAACTAATTTGTTTAGTTTAAAAGATTAAATATTAACATTGAAATTTTTTTTTGGATAATAAAAATTTTTAAAAAATAAGTTTTTGGATTAACAGTACCTATATATAATTGCAAAAATTCAAAATCAAAGTTATATTCATAATTTTTTAGGGGCAATATTAGAAATTTTATCCTGAGAACTCTTAGTGAAATATGAAAATTATCTCTACCTAAAATTCTTTATTATTTTTTAACAATATGTCTGTGTTTATTGTGCAAAAACCTGAGAAATCTTTAAAATCTCATATTTTATAATACTTTTATATTCAATAAATTCAGAAATATTCTACTCACACTGATTCTATACACTCAAATAATGAATTAAACTTATTTATTAAAAATCTTTTTAAAGTTTTACGTACAATGCTAGTGTAGCTATAAAATTACAATGGCTTATAACTATGTATATTTTCAAGTTTGAAAGCAGACAAGTAATTTATAAAAAAACAAATTATACCTATTCAAAATTATTTTATATTTTTAAAACTTTTAACTAAGTCCTAAAATTATAAAACAATGAGTCTAATATAAATGTCCATTATGCCAGACATGGGTTTAATGCAAAGATACACTCCATCAGGTGCATATTTCTCCTTTCATTGACATATATATATATATATATATATATTTGTTTGCTATGCTATGATATCTTGTAATCAATGAGTATTGGATTCTCTCATCTGCAAAGTTATAATGGAAAGACTATTGGTTGTCAAATCATGACTTCTTTTCATCAACAAAGAAAAACACTGATATAACAGATCTAAACAAAGGTGTTAGCCTTAATATATATTATTTTACGTAATGAGTATGCGCTTAACAAATTAATAGTTACAACTTTAAATTGTCTTAAAATATAACTAATCATAAGATCTTAACACTGACTTGTTGTAAATTGAAAGATTTTATGAACATTAAGAAATTCGACTTAAGCAGTGAGGTATTTAGTAGCCTTACACACTCAAATCAAAATGCTTTAGATTCACCTATATAATTAAAAAGTAAGTTGAAGATAAGAGTGGTCACTCTTGTTTTTTAAAGTCATTAATCTTGTGTTAAAGATTTGTAGAGGTCTCTACTGTTGCATTCAGGCACATAGTCTTAAGGTGATATTACTAAACATAATAAAATAATTGATAACCATAAGAAAATAACTCTTACTTGCAAAAATCATTCCTTAAAAGTCTAAAACAAAGACATATGCATATAATCATATTATTTTCTAAACTATTCTGAGTAAAATCAGTTTCTTATATCCCCCCCCCCCTTCAAAAATTTGCATCATATTGAGGATTATGTAAATCTGTAAACAGTTGTTAAATATTTGCTGCTAGATACATTAATATTTATGGTATAAATGATTCATATATTTATAGGCTATATGATAAATATGAAAATAGTATAAATATGATAAAATATTGTCTTTTAACACTATAAACATTAAAAAAAAAATATACCAATATTCAACACTGAATATGTTGAATAATAATGGACATGTAACTAATTTAAACAATAAAACTTTCAAATATCTCATGGGTACTTTCTTCTTATTTATAACCAAGTCTATCATATTATTGTTTTATAATAAAAAATAATTTGGATGCAATCCCTGATTCCCCAATTCTTCAATATACAAGGTGTATATTCTCTTTTATTGCTAGTACGTACTTCGTTATCCATTTGCCTTGAAATTTTACTTCACATTTATTTCTCAAAATAGTTTGACATTTTATACCTAGGCGGATTTCCCTTTAAATGTCATCTGATAATTTAGTGTTCATACAATCTTGGATTTATTTTTATCACATATATATCTATAACCAATAATAATATATCTTCGTAACCCATGTAATTATTGATTACCCCATTTAGTCAAATTTTTACAGGAACACTTTAATTTCTTTATTAATTACAAACTTAAAAGTTAATAATTAAAACAAAATTTATTTAATTAAACGTTTTTTTTCAGGTGCATAGTCTTAATAAATATTACTTTAAAACGTAGCACGAATGAAATCATCCATTCTAAATATTTCCTTGTATCAATTTTTACATATGGATATAATTTTATTTTATTAATAAACTTTATTTAAATGCAATAATTTGTTAATTTTGATTTTAGATACATAATGCATTTTACACGCAGTTATTAAATAAACTTTTATCGACTTACTGCGATTTTCTATTTAATTAATCAAAGGTTACGATAATTTAAAATGTCTGTTTCTGTCAAAATAAATGACCAATATAGTTACGTTTTTCTTTACATGAATAGCCAATTTGCTAGCTGACTTAATGAATTAATGTAAAATATATATAAACTTAGGTGGGAAATGCTTACATATTATCTTACACAGTTAAAAAAAAAGAAAAAACTTACATAACATTAAAATTTATTTGGAAAATAAATATTATTTAATAATAACAAATACAAACTTTAAATACAAACAATACAAATAAATAATTCCATATCTTAAATAAGTTGGTCACTGCGTTAAATAAAATTTAAACAGAGAGTTCTTATAAAAGTTCTTATGAAAAATTATGATAGATATAATATTGTTGAGAAATAATATAAATCATTTATTCCCATAATGTCTGATTATATTGTTCTTATTATATAAAAAAAATGAACTTTTAATTATAGCATAAATGCCTTTTTAAGAGACAACAAAATATCGCAGAATACTTAATGTAACTTTGAAGAAAGCAGTTCTATTCATTTACAAAATAAATAAACAGAATTGCATAGCATCTTTGAAATCTGCCGGTTCTTTAATTCAATTTAAGATTTTTTTTTTCATATGTCATAGCATCTGCCGGGACGCGAACCCACACCCGTCTGCAACCAACTACTTGCTTGCAAGGCGGCTGCGATGACCTCTCGGCTAACAACGCAAGACAAGATTTTAGTACCATAATTGAGCATGAGGATTTAAGCTTTCGATTGTCAATTAGCCTTTACGTCAGTTGTATTGTCCCGAATTTCATTATCTTACAAGAATGAATGTAAAAGTCTTTAGTAGGGCATTCTTCCAAATATTTTTAATGTTTATGAAATATCAAAAAAAGTTTAATTTGAAATAGACTTACAACATAACGGTTACAAGTAAAAGTCTATTTGTACTGCTTTTTTTAAATAAAAATTTTAGAAGGAAAAAATTTCTATTGTTTAGAAGGATGGTTATAAAAATGAAACTTCAAAAAAAAAAAAAATGTATTTTTTAAAATACTGTATATACAAAAATATTAAATTAAAATGTTATTATATTATTAGTTATAATGAACTAAATAAATCAACAGAATTTATTTTCTTATATTTCTTAAAAATAAATTTTAAGCAAGTTTATATATATTCTTATGTTTGTTGCAAACATTCATACATATAAATGCATTCAATGCTTTACATGAGCTGCTATGGTTTAAATCTTAGCAATGTTTGCAAGTACTATTGACTTTATTTTTAACAAAAGAATTTGTTATTAACTGAAAGGAACTATTTTGATTTCTTGGACCTTAAGAAATCAAGCAGAGGAAATTCCTAATGTCTACTCCATATGTTCTTGTAGTTGTGGCCATTATTATTATGGCAATATTGACATGGTCAATGAACATGGTTATGTTATTCAACAATATGACAAGTTTATTGGCTTTTTATCTCTGAAATTAATACCAAGAAACATCATGACCATTCTTCTCAGTTGTCTGATAATTCTTAAAATAAAATATCAATTAAGTTTTCTTGAAGGCATGTTGAATGTATATGGAATGATTTTTTATTTATTATAAATATACAATTATGATTGTGGTCATTATTCTCAGAAAGAAATTACCAGTTAAGACAGCAGTGATGGCTGAAGTCAAAGAGTACTAAGAATGCTCTGATTTCAGAGTTATATTGCTATTTGACAATAAATTCTTGATTAGATACTATAACTGCAGATCATATTCAAGTAAAGAAAGATTACATGAACCGGAAAAACAGCTGTCTAATTAAACATGGTAATGATGAACTTTGTGAAATTAAAAGAAAAAGTGAAGAGATAATTGATCAAAAAAGGGGACATGTACTGTATTACACAGACGTAGATATGGAAAGCACAGGGATTTATTATAAATAGAAAAACAATATTATAAAGATTGCTAATACATCAGAAAGAGTGGGAAGATTAGCCACTCACATAAATGGAAGATAATAAATGCAGATAATTCATATTAATGATCCAACAAATTTTCATTAAGAAAAAATAGAAATTTTTTATATGAATGTACAAAAATGCTTTTGATCAACTTAAATATTTTAAAATTGTCATGATAGACATTAATATTGGAATAAGTAAAGAAGAAAGTACTGGGAAAATTTGATTATAGTGACAGAAATAAGAAAGGACACAGACTTGTGGAATTCATAGAAGGGAAGGGGGTACTATATATTATGAATTCTTTCTTTAAAAAATGTATTTCAATGTTATAATATTCTTAATAGATGCTATACAGGAATTTATCATTGATTATTGAAAACTATCAAGAAAAGTCAGTGTCAACAGCTGATATTCTTAACCCTTAAATGAATTTAAATTAGAACTTGAAAATTGTTTTAAAATGTTAATTAGACTTTGAACATGATTCAGACTTGACAGAAATCAATACGAAAATAACTGATACTGGCTATAAACTGCAATAAAGACAGCTGGTACAAAAAGCAATTTACACAGTAAATTTTCTATAATAAGACTATGTATGAAAAAAAGTTATTAATGATATATGAAAATATAATTGTTAATTGGCAAGGAAAACTATAAAAAAATAAGTCTCAAAAGTGTAAAACATCTTGGTATTGGAAAGAAAGTAGATTCATTAATAAAAAGAGAGATAAAAAAGAACTATTAAAAAAAGAGAGATGATATCAAGAAACCTGTGGAAGAGCTCTATAAAGAATTATATAGTAATAAAAAATAAGAAAACAAAGTATCCCCTATAATTATTACATTTTCTAAATTGTCAAGTATTTTAAATAAAGAAAGTGAAAGGCAATTAAATCCATGAAAAGGCAAAATCTACATAAAATGATAAAATTATTATTGATATTTTAGAAGAAATAGTAAAGAAATAAGAAAAATAATTGGCAAAGCTATATATTAAATATCTAAATCATAAAGATGTACCAGATGACTGAATGAATGCAATAATAATATTAATATTTAATAAAGTAATAAAAAAGATACTACAAATACAATGAACTACATTCAAATATTGAGAAAAGTTATAGAAAGAACCAATGAATATAAATTACCATTTTATTCTATAAACATTTTCATGATGATTTAAGCTTTGTATCATCAAGATACTATTTTATGAAAAAAATGATTAAAATGCAACAGCTATAGTTTACATGACAATACTAAGAAGATTAACATTGGGAAGGATGTAAGATAGGATACTGAAATTTTTTCTTCTTCTTCCTTTTCCTATGTATTGATTTCTACTTTAATATATACCATTTACACCTTTCTTAAAATACTTTATAATACTCTTTATTTATATCAAAACAGTTTCGACTGTCCAGCAGTCATCATCAGAGCTCTTTACAATCCTATTTCTAAAAACACAACTGATTGATTGTAAAGAGCTCTGATGATGACTGCAGGACAGTCAAAACTGTTAGTTTTGATATAAATAAAGAGTATTGATAAAGTGTTTAAGAAAGGTGTAAATGGTATATGTTAAGATAGGATGTTTCCATATTTCCAAAACTTTTTACAACAATGTTAAGGGAGTAAAAGTAAATGAAGATAATTTAAATCATCTAGATTTTGCACATAATGGGGCTAATTTTACAAATAATGCTTCAAAGTTTCAGGAAATGTTGCAAGAGTTATCAGATGAAAATTAAAAATTAGAATTAAAAATAAATGCCAAAAAGACTAAAGTAATATTCAATGAATTTTTTCAGAAGAAACATTGATGATCATGAATTAGAAGTTAGCAACTATAAATATTTTGGTCAAATTATTACAACAAATAGAAACATAATGGATTAAATTAATTATAGAATTAAACTTGGGATGAAGTACTTTTGATAAAACTAATTTAGAAGTTATTTTAAACTGTGAAATTATTATTTTTTGGCTATGGTTTTTGAGTATAAGAGGATAGGAAAAATGTTGCTCATGAAATGGCAAAAATATTTTACTAATTCACTGTATACTTGTGAAATTCAATACTCAATATTGCAGAGGAAGCAAATAGAAAAAGGCTATTTGCAATGCAACATAGGGATAGGAAGAAAGAAAAACAGAATAGTCATAAAGACAGAATATCAATAAATGAGCAATATAAATCAAAATGGGATCTAATATTTCAAGAGGCATAAGATTATGGGTACAGAGATTCTGGTGATTGTAGGATTCCCTGTATGATTTATAATAAAGATGAATTCTTATTTCAGGAAGGTAATAAAAAATATTATGCATTGCTTGTTTTTTTTATTGCGAAAAGTTCACTTGACCTACTAAGCAATTGAGCTTACAATTATTTACTGTTATTATTAATTATAAAGATATAATGACTTTTCTTAGATGAGTGTAATATAACTTATGTATACTGAAACACAAGAAAAAGCTATAACTGAGGGGGAAAAAAAATCAACAAAATTATTATTTTAATTATAGCAGTTAATTCAATTTTCTATGTGGATTGATTTCATTAATTTTGTGTTTGTACATAAGTATACAACTTTGAAAAAAAAAAAAACATGTTCTGGTGTTAACATTATTGTCAACTATAAATATGTTTCTTTAAATAAATTTGAAATTTCATTTATTTATACAACTATACTCATTTTAATGTAATCACTTTGTTCCTGTATATCAAACATGTCACAAATTAAAATCATTCAGCTCAAACCCAGTCAACTAATCAGTAGTTAAAATGAGACACAAACAAGAATTGGCCAATCCCTTCAATATATGTTAAGATCTAAATACCACATTTCATTAACCAATAGTGAAAAGCCAATCTCATGTTCTTTGAAGATCTCTTTGGTGGTGAACAATTGGTCATTTCTTAGTGATGCACCCTGGATAAGCTAAACAATATATTCCTTAAAAGTTTAAATATTAGTTGAATTCTCAAGCAACAGTCATGAATAATATAAGTTTTATTTTGGTGTAGTGATTATTGTCTAATGAGACGTTATATTATTGAGTAATCAGTGAATGTTGTGTGTTAAAATATATTTAGTTTACTAGACAATACAATACTATGAGCAAGCAATAACAATTATCAACAGTGATAATAGTTTGCAGTTACTTGCTATTTCCATCATTATTTATTTGTTCTATTATCTCAATTTTAGTTACACCATAAATCTTAGTGAATTCTACATATCATTAAGATGATGATCTACATGATAGAATCAGATAAAACCAAAAACAAATATTAAACTGTTTAAAAAATAAGCAGTGCTTATGCTATTTTTACTTTGATATATTATCATAAACATAATTATTATACTATAAACCAACAGTCAACTGCATATAGAGGGCATAAAATAAATGAATTGAGAGCATTTACTATCAAGTTTAAAATTTCTTGAGATTAAAAATTTTCATTTAACAAAAGCGCGCACACACACACACAAGACCCTCATTTATAAGTTTTTGTTTGCGTTTTGCTAAATGTATATTAACCTTATACCAAGATATAATCTATCTGACTTAACTTTTAATGTACACAGTAGTAAAGAATTTTAATTTTAAGATATCCATTTTTCATATAAAGTAAATAATTTAATGAAAAAACTATTGATAATAATAACGATAATTTATTCTTAGTTAGTTAAAAAAATAAAAAGGGGGGGTGAAGTGGGTGGCAAAACAGTCAATGAATCCACTACAAAAACAAACGTTGCAGAAAAGAACTGGTTTCAGAGGGAACGATAGTTATATAAAACTTCAATTTAAATAACTTTTAAAAGAATTTAAAAACATTCCCACGTGGAAAAAAAAACAGGAAGGAAAGACAAAATAAATCAAATGAAAAATTACAAGACAAGTTAAAATAGACACACAATGGAAAGCAAAAATGTTCAAATCTAATATGTATATACAAATGTTTTCCTGAAGGTTTATGATGATGTTGTTTTAGTTTGTATTTATATGTTGGATTATTTCCATAATGTAATATGAGTATTGAATGTCTTTAGAAAAATTTAACACTAACAGTTAAATGTATTTGGAATATTTAAAATAAAGTTAATTTTTTCTAAAGACATTCAATACTCATATTTGATGATGGAAATAGTCCAACATAAAAATACCAGTATATATATACAAACACATTTTGCAACTACAAGTTTTGTTTCAGAGATATGTATATAATTTGAAATCTACAATCTATAATTACGCTCCAGTGAGGTGATGCTAATTCTTGGTGATTTTATAAACAAAGGCTAGCCACTATCTTACATTGCCATAAGAATGGAGCTTTAATGCATTAATCACCCATCATTCTTGCCTTTTTTTGACTCTAATATTATGAAGCATCAACATTTTACCTCAATGAATCAGAACATGTCTAAAATATATTATTTGCCTCAGCATTTTGTCTTTCTGTTAGCATTAAGACTTAATTTCTTTATAATACTGAATGTTTTAGCTATCCAAAAATTCTAATTATCCATCTATAATACTAACTTTTAAAACATCTATATTTCTTGTCTTATTATAAATTTTCACATCATCATTTTCAATTATTATTGATCACTGCAGGAGGATATTTCAAAGTTTAATAGTTTCTCTGACCCATAGCCTTTTTTCTCCATGTCAGTGACCTTCTTTATTTCATCCATTTATCTCATATATGATCCAATTTAAAACTTTAACTATCCACCTATTATCACCTCTTCTAACAATATGTCCAGTTCAGCCCCATTTTAATCTGTTAATTCTTTAAATAGTATCAATAATGCCCATTGTTCTTTCACCAAAGTATTTCATTTTTGATCTCTTCTTATTACTTCTATCATATATCTCTCCATATTCACCGAGTGGTCTGAAATTTCTGTATCGCTCTTCTGTTAAGTCTTACATCTATAAGTAAGAATTAGTAAAACCCATCTATTTAAATCCTTTACTTTCAAATGCATAAGCATTTTTCCTTTTAATATTAAGTTATTTGTAAGAAAATCACCCTATCCAAGTTTAATTTTATGATTAATTCCATCCATTATGTTTCTTTCTATGTCAATAATCTAACCAAAGTATTTGTAGTTGTTAAATTCTTCTAATTCAATCATTATCAATCTTTATTTTCTTCTGAAAAAATCCAATGAACATTAGTCTTTTTAGCAACATTTAATATTTAATCCTATTTTATATTTTTATGTGATAATTTCTTGCAACATTTCTTGAAGCTCTGAAGCATTATTTTGCAAAAATAACTGTATCAACCAAAAATCAAAATGACTTAAATAACCTCTATTTATTACTTAGCTTTCCATTTTAATCCACAAAATACTGCTTACAAAATTGATGTAAAATGTATTGGAAATATGATATCAGCCCGTAATACACCCATTTCATTGTTAATTGCAATCCTCACTGTTTATAATTTACAAGCTTAAGAGATAGGGTCATGTGATCTATGACTCTTATTTTGACTATTTAATATAATAAAGTAATTTAATCACTGCTATTGCATTATGATAAATATTACTGAGATTATAATATTTTAGGTCTATATTTTGATGATCCAATATTTTATTCACCATAGAATGTGTTTTCATAATCTACAAATCCAAAGTATAATAACAACTCATAATCATTGGCCTTTTTTATAACTTATCTCAATATTTGAATGTGATCCATTACACTAAAACTATTTTTAAAATCCAACTTGTTCTTTTGATTAGTTAAAATCTAAAATGCATTGTAGAAAAGTTGTAATTATCTTGATAAAGATATTATATAAAACGGATAAAAGACTTATAGGTCTGTAATTTATAATATCTTCTTAAATATTAATATTACTACTTCATTCTACCAATCACAGGATACATTTTTATTACAGCTCTTTGCCAATAATTTTTCTATTTCTTTATCTGTGTCTTTTAAGATACTGATTATATACTTTTCCTGGAGATTTATCATTCTGCATAGATTTAATGGGATGTCTTAATTTTTCATTTAAAATGCAGGACAAATCACAAAATGTAGAAACTGTAGGGGATACTTTCTTATGATGTTTTTTTATTACTATATAATTCTTCAAAGAATTCTTCCACACGTATCAGGTTGTCATCTCTCTGTTTTATTAATAATCCCAACTTTTCTTCTTATTGAAGAAATAACTTTTCTTCCAAAACCAAGATGTTATTCTCTTCTATAGCTTTCCTTGCTAATTCAAAATTATATTTTCTCCACATCATTTTATAAAACTCTCTCTATATATTCAATTCTTCTTAATGGGTCATTTTTATATAGTTTCATATTTCATCTTTTTTTCATAAATTGTGTTATCTCAGTTAAAAAATTTATTAACAAATTGCTACTATTTTGTATGTTATCTTTGACACAGTTAATAGTTTATCAGTTATCTTGTTATTGATTTCATTCAAATCTGAACCATTTTCAAAACTGGTAATATTTTAAAATGATTTGTAAGTTTTCATTTAAACCTTCACATACATACATTAATGTATAAATAATTTTCATTGAGATAGCAAATGACTATCCCATTACAATCCTATGCTGGATTTTTTTCTAGTTTCTTTGTTGCAAATATTAGTTGCTTCTCTTTACCACTTCTCAACAACAACAAAAAATCATTCTATATTTTAATTTGTTTCTCATTTAGTTGAAACTCTTTTTTTCTTCTTTTAATTTTAGAAACTGTTATTTTATTTACTTTTCTACTTTGAAAATAAGATCTCACCAATTTTCCATTTTATTTACTAATATAATATCTATATCACAAACTATTGATCTCCTGTTCAAATGTAGCTTATACTTTTTATAATAGAAAGATAAAGAAAATAACTCTGATTTACAGTTAATCAACAACAAAACTATTCTATATTGCTAACATGTTTTTATATTGTTTTAGGATAAACATAGAGGACCCACAATGAAATAAATGTGCTCCTGTATTCTACAATTTAGATTTCCACACTTTGGACCAATGATCAAGAATATCAAAACATTTGCATAATACAGTTTCAATCCAGATAATCATCTAATATTACTCAACTTTTTTGCACAAGTGTAATATAACAATAACTGTCTCAATTATATGAGTAATAATATGCTGTCAATATATTAAATTTTAGTATTACACAACCATCATCATTCAGCATATAATTTATATTCAACTTTTATACTAGTTTGTTTACTAATTAATTGGTGTTAAACAAATAAAGGTAATTAAAAACTCAAACATTAATTAAAGTAAATATATTCAAATAAGCTTAAGTCATTATAAACAATGCAAGTTTATATTAACTTTGTAAGAATGAAGAGTTAAAAGATGTTATATTTGTATATGTGAATATTATCAATTAATGTTAGCATGATAAAAATTTCTATCATAAGCTATTCTAAAACAGGCCATGAAAGTGAAAATTTTACTTTTAGTGAAGTTCTGACATCTGCAATATTTTATTCTAAGTTCCCTTCACATACATAACAGATAAGACCTCACATTATAATACAATATAAATTGTTTATTGTACTGTAAGTATATAGTACTTATCAATCCTAACATATATAAGCAGACATTTTTTATTGTATTGTATGCATAGATAAATTAAGATTATGATATAAACAAAAATTTTTAAAAATAATAAAATATATATTAATAATAAAGAGCATATTTACATTTATACTTACTGTGTGTGTGTGTGCTCACTCTTTCACATTCATTCAAAAAATAAAAATAGTGAAAAACTTAATGTACAGTATTTTTAAAACAAAAAAATGAAAAGCAGTATTTGGATGATATACTTTTCCTTCAATACCCCCCCGCCCTCCCAACTTATGGAAACATAAGAAGCCTCATTATTAGCTTCAGAATCTATCACAGTCATATTATGGGGCATATTCTTCAAACATTAAGCTTTCTAACACAATACAAGAATGTTTTAGAATTCTTTTTTTGCCATTATTAAATCTATAACCTCCATTTTATTGGTTATAAAAAAAATCTATAAATTTTCTTAATTTTTGTAGAACTTGTAGATTTATACTTTGAAAACATTTTATTATATGAAATATTGTATTATAATATAGTAAAAAAAAAAGCAAGAATGAAATTTATATGTTTTCAACAGAATTTAACAAAACAGATGTCATACATTGATGGACTAGTGGTTAGCATAGCTGCCTTCCAGTCAACACATTTGACATATGAAAAAAAAACAATAGTGAAGTGCATGGGTGATTTAGTATTATATGATTGATAAAACATAATTACTATGTGAATCTTGAATAGCATTCTCAGATGAAAAAAGGGTTACTACCACATTGTATTAACAACAAATTTTAATGTTTTTATTTTTTGTTTATATATATTATTTTTGGATAGCAAGTATATGAAATAATGTACTTTGGTACAATGAATATCATCACATCTTCATTGTAATTTCTCCATTCTCAAAAAAAAAAAAGTTTGAATTTTTATGATCATCTATATGATTTTTTTTTTAAATATCACACTTGTAGATCATTTGTCATTTGCTTGTGATGCTTTATAATTTAATTATGCAACATGACTGCAAGCAAATGATGACACACTTTTTTAAAAAATATTTTCTAATAAATTAGAGAAAAAAACAATTTTTCAAATTAGCTTTTTGTTGCTTTTTTATTTAATAAGACTATTCAAATACTGGGATATGGAGCCCAAGTACTTGGACTTTGCCATCAAAATCAAAATGAATGCCATTTCAACAAATTGGTTCCTTAAATTCAAGAGAGGGATCACCAAAATAGACACCATATGCCCCTTATGTGGAAAAGAAGAAGAAACATTCGATCATCTCCTTAAAATATGCATGGGCTCTGGATATCAAAAAAAACTCATATATCATAGCACAAAAATAGATTAATTATTACACCATCACATCCTTAAAAGAAAGTATCAAAACTAAACAATTCACAATCATAAGACTCTCAATCTTTTTAATATATGCCTTTTGGTCAACTAGTATCTAACCATTCACCTACAGGTGAAAAACAATACTTCTTAAGCAAGATATCAATGATTAAAAAGAGATGAAACCCTAGTGTCAACAAACAAATATAAAGACACATGGAGCCTTCTCAAATGCAGGAATCCAAAGCAGATTGACCAGAAAGGGTCAAACAAATTAAAGAACAACAGACCCAATAATCCCCTATATGTAGAAATACATACAGCAAAGAGGAATGACATAACCCAGCAGAGGAACTGATTAAAGACTCAAACAATTCCAGATGGCTTAAACTCTTACACATCACTAATGAAGCTTAACCTTTGGTTGACATCATGCCTTAGTAATATATAGTTCATCTGTCTAATAAAAATACTTCAGGATCTCCTATCACTCAACTGTAACCTTCTATAGCCTTCGTTCTATATATATGACATCAATCTGTAAGTGGTCTATATCTAAATATATATGTCACTTGAAATTTATCACCATGGTAGCTTTTGTAACTCACTGATGTAACCTTCTATTCTCGATCAATAAAGTTTACTTTGAAAATAAGACTCTCTATTTATAATTCAACTGTTCTATACTGCTGAAATAATGGCATGGCAAATAATATAACATTCAAACTGAAGGTAATTCAGAATCATATGATCAGTGCAATCTTTTATCCAGCATTTAACAGTAAATCTAACAAAATATTTTACAATTATATTATTATTTTAAATTAAAAAAAACATTCACAGTAGCTATAAAGTTAACAAATCATCTTAGAAATGTAAAACAAATTTAGAGAAAAACAAAGAGAAAAATAAATAATAAAAAATCTAGAATAAAACATAATTATAATTGCACCAGTATTAAAATTATGATAATAATGAATGTCTATAATCATCAGCAAAATTTATTTATTCAAGAACTGTAAAAAAAAAATCAGAATATTTTTTCTACATTTTATATATCTGAATCTTTAATATTTAAATACGAGTATGCTTTTATATACCTGGAGTTTAGATATAATACAGGGGACTTGAATACAGACTTACTTTATAAAATTTTTTTTTTCTCTCATTAATCCATTTTCTGATTTCTATATTCCATGAATTGTTACTTAGCATCAAATGTTTCTCAAAAGTTTCTGAATCTTGAATGGCTTCTAATAAATATTAATAAAAAAATCTTTAACACACACCTTAAATAAATTTTTTATATATTTTTTGTTATTTTTCTATAGTTTATAAGTTATTAAATAAAGAAAGCAATTCAAGATCGAATGTTTAATAAAAATATGTTTATTTTGTTTGAATAAATCTGGAATAAATGAATCATTTATTAAAATGTAAAAAAAAATATTTTGCTAAATTATATCTGATGACAACAATGATGTATTAAAATAAGAAATCATATGTTCACAATTAGTGTTTAAAATATAGACTGCATTGTTTGTTACTAGAGAGACAGAAAATGATTTCAGAAGAACACATACTTTCTTTCCTTTAAAAATTTTTGTTTTAACCATACCTTATTCTATAAATAATTTCTGGACTTGCAATAAAGAAAATGTATTGTGAATAGAAAACATTAGAAGGTGAGCAGCATGGTCCCTCCTATTTGGTGTCTATGATTTAAATGGAAGGATTAACAATAAAATGTTATGCTGACCACCATGGATCTAAGACTGCAAAATCTACTTGGATTGTAATATTGATCAAAAAAATTAATTGGATAACACTCAGGGATTAAAATATCTATAAAGCCTTACATATATGTGTGATAGCATAAAGATACCAAAGGAAATGCTGTAAGATAAAAAAGTTAAACTGAAGTTTTATATATATTAACAGATGCTCAGAGAAAAATCTTACTTATTAACAACAGTTAAAAATAAAATGGTAATATTTATAAAATCTTTCTTCTAAATTAATAGTATTAATTACCAAGTAGTTTGGGTTTGTTATTCAATAATTTAAATAATAATAATCAAGTAAAAAGTAAAAGATCAACCAAAACATAAATAGTATTTGCATAACTTAGTTTAAAATTATAGATAACTTTATAAAAATTACTACTTGATTCATATTCTATTTAAAAGGTAATAATATTAAAATTCTCTGCATATTTTTATTTTATTTGCATGAAAGAATATCTATAATTAAACTTTTACTGGGTTATATGCATTTAGAATTTTTAAATATAAATTATAATCTTATCTAATTATTCCACAGTGAAAATGAACTATAAGTGAATTATAAATACACCTGGGTCTCATTTTATGTGATAGATAGGTTCCTCAGAAAACACGCACAAACGAAATCGCGCAAAAATAGACGTAACTTACATTGAAAAAGGGAGGATGCGGTCTGTGATTTTTCAAAATTCACATAAAAGCAAAGCACCAACGTAAAATTACTTTAAAATTCGTGCAAAAAAAATATAAGGAAATAAAATATGACTAATAAAAAATTTCAAATTTGAAAAAAATTGATACAAGACAAACTTTTTTTAACTATAATATTTAATTTTATTCAAAATAATATATTTTTATGCATAATTTACAGTACAGTAATTTACATTTTTTATACATGTTTTAATTATTATCACTATTTGCTCCAAAACACGTTCATTTGCAAACTAGTAAAAAATCAGATTCTCATGTGATGTGATCTATTTGGCTTCTCCTTAAATGAAGTCAAGAATATCTCAGCAAATATTCTCACAAGAGAAAATACAACTAGCGCCAAGTTCACTCTCATGTTGTGTTAATGGTTTTCTGTTGGCGACGACGATGATTTTATTAATTGTTTATGAACTTAGACTTATGATAATAAAAAGACATTTATTCACCACTGCTGGGAAAAATTTAATTAAAACTAACAACTAAAAATTAAATTCTTATTTTTGTCTTTAATTTTCAATTCCGTTTAAAAATCAAATTTCGTTTTACATCACATTAATTTCAAGTCGCCTGTAAGTAATTTTTAAATTGTTAATTACAATTAAAAATCAGATTTTAATTTTTAATTGTGCCCATTGCTATTACTGACCTTTTAAAAATAAACTTGTGGACACTAAATGATTAATAATTGATTACATTTTTTTTTAAAAAGCAAAAACAGAATGTGATTTAAAATGCAAAATTAACACGCACAATGTTTGAACAAATTTACATTATAATCTTGTAAAATTTACTGTGTGTATACATAAAATGTGGAAATCATGATTTTAATTTCATTATTGCATAAAATCTTACTATTATAAAGCACTGAAAATATTGAAATTACTAAGATGAAAGTAGAATTCCAATAATGTGCTATTACTTTCAATATAATGTAAGTACGCGAAATTTATTATTTAAAGTAATAGCGCATTATCGGAGGTTGACTTCCAGTGAAACACGAATCGCGTAACTTCAAAATCGTGTTAAATAAGTCCGCGTAAAAAGAGACCCTATTGTCACACTTTCTTTGCCAGTACTTCAGATTTTCTCATATATAAATATTTGAGTCGTAGGAATAAGAGTATTCCTTTTTATTCCTGCATAAATATTATATCTTGTATTGGTGAGAATGTATTCATTTATTATTAACACTTGCAAAGCGTTTGCACAAATTAGCTTGAAAGGCTGATATTCGAATGTAAATACAAGTGTAAACAGACGCTATATAAAATAAATGCTTATTTACATATGATTAAGTTTCAGTTGGAATGACATTTAGTAAATTCTAGACAATTTCATTGACATCATTCATTCAGACATCGTATAGAGTAATTGAAAGTGACTGTTCTATCGTCACACTTTCTTTGCCAGTACTTCAGATTTGCTCATATATAAATATTTGAGTCGTAGAAATAAGAGGATTCCTTTTTATTCCTGCATAAATACTATATCTTATATTGGTGAGAATGTATTCATTTATTATTAACACTCGCAAAGCGTTTGCACAAATTAGCTTGAAAGGCTGATATTCGAATGTAGATATTAATTGTTATAAATTATTTTTGATTTTTACCACCATAAATAAATTAATGTTTATCTTAAATTTATATTGTTATTAACCTAGATGCTTTGATTTAGTACCATATAAGTTATTATAAAACTATTTTACTTCATTCAATAGTACACCCCATGTTATATATCACTATCAAGTAAAACATTACTTAATAAATTTTATCTTCCTTGCTTGGAGAGGATTAATGATGGACCCATTGACACTCTTTATAAATTCATTATACATATAAATATATACTATTATAATCATTTATGAACAACTTATTTATTTATTATATTTTAAACTGCCTAAGTATGACATTATTGTCTAAGTATGTAATACATAAATGGAAAAAAACACTTTGCTCATAACTATGTTTATTATATGTAAATATGTGATGCATTTGCAGGCCAACTAGTCCTGCTCAATTATAAAATTGTCATTACATTTGTGGTTAATCTCAAGACATTTACCGAATAGTCAGTTCTATTTATGATATTAGTTTTCTAGTGGAATGAGTAGTCTATTATTTTATATTATCCATTATAAATTTTACCTTATTCAAAAGGAAATATTTATTCATGAAATAGCATCCAAATCTACAAGTTATTCAATGAACATTATTTGTTTTAGCTTTACATTTTGGCAGTTTTTATATGCAGAACATTTAGTTTACTTTTCATTGTATTTTATTTATTATTAGAAAAGTTTCCTTTGAATTCGGCTTACCCAACAAGGGAATATTGCTATTCATGAAATAATGTTGTTTCATTAGCATTGTTCATAGGTTTTATTATTAATATATTTCTTTACAATATATATCTCATGAAAGATGTAACATTTTTATTTCTTGTTTTTATTTAAAAAGCAGTTTATATATGCAAACATTTCATTTTTGCCAATATTCAAACTGATTATATATAATGTGTGTCTGTTCGCACATAACATAATTGTATATATAAAAAAGCACTCGCCTTGCCTATAGTATGAGAAAAACTTGAAAAAATCCATACCCTAATAAAGTTTAGGATTTTTCCAAATAAGAGCACTCATTGCTAATCAACAGCTAGCGTCAAGCGTTGGTGGCCTACCAGTTAGCATAGCTGCCTTCCAAGCAGCTGGCCTGGGTTCACTTACTGGTCAATGCTTTGACATATATATAAAATCAACAGCTAGCTATTCTGAGAGAGTAAAACAAAAACAAAAGTTATCCAACCTCTCATTAACCAATAATTAACAGCCTACTGAGTAACGCCATCTCCACTGCTCCTCTTCTATGGATCACTGAATAGCACTTTGTCTTGCATTGAGTTATTTAAAACTATTTTACAGTCATAAACATACATGATATTTTTTTGCTTAATTTATCTAAATAAAAGATACAAAAAATTAGTCAATTTACCTATATATTTTCAACTAAGATGAGGCAATAACTGAAAAAGAAAACATTTGAACTGATCCATTTGGAAGAACCAAATATCCAAAATTCTGCAAAATGATATGAAAAAGAGCCAATGATTAAAAAAATGTAATTATGAATTAGGAAAAAATATAGAAGAGAACAAAAATATCAATAAAAAAAAAATATGGCAATATTTATTTCTAAAAAAAGGGATGGCATCATGAAATGTGTAGATAATTTTATAAAGAACTATATAGTGATAAAAAGGAAGTAAATAAAATGTCAAGTATTTTAAATGAAAAAGTGAGACATGCAATTAAATCTACCAAAAATGGAAAAGCTTAAGAAAATAATGAAATTATTATCGATATCTTTAAAGAAAGCAAATTGGAAATAATAGGGAAATTACTGGCAAAGCTATACATCAAATACCTATATGATAAAAATATATCATATGAATGGATGGAATAAACAATGATATTGATATTTAAAAAAGGTAAAAAAGAAGATATTAGAATAGATTCTGCTAGTTCTAAATAAGAACTTTACTAAGATTATTACAACTTCCCTATAGAGAACACTGAAAACTTTTGACTTAAATCAACGAAAAAACAAATTGATTCAGAAGTGGTTATAGCATAATAGATCATCCCTAAGTAATAAGAAAAGTTATCAAAAGACTATTTAATATAAACTACTACTTTGTACTGAATTTGTGGATTATGAGAAAAATATTTGCTCTATAAGCATTTCTCTTGTGATTAGTGTTTTGAAATATTAAGACACAGACTCATGAGATAATTAAATTCTGAAAAATATTTATCAAAATGCATTAACAATAATTAGATTACACAATAAAACTAAGAAAATAACTGATTATTCCATATTTCCAAAACTTTTTACAGCAATTTTATAAAAAGCATTTTATTGATTAAAATGATAATCTACAGAAATAAAAATAAATGAATATTATTTAATCAACTACATTTTGCAGATGATGTGGTCATTTTTGTAAATAATACTATAGAACTTAAGGAAATGTTATAAGAATTATCAAATAAATAAAAAAATATAAATAGAAAAAAAGATTAATGTTTAATATTTTCAAAAAATAAAATAAAATTAATGCAATTGAAAACTAATAGATGAAAATAATTATAGAATTAAACTTAGATAAATTGCTTTTGGTAGACAATTTTGAGTTATATGTTTGAAAAAAAAAAAACCTTTAATAAATGTTTTACCAGTGTAGATATGAGAATGTAAAATCTGGATAATGGGGAATAATGAGAAGGTATCAAAAGTAAAATATACGGGTGAGAGAAAAATAGATAAAAGACGAAAATGAAACTGGGTTGGACATGCTATTAAAAGAAATTATAATAAATGGACAGTTAAAATTTGAAACTGGAACCCTAGAGATTAAAATAGACCTGGATAAAAAATAAAGAAGTTTGTTAAGAAAAGATGTTATGAACTGAAATAAATTAGATAAAATTTAGACCTTTACTCTGCAGCGGATGAAAAAAATTAAAAACGATGAAGATCTAAATTATCAATATTTCATATTTTCATTTCTGTTAACTTACAAATGTCTTAAATTTATGTTAAGATGGAAGAATATGTAATATAATTTTAAAAATTAAATATTAAGAAAAAAATTAGCATGGAATACTGGCTCAAAAAGTTTTCTATTGAAATCAGAGTTATTTCCTTGAATTGCTATTGACATTAACAAACAAATAATCTCAAACAATTCAAGCAATAGTTCAAAAAGGCAAAAATTATACTGAACTCATTTTGATTTGTTGTAGATATTCAAAAATTATAGATGATATGAAATTGACAAATAATAGAAATATTTTATATCTTAAATATTTGTAAAATTGGGTTCTGTATATCAATCATTGATAATGGCACATTAATTTAATTATGATGACATGACAAAACTCTTCCCAAAAATCCAGTTTCAAATGAAAGATTATTGTGCACCTGATATCGCTCATTACAGTTTTCTGAATCTAAATGGAACTATTACTATAAAATAGTAATCATAAATAACATCTAACAATGATTAATTGAGGCGACTTCACTTTCTTTCAAGGCAAATACTTACAAATATTTACTGATTCTAATGGTTTTTACACCAGTTAATGATATCTAGTAAAAGTTGAATTCAACAATCTCTCAAAGTTATACTTTTATATAAAGATTAAAAAATTCAATAAATAATTAAGTATTTATACTTTAATCATATATATTTATTTTTGTTTACACATGGTCGTTTTCATACTCTTAAATTCAAAATTCATGATCTTCATATATTTATATCTATCTTTCATTTAAAATCTTTTATCCCTCATTTATTCATGATAAATATTTTAAAACAATTCTTATAATTCTCATACTTCTTAAAATATACCTAATCCACTGTTTGTTTTGTTTTAATTTTCTCGTAAATATCCAATCTCCCCTTTAAAAAAAAAAAATTTCTTAGTTTATCTATAGTTCTGATCCTAATTCTTTTCTACTCACATCTCAAAGATCTATAATTATATTGTACGTTTTTGCTATATATAAGTTTTTTTTTTCCTATTAAAATTCTGTTCTTAATGTCTCTTTCTTTGTAGCTCAGTACAGATAAATAATTTTTTTTTCTTTTTTTTTTTCTCAGTGATGAGATGTTTATTCATCAAAAAAAACAAAAACAAACAAACAACAGATACAGTGAAACAAATGAAATTTCAGGAACAAAATGGTAAGAGGGGAAGGATACATGTAAAAAGGGAATGGGAAGTGGAGAGGGGAAATGGTGTGTAGTTCAGGCTGGTTAGAAAAGCATGTCTTTGTGATTGAGTCCTATGACAGAGGCTGAGAGGATGGGAGTGTCTGTGAGGAGTGGTATCTCGGGTTTTGAGAGTGCGAATTAGGTCCAAGAGCTTTTGATTGACTGAATCTTTATTTCTTTGGTAAAGCTTGTTTAATCAATACAGTTCTTATGTTAAACATCTCAATAATGGGAAAATTTATAAAGGGGTTCTAAAATTGAGATGGTCAAATAAAGTAGGTATTAAGCAATGACAAAACATAATAATGATGAAATTATATCGCTTTGTTGACTAGTTACTAAACTGCACATGCTCAGAATATTTAACATATATCATTAATTAAAAAAACTACAATAAACATCATTAATCAATAATTTTTATTAGTCATTCACTTGACTAGAGATGATCCAATAATGAATAATATTTCTGTAGTGTAATTTTCACTACATTACTCTCATACAAGGACTGATCTCCATCCACTTTTAACACCTTGTGGAGGAATGTACTCATAAATATATGACCCAAGACATGTGAAAAAGATTATGATCCGCAAGATGCACATTCTTAACCAGCATTCAATTTGTGAGGGCAGCACATTTGACACATCAATTAAACTGTAGTAATTTACTATCTATATATACTGAACAATGATAAAGATATGTGTAAGAGATTGTGGTCTGGACCAACTGATCTGTGAGGCTTCAGCACAAAATGGGCATATTGGCAATCATAGATCTTTTTCACATGTCTTTGGTCACATATTGATGATTATATCCCTCCACAAGATCCCTTAAAAACAAATAGAAACCAGTCCTTTACCTTGAGTGAGAGTGATGTGGTAAAAATTACAATACAGAAATATTATTCATTATTAAAACATCATTAATTAGTTTGAAAGTATATAAAAATAAAGTAAAAATCAATTAAAATGTATATATAAAGTAATAGTAAACGACGCTGAGAGAGAATTCTTTAATCAATTATTGGCTGACTGACAAGCTATAGAAATAGATAAAAATTACAATAATATCCTTTCAAAATTTTTTTTTTTTGCCTTATTTTTTTAATGAAAGATTTTCAAAATGACTCTTAATCATACTATGATATGTCCGATCATTTATTATTCCATTCATTGAAATAGATTTTGTTCTTTTAAATGCTTTTATAATTTTATGAATATATAAATTTAGTAATGAAAAGTGAGTTTGATAAAAAAAAAATTGTAATATCTATTTCTGTTAATAAGCTTACGATATAGTAAGAATTCCAACATTAGCGGAAGAGCACATTGATATAGAATGGCTCAACCGATTTGAGGTTAAATTTATTGGTGCTTATAATCTTGAGAAACTTAATTTGAATGTCTCCGAAATTTTAACAAAACTGGAGACAGAAATGTTAATAAACGAATATATAACGATACAGTAAGAATAAAAAATAAATAAAAAATGAAAGAGAAAATAAATAAAGTATATCACTAACCATGACATCATTTTGAAAGCAGAAAAAAAAAATACCAGCAGAGATAAAATTTTATGATAGCCAATATATATAAAATCTATATGCTTAAATAAAATGAGAAATATGACAGGAGAAAGATAACAATAGATAAAAAAAAAAAGATGAAGATAGGAAGATAAAGTGAATGAGAGGAAAAAAAGAGAGGAAATTATAAATTTAAAGTTAACTTACAAATATGGTTTAAAAAGGTACTATATTATAATATATATGGTTTAATAAATAAATTATCACTTTGATAAAGGAAAATGTGATAATTATTAGTAATAATATTGTTTAGGCCTTAATTACAAAGAATAATGTTGTAATTAAATAATAATCAATCAAATAAAGGATTCATAAATATTTGTCATCTAAATTAACTAAATATGTATATCCCCATTTAATTAAATAGAACAGTTCCTAAAGAGTTCTAGATAATAAAGCATTTACTATCTTACCTTTTTCCTGCTTAACCACTATAATATTTACATTTCTATAAAATTGCAGAAAATTATGCTAAGATTCATAATTATTCTTCAGCAGGAAACTTGTTGGAATACATTCCAAAATAATTCATCAGTATTTGGAAAACAGTAGGATATTATATATATATAAATTAATAACTAAATATATTTTTAAATATAATTATTAACATTTGTATTTATGTTGTTAATTCATTTAAATTTTTTAAAACATTTTATCTAATGTTTAATAATAAAATCACTGGAAAATGTACAGAATAATGTAATGAAATTAATTACATCACTAAGATGTACTTGCATATGAAAATAAACATGATTAAATTATTACGCAAACAACAAATTCCAATCGTGACATTTTGAAGATCTCATTAAGCGGAATTACATATTTCTTTAGTTTAATATCATCAAAATCATTTAATTTTATAAAATGAAATATGAAGTTAATTTTTTTAATAGACATTTATAAGTAAGAAACTATAAAAGGCTTTGGGAAGCTCCATATAGAAGCCCATAACTGCAAAGAGAATGTTTCATGATCAAAAAAAATGGATCAGATTGTTACAAGCCTTTAAAAATCTGATCTAAAAATATGAGAAAATTATTCAGCTATATGGACAGTTGGCTTATCAGTGAAATCTCATTCATTTTCCTCAGGGCTAATGTGTTTTTCAGAGCTCTTGCAATGGTTATTGAAATAATAATGGTCTGTCTTTTATTATTTTTTTCATAAATATATTTCAATAACATGTTAACAATTATTAATTTATATATATATAACATTTTTATTCACTAATTAAAAAAAATATATAATATATATTAAAATCAAATGAAGAAATTAGATTAAAAATGCATTTGGAGATAAAGGAAATTTTAATTGACTGGTAGAATCCACCATTAAATGAATGTTCGATAGTAATCTTTGAAAAAAAATAATCAAAATTTGTATTAGTTATTCTTATTTAAAACCATATGTTACTGGTGATTGTTAAACAAATATTAGATTATTTCATTCACTGTGATAAATAGTAAAAGGTAATAGAATTATTAATACATTAATTCAAAAATAATAAAAATAATCAAATTGTTAGTTGCTTGGGAGGTTATGTGGTGTTTGAACAATGAAAGTGATAGATTGAGTCTTAATGCAGGAATCTTCAACTCTTGACTTTATCACTCACCACTGCATAAAAACAAAGAAGCACATTAATTCAATTAAAAATGATAAATAATTCAAAACTTTATTGCTAAATGGTGATGAAATAAATTTAAACCCATTATATATGATTTTGAATATAAATATTGAAGTGATATTTATATATTCTTCATGGATAATTTTAAAAAGTCAATAGGAATTTTAAATTAGATGTCAGCAATTTTCAATAAATACAAATTATATATAAGTATATGCACAGATAAATGTATAAGGTATAATTAATAATAAGTTTATTTTAAAAGTATGTTAAAACAAAATATGTCTTCTTAGTATAATTATAAATGAAAATGACATTATTTTATAAAAAGTAATTAAATTCTAATAAGTATATGATATAATTTAATCACATAATCCCTTTCAAAGATAAAATTTTGTAAATGCTGTGATTCGATAAATAAGCCATGGACCAAACTGGAGTTGAAGAGTTATCTCCCATCAACAGATCAATGGAATAAAACAACTAATGATGGATTTGAATTTGTTGATAAACCTATTCCAGGAACTTGTAGGAATTGTAAATCATTATATTAATTATTATTGCTGATTGCAGGATTGCTTTGGTAGAAAGTTATCCTGCTGATTAGTCTTTGATTGTGATTCCATTATATTTATTGTGCTTGATGTTGAAATATCATGCAGTAGAGAAGCCACTATCTGCATCACTCTGGCCATCTGGAAAAGTGCAGACTAAAAGTCCATAGTGAAGTACGGAAAGGAGCCACCAGCTAATGTAGAAACATCTTAAGGAGCATTATGTCCATTATATGCCTAAACTTCAAGAGTCTACTGCCTTGGGGAGAAAGCTGCCATCATTTAACAAGTAAATTACCATTCAATGCTACCTGATCAAAATCTACCACTACCATACTTACAGTTGAACAGAGTCCACTAAAAGTTTACCGAAAGCTGAAGTCTGAACTCAAATTCTTAGTGAAAAAAGGAAATGGGTATGAACTTTAAAATATATTTTTATATTACTAACATTAAGTATTTATCTCTATTATCCTTAAAGTATTTTATAAATGATCATTATTATTGATTTTGTAAATCTGCTTATAAAATAATATGATAAGAGATTACTCTATTTTATTTAATCATGTCACAATTCAGTCAGCATAAGTAGTAAGAGAAGAGTAAATTTTTATGTAAAGCCATTAGTTTTTTTTATCCCAATTTTTAGCTATGCTTATAAAAACTTAATATTTTAAAACCAGCCACTTCTACTATCCGTGAATATAAAACATTGTCAAAATAATAATTTAATCATAGCTTGTTGAACATTGTCTTTTTATTATCTTTTAATAGTTTACAGTTTTTAGAAAACTATCTTTCAGATTGGAGAAAGGGTAATTGAGTGTAATAATGCAATTGAGATGATATAACTTTACTTTGGGCTGTTCTGTCTCTAGATGAGATTCATTTGTACATATTTATTTATTCATAAATGATAGTGATCCCATTTATGACTGCCAGTCACCTGCATTTATTTTTTTACTTAGAGCAGTAATATATGGTATACAGAAATTCCTACTGCATATTATATGCTTTGTTTGAATACATGTCTTGGATTATACCATTTGTGATTATTGGTCTCTCTTATGTTTAATACCTCTGATAGTAGTACATGATAGAAGCACATTCTTCTCTTATAACATATTCCTCACTCATATGTATTTATGAATTCATAAAGAGTGTGATGTGGATGTTGTTTTTCTGTCTCTTACATTTACTTATATAGCATTTAGTTACTTACCTGCATTACAGCCCCAAAATATTTATGGTAGTACAGTTCTTTAAATAGTTTATGAAATGATTTATCATGGTCAATGAATTTAGCATATCCTCAACTGTAGGTTTACTAAGCTTAAAATTTGTAATAATCAGTAGATGTGATTGTTAATCTATGCAGTGAATTTATATCCATTCAGAAACAATTAAGAATGTATTATACTGTATTGTATCTGTGCATAAAATTAACAATAAAATCCATAAATATCTAATTGTAACAAATTATTTTAAAAATTGACAGGGCAAAGAAATAAATACTTAAATTAAATTCCAGGTGAAAGAGAAGTAACAAACTACTGTTTCCCATAGATTGTAGCCAGTTATGCTATCATGTATGTTGTAAAATTGCATATACTTGAATAAATTGTAGTGTCTCATTATCTTTGGCATTGTCATTATTTTGCAATCAATAAATTAATTGGAGTATGGTAGAGCCAAATGTATATAGTAGATCTTAGCAGGCTATAAAAAGAAAATCTTATATATCCTGCGATGTCAGACAGTGGAGATCTCATTGCCCTTAGGTGATTTGCACATGACATTTATAATATGAAATAATACTTCCATATAATAAATGAAATAAATTCTTTATAATAATGCATATTTTATTTAAAAAAAATTCTCATTAATAACTAACTATACTGCATATTATATCAATATTCAAAAGTGCAATCAAAAACAAAAAAATTCAAAGAGAAACGCAAACTATCTTTCAATTAAAGTCTCTGTACTATTTAAACATTTTTTTTTTTTTCAATTAGAAAAATAAAATATGTTAATCGTGTAGTCTAAATTACATTAAATGCTAAAACAAATATAAATAAATAAAAATAAAAAGAATTTTTTTTTAAAAAGTAAACATTTTGACCATAATAAATGCAAAATAATAAATGTAATTTTCCAATGATCTGCACAATTATCTCATTTCTCTTAATAATATGTTCACAATGTCAGACAATCTATTATAACTTTATTATAATGAAACTAAATTTTTTTTTTTTTTTTTTTTGCCTATTTAGCAATTTGCTACAATTGAAATTAGATCAAATAAACTCTTCTTTTTTTAAAGGATCCTTTTAAAATAAAATGCAAAAATAGTATTATGTTTATGTATAAAAATAAAATAGTGCAACTGTGGGCATTTAACACTCTTTATTAATACAATTTCATTTAAAACAATTTATTGTAGCTTTTTAAAACATCTAGAAAATCTACCAACATTACTTGTGTCTTAACCAAAATTATCATTGCTTAATAGCACTTACTCGGTCTCCTCACAATCTTATCCTTGGAAAGCATTTAAAAAAAGTAGCCTTATTCTTAGCCAAAGTGAGTATATATTAATATTTATGGATATAGCTGCATATTATTGATTTTCAGTTGATAAGCTAATATTAAATTTTAATTTCATAAACTTTACATGAGCCTTAGACTTATTAAAATCCATACATTCGTCTATGTTAATTTTTCTATATTATTATTATTTATTAATCAATGCTTTCAATTTTCACAATTGAGATATATTACACATCCTGTTCTTGCAATATTTCTCTGATCATCAACTATTTTTAATTTGATATTCAAGTTATACAATAAGTTATATTTTAACAATTAATTATTGCCAGCTAAAACTGCTTTACCAATTTACAATAAACATGGCAAAAAAAAATTAGTCTTCATGCATATTGTTCATTTCAGACCTCTCCATAATAATTACAAAAGTACATTTTAAAAATTATATGCTACAAATAAATGTGTGTCTATATATATATTGTAACATTGTAGATTGTGGCCAACTCTGGCCATGTCCAATATCATAAGTTTATATAAAGTTAGAATGGAGAAATAATATTTAATTTTCTCATGTTTCTTTTTTTATAAAAATAAGAATTGATTTAATTAAATATTTTTTATTTTATTAAATGATATGAAAATTCTAAATATTTCTTAAAAAAATAATAATATGAATATTCATAATTTGTTAGAAATTAGTTGTAAAAGAGAAGAAAAAGCATAAAATAAAATATTTTCTAATAAACAACAAAATAATAAACATAAAATAATTTCTTTTGTTTTCTCTTCAGCAATTTTATTTACTAATTTTAATTTTGAAAAAAAGGTACCAATATATATTTTTCTTTTCATTAAGTTATTGATAAGTTTCAATTTATAGATTTGAAGAATAATAAGAGAGGTTAAAATATATATATATTTTTTAAAAAAAAAAGGTTATAACATTTTTCTAAAAAATTTTGTTTTAACTAAATAAAGTTTTTTCTTTTCTCTTTAGAACAAAAAATAATGCTCAAATCAAAGAGTAATAAAAAGAATATCTTGTTTTTTGGCATAAACAATCTTTTTGTAAAAATAGATTCAATTGATCAGGATTTAATATGGGTATGTTTGAGGATATGTGATTGGATAGACAGAGGATAATTCTAAAACAGTTAATCTTAATGTCTTGAGAGGATCAGTTAGTCTTGACTCAGTTGTTGGAGAATACAAAATGTGATGAGCACAGTGAGAAATAGTTTTGTAGTCTGAAGTTAAATTTGTCTCACTATTTATTTAAATTTTTTTAAATGAATTTGAGGAAAACCATGCACCAGATTTTAGATAATAGCTAAGCATTATCAAACTTCACCATGTAGCCTGTTCACTAAAAGAAAGTGTGGAAAGGGAATACTCAAACTGTCACAAACCTTGTTTCCATCCAAAAGCATGGCTGTCTCATATGTGCATTAGCTGATCTGTAAATTATTACATTGGAAAGGTGAAAAAATTCAGCCCGTGTGAAACCTGAAAATATTCTATTGTAAAAGTATATAAATACATTTTAATGGTGAAGCTCACAAGAAAAACCAGCATAAAAAAAGTACAAATTACAATTATCAAAGAACTCAAGAAATAAATCCATGGTAAAAAGGTATTTTCATGTGTGCATTATATCTACATTTATAATTATTTTAAAAAGTAATAATTAACGGTAATGAGTAATTGTTAGTATTTTTTTATATTGAATTTTTTTCTTTATCTTAGTTTCCCCTCAAAATTTAATTGTTCAGGCCCTTTTCATAAGAAAAGATAAAGAGGGAGTTTAGCTAATTTAATTTTTATCTTTGTGAAATTTCATTTTACAGTTTTAGTAATTGAAAGGAAAATAATTCTTTAAAATAAAAACTAATTAATTTAATAAATCAGTCAGTAATAAATTAAGATTACTTACTGTATGAAATTATATATTTTTTGATATGTATGAAAGTTGGAATTATGTCATTTCTCAATTTTTTAAATTGTTTTTTTTTTTTTTTACAAATAAGGCTTAAAGAGTTTATTCCTCCAGCTATCTGTTCTATGAATTTGCAGTGTGTGACATGATTCCATAATAGCTTAGTGTTTCAGGAATTTGTTAAATTATGCAAGTAAAACTACTCAAATTAAAGGAGAGTAAACTTATATATTTATCCTTTTTCTTGTTCATAGTAGTCCCAGCCCCTAGGATCTTGTTTTGAGCTAGCTCTAAAAAATGTTATATTATTTAATTTTGTGGGGGTGTATGTTTATGTTTGATATGCAGATAGTTTGCTGGATGACACAAAGGCATCACCTTTAAAGTCCATTAACTATTTTATTTTTTAGAGAACATTTAGTTTATAATTGGTCTGTATACTCATGGTACCATATGGCCAGAACATTGATCATATATCAAAATCCCAGCATGTATTTTATTATACTTTAGCCCTTAAGTATGTGCATCCAGATGATTGTTGTATATCATGCCTTAAGTTTGGCATTGACCATTCAATTCCTTTAAGTTGTCATATGGTATGATTGTTGATTATTCCTGGATAATGCTGGTAATGTTAGCTTGTAACTTATAATTATTAGCATAATTACTTGTATTATTTTTGCAGTGCTGATTCTTTATTCTTTTATATTTATTCATTTATATTTGCTCATTGTTTTTGATTATTCATTGGAGATATTTTGTAATTACCTCATTTCCCCCCTTCCCATTCTGTACTGTTACAATATATTAATATTAAAAGTTTTTAACACTGATGAACCCACAAAATTTGTATTTTATATATATATATATATTGAAGCAGTAAATCTGTAGTACATATTTAGCTTCACTGCCTGATGACATTACATACCTTTAAAGTAGGGTTTGAACCAGTTTATGTTTATTTGGTCATCCAGGAATGGTAAGCACACACATATACACATATAACTTCCACCCTGTTTATTCCAAATGGTTATGTTTAACCAGTTGTGTTATTATTTTAACTTAGTTATATTTTATTTCCAAGCTTGTAAATTCCCTTCACTTGGATAACTGTGTATATGCGTATATATATATATTGTGACAGTCAGATGATGTATGTTGATTTAACCCAGTTCGAATACTAGGCGAAAGTACCTCAAGGCCAACCATACGTGAGATATTAAATCAAGAATACTATGGACCTCTGCCCTATTCGTCTAGTCTCGAAGCTATTATGAACCGAACAACACTATCTGAGCCACACATAAATTATTTTTCAACCGGCCACAAAGCTTAGCAACAGCGGTAGAGACATGGACGGGAAATCCTAAGGAGCTAAATAGTTAAATGTGCAAAAGTACTAAGAAATATGTGTTTTGCGTTATGCGTGCCTGGATCATTAGAAAAGTAAAATAAAGCATTAAAATAAAATTAGGAAACTCAAGCTTTTGCTAGTTAAATAATATGTTTAATTAATGGCTTTAAAATATGAATAATGATTTAATGGCCTCCGCTATTCCTCTATAATTAATGAAACAAAATAATTAGACAATAAAAACGGATTAATATGTTTGCGGTCTAAATCTTTTCCCAATTTTAATAAAATTGTCAACTCGATCTTCTCGATAAAGTACAATAAAAAAAGGATCTTTCGCAAAGCATTTCTAATTGCTTTGCGCTCAAAACAGTGTTTAAAAATTATTTAAAACGTATATAGTTAAATCAGAGATACGTAAAGCTAATGGCGGACAAAAGAGGCATTATCAAAGAGATCAAGTTGGCACACAAAAGAAACTGACTCGTATTTAATTAACAAACATAAATAAAATTGGAAAGAGATTTTAAATGAACAAAAATAAACTATTAAACTCAACCGCAATGGAATACTAAATATTTACACAGGTTAGTGAGGAAGAATAGCGAAGGGAAAAAGGTTACATATAGATAGATGATCACACAATATATATATTTAAGGTTAGTCTAATAAAAATGGTTACATAGCAAATACATATAAATTCTCTGAAGCAATTAGAAAAAAATGAACAAAAGGTAGCATAAGAAATAGTTCAATAGAGGAGATACGATTACCGTCCTTTCCTTGGGCATGTTCCCTACGGCGTTCGTGGCTTGATCCGACCGTCGAGATGTAGTTGTCCGGACAATGAAAATATGTAGCATGGTTTAAAGTTCTCCAGACACGGCACAGAGTTCAGATGACTATTGAGTGGATATTAAGGCATTTTGAATGGTATTCCGGAACCTCGGCGATAGGCAAAGCTATTTATTTGCCTAGCCGAGCATAGTAGAATCTATCAAACTTATATGATTTTTAGCTTGAGCAGGTTCAAACTTCTTCATGATTTGTAGACAACAGTTGTAGACTTTTGGGAATAAAATCACGAACAAAATCTGACAGAGTTCTCCTAAGAGAAATCTGAATGCACCTTGCAATAGCAAAATCTGAATCAATCTTGCAATAGCAAACTCTGAAAGAATCACCTTCACAAGGAAAATCAGAATCAACTGAATCCGTCAAAAGGAAAAATCTGAATAATAAATCCTTCCAAAGGAAAAATCTGAATCCTTCAAAAAGAAAAATCTGAATACTGAATCCTTCCAAAGGAAAAATCTGAATAATGAATCTTTTGTTCTCCCTTCTATTTATACCCTCTCTGTCAGCTACCTTCTATTGTTTGTATGATCTGAGATCTTGATAAGCCTCCCCATGCTCCTTTGTTTCAAAGCAACACTTTCTAAAAATAACTTTAACTTTTTTACTCTAACTTTCTTACTTCAAAGTTTGAATTCTCTTAATTAAAAAGAAAGAAAGAGAAGGCCATCTTTAATTACACTTGAATGGCTCACTAATTAAAACTATACATTCTTTTAGAAAATGTTGGCAGGCTTATCTCAAAATCAAATCATACTAAATATTTGAACAAAATTTTAACAACAATATATTATTATTTTTTTATAGTAGAATAAGCATTTTATTTCAGCAGAATTTTGCATTAACTCATATATATATACGCTAGATGTATATATATATATGTTTGACTAATAGGTTAAGCAATTTTTATTAATAGAATGAAATTTATTTAAAACAAAATATTTAAATGTAATACACGTTTAATAAGCATAATTATTTTTAACTCTAATGCAAAACCCTGCTGATATTGGACTATAAACTTAATTCAGGTCTACAATACTAATCAAGTTTATAGGAAGATGTGAAGCATGGATCGGGCTTCAGATCCATTGCTTCAATATATATTACAGATACGAAAATAAATATGATTAATGTAAAGCTAAAGCAATGCCAGAAAGTTCTAGAAGATATTAGTACAATTTAAAAATGTCGGTCTCATTTAAATATTTCAAGTCAAACTAACAAAAATCATATTCTTAAAGCTATTTCCAATTTTAGGAAATACATATTTGTTTACATCTTCCAATATTGCCAAATTTCAAGTATAGGAGGAGCAAAAGTTCTAGGAACGTGTAAAATGAGTTAAAATCACTCCTTCTCTTGTGTTCGATTAGAGAGTGAAAACAAAATGTATTCTGAGTAGAAGTAATTTGCCTCCCTGATCTTAGATCGCCTTTGTCCTGCTTTTTCCTGCCATGCCATCACTACTTGAGAACTGTTTGTTTAACTATGAAAGACCTATTGGAAGATGCCTACCATTATTTTGTTAATATTGTGCCTCCATGTCCAAACTTTGTATACATTATTCTAAATGGCTGCCATAACTTCTAAAGGTAATCCGTTTTGCTGAAGAATGAACTCTTATATTCCTCATATCTTTCCTAAATTCTAATTATATTCATAATGTATTCTTTTATTTATCTGGTGACTGACTATAAGCTCGGTTATCATTATTGTTAAATTTCTGATTTTCTCTCTAGAGCTTTAAAAATCTCTTTCTATAAAACGCTAGCACAGAATTATGTATTTTAAATCTATCTTAGTTTTTAAAGTTTCACATTTTAGTTATCTTATTTTCAGAGGGCAAAACTTATTTTAACTATGTATTTTATTAAATTAATTTTAGTATGCTAATGTTTCAATCTAGCAAACTTATATTATTTCAACCATCATTCCGATATTTGGAATATTTAAATGTAAAATTTCCTTATTGATCTCAGTTTGCTCGAATGAATATTTTGAAATATATGCTTAATGCGGATTGTTTAAAAAGTCATATTATGGGATAAGATAAACTTTTTGTTGTTGACGCTATCGATTTAAATGCATTTTATGTTCTCTAAATAAATCTGATTATTAATCTATTTTAATAATTATTTATTGCTTTCATGCCATTGAACGTTAACTTGTTTATAATATAATATCGTTTAAGAATACTTGGGGCTTGTTAAATAGGAAAATAATATTTTCCCCTCTTCTATATTTGACATCCTAATGTGCTAAGATTTTATGTACGTTGCTGAATGGGTTAATATTTTGTCATGGCGTTACGCATGATACTGTTATTTTATTAAGCTTAAATTAATGTATTAGTCATTTAAGACTTAAGCCATATTCACGTTGCTTACTTATGATAGCATTTTCAAGAATTCATATTTTGTTTTATCATACTTATTCCTCCAGAAGTCCCGGATTTTCTTCATGTAACTTGTCTAAGAATGAGATTTGGTAGCACCGATCTCAGGACAAATGTTAGATTGTTAAGGCTCTGCATCGGTAACGTCAGCAAATGTATCATGGAAACCTTACCACTCATCTCTTCAAATACCGCCTTGTTTTAAATACAAGCGGATTCTTATATATGATAAAGCTTTCCAGTCCAAAGACGAACATGTATTTCATTTCTAACGCTATCATTTTAGTCAGTACTGCGAGTTCTCTTTCTTACGTGTAGTTCCATATTATCTATAAGACGTGGCGCAGTGATGTTTGTAAACCACTCATTTAATAATTGATAGAATATTTTAGGATTGTCACAGTAAGTCTTATTTAAGCTAATCCCTTCCTCATTTGTACAGGCCCAGATGCACTCGTGAATGATAAGTTGTTTAACTGTCATATCAAGAATAAACTTCTCTTTGGAGGTGAATTTATAAATATCTTTTCATCATTATTTTAAAATAATGGTCATAGCGTTAGTAACATTAATATATTGTTATTTACAGTTCATTAGCACACTAAGCCATTTGCCTATGTGCAAATTATTGACCGCATTAAATCTGTGCTATGTTTTCTAATGTAAATTAAAATTGTTTATATTCATTAAATTATTATGTGTTAATAATTACTCATGCATTGTGTCTTACTGACTCTCACTCATTTAATCCTTATAATAATATTAATATTATTTAAAAGTTATAACTGATTATTTTAATGAACATTTATCTCTGGGTTGTTCTCTTTGCTCATTCTGGATGGATACTATTTTATAATTCATGTTTCTTTTGCAATGCTAGCTGTGTGCAATTCATTTAAATTTATAGATTTTCCCTTCACATAAGATATTTGATTGAGCCAAGATTTAATATTATTTATTTATACTAATTACCTTGTAGATTTCATGTTTCTCCGCTGTGTCTCCGGGACCAGAATGAATAAAATTTCATCTGTTATCATCCGAAGTGTTGTTCATAATGTTATAGTTTTAGAGAAGAGCAAATAGGGCAGAATCCATGATTGCTCCTGACCTGTGTATCTCAGGCATGAATGGATTTAGGGTACTTTTGCTTAGATTCTAAATCTTGTTAAATGAACATACAATTCTGACCGGTACAATATATATATATGTTCACTAGAGGAAACTTACCAACAGCTCTAGTCAAGCTTTATTTTATATAATTTTCAAGCATTATCAATCAACTACAGGATAATTTATCCAACTTTACCACTCTGTAACTTCTCTCCTCATCTTATCAGAAATCTATCTATCTATCTATCTATCTATCTATCTACCCACCCACCCACCCACCTACCTACCTACCTACCTACCTACCTACCTACCTACCTACCTACCTACCTACCTACCTACCTACCTATCTATCTATCTATCTATCTATCTATCTATCTATCTATCTATCTATCTATCTATCTATCTATCTATCTATCTATCTATCTATCTCATTCTAGTTTTTTACAATCTTTTGAATTTAAATTAAAATTTTAACTGTCCAACCATTATCATCACTTCTAGAAAATAAAGTCTGTAGTATGTGTTCTTTCATTCATGAATATCATTTTTAATCTCTGCTTATGACTCCTAACATGCATTGTTCAATACATTGCTGAATGGTCTGAAGATTCAATATGGCTCTCCGATTAAGTATCTAATGTCTCAGATCCATAAACAAAAACTGAAGCACTCCATCCAAAATTAACATCATTATGCTTCCATAATAGTGTGACAAAAAATATTTGTGATTATCAATCTTTATTTTTATCTTGGGAGATAACACATTGAGTATTATTTTAGTCTTTTCAGCAGTTAGCTTTAGTCCTACGTTCTTACCATTATCTGATAATTTTTGCAATTTCTTGAAACTCTGAAGCATTATTTGGAAAAATAATTACACCATGAGCAAAATCTCTTAGTTTTCCATTTTAATTCATAAAATATTTCTTGTAAAACTGTTATAAAAAGTTTTGAAGATAAAAATCATCCTGTAGTATCTTTTTCTCAATGTTAATCTCCTTAGTATCACTATGTAATCTAATTACTATTGTTGCATTTTGAAAGTAATATCCTGGATCTAAAATCATGATAATCCAAAGTTTTAATACCTGTGGACATGCTTATAGAATCAAATACTTTTAGAAATTCGAAGCATAATGACAATTTATATTTACTGGACTTTTCTATAATTTTTCTCAACATGTGGAAATGATCTACTGTTCTAAAATGATGTTTAAATCCAGCTTGTTCTTTTAGTTGGTTAGAATCTAAAGTTGCTATAGACGAATCTTCAATATCTAATATCCTCTTAATCATATTTTTAAATAGCAATATTATTATTACAATATTTCAATCTTCTAATAGATTTTTATCATTTAGATATTTAACAAATAGCTTTGCCAACATTTTCCCCATTTCTTTATCTGCTTCTTTTAAAATAACAATAATAGCTCCATCATTTTCCTGGAGCTTTTTTTTTCTTCATAGATTTAATTGCCTGTTTATCTCTTCATGTAAAAAATACTTGGCAATTTAGAAAACATAATAATTGTAGAGGATATTTTGTTTTCTTGTTCTTTATTATTATATAATTCTTTATAGAACTTTCCCATACATTTCATACTATCTTTAAATAATAGTTCCATCTTTTCACATTATTGCCAAGTTAACTTTCCTTCCAAAAATATATTGTTTTACATATTTGAACTTTACTTGTCAATTCACAATTATATTTTTTCTTAAATCAACTTTTCCCCCTATCATTTTATAAAACACTAGATATTCAATTCTTGATAATCGATCATTTTTGAAAATTTTCATATTCTTTTTTCCATACATTGTCTTATTCAGTAGAAAATTTACTGGTAAATTACAGCATACTATCTTTCTTGCATTTCTTAGTAGAATATCAATTATCTTCCTGTTGATATTAAATCTTAATGATCTTTGAAGTTTGTTAATATTTTAAAATAATTTGTGAGTTCTAATTTAAATGTCAGTGTTTTTTTTCTGAATGTTAGGAATTATTAACTGTTAATATTGTCTTCTTAACAGTTTTTGCTTTTTATGATCATTTGCTGTGTTGAATCTATACAGAACAAACATTAATTTCCTTTAGTCAAAACATAATCCAATTTTGCTGCACTTTCATTTGGATGCCTATTCACTTAATATTTTTCTCAAATATATATATATATAGTTCTTCTTTTTTTTTTTTTTTTGCAAATTCCACATTTATATCACCAGAATTAAATATACCCACAATATTCTGTAATCATTTATCAATTCTTGCATTAAAATTTTTCAAGACAATTTTAAAATGCCGTTTGGTTTGATCAAAAGCATTTTGTACATCATAATTTTTTTTTCTAATTCATCACAATGAAAACTTGCTGGCATAAACTTGAATTATCTACTCTTGGTATCTTCTATCAATTTTCAGAATGTTGTTCTTTCCCTTTGTATCTGTAATGCATCATACCATTTGTACTTGCAATATTTGTGCATTTGTAGTAAAATACATGTTACCTTTTTAATTTATCTTTTCACTTTTTCTTCTAATTTCATAACACCAACAATGTCCCATTTAATAGTTTTTGAAGTTTTTACAATTTTTCTTCATGTTGAATGTGATTTGCAGTTTTAGATATATAAAATAAAAGATAATTATCAAAAGCCAGCCTAGACCCACAATCAGGGATATTCTTGGCACTTTTTGCCTTTGCTGTCTTAGCTAGTAACTTTACATTACTCTGATAAAAAAGACATATATCTATTAAAAAAATGTCATCCAATCATCCTGCCATCAAAAAATTCAACTGATATTTTGCCTAAGAACTATCAAATAGCTGACAAGAAAGGCCACAGTGTTTTTTGATATTAAACATAGAATTAAAGTCAATAAACTCACCATACTGGATGATGCACATTGTGAGCTGCCCACCCATATTTGTTTATCATACGAATAATCTACATAGTAATAATAACTGCAATGACAAGAACATATAGAATGGGCATTTGAAATTTACTCTATTCATTTTTTTAAGGCCATAAAGAGGAATCAAAAGGCTACTTTTTCAATTAGCAGCAAACTCTTATTTTTATCCGTATATATACATGAGCGTGTGAGAAATTGAAAAAAAAAAAAAAAACTGAAAAATATTAACAACAATTTTTCATGGTAAAAACAAAATGACTGTCGATAAAAAGCTATACAAAAATCTTTCTAAAGATTTCGGAAAAAGTAATTCCGTTTGTTCTGATCATGAAAAATTTCCTTTTATGGACGATTTTTACACGATATTTTTCAAAGGTTGTTTTATTTTCATTTTTTAACCACGGAAATTTCACTTACAAACACCACACACAAATGTATAATATTCATTTTAACAAGATATTATAATTAAAAAAAAAAACCCAAAACAAACCACAAATACAAAAAAAAAAAAACCTTGGTAACATCAATTTACTGATCGATTATTTTGTTATCCATTGAATTTACAAAATGTTTAAAAATTATATTAAACAGTGCTTATATGCTAAGATTGTACAAACTTAAATATTAAAATTTGATTCATATTCAATTAGTTTGAACTGTTAATAACTCCAGCCTGTTTGATAAAGGCAATTCTTAGATCATAAATAATTTCCCGATGAAACCAAGAATAAAATACAGTTTTCTTATTAACATTTTTTCACTGATTTCAAATTTTATTCAATAAAATTTTGAGATTTGACATCAATACGTGTTTTATTAAAAACCAAGCCTTTTCCACTTGAATTTTTAATTAATATTTATAATTATTTTTATTCTAATGTAATGATATTAAAATTTTATACAGTATAAAATTTACAGCTTTTATTTAATTTGTATCTTGAAATAATTCTGAAATAGTAGATTCAATTGTATATAATGCTTACGTAGAAATAAAAAAAACAAACAAACATAGCATAATATAAATACATACATGAACACACACACACACGCACACATATATATAAGACATTTCATTATCTTTGCAATAAAACTATCAATTTAAGACTTAAAAAACAACAACCAAAAGATCTACACTATATAATAATTAGTAATAATAATCTTAATTTTAGCCCAAACTTATATTAAGTCACATATGATAACTCAAATAAAAAATAAGCCAAGATGAACCCATGAGTTTCAAAAATTTAGTTAAAAAAAATATCACAGTCATTCTTTATCTTTTTAGTGTTTTAGAAAATATATGAAATTTCTAAGTAAAACCAACACGATCCCCATAATTTCTTTTTTTTATACATATGTGTAAGTGAAAAACAAGTCTTTCTGAAACTATTATCTTACTTTTTTTAAATTTTAATATTTGTTTCCAATACTTATTTTTAATCTATAAAAATTAATTCATTTAAAATTAATCATACTTTAATTAAGTACATAAAAATATATAATTTTTCTCTTTGTGTACACTTGTTTATCTCAATTCTATTTGCAATAATTAGTAAAAAACTCAACTGATCTCCAGCTAATTACAAAGATGGAAAAAATGAATTGAAAAAACTAAATCTTTAACCTATCTGGTCATCAGTTGAAATAATGTACTCAATAAAATAAAAAAAATTAATCATAGTAAAAGAAGATTCCACTTTTACGTGGAAGCTTGTGGTTACCAAATATATAAAAGTATATCTCAGAACAATTATCGTCATGCTGCAAATAATCAAATTCATTACTTAAAAAATAAAGCAATAGTAAACATTGCTAAAATAAATATGTAAATATGCAGCAAACAAATGCTTAATTAGAATATATCATTTTTATGATAAACAGAATGTATATATAAGAAAATTGTGTAGCAAGACAGTGATAGATGTAGAGTGTGACTTTGCATCTTGGTAACCAAACACCCCTTACTCCCAAAACAAAACAAATAGTTCGTTCTCCTACTATACTCTGTCTCAATCTAGTTGGGGCAAACCTTATAAACTAAAAACTAATCTATATTTTCATTATTAAATTAATCAATCAAGCAAACCAATGAACCTAAATTGTTGTGAATATTGTTATAAAATTAAAATTTAGTTAAATTTATTTATTATTATTATTTTTTATTTATAAAATATAGAAAATTTTATTCTGTAATTTGGTTACAACTCATATGAAAAGTTTAAAAATAGGATACATTAAATGGTATTCAAAGAAGAAAGAAGTTTGATGATGTTTATTATCTTGTTACAAGTCTTTGAGTGTACATGATTGTATTGTGTGCTACACAAAGTTTAACTCATCATTTTATTTGGTAAATGTTGATTCACATACTATAACAGAGAAATTGAAGCCGCAATGGACACATTACCCCCCCCCCCATCCAGAGAAGAAAAACAGTGCCTGAAACAATACCCTCAACCCAGTTGCCCCCCATAGCACTAGAATTTAGGCCCCAGGAACCCCAACTCCCAGATTCTCTCATCTAGACAGCAAAGATGAGTGAAACTGTGGTCCCAATCCAAGATAATTGTTGATTTTCACAGTGCAACACAAAATTCCAACTATCATGTATATTATCATCCCCATCACCCCAGAACAGAGAAAATCTATGCCAGTAATGATCCCCTCACACCCTCATCCCAGCTGGCCCAAAAACTAGGACTTAGGCTCCAGGGACCCTTCCAGCCACAAGACTCCCCCATCCAGGAACAAGGATCAGTCAAACTGGTTTTAAACAAAAGGTAAAATCACAGCAGCAATCTCTATGTTTTCAATGGCTGGCCCACATTATGTTCAATTTGAAAAACACTTCACAGTTTTACACAGTAACTGTTGATTTACAAAGTCTTTTGCAGAAAACCAATTGACAGGTTGAATTTGTCCATAATTTATCCAGTGCAATCTAGAGACATTCATCTGTAAGATGGATAACTATTGATAGAATTCCAATGTTATAAAGTAACTGCTGATTCACACCACAAAATACAGAAACCAGAGCGCAATGAAACACATCATCCCCCACCGAAATGAGAAAGTCAATGCCGATAACAATATCCAAAGCATTCACAACCCAGCTAGCCTCCCATTGGCTGGGGCTCAAAGCCCTGGACCCTCCAACCACAAGACTCACCCATCCTGGTGGGAAGGATGAGTGAAACACTCGCCCCAATCCCAAGATAAATCACAGTAAAAACCACCAGAACTTTCAATGGCTGGCAACTAAGTTTTTTTCTTGTTATCAAAATCAAGAACTTTAATATATATATATATATATATATTAGGAAATACATACTTATATGCTATATAACCATCAATTCAAAGATTAGCAAGGCAACTGTTAATTTACATAGTGTAATGTAGAACTTAAAATGACAAATTGCAATTAGACAGCATAAATCCGTAAGCTGATTACCTGTTGATAGTAATCTAATGTTATAATTCAGGATGAGTTATCAATTCCAGAATTCAAATACGAATGGCATTCGAAAGTAAATTCAAAGTTCTAGACAGCAACTGTTGATTTATATAGTGTAATGTAGAAGTTAAAATGACTGATTAAATTTTGACCGTAATACTTTGCTACCTTTATCCATGATATGATAATTAAATGCTACAATTAAGATTAGAGTTCAAAAATGAATAGCATTTTGAGAGAAAAAATATATGAAGATGAAAAATAATTGGTTTGAAACAACTGCAGTAAAACCCTAATTAACAACGCTATAATATATATATATTGGGAAATACACACCTATATTATATGCTGTACAACCATCAATTTAAAGATCAGTGAGGCAACTGTTAATTTATATAGTGTAATGTAGAAATTAAAATGACATTGCGATTAGTCAGTATTGTTTTTGTTGCATTAATCCATGAACTGATTAACTGTTGATAGTAATCCAATGTTACAATTCAGGATGATTTATCAACTCCAGAATTCAAATATGAATGACATTCGAAAGCCATAGTGTAATATAGAAGTTAAAATGACTGTAATATTTTGCTGCCTTTATCCATGATATGATTTACTGTTGGTGATAATCAAATGTTGTGATCATCCGGAGAGATAATTTATATTTGAAAAGAGAGCTAAGAAGTTACTCTTTTAAATAGGAATAACGGGGAGCCAGTAACAGAGTCAACTGGAGTCCTTGGCTCAATCCTCAGACACAACATTGTATTTTATGTTTATATTTATTCATCTCATTAAGGATAACAATAAGGCACAGACATTTAATAACATTAATAGTTAAGTATCAATAATTATATCTATAACAAATTTTAATTAAATATTTCATGACTAATGTAACAACTGAATCTTTATTATAAGTTCTAAAACAATTCTGATATTCTAATTTGTGGAAAAAATTCATTTTTTTAAAATTTTATTATAATTAGTCTTTTTTACAATTTTAGCTAAAAATAAAATAAAAACATTTTCTGGGTTTCTTCCATTGGTACTCCTTTACTCCATAAATTAACAGAATGAGACTGCTAATGATATTGTTTCATTTTAATAGTATCCCCTTTTTCTCTGCATGATACAATCATTATTTCATTGTTTTTAATAACTTTCTTTCTAGTTTATTTTAATGAGGCATTAGTGATATCTTTCACAACTTCAGAAGCCATAATATAAGAAATTTAGTAACATCAATGGGAGACAAATGATGGCACTCATAGTCACAGTATTTTCTATCAAAAAAGGTAACTACAAATCTATAGCAAAAATTAGGTTGCACTTCTATTTAGTGCCTGCCAATATTACTCCTTGTTTACATTGTGACTTCTAAAATTAGAAGAGATTTTAGTACTGTAATTTGTATTTAACTTTGACAATCAGTTATTTAACCTTTATAATAGTGAAGTTCTGTTAAGCATATATTTCATCATTACGATTGTTTTAAGACTGATTTTTACATTAGTCAATTGTAATTATCTTTTTCAAATTCAATATAGACATATTCAAACTGGTTATAACTTATCATTTATTTGAATGATTTTTCTGAAAAAGAGAAGTACCATTTGCTTCTATCCAGGTAAAAATACCATTATTAAGATGCTCAATGATTTTTTATTCATATCTATAAAACAACCAACTATAAATCATCTCATTTACTATGCTAAAATGATAATTTTCTTAAATTAAAAGGAAAACTTATTAATCAATTCCCTTTATATGTGTACATATTCAAACCTATATTTATAGTTCAACAAAATAAGAATACAGTAACTGGAATCAGATTTTATAGCTAAATTTAACAAATGTTTAAGTTTCAGTCCTTTTAAAGCTTTTAAAATTTTTCCAATAAATTTTTTTTTGTTAATTTGGCAAGTGACAATCTTACTGCTTACTAATAAGCTAAAATAGAATTTCGTTATCAAAGAATTTGAAAAATTTGATGTTTAAAGGACCAAATTTGTTTGACAGAATCTTTAAATATATATTTTTAATTTTCATTAACATTTTCATTTCTTCATATATTTTTAAATATCACAATCAAGTTCAAAATTAAATATTTATTTTGATTGATGCCTCTGATTTAATATATTTTTAAAAATTTTATTTTCTTTTTATGAATTATAATATAAAAAATACAAGATATATAAAAAATAATAAGAAATATCATTTCTAAGAACCAAAAATGAAAAAGGTAATGAATGACTTTTATAATTGATTATTAAGAGTCAATTTTTTTAAAAAGTGCATTTCCCATATTTGTATCGATTTTTATAGTGAGTGAAAAGTTTGAGTTTAAAATTCTGTTTTCGTATATAAAAAATAGCAAAGAAAATAGCCATAATGCTTGAAACAAATTACAAGCAAACTGATATTATAAAAACACAAGTTTATGAGTGGTTTTGTTTCCAACCCATCCCTAAAAAGTGTGGCAAATGAAGTCCAAAGACAAAACAATGCTGATTTTTTAAAATGCAAATAACATTTTTCTCAGATTTAGTTCATAATGATCAAGCATTTTATCTGCAAGTTCTGAAATATTTATATGATGTGATAAAATGTAAACATTCCATTTTGTGGCAAAGAGAAGAGTTCAAGCTTCATCCTGACAAAGTATCATCTCTCAATGCCTTGAGTGTAAAACACTTTTTAATTAAATTCAGCATGACCCAATTTATTTATCAGCTATATTCACTTGATTATGCTTTGTGCAATTTTTTTTTTAAATTTTTCAAATGAAAAAAATCATTACTTTTTTCCAGACTTAGAAGTGGTGACAAAAAACAAACAAACACTGCAGGTGTTAAAAGGTACCACTTCGAAAGTGTTTCCAACTACTTTGAAAAATGAAAAACACATTTAGACTGGTGTATTGCATAAAATGAATAATAATTTGGAAAAGGTTAAATTTATAACAATTAAAAATAAATAAACAATTTTTTATTATAAAATTGTGGTTACTTTTGGGTACTTCCTCATATAGATAAAGCTAAAATCATTTTAAAAAGCTTGCCACAAAGATTTTTGCAATATACTATGAAAAAAAAAGTGAAGTAGTGTAATAAATCAACAGGGGTTTGTCATTCAGGAAATCATTTAAGCATCACAATTAAACCTTGATTCAACAATAAAAAAAAAAAAACAAGAAAAAAGTATTACTCATCTGAATAATCAATATAATAAATAATAAGAATTTTAGCAGTTTTTCTTCTTTATTTTACCTATGTTTTTAACATCATCAGCATTAGCAATCATCTTTATAACACATTCTTGAAGAAAGTCTTTAGTGTCAACAAGATAACCATCATTCTTTATAAAATGTTGCATGGTTTAACTGATGTCGATATCATTTCACATAGATTCAAACTGTAACTCATAGAAAATGAAATATATACATATGTTATGGTTTATTATGTAATTAGATTTGTTTTTGAGGTTTCTTATAAAAAAATTAATGACATGCAACATAACCTTGTACAATGATAACCATGGTAATTGTCTTTATTAAAAGATATCACTAAATTATTTACTTATACTTTAACATCAAAATATTAATAATTTATATATTATTAATCTTATTGAAATGACAAATGCTGTCACAATAACAAATTTATAATATAAAATGTAACATATTGATAAAAAAGAAAATTCTGGGAAAACAATCCAATATTAACTTATAGTTATAATGAACTATATATATATATATATTGTGCCCTTATCTATAGGTCATAATAAGGTAGAATGGTCAATTACTAAAAAATTTTAAATTTTAAGATATGTTTGTATGATATATAAATAATAGTAGGATAATTAGATTTTATAGTACAATTTAAGGCTGAAAATACCTGGTATATAAAAGTGTAATGGATAATTTTAAAAAGAACAGTTAAATAAAGCTTAAAGATATCCTTGCTTATGGTTGTAAAAGCTGGCCATATAAAATAATACAGCTATAAATAGTTAAAAGTATATTAACAATCCAATTGTAATGTTTTAAAACTAATAAATTAAATAAAAACGATATGTAATATTATAATTATAGTTGATATTCAAATTTAATCTAATATATTTCAAGATAAACTTTAGGATGGTGAGAATTATATTTAGTTCTACATTTTAAATTATTTTCCAAATTTTTATAAAATATATCATTTTGGTAATTTAGACCGAGACGTAAAATAAAAAAAAATCATCTGATAAAGTTAGTAATCATGTGACTGTATATTATATACCTTCACACACACGCTTGTTAGAATAATAATAAAGTTTGTGAATTATGAAACTAAATATAATTGCTATCTATCGTTAGAGTAAGTGTTGAAATATTAAATAGTTATTTTAAATGTTTAAATAATGTAATATTTAAGTAGTGTTTAAAAGTTGAATACAGTTAATAAAAAAAAAAAAATTAAATATTTTATTTAAATAAAAACAAGATAAATTAAATATTAATATTAAAATAGATATTAAATATTGTTTTAATAATTGTTTTGAAGTTTAAATGATTCTGATAAAACTATAATTAAATTTAAAAATACTATTCTAAGTAATATTTAAGACATGACATCATAAATTCTTTATTTTAAAAGGTCTAGTCTATTATAAAACTAAAAAAAGTATAAATTTGTTCGTGCTAAAAAAGTCATTAACCAATCAACGGAGGTAATTTGGCAGACAAAATAAAAGAATTAGATGAAACGGGAGAAAGTAATGTGTAAGTGAAGGAGGGAGTAACATATTTTTTAGCTGGATAAGACCGTAAGCTAGAAAAGTGATATAATTTTAAAATTTGTATTTATTTTAAAAGTTTTTTTTTTAACATATAATATTTTGACTGCCTTTACATGAAGGGCTAATTTTTAAAAGTTTTCTTGCCAGTGATTTTATTCAAGTTTAGCCAAAACCTTACAGTAAAAATGGAAGTACTACAGAAAACAGTATATAGAAGTATTGATAAAGTAAAAATATTTGTAAAGTACCTTGATACAGCTTTATTTATGCTCAACCAGAAACTTATTATTGTAACTCAGAGGAATATAATTTGGACGCTATACGGAAAACTTAAAAAAAGAAGTTATTTGCCGTCAGGAAAAATTATGACGCACAATTTTATAAGGCTACTCTGAAGTTATTTTATTCTTCTCTATGGGAAAAATTAAGATGCGTTTATCATAAGGAAAAAATTATGTAAAAGTTATAATGGAGAAAGAATGTTTGTCTTTTTAAAGGAAATATTACAAAGTATATAGTTACCAAAACTTTAAAAAAAAAGTTATAGAATAATGATATGAAAGTGCTATTGTGTTTTTATGAAAAAAAAAGAACAGAAAAACTTTCTCTAAGAGAAATTGGAAAAATATAAATCTAATATACTTAATAAAATGGATCCATGGAGACAGAAAAAATTTACTGAATATTTAAATAAAAGTACCTAGAAGATGCATCATAAAAGTCGCGCGGGAAAATATTAGCAGAAAAGATTAGAAGAAAATATTTAGAAGTTTTCTTTACGGGATTAATTGATATCATAATTAATAATGGTATTAAATATTAGGAAAAACCAAGGATTGTCGTCTATGAATATTTATTAAACAGAGCAATAATTGTTTTGCCTTAAAATAGAACATTAAGTGACTGACGAAGAAATAATAAACATTTTTTTTTTAGCTTTAATATGAATGGTTTTCAAGAAAATTTGATGAAGAAGTACAGTAAATATAGTTTAAATATTTTTTGCTGATTTATTTTAAATATAAAATGTTATGTGAGATTAGGGAAAACATATAAACATAAATTTAGTAATATTGAGATTTAAATATAATAGCTTGATAAAATTATAGAAATATTGTTTAAAAATAAAGTGTATGTATGTGAGTCTTATATCTACAAGAATCAAATGGATGGTGAAGCCTACGGAACGTGATCGAGAAGATAAAGATCGTTTGGTAATTTTGATATTTATTTATAATGCATAATGTATTTTTTTTAGATCATCTATTGAATAAGAATGAAGTGTGAAAGTTTAAATTATATGTACACATTTTATACAACATTTTAACATATGATGAGATAGGAGTAATTCGGAATATGCATGCAATAATTTATTTAAAGTATATTAATAATATAATTTAACAGAACAATTGTGTGATTCTTTTGAACTTTCATGTGATAAAGTATTCAGATATTTTAAAATAGTTTGTATATGATTAAATATACGAGGAAAGTAGTAAAAAGATTTTCTTATAGAACAGTGGAATAGTTTTAAAATAAATGAATTTTATTATTGTTAGTAATGCAGATATGTATTTGTCGATGTACAGTATAGAAAAATCTTGAGAAATAAGATCGGATAGTGACTTGGAAGTACTAGTGGAGAGGAAACCAAGATGATGTTTTTTTTTAAGAAATAGGAAAATAAAGGATTTGGATCATATTTAGTTTGTGTGATTTCAGTATAGTTAACTAAGCCCTATGACTGAACACATATAGTTTGGACAGTGTTTTTGCATATCTTTAAACTTTTTGATGTTATAATAAAGCTGAAGAAATAGCTTTAGCATCGTTCCTATAATAGACGTTGGTAGACAGGTAAAGGTCACTCCTCTATAGTGTCTTTTAATTCACTGTGCCATGATTGTCAAGATATATAACGAGTAATATTCTAGTTGTATTTTGATCCTATGCATCTATCTTCGCTATCCTTATTTTGTGAATCTGCATCGGTCAGACAGATATTTTCAAAGAAATAATGAATAAAATAGAACTGAAGATATGTTATCGTTTATGTAAGAATAGTTTATTTGCTGGAATGTATTGTATTGTGTAACTTTAAAATTGAAAGTCCAAAATATCATAAAGAGAGAAAGAATCATATAATACATTGTAAAATTAATTCGGAAATGAATATAAGATTTTGAAAAGAAATCTAAACAAAGTTGTTTTAAAAGTGATAACAAAATTTGAATGTTTTAAAATAATATTTAGAATATAAGTATTGCATATTTATTAAGAGAATAGTTCAATAAGGTATAATAAACATATACTTGTGCATGGTATATTAATAGTTGTAATTATATCATCCGAAGTAAGGCTTGAATGAGAATATTAGGATTAATAAACATCGGATAATGAACAATAAAAAAACCTAATACCGAATGTTGAATAATGTTTTGACTTTGTAAGATTCCATACAACCAATATAAAACTAAAATTTGTTATTTAGTAGAATAGTAAATTTTGTAAAAATATAATTTTAATAATATTAGGGATGCAAAGTGTTTGTAATAAGCATATAAGAAATGCATTTTGTAACAAGCTAACCATAATAATAAATCAAATAATAATACTGTATTTTCTTAAGCGTTTTAAAAATAAGATTTAACTAGGAAAAATAAATAGTATTTTGATTTCAATTTTATAAACTAGTAAACTAAGTTGAGATAGGAGAGTAAGGGATATCCAATGTACATAATGTAAAAATATTGTTAATTTATTTATGTTGTTAATAAACTTTGTTTTAAATTTATTTTAAAGTTTTGTGTCCGCGTTGTTATTTCTCCACATGGATGCATGAAATCACGATACATTTATAATTGAAACAGACATATAGTTTTTTTTGCACAAAAAGGTAAACATAAAAGTGTTATAATAATTTTGAGAATTTATTGGTATGTTAAAATTAAAAGATCATAATTTTATATTATTTATTGGTCATAAGTCGGTTGCCACAATATTACATTAAATTATATGCTAATGTTGCCACACGTATTCTGTTGTCAGATTATTAAAAATACTACCACGTACGTATTTATTTATTTCATTTAGGAGGAAATAAGATTATATTATATTATTATTGTTATTATTATTTTATTATTGTTAGTTGCTGTGTAGTAGATTATGACATAAAATTCCCTTTTCATATTTTACTACCGTAATTTTAAATCAGTTAGAATACAATTTATGAACCTGAGATTTTATTTTATTTTATTTTACTTCATTTTATTTAATTAAACTAGATTCTTGTTATAAAGAATATTAAGATATGATTATTATTTTAATCGTAGTGAATAGAGCTTAGAAAGTCGTAAGAATACTATGAGTTAGTTATTTGGTATAGTAAAAAGGGGGAATAGTATTCTTATGCCATTGAGTTAGTATCGTGTGGATAATAGCTCAATGTAGTCTATCTCGTTCCCCGTATTGTCACCCCATGTCTCATGAAAATAGTAAATATTTATTAATTCATTTAAAAAATTGAACCGTATTTGTATTTTAGAAATTAGAGCTAGTAATCATTTAAATCAATGCTGAATATTTCATTTATTTATTTGTTAACTGAGCTAGAACCCGGAATATTCGTAATAAACAATATATTTTGGGGTGAGGATGCGCGGGGGGAGGTTAGAATATATATATATGTACTAGGTTTTTGCATGCAGACAGATGCAGTGTCTTGACAATAGCTTACTGTGACCAAGCAATAAAATGACATGACTGCTAATAATGTGATTACTTCTTACCACATCTTTAACACAAAATATTCTAGCACTTCAATGTTTTGTACAATATATAATTTTAAATTTATACTGTAAATTTATTTCTAAATATTTGCAACATATGATTTTTCATGTTATGTAAGTATATATATGTACTAATATAATATACTGTACTCACAAACAGATTGTTTGTTTAACAATACAATTTTAATAATCACTCATTCAATAATTTTATTATAATACTGGAAAGAAATACTCAAATTCCACATCAATTATAAAAAAAAAAAAATGTTTCTTTGAACAAATAACTCATAAATATATATAAGTTATGTATACGCACACAGATATATCTATATCTAATGACATTTAAATATGAACAGGATATAAAAACAGATTTTAGAGATAATAAAATCTTAACCAAATTAATTAATTTTATAAGAAATCGTTTTTTATAATTTATACACGTACTTATTACAAAGTCTGTGTAAGAATATTTTAAAGAAAAAAAAAGCTAGATTTATGACAACAAAGACTCTAGAAAAATGAGACTCGTCAAATAAAGGGGGGTGGGGTGCATAATTGTATTTCTACTTAACCGGCCTAAATGTGATATTCATGTATATACAATACTAATTGAAATCGAGGCAATTTTTAAATAATTATATTTTCTATTACAATTTATTTACTTATAAACAAACAAAAAAGTGCAAAAGTATATAATACAAATTTAATATTAAAACATTATTAGAGACTGATTAAAGTTTTATGTAGCCATTTCAAACATTATAGGAATATTTATTATTGTGCAATAATGAAATTAAATTGAAATCTTTTTTTACGTAAATATACGTATATATGGAAAAATAAGATTTGAGTAATATACTTCAAATAAATATAGAATAACAGTAAATGATATTTGGGGAGTTATGTTGGCCTTAGTCGATCTGAATAAATCTAATCACTTTAGCAATGAGGCAAAATGCAAATCAATAAATTAGATTATAAAATCCAATCCACAAAATAAATATACGTAATGATTTAACAATTATAGACATACAAAAACTAATCCATAAGAAAGCAAATGATTACAATAAATGCCAGTTAAACATAGCAATTCATAAGAAATTAAATTTCAAAATGCTATCCATTCAGGAAAAAATGTAGATATCACAAAAAGTACACAAGGAAAATGATAATTTCCAACAATATATTTTTAAAAAATTTTGAAATTACATAATGTTTCAGTGATGATTACTTTTTGGAATTTATTGTAGTTATGGTCAAAAATGTACATTATTGTTTGCTTAGTTTTTATAACATCTGCAATCTTCATTACTGTAAATAAATAACTTTTTGTAATTTATTATGAATTGCTTATATTTAATCTACTTTACTGCCATCGCTGCCTTCCTTTCAGATTATTTTTTGTATTGATATGTTTGTTAAACCATTACTCATATTCTTTCCATGGATTGGTTTATTTGGCTTCATTGATAAAATAATATTAAATTTAATAGTTTTAATTAATACGAATTACATATATTGAACACACTTTTTTTTTTATTATCATTTTATTCATTGAACAATGATTTAGTTGCTAATACTATTATTTTCAAATTTATTTTTGAAATGACGATTTGTAATTAATTATAAATTTGCAGATAGCTTCACTACTAGTGTTATATAGTTTTAGATCAATTACGCATTGGTTTCAGTGTTGAATATATTATTTTCAGGTTTGTTTTCCAAATATATTGTATTGCTTTATTTGCAAAATCAGTACTTCATTTGACATTGCTAAAGAGATAGATCCACCTAGCAAGTAGATAATAAGCTCCAGAAAGACTCCGTTAAGTTCAAGCATTGTGCATGCATATATTTAACTATACAGAAAAAAAAACCATCACCAAGTTTTACCTGCCTATATCCAATACCCATCTCAATGCCCAACATTATGGAATAGGATCATCCATAGATAACTTGATTTGTCATCTGAGATGTTGTTCTTCAAAATTTTATATTAGAAATTACTCCTACATTGAGTTAATTGATTACTGACTTCAACTTTAAAATTTACTCAACAATAATGTCCTAAATATACATACATGAGTAAAAGACAAAATAGGTATTAAATAATCAATTGTAGAATGAAGATATCTCCACTAGCCTTCACAAAATAACAAAGAAAAAAAACATTATCAGACTTTCCAATTGTTAGATAATGTATCTCTAGACAATGGACTGACTATGAGTCAACTATTTTAATATATATATTGTTCCACTAACCAACACATGATTTAAGAACACACACATTTTGAAGTACATGTGGAATCATTTATTAATAAATTATCAGATTAAATTTTAAAACAAATAATTATATTTTAAAGAAGTGAGAAATATAAGTTACAAAATGTTTTAAAGAATTTTTTTTTAAACGCAACTCGCCAAAAATAAAGTGTTGCATCATCTTGTTGTTTGGAAAAAAAAAGTTTTAATAGTTAAAGAGTGAGTAGGAAAAGGAGGGGAGGGGGAATTGACTATAAGTAAGGAGTTAAAAATAGCTCTCTCTTTTTATAATTTTTTTTAAAAAAGAAAAATGTAAAAATGAAAATTGAATTAAAATGTAATATGTAAAAAGAAAGCTTTTAAACTTAAATCCACTTAAAGATTACTTGGCTGATAAATAAATAAAAAAATAATAATAACACCTATTACATTAATTGAAGAGTCAAAGGAAAAGAATTCAGGACTGTATCTTATCAGAACATTAGATTAATCTAAGCAAGAATTTAGATTAAAACATAAGGGAAAATTAATTAAGAAAATATCAATTAATTAAATCAGATCAGAGAATGATAACTAGAAAACAATAAGAAGGATATAAAAGGACTGAGAAATCCATTCACAAGACATTAAGATTATTATAACATTATAATACTGTCATATTTGTTATTGCTCTCATATAAGAACATTCAAAGAAGAGAAGATGGAGAGGGTCATTAATGTCTCCAGCATGCAAGAATGTGTACTGATATTTACTGAAGAGCAACATAGCAGCATGCAATGCTAGACAGTAATCAAAGTATGCAGCCAGTCTTCAATCTCAGTCCTGTGGAACAGCAGAAGTTCTCCATGTAAAACTCATGTTCACCTTATGATCTGAAAATTTCATAGAATATTTCCCTCTTTCATTGGAATGTGGAAAATCAGGAAGAAGCCAAAACATCGATGGGAAAGAAAGGCCAACTGGTTGCTGATCAACAAAGCAGAGAAAGCAATGAATTGTGTCCTTAGAAGTGTAATGTGTAATCCACAAAAATCCTAGGTAACTATAAACTTTATTATTCTAATTTAAAGACTGAATTGTGTTTGAATAAAAGACTTTAATGAACTTTAATAGCCACAACTATAGTAATCTTTAAATTGCTTCCATAAATTATTATATGAATTTATACCTTAATATGTGTGTGTATATTTAAATTTTATCATAATGTATTTTAATATGTGTAAAGCTTTAAGTTGCTTCGTGAATTCTTATTACAGTATATCTTAATGCATGTGTATATATATTTAAATTGATAAATGCGTATTATAATTTGTTTTAATTAGAAGTGTCTTTAAATAAATCTGCTTTCTTAATTATTATCTGGTCAGTTCTCTCTTATAACTGCTTTAATAATAGATTAAATTACATTTAATTATTAGTGTTGAGCAAGTATATTAAAGTTTTCTTTGTCCTTCCCCCAATTAAGAAACAAGCTAGCTTGGGAAGTATCAAACACTAAATTGTATACTTGTTGTCTGGACATGCTGATTATATAACTTATGATTAGCTGGCACCTGAGGTTATACCACAAAACAAATAAAAATGCTCTGGATGGCAGGGGTTTGAATTTAGCAGCTGATGAGTTCTATAGCGTGGAAATATGGCCGTAGGTTATACTTTGTATAGCCTCGATCTGGTTATAGGTACCATTGGTGTTTCATCTACCTTTGATAATGTACTCCTTTGCTTGAAGGGCCGATCTGCTGCAATAGGGATAAGGCAACCGAGTTAAGATTGAGATTTCTAAATATAGATAATCATAGCGATTTTCTCCCACCTGGTTCAATATATATACATAAAACATCTAATTGATACCTAAAAACTTTAAACTTTTCCTGCTTATGATTCAATCCTAACAATTGAAAAACTGGAATGTTTTTATGGTATCATAACTAACTATTGATAATGTTAAAGATGTCTTTAAACTTTAATTACAGATAGAAGTCAATTCCATCAAATTAGTTTTTAAAATTGAGGAAAAAGATAAAAGCTTAATAAAGTTAGAATGGATAAGAAAGATGATGAACCCATGCAAGTTGACGCTTATATTCTTATAGCAGTATTCTTTTTGATATTTTTCACCTCTCATAATTCTAGAATTTCAATCTCCATATTATCACCTTTTGATTTGGTTTGTGGTAAAATGTTTTCTTGGTCAGCATTCAACTTACAAATCCAAGTGAAATACAGCTTGCTCACTTTTTGTGTTGTTACTTATTTAAAAAGCATTCTTCCCAATATTTATGCTAAGTCCTCATGGAAAGTCTTAATAATAATTTCCTGTATTTATAATATTAAATTTAATTTTCTCATTTTGTAAATTTGATTCAATTTTTTAATTTCAACATGAAGTAAATAAAAATAACCTAAGGTGCATAATTAAAAAAATCAGAGTGAATATATACAATATTCTTATTTATCACCCTTTAAATCTAATTCCTTTATAATTTTTTAATTCATGATATTAGATGCAAATTATTTGACAAAAAAAAAGTATCTATTTAAAATTTTAATACATATTATTATAAAATTATACCTTTTTTATTTACAAAATTAAAAAAAAAAAATTCTTAATTTTATTTTTAAAACTATGCGTTTCATTTTTCAAATATATAAGTAAAATTAAATCACATACAATCTGATTTTGATCCTTCCGTTAGAAAACTATAATTTTAAATTTAAATATATATATAAACTATTTTTAACATTTTTTCTTAAAAAAAAGTTTATTGAATTTACATAAAAAGTGAAGCAATTAAGCAAAACAACAAAAAAAAAAATGATGACCGAAATCGGAAAGGCTTAAAACAGATATCCATCTGATAAAAATTGTAACAATATATATTTTAAAGTGGTTGTATTTTCACTTTTGTTTACTATGCCAAGCAAATTTAGCATTCTGCTTTATAAGTAAGCTGCCTTATAGATATTCCCTGCGGGCCTTTCAGTTTTGAATACTTTGTATTTTTAACAAATAATTCACAGTTGCACTAGTACTATCCTTTGAAATCTTAGTAATTTCCATCCAAGTAGTTTTTAAAATTGAGAGACATATAAAAATTTAATGGAGTTAGAATGCTTGAATAAAAATAACAATGAATTAAATAGAAATGTTGACATCCAATGGTAACTGCTGATATGTGTAATATAATGTAAACTTGCCCAGTAAGGCCAAGCACTCGCTTTATCTTTACTTTTTATCTGTGTACTAGCACACACGCTTACACGTACACATACATATAAAAAATTGATGGCTTTCTATTTTTGTACATAATTCTATAGATACTATGAGTTCTGATTAGACTAAATAGATAAATCTTAACAGCTGCAGACGTATGCCAGAAGATATGTTCTAACATTATTAGTGCACAGACTATTAATTGCAACCTTGAAATAACTTAGCAACTTCCCCATTCCAGTATTCTAAATTACAGATCAAATACAGGTATTTTCATCACTAAAAAAATTATAAAGAAACAATGTATAAATATATGTATACAAAGATACGTAATAAATCAATAAAAGGGTGAGAAACAGAATAAATACAATTATTTAGAGAAAATTCATTTTAAAGGTATAGGAATAATAGTTATATTTTTATAGATCTATTTTTTATATTTAATTATTCACACATACACCCACATATTCACTTTTAAAGAACACGAAGTTATTGCAACTAAAAATGTCAAGATATTTTACAAATGTAAGTTATTAGTGGATTTATAATTCAAAATGCAGAATAAAAATACAAAATCAATAATAAAAAAGAGAGTATTTTCAAATTTTTTTTTTTTTTTTGAGTATTTTGTTCGGAATAACAATTTAATAATATGCATAGCGCATGTACAATTTATGTTTTTTATTCATAGACATGATAATTCGATAACAGAATAATATAAAGAGAAAAATAACAATAGAACAAATAATAATAGTATTCACCATCTAAAATAATCGAATATACCTTATCAATTCTCTTATCAGACAACTTTCGAGCACTGTCATTATCAAGAAAACAGATTAGTCAAGCTTTCTTCAATTCTCTCCACTGCGATCTATCTATTACAGTGATGCTAATCAAATGCAAATTAGTTCCAATATTCTATGGCATCCTTACCTTGTGTAATATAAAAATTCAAATCTTTTCCTAACATTTTAAACAAAATTCACTTTTTCATTGAAAACTTCTTATATTCAAATACTAAGATTCTTCTCATTATTTTTGCTTCACAGCTATATAGTAACCTACCAAATATACATGGTTTGCAACTTTTTCCAGTTCCAAATCTTAACCTGATTTATAGATATGTTCTTATTCAAAATTTGTAGATGTGTTCTTATTCAAAATATTCTTGAATTTTATTTCCTTTTCACAAAATTATTAATGATATTACACCCAAAATACATAAAACTTTTTATATTGTACATAAAAGTAACATCAATTGTAATTTTTTCTTTCCAGAACACTATTGTTTTTGTTTTGAGTATGTTTATGAATAAGCCATATCTCTTTGTTTTCTTATTTATTTAGCAAAACAATTTTTTAGACAGACTACTACTCACAATTATAAAAAATCTATAGTTACCAACTAGAACAAACCTTTATTAAGTTTGTTGAATTTCCTCTGTAGAAGCAGATTTGGTAATCCTTAACTACATGGTTCACAGTTTGTGTTTGGCAACAACTACATATGTTGAAACTACAATAATGTCTAAAAAAATCAAATCCAACTGGCTTAATTGTTGGACCTGGAAAAAAATTGTTTATGGCTTCATAAAAAAGCTATTTCATATTTTTTTGTTTGTTTGAAGGGTTTTTGATTGAGTATCCAGCATTTTTGTGTGAAAAAAGTATCTGATGGGAATTATGTAAATAGATGATAAGTCATTGCAAAAGGTTGGACTTGCATAATGTACCGGTCGGATTTGTATGTTCACATAACAAGATCTAGTATCTAGGCAAAAGTACCTCGAATCCAATCAGGCGCAAGATAAATAAGTCAGGAACACTCATGAATCTGCCCTATTTGCCTATTCCCCAGATCTATCAACTTATGAGCAACAATCCCGATGATATTGATCTCATTTCCTCTTTCACTACCGGAGATACAAAAAGACTCTAAGCTAACTTTAATGATAGACTAACTTAAAAACGAACTATACTTTAGGAGCACTGAAGGCTCGTGACCTTGCATATTAATTATGTAATTTTAGTGGAGATCATCTAGTCATCATGAGCATAATTTATAAATTAATAGTAATTTAAATAAAAGAAAGCAATGATTCGAGAGTTGATATATATATATATGTATATATATATTTAAGATTTACTATATTAATAACAAATAAATGTGTCTGATTATTTGTCAGACACTAGCCTCATAAATATTATATAATAATGGATTTCATTAATAAGATTCCTTTTAATTTACACATAAGAATTCAGGTCTTACAATAACATTACTTACATATGTGGCGATGCCAATAATAAATACCTTACAGAAGTAGCGCTATGAGAAAATATTATTAAGATACTATTCCACCCCCAGAGAAACGAAAATAGCATTTAACCGATTTTTAAAGAGAACAGTTTAACACAGCAATATTATATTTTTATAGAATATAATCATTAATTTGATTTATAAAGTGGCAGATGTGTGGGACACTAATGAATATTTATATTACTAACAAGTTCGTCATAATGATGTGAATATCAAATAATGGGCATAGATGTCTGTTTTAGCAAAGTCACACTACTACGGCTTATGGATGTTCATGGGTTTACTAGAATTATAATGAAAGGCAGTATGTGTATGGTGGCAGGCTTGGGTGGTCCAATTATGGATCCTGGAGTGTGCTTCATTAAGTTTATTAGATGAGAATTACCTATTTATCTGCAAAAATTGGCAGGATTGGTTTAAAATGAAGAGTGGTCGGCAATGTATTTATTGGGCTGGATTTTCCAGAGCGATTCCCATATAAAGCATGACATACAACCAAATATGTCCCCAGGGTGGTTTTACAGCCTGGTTCAAGGACATTGAGAATGACAATGGAGCTTGACTTAGCGAATACCTCCATATTAGAGAAGCACGAATATATAAAACGAAGTGGCCTTTATGCATGCAACGCTAGAATAATGAAGCATAAATAGCTTTATTTAATATCTTATTGATTTAATACCCATAATTTATAGAATACCCTGCATAATATTGTGAATGAATTACTAAACAGGCATGGATGATAGATTTAACTAAATATATAAATTTAAGTTTTAAAGATTCCCCTCCCCTTTTACTTTAAATTATTCATAACTTCCCACATATTTCATAAATATCAATCTCGGTTAATAAATGCCTTTTGAAAGTAAATAAAATTGATACATAAATAACTGGGATGGTGGTAATAGTCAGGATAAAATATAGATTTCATATATATATATATATATATAAGATACATTAAAGTTAAAATAGCGCATTATTATTTAGAAAGAAAAAATAAACATTTTAAGGAAAACAGATGTTGATCTGTTTTCTATAGCAAATTTTATAATTTAATTACTTTATTTTCCAAAACTGCAAACACCTGCACAAGTTGCGTAAGACTTGTTTTTAATTAATTTACGTGCTTAATTACCCCATAAGTAAAGGTAGGAAAAATAGAAATAAAATATGTGTTAGCAATTTTGGAAATTATTATTGGCATTTTAAAGAAAACATAAATACATAAACATATTATACTAGAATTATTTGCCGCATGGAAATAAAGAAAGAAAATATATTAAAAGAGGCTTAATGAGGATCAGTTATATAGAGTTATAGAAAGTTACATAATATGAAAACATTTAAATTTAGTATCAGAACTGAGCGTCAGGATTATAAAGAAGGTGGAATTGGATAATCAAGAGCGGCTAAAGTTTTTTTACCTTAATGTCTGGAGTAGCAGTCTTTGATAAGAATAATGTTCATCAGCATTAGTTCACTAGATCTAGGTTTAAACACGACATGATAGGTAGCATTGAATTCACTGGCAGATATTTAAAATTCATTAGTATGGGATTCGGAGCTTCATTATGGGAACAGCATATTGGAATGGAGGGGAAGGTGAAATTTCCCCTACTCGCGGCACATTGGATTAAAATTAAAATTGACATGGATTTGGTATGGCATCATCATAGTTTGGTTGTCTCTCCTCCTTTTTGGATTCAAATCCATCAGTATTTATACTTCTATTTTGGTGCTGTCGCATGGCAACTACTGCTGGACCTGAGGTGGTTTAAGCACTTAACGTACATCTAGAATGGGCTGACCGGATACTTTCTTATCTGGTAAGACTTTGAAACAATGCAATTCTGTTATCAATTTCTCGAACGATTGTTCTAAAATAAGTCTTATGATTTTAAAACAAGCTGGCGTGGACAAAATTTCCACTAATGAGTTTATTTACTATTACAAAATTGTAATCTTTTTACTTTTAACTAAGGGGCTTTTCTGGGTAATTGTTTTCGAGAGACTTTTTAAAAGAATTGCATCATTTCTGACTGCTAAATCACATATGAAAAAATAATAAGTTTCATATATGATTTTAAGTACAATTTATATATAACATAATTTTTAATGATTTGTTAGCAATCTCCTACACTGAAATATATATCTTTATTATTTATGCACGCATACATATGAGAATGATATTAAATATTTATTTATTAAAATGGTTTTTAGATGAAGATATATAAGTATTTACATGATTTGTGTTAAAATCACAAAGCAAAAAAAATATACTTATTATTAGATATATATACATGCGTGAGGATGGGTTTGAACATAGTTAGATGGTAGGAGATTGGACATGGGCTGTGAAGTAGGATCTGAGCATCAGATCATCTGCTTCATTTTCTCGAACTTATTGAATAAAAAAACAAAAAACGTTTAAAAAAAGAAAAAAAATCTTTTACTTGATGATTAGGTGACTAAAGAACAACCAAGATTGGCGACGTGTATCATGGGCAAAATTCATTTATCTCTAACTGACTGTTTTTCTAAAATTATCTTAATAATAATAAAAAAAATTCCCTTCTCACCTACCTTGTAAGTCTACCTTTATGTCTTGCATATTTCATCTTATTATTTTAGTTATGATTAGCATAAAATACAAACAAATAAACTAAAAAACAACAACACTATATTATACATTACAAATCTATATAAAATATTATAAACTATGGTCCAAAGTCATTTGTCATTGAATATATCCATTTTGTCTATCTGTTGTCCGTCCAGCTTCCCCCCCCCCCCATTCTCAACACTCTTCCCCTTGCTCTACTCTCCCACTCCTGTACCTAATTTATATTTATTTAAATGATGATTGCTATCCTGTCTTATTTCTTAATATTAATTTCCAGATCTAGCCCTTCAATAAGAAAATATATATATACCAATTATAATATTTACTCTCCAGCCCTTCCATACAATATATATATATATAATAATTATTGTGTTTTCTACCTGGCCTTCTTTCTGTCCTGCTTTGTTGTTTGTTTTTGGGTAGTTCTTCAGCACCTGAAACATCTTAACAAAATGATTTATTAGCAATTGCATTGATAAAATTGATACACGTACATTTTATATATATATAAAAACTCTATATAACTTTTGCATGATGAATCATTGCCTTTAAATTATTCTTTTATTCCAATAACTCTACCACCTATTGGCAAATTTATATTGGTATTGCTACCGGGTGCTAGCCAAAGGGCAGGGCTATATGATCTGACCAGATGATCCGCTATTACTGGATTGTGTGCTTTTCTCAAGATATATACTTAACGGTTATACACTCACAGCTTAACATCATGATAGCATTAAAAATCATTATTATACTAGCGATTACTTATCTATAAGGGAATGAAAGTATTTAAAAGCTGCCACTACTTTATTTCTTTCATTAATCTGAGGCAGTTATATAAGCATAAATATTATAATAAAAAAATCTGCACATTCGCTATTATTTGGAGTATTTATTTCATTATATTTTGACAGTGAAAGCATTTTAAAAGCTGTCACTATTTTAATTCTCTCTCAAACTTGGAAATATATATTTATTTAAAACATTTATGAAAAGAAAAAAAATCATTATATATCTAAAACATTATCATTACTCTTTAGTGCACACACTTCTTTATCTTTTTATTTTTAAATGTGAAAGCCCCTTAAAAGCTGTCATTATTTTATCTCACTGCAAACTCGAAAATATTATGTTATTAAAATCATTTATGGAAAAATATTATATATAAAACATTACTATTTAGAACACATACTTTTTTAATTTTATTATAAATGTGGAGGCTCCTTAAAAGCTGCCACTGTTTTATTCATGGGAATCCCACATGTATTTTCACGTTTATGAACAACAAAAATAACATTATATATAAAACATTATTTACTTCTTTGAAAAAACGCACTTTATCTTATGAAAGCCCCTTAAAAGCTGTCACTATTTTATTTCACTGGCATCTTACATGTATATTAACACATTTATGAAAAAAATATAAACATTATTTATTATTTTAAAAAAAAACACTTCTTTATCTATATTATTACAAAAGTAAAAGCCCCTTAAAAGCTGTCACTTCTTTAAAGATTCTTTTAAGACTCATGAGAATTATACATGTAATTAATTTTTATGGGAAAAGAACGAAAACACTATATAAAATATTATTATTATTTAGATCATATACTTTATATTTCATTATAAACGTGAAGGGAAAAAAAGCAAAACTGCCACTATTTTATTTCTTTTTTTTAGATTTGCGAAAACGATGTATAGTTTTAAAACTTATTATGAGAAAAAAATTGCATATATAACATACTATTTAGTGGAGAAATATATTTTTATATATACACCTGTGTCTATTTTTACACGGACTTATTTAACACGATTTTGAAATTACGCGATTTGTGTTTCACCAGAAGTCAAAACGGAAGTCGAACTCCGATAATGCGCTATTACTTTAAATAATAAATTTCGCGCACTTACGTTTATTGAAAGTAATGGCACATTATTGGAATTCGATTTTCATCTTAGTAATTTCAATATTTTCAGTGTTTTATAATAGTAAGATTTTATGCAATAATGAAATTACAATTATGATTTCCACATTTTATGTATACACATTAAATTTTACATGATTATAATGTAAATTTGTTCAAACATTGTGCGTGTTAATTTTGCATTTTAAATCCCATTCTGTTTTTGCTTTTTAAAAAAGAACGTAATCAATTAATTATTAATCATTTAGTGTCCACAAGTTTATTTTTAAAAGGTGAGTAATAGCTGTGAAATGAAATTTGATTTTTAAACGGAATTGAAAATTAAAAAATTAAAGACAAAAATAAAAGTTTAGATACAGAAGAAAATGTAGAAAAAGATAATGAAACAGAAGTGGAATCTGTTCCTTTCACTGCAAAAATGATTCGAGAAGGTCTTCAACTTTCTAATCAGTTGGCAAATTATTTTCTTATAAATGACACTAATCATGAACGTGCTCATAAATTCTAACGAGAGCTAAATGGTTGTATCACTGGATATCGCGTTCATAAACAATTAATAAAATCATCATCTCACAGATTAATTACTAATTATGTTGTCACCAGAAAACAACACAACATGAGAGAGAAGTTGGTGCTAGTTGTATTTCCTCTTGTGAAGAATCAAAAACTGGTTTGCAAACGAACTTATTTACCGGTAAATAGCGATAATAATTAAAACGTGTATAAAAAATGTATGCATAAAAATACATTGTTTTGAATAAAATTAAATATTATAATTAAAAAATAGTTTAAAAAGTTTGTCTTGTATTAATTTTTTTCAAATTTGAAATTTTTTATTGGTCATATTTTATTTTCTTATTTTTTTTTGCACGAATTTTAAAGTAATTTTACGTTGGTGCTTTGCTTTTACGCAAATTTTGAAAAATCACAGACCGCATCCCCCCCTTTTTCAATGTAAGTTACGTCTATTTTTGCGTGATTTCGTTTGCGCGTGTTTTCTGAGGAACCTATCTATCGCATAAAACGAGACCCAGGTGTATACTGAAAAAAATATCTATACCTATACTAGGAATGACTTGCAGAGAGTGTATACTAATACTAAATAAATTAAGCTGGGTGTATGAACCAAGAAAAAAACAATTTTTTACACATATATATTCAATATCATTATGAAAAAAAAAGTTATATCTATCACTATCTACTACTATCTCAGGTATGTGAGTGTTTGTATTTGAAGCCCTATGTTGATGCACCAAACTCGGGGGGGGGAATTTGTACCGGTCAGATTTGTATGTTCACATAACAAGATCTAGCATCTAGGCAAAAGTACCTTGAATCCAATCATGCGCAAGATACATAAGTCAGGAACACTCATGAATTCTGCCCTATTTTCTTATTCCCCATGTTGGGTGCCAAACCTGGGGGGAAAAATCTGTACCGGTCAAATTTGTATGTTCACATAACAAGATCTAGCATCTAGGCAAAAGTACCTCGAATCCAATCATGCACAAGATACATAAGTCAGGAACACAAATGAATTCTGCCCTATTTGCCTATTCCCCAGATCTATCAACTTATGAGCAATAATCCCGATAATATTGATCTCATTACCTCTTTTACCACTGGCATTGCTCATCAGAGATACAAAAAGACTCTAAGCTAACTTTAATGATAGACTAACTTAAAAACAAACTATACTTTAGGAGCACTGAAGGCTTGTGACCTTGCATATTAATTATGTAATTTTAGTGGAGATCATCTAGTCATCATGAGCATAATTTATAAATTAATAGTAATTTAAATAAAAGAAAGCAATGATTCAAGAGTTGATATATATATATATATATATATTTAAGATTTATTATATTAATAACAAATAAATGTGTCTGATTATTTGTCAGACATTAGCCTCATAAATATTATATAATAATGGATTTCATTAATAAGATTCCTTTTAATTTACACATAAGAATTCAGGTCTTATAATAAATTACTCATATTTGTGGCGATGCCAATAATAAATACCTTACAGAAGTAGTGCTATGAGAAAATATTAAGATACTATTCCACCCCCAGAGAAACAAAAATAGCATTTAACCGAATTTTAAAGAGAACAGTTTAACACAGCAATATTATATTTTTATAGAATATAATCATTAATTTGATTTATAAAGTGGCAGATGTGTGGGACACTAATGAATATTTATATTACTAACAAGTTCATCATAATGATGTGAATATCAAATAATGGGCATAGATGTCTGTTTTAGCAAAGTCACACTACTACGGCTTATGGATGTTCATGGGTTTACTAGAATTATAATGAAAGGCAGTATGTGTATGGTGGCAGGCTTGGGTGGTCCAATTATGGATCCTGGAGTGTGCTTCATTAAGTTTATTAGATGAGAATTACCGATTTATCTGCAAAAATTGGCAGGATTGGTTTAAAATGAAGAGTGGTCGGCAATGCATTTATTGGGCTGGATTTTCCAGAGCGGTTGCCATATAAAGCATGCACATACAAAAAAACATGTCCCAAGGGTGGCTTTACAGTCTGGTTCAAGGACATTGAGAATGACGATGGGGCTTGACTTAGTGAATACCTCCATATTAGAGAAGCATGAATATATAAAACAAAGTGGCCTTCATGCACGCAACACTAGAATAATGAAGCATAAATAGCTTTATATAATATCTTACTGATTTAATACCCATAATTTATAGAATACCCTGCATAATATTGTGAATTAATTACTAAACAGGCATGGATGATAGATTTAACTAAATATATAAATTTAAGTTTTAAAGATTCCCCTCCCCTTTTACTTTAAGTTATTCATAACTCCCCACACATTTTATAAATATCAATCTCGGTTAATAAATGCCTTTTGAAAGTAAATAAAATTGATACATAAATAACTGGGATGGTGGTAATAGTCGGGATAAAATATAGATTTTATAAATATATATAAGATACATTAAAGTTAAAATAGCGCATTATTATTTAGAAAGAAAAAATAAACATTTTTAGGAAAACAGATGTTGATCTGTTTTCTATAGCAAATTTTATAATTTAATTATTTTGTTTTCAAAAACTGCGAACACCTGCACAAGTTGCATAAGACTTGTTTTTAATTAATTTACGTGCTTAATTACCCCATAAATAAAGGTAGAAAAAATAGAAATAAAATATGTGTTAGCAATTTTGGAAATTATTACTGGCGTTTTAAAGAAAACATAAATACATAAACATATTATACTAGAATTATTTGCCGCATGGAAATAAAGAAAGAAAATATATTAAAAGAGGCTTAATGAGGATCAATTATATAGAATTATAGAAAGTTACATACTATGAAAACATTTAAATTTAGTATCAGAACAGAGTGTCATGATTATAAAGAAGGTGGAATTGGATAATCAAGAGCGGCTAAAGTTCTTTTACCTTAATCTCTGGAGTAGTAGTCATTGATAAGAATAATGTTCATCGGCATTAGTTCACTAGATCTAGGGTTAAACACGACATGATAAGTAGCATTGAATTCATCGGCAGATATTTAAAATTCATTAGTACGGGATCCGGAGCTTCATTACGGGAACAGCATATTGGAACTGAGGGGAAGGTAAAATTTCCCCTACTTGCGGCACATTGGATTAAAATTAAAATTGACATGGATTTGGTTTGGCATCATCATAGTTTGGTTGTGTCTCCTCCTTTTTGGATTCAAATCCATCAGTATTTATACTTCTATTTTGGTGCTGTCACATGGCAACTACTGCTGGACCTGTGGTGGTTTAAGCACTTAATGTACATCTAGAATCAGCTGACCGGATACTTTCTTATCTGGTAAGACTTTGAAACAATGCAATTCTGTTATCAGTTTCTCAAATGATTGTTCTAAAATAAGTCTTATGATTTTAAAACAAGCTGGCATGGACAAAATTTCCACTAATGGGTTTATTTACTATTACAAAATTGTAATCTTTTTATGTTTAACTAAGGGGCTTTTCTGGGTAATTGTTTTCGAGACTTTTTAAAAGAATTGCATCATTTCTGACTGCTAAATTACATATGAAAAAATAATAAGTTTCATATATGATTTTAAGTACAGTTTATATATAACATAATTTTTAATGATTTGTTAGCAATCTCCTACACTGAAATATATATATTTATTATTTACGCACGCATACATATGAGAATGATATTAAAATATTTATTTATTAAAATGGGTTTTTAGATGAAGATATATAAGTATTTACGCGATTTGTGTTAAAATCATAAAGCAAAAGAAATATACGTATTATTAGATATATATACATGCATGAGGACAGGTTTGAATATAGTTAGATGGTAGGAGATTGGACATGGGCTGTCAAGCAGGATCTGAGCATCAGATCATCTGCTTCAATAAGCAAAAGTAATATTTCTTAAAATAATATTTAATTGTACTTCTAAAAAATTAGAGTGAGCATTTTTTCCCTCATATAGGGGCACAGAATTTACCAAGTAGAATATGCAAGAGGTAAAGAAGCATAATCTTCAATAAATGAAAAAAATAAGTTGGTCTTTGGTTCAGTTACTTCTAGCCAAAATAGGGCTTGCTTATCTGTAGTTATAATTTAGAAAAAGAAAACCAGTATTCAAAAAAGATTGTTAATCTTTTAATATTGCATTATTAATCAACAATTCTATTTCCGAAAGACCACAGATAAACTCAAAACTATAGAAAACTACCATACAAAATTATGTGTCTCCTATGGTAAAAATTTTCTATTGGAGAGTATTTATATTAAGTAAATTAATGGTTTTCTAGCATTTAAGAATTTAAAAGACTTTTAGGAACCTTTTTTCAAAAAAAGTCATAAGCTGAAATTATATCAGTAAATATATTATTAGTTTTTAATTTATTTGTAGAGTCTTTTTCATACGAATTGTTTAATTTAATTAAGATAAAATTTTTTCAGAACAGTCTGATCCCAGACTAAATCCATCTAAAGGTAGATGATTATCAACTATTTGCATGATTCTTAAGATTTTTTTTTCAAAGAGCTTGTAAATACATAATACATTTTTGACAATAATTTTCTGTATCATTTTTAGATTTATTAGATAGTTATTGTTTTGCTTTTATGAAAATTTTTGAAATAGTTTCTATATAAAAAATGTTGGTCAATAGTTTTATCACTCATGTTTTAGCTTTCAATTCTACATTTTTTTATTTATAAGAAATTCTGGAAGTGACTTTCCTGGTTTCAGACAATCAAGGGCAAATCTTAGTTCATCAACATCTACTGAATTTATTAAATTGAGATTAGAGACATATTGGGAAAGAGAAATTTGTAATTTTATCCTAAATTCTCTTTCTTGGTCAATCTTGAAGTGTAAAATCAGGTATATAAAAGTGGCAATCTCATTAGCCATGACACTTCAACTGATGAATTAAAGCTTTGTTTTTTCACTATTCTCTTTATCTTTCTTATTTATCAATATTAAGAGATTTTGTGTTTTTCAGCAATTTGTAAATCTTAGATATATAAACATTGATTATAAAAAAAAAAAACACTATAGTTTTGATTAATTTGCAATAAATTGTTTTAGGGGTTCATAAAATTTGGATGTTTTCACAGCTATTAATTATAAATTTATTAAATCTATTTCAATCTTAAAACTATGCGCCTGAAATGCAGAGGTCCCTACTGTCATTTTTTCAGGTGCATAGTTTTAAGGTTGTAGCCTTAATATATATTACTTTAAGTAACGAGTATGTGCTTTATAAATATAATTATTAAATCTATTGCAGTAAAATTTTATTAATATTCCTTTTAAAAATATCAAAAAGTAAGGACATAAGGTGAAAATAATCCCATAGTAAGATATCAATAGACAATGAGTGAAATGAATAAAAACAACAGGTGTCTCTATGCCCAACCTGCCTAAATAAAATGTTTTTCATCAGTTGGCATTACAAAGTATGCATAAATCATAAATTATGAGCAGGCTGTTTAAAGCTGTCCATTTTAAAACTTGAAAGCCTATTTTATACTCAGATTTTCTCAAAAACTATTATAATAAAGTTTCTTACAAATACAGAAAACTTAGAAATATATGCAAAAAGAGGCTTGTATACTATGCAAATGGTGATTGCTGCAATATATGAACTACCTTCATTAAAAATTGAGTGCTTTAATGTATAATGATTAAAACAAAAATAGTCAAACAAGGTTTAGTATACATCCGTAATGAGACTTCTGAAGTGCATTTACATCACATTGTGATGTTCAATAAATTTGTAGAGAATTTCTATTTTTGATTTTCATATATTCTCAATATTTTGTTGTAAAATATTTTAATTGTTTCCTAATTGAAAAAGATATATCTATCACAGAATGTTCCATGATTAACAGCACCATATAATTTTTTATTTTGATAGCCTAGGACAGAGTTTTTCAAAATCAAAACCTTGGTTCCTTTGTTATGAGGAGACAAGAAAATAAATTTCAAAAATTTTAAACTGGAAGTAGATAATTAATTATTATATACAGACATATTTTTTTATATTTTAAGGTGAAAATTTATACATTAAGCTATATGACAAAAAAAAAAAAATGTAAATACGATCCTTCTTATCTGAAATATGGATTGCCTACACATACAATCTGCTGAAACAGTTGTCAAATGATTGCATGAGAGCTGAAAAACTTATTTGTTATTTAGATATGGTGCAAAGTAAATTTAAGAGTAAGACAACTGAATTTTCTGAAAGAAGAGTTAAAAAATTAAAACAGCAAACTTAAGTTTTTTTCAAAGCATACTATATTAAATAAAATTGATAAAAGCTTTTTTTTTAAAAAATTCTTTATTAATTGCTAAAACAAATCTCATCTTACCAGTAACAATAAAAATTTGTCAAACTATCCATGGTTTCAAAATATTAAACAACTTTAAAAAATCTTGTGACTGACCCAATTAACTGCCAACAATACATGTCTATGTTATTATCATGAATCAAGCAAATATTATATTTGTCACATAACTTGATTAAGTCATATTACAATATGAATGCTGCTAATTTAACAATTTTTGTCAGATATCCGTATCATCATACAATCCATGATTCACGACTCATTATTTCAACAACAAATAAATAATGTTGACTCAAACCACAATCAATTATAAGCAAAATCACCACAAAACAACAGAAGTTTTATAAATCAAAACCTATATAGAATGCTGCCCCCTTACCATCCAGTATATCTCCCCAAATTATCAAAATGAAGTTAAAAATAGTTGCATTCAATATTCAAGATTTAAACTCAAGCTTTTGAATCCACCAATTCAATAAATGGATTCAGATCTTACACTCACAGATTCTTGGTCTTCTGGAAACAAAGATCTATAATGGCTCACATATTGATCCCTCTGCTTATCTGGGAAGGAAAGACTTTAATGCCTGCTCCAGAGACTCATTGCTACCAGGAGGTATTGCTGGTTATAGCTTCAATCTGCTGTTTCAAGTCCTTCAAAATAATTTACACTTACCTAAACCTACTGATAGCCACCTTTCACCAATGTAACCTTACTCTCAATATAATATTTATATACACAAATCTTATTATCATCACCCATAGAATACTCACCACCAAGCTCACTTGCAGCAACTCCCCACCCAGTCATTCCTAACAGGGGACTTCAATATGATACCATGCATAGCATATATGGATGACATACTGTTTTCCTCATCTTCTGAAAGCAACTACCTTTCTACAAAAGATATTTGAAGATTACCTTTCAACCTTCAAACTCAAGTCCAATTCATGCAAGACTGCTGCTTGGTATCTATAGGCAAATCGTATACACAAATCTACAATGGCAAGCCTACCACATTCCTTGGCTTCCCATTCTATATGGAAGTCAATGGAATGAGGCAAAAAATCCAAAACAAACTAAAAAAAGATGCAGAACAAATTACTAACACATTTTTCAAATACTACCTCTGCCTATATTAAAGTGTCCCTGTTTAATCTGCTAGTTGTTACAAAAATAGTTTACTATTGACCAGTCATAAAGTTCACTATTCCCTTCCTCAATTTTCTCTGCAATAAACTATTCTGATATAGGAAGATAATATCCATCTCCTCAAAATAATTAACCAATCCACTCAACCACAATGAACTTGGTCTGTATACCATTCACATGAAAAGCATATCCTTTTAATATACACAGACTCCTCCCTTCCCATATAAATATCTATCTTTTAAAACAGGTCTGAGCCATATCAAATTGAATATACCTTCAAAGCACTAGCAAATATAACTATTTAACATCTATTGTCTGACACACAAAAAACAACTGTCTGAGACTCTCACCTCAATGCTAGGAATAGACAATGCTCAACTTAATTGGAAATTCAAAAAGTTGTCCCTTGAGCCCAAGTTTTTTGACTTTCTACTGAGAATCAATCTCCACACCTGGTTAATGCCCCCTCTGTAACTTGTGCCACACAAAGGAAGGACACAACACCACCTGTTTTATAGCTGCACAGCTTTAGAAAACACCTATCATACTTATGCTAAGCACATAGACACACTAACATTTCTTTCAAAAGCATCAGTAGCATTTACCACACAGGTGCAATCCCAGTAGTACATGTAATCACATTCGTGCTACATGCATTCTGGTGCACTTGATGTACTTTCTGCCTTGGAAACATCAGATGACCCCCACCCACATTCTACAGCAAATTCAAGTAGCTGAGGGCCAGAGATGATAGAATTGGTCACCTGGATATTTTTACTACCACAGTCATTCCTAAAATATCGTTCCAATTTCTAATCTTCCACCTATGCTGAGACACCTTGTTGTAGCTGCCACACATGTATAGAGTACAAAGCATCCACAACCCCCCATATGACACTGGAAAATCTGGTTATAACCATTAACCTCACACTTCAAATACCTATCTTTTCTCCAAGCATCATATAATTGATACAGCATGTTGTCTGCTCAACTGCTCAGGTTAATAAACTTTATCAAAATCTCATTTGATTCATCCCTCATGAATTTTTAACCAAAAGTGCACTTGTGGTAGAACAATACTTGCCACAACCAATCACCCACATTATTGCAGACAATCTTTCAATTGAAGATATCCTTTGGCATGTGTGTACAAATACTTTGGAATGTGTGTGCAAATTCTCATACGCACCCCCAACCTACTCTTAAAATTATTCTGTAACATATATAGATGCAATAATAATGCAATTATAATTGTATATGCATGTAATGATATAATTTGTAATGCAGTAGCACTCTCTATATGAATGCAAACTCTGTGTAAATTTCTATTTACAAATATATGTGTAAATACCATGCACACATTTTCAACATAAGTACCCCATGAATCAATTGAAGTTTTATAAATGATGAATCTTGTATTAAAAATAAATCCTGTAAATATTTAAATTCCTGTGTGTGTGTATATATATATATTAATTTTATATATATATATAATCTAAAAAAATCTGCATTTGCAAAAAAAATTATCTATATACATGCAAACCGATATAATGCTTAATAAATGCACCTTGTACTAAAACAATCCTGTAAATACTTAAATTCCTATGTAACTTCAAATATAAATATGTAATCACCTGTAAAAATCTGTATTTGTAAGTGATCTTTGTGTGCACATGTTATCTAATGTAACCTAAGTATTGAATAGTTAGTTACCTTTGGAACCTAAAACTGCATAATAATAATATGCTTCTATTAAAGATTTTTTTCTTTGAGGGGCTTCAAATGTTTCTAGATATTCTAGGGGAGCTTTTATATCAATAAATTTGAAAAGCACTAGTTTAGGACATTGGATTGTATAGTAAAGGCATGGCAATCTTCATAATACTACTGAAGTTCTTGTTAATTTTCTTGCGAAATTTAAATATTTGTCATCTTTAATTAGGCTTCATCATACTAGCTTCACAAATTAGCATATATTATTTGCAGGGCTGGCCATACAAAGGCTGTCATTAATTAATCTTTCTCATTTAATAACTGTAATATAGATTCCAATGTTTCTTCTTCAATAATTAATAAATTTGCATATCTGAAATTTTCAATCCATCATAATTGTGTTCTTTTGCATATTTTCTTTGATGATATTCATTATTCTTTACAATAAGATGATGAATATGCTTGGTGAAATTGGATAGCCTTGTCTTATGTGTTTTCCAATTCCTCTATACATTTTCACAGCTGCTTTAAAAGATTAGTTAGTTTATTATCTACTACATATAATTAAATACTTTCCAGACCATTTTTTAGAAATGCTGTCAAAGACCTTCTGAAACTCAATAAAATACAGATGTAATTTTTTTTTTTTGACTTTATCTGCAGTCAATATGGAATAATAATATTTCTTGTAAAGCATTCTTCTATTTGGGCCTTTAATCTTTCATTTAATATGTTTATTAAAACTTTTCTTAAGGGGCTAATTAATGCAATATTTCTTTATTTTTCCATTGTGTTTTAGTATCTCTTTGGGAGATTAGAATCAATATTACTAGATCTTTCCATACAATATTACCTAGCCTATATATATATATTTACCTAGCCTATATATATATATATATATATATATATATATATATAGGCTAGGTAAATATATATATATATATATATATATATATTAATAGGAGAGGAGTGGGCTGAACTTATACTAAGATGTAATCCATTTTCAGTCTATTTATCCTCCACTCTATCTCAAGTTCAAATCCCTCTATTTACATATATAAAACAAAATTTAGTATAAGCAAATTACAAACTGTTCAAAAATTACATAATGCTTGTGAAATAGATTCCGTCTTAGTATAAGTTCTCTCCTATTAATATATAAACCATCAAACATCACATGATCACCATCTCTATACTAGCACATAATTTGTTGTAAACAAAGGCAAAACTCCCCATACAGTAGTGCCACCCTGTGCCAAACAGAATAATCAATGGATGCCAGAAGGCTTGTGCATAAAATCCCTATCTAGTGCCTACTCATCCAATATCCCCAGACTGGATTCTGGCTTGTGGCCATCAACATCACACGATCAGTGATCATGTGATGTTTGATGGTTTAACACCAATCCTGCCTAATAGGATAGTGGTGGCTATGGTTGTTTAAGAGCCAAAGACATCAAAATGTATGGGTACAGAATTGAGTTCAGACCCATATGACTATATAAGCTATTGAGCTTAGATTGAAGATATTAACAATGTTTTCAATTTCATTCTCATAGTTTTGTAGTAGAGTTAAAAGGTGGCTGCTGGAGGGTTGCATTAGATTCTAAGATCTAGGTGCAATGCTCTCAGATCCAAGGCTCCTCACTGATGATGGCCACAAGCCAGAAACTAGTCTGGGGATATTGGATGAGTAGGCACTAGATAGGGATTTTATGCACAAGCCTTCTGGCATCCATTGATTATTCTGTTTGGCACAGGGTGGCACTACTGTATGGGGAGTTTTGCCTTTGTTTACAACAAATTATGTGCTAGTATAGAGATGGTGATCATGTGATGTTTAATGGTTTAACACCAATCCTGCCTAATAGGATAGTGGTGGCTATGGTTGTTTAAGAGCCAAAGACACCAAAATGTATGGGTGCTGAATTGAGTTCAGACCCATATGACTATATAAGCTATTGAGCTTAGATTGAAGATATTAACAATGTTTTCAATTTCATTCTCATAGTTTTGTAGTAAAGTAGAGTTAAAAGGTGGCTGCTGGAGGGTTGCATTAGATCCTAAGATCTAGGTGCAGTGCTCTCAGATCCAAGGCTCCTCACTGATGATGGCCACAAGCCAGAAACTAGTCTGGGGATATTGGATGAGTAGGCACTAGATAGGAATTTTATGCTCAAGCCTTCTGGCATCCATTGATTACTCTGTTTGGCACAGGGTGGCACTGCTGTATGGGGAGTTTTGCCTCTATTAATATATATATATATATAATGTCCGATAATATGAGAGGTTAGATTGTCAGTATTCCATCATCAGTTTTTCAATGAAATTGATAGTTGAATAGTTGGAAGAATGAGAAGACTGAAACCTGTCCATTAAAGTTTGAGGAATTGCTATCATACTATAAGATGAGCACTGGTTGTACATATGTGTGACAGATTATGATCTGGTCCAACTGATGAGTGCAGATTCTGCATGAAATACATATACTGGGGATCATAAATCTTTTTCGCATGTGTGTGGTAAGATATATTGGTTGCTTGAGATAGAGTGGATGAATAGACTACAAAATCCTGAATTCAAATCCCTCTCTTTACATGTTTGCTTTTAGTTACAACAAATAAATTAAAATTAGATTATTATTCTAATTTTAATTTATTTTTCTTTATCTCTATTATCCTGCAGTCAATTCAAAAAATTTTAAATTAATAATGAGCTTTAAGTATTCTTTGATTGTCACTTGTAAAATAAATAAATACTTTCCACTATTTTAATAACTTGAGTTTTAATTTCACTCTAAATTTATTATATCAATACTATTTATCTAAGTAAGCAGAGACATATTGTCAGCTAAGCTGATGCAATGCAACCTTCTGTATCAAAACACTGTTTTCTACCAGCACAGTTAAACAAATTCTGGGGAAAAAACATGAGAATAAACAATTAGCTTAAATTTTTTTCCTTATTTATATATACTTCATTCTCGAACTAAATTATTTTATTCTAGAAAAGTTTCTGTTTAATTATCTGTAAATGTCCATTAAACTATGACGATAGTCTATCTTAATATATATCTGAGCACTTATACTATATATGTGTGTAAAGATGATAGTCTGGACCAACTGATGATTGCTGGTTTAGCATGAAATACGTATATTGGTGATTATTTATCTTTTCAGCATATATGTGTTTAGGTGTAACAGTGTTATTAGATAGAGTGGAGAGAGGTGGGTGATGTGAAAGTCTGTGCTCATATATCCTATATTACAAAAAACAAAATAAAAATGCTTAAACTTTTAAATGCCTTTAAAGACCTACAAATATTAATTTTAGTTTCTTTTACATATCTTTCAATAAAAATAATTATAATTATATTTTCAATTGTTATCTCCCTAGCCTTTCTATATTAAGAATAGTTTCTAACATAGTAATCCATCTATCCCAAAATCTCAATACCATAATTATATGTAAAATTTATTGTTGAGCTAAAATTGTATCATTTAACAATATTTTTTTCTCTAATGAAATCGTAACCGATAAAATAAATATAACAGTTTGCATAATTTCAGAAATTAAATAAAATCTCATCAATAGTCAAACAATAAATTTGTTATGCAGTCCCACATAATAAAATACCAGAACAATCTGAATGGTTGACTACCAACTAACAATCAAATATTATTGTTTGGTCATAGCATCCAATAGTTTAGTCACTAAATATGCCTTTGGCAACATACACAATCTTCTGCTTAATCGACCTCATTCTAATATCAAAATCAAATAGTCCTGTCTTAATTAAATTAGAACTAAAACAATTATGACTCATTTCCATTCTTATCAACAAATGAAATATAGTTTTGAGTAAAGTAATACAGTAAAAGTGGGCCACCATTATAATATATTATAAATCAAAGAACCTTGAAAGTCATGTGATAAGCATTGCATAATTCCTAAGTTAATGTTTCACTATTCTTTCCAATTATTTATGTGAGGTCATTAAAATATACAGATCCTAAATTAATTTTAGATTTATTTGGCTAATCAAGTAGTTTAGTTTAAGTTTAAATTTATAATAATGAGTTTCAATTCATTTGCATCAAAAGCTAACATTAAAATGGTCACACAACCTTCTGCACTGAAAAAAGGCAACCAGCCAGAAATCTATCAAGATGACTGTTTGCTGAAGTGTAATCTAATATCTGATTCATACAAGAACAATAGTAACTACAAAAATAAGTTTAAAAAAAAAAGGACTCATGGATTATTTTAAAATAAAAAGATGTAGAAAATGCTGGATTTTTGTAAGTTTATTGCATACGATTATTATTTTCTGAATAAATAGATTAACCCAAATCAAAAGAAAGAATGCAACATCAACATTCACAAATTACTTCACCAACAATCAGTAATAATAATTAACAATATTGCCTTATTTCTGATCATTATTCCTTAATTTTCTTTTTTTTTAAAAAGTAAACATTATAATTAATTTTAATTATGTATAGTTTTAATTCTTTTATTTTTTTAAATTTAATAAACATTATTTACATAATTAATTTAATAGGCATCATTTTTATCACCACCAGTTCATTTCCTTGAAGAACTATTATGTGAGTTATCTGCCACTTTTATCTTATTTACTAGTATTAAAACATTTTCATTAGTTTATAATAATTGTTTTTATATGTATATCAAACAAATTAATTGTTTAATTTCAACCAATTTAATAATTATTATCAAACCTTTTAAACTAGTTTTCTATAATTCTTTCTAAACAAAAATTAAAAAAAAAAAACATTATTTATTAAGCTAATTTTACAATAAATATATATACCGATCAAAAAAATTGTTTTAAAAATAAAGGAAAATTATAATTTAAATGATTTGATAATAATTAAGATTCAAACCATTAATTTATTGTTGGTATATATACTTATTTAAAATCAGCATAATCGGGAATTTTTTTAATTTTTTATTTGAAAACTATACCATAATTTGATAATTGGTTTTAATATGAAAAACATAGTAATGATTATTTAGTTCATTTAAATTCCAAATGAGCATCTATGTATTAGATCAAGAAAGATCACATTCCTGTCTTCTTCACATCAATTACAAACTTATTAAGCAATAATCATATTTCCTTCTCTTTAACTTCTGCATACAAATTAACATGTAGAGTAAAACTTATTTAGCAACATTAGACATTTAAGCAATGCAGAAACAATATTAATATTCACAGCAATCATTATTAAAAGACATGAGATTTATGAGTAAAAATATTATACTTTTAGATTACCGATAATCAAAAGTGTTTCAATACATGTAAAAGTGGTGAAAACCAGCATATTACATGCATATTTTTGTTTTATGGTCAGTACATTAATACTCACCAGACCAACATATACTAAGTTGAGACTTTTATTTTCCAGATAAAACTAAATAAACACCTATCTATAAACCAATAACTGAATGGGTCATAAGCCAGATATATGACAAAAAAAAAAAATATCTTAGAATTGTTGAACAATCTTCAGAAATATAAAAACATATTAGAATTCAAACTGTTGAGGCTATTTCCATATCTAGAAAAGCAGTATCAAAATCCATATCTTATTATGTTTAAATTTTTTGATATGAACTAAAAATATTAAAACAAATTGAAGAAATCAGGGAGAAAAAAGATGTACATAATTGCAACTATTTCTCCAGAGTTTCGTAATTGTCTTATCAAATCTGTGCCAAAAAAAAAAAAGAAGAAACAGTTAATAAAGATTTTAAACAAATATTGAAAGAATGTTTAAATATTTATTATGTACACAATTTTGAACAAATACTTTTTGCTTATCCAATTTTTAATTTTTTCCTTCAATTTATGAAATTTAATAAATTATATTTAAAATGTTTTCCATTATAAGCATTCAATTTACGTTCATTTAAAACACTTCATTTGCAAAAAAAAAAAAAAAAAAAAAATGACTTCATCTATAATTGTATATAAATTGGTTAAATTTAAGTAAAATAAATCAGAAGCAAAATCTGTGATATCAAAAAAATGACAAATACATTTCAGAATTATAGGCTGAATACTAATTTTCTGACATCCTCATTTATTAATGACTTTCAGTATCAGAAATTCTACAAATTCGAACAGTCATTCATATATGTACCTGAAGTTATAATTATAAAATGAAAAGATGCTTAAAAATTAAGCACTATGTATTAGCATAATTTAAATGTAAATTATTAGTAAGTGTTGCTTAAAAATGTAATCACATAAAAAATAAAATAAATTTAAATTCATTACTGATTATAAAGAAATTTTGTATTATATATATGAATTTGATATTGTAATAAAGATGGAACATTTTTGTATGCTGTTTCACTAACAGTGATCAATGTAAAAGTCATCGGTTATAAAAGGAAAATCTTTTTAAAATATATTTTTGTAGTTAAAAAAAAAATTAAATAATATTAACTGGATAAAATTAAACATAATTTATTTGTAAATATTGTTTAAAATAACATTCACTATTAAATTAAATAAAAAAAAAACTGAAATCAAAACATGGCAAAAAATTCATAATAAAAATTTGTAACCTATTTTAATGTGAAAATGACAGAACATTAAACTATTCACTGAATAGGTTTTCTATTTAAATTTTGAGGATAAACATTTAGCATACAATTACATAATTTTTCATTTTATGTTTTATATGCAGATAAAAAACCAAACTGACATGATTTTCTTAAAATAAAAACTACTTTCTGAGCAAATATTTTTGCTAAATTAAGATAAGTGACATAGGTATGCATGAGCATTAGAAATTACTGTTGTAAATTCTCATTTATTTGAAAATGAACTTTTAATATAAAATAGTATTTCTTTTTTGCTTTTTGATACACAATTGAGAATCAGTATGTATTGTTTGTTTTTGCAGCACAAATACTTATATAAAAATATGATACTATATTCTTTGACACTTTTTTGCTTCAAAAGTTGATGTAGATAGTGCCTAGACATTAAAAGCAACAGTATCATCATATTTTTATGCTCTCATTTATTTGAAAATGAATTTTTAGTACAGAATTTCCAATTTTGGGGGGCTTTAATATGTCATGCAAAGTTGAAAATCAATATCTGATTTTTTGAACAATTCAATTTTTTCTTTAGTCATAGTGATATTTTTTGGATGCCATGATAGTTGAACAAGAAGTATGTGAAAATAAAAAATTTGGAGTTCATATTTTTCAGAATTATTGTATTCTATTTATATTTTGTAGAGTAGTTATTTGACTCTCATGTTGACAAAAATCTTTAAGAGCCAAATAAGTAATACATAATAAATACTTTACACTAAATTACTAAAACTCAAAGATTTCACACACATAAAATATGTTACATCAATTTTGTATATAACTATCTACTTTAAATTATAGAATTATATCCTAATCAGTTTTCAAAATAAAACCAACCTGTGTTTCTTTTTAATGTCAGTAAAAATCATAATATGTTCTGCATTTATTAGTTTCCTGTAGCGAAGCAATTTTCCAGCACAAGCATTTATTAAGCCTTCATCAGCAACATGGGCATAAATGAAACCTTCAGCACGAATAAATTGGAGGTCTATTTAATTAATAAAAAAATAAAGTTTTTAAATAGAAAAAAAACCCAAAACTTTCATATTAATGTAAAAACAATATTGCATTTAAAATTGTACATCATATATGTATGTATGCAATTTACATTTTTAGTTGCAGAAAAATTGAATAATTAAGAAAATAATATTTTGATTAAGTGATACCATTTGATGTAATGCTGATTATAAATATAATATATTATTATTTTACAAACAACTATGTGTTTCATTATAAATTAAAAACTATTTTTTAAAAATTTACTTTTTTTTACATTAAGATCAGCAACAGCCATTTGCAAAAAAAGGGTGACCATTCCAATTTCCATATATATATAATTGCAAGGAAATCAAATGATATATCACATGACTTATTTAATAAGCTTGTATTACAAATGTTATATGATGAGCATGCCAATAGCTCTTAACAAGCTTTTCAGAATATCCCTATCCTCAAACCAGTTTCTAGCTCAGGATTTCATCAGTGAAACAGCAGGATATTTAAGCATTAGATTTAAAATACCAGGTCAAGCCCAACACTTTACCTAATGTTTAACTATTAAGTAAAAAATATGAAATTTTCAGACATCCATATGTCTTTAAATCTAGTTATTTAACTTAAATAGCTGTATAGAAGTGAATTAAATTCAAATACACCATATATTAATAGATTTAACAATATAAAATCACCAAAGCCTTAAAAGAAATAACAATAATTGCAAGGAAATCAAGTCATATATCATGACTTAATTTAATAAGTTTGTATTACAAATGTTATATAATGAGCATACCAATAGCTCTTAACAAGCTTTTCAGAATAGCCAGAGCTAAAAACCAGTCTGAGGATAGGAATATTCTAAAAAGCTTATAAAAAGCTATTGGCATGTTCATTATATTAAATTAAGTCATGTGATATAATATGTGCAATTATTGTCACTGCTCTTAAGGCTTTGGTGATTTTATATTGCAAAAGATATTAATATATGGTGTATATGAACTTAGTTCAGTCCCACATGACTATTTGTTAGATTGCTGTATGAATGTCTGAAAATTTCACATTTTCTACTTAATAGTTAAACATTAGATAAAGTGCTGGGCTTGACCTGGTATTTTAAATCTAAAGCTTGAATATCCCAATGCCTCACTGACAAAAGACAGAGCTAGAAACTGGTCTAAAAATAGGGATATTCTGAAAAGTTTGTTAAGAGCTATTGGCATGTTTATTATATATATATATATATATTTACGAATATTAAAAAGTTCCTTTTTACAACTTTTAATAATATTATTTAAAATAATCAATTTTAATTTATCCAAACATTTTGGTATTAAATTTATACAACTGTTCAACTTTATGCTACAACAATTTTTCAGATATTCCCGATTTGTTGTAGCATAAAATTGAACAGTTGTATAAATTTAATACCAAAATGTTTGGATAAATTAAAATTGATTATTTTAAATAATATTATATATATATATTAGGGATGAAGCATCCATGTATTGAATAAAATGAGTGCTTCTATAGAAAAATTCACTAAAACTTTCAAAAGCATTAATTAAAATTGAATTTAAAAAATTCACTTTCAATTTTTTTTTTTACCAACAGTTGAATTGTTTTTATATATGCAAAGAATGAATTTGATGAATGCATTCTTGGTTGATTATAAAAAGTTCAAACACTGCTAAGATCTAATTTACAGTTAAAACTTTTAAAAATGTTAAAATGATTTGGAAGATAAAAATATATTGATAATGTATTATCTATATTTAAACTAATCAAAGTCTGATTAGAATGAGCAATTCAAATTCATTATTTTTTTTGTATAGAATTACTGTTAACTTTCAATTTTTTTTTACCAACAGTTGAATTGTTTTTATATATGCAAAAAATGAATTTGATTAAGGCATTCTTGGTTGATTATAAGAAGTTCAAACAATGCTAAGATCTAATTTACGGTTAAAACTTTTAAAAATGTTAAAAGGATTTGGAAGATAAAAATATATTGATAATATATTCTCTGATTTACAGATAAGAGAGTTTCAGATTTTTCTAGATGTGTGTAATATATATTATATATTAGCCACTATTATGTAAAAATTGTTGTGACAGGTAAAATAAAAACATTATAAAAAAAGAAGTGTGCTTCCATTCTTAAAAAAGTCATGCTTCATCACTGATATATATATATATATATATATATATATATATATATATATATATATATATATATATATATATATATATATATATATATATATATATATATAATGCTAAAGGTGAGTTTTGCAATAACTTCATAAACTAATCTGTGAACTAAAAATACATCCACATATAGAAACATGATGGTTCATTATTCTACTTATATAATATTTTGTGATACTATATTTTAATTTCTTTTGTAGCAAACTTCTCTTTCTGAAAGACTTCAATATCTTGGTAAGATGTAGTTCTATTCTTAATCATATCTTCCTAATAAAAGCAATCATTACTGGATTTTTATAGTGTAAAATAAACAGAATAATCTAAGCTCCTTCCTTATAAAAACTACTCAAGTTCACCATGAAGTATTTTTTTAACAATTGTTGTATATTATTCACTCACTTCATATGTTCAATCCCCCCAAAAATGCTATTGTACAATAGTAGACCCTATAGATATTATTACTAGAATGCTGAAGAACATATTCATTGATCTAATCTTGCTATTGTATTTCTAGAATATTATGGAGCATCCTTAAGTGAAAATTCTCTAATGTATTTGTAGGAGTCTAAGTCCCATTCTGTGTAATAAAAAAAAATAAAAATTTTAACTAATTTAGTCACAGTAGTTATATCATTACAATGAAATATCTTATTTTTTACTTTATTAAAAACAGTAATACGTTGAAGTCTGTCTTGCACTTCAACATCTTAGTTTACATTTTTATTTAAAAAGCTGCCAAAGTATTAAATTGTGTCATATTTTCAAAATGACAATTAATCAAACTAAAGGTTATTGAAGATTTTTCTTCCATTACTGACTTATAAAAAACTTAAATTTATTTGAACACTACTTACTAAATCAAAGGGCAAGAGTACCTCAGTTATTAGCATACCACAAATCCAAATTAAAAATTCCACCACCAAAACCACGTTTTGATTTGATTCCTGAATCATGAAATTACATATAAACAGTCTCAAAAACAGAATCAAAAACAAAATTAAGCAGAATTGTAAAATTAAAATCCGAATTATTTTATTATTAATCTGTTGCTTTAATCAAACAAACAAATAGTATTTTTGGGCATCATACTAAAAATTTTTTAAGGACTAGATTTAAAGTTATAATATTAATACATTTAGCTTAGATTATCTCAACATGAATAAATAACATATTTTCTCTAACAACTAATAATTTTCTTCTAAAAAGATAAGACTTTACCAGATTATTGAGAAGGCAATGTTATATTTCATTATTATAACTTATCTCTGTTCTTTGTTTAATTAAAGTTAAACCAGCAAGCATATATGGAGTTTTGCTTTGCTTTGTTTAATTAAAGTTGTTAACAAAAAACGAAAAAAATTTTTTTTTTAGAATAGTATTTATATAAAGTCTTTAGATTTGAAAAATACAAAATACAATAACAACAATTTATTCACGAATTTATCTTTTCAGTCAAAAAAAATTTCTGAAATAGAATAAAATATTTATTCATTTTTGTTCTTTAATGATAAAAACTCCCGGAGATAAGTCATCACAATCACATAGTGAGGAGCTGCTTCATATTAAAATCATTTTAAATATCAGCAGTCCACTACCATTCATTCATTTAAAAAAATTTAATTAACCTAGGACTTTGCCTTTTTGCTGAGAATAGCTTAATATCCATTTGCATGCAAATATAAAAGAATAGCTGGATTTGTATGAGCCAGCCTGAAAGCCTAAATATTCTATCTAGATTTGAAGTCAGCATCATGGATACAACAGGCTACCACACTTATTATTGCATCAAGAACTTTTTTTCATACCCACTTTATAATTTTTTATTAACTATTTTATCCACAATTATTTAGCACATACAAAAAAAAGTTTCAAATAGTTATGAGTTTATTAATAAATAATATAGAGATATTTTTTAAAAAAGTTATCTTCTAAAATTTTTAAATTAATAAAATATGCATAGAAGTGAAGAGTGTTATCTTCTCAAAGGCAGCTTTGCAAACCAATCTAAAGAATATCCTCTAAACCAGGAATTGGGAAAGTTTTTGAGTCAGAGAGCCATTTTAACAAAAAACATAAAGAGCGGCAACCTGGAATCAATTTCATTCATTATTTAGAAATTTAATAACATTAAGTACGCATATACAAGATTCGAACAACTCTTAAGCTTGCATATAATAAATATTTTTGTGGGTGAAACAAAAAACTTTTTTTTTTCAGTAAATTTTACATTTTTTCTTTCTAAATTTCTAGTAAATATAATCAATTTGCATAAAAATAAAATTTATTAGTTTAAAAAATCATTTATATAAATATACAATGTTAATATTCAAACCTACTAATATGACTTTTGAACTATAATGTAATTTATTCAAATTTGGAGTATATTTAGTGTATTTTAATAATAATAAAGCTTTCAGTCTTGAATCAATCAGTCTGCTTGAAGAAAATACATGCGATAGGCTATTTTAAATCTAAACCATTCGTTGTCACAATAATTTCCACACATTTGTATTAATTATATTACCAGTAATTAAATTATAATAAAATTAATACAATTAATTACAAATTATATATTAGTAGACATAAATAAAATATTTTATAATATATTAAATTTTTAATAAAATTTACATATATATTTATACAAAATAAGGGAGACACACTTTTTCATTAAAGAACCACACGCGATTTCGAAGCTGCCAGTTCTCGATCACTGCTCTAAACCTAACTCTATTATCCAAATTCCTTTATTATCTTAATTATTTAAATCAGTTGTAACTTTTTTCTTTTCATTTTTTCCTCTTTCACTATAAATAACAAAATGTCCAAGATATCTCTTCATTTTTTTTAATGCTTTTTAAAAATAACTCAGCATTCCTAATCTTTACTTTTCAAATATTTTTCTTTTCCTTCAAAACACATATCTATGCAATGATTTTCTTTTTCCATTTTTAATAATCCAAATTTTTGTTTATACAAAGTTATTCTCCAAACAAACATTTAATTAGACTTTTAATTTATTCCAAAGCATTTTACTCTCTTTAAAAAATAAAACTCTGCTTGCTTATAGGAATTTTCATTCTGATTTCTTAGTGATAATCTTCATTATTACATAATCAAATTCAAAAATATTAAAAAGCATGAATGTGTTTTAAAATTTTCTTCTTTATTAATACATTAAAACTTTTATTAATACTAAATGTTTTCAGAGTTTTACTTTTATTAATAGTAATTTTTATCCCAGATTATAAAACTTCAACCTTATTCTACTTTATTGCAGTTAATCTATTTATCTTACTTAGCAAATCTACTTTAATCTAAATTTTAATACTCATTTGTCAATTTTGAAAAATAATTATTAAAAACTACCGATAAACAATAATATTCTACTCTTACATATCATTTGCAGTAGTTTCCTATCTATCAAAGCAGCTGATATTTTTGATAAATGTACAGTTTCATGAGCTACAAGAAATCTTAATAAAAAATGTGATATTAAATATTTACATTTTAATTTTCATTACTGTTATTTTTTAAAAAATAAATCATTCTGGAAAAATTTATCACAATATTTACACTTTATTATTATTTTTTTGTATTAAATTATTAATAAAAAAATGAAAAAAATATACGAACAAGTGAAGAATATTCATGTCAGTGAACTGCAATTCCTAATGGCATCCAAAATCTCCACAAATGAATCTTGTTGTTGGTGTAGTTGATGTTTTATAAATTCTATTAAATATGAATCCAGATGTCACATAATTTTCCCGGTGTTTTTGGTTTTGCCATTTAACTAGTCCCTAAAGTCTTTCAATGTTTTGCATATGCATACTGGTATCTGGTCAGCAAAGTTATAGCAGTGATTCACTTGGAAATGTTCAAATCCTGCATGCCTTAATTTATCAATTTTATATGCCTTACAACTGTCGGAATAAATTGTAAATGTGTCTGTGACATTTTGTTTTAAAGCATGTGTAAGAATAGCCACTGTTCTACCTGGAAAAGTTACAATGAAGCACTTATTGGTTTCTCTGCACAATCCACTGAATAACCACTGTGTGAAAGTATTCTCTCCTGCTAATTTTTTACACTTTGTAAAAAGCATTTCATCGATTTCAACAATTCTGTTAAGCTCTCCAATTTTGCATGATGGTTGAGATAAAAACCTAGATGTGCACACTTCCCTGAGGTGGTTGTTCCAATCTATCACAATGGTGTTGGAAAAATCCAATGATCTTTCCTTCATTCAATAGACATTAAATGTCTACTCCAGATGTAATGCAGTCAGAAACAGAATTTTGGAATCTTCAAACCACATTCCTTTAAGAATGGGTATTTATTTAATTAAATTAGATTTCATGTTGCATTGTCATTGTGGGACTGTTTGCATGTAAGGTATCATATTGTAGTTATTAGCACACTTTTCAGAAGAATCTTGTATCTTTGAAAATATTCCAGTGCATCATATTCTGTGACAGGGAGGTCCAAATTTTGATCATTATAAAAATTTTGCAAAAATACTACTGATAATAAAAAAAATGCTGAATTAAAACAAAATATGACATTGTTTAGAGCAGTGGTCTTCAACCACCAGGCCACAGAAGTTTTCTGCTGGGTCGCACTAGACTGGCAAGAAAGTTAGTAATAACAAAATAATAAGATTTTAAACTTTTAATTAATATAAACAGTTTTTATTTATTTTTTCATCGCATTTTTACCCTGTTAAAAAATAAGAAACAGAACAAAAACGAAATCTAATCAATCATACATAAATTAATTTGTTTTTCTATTTATCACAGATGTTTATGGAGAGATAAAATTAAATTTATTATTTTTCTAAAAAAATTCAAAATTAAAAAAAAAAAAGGTTTTTTATTAAACAAATTCCAGTTGCCTTTTGATAGCCAATCACGGTCGCTTGTCGGCATTGTTTATGTGTTAAAACAAGATCAAAACTTTTGACTTTTTCAAGTTTCGTTTTCTTTTTTGTTTAAAAATATGCCCACTTTTTTTTTTGGCCTATAAGGCAATATTTTTTGGTTTTATTTGTATACTGCTAATATACTAAAACTTTTATTTTTAAAACCAATTTCTGTTAACCTTTTTTTAAAAATAAAAACAAACAAAAAATAACTTTGCAATTTTTTTTTTTGGCGTTATTTCTATTACGCGATATCTATTTTACCATTTTTTTTAAAAAAAAACTTTTCCTATTAATTACAGTTTTTGATCTTTTCAACCCACCAGCACACACAAAAAATTACAATAACATCAAAACTTCAGACTTTTACATGTTTCATTTTATTTTTTCAGATTTAAAATATGGCGAATTTTTTTTGACTGTACAGTGATTAATTACGTGATTTCCATTTTGCCCTTACCTCTATCAAAAGACAACCTCCATATATATATAACCATCTTGTATATTTAACATTAAATACAGATATTACATTTATCATAATCATTGCCATGTAATTACACTAGCTATGATATTTCCCAACATTCAGGTGAATAACATTTTATTCTTGAATGTTTTAACAATGAAATAATAAACATAGAAATTGTAAGCACATTAATGAGAACAATTGGTATTGTACTGTTTTCTGTGTTCAGCATGTGAAGGTAAGCAACACCATTACAATACACAATAACTAGTATGCTGTTTTGGTCAGTTATAACAATTATGTTTATCTAAGACTAAGCAAGTTACATCTTTACAAAAATTTATCTGTAAACTTCTGCCGGTCCGTGAAATCTTATCCTTATTTTTGCCAGGCCACAGGTGTGAAAAGGTTGAAGACCACTGGTTTAGAGCATCTCATCACTTCCACATTATAATAAAACTAAAAAAAAAAGTTTTAAAATAAAGATTTTTAATGAAATTTATCGAAATTTATAACTTTTTTTTAAATTTAAGTTATTAATTTTTAAAAAAAATTTAACAACTAACACATATTGAAATGGTATATTCCTGACTTAATATACATTGCATCTATTTTGCCCCATAGCTTCATTGTGCTGGATTTAAACCCTCAATGAGTACATGTATTTAAGTGGCAACACAGTTATATATATATATATCATCACACACATATGTATAAATAAATGACTGTAATATCATCGGTTTATATATATCTTACAGCATGAACATTTTATGTAAAATTTAAATCTTTTAAATTATAGATTTTTTTATAGATTTTATTTTATTAAAAAGAAGTCAATCCATTATTTTATATTAAAATTGCATGCATATGTATGAAATCCACATATCACCATGATACTTATATAACGGAATGTTATTTAAAAGTTTATAATAATTCTTAATTTTAAATTAAAGTTGTAGTAAATAAGAATCACGCCACTCCACATGTGCATGAATATAGCATGTGAGCATAATTTTAAATCTTATTTTTACAATAATATTTTTCCAAAATATATTTTATAAATGACAAAATTCACTGAACTAGAACAATTAACCAGTCTTTAGGGAAATGAAGTGGCTAAGTCAAATTAAAAATACTAGTGTTAATTTTGTAAATTAAAAATAAGATAGTAAACAAGTGCTAATGGATTTACCAGCTGTAAATCCCAGTTGTTGACAAAATAATATAGGCATTGAAAATCATATAAATACCCCTATATTTTTAACATTCTTATCTTACTCTGTAAATTTAACATGCATTACTACCAGAATCCAAGTCTGTTTGAACTTTGAAATGATAGAAAAGTAGGCTATAGATTTGCCATTTTCCCTGCAGGAAGATAGCCATCTCAAACTCCATCCTATGTGCATAATGGTGTGCAACCATCATCATGGAGATGGAAGGTTTTCAGCTTAAGCCTGCATAAAAAGAAGACACCTTAGACCAGGCAATCTATGCAGAGAAGAATGCCACAATGCCTATTGTCGGACATCCCTGAAATACCAGCTGCAGCAAAGAAAATTGGTAATATTTCTTCAAAAATAGCAGAGCTCTTAACCGATCTTTAAATCTGTAATTTTTAATATTAAGCTAGCTTACTTGATGTAGTTGAATGTTCACTTTTAATTCTTAAATTCTGCTTAAAGTAAATCATTTATAAAATTAAATCTGTATAAATCTTGCCTAAGTTCATCTCCCTAATGTAATTTTATTTCTCTAATCTATAATAATGATAATCAGCTATTATCTAAATTTCTTTAATACTGCGGTTATGCCTATATTTATTTTAATCATTTATTTCAATTTAATCTTTATATGTTATAATATGCCAAGTATTTTGCGAGAGCGAGCACTGTAATTTTTAATAAACGTTTAAAGGAGAGATAATTTTTTTAAAAAATCTCCATTTTAATATTTTAAAAATGCTACTTAGCATATTGAGTCAGTGTTCTGAGATACTATTATGTTAGATAATAATTGATCACTTTGCGCTCATTATTATCATTGATTATATTTCATTATGGTTTGTCTAGTCAGTTATTATAACTTTTGATATTTGTTAATTAGAAGTGATATGCTAGCTAGAAATGATATTTAAAGTATATTTGGTAAAGTTTATTAAGAACATTAAATATGCTTTCTCTTCCTTAATTATGATTATATATATGCAGTTTCAGTATTTTAACTTGGATTAACAATTTAGTTTAGCCCTTTTATTTAGCATAATTATGATGCTAGTTTAAGAACTGGGTTGTGCTAGTTAGGAGATAAACACTGTCTGTTTTTAGGTGCAATTAATTTTATATATATATATATATGTTTGTATTTTACTTGTGTTGTGTGTCTTTACAAAGTACACTTGTACATTATCTATTGTTATGCCTTGTGATGGGTTAACGATGGTAACCACTCCCATCCAGTTTAGTTCAGGTATGGCTACCTTACCAGAATTGGAATATGAAGGTCCAGACCATGTTTAAAGCCTATCTAAGTTCCTGAACTATATATGTTCATACTAATGCTAGCAAGCTGTCTGGTCTTAAGACCCTGAGCATTTGATGCTGAAGTCTGTAAATAATTACTCACACCATAAAGTTATTTTTAGTATTTTATTTAGCACCATGGTGTATATATATATATATATATATATATTGTGCCATTACAATTTAGTTAGTAGCTAAATTTGTAGTAATGTGCATGAAAGAAAATGTAAAACAAAAATCATCACATATTTATATAAAAAGAAAGGTGTAGGGCATCCAAGTTTAAACCCTACAAGATCAAGTTTTAAAAGCTTAAGGCAGAAAGAGAGTGGGACAACAGTTATATTCTTTAATTGTTTGTGTGTTGATAGAAAACTCAAAAAGAGTAAGACACACATTTAACTATTCAATATTTAATTCTTTTTTTTGCTAAAAAGTAAAAGTAATAACGCATATGTATAGGCAGTGTGTGTGTAAGCTGTTTAATTGTCCTTGTATATTTCAAATATTAAACTCTCTTCAAGGCTAACCTACATTTGCTAAATTCTAATGTTTGATTCTATTTCTATTTTATTATTCTATTCCGATTTTTGTTCTTTGTCTATGATTATAATTTGGGGCTTAAAAGTTGTAGTTTGGGGTTTAAAAATGGTAAGAGTTTAATGTAGATATTAAAATCATAATTTCTAAAAAGCATTTAGATTGTTTTATAGGCCTGTTTTATAAATAATTTAAATGAGTGTGTGTGTACATTGCATACATAAACTATATTTTTATTTATTAAATATTGAAAGAAAAAAAAGAAAATCTGTTAAATTTTTTTTTTTTTTTACTCAACAATTTTGTATTATAAGGGTTGTTTTTCTGTTAAAACTTAGAGATGATGTGAGAAGTCTAATTTTAAAAGTGTCTCATCCTAAGATCAAAAAAAAGAAGCTCAAATTTGAGATGTTACATAGGTGTAAAAAAGATTAAGACTATTTTTTCCTTCAAAACAAAAGTTTGTCTAAAAATCAGGATAGTGAGATTTTTCATACTATCCAGCTAAAAAACAATTTGGTGGAGAATAAGTTATAAATCTAATACAAAGAGGTGGTCAAAAATAGAAAAAAATCAGATATAAAAGCAGTCTGGAAAATCAGTTGATATTATAGAGAATTCTAAAAATCTTGAAACTAAGAGTCAAGCATTTTTAATTCAGCAGATACCAATTCTAAAAATCATTTTTAATATAAAGTTTTTTTTTGTGAAGATGAAAAACAGCACGGCAGGTTAAAATAAAGATATATTTCGTCTGGGGAAATTCCCCGAGTCATCATCAACTAGCACATCATAAAGGAAAGAAAAGATGTCTTGTCTGAAAAATAATATTCTACACCTTTCAACTGACTGAGAGAAATAAGATGTTTTTAAATAGGAGGAAAACATTCACCTACATTTGAAGGCGATCAAAAAAAAGAGTAATCTACTGATAAATATTAAATCATCAAGTCCAATTAATTGTTCCAGTATCTGAGTTTAAACCCAAGAAAAATTATAAATGTGAAAGCAACTGCTGTACTTCATCCACTAAAAGAATCATGCTTGACAGGAAGAGAAAAAGAGTTAATATAATGATTTCCAAATTGTCCACTAAAGCAAATAACCTCAATAGAATCATCATCATCAAATAATTATACACCTCAAGAAAGAGATTGTTCCAAAGTAAAATGGAATTGGTAGTTGCAAAAGTATAGACATTAAACAAGATAAATTTGGCTCATTGGAAGTCACTACAAAGAATAGAACTGGTAATATAAATTTTTCTTTTATATGTTTTCTTTATGATATCAGAGACTTAGTAAAATTTTAGCAACAGTGGTATATTTTTGTTTAAAGAACTTTTAAAACAACCAAGATCAATTGAAACCCAGAATTTCTTAATAACGATAAACATAAGCTTCATTAATGATTTTATATGTACTAAAATTATGATTGTCTATTAACTTAAAGTTATGAAATGTTATTAATATGTAACATATTTTTTTTGTTATTGTTATTTTGTTTTAAATAATATTTTTGTTATTATGGGGATAAAACACGCACATACATAATAATATAATACTTGTTGCATATATGTAATTGTGTGTGAATGCAAAACAATAGGCAATATTAAGAATATTAGAGTATTGTGTTTTAAGTTAAAGTATAGCATTTCAGAGGGTAGAAGGGAAGGGGAGAAAAATAATCTGGAAATCTTGCTCTTTCACTTTTACTAACATTTTTTTATCATTCTGCTTTGCATGTTAGATTATAAAGTATGTGAGCCAAAGAGTGAATATTTTTTTTTAATGAAATATTTTCTTGTGAAGAGGAAACTTTAGCAAACTTAGTATCCAATTTGAAATACATTTGACAGGAAAGGGGGAAGAATTTAAAATTAATGTTATGATTTTAAAACAGTTGATTATGATTATTGTTGTTATTGTTCATATCAATTTTCATGTAGATATAGAAATTTTTATGTATACGTTAGAAATGCAGTAATAAATGTTAATTTGTTTTAATTAAATGAGGCATATATATTTCATTAAGAATATTTTTTTTATTAGTTGTGATCATTCATCATCAAGGTGAATATTAGCTATTTAAGTTCCCATTAGATATACTAAAATTAAGCAATAATTATGAATTTCTTTATAAAAATTAGGTTTATGATTAGGCTTAGTCCTAAAGCTGTGGTTAATCATTATCGTTATCATTATCATCATCATCATCATCACATTGTAATTAATGGGATAGATAAATGTTTAAAGGCCATAGATAAATAAGTAATTTCATGGTATTTGATTGACATTTGTGAATAAATATTATAACCACCATCCCATCATCTATTTCATGCAAGAATGAGTGAATTGCCATCCTAAATTATTAATAGTAATCTGAGCTAGTAAAACTTATAAAAAAAATATTGAAACACATTTATTATATTAAGATCTAAGAAATGATTTCTGTCTAATGAATTTTATATACTCCACTTTAGTTTAAAGATGTTTTATGTTTACCTAAATATTAATGCATACAGTGATATGGGTCTAAAAGCAAAATCCTCAATTTTTATTAGAAATAAAGTACCAAAAGGGCATTCAAACCCGGTATATGTGAAAAGGATATAAGATATAACTGTGTCTAGGTTCAGATAATCTAGTGGCACCCTGCTAGACCATATTCACTTGTTATTTATTTAAATATGCACTTGACATCAAACCAAGAGATGAAAGTGAATAGGATCTACTGTCTGTATACCTGAGAAGATATTTTATTGAGTTACCAGTGTACTCACCCACTTGATGTTATTTCCTGAGTTATAATAGTTGTTCTTAATAATTTGTTTATAATTATTGATATTGTGATATCTTGAGAAATCTAAGTATAGAAATATGTTTCATTTAATCCAATGACCCATAATATGATTGATAACTCAGTCTGATCTTTTGTTTAATAGCCACTACTCAGGTTAAATAATTCTTTTCTTTTTGATATAAAATAAAATCTACAATTCTTTTTTGTTTATTAAGTTATAATATTTGAATATTTGAGATTTTAATAATATTTGGATTTTTGGTATGGTAATATCTTTTGATCTACCTTTATTTAAGTTACAATATATATATATATATATATATATGTAATATACAAATCAATATATATATCAAAATACAGTACAATTTATATAAATTATATTCTTTTAGAAGTACTTTCGACTATACACTTTGTAGTCTTTATCAACTATATAATGTTGAATAATCAAAACGAGACAACCCTTAACAATACCCATACTGGAATGGCAAGAGATGGCAGATGAATATTATGAATTATGTATTTGTTCACATAATTTACATTTATTAAAAAGTAAGTTATATAAGTCGTATCACACACACTATGATATCCATTTTAAAACATATCAAAATTATAAATTGTTAGTTATTTTGTTTGAATCTGTTTGCAAATATATTACCGTCGTAATATATTTTGATTTAAAATAAAATTCATTTAGTAAATATTCGTTTGGTAAATAGATTCAAATATTGCAATTTAAAAAGTAAAATCATTTTCTTTAATTTAATAAAAGTTATTCCAAATATTTCTGTTAAAATAAATGAGGGACAATAGTTTAATTAGTAAATGTTGTATAAGTTTATCTAAAAACAGCAGATGTCCACTTAAGGTTTTCTTTAATTAATAAAAGTAATTTTAATTAAATCTTGTTTGTAATTCGAATGTCGACAGGGAAAGTAACAAAAGAAATTAATTTATGTTGAATTCCTTTAGACATTCCGATGATTTAATTACAGCTGATAAGTCCGATATTTTTGTAATGCTCCAGGGCAGTTCTATTGTTAAATTCCACTATAAAAAGGAGGTTTTTCTTTTGTTCTCCAGTGAGCTAGTTGTTTTTTTATTCTAATGTGTCTAAGAGTTGTTTTTTATTCTAAGCTTTTAAAGAATTCTGAGTTGTCTAAAGGTTTCTGAGTTGTTCTAAGATTCTAATAAATTGCTAACCTTGACATGTCAGAGTAGAGGCGTTAAGATGGCTATGTCCCCTCGGAATAGCCAGCCGCTGCTCCATACCATCAAAAGCTATCACATAAGAAACCCCGGAACTGCTGCTGCTGCAAAAACATGAACATTCCAGATTTTGCTGCTGAATTATAAAACCTGCCGAACATCTACCTGCAAATGCTTCTCCAGAGGTAACCTAAATTAACCCAAGAGCTCTTGTGATTCCTAACTAACATACTATAGCTATTTAACATTGTTTTTTTTATATTTCACGTAACTTCATTATGTATTTCTTTAACATGTTTAAATATACTCAACATTTTGCTCTCTATCCTTGGGTTAATATTTTCTATTTATAAAGCTTTCTTTTATTTTATTATGATAATGTGTCAGAATCGTCTTTGACCGAGTGAACTATTCCCTTTATTGAAAGTAAGATGCCGCTATTAAGGCATATTTTAAATTTATAATTTTCCAATTTTATTATCTTGCAAATCACTCATTCGAGGGCAATTCTATTCTTTAATATATAATACAATCACATAGTTTAAAATCTACATGTTATTGATTTTAATCTAATATGAGAGTATGTGCGAGGTCAATGATTAAATGTGTCCCCTAATGCATGATTGCGTATATACATCTATACTTACTTTTCAAACCCGCAAGCATGCGTTTTCCTATTTTAATTACCGTGTTCTACTTTAATTACAAAGTTCATCATTGATGTCGAAAATGTGCGGACCCTTTTAAATGAATTTCGGGGAATTTGATTGGGCATTTCTCTTAATCCGAGTAAAACCCATTTAATATGTTTTTATATACACTAGTCTCGTATTGCTGGTAAATGAATTGGTTGTTGAGACCGCTTTGTTTTATTTTCCAAGGATTCTTTACACGGCAAAGTCCATTCTTTTTGCTTATTGCAAGTTTCCAGGCAGAGGGTGTTCACAAATGATACCCCTGGGAATTACACGCAATCATCACCCAGTCGCTAAGTTTCGGCTGTTCATCAAAATACTTTCCTACGGGTTAGCGGCGAGATGCCCTCCGTAATTATTTCGGATCTTCAATATTGTTTTATTTTATATTTATTTTACAAAGCATCCGTGACTTAAACGTGTCACACCCTCCAACTTTAATAAATTCATTATCAGCAATACTGACCTCCCAATGCAACTCTATTAATATTATTATCAAATAAATGCTTTGATCATATTCCCATTTTTGCTTAGTAAGCTTTAGTCCGTACTATTCTTGAAATCAATAAATATTTTAGAACATTTAATTTCAAATATTATCTTAAACTTGTATAAATTCTCACAGCACCTCACAAATGTTCCTATCTCATCAAGCACATTATCGTAATGCTATTAGCCCGAGGAATGGAATATATCACTTTGCTTTATAACCTTTTGTCATTTACTGAAATATAAATGCCAACAATTATTTAATACGTGTCCCTGTCTCATATAAGCAGACAGTGGCATTATATATATATTTATATAAATAAATTGTTTGAAATTATTTAAAACTAAATTTGATCTCTTATTTTATTTGATTCCTATCACAGTCTCTGTCTATATATATATATTTTCTGCACTTCTTTTGTAAATCCATAGACGTTAATTAGCCACCCAAACTTCTTTTAGTATAGAGTCTTTTGTTTCTCCCTGACCACCAGGCACCGGTCAAAGGTTATACTAGTAGTGGCACCAGATGCGTTATCACGTAGATGGCGCTGTGAAATTTGGACTTTAGATTCGAACTTAGTATATCTAGAAGGCAACCCCTCCTAGAATGTTCAGTTTCGTGTCTGGGGTTTGAATTCTGCAGTGTGTTAGCGAGATAGACGATTCTGACCGTTACATAGTAAATTTTTTTTTTCCGGGTCCATGGCTTGCCCAAACGCGGAGCCTCGATTATTTAAACACCCACATCCCTGTAGATCTCAATTATATAAACACCCACATCTCTGTAGCTTAATTTTAGCATTTTGTATTGTATTTAATCACTCAAATCCTTTATATTTTTGATATATAAAATATCTTTTCAAACTTTATGCTATCTATATTGTTTATTTGTGTGTATATTTCATATATTTTGTTTGACTCAGGCATTCAATTACTTATCCTATATAATCAGAACTTGTCCAAACATGCTATAGTGCAATACGAGCCATCTGTATTATCTGTATTTATTGTTTCACTTAAATCACACTATGTACGCATAGCGTAAATTACTTAAATATTGTCCCAAGTGAATATTGTGACAATTATAAATATTTCAAATATTGTATGTTCTATCAAAATAAAGTTTTATCGGCTCAACGCGCAAGATAGCATAATGATAATTTCGTACGGTAATGACCTAGATATAATAGGCTATCGTATGGAATTCAGAAATAATTATAAATCAAATGTTGTAATCAATAAAAAAAAAATGCGAATGTTTTAACGAGTGCCCGTAGTTAAATGGAATAGTTATTAAAATTAATTTTGGGGAAGCTAACAGTCTATGGATATTTTTAACTGGTGACATGGCGCCCAAGGGTAATTTCATTAAACGGAGTTACTTCTAAAATAAATTTTGTCACCAGGCTAAATTTTTTTATATGTAATTTGTTTTTTTTCAACGTGTGTAAATTTTTCTTATACCAAATAATGAGACGTGAATCGGATCAATAATTATGTAAATAAAAATATATGTATGCTAACCTTAAATAAGAAGGAACAAAATAATTATACGTGGATCTAGCGAATGTTTATATATATAAATAAAGTTGCTTGAGTTTAAAAATATATATGTTAGCGAAATATTTTGACAGGTAGAATTTAAGAGATTTTTATATATACGGGCAGTTAAAAATATATATGTTGGCAGCAGATTTAAGCGAGAAATTTTAGAAGTAGTAAGAGGGCAGTAGTTGGGGTTTTAGTGATAAATGTAAAAGCAGCAATTAGGCCAAGAGAACCGAGAGGGAGATAGCCTATTAGCCATTAATAAAATTTGAAGTCAAACGTAATAATCGCAGAGAATCAAACAAGGAAAAATAATAATAGTATTTTTTAACCGTATTAGTTTTAGTAAGCTCAACGTAAAACCATTTTAAAAATTTTCTTATCAGTGCTATACATTGTTTAAAAGTACACCTATTAGTTAAAAAAAAATTTTTTTTTAAAAATATAATATAGTTAGCAATAAAATAAAAGGAAAAAAACATCATCGATCACAGTAACATCCAAGGCCATGGAGGATACGGATACTAATGAGGTCCGTTTCCGGGCTATTATAGAATTGTTTAAGCAAGGTGAAGAAAGAACAAAAAGATGGGCAGAAGAAAGCTGAAGGAGAGGTGAGGAACTTAGAGCGCTGTACAGGCTCCTCCCTGGATGGCAAGAGATGGCAGATGGGTATTGTTAAGGGTTGTCTCATTTTGATTATTCAACATTATATAGTTGATAAAGACTACAAAGTGTATAGTCGAAAGTACTTCTAAAAGAATATAATTTATATAAATTGTACTGTATTTTGATATATATATATTGATTTGTATATTACATATATTGTGAAACGAATACAGATATCAAACTTTATTTATTACATATATATATATGCATTTTTGTTTATCATATATATATATATATGCAAATCTAAAAGCAACCAGTTCTTTTCCTCATTATTAATTAATTATTCAGCATTAGACTGAAGCTCACACCATTAATATATAAATAACAGCTATCTTAGCGCTATATCTGATAATCATCTTAGCTAGATTACTAACTTGTAACATTGACAAACCAATGCAAAATAAGTTTGGCATATTAAAATATTATAGGCATGATTTTAATAACCGCATAAACACATATACATATCTATTTCATATGTTAAGATGAGATTACTATGTTAACAGTTTGAGCGTTTGTAGCATGTCAGATGCTGGCGGCAGTTGATTCATTGAAATTTTGTTTTCTTTTTTAAATTGCCTTGAAAACTATAAGCATATCATCAACAAAAATCCTGGCATTCATTGCTACTTAAATCCCTCTTTAAAATAGCATATCACAAGTTGAAATCAGATAAAATTTGAATTTTTTATTAATATTTTTATTAATAGGTGCATTTAATTTTTTTTTTTGGTCAGTTTACTAGATTAAATGAGGACGACAAAGGCAGAATTGTTTTATCAGCCAGACTCATTAGTAAAATGGATTAAGAATACAATGATGATTCACATTTCAAGATTTTCAACGTGATAAAAACATAATACGCTGAATATCAGTCATAAGTATTCAATTTTAATTTTTTAATTTTTTGAATAGTATTTTAAATTTATTTTTAATTATTTGATAAATGATATAATTTATTAATGTGTTTGTATTGGTGTGTCTGTGTAGTATATAAATTGTATAATATTAAATCATTTATGCTCTTTATTATACAGTATATAAATTTGTATTCAAATGTAACAAAAATGATTTATGCACAATGTAATTTTGGGTCTCTGATCCAAGTTTGAGGCAACTTTATTTTATAGACATAATGATTCTCATAAGGTTTAATAATTTATTAATATGTTTATATTTAGTGTATTTGTGTTTGTACAGCAAGTGACAATTTACATTTATACAGCAGTGCAAGGTAAATTTTAAGATTGATTATCAGATGTACAGAAAGGTTGCAGTTGATAAAACAATCACAAAATTTACTGAGCATAGTAACCATGTAAAAATGTAAACACTTAAAACCAATAAAGAGAGATTTCAAATGGTGTATATGTGGTGATAGACACAATGGTTATGCATATATCACACATAATTGTATGCAGGCAAAAAATCAAGTTGATTCTTGCCTATGCCTTGATACCCATGCTGTGGAGTCAGTAGTTTTGCCACATCTTGCTTCACATTATTTTCAAGTCTATAGCTAACAAATTAGCTATATGCAAATAAATTGTATCTCTGTGAGACAATAAATATAACAAGATAGCATCACTGATATGCAAAAGAACATAAACATTACTGGTGTACTCAAAAAATATAAAATGAAGAGGTGAAACTCATTTTATCATTGATATAAACACTAGCCTACAATTTCTAGTTTTAGATAGACAAGAAAACAATTGCTATGATGATAAATGCATATCCATTTTCTGGAAATGATTTGTTTTGTATCTTTTATTAGGATGAATCTTTTTCTTATAGACACCTTTGAGATTTGTTAACTTTTGGGGTACAAGTTAAAAATGAAGAATTCTTATGCAAGATTCTGAAGTTATGGATTATGTCAGGTAAAACGTATTATATATGGTTTGAATGAGAATTTTGTGAGGAATACAAAAAAATTATCAATGAAGATGCAATTTAAACTAAATTAATTATAAATTAGAAATTATGAACAAACAATTAAGTCATAATTATTTCAGATGTTGAAATTTCTTTTTCTTCCTTACTATTTGTCTTAGCCTTATTGTTTTCCTTAGTTTTTCTATTTTCTTTCAATATATAGCACTTTGCTCTAATATTATTAAAACTGAAGTTATTGTAAAAATTGTGTCTCAAGTCAGTTTTTTAAAAATTCAATATGGTGTCAAGTCCCTTAAACTAGACAATCTAGTATCATCCCCTATATAATGCCCGCATGGGCTAATTCCATATAATTAACTTATATAATCTATGTCATTTTGTTTTCGTTTGAATTATTTAATATTTTAATAAACCTATTTAAAATATAAACTTATTTCATGTCTATTTGCTTGCGATCTAAACCCAATTCTTTAATGATTTTTATATGATGAATATGCATTATTTTAGTTAAATTAATTAGCATGCTAAGTAGTCTATTTACCCTTAAGTTATAGTTAAATTGTTAATTTCCCTTGAATCTCATATTTCTCTCTGTTTGTAGCTGACTCGCTGAAGAACTTGAAAAAGAGTGTAACCTCAAAAATGTCATTCATAGGGTGCTAAATCATGGAGTACTGGTAAATGAGTTGAAGCTTGGTCAGATTTGGGATCTCACCATCTCATTTGGTCAGCTTTGGTGTATTTTACCTGGACTCTGGATTTTGTTACATGGATGTACAAATCTGACCATTACAGTATTTGGTAATAGAAAATGAAAAAAAAAAATTACATGCCCCAAAACTGTACATTTATCAATAATATGTGCTGCCATCTTAATAGAAAGGAAAACCACAAGTATTGTATTTCCTTTGGATTTTGTTTCACAGCTTTGGACTCATAGATTACTTAGTCCTTAAAACTTGTAAAAATTTCCAATAGAATAAAACCATGTATTTTTTAACAAATGTTTTTTTACTACTAGTGAAATAAATATTTGAAGTTTTTTTCTTTTTTAATTCCAATTTCTGATATTTTCTCTCTATTCTAAATACAAAATGTTCATCAGATAATAACATCTATTGTATAATAAATCTATCTGGTCGAAACTCTTAATTAATAATTATTAATTTTTATGTTAAGTTAATTTGTAAAATAAGATAATTTTACAATTAATAAAGCAAAGGATGATTGAAAATATTATAGCCAATCAGACTGCAAATTAAATCAAATATTTAAATTACTGCACAATGTAAAAAAAAAAAAAAAATCAATCTCAAACTATTTGCAGGTAGGCTAAAACATCTTTTCATTAATTAGCTGCTTATGAGCTAGACCCCCCCCCCCGCAATTCTTTAATGCACCTAAACATCTAATATGTCTGGTTATGTATTTGAATGTTTGACTTAATGTGCAGTCTGATTAGCTAAAAACCGGGGAGCACGATTATTATAGTTTCTAGTTTAATGTTATGCATTTTAAGATTATTATATATATACATATGAATGTAAAATAAAATCAAAAATAATATAAATATAATTATAACCAATGCAATATTAATATTTTTTTTGATAATTTTAATATTAATATTTTTACATTAAAACCGATGCTTAAATTACATTTGTTTGAAACAGACTGACTTCAATTTAAAGTATACATATAGCACTTTATATTTATAGAATCCCTTTATTATATATTATTTAGGAACTAAAATTCAAAGGATAATTTAAATATATTTTATTTTGAGATGTTTTATTTGTAAACTCAAAGTCAATTAAAACAATAAGTTAGAAGTTATACCATATTATCAATGTAGCATTAATGCTTATAAAATGCACATGAACTGCTTTACCCATATAAAAATTACAACTGTCTGCGGATATGCACTACTAGGATATTTAGTGAGCCATGACGATGAAGTAGATCGGAGGAGGACAGTTTTCATTTTTCTGAATTAGACAATTAAATCATGAAATGAGCATTGATTCCAAATAAAAGACATAGATGACATGTTGCTGGCAGTATTGCTATTGTATATATAAAGACTGTTAAGATTTACTTCTAAATTGCTTATATAACTTTTTTTGTTGTTGAAAAATCGAGTTTTAACAGAATATCTTCCTTTTCTTTTTTTAATTTGTTTGAAAATTTAATTTTATGTTTGAAAAGAAAGAGCCCACATTATTATATAAATCTTGGTTAAAAGAACATTTTTTAAAAGTAATTTATTTAATGATTTCCTTCTTTCAAAAATGAGTGGTAACAGTTATTCTTATTTTCAATGGAAAAAAAAATTATTGCATTAAGCTGTTTCTTTTTTGAAATCATAACTTCTGAAACCCCCCCCCCCCAGCAATATATCATGTGGCCATTCATCTCAACGATTTAAAGGGTCATTAAAATTTATGATACAGTTCTAAGAATTAGTGAATAAAGGCAAACTATCGCCGATGATGATCAACTACGTAATGACATAGATCGCAAAATTAAGAACATTAACTAATTCTCTTGAATACCCCCTCGCCCGCCGCCGAATAATTTTTTAGTAATTCATATAAAATCTTATCAACTTTTTGAGTTTACTTAACACAGAAATCAATAATGTAATAAATATGTATATAATCTGAATAAATAAGTACTCCCATATGGACAAAATTTGCATCAAATTAAAAAAATTAAAATGCAAAGCTCAGGTAAAATTATTTACTCAATAAAAGTGATACATTAACTATCGCATTGTCAGAGAAGACAATACTTATTCAACTAATGGAAGTATATATATAAATGTGTAGCACAGACTCAAATATTTCACACGATAAAAATAGAATATTAAATTGTAATGATATAACTTCTTCAACTAAACTAATGTAATGAAGCTGTGCATATATACAGTCATATATATATGCTGGCTTCACTAGTCACTGTGGACTAGCCAAAGAACATAAGTCCAACCATACTCAATGATAATAAACATACAGTTATGGTAAGAAATACATTACAAATTAAAATTGAAAAAAAAAAAAGGGCAATGAAAGAAAAAGACAGAAAAGTTTAAATTATTATTTTATATCTATTAAAATATATTTGTGTAAATCATTATTTTAGCTGTATAAATAAAAGAGATTGTATTGTTAGATAAAATATAAATTCCTAATGTATAAAATCCATTAAGAAAGGAATGTAATCTGTATATCAATCGGAACAAAAAAATTTTTAGCTTAAGAATGTAAATTCCTAATATATAAAAGTCATTAAAGTAGGAATTTAATCAGTAAAACAGAAAAAAACCCATTGAAATAGAACCAGCTAAAATGTAAATTGTTGGTATAACAATATCAACAAAGAGAAAAAAACAAAACAATGAGGCATTGGTAACCACTAATTAGCAAATGGAAATGCTAAAGCAATTAAAAAAGGATATAAATAGAGAAAAGTTGTCTTTTGTTCACTCCCTTGCCCTTGCTGAAAATTTTTTCTCTCCAGCTGAAGAAATCATTTCCTCAAAGTCATCTTGCTGAAACTCTTAACAATAGTATCATCACAATGTATATTGAACCGTCGTCGACTTTTGTCGATATAAAAAAATCTAGAAATGTAATGTGCTGTCAATATGTGTAAATAGAGCCCTTTCTCCACTCCCCCATCCATCCTCAGACCAGAGTCATGACAATGTAGTCCAGCTGGAAAACCACGAGATAGTGTCTGATCAATGCCTGCTACCTGATATGAATGACTGCCAAAAAAATGTATGTTTGAACATGAAAAGACTATGAAATGCTACCATGGCCATCAGAAATGAGAAAGTTGTCACCATACTTATCTATGAGGTATATTTCTCTCATTGACAGACCAACCTGATATGTTACACACACACCTTGAGTTATTGGTAACTTTAATGTTAACCTTACCTTTATTTTAACTTGATTTTTAGATATACATCATTTATATTTGAAATTATTTATATATGCACTGCATAAGATAATTTTGTATTTTTATTTTTAATTATGTTGTTTTACTTTTATCAGTTAAGATCTGTCTATGCTGTATGAATTAAATGTTAGATTTGTAAATTATATTATTTTGTAATCTCTAAAATATATTTTGAATTACACCTTGGATAGATTTTAACAGGTATAGTGGCAATTGTTAAGGTTATTAGTTTATGGCAATAGTTATACTTTAATAGATTATCAATATTCTTCTGAAATTCTGTAATTAATTTCATGTATTCTTTTAAAGAAAGGAATGAGATGATTCCTTTACCTTAACATGGAATGTATATATATATCACAATGATGGCATAAATTGAATATATTTAATTTTAAAGATATATATATATATATATATATATATATATATATTGTGCCCTTTTGTATGGGTCTCCATAAATTGTTATATCAATTTATTAAAAAATTTTAAATTTAAGATATATTACAGCTATATGATGTTGATTTTATTTATAATAATCTTTCAAAAGTTTAATTAAAGTAAACTATGAATATTTGATATGTGAAGTTGTGCTAATATTTGAGAGAGACGTTTCAGTAAAAAAAATGATAATATTATATGGTTGGGAAAACTGGCTATGATCAATACTGCATTAATAAGTTTTGTAAATAAATATTTAAAGCTAAAAGTTTAAAAAAAGACAAGTTAAAATTAAATGCATATATATTTATTATTGATAAAGATTAATATTTAGTAAGTGAATATAAATATTATGTTATTAATAGTATATAAGAGAAGATTAATATTTGATTTTATAATATTGAATTATTATTTTAAAGTTGTTATAGTATATTATTTGTTTTAAAAAATTATTTATTTTCTAAAATTGAATTGTTAGTTTATTTTTAGATAATTACAAGCGTTTATATCTGTGTTGTAAGTCAGGTGACAGATAGACATATGTACACATATGCTTGTAAGTTTTTTAGTAAAGTTGCAAAACTGTTTTAAAATTCTATTATAAAATTTATAAATATTATATTGGCTATCACAAGATAAAAATAAAATTAATTAGTGTGAAATATTAAATCTGATTTTTAAAATACTGTTTAAAAAATATAATGAATAAAAATAGACTTAGTTTGTTTAGAAAAATAGTCTTATAAAAGTTAAAAGTGAAATAAAGTAAAACATATATTTTTAAAAAATGTTTAATGGATTTAAATAAATGATAAAAATTGATTTAAGAATTAAATAATGTAATAAATAATAAATATTAAATAAGTCATTATTTATTTTTAATTTCGTATTGTTGGTAAGATATGTAAATAGGCTAGCAAGGTGATTGTTTAATTTACCAATCAAGTGGGTAATTTATTCCGGTATAAAAATGGAGGTTCAATTGTTCAGGGGGTGATTGTAATTTCTTTTAAGTGAAGTGAGCTATTAAATATAGTTAAGTAAAAAATTATAGACACTCTCGTAATAGTTCTTAATTTATAAGAGAGTAGTTTAAATAATTTTATAAAAGTTTACCGTTAAATATGCAGTGAAATTTATTTATAATTCCCTATTGATCGTCTCTATCAAGGCTCAATTTTACTATCAAATAATCATGAAAATATCGTATAATGATAAAATGTGTTGGAAACCTTATATTGAAAATATAGTGAACGCTGGATTAACTAGGAGAATTACTAGTTGGATAAAAATAATATATTGGACATTATATAAATTTAAAAGGTGATTATAATTAATTTTTATAAACAAATATTTTAAAGAAAGATAAATACTTCTTTATGAAGAAAGTATTTTTAAATTATATATTTTAATATATCTTTTGGTAAAGATATGGAAGTTAATAATAATTGCAGAAATACTTGCCTTATTAAGTCTTTGTTATTTAAAAGACTAGATGTTGATAGTTTTTTTTTTAAAAACTGATAATTCGGAAATTTAATTGATAAATAAATACTTATAAAAACGTTATAATATTTAAATTCTATATGCTGGTTATATAGAAAAATTTAAAAATGTTTTGCTGAATATTTTAAGAAATGCGCATAGAAGTATACGTGGATATCCAAGTCAATTTTTATAAAAACTTAAATTAAACATTTAACTATTGATTAATCCTAGGAAGATAATAACTTTTAAATAAATCCGGATCCTATAAACTGTTTTAATTATTATTTTGTTTCTTTATGGTGGAACTTATTTTGTCTTATTTTTTTTAAAAAAAAAACGTTTTCCATTTATTTCATAAAAACTGTTTAAACACGTGATGTACCGGAAAAAGGAAGTGGTGTTGGTAAAATGTTGTGCCTAGGAAAAAAGAACAATTGTAGGTGGAAAGAAGACACCGTTGGATTTTATGTAACATATTTTGTTTTCTTAACTAACATAGATATTTAATTATTTATTGATCTATTAGAGATAAGAGAGGTACATTTTAAAAGTAACTACATAATAATATAACAATTAATTTCATAAAGTTTATTTTTTATATAATTTTACAACACGTAATATTTTAAGAATAATTGTTGAGTATAAATGTGATATTATTTTTGTAAAGCTATAATCCTGGAGGACATCGTTTGGCTGATTATAAATTGGAGTATCATTTATGGTAATAATTATATAATATTAATAATTTAATGTATTTTGCTTTGTTTTCTTTAGATAAACCAAATATTATTTGATTGTTGAGTGAATGTATAAATATTTAAAGAATATACATGCATAATACTATCAATAATAGTTTTATTTTAATATGCATACTTTATTTTATAATATAAATTTAATACAACGTAATAAGAGTTATCTAGAAATAATTATATGATTCTTTCGTGAAAAAACTTTAATGTCTCTGTTACAATATTAGGAGTTTGATTTATTATATTAGTATGAGTCATTTATATTTATTTTCAAGTTAGTAAAAAGTAAAAATATATCTATATTTTTTATTTTTTTTTTTATTAAATAAGTTAAATTAATTTTATATAGAAATTTATATTTTGTTTGAAGAGTTTATCATATATAGATGATGAGATATAAGATAGTTTGGATAGTCATTTTTTTTTTTAAAAGTGGTAATAATACTGAAGTTAAATAAGATTAGAGTGATAATTAAAGATAAGATTTTATTAAGAGGGAATAGGAATAACAAGTGGAAAAGAATAGTAGTTTAAATGGAAAAGAATCATAAAATTTTATTTTAATATAATAACTTTATAAAAATTGGTAATTTATAAATAAAAAATTTTATCTTCACAAAATTGTTGAATAATTTTAAAAATATTATTTTAAGAAAAGAACATATATGTATTGCATATTTTGGTAAGACATATATTATGAAATTACATCAGAATGAAGTAAATAATTATGTAATCAATAAAAGTCATATAATATTACAAAGTTATATCAATCTATACATTAGTTGATATTTAGTTAATGCTAATAATAAATGTAATACATAATAGTTACATTATAATAGAAATAGCTATAATACTTAAATGGAGTAGCATTTTAATTATTAAAGTTTGTTTATTTTACATGTGCTACATAAGTGATATTTTACATAAAAGCCTTCTATTGTACTAAGTGATTATAAATGATATCTAGTAAAATATAAGTTCATAAACTCAATTAAATGTTACTGATAAAACATTTAAGAAATGTATGGATTATTTATTTTGGATTATAGAAATAACAACAATGTAAGAATCTTGTATTATTATTATTTTTCTTATTTTTTTTATTTTTTTTTTTTGATTTCCACTTATAATGTAATAATGTATATAAGTTGTTTATTAAAGTTGATGTAAATAAATTTGTTTAAGTTGTTTTAAAAGTGTGTCGAATTCATTATTTTGCACCACAGCATTTGACAACAGATAATTTGAATAAAACATAATATTTGCACAATATGAATTAAATTATTTTTTTTTTAAAAAAAGAAATACAGTATTTTCTTAATATAATTTATAAAAATTCATTAACATTAACATATTATATTATAATGGTCATGAAATAATCATAATGCACAATATAAGAGTATAATATTATTTATTGCCACATATTATTAAATTATAGGATTTTATTATATTCTCAATTAAGATACTATATGAAGATGAAAGACATGTAGATGATTTACTTGTTTTCTTAATAATTAGTAGTATAATAAAATAAATAAGGTTAACTTATACGCTAGAGATTGTTATTTTAGTTATTTATTATTATTATTATAAGTTAGGTGTAGTTAGGTTTGATATTAAATCCCTTATCATGCCTATCTGCAAGAAGTATTATTACTTTAAGATAATTAAAAGAACCTGAGATTATTTAGTTATATTTCTTTGATAAAAAATTGAGATTTATTTATTACTAGTATTGAAGTTAGTTAATTTTATAAAAGACATAGGAGTGCTATAGATGTATTAGTGAGATAATAAAGAGGTCATAGTATTCTTATGCCATTGAGATAATGTCTTAGAAAACATAGGCTCAATGTAAATTCATATTACCACTTGTAACTTCACTTCATAGTCTCATGATTTAATAAATACTTATTTAATTAATGCATGATATTGAACTATATTAATTTTCTGTTAGTTGTACTAAATCTGATAAGATATAGTATTATAAAAATATATTAATAATAGTTATACATATTTTAGTCGAGCATAACAATTTAATTGAGCTAGTCATATTTTAAGTTATATTATATTTTTGGAAGTGAGGGTACAATATATATATATATATATGAGGAATTGGAAGGGGGAAAATGTGTAATCTGTAATTGATTTCTATTTCTTTGACCCCCTCTGATAAATCTGGGAATATTGTAAAATAATTCATAAAAACTTATTGACTAAAAGTTATTCCATCCAATTTCCTCCTACTGTGTTTGTTTTTGACTATAGCTTTTTTTAAAATTATTAGAAAGAGAGAGAAAGCCCAGAAAGTGTAATTGGAGTTCGAAAGTTAATGAAATGTTTTTTGAGTTATAGCTACAGTGAAAGACATGTGACTGTATTCATAATAAATTTTGATTTTAATTTTTTTTTAAGAAGGAAAAGTCCAAGCTTGTGTTTGTTGTTATATGCTTTTAAGTCAATCCTAGTCTTACTACTATATATGTTTGGTCCATAAAAACATAAGATAACCTAAACGTTCATAATTATCTTTTACGTAAGAGAGGTAACAGTACAATTGTACATAAATTAAAGTTTGAAAGATTTATTAACACTATGGGAAACTCTTAAATAGTACTGAATGATTAATAAGTCCATCTTTTATTATAACAAATATTAGCTCTAAAAAACGAAAAAGGTAAATAATTATTTTATAGTGAATTTTTTGTTTCGTAAAATTTCAAAATCATACTATTTTATGTATGTTAAATAAAAGTTTTAAATTTAAGGTCATTTGACCACGTCCCTATCTTATTGTTACTCAGTGATCCATGAGTATCTCAGCACATACTCATTACTCTCTTTGTTGTATCTACATGAGTTAACATACCTTCTCAGGATCGCAATTAATTGAGACGGGATCTTGTAACTTTCATATATGTATCTGGACACACACAACTAAACTTCATTCTTGAACTTGGTTCATGCTAGAGCGAATGAGTTCCTTTTTTCTCTAACCACAGTTTAGATGGAGTGCTAACCAGCATCAAGTTAACCTTTTATGAAGCCATCATGTCTAGAGACTTCCTTTTTAAACTCATATATGCAATCACCAAGGACCACAATACTTTACTTTATTAAAACCTTCTTAGGGTATGATGAAAATGTTATTGTGTAAATCTAATGTTAAGTTCAAGAATTAAAATTAGGTGATATTCAAACTTAACCTAGATTATATCTAACTAGTTAACAGATAAACCATAACCTTGTAAATTATACCACAGTTATGTCATTATTGTTGCTCCCAAGTGAAAGTGATCCGATTGTTGATAAAGCACATTATCATTTTGTTTTTAAATTACTTATATATCATTCACAAAAATTATTGGATCATCTATATATATTTATGTGTACAAGAGAAATCACTAGTAACACCCATATTTAACATTAATTGTATCACTAATGTAAATAATAATTTTATTCACCATTATAATAAATTTGTCGATATTGTTTTCTTATATATGTAAATATGATCATCGCCTATCAGAATTCCTTTATTGAATCTCAATTCTACCTGACTATTGAGTATACATTAAATAATTAACTCTCATGAGGTTTGAAAAGTAAGTCACTTGGTAATAATCTGGAGGGATAGGTGAGGTTCGAACCCTTTCTATTTTTCTTACTGTTACAATTTTTTTGTATAAATTTGATGATCAGAATTTTTTTTTTTGTAAAAACAATGAAGAATTATAGAAATATATATTTTGTTGCTTGCACTGTCTGCCTTCTATATGAAACTTGCTGAAATACAAATTCCACACAATATGTCAAACCAACCAGTTCAGTTGAAAATAAAACTAAATCAGATACTAACATTTTTTTTCTTTTGGTGTAGGGGAACAGAGTGATCAAACAATGAGTAAAGAAAAGAAGAGGTCAAGTGGTAAATTTTTTTTTTCCTTATTATTATTATATAGTTGCGCTGTATATTTATTGCATATTTACATGAGATGGTCATATATAGAAGTAAAATAAAGATTATGGTAGCACAAGAATAAACAGATATAGGTCAGGCAGAAATACAGATATAAAATCAGGTACAAGTAAAGTTACTAACAATGGATGATAAAGCTGAAATGCCAAGAGAAATAACAACCCGGGAGCATTTATCAAAAACCAGAAAATTTACTTAATCAATATCATTAATTCTTCAGACAAGAGAAAGGAAAATAAAGGAAAAACAAAAAGAATTAAAAACAAAAATAGAGGAAAACAAATTTTTTTTTGGAAACAGAGATGGCCTGGAGGAAGGGATTTATATCTTTTTAAGGAGTATGTTGTAAGCCGAAACCCTAAAAATAACGAGTGTAACCTTGGATACACTAGAACTATGATGGGTAAGAGAGTAGAGGGAAATGGTAGAAGCTATGGGAAGGAGACTAGATAAGGACAGAGAGGAGACAGTACAGAGTAGAAATCAATAGGATGAGGAAAGATAGAGAGAGAGAGAAAGGAAGTAAGGATGAAACAGGGGTCAATGGATGGTGAATCTCAGACCTTGAAAAACAGATTACTAAATACAGTCAAAATGAAGATAGCAAAGAAAATACATGAAGTAGAGAAATAACAGATAGTTCAGGTGTGGCAAGGTTTATCCATATGAAAACTTTTTGGAAAGATATAGAAGAAAATCTGATGACACAGCTGCAAAATCTCCAAGAATTATTTATGTTTCATGAACTGAGAGGATGAGAAAATAATGATCATGGTAAACCATTGGCATGGATCAGCCAGAGATTGGTGAAGATGTATGAACAAAAAACCAACAACATTTGGAGACTACCATTTCACCTTATTCAGAAGTTTTTGGAGTAAAGAGAGGCAGGATGAAATATTGCACCGGGTATCTCAGGAAAAGTATTGTATTTCAAAAGGAGAAACCCACACCCAGTTCTTTCTTTGCCAGATATCACTGTTGAAATCATTAACAGCTTTCCCTTTGCCCGAGGGGCAGATCATCTGAACTATAAAATACAATATACATCTGCACATATAGCAATTAATATTAGGATACAGAAACTGTGGAATAGAAGAGATGGCAGAGTTGTTGACTGCCATAGATTTCAGTAATTTAAATGAAGAACCACTAAAGAAAGAAAAGAAAGTGGATACATCAAAATACAAACAGTAGCCATTCAAGGCTACTGTGAAAATGAAGATGGGAATGAAAAGCTATTCCAGACAGCAAGGGCTTTATTAATTTATTCACCCCAGCTAGAGCTCCAGGAGGAAGAAGAAGAAATTTTTTTATGTGAAAATGATAAAGTCACATCAGCACTCATTTATGAACAAGAGGAACTACTTCATAGGTTGCTGCACCAAGATTGTCCCACAATTAAAGTATTACTAGAAGAGATCCCAGCTATGGATAAATTTATTGAAAATGGAAAGCCAGGTGTCATTTGTCAAAAGAATAGTACAATGTGACAGAAGGAGTAAAAACATTACCTATCTTGACAATTCAAAATACAGCAAAACTCTCCATATAGTAGTGCCATCTTGTGCTAACAAGAGCAATCAATGGATGCCAGAAGGCTTGTGCATTGATTGCTCTTGTTAGCACAAGATGGCACTACTATATGGAGAGTTTTTGCTGTATTTTGAATTGTTTATAACAATTATTGTGCTAGTATGAGATAGTGATCATGTGATTACCTATCTTGCTGGTACAGGCTGCTCAAGCTACTCTAGCAAACAGTAGAAAGGCTAGAATAGTAATTGTGGCTTGACATCAAAATAGGATCTACCATAGTAAATCACACATTTTTGTTAATGGCAGGTCTGATACAAGACATACTGTTGGGATCTGATTTCCTGGGGGGGCAACAATCCAGGATAAACTATAAGAAAATATTCATATTTTATAAAGAAGAACTTGGATTTTGAGATAAGAAAACCAAGGTTACTACCAAAGTAAGCTGCATCCAAGAGACACTCAACCCAGGGTACAGAAAAAATGAGACAAATGCACCATCACTTGAGATTGAAAATGACAGATAGAAATCATGTGAAGTGATAAATAAAAATAAAAAAGCACTATCGAGAAAAATTCAAATAGTGAAAAAAAAAACACACAAAAAAAAGTGTCCAAGCCCATGGCAGAAAGAAAAAAACTAAACAAACATTAGTAGGAGAAGACAAGCCACAAGAATCTATAGGAAGTACTGGAGGACAGAAAGAAAAAGGTCAGAAGGAACTAATGGGGGAAGATCATTACAAATCTCACCCTGCTTTTAACCAAATTAGATGCTAATTTTTCAGTCATGAAATATTCTCAAAACTTATCAGAGCAGGTTAGGTATGACAAACAGTTGTGTCAAGTGCCAGGACAGATCTGTGGTTGAAATCAGATGTTTACGCAACAAAATCATGGACCAAGGGGTTTAACTATGAGTCAGCTCTTTTATTAAAACAAATAAAAAGAGAGAAGCAATCAGAGAATATCGAGCATGCAATATAGAATCCCAAGTTAGATTCTAAGGAAAGGATCAAAAGGAAGAAAAATCATGAAGTTAGTGTACCCCAGAGAGGTGATGACAAGTCCAAAGAGGTCAATCTACATGTAAAAAAAATCATTTAAGCAAAGAGACAGATCCAAATAATTAAACAATTTAGGTATGACAAAGACATATACTTAAAAAAAACATGAGATAATAATAGTGATATATAAATAGATCTGCATTGTTGTATTGTAGATATATAAATAATGATCTTTAATGCTCTTCCAGCAATCACTCTGTTTCACTTTTCACCAAGTTTAGTCTTTTTTATTTTTATTTTTGACAGGCTGTATGAATATGAAGCTGTTCATATATATATACAGTCATATATATATATGCTGGCTTCACCATTCAAAGACCATAAATCCAACCACAGTGAATGTTCCTTAAACTCAATGATAATAACCATATAAATAGGTTTTTTTTCATGTGTCAAAGCATCAACCAGGAAGTGAACCCGCTAACCCGGGACAACTGTTTGTAAGATAGTTGTGCTGACCACTCGTGAATCACTCATGAATTAAAAGGGCAATGAAAGAAAAAAACAAAAGTTTAAATTATTATTTTATTTCTATTAAAATATATTTGTGTAAATCATGATTTTAGTTATATAAATAAAAGAGATTGTATTGACAGATAAAATGTAAATTCCTAATGTATAAAATCCATTAAGAAAATAATTTAATCTGTAAATCAATTGGTATAAAAAATTTTTAGCTTAAGAATATAAATTCCTAATATATAAAATTCATTAAAGTAGAAATTTAACTGGTAAAAAAGAAAAAAATCCATTGAAATAGAACCATGAGGCATTGATAACCACTAATTAGGAAATGAAAAGCTAAAGCAACTAAAAAAGTGTTTAAATAGAGAAATTGTCTTTAGTTCACCATCTTGCCTTTGCTAAAAAATCTCTCCAGCTGAAGAAATTGTTTGCTGAAAGTCATCTTGCTGAAGAAAATCTTGTGTTGCTGAAATTCTTAAAGATAGTATTGTCACACTGTATATTGAACCATCACCTTTCATCAATACAAGAAAATCTATAAATGTACCATGCCATCAATATGCATGAGGAGAACCCTTGTCTCCACCCTTCCGTCCATCCTCAGACCAGAGTCATGACAATGTAGACCAGCTAGAAAACCTAGAGAGAGTGTATGATCGATGCCTGCTACCTGATATGAATGACTGCCAAGAAAATGTGTTTAAACATGAAAAGACCATGAAACAGTCAGAAATGAGAGGGTTGTCACCATACTTATCTACAAGGGATATTTTCTTCATTGCCAGACAAACCTAATATGTTACACACACACACCTTGAGTTACCAGTAATTTTAACGCTAAACCTTACCTTTATTTTAACTTGATTTTTAGACTTACATCATTTATATTTGCAATTATGTATATATGTATTGTAAAAGATAATTTTGTATTTTGATTTTATGTTGTTTTAACTTTTATCAACAAAGATCTCTCTATGCCGTATGAATTAAATATTAGATTTGTAAATTATATTATTCTATAATCTCTAAATATATTTTGAATTACGCCTTGGATAGATTTTAACAGGTGTAGTGGCAATTGTTAAGATTATTAGTTTATGTCAATAGTTACACTTTAACAGATCATCAATATACTTCTGGAATTCTATAATTACTTTCATGTATTCTTTTGAAGAAAGGGGTGAGATGATTCCTTTCACATAACATGAAATGTAAAAATATAATATATAAATATACACCTTTACCCCGCTTAGCGATGGCAATTGGTACTCCAAAACTCATCATTAAGCAAGAATATCATATACAAAATACATAATTATAATGGGGGTCTATGGGAAAAAAATTGGTCGGTTCCAGTCAACGTAAAATATTCACATTGGTTTCCAAGCTCAAAGATTTTCTTGATTTTTTCACGACAATGATGACTAAATACGGTATCTAAAAAGAAAAGTTTTATATCACTAGGAAAAAAAATGCATATTTTCACTTTAAAAAGTACAGAACAGCAAAAAGAAAGAGAAAGTGAAACTAAATTTGAATTTAAAAGTTTTTATATTCTTCCGCAGAAGTTTTTCATCGTAATGAAAAAAAAAATCCATACTGAAGTACTTTTTAAAATTTGTATTACATTATATATTACTACTATACATTTATGTTTATTACTTATGTGAAATTATTCAAATTAAAAAACAATGATTAATTATTTAATTGAAAATAAATACTTATTACTGTACTCCACAGTAACAAAATGCTTATTGTAAAGCAGTCAACTTTAGAAAAAAAAAATAAACTTATTTTAAAAGTAAAAAATCTAACTTCTAATTTTCTAAAACATATAGCAAAGTTTATTTTTATTTTTTTACTATATGTTTAGTAATGTAATAATGCCCCCCCCCCGTTCGTGTAGAAGAAAATTCATTAAGACTTATTTTAAATAAAATCTGTTTTTCTTTTTAAACTTTTCTAATTCAACATTTGCATTTTAAAATGTTGTTTTTTCTTTTGATTTGAAACAACTTGAGTGTAAACAACATATTTATTAACAAAGTTACAAAATCAATAACTATTTTTACTTAATTATCCAGGTGTTCTAAAAATAATCTATCATAATTAATAAACACCTGCACGCAGTTTAATATTCATATTTAGTGTTTTCCTGAAGGTTTGTGATGATAGTATTTTAGTTGTCCTGTACCGTATTTATATATTGGACTATTTCATCATCTAATATGTGTTGAATGTCTTTAGAAAAATTAAACTTTATTTAAATAATCCAAGTACTGTACATTATATTTAAATAAAGTTTACTTTTTCTAAAGACATTCTACACTTATATATACAGTATTATAGATTCAGTAATTATAGATATTTTAAGTTTATACATTCTATATTCAAAATACTGAATGCAGCACTAACATGTTTTATGAATAAAATATTGTATGTGTATACAATTACAGCAAAGTCATTACCTGTATATATATTACAATAATATACTTTTGCTTTTGGGTAAAATGAATTTAAAATACCTATATCTGACATCATCAGTGTCGCAAAATTCAAGATGGCTGCCAAAAAAATTTTTTTAAAAATTTTTTTCCGATCGTTATAGTGAAAAATCGATTGTAAATTGAAGTAGTGGGTACAAATTGATGATGATCGCTATTGTGAAATATCGCTAAATAGTCAATTGGTAAGCAGGGTAAAGGTGTGTGTGTATATATATAGTAGGAGAAATTAGAACATAAAAACTTATTGACTAAAAATTACTCTATCCAATTCCCTCTTGCTACATTTGTTTATGATTATAGTTTTTTCCAAAAATTTATTAAAAAAAGAGAGAAAACCCAGAAAGCATTATTGGAGTTTGAAAGTTAATGAAATGTTTCTTTGAGTTATGGGTACAATGAAAGATGTGACTGTATTCATAATAGAATTTTGATTTATGTTTTTTTAAGAAGGAAAAGATCCAAGCTTGTGTTAAATTGTTATATGTTTTAAGTCAACCCTAGAGTTACTATTATATATGTTTGCTTCATAAGAATGTAAGATAACCTAAAGGTTTTGTAATTATCTTTTATGTAAGAGAGATAATAGTACAATTGTATATAAATTAAAGTTTGAAAGATTTATTAACACTATGGGAAAATGATAACATAGTACTGAATGACTAATATGTCCACCCTTTCTTATAACAGATATTAGCTCTAAAAAAGGTAAATAATTATTTTATAGCAGATCTTTTCTGTTTTGTAAAATTTCAAAATCATACTATTTTATGTACATTGAATAAATAAGGTTTTAAATTTAAGGCCATTTGTCCATGTCCCTAACTTATTGTGCTACTCAGTGATCCATTGGCATCTCAGCACATATTCATTACTCTCTGTCATATCTTCATGAGGTAAGTTCTCAGGATCACAATTAATTGAGATGGGATCTTGTAACTTTCATAAATATAACTGAACACAAGCAACTAAATTTCGTTCTTGAACTAGGTTCATGCTATGGTGAACAAGCTCCTTTTTCTCTAATCACAGTTTAGAGATGAATTGCTATCCAGCCTCAAGTTAGCCTTTTATGAAGCCATCATGTCTTGAGATCCCCTTTTTAAACTCACATATGCAATCACCAAGGACAACAATGCTTTATTTTATTAAAACCTTGTTAAGGTATGATTGAAATGTTACTGTGTAAATCAGAGAATATCCGTTGGGGGTTCCTATTGTTAAGTTCAAGAATTAAGGTTGGGTTATATTCAAATTTGGCCTAAATTATATGTAACTAGTTAACCAGTAAACCTTGACATAAAGCGTATTATCATTTTGTTTTTAAAATACTTATGTATCATTTACAAGAATTATTGGATTGGATTATTTATATATATTTATGCGTTACAAGGGAAATCACTTGTAACATCCATTTAATTGTTAATTGCATCACTAATGGAAATAATAAACTTTTATTCACCATTATAATAACTTTGTCAATATTGTCTGTTTTCTTATATATGTAAATATGATCATCACCTATCACAATTCCTTTACTGAGTCTCAATTCTACCTGACCACCAAGAATATATTAAAGAATTAACTCTCAAGAGGTTTGAGTAGTAACTTGCTTGGTAGTAATCTGAAGGGGTAGGTGAGGTTCGAACCCTCTACCTATGCCTCTAGGTTAGGTTATAGCAGCTCCAATTTTATTACCTTTACAGTAAAGAGAGTTGTTACTCTTCTAAATATGTTGTACAGAAATTAGATAAAGATACCTTAATAATAAATATAATGTAAATATACTTGAAATATTTCACGTAAGAATGTTCATTTATATTTTGAAAATATGATGTTGAAGATCAAGTAATAGTAGTTGACATATTTTTGATTTCTGAATATACATATATTCATATGAATCTACAATTGCAAGCACAGACATATAAAATAGATGAAAAGTCATAGACTTCATAAAAAAAATCTTGGTATTTGTGAGTGAAAAGTCATAGACTTCATAAAAAAATCTTGGTATTTGTGAGTTTTCAAGTAAACCAAATTGGCAGCCCAAATTTTTGATAAATGTACAGTTTCAAGGGCCTATAATCTACACATGTGTTAATTGTTAAAGTAAAACATAAATAATAAAATGATTGCTAAATTTAAAAAAAAGAATAAATTCTGATAAATTTCATTATGAGGTTTCATTTCAATTTTTTTTTTTACTTACATTATAATGTGGGATGCAATGAAAAGCTCTTAATATTGTTATACTTCGTTTCAATTCAGCATGTTTATTTTTGTCTGCAATTTTTTTGGTAAATTGTGATAATAATGCAAATTTGGGGTCATGTCACAGAATGTAATGCAGTGGACTACCTCAGAAAGTACAGGATCCTGCCTCCTGAAAAGCATGTATTAATAGTCATAATATGATTGCACAATGCTGAAATGAATAAAGAGTAAATATTGTATTTTTTTTTTTCATTTTTCTGTTACTAAGGTAATCCCAAAAAATTAAAATAAACTATAAATATTGTAATTAATTTTCTCATGATGATTTCTTTTTTTAAATAACAGTAACAAAAAATAAAATGTAAATATTAAATACCTTTCCTAGCAGGCATTTTTTTGTAAACATTTTTTTGGGGTCCCCTGAAACTGTAGATTTAGCAAAAATAGAGTCTGCCATCTTGGTTTACTTGAAAACCCACAAGCACCAAAATATTTTAAGAGAATCTTGAGTTTATGGTTTCATATACATTAAAAAGATATTTAAATAAATATAGCAATATAATATGAACTAAAATTAATATAGAAAAGCTTTTTATGGCAAATATTATTTTTTTGCCCATATCAAAGTGATGGAATTATTTTAACTATTTTGTGTTAACTGACTGCTCATGATGAGTTTTTATGAAATTTTGACTAATCAGAGAATTTAAATCTATATAGTGTGCAATTGATATTGACTACATGCACGTATAATATATTGTTTTCTTTAGCAAATTCTTGGTTTTCTAACTGATTTTTTTTGCCAGATGAAATTGTATATTTTATGAATATTTAAGTAAAAGTTTTTCAGTTTTACTTATTTACTTATTTATTTTTTTCTCATATGTCATAGCATCAGCCAGGAAGTGAACCCGCTAGCCTGGGACAACTGCTTGCAAAGCAGCCATCACTGACTTCTCGACCACCAATGCTTGACAATGGTGATTTATTACTTCCAAAAAAAAAAAAAACAGTTATAAATCCGGATGCATATACATGTAGGTCCGAGGGCTTAAAGCTAAAACAAACGTAGTTTTTAAAAAAATGTTAAAGTTAATACTTTTATATAAACTATAATTATATAATATTTGTCTTTTTTTTTTTTATTATAAATAATTTATAATGCTGTAAAATATTGATTTGATTCAGTGTTATTGAATGTAAAATCTGTTTGGGTTGCTATGTATATACATAGCTCCTTAGTTTTTACAACACAACTATAAATATGAAAACCTTTAAGTGCCTATTTTTTAAATATTTTTTTGAAATAAATAATTTATAATGCTGTATAATAATGGTTTGTTTTATGGCTATTCTATAAACAATTTTATCTCTATATTTTTTCAATCCAGTTATTAAAAATATTATATATTTTTTGTAAGTAAGTAATGATTATAATAAAAAAATCAAATTTATTTCATTGTCATATTTGTTGCTGTGAGCAATAGTATCTCATATGTCTGTTAAATGTGTATCTGAATCATATAACTTTGTTATCTACACATAAGCAATTATATTTCATTTTTTACATTGTATAACTATTTTTTCTATACAAACACAAGTAATGTTCATATTTTCATTATAATAACTGATTTTGATTTATCTAAAATAAAGCTACCTACACAGTAAGCTATTAGGAATTTCCACAAAGGCAAATAAAATATACGACAAAATAAACACCAATATTGTCACTATTCTTATTACTAGTTTATATTGCACAAGACTGGAAAAATTTTTTTTTTCTTGTTTATTTATCATGGGTAAGAAATGTGATACATACACAGTCTTAAAATAACTTTTGAGTCTTTCATCCTATCACTTTTTCTCATTGCTTTTTTATATGTATTATATATATTTTTTGCAATTATTTTACAATTAATTTCATTTTTTGATAAATTACAGTTTACTAATATTCTCTTTGTATAGGATCTGATATACAATGTATAATATCTGATGTACAATATTTATTGTTAAATTTTCCTTTTTTCTGTTAGAAAGGACTATATTTCCAATAAATACCTACAAGAGAGGACAAAATCTGGGTCAGCTAGTAAAAATGAGAAACATCAACTGTAAGAATATATCTTTAAACACAATCGTATAAAAAATTACAAGATTTTGCTAAAATATCATACTTGTATTCAAATTAAAGATAAATACATACAAAGCAAAACTGAATAAAAAGCACTTGTTTTAATGTGAAACTTAGAATTATTATATAAATAGATTAGGATTTTTGTAATTAGATGAGAATTTATTTTGTAAAATATTATTGATCAAACTGAAACTGATTAATAATAATCTGTTCTTTTTTGGAATTAACAATAAAATACTAATATATATATATCATACAAATACTATAGTGATAATTATTTCATTTATAATAATAATAATAATAATAATAATAATAATAATAATAATAATAATAATAATAATAATAATAATAATAATAATAATAATAATAATAATAATAATAATAATAATAATAATAATAATAATAATAATAATAGTATTTATTTTCATTAGACATTTGAAATATATTTAAAAAAATAGGAAATATATTAAGAATATTTATAATAATTTTAATATTTTTTTCAATTGTTATTTAATTTCTTTCTGTTAAAATGTATAAATAAAATTATTTTCGTAAAGAAAGATTGAATAAAATCTTATAAGTGATATATGACCTACATGTTGGTCCACATGTAATTTAGTCACCCATTTAATAGTTACAAATAAAATCAGTTTATTTACTATCGATGCTGTGATTTTACAAGTATTTGATCTGTTAGGCATGGCGATCCAGATAGATGTAAAAGACAGAGCTTTGTCAGACAGTCTTACTTAGTTACTTGCAATTTTTGGAGTAGGCTAAAGGATTGCTACTAAGCACACAATCTTTGCCAAGTTATCTCAATTCATTTTCATTATGCCTTATTAGTGATTATAATGCCTTGTGCAAAAATCATAACTAAGGATTATTAGTCTATTAACACTGTTATCATTGCTTTCTCAGCACCAAAGGCTTATGCAAAAAAAAAAAAAAAGAGAGACAGACTGGATTCGAATATGTTATTAATATATTTTTGGCAATAATTTTTTCCTTACAGAAAATAACTCTTAAAAAAATTAACCTATTTTTGATGAGTACTAAAATAAGTTGCTAGATTCTCAGCAGAATTCAAACTTGATTTCCAATTCCTATAATTACTTAATCATAAGTACTAATCAATTTGTAATTTATTTTTATTTTAGTAATTATAAATCAATTTGTTAAAAAAATATTTATAGAAAAATTCAGTTTTTAATTTTCAAATTTTAAATGTTAATTTATATATATATTTATCTGCATCATGATTATTCATCTTGATTATAGCTTCATTTATGAAATCAGTTTTATTTCATAGTGATATACAGTCAATATACAAAAAACAAAAATACTAATTATATCTTATCTTGCATTCGAAAATGAAACATTTATTATTGTTATTATTTTGATATTTCAATTGGTATTTATCAATTTTTATTGATTATAAGAATAAATAACACACATTACCCATGCTTCTGAAAACGTTATTATTTTACAATGAATAGTTTTTTTATTAAATGATTAATTTGCATTATGTATAATTACATGGGTAATTGCCAAAGAAATCATGTGACATTCAATTATCCAAGTGGTAAGCAGAGCACAATAAATAGTTCAATTCAATTGGTAATTGATTTAGAAATCACTGCCTTTGAAATACATCACTATAAATATTCCAAACAATGCTAGCAATTGGAATTTAAATTATCCACTAATTCATTATAGTTTACATACTTTAAAAATAAATATATAAAATTATTTCTTTTATATTTATATAAAAAATAAACTACGTTTTAAAGACAATAGCTTCATCTTAACAGCGTTTTGAAACTATAACCTATGTTCTTTTTAAATACTCAAATTATAATATTAAATTGATATTTATCAATTTTTATCGATATTTGTAACAAAAATAAATAACATTTTAAAAAATGTCTAAACACATTCCTGAAAATGTAATTGATTTATTCTCACTTAATTTTTATCAAATAACATTCTTTTTTCAATATTCAAATTAGTCTAAGTATTAATTTAAATTGGTATTTATTTATATCAAATTTTCTTGATATCATTTATAGTTTATGCATAATAGACAAATATATTTAAAAATATTATAATCTCTTTAACATGATTTACATGTAAATCGCATTTTAAATAGTTCCATTCTGGCTTCTGCTAAATTTACGAATACAACACGGCTCTTTAATTTTTATATGAAAATGTTGGAAATCAATAGGCTCAAATCTTTTTAATTTTTTGATGGATTATAGCTTATATACATAATAAAAATTGATAAGCTGTCATTTATAACTAAATTTAAATATTTTTTAAAAAAAGTTTTTTTTATTTTTTTTTTAAAAAAAGGCAAATTACAGAGATAAGTAACAAATAATAAAAACAAATTAATTAAAAAAAATAGAAACAAATAATAAAACTGAATTATAACAAATAAATATTATATTAAGTACAATTTATCACTAAAGCTAAAAAAATAATTCAATAGAACATTACTTTATAATTCAATATTATCTAACAATTTAAACAATGAATTTTAAAGCTTTCAGCTAGAAAATCAACAATAACGTATTATTTGCCTCACACTGCAACAAAAATATTAAAAAAATATAATTTATTTTAACAAAAAATATTTAAACAATTAACGTATGTAAGGAGAGAGAGAGAGAAAAAAAAACAATACATACATTATTATTTAAATAATAGTCGAATCATTAAATTATTATAAATATTTAAATTAAGGAAAATAATAAAAAAATTCAATTTATTTCAAATAGTCATTTTTTGATGAAATTAAAAAACGAGAACTATATATATAAATAATGTATTCAGATATACCTTTTGAATTAATCATATTCACAAATATATTTCAATCATTAATAAAAATAACTGAATTTTATCTTTATTCATGGTACATTAATTATCCCTGCTTCAATTATAAGATCAGCATTATAAAATTATCAGCTTCTGCTTTTTATTAGATCACTTAAAATCTATTTCATTTTATTTATTACTATTATTTTTAAGAGGATTAATCAAATATATTAACAAGCGGTATATTTAATAAGTATAAAAAGTATTATTTTTTGTCTCAACACCAAATATCAAATAACTATGAAAGTTAACCATTTTTGAAGGTTCTTTTTGTTCAATAAAAATTCCAGGAAGCAATAACTCAGTATTTAAAAAAATGATAAGAATAACCAAAATTCATTTATATATATTTTAATATCTTTCTTTGAAATCAATCTTGGATCTTTGCATTAACTTCTGAATCAATATCAAGTGCTACATTTTATTATAATTTAATGGTCAATAAGTCTTTATTTTTTCAAAGATTTATTGTTTACCTTGTTTACCATGTAAAATAATTTTATGCAAATTCTTTTGATGAGTTTTTTCAAAAAATCTGCAACTTTTTTTCCCTTTGTAGTTTTTGATATCCAATTTGAGCTAATTTTTGATGTAACTTTTAATTACTCATTATATTTTATTTTCAAAAAATTTATATCATTTGCAAATATTAAATCAAATAATTATAAAAAAACCAGAGGCATTATTAAATTCCTACAAGTTTTCTCTACATTCTACAACTTTTTTTAAGTTCTCATTTAGATATAAAATCAAGATCTTTCATCTTCAAGTCAGGTATATGCATCGTTAATATATAAACTCAAGAGTATTTAGTGTTATAGTAGGATGTGTGCTTTATCCTTCTTGGGCCAACACTGATATTATATAAGTAATTCTATTTTTGGATTTATTTATCTGCTTAATAAAAATATTATCTACAGCCAAAGTATGATCCTCTTATCTTCATAGTTTTTTCTGAAGTACAATAGTAGTAAAAGCTGATATAACTCATATTTCTTTACCAATATTTAGATCAACTTTAACTGGCATATTAATAATAGTGTTTGTTTGTTTAAAAACCCATCAACATCTCTCATGCATTAAACTTATTCTTGTTAACAAAGTTATATTCATTCAATAATAAAATATGTATACTATTATTTAATTTTTTATGTGTGTGTTATTCCATTATTAGTATCTATAGTTATTATATAAATATAGTTTGATATTTTAAATTTTCATACTTATTTTGTTTATTGATGTATCTTTTATATTTCATTAGGCCCATCAAATTAGGTCAACTTTGAATAACATGGCCGATAAAACTTTCATTCTATTAATACTAACATGTTAAAAATAGTTGTTTTAAAAATTCATTAGTGACTTTTGATTCAGAATTTCTCATAAATAACTTGCTTATATTTTCTATTAACAAATACAGTCTCTCTCGTTCCCATTCAATAATAAAATATTTACACTACTTTATAATTTTTTTTAAAAAATGTTTATTTATATATATTATACTTTACTATGTAGTTCACAATTAGAGATTTAATAAGGCTTTATTTAAGAAAATAAAATTTAAAATTTCATACTTAGATTGTTTGGTCAGTAAATTTTTAGAAGCCATTAAAATGTTTTGCGTTTTATTTTGTTTATTCATAAAATATGTTGGATAACTAGAAAAAACAAACACTTACATTTTTTTAGACTTTGTCAATAGTGCATTCAGATAGAAATTTTATTATAATAAAAAAACTGCATTAAATAATATTATTATCATGAAATTTGTTAGAAATTAAATATTTTGCCATGCCATAGTATCTTTTTAAAAATTATGTTTTTTACTCATTCTATTTTCCTTAGATTTGGACTGTAGGGTGGATTATAAATCAATTACAAGTTTTTAGCTAGTGAATAAACCCATGTCCACATTCAATGAAGAGCTGTTTAATAAAATATGTAAAAAGATAATACAGCATTAAAAAAATGTCTTTTTAAAAATAGGAAAAGCTATTTAATAAAATGTGTAAAAAGTTAATACAGTATAATAAAAAAAATAACATTACTATTAAAAATGTTTAACATAAGACAGAACAGAATCAACTATAGTATCTCACATTCCAGAGTTGGATGCTCTATTACTACTCTAAACCGAATAAGACATATAAGCCTTGTAAAATATCATCGATAAAGAGAAATTTCAACATATGCAGAATTATTGTAATTATGAGGCAATATTTTAAAAATATGTTTTATTTTTAAATAAATTATTAATAATAATGTGTTACTTTTTATATAAGGGTATCAGTCTATTTGGTTTTGTGCAATAGTAGAGTATATATGTAGTACATTTCAAGGCTTGAGAAATTATAACATGTCTAAGTAAAGAAGTATTCCTCTTATATTTAAATAAAAAAGCATTTACAATCAGAATATGTTTCTAACAATAAAGTGAGCTGGAAATTTAAACATTTATATGTTTTATTAATTATAGTGATAAAAGGGCATCAGCCTGTTCGGTCCAAAATGATAAAAGTATGTATGTAATATATTTCAAGGCTCAAGCAATTGTCACAATAACTTTAAATAAAGACATATTCCACTCATATTTAAATAAAAATTATTTGCACTCAGAACATATTTCTAACAATGATGTGATTTGATCAATTATCTTGGTGTCTTAGTGTCCCCACAATGAAACACCTTTGTGCCTTGCACAGCCTGCAGACCCACACATGGTGAACCTGTTCCAAACTACTTGATACCCTTTGGTATAAGTTTGTTAATTTAATTAAAATGTTATAATAATTATTACTGAATTAGATTAAGAAGATAACATTCATTTGCTTTTCATTCTATTATCTTTATTATATATAGAAATAAAACAAACTAACTCCTTTTTAAAATAGCATTTAGGTGATAAAAATTCTGCTGTTTATATTCACATGAATAAGTTTAAGCATGGGGATTTTAATATAAAGCCTTTGGAATGTATTAAGTCATATAATGAAAGGATGATAAAAGAAAGTGTATACATTAATGAAATAAAACCAGAATTAAATAGGATGTTAATAGATAAACAGAAAAGAAAATAATAGGTTTTTAATTAAATGTTTTTAAAGGATATATATAGATTTTTTTTTTTTTTAAAAAAAAAGGAAATTGTTTAAGTTGTGATTGTTGATAATAGAAAAAGGGAGTGAGATAAGGTTATGAATATATTTTATAATTTTTTAATTTTTTTGGAATATGTGTTATTTGTTATATATATATGTTTTATTTTATTTTAGTGTACCTTGAAAAATACTATATAAAATAGTCAAAATGTTGGATTTTTTTTTTTCATGATTATAGTCATATAAAAAACAAGTTTTAAAAAGGAGTTACTTTGTTTTATTTCTATATTGGATATTTATGAACTATTTTGAAAAGAAGAACTGTGTGCTTGATATATTAAATTAATATCTTTATTATGCATAAAAACAATACAAATTCTTAAAGGCATTCATAATATAAGCTAATAATTAATTTTAGTAACTGTTATTCTAAACAATTGCTTTAATATGTAATAGGTAGTTAAACTTCACATTTTTTCAGAAACATTATTAATTTATATTTATTACTGGTATTTTTTTTTAATTCAATTACTATCATATTTTAAACATTGTTCATCCAATTAATTTTAAATTCACATTTTACAAATGTAAATAAATCACACCCCAAGCTCTCATTTTGAATTATTTCTAAAATTGCTTTTCTCTTACACTTTTATAATATCATTTCTTTTCTGAAGGGGGAGGGGAGGAGTTAAAAATTAACAATAAACAGATTACTTTTTAAAACAACATAATCAATTACAAAGTATAAAATACTTTATAATGCTCTTAATAAAACAAATATACATAAGCAATACTATATAACGAAGCATATAATTAAATATCAAAATCAAACATTTTCTTTATAAGTTTAGTCTTAATTACTATGAAAGTCTTTAAACCTGAAATTAAATTATTGAAATGCATAAAATAAGTTTTTTTCTTTCTAAAAAGATGTTCAGCGCATTAGGATTAATAATATTAGAGACATACAAATATAAATTTCAATTAACCAAAAATTAAAAAATGAAATATATTATTTTATTTGGTATAAAATATCCATTTTTAATTATATTAAATATTGGCATTATCATGGAACTTGGGCTTTTCATCGTCATATTTTAAAGGTATGGATGGTTGAAAAGTTGGAGGTTGGAGTATATTGAAGCTTGTCCATTAAAGTATGACGGTTTGCTATCTTAATATAAACTGAGCACTGATTATATATATGTGGGGAGATGATAATCTGGACCAATTGATGAGTGCTGGTTCAGTATGAAATATGTATATTGGAGATTAGCCTTTCTACATGTGTGAGGTCATATGTATCGCTAGTATGAGATAGTGTAGATAGTTCAAGGATGCTCAAAAGTTTGAATGCAAATCCCCTATATTTATATTATAACCACAGTATATATATATATATAAATAATTCCTTTAATATCACTCAACGTATTACATTAAATCATCAAATACCATTAATTTTATTGCCATAATTGAACAGATAAATATGACTAATCTTGATAATTCCAGCAATGAGTAAACTCATTTCAGTAAACATATACAATTTTTATGCATACCAGTGTAAAATTATATCAAATTTCATTCATCCTATTGTAATATTATAGTTTCATTCAGTGATTTCAAAATGCATAGAATGTGAAACTTTCATAAAAAAATTGAAGATAAAATTATATATTTCCATAGATAACACATTTTAGTTAAATAAAACTATAAGATAAAGTTGTTTTTCTTTCTTTTTTTAATTCATTTTGTCCTTATATATATAGATAAATCTTCTTAAATAAATATTCCAATGTTTCACAGATTTTGATAAATAATATTTGATAAAAGCTAATATTTTCTTTAAGTCAGATGCCTAATCAATGTCAAGTTTACTACTGTGATAATAATTATCTCTGAGTTTTAATTATTCCTTTCTTTTTATATATTTGAAAAAAAAAAAATTATTGAATATATTTTGATTTAATTAGATAAAAATGTTTAAGACTGGGAAAAGATAAGTGAAACATGTTTAATTATTATTATATTTACATACACATAATTTACAAATACAAAAAAAATAAAATAAATTGGAATAAATAAAAAGATAAATTTGGTGTAATTAATTTATATTAGATACTAGATATCAAAACTATAAAAGATGGTTTTAGTATCGAGTACAATATATTCATATGCTTTTCACAGGAACTCATTCATACTTATATGTAATGATTATATAACTTCCATATCTGTGTTTCTCAAGTTGTAATACTATTCTCTGGTGGGATGCTTGTTGAAAATTAAGCACATGTTGCAAAGTAGTATTGCAAGTCCAAAAAGTAACAGTAGAAAAAAAACTTAATATATCTTTTATTAAATATTACATTATTGATATTTTTATTTATTCCTTAATGATTTGTTAAAATATTTTTAGTAAACACTTAATAATAAAACAACCACAACAAAAATTAAGCATCTTCGATTTTTTTCTTTTAATAGTTTGGAAATATATCCAAAATATTTAAAAACTAAAACAGTTACATTAGGGGAGTCAACAGTTAAATGTAGACAATACAATGCTGAATATTTAAAATATGGTTTTATAGCAGCACCAACAAATTAGTAATTACCAATATACCTAATATATGCAAAGATATTTCTCAAATAAAGTTCTAAAATTTTCCAGATTATTTGAATATAGAAAGAAATTATGCTTTGGATTTGTAGATTATGAGAAGGTAGTTAATAATTATAAGCATTTCACACTAATTAAAGCTTTGGACAATAAAGAAATAGAACCATGATATTATCATATTCTGAAGAATATTTATCAAAATACCAAAACAGTTATTAAATTACATAGTGATACTAAGAAGGTTAATATTGAGATTGGTAGGCAACAGGCTGATTACATCTCTCCAAAACTTTTACATCAGTTTTACTAAGAAGTATTTTATTAATTAAAATGGAAAGTTAAGAGAGTAAAAATAAATGGTGATTATTTAAGTCATTTAGATTTTGCAAATAATGCAATTGATTTTGAAAATAATGTTTTAGAGCATCATGAAATATTACAAGAGTTGTGAAATAAAATTAGAATGTAGGACTAAGAATAAATAAAATAATGTTCAGTGGATTTTATCTGAATAAAACAAAAAATGATAATTATAAATTAAAAATAAATAACTATAAACACTTTGATTAGGTTATTAATACAGATAAAAGTATAATTTATAAAATTATAGGATAGAATACTTTTTATAGCAATAATTTAATTTTAAAATGAAGTCAGTATGTTAGAAAAAAAAAAGATTTTTAATAGATATATTTACCTATTTTTATTTGTGGATCTAAGATTTTGACCATTAATAGAGGAGCAAGATAGAGATGTCAGGACCAAATATGGAAAAATGTATATTGTATATAACAAAAATATCAAAAGTGGGTGAAAGATATAACATCTATCTATTACATCATTAAAACAATTAAGAGACTGAAATGTAGCTGGGCTGGATGTATTGCTAGGAAAGATGAGAATAGATTGGCAGTTGAAATCTTAAACTGAATCCCAAGAATGTGTGAAAGACTTATAGAGAGATCATATGTGAGATGAATAAGTAAAATAAGGGAAGTTTGTTAGTCTGATGTGGAGAAGTGATGCTATGGATCAGGAAAGTGGTTTAATCTTGGAGAAATGTTCATCTTGCAATAATGGTTAAAAATGATAGTGAACATCAAAAATTCTGACAAAAATAATTCTTCATCAAGAGCACATGGATTTTCATTTTTGATCATCAATAATGAAACATTCATCTAATCTCGAAGCTATTGTTGTTTGCAGTGACATAGTGGAAATCTTATTTAATAATTATAATCCCTTTTTCAAATTTATCATGAAAATTTTAAAACGAGAGAGAATAAATTAATATTTGTCTTTTATGCGTTAATTTTTTTCTATATTCAAATAATCGAAACTCAGCTCTTTCATTTCCAATACTCTAAAGTCCCCCCCCCCCCCCCAAAAAAAAAGATTATTTAAACAACTAATGAAAATTAATTTTCAATTAAATTTTAAGTGCAGGTTAAAAAAAAGTTTAAAATATTAAAGAAAATTCTCAAATAAGAAATTGCAAAGGGGGAGGGGTTTTGCTGAATTACTTATAAAATGCACAAACTTTCAAAACAAATTTTTATATATGAAATAAATAATATATTTGGTCAATTCCAATATTCGTCAAAATATTGATGATGCTAAGATAATAAATACCAGCGATTGCAATAAACACAGGAATATCTTGTAATATTAATAGTTCAAAATTCATTTTAGAGTCATTAATGTAAATGTTAATAATTAATTTCAGATGACAATATAAGTATATTAGTTTTCAGTTACTGATCCTCATTTATGAAGATCACTAAATTGCACATTATCCATCCAGAAGTTATTTTCATTTCTATTATGTTATTCAAGATAATAATTAGAAATCTTAACACCTTAAAGTTTGAATCCAAATCAATAAATTTAACTAGTTATAAAAAGTGATACTAGATAATAATTATTTAAATGACCTATAGCATATACTTTAATCCTTTGAGAAAAGGATGGTTCATGCAAAACAAACTTTCATATAACTCCCATCACATATTTAACATTTGCATTAACAATAATTAAACAGTTAAAATCACCCTATTCCAAGCCATTTGACATAAGCAAAAATAATAACAGACATTGCATAGTACTGCTAATGAGATTCCGAGATTGATTTCTAGCTATTGAGCTTCCCACTGTTAATAACAATTTTATTTTGGTTAAAAAAATAAATTCATATTAGAGAAAAGCATCCACAACATTTGGAAAACTATCAAAAAAATAATAATAACAGCACAAAACAAAAGTTGGAACTTAATTATAATATCATAATCTATCAATATCTTAAAATAAATTTTAATAAAACTAATTTTCTTAGGTAACAGGAATTCGTCAAAAGACATTACAGGTAAAAAAAAAATGGAGAGAGAGAGAAAATTATGCTTACTTAATTACTGGTCAGATTAGTATTGATATACTTATTGTAAAAATAGAAATTTATAGGATAGTCATTGGTTATTTTAATTTATGATTATGAAACATGGACTTCGAATTCTAAAATAAAGTAAAGATTAAAAGTGTTGCAAAAAAAAAAAAAAAATAAAGAAAGAAACATATTGGAAATAACAAGAGACATAAAAAAATGACATAATTTGATTCTAACTTCTTATTCCAGATGTAATAAAATAATTTGGAAGTAAAGATATGATGGATACATAGCAAAAATAAATGAAAATCAATAGAATAATGATTGCATATGGATATCAAGTGATAAAAATCTCTTCAAAAATACATCTCTTGATATAGATAATAAGAAACTTAAATTATTATGGAAAAAAATAAGGCTTGGAATAGATCTTATATAAATATAAACTTCCCAGTGGTTAATATTGTATATTTGATAAATACTCCACCACTGGTCTATTAAGTAAATGAAATACTCTCAATCCAAAACACAGGATAAAACATTTTTTAAAAGAAAAGATTGAACCTTCTTTTCTCTTTACCTCAATTTATATATAGAGGTTAATCTTAAGCACTCTGGAGAGAAAGCATGAAGATTTTAAAATAAATATATTACTTTATTAAAACTATATTTCAAATTGTTTTACATTATTTTAATTGACATTCACAAAATTTTTCAATTTACTGCTTGTCAATAACAAATCAAATAATAAAATATATAAATATAAACTTCCCAGCAATTAATATTATATAATAAATTGAGATTAATACTCCAACACTGAACTATTAAGTAAATGAAAGACTCTCAATCCAAAGCACAAAATAGGACTTTTTTTAGAGATAAGATTGGACTCTATTCTCTTTACCCCAATTTATATATAGAGGCTAATCTTAAACACTTTGGAGAGATAGCATGAAGATTTTAAATCAACCATATTACTTTATTAAAACTATATTTCAAATTATTTTATATTATTTTAATAGACATTGACAAAATTTTTCAATTTACAGCTTGTCTCCAAAGTGCTTAAGATTAACCTCTATATATAAATGAGGTAAAGAGAAAAGACGATCTAATATTTTTTATAAAAAAGTTTTATCTCGAGCTTTGGACTGAGAGAATTTCATATATTTAATAAACCAGTGTTGAAGTATTAATTTCAACATCTTATATAATATTAACTGCTGGGAAGATTATATTTACACATTTTATTAAAAGATTTGATACTGTCAATCTGTAAGTTCTCAAATATCAGTTAAAATAATATAAAGCAATTCAAAACATAGCTTTAATAAAATAACTCAATTGATTTAAAATCTTCACATTTTATCTTCATAGTGCTTAAGATTAGCCTCTATATATAAATTGAGGTAAAGAAAAAAAAACAGCCGATCTTTTCTCCAAAGAAGTTTTATCTTGTGCTTTGGATTGAGAGTATTTCATTTACTTAATAAACCAATGTTGTAATATTAATCTCAATGAATTATATAAATATGTGTGTCTGCATACATAAATGCCAATAATTTATATTTTTCATTATTTTGCTTCAGTAATTATAATTAAATTTAAAAAGTTAAACTAATAAATTTCCAGATTATCTTTTAAGTAACAGGTTTATTTTTTACCTTATCTGTTTGTAATTCAATAAATAGGGAAGATCCACTATACAGAGAAGATTAAATAATTGTAACTATTTTACAGTTTAGCATTGCTTTCGCCCAGGGTGATCATATAACTGTTTAATCTTTCCTGTATAGTTCACCTTTCCTACTTATTGAATTCTCTTTTAAGTTTAATGCTTTTCTTTTTTTTTTCAAAGTAATAGAGACTTTAATTATTACTTAGAGCTGACAAATCGATAACAACATATCATCTCACAAGTAGTGAGTACAAGATTAACATAATCTCAAGTATCATAGCTAAGTATAAATTATTCTTCTCATTTGAAATGTATACTAAGTATTACTTTCTTCCTTTAACAATCTTTTTATGATGAGTTGGAATTTTTTCTTAATGACTTAACTTTTTATTTTTGCTTCTTCTATATACAAATCATCAACAATAAGACAAATGAAAAATGTGAAAGTGCGATAAAATTATTTTTTCATATCTGGAGGTATTTAATATAGTAATGAACTTATCACAAATCTTTCCTGACAAAACTAGGTTGTGTGATACAAGTAAATTAAAGCCATTTGAATGGTTAGTTATTCTCGGCATTAAGCAAGAAAATAAAGTCTGAAGATGCAAAAAAAAAAAAAAGACAGTTCATAATACAAACATATTTTGAACAATATGAATAAATTTATCTGAGTGTTAGGGACAAGGTTATGATAATGATGTCAATATGAGAAAGCTTTTTATGTACTATGTGAAAGCCACAATTTAAATTTATTACGAGATATAATAAAATCTTCAATACAAGCTCAAAAATAATTTTGCCTTTTAGAAAAATTACACACTACAATCATTAACATTATTCTGGAGATTAAAAAAAAAGGACAAACAGTGAAAATCTTACTCCTGAAATTTAATCTAAAACAAGATGGAAATACTAATTCAAAAATGTTAGAACTGTCCATTATCAAATTCTTTACTTTAAAATTTTTTCAAAAGCATATCTGATCATTCATTCAAAAGTGATATTTGTCTATACCATTGATTTCAAATTCTTTGTCAATTTGGTTTGAAATTTTATCAAAAGTCAGTATCACATGTAAGAGCTTACAAAATTAAAAAAAATCACATAAAAGTGGCTGCAGAATATAAGAAATAAATATCATATTTGCCTGAAGATTTGGGATGATGACATATTAGATGTGATAATATGTTGGACTATTTCCATCATCTATCATTAAATGTTGAATGTATACAACATTTTTAACTGTATTTAAACTTTTCAAATACAAACAACTTGTTAGTAATAACACACAAGTAGACAATACAGGTTAGTAATTACACCTATTTGGATGTTATTACTAACAAGTTGTTTGTATTTGAAAAGTTTAAATAAATTTTAAAATTTTCTATACATTCAACATTTAATGACAGATTATGTTGAAATAGTCCAATATATAATCACAAATGAATATCATTTTTGAAAACCACAGAAACAAAGGATTCACAAATACCATTACAAGAACAAAAGATATTGCTAAAAAATTAGGCATCGCATCAATTCTTTGAATATGAATGTCAGGATATAAAGTCAGCAATTGAAAATAATGAATACAATATTAGTTTCATTTGAATGGAGATTTAGGTAGTGCAAATATGTTTGAAGAAATCAAAATGTTTTAATTGACAACTCAGAATTTTTATTCTAGGTTTGATACATTAAAATATAGTTTTAAAACATCTTTCTGAAGATTATCCAAACTTATCAATAGCTCTTCATATTATATTGACAATAACAGTTACTATGAAATCAGTTTCGACAAATCAAGACTGCTTCATTTCATTATCTATTCTTTCAATAGAAATTACAAGTTTCATTAATTATGAATAATTAAGAACTTTGCAGCAAAAGGAGTTTTGCTGAAAAGTAATATGTGTATTTCTTATTAAAAATGTAAAAATACATTTTTTTTTGTATCAAAATATTTGAATCCAGTCCTAAAAACGTTTGTGCTGGTTCTAATAGTACTTATCTAATTAAATAATATATATTTCTGTATGCATTATAACATATCCAATTTTATTTTCATGCCGCATTATACCTATCTTATACAGTATATAATTTTCAGATCCATAAAAAAATTTTTTTTCTTCCAATAATGAAAGGTTATTTATCAAAGTTTGTTATAACTGATTAAAGAATTAAAACATCTACTTAATTATACATGACATATAATTAGTATGTCTATTTAACACCTTGCATTTAACAGAATCTATTATCGTTTCAAATTCTTTACTTTTAGAAGGTCAAGGTGCTATTATTTAACATTTACTATTATTCATTATAATTTTTAACTTTTTATTTTTAAGTCAATGCATTGTCATACAATAGAGATAACTTCATTTTTAGATTACTATTTCTTTTGGCAATGGATAAGTTTGAAGATATTTACAATCTATTTCTTCCATCTTGATAGTTCACAAAAATTTTTTTTCTTTCAAAATTTCATAGTAATTATTTAGGTACTTCCTTCTCTTTTTAACCACCACCCCCCACTTTTTAAAAAAAAAAAAAAAAATTATGCATTCTATTTAGATAAACACGAAACTAATAGAATATATAGTACCTCTTTTTCTTCAAAATTAAAGGATAATAATTAAAACTATGTATAACTTAAAACTGATTTAATTATTATTACAAATTAATAGCAAAAACATGTTTATAACTTTTAAAGAAAGCTAATTTTGTCTTCTTATCCAGTCAATTCTAATTTCTAAATACATAGATAGGTTTTGAACTATCTCCATATACACAGATATAATTAATAAATTATTATATATAAAGAAATACTACTGGCACTACCATTTTCAAACATTATCAACCTACTGTAGAGTAGAAATCTTTCCATCTTTAATTGCTTCTCTTTCCACATCATTTCAGCAAACTTTTTATGTCACCCATCCATCTCCCATATCACTACTTTCTAAATATTACAATTTCTTGTGATTCAATTTAAAACTCCAGCATTTATAATTTCTCCTCACAACATGCCCAACTGAGTTCTGTTTCAGCCTATGAATTATTTCAATGATGTCAATAATATTTATTTGTTCTCTTGCCCATGTATATAATTTACTTCAAACATATATCTCTTTACACTTTTATGAATAGTTTAAAGTCTCTGCCATGATCTTACTGAGTATCCAAATTGTATGTCTATATAAGTTATTGGTAAAACATATTCATTAACAAACTTTTTCCCAAAAACATAGACAAATTTTCTTTCAATATTATTTTACTTCTACCAACTTTTCATCCATGATATTCTATATGTATTTAATAATCTGACTAAGATTTTGAAATTGTTAACTTCTCCTAATTCATAATTAGTAATCTTTATTTTCTTTTTTTTTGGAAAGCCTTTGAATATTATTTTAGACTAGTAGCATTCATCTTTATTCCTACTTTCTTGTTTTCATCCAATAGTTCTTGTAATATTTTTTATTATTTAGCAACTATGTCATCTACAAAATCTATATGATTTAAATAGTCTCCATTTTTTCTTTTAATACATAAAATATTTTCTGTAAAATTGCTTTGAAATATTTTGAATATATGAAATCAGTCACATATCAACATATCTTATTTTTGTCACTACATAATCTAATCACTACCTGTTGCATTTTAATAAATATTTTTCATGATTTGACAATATTTTTGGTGTATATGTTCACATTCCAAAGCTTTAACAAATATGAAAATATTTCTAGAGACAAGTGACTTTTTGTAATTTATAAATGTAATGCAAATTTAAAATTGTTGATTTTATCTTTTCAAAAAGTTTATTAGCCAAAGAGAAAAATAAATGGGGGGGGGGGTGTTGTTTATTAACAAATCTTCACTATAAAATTGTTCCTGTTGATATTAATTAAAAAAATATTTAAGTCAAATTATAAATGACAATTAATTTAGTCAGTTGCTTTCAAACAACTATGTCCAAACAGTTTTATTACATAATTTAGATTAATGGGAAAAATAATGAAACAATTGCCAATTCATAAAAATTTTTAGCACCGGAAGTGACAGAGTGGGCATTATCCACGAACCTTGACCTATGAGATGGAGCAGATTATGGGAAAACTTAGAGTGGGGAGTGGAAAGGGAAGATAAAGTGGTTAACAGGTTTCTCTGGCATAGTTGCTGAGAGATTCCTGACTCCTTCTTTTATAAGGAGAAGTCATAGTGCACCACATTACATCACATCACATCAAGTAAGACATTCAGATTAATGAATTGAAACAAACTGATTTTCCTAATTTTAAAAAAATGCCTAAAAATAACTAGAACCATATCAAAAAAATTATCAAATAAAAATAATAATTTAGAAATGATCAGGAAATTGTTTAAATTTATTGATATAAATCTTTAAGGATTAATATTTTTTTTAAAACTCCCCTATGACTGACAAATTCATAATATTATAAATAATTAGGGTATAGTATTATATCTGTAACATCATATGAAAAAAAAATAATGAAAATATATAGAAAAAATATAACTGTGAATTGGCAAGAAAAGATATGGAAGAGGATAAAAGTATAAAATGCCATTGTACAGAAAGAAAAGTTGTTTCAACAATAAGAAAACATTACTACTACAAAATAAAAATATATCATGGAATTTGTGAGAGTTCTATTAAAATAATAATAATAAACAAACAAAAAACAAATTAGCCCCTACAATTATAACATTTTTGAAATACCAATTATTTTAAATGAACAATTGAGACATGCAGTTAAATTTATAAAGAACAGAAAACCTATTAAAAAAAATGTAGAATTATTATTGATATCTTAAAAAAAAAGGAGATTAAGAAATAGATAAATTATTGACAATACTTCATACCAAAATTCTAAATGATAAAAAAATAATAATTGGTAGAGTCAAAGTGGAAATTTTTTTTTTACAGATTTACCAATTTTCTATCAGTTTTATATAAGATCTTCACTAATATTATATATAAAGTACTTTGGATCAACTAACCAAAAGAATAAGTGGTATTTAAAAGTAGTTTTAACATAGTAAGAACTAATGAGTATAAATTGCCATTATGTTTAGGATTTGCAGATTATGAAAAGACATTTGACTCTATAAGCATTTCCATGGTATTAACGCCTTTAAACATAAATATATATATATATATCCAGGATGTTATTAAATTTTGAAGAACATTTATCAAAATTCAACAGCAAATTTACATGATCACACTAAGAAGATTAATATTGAAAAAGATATAAGACAGGCAGATTTCATAACTCTAACTTTTTATTGCAGTTTAAGAAGAATTTTGTGAATTAGTAAAGAAAGTTAAGAAAAAATATAAATTGATTATATCTAAGTCATCTAAATTTTTTAAATGATATGGTTATTTTTGTAAACAATGCTTCACAGCTTCAAAAAAATGTTACAACAATGAAATGAAATTAATTATAGAATTAAGCTCGGATAGAATAATTTTGATAGAAATAACTTAAGATTAAGAGAAAATATGCATAAGTGTTTAAAAAGTTTGTAATAAAATGTTTTTATTAGCTTTTATATATTAATTTCAGACTTGGACACTTAATAGAAGAGCAATACTAAGTCTCCAGCTCACACAATGAAATATAGATATAATATGCATCCCTAAGAAGAGATGGAAAAGGAAATAAATAAGTGAGGGAACAAAGAGATATTATTGCTATCATTAAAAGAATCAATAGATTGAAATAGATTTAAATGAGACATATTTCTAGATGAAATAATATAGATAAAATAAGGGAATATGCTGGAGTGATATCAAAAAGATAAACTACAGATGACAAAACCCAGTTAAAACCAGGAGAAACTTTCATCTAGGGGTGGATTGACAGTGTTGAAAATTATGATATCCAATATATATAATATGGTGAAAAAAATCCCTACTCTTTACACATGTGTACGCTCACCCATCAAAAATGTTTGAAACACATAGCTGACCCATCTATGTTTATGGCTTATTCTTTAAATAAACTAACCTTTATTAACCATGCCAAATTAGAACTTGAATCTATTATGAGTTTGATTTTTAAATTGATAAATTATTTGCATAAATTCAGTTTGTTTATCACAGGGAAGAGAAGGTTTCTCATTTTTAACTACTTGAGCCACTAAATCTTATTAGTTTGAATATATGTAATAATTAATAGTATAATAATTTTATATATATGCAAATTGAACTTGTGGAAATAACTTATCAACTTAAAAGCCAAGCCCATAATAGGTTCTCCCTAATTTAGATACAATAAATAAAAATAAGTTTATTTAAAAAATAAGCTCTAAATATAGATTCACCATCTCTATATGTCAATTCTATACCACTTACATAAAAAGTAGTTTTATTTCCATAATATTACATATATTCAAAGGAATAAAATTCATTAGCACAGGTAGTTAAAAATGAGAAACTTTTTCTTCCCTATGATATATAAACTGAAATTGTGCAAATAATTTATCAAGTGGAAAAAACAGACTCGTAATAGATTCAAGCTATAATTTAGCCATGGTCAGTAAAGGTTATCTTATTTAAAAAATAAAAATCAGGCTCATAATAGATTCAAGCCCTAATTTAGGTATAGAAAATAAGGCTTACTTTATTTAAATAATAAACTCTAAGCATAGGTGAATCACCTTAAAACTAACTGACAGGGAAGAGCGTGTCAAATCTATGATGCATGTATAAATAATAGTTTCTTTCCATAACATTATATATTTACAAAATTGCTATATTATTAATTAGATATCCAATATATATATATACTGATTCAATATATTAGATATAATTTCTCATGCGTAAATGCCATGACATCTGTAAATGCAATTGTAAAAATTATCCACTAAAAAAAATATAATTCAGAATAGACCAATAACTATCCCCCCCAATATATACGGTAAATGTTTATATGTGTGTAAAAAAAAAATACATTTCTTAATAAATATGCTACTTGTACATTATAAATAAATGAAATTGAACCGTTAGTATTTTTATTATTATTTCTAAATATTGTAAGATGGAAAAAGAAAAAAATTCATTTTAATATTCACGAAGTCACAATAATTAAATGTAAGATGGCAATACATATATTAGATCAAAATATTTATAGAGCACTATTTTTGTTACTAGATTTATTACTATATATCTTTAATTAATATAAACAAACAATAAATGTTTCTCGATTATTATTATTTAAAAAACTGCTTTTTTTAATAAAATAAACTTTATTAATTGCAAATTATGTACAATTATTAGTATATGTACAGGAAATTTTTTTTAACATGATGTATGGATCCATAGCTTATAAAAAATATTGTTGGTACTGTGGTATTAGAGCTGCGACATGAAGAATTATAATCATTTAATCATTAAATTAATTAAGTTATTAAATCAAAAACATATTTTAAAATCTATATTTAAAAAAAAAAACAATGTAACAAAAAAAAAAAACGAAAAGCATAAATGTGAAGAATAATTAAAATGCGTGCTTAAATCAAATTGAGTGTGTGTTTGCAAGTGCATATTCTGCATAATCTATTTTAATACATTGTACAGGCTTACACCTGCATTTATATATGTAATATATGCGGGATTCGAACTCAGACTTTTACACGACCTACAACTCTCAGTGCCATCTTATATTGCTCACTCACCTGATCACACACACGTTGAAAAGATAAATAATCACCAATACACGCATTTCGTGCTAAACCAGTACTCATTAAAATATGAAGATTGGCTATCTTAATATAAAGCTGAGTACTAATTGTATATATGTGTGGAGATGGTAATCTGGACCAATTGATGAGTGCTGGTTTAGCACAAAATACGTATATTGGTGATTATTGATCTTTTCAACATGTGTGTGATCAGGTGAGTCAGCAATATAAGATGGCGCTGAGAGTTGTAGGTCGTGTGAAAGTCAGAGTTCGAACCCCACAAATATTACATATATAAATGCAGGTGTAAGCCTGTACAATGTATTAAAATAGATTATAATATATAGGGTATATGAGCACAGACATGCAGAATATGCACATGCAAACACACTCAATTCGATTTAAACACGCATTTTAACTATTTTTCACATTAATGCTTTTCGTATTTTTTTTTGTTAAATTTTTTTTTTTTTAATGTTTTTGATTTAATAACCTAATTAATTTAATGATTAAACGATTATAATTCGCAGCTCTAATACCATATTGTCATTATGGCTAATGTTCAAGGGCAGATAAAATGATTTAGTTGTAATGAAAATATAATTTATATTTTTTAAATTATGTCAGCTTTTACCATATACATACACACACACATGCTGTATATAATATACTAATTGTTTTTATCTTATCACAGTTACAAAAATAAACATTTAAGATTTTTAAAAAAAATATTAAATAAGATAATTTATTATTATCGTATTACTTTTAAATATTCTATTTGCTTAATTATATATAATTAAACACTATTCTATTGTATTACTTAAGATTTTAGAATAATTTGCTAAGACTAATGCCATTACTGATATTCGGAGAACTCATTGATAAAATTTAATATTATATACATTATTTTTAAACCAATAATATGACAATTTTAAACTATATTATGTATTTTATCAATAATTTTGATTTATATTACAAAGCTTCCTTTTCAAACAAATAGGTTTATTTCCTTTTGATATTAAACTATTTCTACCCAAATCACTGCTATGATTAATTTCGTATTTACAGTTATTACATTTTCAATCATTACTTTAATTTTTCTTTCTCGAAAAATTACTGAATTTTAGGCTTGTGATATATATCTTTAAATCCTTTTTTTGTTTAATCTGATAGTGTTTGTTTCCTGAAATCTTTGAAAAAATATTTGTGAAAGGCAACATCATGTGTGATGTTTAGATAATTTAAGTACAATCCATTTGCCTTTATTTCCTTTGCCTCCTATTACAAACTACAAAGTACTTTAAATAAAAACTGCTGCAGAAAGTTTAGAAGATAGAATCACCATATCATATACCCAAACTAGCCAATCTAATTATTATTGTGCATTTTGGTATTCTTCAGAATTTGTTAAAATTCTGGGTCTATTTTATGATGTTACAAAGTCTTAATCATAGCAGATAAACGTTTATAATCAAATATGTTTCATAGTTTACTAACATAATGCAAAATGAAATGATTTCTCTTAATGCTTGGTTATGACTACTCACTTTTATATCAAGCTTGTTCTTTTAATTGATTTCAGTTCAAAAATTTCCTCAGATACATTTGTAATCATTTTATTAAATACCTTAAATTGATTTATTATAAGAAAACTATAGATTTCTAATTTATTTTAAAATAAATACATACAAAATGAATATAGAGAAAAGCTTTATTTAATTCTAACAGCATGGTATGCTTTCAACTATCTGGTAGTCATATCTATAGCAATAGATATCCGAGGAGTATGTGATAAAAGTAGAGGTTTGCATAAAATTTGAATAAAGGATATGAATAAATTAATTTAAATGTGCTATTTTTTTGAAAGGGGAACACAGGATTCTTTTTTGTACATTGTATGTATGTTTTTGACAATAGGCAATGCATCTTTGACTTTATGTTAAGCATTGTTTCTTTCAGAGCAGATAGATGATGCTACCAGATGTATATTCAAAGTTGAGTCTGAGCTCAAACTCATGCTCAAAGAAAATAGATTTAATTTTCTGTGTTCATCATAGCTAGATTATATTGGTATCTGAGCTATGCAATTCTTGAGATAAATTGGCACATGATTCCCCGTAATAAACTGCATGGCAGTTCATGCTGTTACATCCAATTTTGTACATTACTTGGGACTTTAGCTCAGGGGCAGCCGATCTTTAATATTGTTAATTAGATGATTCAAGGTGGGTGGTTTGCGAAGGTCAATACTTGGTATGTTTCAGCACAAATTTTATTTATCCAACGGAAAGTCCTAGGTATGGATGGAAATGATATCCAGGATTTGTCATTGGCTTGAATAGATTTGTTTCTAATTTTAGTATAAAATCTTTTGATATGGATAAGAACTGAATCTTTATATCAAATGTTATTTAAATCCCTGATATATGTTTCAATGTTAGTTTTCCTATCAGATGTAGATTTATAAAGATTGTGGTTTCTGTATAAAAATGCTTTAATAAATATAAGCACCTTGGACATCTATGGCTATAAAAATGACTACCAGGTAGCAAAAGTATGCTAAGCATACCATACTGGTAGAATTAAGTAAAGTTTTTTCTATATATATATATTGTATGTATTTATTTTGAATTACATTGTTCCTAGAAAAGTTTATTAAAATTTCTAAGTCAGATCTCTAATTTGTAATATACCTTTTCCACTTTTTCTTTTAATTATTAAGACTACTATTATTTCCAATCATCCAGTACAATATTTTTGTTCAGACATTGGTAGATAAATTTGCTAATTTTATCACCTTTTTATAAGATAATTATAAATTTGGTTATTTAATGGAGCTTCTCCATTTTAAATAAAATTAATTGCCATGTCTTCATTTAAAATACTTGAAATAACTATTTCTTTAATATTATGAAATCATTTTACATCTTAGAAATATTTTGTTTATTCTTTATATATATATATATATTTGACATTTCCAAATAAGTTTCCATTACTATTATTATTATATACTTTTTAATGAATTATTTGTCATTTTACATCTTAGAAATATTTATTATATATATATGTAATATCAAATAATATAAGTATAATAACAATATTCACTAGAATAAAAACTACAAAATTTTAAAAAATGCCTGTATAAAATTAAAGATTAAAATTCTTTGCTATAGCTAGCTTCGGTATATTCCACCATCTTAAGTAGCAATCCGTTAATATTTAAATATGATCAAACTCTCACACCAGTAACGTTCTCACGTGAATTACCTACTTTCCATAAATTGTGAATATTAACACAATGACACTGTTTATTCAACACATTATCTGTACTATTTATAAAATAGGACTCCTTAATTCTTCTTTTCCTCAAATCATTTTCCATATGCAAAATAAAAACTCTATCAAAGCAGAATTCTCCATTACTTTGATAGAGTTTTTATTTTGCATATGGAAAATGATTTGAGGAAAAGAAGAATTAAGGAGTCCTATTTTATAAATAGTACAGATAATGTGTTGAATAAACAGTGTCATTGTGTTAATATTCACAATTTATGGAAAGTAGGTAATTCACGTGAGAACGTTACTGGTGTGAGAGTTTGATCATATTTAAATATTAACGGATTGCTACTTAAGATGGTGGAATATACCGAAGCTAGCTATAGCAAAGAATTTTAATCTTTAATTTTATACAGGCATTTTTTAAAATTTTGTAGTTTTTATTCTAGTGAATATTGTTATATATATATATGCAATTTCCAATGAATTAAAGCAGTTTATTATCTGGTCAAAATATTAAAAAAATTACCTGATTATTAGTGCTTTAAGAGAAAGTTTAGGTTAAATCTGATTAAGTATCAAATTGTTCACTTTTCTTGTTGAATTTTCAACACAATTCACCATCTCATCTGTTCAAAACCATCACTACTATCCACATACTTCATTTTCAGTATTTAACTTCCACTTTCAAAAAGAATCACAGGAAATACCATAGCTTGACAAATTCTGGTTTTCATTATTAAAGATATGTTTCTATGCCAAAAATTATTTCCTAGGTTTTCTTTGCAACTATGCTCAGTTGGTCATGAATCTTATGACTTCTGGGCCTTTACTTTTGTTGACAATTATCTTAATAATCTTTGTCTTCTTCACATTAAGCTGCAATTCCAAACAGATATATCTATTTTTTATCTATAAATGTAATATCAATAGCATGTCTAAATATACAGAATTTTCTTTCATCTGTTAAAATCCATATTTGTCTTAAATCAAATTAGTCTCTTTCATTATGTATTCAAGTTGAATAAGTAAGACAAGTGTACACAGCTTTTTCTAATTCCTTTGCCAATATGAACCAGTCTCTTTGAATATAGGCATTTTAACTATAACTTCTAATCCTATATAGAGATTTCTCATAAGAACATTGAAATGTTATGACACATTAATTTCCTAAGAACATTTCATAATTTAAAATGATAAAGTTAAGTAAATATTTATTTTAATGAATAAAAGACAAATAAACTTCTTTGTGGTCTTTTTTAATCTATTCTATTATACAAGGTGCATAGTAGTGATATCTTTAATAACTTGATCTATCTTAAAATCAACTTGAACAACTGCTAGTCCTTTATCAATGTAAGAATCTAATAAAAGTTGTACTAGTTTCAGAATAATCTTAACTGCATGTCAAATGAAAGAAATATAGTATAAAAGTTTTCAATCTGTGGGTGAATGAGTAATTTTCTAGATTAAATGGCATAATTACATTTGTGCTTTTATTTTTTTCTTCAGTTTTCTGTAAAATTTCTGATGCAATGCAATTAATTGTAGTAGTCACATATTTTGATAATTATCTCAGATTTAATCTTATATCATTTTCCATTAGGGAGTATTCGTTGATATGAAGTATCTCATTAAAAAGCCTTAAGTGATATCATTATAGTAAAGATTTTCTGTATATTTTTTCTATTTCATTTTAATTCCCTTATAATCTGTATACAAGCATTTTCAATAAACCTATTCATGGCTGATACTTGTCTTTCATTTCCAAATCCCATGCAAGATATGTTTTGTTTTTCCAAGCTTGTTTCTACTTTTAATTTCTTTGCATATTGTTATAAATATTTGCTCCTTGCCTTTCTTGGATGATATTTGGAATTTCTTATTCTGTTGCCTTAAAATATCTTTATTGCTTTTAATTTTGTGTTTTCTTTTTTCTTTGCAATTATGACTGTGTTTCCTAATATATACTTTGATTTTGCCACCCCCCCCTCAAATTATCAGATTCATCTTGAATTCTTTCCTTCACTTCCATCCACACACCATCTGGTTTATCATTATTTATATTCAAAATTTCAAGACTGTTTTTAATGCTATTCCTAAAATGTAATATCTAGAATTTTGAATCTAGTAGAAATTCTTTTTCAGCTTCACTTGAAGTTTGAAAGTAGATTGAATTAAAGAAATTCTACAAAAAAAAAAAAGCATGCATTATTATATTTAGAATAAAATTCAAATGTCACTCATATTTTAATTTTTCATTGCTTATTTTGTTATGGATTACTGAATTTTTTTTTTTAACTTTATATACTACTGAAGAACATTCTCCAAGAGACACATTTTTTAAAATATGAAAATATGGAAGACTAAATCAATTATCAAATACTTTTTTTTATTATTCATAGTAAAATTGATTAAGTCCACGCACATAGATGCCAGTCAACAGTAAAAATCAAATATTACTGTTACATTATTTTGAGATATTCTGGAAAAAAAAAAAAAATCCAAAACAGAAACAGATATAAGGGTAGCAGAATAAATAAACAGAACTGAATTATATTTTCGCTAATAAAAATATGAATTTTAAAGCAGAAATGCATTAAGATTCAACAATAAAATATTAATCACTAGTGAGAATTTGAAATACATAGTACTCAAAGCTATACAGACAATAGCTATTAAGATATCCAATATTAACTATTGATATGTCTAATCTTCAAAAATATTTCAATAAATTTAAAACAGAGCATTGAAAATATCTCAGAGTTGAGGAGATCAACACAAAGATAACTGATACTCTATTAAAAATTTCAAATCAGATATGCAATGCACAAAATACTGCTATTGTGTGACAATTTTTAATAGACATATTACAAAGAAAAGAAGGAATATGGAAATATTTAAAAATAATGTACAGTATTTACAAAAACGAAATACCAGGAATTCTGTTAAAATATAAAAAAAGATTTTTTGATAAACACAAAAAAATATAACTGTGATGACAGAAAAACTGTAAAATAAAATAAAAATATCAAGAATATGAAATAACATCTTGGAATTAGAAAGAATCCTTGTTTCACATATACAAAGATGCTCTGTTTCTAAAAAGAGAGATGACAATACAAAGTATGAGAGAGAATTCTGCAAAAACAAACAAACCTATATAGAAATAAACAACAACAACAACAACAAAAACTCAGTAGACCTTACAATTATATATTGTAAAAGCCCAAGTATTTTGAATGAAGAGGTGAGACTTTCAATTAAATATATAAAGAATAAATACACTACAAAAAATTATGAAACAATTATAGATATTTTAAAAAAACAACAACATGAAAAAATCAAATTATTGCCAAAGCTACATATCAAATTTCTAAATAAAAAAGCATGTCAGATAAATGAAAAAAAATGATATTAATGTTTAAGAAAAATAAAAAAAGATGGTATTAGAAATTACAGACATATTAATCCTTTATCAGTTGTATAAAAGATCTTTATTAATATCATTACAACTTATTTACAAAGAACTTTAGACACAAATCAAACAAAAGTATCTGCTAGATTAAAAGTAATTACAGCATAATAAATCAAAATCAAATATTAAGGAAAGTTATAGAAATGAACAATATATATAAATTGCCATTTTGCAATACATTTGCATGATTTTAAAATTGTATAAGACTCTATGTGCTTTTTTTCTGCTGTGATTAAAACTTTGGAACAACAAGTAATAAAAACAAGATATTGTCATATTATGAAGAATATTTATAAAAATGTGACTTAGAGTATTGTACTATAAGCTGTTGAGTAATAATAAAAAGCAATATTTATAAGGATTGACTAATTGGAAAACTCTCCAAATTTTTATTGCAGTTTTGCTAGCAGACAATGGGATTGTTTTCTCAAATACTGCATCATAGCATGAGAAAATATTACAAGAATAATCTGAAAGAACATATGACATTCTTTATCCATAAAAAAAATCCTATTGGCTTATATATATATCTTAATTTTATAAGTTATAAATTAAACATTTTTAAACTATCATTTAAATTTAGTTGATAGTTTTTAATTTTTACTTTATGATGTTCATAAAATATAATTCAAATGACAGAAATTATTTTAAGAAACTTGAAAACAGAGAAAAACACAGATAAGTAATTAAAATTCTCTTTCACTTTAGTGAAAAATCAGCAATAGCAATTTTGATCAAGACCTTGAGAATGGAAAATAAAAAAACTTTTGTAATAAGATGTAATTTCACAAAGGTTAGATAATTATTGTATAAAGTCATGTTATTTCAAAAGCAATTGTCAAAATCATTCTAACAGCCTTTACCTAAAATAGATAATTTGCAGATTAAAAAAATGGGGGATCACTTGATTGAATAAAAACTTTAATTTTATTTATTAATTTTGGTCGTTTCAATTATTTATCATGGGTATTTATTTGTTTAAAAATATTTATGAATTCTTATGAAAATTCTTGCTGTTTCTCTTGACTAAAATTTAACATTAACAATGAATAAATAAAAGTATTTTAAAAAAATATAATTATTTTATTAAAAAATAATTAATTCATAAAATGTTACATTTTTTTTTTACAATATTACAACTATTATTCATATATATGCAATTTCAATTTCCACAAATACTGAAATAAAACCTTTTTATATTAAAATATCATGATCATTTCAGTTTAGAGACTATTATAAAATGTGAAGCTGATTGCAAATATATATATATATTGTAACCGGACCGCCATACAACCCCTTTATTACCTCGGTTGTAACAATTTCCTGATGAGCATGTTGCAGGAAGGGACTATCGATTAGCATTCCCCAATGCAGATGTTAACCCTCCCCCCAACAACAATATTTTCTGCTCATCAGAGGATGTAGCACCATAGAGACTGGAAGCATCTAGACATTTCTGTGTTTGGTTTTCCAAATGGTGCCACTAGAGTTCCATCTCACTACAACCTGACTTACGTAGGTCTAGTTATGCCAGACAGCTCAGGAGGCATGAAATTCTCATGAACAAGTACACTGAATGATGAGTGATGCAATAAAAAAAATAGAATTGAACAACTGGATAACTAAAATTAATTTTTAAGTAACAACAATTTTATTTAACAACAATTAATTTGCAAGTCCTTCTAATAAAGTTCCTTCATATTCATGTGATGACTCATTTTCAGTTCATTTATGAAAAGGTTAGAAGCAGTTTATTGATTAATAGTTCATTTACAAGTCATTCTAATAAAGTTCATCCTTCATTTCAAATGAAGGCTCATTTTGATTTATCTTGGGTAAGTAGACATCTACCAATACTGCATGAATATTTTCAACTATTTGTTCCATATCTGTATATCCTTTTCAGGTAGGCAAATAGGTAAGATGAGCTATTCCAGATTTGTAAGGTTTCTATAATTCAGTCAAGTATCAATGTACATTTGTGCTCATAAGTTTCATTATTTTCTTTGTATACAAACAATATGCATGTAAACATGTGTAATTCATATAGTACTTCATTATTTTTAAATTTATCAAATCAGGTAATGTAAACAATTCAGGGTTTGTGGACTATTCATTATCCAGTCAAGTATAAATGTGCATTTATATGCATAAGTTTCATTATTTTATTTATATACCATCGAGATGCATGTAAGCATTCAGGGTTTGTGGACTATTCATTATCCAGTCAAGTATAAATGTGCATTTATATGCATAAATTTCATTATTTTATTTATATACCATCGAGATGCATGTAAGCATTTGTAATTTTTATTTAGTTATTCTAATATATAGCATAAATATTATTTGGTCTGCCACAAATGTATATTTCTACATATAAGTTGATCAGCAGTTGCATTTATTTATTAGCCAGTTAGAGTTATATGTAATAGCTCAGTATTTCTGACTCTTCTAGGTATACTTATTTGTATATCAGTAATATAAATCGTTATAAGTATTCATTTTTAGTTTATCTTAATTCAAATGCATCTGCAGATGAGAAGTCAATCCTTATTAAAAATGGTTTTTGATTATAGATATTTTAGTATTTATAATTTATCATTAATAAAACATATTTCCATAGCTAAATTTATTCATAATTTTCTTCTTTTTAAGAAAGATGTTTTGTTTGGTCTTTTATAAACACATATAAGTATTGAATAAAATGCCATTTGACTATAGATATCTTTAGTATTTATAATTTATTATTAATAAAATGTATTTTTTTACGTAGCTAAATTTATTCATAATTTTTTTCTTTAATAAAAAAAGATGTTTTGTTTTGCCTTTTTATAAACACATATAAGTATTGAATAAAATGCCATTTGACTATAGATATCTTTAGTATTTATAATTTATTATTAATAAAATGTATTTTTTTACGTAGCTAAATTTATTCATAATTTTTTTCTTTTCTAAAAAAGATGTTTTGTTTTGCCTTTTTATAAACACATATAAGTATTGAATAAAATGCCATTTGACTATAGATATCTTTAGTATTTATAATTTATTATTAATAAAATGTATTTTTTTACGTAGCTAAATTTATTCATAATTTTTTTTTCTTTTCTAAGAAAGATGTTTTGTTTTGCCTTTTTATAAACACATATAAGTATTGAATATTTTATAAAATTGTTACCTTCATTTTTTATCCAGTCTGTTCCATCAAAAAAGGGTCGTTTTATTTAAGCTGAATGGAATTATTTACTTTCATGATGATCACCCAGGCATATCTTGAAGAACCATGGCTTTGGATGAAGAGAAGAAGCTGTTACGGATTAGCCTTCCATCATCATGATATCCTTAACAATATTTTCCTTTTTCATTATTAACAGTGGCTATAAATATTATATTCCAAGGTTCCTTAAAATTAGCTGTCAATTAAATAGTCAAGCAACACTTAAATGAAAATTTTAATCTTTTAACTCTATACTTTTCTTACTTTTTAAAATCTTTTTTAAAATCTCTTTCAAAGTCTCTTTTTTTTTAAAAAAAATCCGCTCTGAACTTCCAACTCAACTATTTATACTCTGATCCCTGGATTGATTAAGCAGCATTGCCCACTTGTCTTATTTGTTCCACAGCTTTCACTGAAGCCTGAGTACTTTTCTCTTCTTAAGGATAGGACAATACTTTTTGTGGGACAGAGAATGAATCAGAAGGATTAAGCCATGTTTTCCAATTTAATAAGACTGCCTCAAGTGATTATCACCCTTTATACGACAACATCGTTCCAAAAATTAAAAATGTAATATTAAAAAAAAAAGCCAGCTTTAAATAAATATGAGTGACATATTTATATCATAATCTAAAATTATGAAATCAATAATGAAGGTTTCTCTTTATTTTTTTCTCAGTTCTATAAAATAATGATTTTCTTATAAAATCATAAACGAAACTTTTTGCTATATTTTTCTAAAAAAATACAAGATCGACTTTTTTATACATCTGCTGTTTTTTAAGGTGGGAGGGTAAAATAGCTCTTAGAATACATAGACATGTGAAACAGCATTCTTGTTTCAATATAAACATTTAGATAGTTTGAAAAAAAAATACAACAAAGACATTATCAATATAAACAAACAAAAAAAAGGCATTAAAATTTGTAAATATAATGTAAAATTTGTAAATATAATATATTTGTAAATATAATATATAATCATGCTTAAAAAAAATTGTAAATAAATTTTATAAATGTTATATATAGAACTTGCAAATTAGGTCATGTAACATCTGACTTGATTTTTTTGTAATAAATTTTACAATACAACAACAGTTATGTTTCTGTCTTGGAGTACTATATGAAATTATATTTATCAATAAAACGTTTTGAAAAAAACATATATTTTATTCTTCTCTTATTACCTTTTCTAAATTTGATGGGCAGTATAATAAAATGTTTTCTAACCATAATGTCAAAAAGTTTCACTAAATTTTAGAACACACTTAAACATCAAAATAATTTGCACAATCATAGTTGCTTAATAATGAGACTAATATTACATTCCTATATAAAAAAAGATATTGGGGGAATGCATCTTCTAAGTATCTCATTGCCACGATCACCTAAAAACATTACATTTAGTTTTAGGAAATTGACAAATGTTCTTTTAAAACTTTGCCACAAAAGAGTCATCTTTCAAAAATAATTTTTTCATTAACAAGATAAATTTAAATAATATGGTCTCATTTAATCATAAAATAAATTTTTTTTAAACACTTCAGATTTATTCTACATTGAATCACATCCTGGCAAACAAAATAAGACATACATTTACCCCTAAATTAATGTCTTATCATAATTATAATAATAATAATAATACTAATTTAAATAAAACAAAACAATATCTCAATTTGGAATAAGTTTGAATAATAATCTAGAATGACATTCAGATATCAAGAATGGGTAATAGATTTTATGGCCATTCTAAATACCTTAGAATAAACCCCCTTAAACATCTTCTAAATGTGAATTAAGTTCAACAATTCAACTTTATTATAGAATAATAAATATGATTTAATATGGAAAATAGTTTCATAATAAATAAGCATAGTAATCTTTAAATAAATAGATCAAATTAGCTGAAGTGTTCCAAAATGATAAAGCAAATTATAGATTTTTATTAAGCAAATATATCTTTCTTAGGTGTAATTATAATATTCAAATATATTTCAATAAAGTGATTCTCATTAGTTCCAATGTTCATGGACTCTTAACAAATACACTTAAAATAATTTAATAATATCTTATATGATTATTTAAATTTCTAATTAATATGTGGAATGATTTCTGTTTAATAAATGAAATGATGTGAACAGATGACTATGAGAAATTTCTTAATAACAAAAATAATTAATTATTTACAGAAAACAAATACAAAATTACAATTACTAAATATATTCTAAGTCCACATAGCCAAAGGCCTTTACAAATGTTACTTCCTCAAAATTTATGACAGAAGGATTAAAATTTACATCATATTATATATATATAAATTCAACTGGATTAAGCAAAAATAATCCAGCAGATTAAAATACATTTTCTATTGCTTAATTATCATAAAGTTCACACTTATCAATGCATTCATACAATGATAATAACTTTTAATAATTACTCTTTCTTATTGCATTGCCAAATGTATATAATATAATATTAAATCATTCATGCACCATATTACTGTTTCACAATACTTTTAATTACCACCCTACAGTTTCAATTGCCCCAGCAATAACTTTCTTTTATATCTGAAGAAGATTGCTAAGGCAATCAAAACTGTAGGGTGGTAATTAAAAGCATTGTGAAACAATGATAAGGTCCATGGATGATTTAATATTATATTATAGATAATAACTTTTATAAGTAGAGTCCCTTTTTATGAATATTTAACATACTCAAAATAAAAGCTTAACAATTCAGTGATGAAGGAGTAATAATAAAGATGTACATTGTCTATTTATGCCTAAAATGTCATTTAGAATTTTTTGAAAATAATTATTTATATTTTATCCTCATAATTAGTAAAACTCAAATTTAGGACTTACACATTGACAATAATCATTCACATCTAGTTCAACCAAGAATGCTAAAAGAGGTAAGGTAGAATTCCTTAATACCTTGATAAAAATAGTTAAAATGCCAGAGAGACATGGTAAAATGTTATTCATGCTTTACTAAAATTAATACACAGAAAATCCATCTACAAATAATTGAGTAAGGCAAAGTAAAAACTATAACAGTATAACTCATAAAATGCACCTACTTTTGAGGCCAATAAGAAAAAGATTTAAGAATTTGTCACAAGTCAGGAAAACGAGAATGCACACCAGGGACAAAATATTAAATAGGGATTGCCATAAAATGGAGAGAACCTAAGCTCCTATCTCCAAAATATGCATACTAGTAGTACCAAAATATGTATACTAGTAGGACAATAAATGAGACTAATGCTACTATCTCGATATAGTCTAGCATAAATAAGAATTCCTAAGAGATTAAGCTACTATCTCTAAAATAAAATACTGCAGCTAATGGATGTGAAAGATAATAAATAACTAATGCTAAATATGGTTTGAATAAAATTAGGTAATAAATAAGCATGAAATAAATGATAGAAATATATATCTACTTATTCAGCATACAGAATATAGCTTTATAAATAAATGTCATATGCAAAAGAGAACACATACTATTTTAAAATATGCAAATATAATCGATTGCTATTCTGAGAACTTTTAATTCAAAATATTTCAAAATTAGCATATAAAATAATATGCACCTAAAATAAAACATGGTATGCAAAAATCATATTACAAGTAAAATTTACCTTTTTACCATTTTAAATAAATGATAAAATAAAGAAAAGTCCCACTTTCTTCTTTAATCATTCAGCATTAAACTGGAACATGAGTATGAATGTTTGGCAAGAAAATTTTGTGAACAGCATATACATCCATTATAAAATGCAATATAATTATAATAAAATCTGGAATATAAATTATGAAATAAGGAAAGTACTTCTTGGATATCCTTAGTAAAATTTTCAGATAATTATGCTAGCAAATAATATGATACATGTATGGCCAATCATTAAATAATAAACATCCATGGTTTTACAATACATATTCATTTAGTTGCAGTAAATATTATTTATATTTGGATGCAGGTTTTCAAATTAATATCATTATAGATATTATCTTGTTGTAATAAATAGATATTTTGCAGGTGAATATTTTATATTACATTTATCCAAAATTATAAAATTATTCAGCAGGAGATATTTCTTTCAAATATAACACTCATAACAATAGCAGTCTCCATAACAACACTTGGGAAAAAAAGAGCTTGCAGGATTTTTTTAAATATTGCATGCGTTTATAAAATAATTAAATACAAGAAAGTCACTTAAGTTTACTTAAATATAATGTCTGTTTGCGAGTATATTTTATATTACCCTTTTATCAAGTGAAAAACATGAAATTCACATAATATTTATTAAACAGTTTATGGCAAATTGATTTTTTTTACTCATCTTGAGAAAACAATTTCTTTCTTTCAAGGAGAGAAAGGTCATAATAAGTAAATTATTTTCATGATGCCATAAACAATAAATAATGACTTTTATTAAAATATCAGCACAAACAAAATTATTCATTGAAGTATAATTTTATTATTAAGTTGAACATTTTTTTGTATATTTAACTAATTTTGTAAAAATCTGATAAAACATACTTGTCATAAAATATAGTCTTTATTCTGTGAATTAAGTTTTTTTATCATACATAAATAAATTCTGGATAACATTTGATATGAAATGAGTGTTTTAAGTAAATATCAGGAAATTATTAATATTTTTACTATCATTATTGTCACTAATGATTTTAAATATATTACCAAAAATTTAAATTTAAAGCAGACATTCAAATATGTCTTGAAATTGACAGCAGTTCTTGCATTATTATAGTGATCATAATAGTAATAACTACTAAAGTCTCCCAGTGCAAAAACTTTCAAAATTAATATTTTAATCATTATAATTAAATGGTATTACCAATAAAGCAGGTACATATGAAGACTTTAGTCCCTTCAAGTTTAAATTCAGATAAGTGTGCCAAGATATAAGTTTAGCCTAACATATTTAAGTTAAAAAATAATAAAAATTTAAAAAAAAATACACTTTAAAATTTAACTAGTTTTTACAATACAACTGCTGCAAATAAAAATAAAAATTAAACTGATTGAAGAGAAAGTTGATAATCATATCAGGTATCAAGTTTATTTTATTTATAATAGTAGTCAGATGATCCCTCTACAAGATTTATCATTAACCTTTTAACATATAACTTCTTTCTTAATTGGTCTGAATCCCTGATCTAATGTAACTAAGGAAGGTTACCAACTAAATTATTAATGATTATTCAGTTTTTAAAAATAAATCAACCTTGATTAGACAATTAAGAATTAATTTTTTAAATACATTTCCTGATACATATAAAATAATTACTTAAAATTACAGACACCAGGATAAAACAAAATATTACATAATGAAATTTACATTGTATTAAATAAAAGAAACATTGCAGATAGTATTTAATACATTTATTTACCAACAAATTTAATCTACACAAGTCTCTCAGAATAGATTTAAATTGCTTTAAAAAAAATAAATAAATAAATAAACATTTGATATTTTAAAAATAAATAAAATTAAAATTTAAAACTTTTATTCACTCATTTATTCAGACATTCATATATTTATTACTTTAAAATCCTATCTTTAATTATTAGTTTTATTACAATGTTGTAAAAAAATACATTTAAATATGTAACTATAATATTATTTCAAAATTAAAATGAACTAACATATTATAGATTTAATTTAAGTATTAGCAAACCAAAATATAGAATTTGAACCTTGTTTCAGAATTAAAAATTGATATGAGTTCTTAAAAATATATTAGGTGATTTAATCATGATTAATTTAATACTATTAACTTTTAGAATGCATTATTTACTATTCTATACTAAAAAATATTTAAGTTAAAAATATTATAGCATAATAACTACCTATTTAGGCTTTAAAATATCACAATATAAGTTATCAAAAATTATTTTACAGTCATACAATTGATAAAATTACTGATACAATAACTTCTCTATGCAAACATTATGGCACTATAAAGCACTAATAAAAATCTATTGATTACAAAACTTGTCTTGGTATTTAGCTTCTGACAAAGCTAAAGGTGACAATGTATAAATAATATTTAAATACAAATACCCTTTATATCCTTGGAGTTTAGATGTAATTATTGCATTTGAACCCAGAATTTCAAGCTCTCTTCAGCTATCCAATCTATCTCATACAATTTATACACATGTCACACATGTAAAAAAAATGAACGAACTCCAATATATGTATTTAATGCTGAACCAGCATTCACCAGTTTATACAGATTATTATCTCACATATATATAGGTGTGTAATCAGTACTCAGTTTATATTAAGATAGCAAATCTTCAAACTTTAATGGACAGGCTTCAATCTATTCCACCATCCAATTCTTCAGCCTTCCATACCATTGAAAATCTAATGATGGAATGCTCAAATCCCTTGATAATGCCAATATTATTGTCATGTCCATGTTGACCTTAAGTTATTCTGACTCATCATGTATGGGATTTAAATACACAGAAGAGGGATGGGCAGAATACAGGCTGATTCTGTAATATTTAAAGACAGGTATACTTGGAGTTTAGATATAATTATAGGGGATTTGAATCCAGAATTTTAAGCTCCCTTCGACTATCCAATCTAGCTCATACAACTGATACACACGACCACACACATGTGACAATAACATTGGAATCATCAAGGGGTTTGGATGTTCCATCATCAGATTTTGAATGGTATTGAAGACTGAAAAAGAGTTGAATGGTGGAGTAGATTGAAGCCTGTCCATTAAAGTTTGAAGATTTCCTATCTTAATATAAACCTAGCAGTGATTTTATATATGTGTCGGAGATGATGATCTGGACCAATTGATGAGTGCTGGTTCAGGATGAAATAAATATATTGCAGATCATTTATCTTTTTCATATGTCTCTTTATTCTAATGGAGAATAAAGAGACTGAAAAACAAAACAAAAATGATAGATGTCATGTGTGCTTTTTAGTATTTATTCAGAAGTCATGATAATTAAACATTTTGACTGTAAAGAAGTTAATGTTGATGGTGGAACAATAAAATCTATTAGATTTGTAGGTGATATAGTTCTTATATCTAAGGATAAAAAAAAACTACAGAATATGTTGAATAAATTAAGGGAAGGATGTATGAAATATAGAATGAAGATTGATGTTGTGAAGACCAAATATATATAAATAAGAAGGAATTAAAAAAAGTTAATATTAATGATAAGATAGTTCAACAGGTGAACGGATTTAACTATTTAGGTAGTTGGTTAAATTATGATTGAAAAAGTGAAGATGAAATTAAAAGAAGGGTAGGATTGATAAAGGAAGTGTTTATTAAAAAATATATATTTTGTGAATCTTTGAAGAAGGAATTAAGAAAAAGATTAATTATATGCAATAAGTGGAGTGTATATGACTGTGAAACATGAACAATGAGTAAAAGAATTAAGATAGATTGGAGGCCTTAAAAATCTGGGCATGAAGAATAAAGAAAATTAATTGGAAAAATAAAATGACAAATGAAATTTTTTTGAAAAGAGTAAAAGATAAAAAAAGACTGATTGAAGAAATTAGAAATAGAAAGAGAATCTGGATTGGACACACATTAAGAAGAAATTATGGAAAAGATTGACCAAGATATAAGAGATATGTGGAAATAAAAATCTGGGTAAAAACAGAAAAGATTAGAAAAATGAACAAGTTGGCTGAGTGGTTGCTCTCTGGACCTGACCATAGGATGAATAATATACACACATATATTGTCCTGCAATATTGTGGAAACAACTATTCTTCACGCATGTGCTAAAATTGACACACACTCTCCCATCAATAATTGTTTTAAACCATAGGTTGGTCCACCTACGGTTAGAGCTTATTCTTTAAATAAACCAACAATTTTGAACCATGGCTAAATTAAGGATTGAACTTATTATAAGTAGTTGCACAAATTCAGTTGATGTGTCACAGAAAAAAGAAAGTTTCTAATTTTTAAATATCTATAACACTGAACTTTATTAGTATCTACAGATAGAATAATTAATAATATAATGATCTATATATTTGTAATATTGTGGAAGCAACTTTCACTTTCCTGTGATATATAATTTGTGCAAGTAATATGCTGATTTAAAAATCAGCCTTGTTGGTTTATTTAAAGGACTCGCACTAACCTTGGTGGATCACCTATAGTTTTAAAATAAGGGGGGAGAGTGTGAGTCAATTTTAGCATGTGTAAAGAGTAGTTGCTCCTACAATATTACAAATATATAAATTGCTGTATTATTAATTATTACATTTATAGTTCTTTATATATTATACATTACCAGATAGAAAAATTGCTCTAGTCAAAAGAATTGATATAGCAATAGACAAAATATAGAATGTTTTAAAGTTGGTATTCAATCAAATATGAACTTAAGAAGAAATAGCGGCAAGCATATTCTGAGGAAATCAAAATGTTTCAACTGAGCTGGATTGCCATGACAAGTCTTCTGAAGTTTGATATAAAATTTAAAATAATTTAATCATAAATAACAAAAATAGAGTTCATTTTAGTAAATAATGAAAATATTAAATTTAATATGTGAAAATTTAAGTTTAAAATTTATCCTCACAGCAAAACAGTAGAATTTACATAGATGTTACAGCATAATTAAAAATTAGATATATTTAAAAAGTTCTGTTGCACAAAATGGCAGACAATTTCATATGGTTTCAAGTGAGTACAGTTACTGCAGAAAGGTACTAGAAGTCACCATAATTATTACATAGCTCAAACATATTATTATATTACAAAATCAATGATGAAGACAAATACTACCATAAGAAATTTCAGTGGATGACAACAATAAAATATTTATATTGTAGCTCCAATAGTAAACAAAAAATTAGAAAAAGATGACGGAGATCCTTGTATCTTTTGCAAAAATTCTCATTAACTATGAGATATCAGTGAACTTAGAAAATAGCAATGGTACATAGTGATCCATTATAATGATCAAAATAAAATTGAATTTTGTTTTTATGTAGTAATTATTAATCTCATAACTGGTGTAATCAGTTCTAAAAGCTGTTTATCTAGAAACATGCTACTAACATATTAATGGTTCATTAGACTTACTTTTAAATTCATGATGTTTTATCCTGAGCACTACATGGTGTGCTTCTTTCGGAGAAAGATATCAGATGAAACATATCATTATTTCCTAGCAATATGTACAAAAGGGTTAGATCTTTCCTTAGTCATTAATCTCCAGCCTTCTCACCATTTATTAAGTATAAGATATTACAGAATTTTATCAGCATTTATCTCAAAAATTGCAAGATGCAGACTTGTGGAAACAGATAAGCACTGACAAATCACACATAACCCAAACAGAAAATTGTGATGCAGTTGCGCGTGTAAGTCCACACCCTTCATTACAATTGTATCCAAAATAATATATGCTTGCTCCATTCTGAAGTGATCTACTAAATGCTACTCTGCGTATTGATAAATTTGACCTTATTGTGCATCATTCATTAAGGATGTACATTTATATTGAGCAGTCTGTAAGTAAAAACAAAAAAAAGTAAGCAAATCAGTTTTTTAAAACTGGCGTGCTATAGGACAAAAGCCTCGATAACACTCCTTCACAGGAAAAAAAATACATATGCATGGATATATGATTGTTTGGGTATTATATGAGGTTTGTTTATATCACTAAACATAAATGTGTTTTAAATTCGTTTTATAATATAAAAACTTTAATACATTCGACGTAAATGTTTAATTTTATTTTAGGATAAAAAAATAATAAAAAAAGAGTTTTTAAAAAAGATACGGAAAAGATTAACTAAATAAATAAGAGAAACACATATTAATAAAATACAGCAGTTGCTATGGTCACCTGAAAATGTATAGGGTGGTTAACAATAAATCAAAGAAATTCCCTAAATCACAGGTATCAATTTATAAAAGTAGAGTTTCTATGGCAATAAAGACAACTAGTGTAAAATAGCCCATCCTGCAGCTACTGAGGTATTTGAAGACTTTTGACCTGTTTTTTTTTTCTTATAAAGAAAAGAAATTAAATCAAATAATATAAAGTATTTTCAGGTAACTATTTTTCTTAATTTTAATCATACAAATTTTTTTAAAGAAAAATAACCTTTTTTCTTTTTTAAAAAAAAGGAAAATGAAAATTAATTTTCGTTTAATTAAACATTGCAATCATAATAGTGAGAAAGCAAATTCTCCAAATAAAAGTATTTTACAATATTTATAAGTTGTTTCTATCAAGAAGCTCTTTTCATATATATATATGTCAAAGCGTCGGTCGGGAAACGAATCGGGGACAACTGCTCAGAAAGCAGCTATGTTAACCACTAGGACACAAATAAGAAGCTCTTTCAATAAAAAGAACAACATAAAATAACTCAAAGATAAATTACTAATTATTTTTAGTAATAAGTAATTAGGTTTTAGTGCCTTAATCTAACAAAAAATGTCCAAAATAATATGTAAAGGGTTGTCAGAATTAAAAACAAAAAAGAATGTAAATCTATCCTTCCTTTCCTGCAACCAAACGATCAAAAGCTGAAAAGTTTTGTATATATGTATTCATCAGCGTTCAATTAGTCACACTATAACAGTGTGATTAATAATGTAATTACTTATGATATTATTGAAATATTAAAAGTTAATTATTATGTATAACCTATTAAGATAATCAGTGTCTCATGCCTTGAAACAATTTTACAACACATTTTTTTGGCTAAAACATATGTAAAATGATAATTTGATTTTGTCATTTACCAAAGTTCTTTTTAATCAAATTGTAACCATATTTTTTGCTTCATATTTCTAATGTACATATTTCATTAAGATAAAAATAATTATTTCACGATATATTTGTAAAATGCAAACAATCCTTGTTATAACATATTATTTTATATAATTCCATACGATATTTCTATAATGTAATAGCAGAAACATAAAAATGGTAGAGAATTTGTTAATAAATATTTGCTAAATGTCAAATATAATTCAAAATAACAGTAAGCCTTCATGTAAATTTTTATCTAATCAGCTTTGTATCAGCCCATGAAATCCTCAATTCGATAATAAGTATTTATTACAAAGCACAGAGTAACACATAACCTGGTTATATAAATGTAACAGAAAACATCAAATTCAATCATATAAAGCTAAAAATGAAAGAACTATTTCTCTCTTGAAATGTACTATATTTTTCAAAACATTTAAATTGTACTTCAAACTTGCTTATGCTCTGTATTAAAAAAGATATTTAATTACAGTTACTGGATTGGAGATGACAAGACCCTATAGATAACAGATTAAGTTTCTCATGGAAATTTGACTTGCATGTGACTTACATGACTGTTTTTTATGTCTAGATTTTAACCTATTTCTCCCATTTAATTAAATAATCACAACTGTCATTATATTTATCTATGGTCTGTTATACTGAAGGCTGATTATAAGTAATGTCCTCTTATAAAGCTCATCTTTTATACGATAGTTTTACCATTACACTAATTCTAATTTTTTTCCTAATTAATTGCTAAGCAATCCTAAGATACCCCCCCCCCCATTTTTTAAATATTTGTCTTACTTTTTAAAAATATTGCAATTGAGATATTCTCCATTCCTAAATCCAGTAATGAATTAAGATACAATATCATTAATCTGGTTTTTAAAAATTTAACAACTTCTAATATACAAACAAACAAAAAGAATTTATAAAGTACAATTTTTTATTCTTATTTTTAAAATAATTTTCAATTCTTGCATCAAAATCTTAAATGGCATTTTAAAAAAAGTGTTTGGTCTTTTCAAAAAATTCCATTCATTTATATAAAATTCATTATGTCTTCATCATAATAAGAACTTGCTAAATATAAAATTAAATTATTTGCATTGGTAATTTCTATTTTGACCAATTAATTTTAAAACAAGTTCTAGTATAACATCAATTTCCCCAATTTTTTTATTTCATTTTTATTTATACATGCTCTATTATTCAAATATTTTTGCCTTTATAATGAAGTACAAGTTCATTTTCAAATCATTTGCTTCATCATATTTCATTCTAATATCATAAAGTCTGCTAATGACCACATACAATCTTTTATTCGAAAATGCCATACATTTATGTGGCAAATACATTTAATGACTTGTCAATTCTTCACATTTCATATAATAGTCATATATTCTGTCAAATGCAATCACAATACAAAACTGCAGCCATATAAGCATCTATTTGCATACACTCATAAATATTTAAACAGATTTTTGAAAATGAAAAAAGGTCATAGTGTACTCAGAAACAAACATCAGGAAAAACACAATCTAATCAAGTTAAAAACAAGCCTATCTATGCTATTTGCAATTTAAAAAATCTTATGATATTAATTCTGCAAGAACACACATAAAGTTGGCGCTAGGAATTTAGTCTGTATAATCTTTTTTTAAAAAAAAAATCTAGATCTTCTTTCAATTGAAAGCATTTTTCTTTTTGGACCCTACCAACAATATGCATATATAAAGTACATTTAATGGCAAATAATGATTAACTATTATTGAAAATGATAATGACATCATTAAGCTTATTGGATATGATATTATTTAATCTGTTATTGTAAAAACATATTTTTGTTGAAATAGAATGAACTAATACATTTCCTAAAAAAAAATTTTATGGCAAATTTGAACATAGTTTCATGAAATAGACAGACTGCATTTATATTATAAAAATTATTTTAAGATATTCTATAAAGATGCTATTAACTGATTTGTAGAATGTGAATGAGTACAAACCATGCTGATATAATTAGACAAATTAAAAGATACCATATACGTCATATAAACATATGCTATATGTGGATGTATTTAGAATTCAAGTATTGTAGCCATGTTAACTTGCCTCCTTTTTTTTTCTGAAGTTAGAAACAATAATAATTAATAAATTTGTATATGATTGCTTTAATTTATTTCATATTAAAATTGGTTAAAATATTATATGTTGGTTATTTTCTCTCATTTACAATGACAGTTCCTAAGATACCTGCTTTCCAAGCTAACCTGAGCAATAATGGTTGGTTTATATATTTATGAGAACCTATATTTATGGGTGGACATTCAAATAGTTTTCTGGATGATGCAAAGGTATCACTTTTAAAGTCTATTCATGATATTTTTTTTAAAAAGAAAATTGAGTTTATAGTTTGCTTGTACATTCTATTGGGCGGAATATTGATGGTGATGTAGCTTGTAACTTATAATTATTGTCATAATTACTTATAGTTTTGTTTAGTGTTGATTATCATGCTTTTATTTCTTTTATACATGCGTCATTTTCTTTTTAAATTTTTTTTATTTGTGATTATTTGAGGATGATGATGATTTCCATTTTCTTATGTGCACCCGTACTCCGTACTGTTACAATTTTTTTTTTTTTAAATCTCTTTTCTAATAAATTATCCCTATTACCATCTTAGACGATAAAATCAATCAAGTTTAAAGAAGATAATGGATGGTATTTTTGAAAAAGTAAACAATTCTTTGTAGTAAATTAGATTTTGAGACAGTTAATTGTTATTTTTTAAAAAAACATAATCATTTATAAAGAAAAAAAATCTAGCCGATTCTTCTGATCAAATACATTTTGGATAAATATAAAACCTATAATGCAAAATAATTTAATAAACTAAAAGTATTTCAGCACGAAATACGTATATTGGTGATTATTTATCTTTTCTACATGTGTGTGGTCATGTGTATCAGTCGTATGAGATAGTGTGGATAGTTGAAAGTTGCTTGAAAGTCTGAGTTTAAATCCCCTATATTTAAAAGTATTTTATGTACATTTTAAAATTTAAAACTTATAGTAAAATAAAACAAGCTTTTTAAGAACACGTTTAAAATACAGTGCAAGTCAAATAATTATTTAATTGGCCAGCCAACTATCAGGAGTGAGGATTTAAGATTTTAACTCTTTTTTTTTTTTTCCATATGTCATAGCATCGGCCGGGCGCGAACCCACAACCGTCTGCAACCAACTACTTGCTTGCAAGGCGGTTGCGATGACCTCTCGGCTAACAACGCTTGACAAGATTTTAACTCTTATTATATTTTCTAACAGTAGCTCGATTCACATTTACATGGCTAAAACTTTTAGAACTTTAATAGTAGCCTAAAAAAAAAAAAATCCTATTTTATCAAACAATATTATAAACATGTAATATAGATTTAGTTTTGTAATTATACTCTAATAATACAATAGCAGTTTGTAATGAAAAGAGTGGTAGGAAATGTGAAATAAAAGAAACATGGTTTATTATTACTGCAGACTCAAAAAAAAAAAAATCCAACAGTATTAAAGTGAGTATAATTGGAGCACACACAATTAAAATTTAAATTGTTCTTTCAATTGAACATTTATTTAATGGCCTATTGTATTATTTTTTTAATACTGTTTTTTGATAAGAGTGCTTTGCATCAAAAATGCAATTAAGGATTTAAATAATAAATATTTTTAAAATTTATGCAAAAAGCATTTATATTAATGCACTAAAATATTATATCATAAATAATAAACATATAAAATAAATTTCATTTTATTCTAGAAAAACAAATGCAGCATGTAATTTTTATATTTATAATTTCAATTTATCACATATGACTCAACCAACATAAATAAAGAACTGTTGGGTTCATTCTATTACTCTGACAGTTGATTTCCTAAATAGCTGATCATACAATTGTTATTTTATAATTTATTTTTTAAATTGGTGTTTGAATTGATTTTCTTCAAAATAAAAATAGATTAACCATCACATGATAGTTTGTTTACAACATTCTGCATATTTTTATCTTTCAATGAAATAATGTATAATAATAATTATTATTTTTTGTTTCAGGATTTATTATCAACAAATTATCAGTATATAATTCTGTTATCAGCAAAATTTATTCATTCACAAAAAAGTTAATGATAATGATGAATGATTTTACAAAATATATACATATATAGCTTTTTGGTTGGTCAGATGCCATTAATATAATTATTACATTGATAAGCCAATTTATAAATAATTCCAATATACCCCCCCCCCCACTTTGTAAAACAAAATTTTACATATATCTTTGATAGATAATATTTTGTTTTTGATAAGAAATAGTTTAAGACTAGATACTAACACTGAAAAATCTAGCATGAGTCAATATTTGGCTTTTTTAGCTCCTTGATGGAATCCATTCTCTTAAAGACTTTTTTTTTTTAGCATTTTTATGCTCATATATTTCTGATGAAAGACTAAATTATAATTATCATATTTGAAAGTTATTTTCATTGAAATGCAAATCTAATATGAATGTTTTTTTTCCCCCTACAAAATAAATACAATATAAACTTAAATGAGTGACCTGGGCCAACTGATGAGTGCTGGTTGAGCACGAAATGCATCTTGGAGGTCATTTGTCTTTTATTATATCTTTATTTATGTGAATTTAAAAAGAATGGGGAAGTATGGAGATGTTTATAATATCTATAAACTTAAATGACTACATCAATCAACTTTGATAAATTGAATGTATCAATGGATGCTCGATATTCCTTTTCCATATATAGCACCTAGCCCACGGATATACCTTTGTGTTGACTGTTTTGCCTTAAGAAACAATTGCCAATAAATAAACACCAAAGAATTTAGAATATTAATTAGATACATATTAAAGTATTTTTAATTATATCATGCATAACCACACTTACTATGATCCAAAGACAGTTAACATAAAAGAGGGAATTTTATAACACCCTATGATTAAAACAATTATCAGATGTTGTAACAATCAATAAATAAATGTTATCATTAAAATCTAAAATATATATTTTGGCTGTGGGCCAATTTGGTGGGAAAAAAAATTAAATAACTTTTCTTGAAAATTATTTTACAAATGAATAAAAAAAAATTCCAATAAAATTGATGCATTACTATTTGAGTTTTAAGGTAAAGATACTAACATTATAATTCAAAGTTCTTGTTTCAAAATTCAAATAAGCCATAATTATTCATTAAAAAAAAATAAGAAAGATAAAAATAAATTCAAATTACATCAAAAATAGATAGTAAGTTTGAGAATAAACAGTATGCATAAAAAATAAGATCTAAAATAATCCATTTCTATAAGTATACTAATAATTTTTGAAAACATTTTTAATAAAAAAATCATACACACAGGCAGATTTATTTCTTATATATACCCGGATCTCTTTTTATGTGGTAGCTAGGTTCTGCAAAAAATATGCATAAAAGAAATCATACAAAAATAGACTTAATTTACATTGAAAAATGTGGGATACGTTCTCCATAATTTTCGAAAATCACATAAAAGCAAAGCAACAAGATAAAATTACTTTAAAATTCGCATAAAAAAAAAAAGGAAATAAAGTATGACTAATAAAAATTTCAAATATTTAAAAAAAATTGATACAAGACAAACTTTTTTTACTTTTTTTATTAACTATTTAATTTTTTTCAAAACATATGTTTTTATGTGTTATTTATTTTACATTTTTTCATACATATTTTAATCATTATCACTATTTGACAAAATACAAGTACGTTTGAGAACTGATAAAAAATCAGATTCATCACAGGAGGAAATACAATTAGCGCCAACGTCAGTCTCATGCTGTGTTTAATAAATGCATCAACTGAAAATTTTTGTTCATGGCTTCAAGTCACTCTAAGACTGTCAATTTTTCATTATCATAGCAAATTTATGGTCTTTTTAAAGCTTAAAATGTACCATAAGGTGTTATTTGTTGCTGCTCATTTTGAACCAAAGGGAGCGCTTGATATTCAAAACAAAAATGTATACTTTAGAGTATTTTTTCCGTATTTTTTTACATATTATAAATTATTTTGATAAAATCTGCTGAAAACATAATTATTTTTAAAAAAATAGTTAAGATTTTAATAAAAATTCTTTACTTTTACACAAACGTAAATTGAGAAAGAAATCAATGACGTATGCAGCATTTTCTAATAGGTTACAAACATTTTTTTAGGTTCTCCGCTATATAATATTTTTATAATTATAAATAGAAATTTATTTTTGAAAAAATTTTCATTCACTTTCATAATGTGACAAATTATTAATTTGCTTTTTACAAAGGAATCTAATATTAAAAGATGAATATATTTTTACTGTTGATTCTGTAATTGAACCAATCAACAGTTTAAAACTTTTTAATTCACTCACCAATAAAAAAATTTTCAGTCTAAAAGTTAATGGTTTCTGTTGACAATGTAATCAGTGATTAAGCTTTGAGACAATAATTTTGCTAATTGTTAATGATGCTCATGATATCCAGACATCCAACTACTTAGCTCTCATTGGAATTTAAGAGTTCATTCATAACTCGTGTTTTTAAAAAGAAAATGATTGTTCAATTTTTAGAAAGTTGAAGATTTTCTCGAATCATTTTTGCTGTGAAGCGAACAGGTTCTGTTTCATTATCTTTTTCTAAATCTTCTACAGTATCTAAATTTATTGCCAAATATTTTTCCAACAGGCATTTAAAGTATGTAAAATAAAATGTGTATATAAAACAGGAAAACCCTGATTTTAAGTGAAATATGAACTTCTTTATCACATAAAAGAAAACCGCATAAAAAGATATTAAGAAGAAACATGAATCACATAACTTCAAAATTGCATTAAAAAAATCCGCACGGGTCTATATATATAATATTCAAATTTATATAGACATTAAATACAGTAATATTCATATAATTTAACATATTTTATTAGATGAATATTACTGTATTATATATATAAATTTGAATATTACATATATTTGGGAAAGAATAGACATTAAACTTAATTTATTACATGTATATATATCCACACATGTATTTGTTAATATTTTTTTTTAAAAAAATTTTTTTTCATAAGTTGTTTTAAAAGTCATTATAATATTTTTACTGTAGTACTTTAAAAACCCATCTGTAGTTGTAAATGACTTCAAATTACTTAAATTAGGGATATTTTTACTCTGACTATAGTGAGTTAATGTTAGAATGATATTAAGAGTTAAAACTATTTTAATAGAGATATTAGTATGTTAAAAGGCAATGTTAAACTTTAATAACTAAATTTGAATCTTTAATGCTTATTGTTAGTATTTAATTTATATGCTTATAAAAGGCATTTTTATTTAAGTCATTTGCTAATAAATGCATACTTTATTCATGCTATTTATAATAAAGATTAATTCAATTAAATAAGTTTTACAATAGTTAATTAAAAAAATAAAAAGCTAATTTATTATTATTAAAAGCTATCAATTTTAAATAAAAGAATGCAGTAATGAATATGTGGGTGCTGCTTGCATTGTAAACTTTATCTTTCACTTTGCTGTTTATAATATTAAAGTTATTCTTAAATATTTCTTTTAAAAACATTTCAAGTGTTCTGAGAACTTACATGTTAAATAATGTATAGAATTGTAGAATGAATAATGTAAATTAATGTTTGCTTAAAAATAATATAATTTATTTTATAAATAATTGTCTTAAAATGTAATATTTTCATTAAAGTCTAGACAATTATGTAAATGAGTTTATTTTTAACTATGTCTCCTAGGATACTAATTAATTTTTAAACTCTAATGAATAAAGAAAGGTTAAGGTGATTTAAACGTCAGTTTTAAGCATCAAAATCAGTCACATGATCAGAGGTATAAAAGATGAAGATCTGCACATACTGCAGAGTTTGCTTACTTCTTTACTTTTAATTACTTTCTTTATTTTCTTGGTTGCAAAATGAATTATATTTTAATAATTTTCAGTTTAATTACTTTCAATAAATTTTATTTGGTTAAAAGTATCATATATTGTTAAGTAAATTTTCATTCAGATGTGAAAGTTCTAAGCTAAAATTTAATAAGGAAGTTGAAATCTATATCACTGACCATGGTACAAAGTTTAAATAACTATTTTTCAATAATTAAGTTATTTCCATTCAAAATTGGGGTACTAGTCTTATAGCTAAAGACGCCGCTCTATGGCACCATTTTGGCACTAAAACACATAAAAATGCTGTTTCCATGGCTGACACGTTTGAACCCGCATTTTCTATAATACAACTTTTTTGTTGTGCTACAGACTGCAGGCTGCTATGTCGCATCGCAGCAAATACATTTTCTGAATTCACACAGTTTATAAAATGGTTACGGCTTGGTGAGAGGGTGTGTTTTTTGAATTGGATGGAAATGTTGTTTTCATTGGATTTTTTTTTATTTTAAAGTATTGAAATGTTCAGATTTTGTAAAGTAATAATTATCAGACTTTTTACACCATACTGTATTGAAGTTTTAATTGGGAAAATGTTGACAAGATATATGTGTAAAGTGAGTTGGAATTAGGTAACGCGTCAAGTAACGTACTGTTCATAACATTCCACGAGACAAACAAGATTCTACCATGTGTATATTTTTGAAGTAAAAAAGAGCAGTAACACAAAAATATCCAGTAAGAAAAGTACAATTTTGCACTGTTTTTTTATAAATTTCATAAAAAGCATATATTATAAACATGATTAATAAGTAAAGAAGACATTTTTATTGTTGTTTAAAAAAGTTTTAGTTTCTTTCTTTTCTCTGACTACGGTTATACTTTGTTGAATATAGTTTATGTTTATTGTTATCATTTATTTTATAGATGTTACTAAAAAAAAATATTTACAAAAATACGATTTTGATATTTTTTATTTTAGCATTACACACAACAGAACACTAAACCTAAACATAACCCTAAAACTAACCCTAAACCTAACCGTAACAACTTTTACTTTTTGTTGTCATTCTATATGAAGTAAAAATAGCGGTAAAGCCGTAACCCCAGTAAAAAAAATCTCCGATAGAAAATTGATTTTTCTAATAAAGCAAAATAAAAAACACGAATCAAATTGTAATTTGTTTATTTTATTTTACATGTATTATTATCATTTAATTTGTATACGTTAATAAAAAATAATATTTAAAAAAGACGATTTTTTTTTGTTTTTATTTTCGCATTACAAAAAAACACATCAAAATGATTAAAATCAATGGCCTGGGAATGTTCATATTTTATAGTTTTAGCGTGAAAACGGCGCCATCGAACGGCGTCTTTATCTATAAGACAAGCACCAAAATTGGTATTTAAAAAGAATTTTTCTATGACTCATTATCCTTATGTAAGAACTTTTATTGATTCTAATTTCTTTATTAAGAATAGACAATATTATCAGTTCAACATTTTTTAAGCAATAATATTAAGACTGCTAAAGACTTTATACTCTCTTAGTATTTCATAGCAGTTCTTAGTAGTTTAACAGGTTGCTCCATTGTAGCATGTCATATGCTTGTGTCAGCTGATTTGTTGAAATTTTGTTTTCTTTTTTAAATTGCATAAAAACTATAAGCATGATATCAACAGAAATCCCGGCATTTGTTGCTGCTTGAAAATTTCTTTGAAATGTAGTATCTTGAATTGAAATCGAATAAAATTTGAATTTTTTATTAAAATTTTTTTCTGTTGAGTTTACTAGTTTGCATAGAAAAGATAAAGGCAGATTTTTTTAATTCAATCAAAGTCAGTAATAAAATGGAATAACAGAATATCGATCATAACTATTCAATTTTAATTATTTGAATATTTTAAATTTTTTAAAAATTATTTGATACATGGTATATTAATGTGTTTGCATTTGTATTGGTATGTCTGTGTACTATATAAATTATATAATATTAAATCATTTATGCTCTTTATCATACAGCATATAAATTTGTATTCAAATATACCAAAAGTGGTTTATGTACAATGTAATTTTGGATCTCTGATGCAAGTTTGAGGCACCCTTATTTTATAGACATAATTTAATTATTTATTAATGTGTTTATATTTGTATTAGTACTTGTATGTTTGTGTTTGTATAACAAGTAATGATTTACATATAAAGAGCAGCGCAATGTAAATTTAAAAACTGATTATAAGATGTAAAGAAAGATTTCAGTAAAGCAATCACAAAATTTACTGGGAATAGTATCATGTGAAAACAAATATTTAAAACCAATAAAGAAGACTTCAAAGGTGTGTGTATAATGATAGCCACAATGATTATGCATATACTACATGGAATTGTATGCAGGTAAAGAATTAAATTTTGATTCTTGCCTATGCCTTAATACTCATGCTGTGAAGCCAATAGTTTTGCCACATCCAAGTCTCTAGCCAGCAAATGAGCTATATGCAAATAAATTAAATATATGTGGGACAATAAATATAACAAGATAGCATCATTGGTGTGCATAAAGAATACAAACATCACTGGTGTACACAAAAAATATAAAATGAGATGAAACTCATTTTATCATTGATACAGACAGTAGCCTACAATTTCTAGTTTTGGATAGACAAGAAGCCAATTGCTATGATGACAAATGCATATCCACCTACTGGAAATGATTTGTTTGTATCTTTTATTAGGATGAATCTTTTTTTTATAGATGCCTTTGAGATTTGTTAACCTTTGGGATACAAGATAAAAATGAATTTTTATGTGAATAGTTTTGGAGATTCTGAAGATATGAATTATCTCAGGTAAGAAGTATTATATATATATATGGTTTGAAGGATAATTTTGTGAAGAATACAAAAAAAATTATCAAATATTTACACATGAAGCTTACATTCTGCCCATCCCTCTTCTATGTATTTAGATGGATAGGTCCTATACATGATAGGTTAGAATGACTTCAGGTCAAACATGATAATAATATTGGCATCAGCATGGGATTTGGGCTTTCATAATCAGATTTTCAATGATATGGTTGGCTGAAAAGTTGGAGAATGGAGTAGACTGAAGCCTGTCCATTAAAGTGTGAAGATTTGCTATCCTAATATAAACTGAACACTGATTATATATAAGTGTGGGAGATGATAATCTGAACCAAGTGATGAGTGCTGTTTTAGCACAAAATATGGATATTGGTGATTATTTATCTTTTCTACATGTGTGTAGTCATGGGTATCAATTGTATGAGATAGTGTGAATAGTTGAAGGGTGCTTAAAAGTCTGAGTTCAAATCCCCGATATTTATTAATGATAAATTACAATTTATGAACAATAAAGTAATAATTGTCATGTTGAAATTTCTCTTTTCCTTATTTTTTAAATGATAATCACTATTTGTCTTAACCTTATTCCTTGGTTTTTCAAGTTTCTATCAATTAAAGTTTTTTGCTCTAACATTATTAAAACTGAAGTTATTGTGAAAATTGTATCTCAAGTCAGTATTTTTAAAAATTCAACATGGCGCCTGGGTGTGCAGCTGTTAAAATACGTTTGCTTAAATATTATAAGATGCTAAAAATAAGAAGTTTGTTAAAAAGATTCAAATGTTTTAAATATTCTTCAGTAATGTATAATTAGAAGTATCTTTATTTTAATATTGTCATATTTCTAAAATAATGTTTTTCTTCAGAATAGTTCATCTTTTAATGAATAAACTATCTAGATTCCAGATAGCAGAACCTGTTTAGTGATAATGGAATTTAATAAATGGCTTCCTTGCACTTTGAAGTGACATTTATTTATTATCTTAGTGGCAAGATGAAAAATATTCACTTGCAAAAGTTTGTCTTATATCTATTTCAGACTAGAGATAGGAAAATATTTCCTAAGTCCATGAAATTAAAATTATTGACTTATTCTTTTGTCTGAAAATTCTTGTTTGATTATTTACTTTAAAAATAATATTCTACAATAGTAATAATATAATATTTATTCAAAAGTTATTGTTATTATCATCAAACTTTGGTTTGTACAAAATAACTGGAACTGTCATATACTCTCTGAATGAAATATAAATGCTCATTAAATTAATTAGTATTTAAGTTTACCATACTTACCTTGTTTTATTACAAATCTGCTCTACTATATGCCTCATCATTATCATTATTAATTTTAAAAACCTGCATTCTGTCCAAAGAATATATGCTTCTGTACATTGTTGTTAATTTATATTTTCCAAAGAATTAATGAAAATATATTGTACAAAACACTGCTAGCACTTTAAATATTCTTTGTAAAAACTGAATGACTATTAATGTATTGTGTGCTCACATATAGGAAATATTTCAAATTCTGTAAATAATTTATTTTTGCAGTGTTTTGAACAAAAAAGCAAAAATGTTGATTTGCAGAATGGCAATTGCAGAGAACTGACTGTATCTTGTTGAATGATAAAACTTCCAGGATGAAGGACTTTTAATTATATATTTTGATAAACTGGCTATAATTTTACATTTCAATATTATGCTATTGTAATGTATTATATATATATTATTTTATTTATCCTATGCATTTTGTCTGATATAATTTTATGAATTATTTATAAGCTGATATATCCAGAAAAATTGCAGAATATTTACCCTTTTATAATGTCATATAGTTTAAAGTGTTATTTGTCCCCTATAATGAATGAGTAATTTATTTATTTATTTAAATGTACATGTTTATGCTGAATAAATAAAGCTGATGTTAGATCAGATTTGGCAAACAATTTTATTGCTAAATTTTACACATCAGTTAATTATTATAATATTTATTTAGATGATTGAAGTGTCAGACAACCTTGTTTTAGTGTACATGCTTCTCTTGCCATTATATTTTCAAGAGATGTAGCCTTGTCTCTCAGTTGTAAGTATTTATTTTGTTATTATATGTTTGCAAAGAGATTATATATTGTAGCTGTGTCTCTTTCTTTTAATATTATAATATATTCCATGAGATCCCTTTTGTGTCTCATATTTAAGCATAAAATATTTTATTTAAGGCAGATATTATTGTTCCTAATATATTTTGACATTTCATTCTCATTTTCCTTATGTTCAGAGACAAAATCCTAGCATAATATTTGCATTCAATATATATAGGTGCTCCTTTTGAGTTCATGCCATCATTTACGTTCATTGCCATATTTATCTCTATTTTAAGGATATATTGTATCATGTATATTTTGTATGAAGCCATGGGTATTGTACCACCATGAATCTTATTTTGGGCAATTAATATTGTTGCTTGTTCTGAGGAATGTCATCTTTCTTCTGTTGCACAGTTGAATACTCTGAGTGTAGGTTATGGATGATTTTAATGTGTAGATCTGTTTTTTTGCTGTTCTTTACCATTACTACAGAATGTAAAAACAATATTTATTTTAGAAATAAAAAGTTGTATTCATGGGCTTCAATAAGTGATATGCATCATTTTTAATAGTTATTTCATCATTGGATTGGTAAGATATGCTTAATGTCATGGTATGATTATAGTATAAAAATATAGAACTTCTTATGATAATGTTAATATTAAGAAAAGCTTTCATTAAGCAGACAAAACTGATAGTAGTCAATTATTGTTTAATCTGTAAATTTTATTTTATTCTTATTTGTAAACTTTATTTCTCCTCTGCAATGAATTGTATAGCATAGTGTCTAAATAATTTATTTTGAAATATTGTAGATTTCCAAGATTGTGTATTTATTTGTTTTTATTGTCAAAATAAATGTTTTTATTGTTAAGCATGTCTCATAGTATTTATATTATCACTAACACATACTATCCAAAAACCTTAATATTATATAATCTATTATACAGTTATCTTATATGTTGGTCATTGGGAGTACATGAACATGAATATCATAATCACTTTGTTTCAGATTTGTCTGTAGATGTTAAGAAAGCATCTAATAGATAGATTATTCATTTTCTTAAATTTAATTATCACTTTAAACAATTGCATTTATTAAAAGAAGACTGCTTTAGTGATAAAATTATTGTTTATTGATCCAGATTATAGTTGATTATAGATCATAAATTTAAATTTATAAAGAGAGATTTAGTAGGAGTTATTAGTAGGATATCCAAAGTGGCCATAAAATTCTTATCTATTCATTATGTCTGAATGAAATTCTGGCATTTTTCTTTTATTCCAAATTAAGAGTTTTTCATATATTTTATTTTAATTAAAATATTTTCTTTAAAATTTAATATTATTATTGTCAATTAGGCAGACATTATCTTATGGATAAGAGTATATCTTACCATATTATTACTAGGATTCCATCCATTGCCTCATAATTCTTAATGAAAAGAGTAAACATTTTTAGTGTTATAAAATTTCAATTACAGAACCCTGGAATTTTAATATTATGTAAATGAATATAAAAGAAATTGTTTTGTCAAAAAAAATTCATTTGAGAATTAGCACAAATAATAAAAAGTATATTATTATTCGTTCAAAAATTAAATATGGATCTGATCATGGCTATGAGATGCTGATGATTGTCATTACAACTGATATAGTGGGAAGAGGTATTAGAAAGAAGAGGTTTTAATATAACCATATCATTCTATGATATATGCTTCCAATATCAAGAGTCTCCCTGTAATGTGTGAGAGTGAGTTGAGAGTTCTCTTAAATTTTGTTAAATGTGGCATATTATATCTATAATGTTCACTAATTGCTATTATTACCTTTGTGGCTTCTTTTTATTATAGTATATACCAAGTGGTAACTCCTTCTGAGCTTGGTCATATAGTTTAATTATTATTATTAGCCTATAGTTTATTACTGTTATTTTTGGGTATTATATCTTGATAATTTGTTTATTATCATTTTATATATCGTTTGAATTTTTAGGCTATAATATATATATATATATGATAAGAAAATTTAAAGTTACAAATGAGCTATATATTTATTTCTTTAAAAAAAAAACCAACAACCTCAAGTTGCAAATAAACCATATTAATTTATTCTTAAAAAATAAAAAGTACTATGAAAATAAATAAGTAAATTTAAATTACTTTGAGAGTAGACAATGAAAGACAAAACAATATATGAATACTCAATCTTGGATGTTCAATTGGAAAATATAACTCACACATAGCATGATCCTCAACTACTAATTACAAGTGTCTGCTGCTGTTATTGGATTTATCCTTTACATGCTCTCTTATCTCACATGACCATTTTATTGGCTTCTGGGAAAAAATATTCCAGGCCTTTATTCTGACTCATTTGTTATTCTGGATGAACATGTTGCTAAAACAATTGTCCATAGTTTTACAAAAAACAAGATGACAGCTTGTGTAAATATTATTCCAAAGATATGTCTTCAACTAGTATTACCAGTAACTTACTAGCAGCTGCTACTGTTGGGTTTATCCCCTTGAAATTCTCCTATCTCATATGACAATTTTATTGGCTTGTAGGGAAAAATATTCCAGGTCTTTATTCTGTTTCATTTGTTAATACTCTGGATGATATTGCTAAAATAAATGCCTGTGGTCTTATAGATGAAGATTGTTCCAAAGATAATGTCTTTATACATGTGGCAGAATAAAATGAATGATGATGATAAAGTTTTAATGATAATTAAAACAAGATCTTTGAGAATAGAAGAATTGACCAAATATATCCAAGCGCACCACCCATATGAAGTTTGCAAAGTCACCTCTGTGATGATAAAAAAAAAGGGGGAATGAACAAAACTTATTTAGATTGGATTTGTGAGGTTATCCTGAAAGAATGAAACCTGTTTTTTAAACCTTTTCATTCATTAATCTGTATGATATTGCTGATATTTTGCAACTTTGAAGAAAACCATGACAAGTTATCAAAGATAGTAATGGAAATAAATAATAATTCAGCAGTATACAATGGTTTTTTAGTTCTTGCCCCTACTTCAAAGATAACAACTTAAATATTCTAAAATGAAAAATAAAACTTATCAAAATTGATCACTTAGTTCCAAGTTATAAAAGTTCAGACAGGCAGATTTATATATATATATATATATATATATATATATATATATATATATATATATATATATATATATATATATATATATATATATATATATATATAACATATAAATACATATATATTTCTATACTCAACTTAATGATATGAATGGCTGAAAAGTTGGAGAGTGGAGAAGATAGTAGTAGCTTGTCCATTAAAGTTTGAAGATTTGCTATCTTAATATAAACTGAGCACTGATTGTATATATATATGGAAGATGGTGATGTAGACCAACAGATAAGTGTTGTTTTAACACAAAATATGTAAACTGAAAATCATTTATCTTTTTCACATATACATGGTCATGTGTATCAGTTGCATAAGATGGATTGAATAGCTGTGGGAGTTTGAAAGTCTGATTGAATTCGTGTCTCTTATAATATATATTATATTGTCCATTTTTAAAAAATTACAACATTTTGCATGTTAAATAATGATTTTTTTAAAATTGATTATTTGTTAGTAACTAAATTTTACTTTTGATTTATTATAGAATATGTGAAAATTCTGTTTCCAGTAAGGTGGTACTGCATTAATAAATTTTCACACTTTTGAATGACAAATAATTTATATGTTTTTCTCTTATCATAATCTTGAAATATTAAAAATTTTCATAAAATTTATATATTTCTTTAAAAAATTTTGCCTATCAAAAAAATTAGTATTAAATACATATTATTTATTTATTTATATTATAATTTATCAACAATAGGATTACATATATAACTCTATACAAAGAATTCTCATAAAAAATACATCTTTGATTTCTTGAGGCATATTATTAAGTAAGTTTTACTTCTTGGAGTACTAAGAACTTCACAGAAGTTAAGAATCCAAATTTGCAACTCAAACCAACATACATAAATATTTTTCTCATTTCCAACCATTATAAATCATTAAAAGTAAAAATTTCTCTAATTTACTCTAGTTTCTCCAATCCATAACATTTTATCTAAACATCATCCAACAAACATTCTTATTTCCTCAAACTATCTCACATTTGGTCTCTTTCTGGATCTTTTATAATACTCAGATCTAATTTAAGATGTATAATATTCACTTATTATAATCGCTTGTAGAAATATATTCGGCCTAGTTTCATTTCAGTCAAGTCTCTTGCCCAAGTATTTTCCTTTGTTATCTTCTTGTTACTCTTAACATACATCTCTTCCTATTTCATTGAATAGTCTGAGATCTTTGAATGCCATTAAGTGTTTAAATATCAGTTCATTATGTAATAATTAGTAAAAACCTTTCTCGTCAATAAGCATATTTTCTTTTAATATCATTTCTAATAAAAGATCTAATTATGATTCTATGATTGATTTCATCCATTATATTTCTATTTGTATATCAAATCTGGCCAAGTAATTTGTGTTCCGTAACTTTTAATTTATGCATCACATGATCACATCTCCTATACTAGCACAGGTGGCAATACTGTATGGAGAGTTTTGCTCTTTTTTAATTTATGATTATCATCCTTATTTACTTTTAAGAAAATCCATAGAGCATTAATTAGTTTAATCGATGTTCTTAAATAGTATCCAATCTACACGTTTGATTGATCAACATTGTCTCAACATTAAGCAAAAGAAAAAACTGATCGATAAAAAAAATCAAATGTCAGCATTTATTCTAGAATTTACAGTGAAAGTGTAAATGAAATAAAATAAAGTATAAGATAGTCGATGCACAAAGTGTGTGCGAAATAAAAATTTAATATGTAATAAACTTTCGTAACAATAAATGTTGACGTTTTATTTTTTACTGAGTCCAGTTTTAATGTGTCAACTTCCAATTCCGGTAATTATTTACTTATTCCGTGTGCTGAAAATATAATTCAATTTAATGCTTTCATTTGGTAGACTTATATGAAATAAAAATAAGTAAAGGTAGTCCACCCAGAAAATGTGAATTAATTAAAATAAAGCAAAAAAGTTAAGTCTAAGATAGTCTTTTAAACAAAAGCAATATACATTGCAAATCACATGCAAGTGTGAGGCTAAATGAAATTGCAAAACAAAACAATTCATGTCAGCTATCAAATAAACGCATTACATGTATTGAATTATATTTCAGCAAGAAAAAACAAAAAAACTGGATTGAGTAAAAGAATAAAATTCCATATTTATTGTTGAATTTACAATTACAAAAATTTATTAAATAATTTGTTATTTTTATTTCATATACACATTTTATGCATAGATGGTCTTTTGCTTTTATTTTTTTTAAAAATTTAATATACATTTTGTGTATTGCAAAATATGTTATTTTCATTTTATTTACTTTTTCTTTTCTTCAATAATAAATACAATGTAACTCCATCAAGTGGGTAGTCTGCACATTATATGAGCACTCTATAGTCTTTTTCAACATTTATTTTTAAAATTACTTTATTTTCATTTGATAACTCTTGCAATATTATAATAATAACCACATTCTCAAAAAAATCCTGACGATTTATTTAAAATCTAAGTATCTTCAGTTCTTTTGTTTCCTATTTTAATACACAAAATATTTCTTGTAAAATTGATGTAATGTTGATCTTCTGTCACCACATATTCCAAACCTTGCTGTTCCATTTTGATAAATATTCTTCAAAATATGACAATATCTTGATTTATATTTGATAGTCTAAAACTTTAATCTCTATGTAAATGCTTTTTTATTAATCTATTAATACAATCATCATCATTATCATCATCACTGTCAACTATTATCAATCCACTGCATGATGAAGATCTCTCTAAGTTCAATCCATCTTCTCGATCTCTAGCCTCTCTTCTTCAAATTACCTCTGCACACTTTCTTATTTCATCCATCCATCTCACATGTGGTCTTTTTCTGGGTCTTTTACAATCCCTTAATACAATACACTATTCTTAATCGCTCTTTCTATAATTAAACTCAACATCTGCATGTGATCCATTACACAAAAAAATTAAATTCAGCTCATTTTTTGGTTGGTTTGAATCCAAAGTTCACTGTAGACAAGTTGTAATTATTAATAAAGCTCTCATATAAAACTGATAGAAGACTGATATGTTTATATTTTCTAATTTTTTAAATCATCTTTCTTAAATATCAATATTACTACTATATTTTTCCAACCAAGTGGCATATCTTTATCATTATTTTTCCAATAATTTTTCTATTTCCTTACTTGCTTCTTTTAAGATCTCAATAATAATCCCATCATTTCATAGAAATTTTTCCTTCATAAACTTGATTGCAAGATTCACTTCTTCATTTAAAATATTTGATATTCAGAATACTTAACTTTTGAGATTATTTAGTTTTCTTGTCTTTATTATTAAATAATTATTTGTAGAACTCTTTCACCCAATTCATAATGCAATTTCCTCTTTTTAATAATAGTGCTATTTTTTCTTCTTATTGCTGAAATAACTTTCTTCCAATATCAAGATGATGTTTTATACTTTTGAAGCTTTAATTCCCCTAACCAATTCATAGCTACATTTTTTTTTTTATATCACTATTAACTTTTTGTCATATCATTTTATAAAATTCCAAATACTCAATTTTTCTTAAAATTATCTTTAAATATTTTTATATACATTCTTTTATATATATATTGTCTTGTGTCAAATGAAAATTGTTATAACCCAAACAATTATATTAATATTACTTATAAGTGTAACCACAGTGGAAGATGATTTTTCTAAACTGAAAATTTTGAAAAATTATTTAGATAATATCTCAAGATCAATTAAATGACATAGCAATAATTTCTAGAAAAAATCCTATACCTAAAACAGTAAATTATAAACAAACTATCAAACTATATGCTATATACAGCCCGAGGAATGATTTAATGAGTTTTTTTTTTTATTATTATGCAAGTTTTTATTCAATTTTAATTTATTTTGTTAATTTTTCTATATTTTTGTTTTATAAATTTACTGGTGTTTTTAAAAAATAAAAAAAAGACTTTGAAGATAACTAACTCCCTGTAAGGGGAAAAACTCTCCTACAATTAAAAAAAAAACAAGGAAGAAGGCGGTATTCATGTGAATTGTTGATAGTCAGATGGAAAAAAAATCAAAGAAATCCATTTTTTCTTTTTACTTTTTCAATGCTTATTTTATTAAATTAAAAAAAAATCCATTTGACAGTTTTGATTGCCCAGCAATCTTCCTCAGAGCTACAAAACATATATAAATATACAAATACTTAATCATATAAATATACAACATTATATCTATTAAATATGGTTTTAATTTCTCCTTATATGTAAAAACAAAAAATACTTAATTGTAATTATTAATTAGAGAAAATATAACTTACTATTAAAAATTTTTCGGCTGAACGTTTTCGAGGAACCATGCCTCATACTCATAGCCTTCATGAAAAGTGTAATAAATATATGCAAATGTAAATATTCAAATAAGCTACTGTTACGTAGCCCATTCTTTCTAGATCTCGAAGCATGTGTCCTTTCTGTTAATGGCATGGATGTCTCTATTAATATAGAATGCCTCCTTTATTTTTCTCCTGTAATCATTTGGCTCTGAACATAAAATAATGGGGTTGGCAGGTATGAAGTTGTGCCCAGATTGTTTACTATGTTCGAAAAATACAGAGGATGTGCTGCTGTTCGTTTGAGCTCTGTTGAATGTGTAACGATGTTGAGCCAATCTGGTATTAATTGTGGCTTTCGTTTCCCCATAATATGTAGCGTGGCATCCGGCTTGAGGGCAGGAAATAGAGTACACCACGTGTGGGGTGAGCGATCGATCAATGTGGTCTTTAGAGTTATTGATCAACCTATTGGAATTGGGTGGAGTTCTGAATATTATGTTGAATTTATTGTTTAAAGTTTTCGTTAGTTTGCTGGATATTTTAGGGATGTAGGGGATTGTTATTCTAGGTAGATTAGTGCGAGGTAATTTATTGTTTATTGTACTATTAAATTTCATGATTTTCTTTTTAATGGTTTTATATTTGAATCCTGCTGCCAATAGATCTTTAGTATAATTGTTTATATTTTCCTTCCTATGTGCTTCGTATTTACACAGATGAAAGTTTCTAAACAAAAATGCATTAAGACCTGCAAATTTGTGCGATGCGGGTGAGTTAGAGTTAGGGTGGATACAGCTGCGAATTTCAAATGGTTTAACAATCATTTTGTAATCTATTGAATGGCGATTTCTCGATAAAGAGAGGTCGAGATATTTGAGTTCTTTATTATTTTCATATGTGATAGTGAATGATAGTTTGGTTGAGTTTTGTAATTCACGTTGTATATTTAAAATATTATTTTTAGAGGTTATGATGAAAATATCGTCTACATATTGTATATATATGAAGTCTAGGTTAGTGTTGAAGTATTTTGGAATGATGGATTGCTCATATTTATTTAAATATATACCAGATTGGCTCAACATCGTTACACATTCAACAGAGCTCAAACGAACAGCAGCACATCCTCTGTATTTTTCGAACATAGTAAACAATCTGGGCACAACTTCATACCTGCCAACCCCATTATTTTATGTTCAGAGCCAAATGATTACAGGAGAAAAATAAAGGAGGCATTCTATATTAATAGAGACATCCATGCCATTAACAGAAAGGACACATGCTTTGAGATCTCGAAAAAATGGGCTACGTAACAGTAGCTTATTTGAATATTTACATTTGCATATATTTATTACACTTTTCATGAAGGCTATGAGTATGAGGCATGGTTCCTCGAAAACGTTCAGCCAAAAAATTTTTAATAGTAAGTTATATTTTCTCTAATTAATAATTACAATTAAGTATTATATCTATTAATAAATGACTCAGATTAAAAGTTTTGACTTTTTACATTCATTTTTACTCTATAGATAAGGTTAGCTAGATATCAATTAATGTTATTTTGTTAAATTGCCTATGGAGAATGACCTGGAAAAAAACTCTCTTGATAAGAAATGCCATTTGGCCTGGATGTGGTAGGTTGAATGCTTATCTCTATACCATGAGGCCATTCTAAATAATTTTAAAAAGTGCAGCTTAGACTTGACTCATATGTCAAAATTGATCAGCCTGGCCTTGGTCATAGTTCCCTTTTCCAATATAAACTAGAGTCTAACACATTCTATTTAATTAGTAAATGACTATCTAAGACATCTATAATTACATGAAAACAAACTACATTGATTAATAATTATTATCTTTATCTATACTTCCATGTAAACCATTATGAGTCATTTTAACAAATTTAACTTTATTTAAATTTGTTTTTATGATTTAATATTGTGATTATAAATTTAATATTGGTTTTCTTTTGAATAATTTGTACATCAATGTGACACATTCTGCTAAAGTATTGGCACAAATACAAATATTGCAACTTAATTGACATTTCATGGATTCCATTAGAAATATTAAAAAAAAAGTTGCCTTATAAAAAATGTAAAAAAAGCTAAATACATCAGATTGACCATCTAAAATTTACCTCAAATCAAGATGGTCTTAATAGCATAAAATTAGATTTATTATGAGATTATACTATGCAATAGTAAAGTCAGCTGTTTTCAATTTTCCTAGATATTATTACTATTTCATCATCAGATTCAAAACAGCTCATAATTATTACACTTACCTGCTCCAGAAATGAAATAGCTTTTGGCATATGACTGTGGTAAAAAATGACTGTCAAATCTATGTCTGCAATAGAAGAATTGAGGAACTTAATAATGCTACCAGTGAAATTATCTCCAGAATGAAATCTTTTCAGATTCCTTTACAATGTTTGTTAAAAATTAGTTGTCTAAAAAAAAAATCTATACACTGAATAAATAAATAAAATCTGTAATGCAACCAGTAAAGTAAATAAATATATAATCAACTGCTTAAAAGATCATGTATTTAGATATTTACATGATAGATTGAAGTAAAGTTTTATTCAACTGATCAAACTAAGGTATTTTTCTTTTGTTTTGTTCAGATGCAAATCGATCCAGAATTTATATTAGCTGTCGGTAACTTGTAATCCAGCGGTCTTTTTGTATGACAAAATTATATCAAGATAATAAATTGTTATATAAAATTTATATGAATTTTATTTTAGATGCATTATATGATGTTTTTGAAATGTTTTTAATATTGTGACTCGATTTTATGATGAGAAATATGAGGCCCACTGTTCGAAAAATTTTGATTGCTTTTGCCTATTTTAGATTCTGCTATTTTACTACAATGTTAACAATGATTATATACTACGACAAAATTATTATTTTAACTAATGTTTGGTCAGGGTGGGAATAAAGATTTTTTTCTTAGTTTAGGAAGTTATTATCTTACAATTGGGATGATTAAAAGTTTTTAGTTTGTGTGCACATGGAATTGAATAGAATTGTTTGAAAGAAAAGAAAAAAATAGTTTAGCTTAAAAAGATTAAAAACGAAACAGGAAGCAAAACATTAATTATAATTTTTTTCTCCAAACAATGACGTCACGACTAATTGGAATAAATAAATAATAAACAGGAACATGTCAGCATAGCTAATGATAAGGAAAAAACTAATTTTCTATTTTTCTTGCAAGTTTTCTTATTTAACTCAAAAGACAAAAGATCTAAAAGAAGGCGAAAAATAAAAAAAACTAATTTAATAGTTATATGATGTGAGCCACAGGAAAAAGTATCTACCTGAAAATCATATGATTAAGATTTCTTACCAACAATTATTTAATTGGATATTGTAAGTATAAGGGTGTTTCAAGAAGATGAACACGACATGATATAAAGTGTTTCTCTTCAGTAAAGTTACAATAATTTAAATAATTCTCAAGAAAATGTCTATAAAATGTTAATACCAGACAACATATCTGCATTTCAAAAATATATATATATCAGTATTTTAACAAAAAAAATTAATGGCAAAAAAAAAATAATTATATTTTTCATATTAATAAAAGCCCATATAAAAAAAAAAATCGATTTGCCACATACATATATATATATACAAAATGGCTGCAGAAAGGAGTTTGCTATTAACTGAAAGGAGACCCTTTGATTCCTCTTGGAGGCCTTAAAGGAACCGAGCAGGGCAAATTCCTAATGTCCACTCCATACGTTCTTATCGTTGCAGCTGTTATTACTATATGTTTATTCATATAGTATACGAGCATGGATGGGCTGCTCACCAACACGCATTAGCCAGCGTGGTGAGTTTATTGGCTTTTTACCTCTGAGTTTAAGATCAAGAAACACCATGGTCTTTCTTCTCAGTGCCTGATAAGGCAGAATGAATGTTTGTGTAAATGATAAAGATTTTTCCCAATTATACAATTATGACAGACAAAAATAAAGCATGGCCCTTAATCCCAGGAGGCTGTAAAGTCACCAACCAAGGCAGCGGTTGGTGGCCGAAGGCGGAGGGTGCTAAGAATATCCTGGAGGCAGACCCAGGCTGCCATTTGATGACGACTTTTTATTTAGGTACTTACAACTGCAGATCACTTTCAAGTGAAGGAAGATTGCAAGAATTAGAAGAAGAACTCTCTTATATTAAATGGGATATTATTGGACTTTGTGAAGTTAGAAGAAAAGGTGAAGAGACAATTGATTTAAAAAGTGGACATATGCTCTATTATAAAGGCACAAATATTGGAAATACAAGTGGAGTAGGATTCATTATAAATAAAAAGTGGAAGAACAATATTGTGGAGATTGATGGTGTATCAGACAGAGTGGCAAGATTAGTTATACAACTTAATAGCAGATATCAAATGCAGATAATTCAGGTTTATGCCCCAACAAGTTCTCACAGTGATGAAGTAGTAGAAGATTTTTATATGGATGTACAAAAGGCTTTTGATCAGAGTAAACAACATTTTAAAATTGTTATGGGAGATTTTAATGCTAGAATTGGTAAACAAATGAAAGATGAAAGTGTTGTAGGTAATTTTGGTTATGGTAATAGAAATGAGAGAGGACCTAGACTTGTGGAGTTTGCAGAGAAGGAAAAACTTTATATTATGAATTCTTTTTTTGAGAAAAATGTTAGAAGGAAATGGACATGGAAGCATCCAAATGAAGGTACAGCAGAATTGGATTATATTTTGACTAACAGGAAATACATATTTCAAGATTGTAATGTTCTTAATAAATTTAACACAGGAAGTGATCATCGATTAGTAAGGGGTAAGATACATGTTAATGTAAAACTAGAGAGACAAAAATTATTAAGAAAAACTATATTTACAGTTGATATTCCTAATCTTCAGAAACATTCTAATGAATTTAAATTAGAACTTACAAATCGGTTTCAAGTATTAGTAGATTTTGAACATGATTCAGATTTGAATGAAATTAATATGAAAATAACTGATACACTTTTAAAAACTGCAACAAAGATAGCTGGTAGAAAAAAGCAGCAATTGACTAATAAAATTTCTACTGAGACTAGAGAACTTATGAAGAAAAGAAGGAATATGAAGATATACAAGAATGATGCATTAAAAAAAATTGAATATCTCGAATTTTGTAAAATGGTCCGAAAAAGTGTTGAAAATGATATAAGAAAGTATAACTGTGAACTAGCAAGAAAAGCTGTAGAAGAAAATAAAAGTCTTAAGAATGTAAAACAACATTTTGGTATTGGTAGGAAATTTATATCTGCAATAAGGAAAAAAGATGGAATTATTACTAAAAATAGGGATGACATTATGAAATTGGTAGAAGATTTTTATCAAGAATTATATAGTAATAAAGAACAAGTACCTCCTATATCTATTACATCTTTCGAATTGCCCAGAATTTTAAATGAAGAAGTGAGAAATGCAATTAAATGTATGAAAAAAGGAAAGGCTCCAGGTAATGATGGAATTATAATTGATATATTAAAAGAAGCAGGTGAAGAAACAGAAAAAATATTAGCAAAGTTATATACCACACGTCTAAATGATAAAGATGTACCGGATGATTGGAAGAATGCAGTAATAATATTAATATTTAAAAAAGGTGATAAAGAAGATATTAGAAATTACAGACCTATCAGCCTTTTATCAGTTTTATATAAAATTTTTACCAAGATAATTACAACTCGTCTACAGAGAACCTTGGATTTTCACCAACCAAGAGAACAAGCTGGATTTAAAAGTGGTTTTAGTACAGTAGATCATATTCAAGTATTGAGAGAAGTTATAGAAAGGACAAATGAATATGAGTTGTCATTATGTTTTGGATTTGTAGATTATGAAAAGGCATTTGATTCTATAAACATTTCTTCAGTGATTAAAGCATTGGATCATCAAGGTATAGATCCAGGATATTGTCATATTTTAAAGAATATTTATAAAAATGCAACAGCAACAATTAGATTACATAATGATACTGGGAAAGTCAATATTGAAAAAGGTGTAAGACAAGGTGACTCCATATCTCCAAAACTTTTTACAGCAGTGCTGCAAGAAGTTTTTTGTGGATTAAAATGGGAAACTAAAGGAGTGAAAGTAAATGGAGATTATTTAAGTCATTTAGATTTCGCAGATGATGTAGTTGTTTTTGCAAATAATGCTTCGGAGCTGCAGGAAATGTTGCAGGAGTTATCAGATGAAAGTAGGAAAGTAGGACTAAAGATAAATGTTAAAAAGGCTAAAGTAATGTTTAATCGATTTGCTCAAAATATGAAAATAAAGATTGATTATGATGAATTAGAAGAAGTTAAGAGTTACAAATACCTTGGTCAGATTATTAATACAGATGGAAACATAATGGAGGAAATTAATCATAGAATTAAACTTGGTTGGAGTGCTTTCGGTAGAAATAACTTGATATTAAAAGGAAATATGCCTATGTGTTTGAAAAGAAAGGTTTTTAACAAATGTGTTTTACCAGTTCTTACTTATGGATCTGAGACTTGGACACTTAATAGAAGATCAATACAGAGATTTCAGACCACTCAAAGAAGTATGGAGAGATGTATGTTGGGAGTAACAAGAAGAGATCGAAAACGCAATGTATGGGTAAGAGAACAAACAGGTGTTACTGACCTCATTGAAAAAATTAAAAGATTGAAGTGGAGTTGGGCTGGACATATTGCTAGAAGATATGATAATAGATGGACAATTGAAATTTTAAACTGGATTCCAAGAGATTGTAAAAGACCCAGAAGGAGACGACATGTAAGATGGATGGATGAAATAAGAAAATGTGTAGGGGTGATGTGGAGAAGAGAAGCTAAAGATCGGAGAAGATGGATTAAACTTGGAGAGACCTTCATCCTGCAGTGGATTGATAATGGTTGATAATGATGATGATGATATACAAAATATAAAAAACAACAAAAAACTTTGTTTATTAAACAAACCTGCACGAGTAAATATATTTATTAAAAAAAAGACTGCAAATCTTTTTAATTCAGTGATATATCATTATTTATTATAAGAATATGGTGTACAAAATAGCCTTTAATAGCGCAGTAAAGCGCACTTGAAGAAAAAGCCCTATCTCAATGGTTCACGATAGAAAAATAATGATGAAAGCTTTATTCACAGATCTACCAATTCCCAAAGATTACAGTTTTCTTCATCAGGTTTCCATTTTTTCTTCTTCATTATATTTATATTACTCCCCCTATTAAATAATTATGAATAATATGACAGTATACATTATAATCATTATCACCATTAGTACACACCCTTAAATAAGTTACTGACACATTAAAATAAGAACAAACAATATTAACAACTTTTATCTTCAAAGCATTTTATTTATAAAGTAGTTGAGGTGTCATTTGCACATGTTTGATCTGTTGGTGGAAACCACTACACGCACCCCCCTCCCCTAAAATCATTAAAAAAAGTGACAAAAAATAATAATTTACTTAGAACATAAACATGAAATTAATATACTTTCGTAACAGACTATATAACACAAGTTATATGTTAAAAGACATAAAAATGATTTATTTTGAAAACAAATCTAAAATAAGAGACAATAATAAATACACAGTCCTTATATTTTAAAAGCATATTTTACACATCAAATCAAGTAACAAATATTAAAACAAATATTTTCAATAAGCAAAAAATCTCCCAAAATGAGCTTCAGTGGAAAATTTTATATGCAGTCTCTATAAAAAATGTCTCCAAAGTATTATAAATGTTGATGAGGAATACAATGAACAATAGGATTTCTTCTTGAGAAATTTTCTAACATATGTATGTAGTCTAGATGCAAATAAAAAAGGTCACAATAAGTGCCTTATATATTTTTTAAAATTTTTAAAGTATTATTATTAGCAGACTTAAAAACACTTAAATATGACAAATCAAACATGATCGAAGTATTATTATGAAAAGAGCATCACCCAGTAGAACAGCATAAAAATAGTGACTATCATGGTCTATCTACAAATTCATTAAATGAATCATTTGCCTTTGTGTACTTTTGCCATATATGTAATTACTTCTTTCCATTTTGTATAATTTTTTTTTATGCATTTGAATTTACTGCTATCAATTACTAAAAGTTAATATCTTTTTGAATTATGATTTTGCTGTGTTCATGGGGGGATCTAATCCCAGCAGTGTCAGCAAAAAATAATTAAATTAGCACAAAAGACTTAGGTAGGTATCAGCAAGTTTCTTTTTCTGTGCTGAGATTATATATAAAACAAAATTATGAATAACAGTAACATTAAATCAATAATGATAATTTATCCCATTAACTTTTAGGATTCCAACTGAATGTATTTTGTGTATGAAAATCTTTTATTCTACACAATGCAAATATCTAAACAGTTCATTATCCTATGGTGATTTGTAAACGTTCCAAATTGAAGTCTATACCGAATTTCTTTGTCTTTTAAATTTGTCAGTACGCAATTTATTAATATTGCTTTTGCTCATCACTATTTTTTCTCTCTTCTGAAAATGCATTAATTCTTGGCAGTATTTTTCTCCTCGATTGACACTAAAACCTCTGATACCTTTTATTAGCTGCACTAATTTATATAATTAGTATTTAAAAAGTTTTTTTTTTTTTTTACAATCATTTTCTAGAGTGATCTTTCTCCAGAAAAAAATACCTATACTGTCAGTACAATTTACATAGATTAATTAAAACTTTATTTAAATAAATTGTATTATCTACAATCAATGCAGATTTATTGCCAATATAGGATTCATTTTCTTATGAATTTATTAAGGATGATTACTTAATCTAACTTTTATATTCTTGTTCTTTGTGGTTTTGTAATTCAATTTATTACAATGAAATTGCATTGCTTCTTATCATTAATTTAATTCCTTAAAAAAAAGATTATTTACAAGTATTTCATGCTTTCAAACATATTGTTTTCCAATCATTATTCACTTAAAAATATATTAATTTCAGGTTTGTTTTCTAAAAGAAATTAATGACTTCCATGTTTCAAACACAACACACTCTTTTTTAAAACTTTTTTTATGGAAAAAAAAGCCTATCAATTAGTTTATTTTGGCGATGTGATGTTCCTTTATTGAAATCAGGAATCTCTCAGCCAATCTGTACAAGAAAAACCTGTTAGCTACCTTACCTTCTGTTTCCATTCTGCACACTATGTTTTTCACATATTCTTATCTATCCTGCTCTATCCCATTTCCACAATATCATCTTTGTCCATTCTATGGCCTTTGTATCTAGATCCTCCTTATCTTTTTCCAACCTCATCATAAAGACCGATAACCCACTTTCTGTATAACTTGGTCTATATTTATTCTTCCACAACTTCATTATTTGTACTCTTTCTTCTTGTAAGCATTTACATTCTATTAGTAAATGCTATTATTTTCCATTCCTCCCTTACATAACATGCAGACTAAATCATCCACCTTTCCCTATTTGTGTGTATATTCCCTTGTTACTAGCAATCTGTTCAAGCCTTAAATAATAAACTACTTTCCCCGCTATTATCATAAATTAACTCAATCCAATATTCTGTTTACTTCTATGATCCATCTCAATAGCTTCCTATTTTTTTTATTAATATATCTATTCTTCTATCCCAGTCTTTGCCACTATAATACTCAACAATCCTCATAACACAATCATTCCATCCTTTGTACAAGCATACTGACATAAAGTCTTTATCCAAATCTTTTGCCTGCTCATAATTTGTAACTCAATTATATACTATTTTGGCTCTTCTCTTACTATCCATAAATTGCAATTTACCAACATTTTCATTTTACATTTCTCATATAAAAACTTGATCATCTCATTTCTCCTTGAGTTGCTTCCTTTGCTATCTACACATCTGCATCTAAAACATCTTCCTACTTCTCTTTGTACTTTTCTAAGTAATCTAACATCCCTTTGCTAACACATAACACATCATTACCATAGATCAACTTCAATCACTGCCACTCCTTCCCATACAGTTTTTGCTATATCATATTTATTATATGAATAACACTGTTAATTTCTTTATCAATCCCATTCTTTTCTTTGCTGCATCTATCAATCCCCCCCCCCCATTGCTCCAAGTAATTCCTCTGATCACTTAAGATAATTCCCAAATAATTGTACCTATTCACCACACTTAACTTCCAAAGAAAAAAATTTTCTCTTCTCATTCCCTAGCACTTATCATTATTATTTTTAATTTTTCTTTACTAAATTTGATCTCCATTTCTTTACCTACCCCTGACCAAGTCTTCAGCACATCTTCCATTTCTTTCCTACTTTCTATGTATAAAAAAATATTATCAGCAAATAAAAGACCTGATAATATATATATACTCCCTTGCCATCTATTTATGGTACCTCTACCCCTCTTCCTAATCTTTTTATTGCCCTTTCCATTTCTCTCAAATATAACAAAAACAAAACAAGTGACATAGGGCACTCTTGCTTTAGTCCCATTTCATTTTTAACTCTAACTGATTCTATATTTCCTAATTGATATATATTATAATTGTTTTCATACAATCCCTTAATAAGATCCACTAAAGCCTCATTCATTCCCAAATTTACTAAACTTATCCATAATCTATTTTTTTAATTCTATCATATGCCTTCTTTATATCTATAAAACCCATATACAATTGGCTACCTCTATTCCTACTCATTTCTATAAGTTGTGTGACTATAAATAAACTATCTCTTATACATCTATCCATTCTAAAACCTCCTTGCATTTTTCCCACTATATTATTTTCTTCCATCCATTTTACCCACCTTTGAGCAACTATATATAATGCAAAAATTTTATACAACATTGACGTTATCACTACCAGTCTATAATTGTTTACCTTTCAATGGTCTTTATCATTTCCTTTAAATAATAGCTTCACTCTTGTATTATTCTAGCTATTTGCAAATTGTTTACTGTGCCATTTTATTAAAGTATGATAATAGATTTGATTTTGCCCTATTTCCCAAATTCATCACCACCTTTGCTGACGATCCATCTAAACGAAATCTCTTGCATTCCCATTTTTCAATTTCTTCCCTGCTTCATTTAATTCATTTTCTATAAAACTAATAATCCTTCTCTAGAACTGCACTCTTTTTCCTCATCATTTAGTAATATTATTTCACTTTTCCATACATTGCTTCTTTTAATATATTTCCAAATTTTTTTTTACTCTCATCTCTTCCATTTTTATTAATATCTTCTAATAATTTACTATTTAATTTCATTCTCTCTCTCTATAATTATGTATTTTAGCCAACTCCTTTTTTCTCATTTAATATTAACATCTTTTCCCCTTGCTTTGTTTTTAAAAGCACATTTATTTCCCTACATGCTTTCCCCCTATTTTTTACACTTTTACTAATTCTCACTTTTCTATTACTTTTATTCTTTCTGAATACTCTCACCTAAAACCCTATTTGCCACTTTTCTACTTGCCAATACTTATATTCATTCCCAACAAACTCTTCCATTACTTTTATTTATATTCTACTGACTTATTCTTATCATTCCCTCTCCACCTATATTTCTCACTATCTTTTATACTTTTATTATTATTTTCCATCACATTACTAACCATTTCTAATATAAAAACATTATGATCACTATTACATACTCTCTCTTCATTATCAAAAACTTTAATTTTCCATATTTGATTCATTTCTTCTGTATCTAGTAATACATAATCTATTGTGTGGAATATATTATTTCTAGAATATGTATATTGCCCCTCATAAATATTTGGTAAATTTCCAATTTCAAATTTGCTCTCTGGCAAAAATTTTTCAGAAGCTGTCATTTCTTGTTATCCATGTCATCAATTTCTTCGATATGACCATTCATATCTACTATAACCATAATTTTCTTCCTCCCTTTTTTGTAAATTCTGTATATCTTTAAATAAGCACTCATATATGCTATTGTTCCACTCCATTATTTCCAATGGCCACAAACACTATAGCCACCATCCATTCTTGTCTTCCTAACTTTATCTCAAAGCACAAATGTTCTTGACACTTTACAGTATTTAATATTTTTTTAACATTACTCCTATACCACCACCCCTTTTTTCTTTTCTATTTATACCCTGCCATACCAAATTTTCCAGTGTAGGTTCTTCTCTTAGATATGTTTCCACTACTGCTAATACCTCAAACCCTTCATTTTAAGCTGCTTTGTTTAATTCCAATAACTTTTCTGGTCTCATACTATCTTGCATATTCAAATATTCAATTTTTAAAATTTCTTCCTTTATTTCTGCCCTTTTATAAATTCTTTTGATTTTTTTCTTCTCTATTATATTTGTAGTTAGTTTGTTTGTCATTAGTTTTACTAACCCATTCCCTCTCCACATCTACATTTACATCAAGATAAGCTACCCTTTGTTTACTTTGTACAACCCATCCAACCATAACCTTCTTTTTGCTAATACTATAATTTAAAATCCTACCCACTCTATTGAGTTTTCCAAAATATAATATTTTTCATAAATCAAGCCCCCTAATGCTTCACTTCCTTGTTTTGCTAAATACAATCCATCCTTACTGTATAACTCCTTCTTATTAATAAAAAAATCCCATACATCCACAAACATATTATTTCTATCGCATAGTTTTTCCAATTTCTCATTTATAGAACATGCCCTAACTAATATATACCTATTGTTGAATCTTGATAGTAATCCAACTATTCTTCCTTTAACCTTATTCAAATTAGTAATCAATTTTTTGTAATCATCCATTATTCTCTCCGATGCATCTGACAAATTATTTGTCCCAACCATAACACAAATATCTTCACTCCTCTATTTATTTACCTTATCTGTAACACCCGTAGTTCTAGCTCCAGGGAAACATACTCTTAAATATCTATTTTCCCCTGCAATTATATCTCCATGTCCTCTAATTAGTGAGTCCCTTATTAAGACTGTCTCAAAATTTAATTTACCTATTTCATCTATAACATTTTCTTCAATTTTCTGAATCTTACCTAATTTTTCCTTATAGTTTCTATTATTCTTTAGCTAACTATCCCTATTGGACTACTTATTTTATCATCTACATCTCTTGTTACTCTACTAAACATGTACTCCATTCTATTATCCTTATCTACATTTTCCTCGATATCTGCTGGCCATTTTTTTCACCCCTTTTATCACATTTATAACTATCTACACAACCATACATTATATCTTACCTAGTTTTATTTAAGCACTTCAGATAAAAAACCTTATCACATACTCTACACTCTACTAAAGCATGCCTAATTTCCTTCTGACCATCCTACATACATGAAGTCCATATTTCATGATTTTTCTCCATATTTCCTTATTTTTCCATTTCCCCTACTCTATTTTTAAATTTATGATTTTTTTACTATTTTCCAAACCCCTTTATACAATTTTTTTCTTCTTCTATATAATGGAGAATGAAAAACAGGTCCTCCCCTAAAACTCATATTCAATGTTACCCCTAATTCTCAAAATGAATCTCTTTCTCATTTAAAGTAAAAAAAAAAATTATTAGCAAACCTCCTAAAATTCAACTAATCTTATGTATGTTTTAGTTTTTAAGACCTCATTACAATAAACAAAAACTATTTTTTTTATATATATTTAAAATGGCGGCATCTCTAATCACTCTCCAAACATTAGCAATATTTTCCCTCAATTTTTACAAATCCAATTAAATCTATCTCTCTTCACTCCAACTCACTTTTCTCATCCATGCTCTAAACAAATATTCCCCAATAACAGAAATTTTTATTTAGATCCTTATTAAAATAAAGAAAACTAACTTATCTTGCATATAGTTTATATGTGTAGTGACTTCACCAACAGTAAGAACATACATATAAATGCCAATCAGATTGAGCCTAATATTTTCCATTTAATTTTTTTTTACTTAAATGATAATACATTCAAAAACTTTTAACTGTCATTATTATAATTAATATAAGTGCTGGGAACATTGAATAGGAAAAGCATAAAAAGTTTTTTATATTATGCTGAGTAGCTATTGATATCTTAATCAATATCATACTCATAGCAATGACGATTGTGTGAGAGGGTTGTGGATAAAAAATATAATGTAAATTTTATGTAAATATATACAAATGAGTTATATGGCCACTTTTTAGCGAACGGGGAAAATAAACTGTGCAGGGCATAAAATTTGCTAAGTCAAGTGATATTTGAGCATGAAAGTGACAGACAAAACTCAAATCAATAAACCGAAGTAAAATTTATTTATTTTTCTTAGCTGAGAATCTATTCAAAAATCTTTAGCTTAATATGTTTATCACTGTTGCAAACTGCATAGAGCAAGAGTGAGATAGTAAAAAATAAAAGTTAAAAATGAATTTTGTAATAAATTATACAAACCAAACAATATAATATATATCTTTAACAAAATTAAAGATCTATTTAAATATTAACAACAGTAACACAAAAAAGAAATAGTTGATTAGTTGATTTCAATTAATTGCTCTTATAAAAACTGATTCTATGATGTTTTACTCATTCCAGTATACAGATCATCTTTAAAAACAAAAGATTTGTTAGGAATATAACTTAGATGCTCAGATTAATATATCTATACATTTTCATTTATGCTTATTTTAAAAATATTAGGCAATGTTACAAAAAAATATTTTTTGTCACTTTTTTTATATCTAGACTCTCCATATTATCATCTTGACATTTTAAAATTCATTGGAGTACAATAAAATTTATTCAAGGCAACGCTATGAGGTAGAGGGAACTCTGAATTCAGTTGAACAAAAATGAATTTCATTTAATCAAAGCAACATAGTCTAAAAAAAATCCAAACAACTTATAAATAAAATTAATACACCAAATTAAAAAAAACTGGAAATCTGTGGCACAATTTTATGTATTTTATTTTGATAGCCAAAAAATATTTTGATGCAAAAAAAATAAATCAAATTGTATAAAATATTTAATACTAAATTTATCTTCAGATTAAATAAAGTAGTATAGTTAACATGGCCAAGACTGTAAAAGCTCTGGTAGAGTTATACTTATTTATTGCCAAACTCACATGCATGAATGATTTCCAGTTGTCATGCTCATAATTTGGAATTAAAAACCAGTATGGGTAAAATTTTATTCTGATTCAAGACAAATTTTCAATTTTTTCTCAACTAGCTAGCCCATAAACAAACAAGATGACCATCAATAAATATCAGATAGTTTAGCCAGAATGAAGAACACAGGAGTTATAAGTCCTTTCCATTAACATTTGACCATCCTAATGGCTGGTGTTTTCTTCTTCATTTGTTCTTTGTATATGAGTGGTTGAGAAGTCTTTGTCCTATTACAGGCTGCTATTTTGCCACACATATTCTCATTTGTAACTTTAAGATTCAACAAATTAACTACCTACCTATTAAGAATTTCACAAATAATAGATGGGCAGGAATTGTTTTTATATAATTCATTAAACATGATTGTGCAAATTGTTAAAGAACAAATGGAATAACAAAATAATTTTTATAAGATTGATTCTATTATTTTTACTACAAGCCAATCAAAGGTCAAAAGTTCAGCTTATATTAATACAGTTAATCTAAAAATATTAAAAGATTATATAAACGATCACTCCCAATTAACACATTATATAAGTTGTCCCTTTATCCTGGGCATAGATGCAAAAATACATATTTTCAAGAAATGAAATTTATTAACAATCTTTTATTCAATTGGAATATTAAATAACGTCTTCAATATGATTTCCATCATTTGTGACACAAAGATTGATGCACTTTACAAAAATTCACAAGAATTCAATGTAATAAATCAACCCACATTGCCATCAATTTTAGCCCATTCATTCTTTATGCATTCAATCAAGTGTATTACATGTGATTTTCCCTGAGTACACCTTTACCATCATGGAAAAGCCAAGTGGAATCTTCCTTGAATGACATGCATTAAATTCATATATATAATTAATGAAATTTCCTATGTCCATACTTAAGGGATCCCCTGTAGATGCAGAGTAGGTTAACTAAACATAAATTCAGAAAAACATTTTTAAGATAGGTTGAATAGTAAGAAAATCGCTAAAAAAAACAACAACCAGAAGACAATATATACATATAGTAAACCAACAAAGATTCCTTAAAACAAGATTTAAAAAAAAATCCAGTTTTTTCATTAAAGGATTTCTATTCTTACATAATTACAAACATAGATACTGAATAAAATTAAAATATAATTTCTTATTCAATTCAAAATTATAATTAAAAAACACAAGCAAAATACAATGAGACTTGATAAAAATTAATTCAGAATAATATAATAAATTGTCATCATTAATAAATACATACCTCCAATTTGTTAGAGGGATTAAATTATTAGATGTGATTTACATGAAATTAAATTTGTTAAATTTTATTATAATAAGTACAATTAGAGTTGTCTTAAAATTTAAAAAAGTTTAATTTTTTACTTTAGTTGGCCTCTAAATTCAGAATTTATTGCATACGGTATCTAAAATATAATTTGACTATTATTTATTATAATATAGATGAAATTATGATGTAATTCTATGTCTGTTTTGAGAGTTTTTGGTATTTATATATTAGACTTGCTGTCTGTGTTTCTGCCATAGTTGTTACTTTTTAATACATTTTTAAAAGTCATGTCTTTTTTAATATGCCATATTAAAAAGTCATAACAGCATTGTCACAAATATCCCCCACCCCCACTGGAGAAAGGTAAGGTATTCTACCATTGCAAACATGGACACCATATCTAATACATAAGTATTGAGTTTTCTTTTGCTTAAAAAATGTTTGAAGGCTAATAATGAATATCAAAAATAACACATTCTTCTAAAAGATTGTTTCTTTATTTGGAAGCAAAGCTTCAGTTTTCGGTAAATGATAAAATATTTCATTAATTTTACATTGAAGATATTTCTAAGAGAAGAGATTTTTTATTAGCCTTTATCTTTATTTTAAACATGTTTAAACATTTGCCTCAATGACTTAAAAATCAACAAAATATAGTTCTGAAAAATAGCATAAAATTAAAAAATGTAGTAAAAAAGAAGATACAAAAAGACGATACAATCAACATTATGATCATATAATAGCATACTTGTCCAGATATAATCCTTAGGACTAACAAGAATATGCTGAAGAAAATTTTCTGACATGTTTTTTTCTTTTTTAATTAACTATTATGTCAAAATTGTAGTCTAATAAAAAATAGCATCTATCAGGAAAATTTTCAATACATTATACATCTTTAAGATATTAAATTTCTTAAAACAATTAGTAGAATTCTGATTTTTATTTATATTTTCCATTTAATATAAAACATTATTAAATAAAATGTCTTAATGGACATTTTAGCAAAAAATTTTCTCAATTGAAAATAATGACAATTTTTTTTTTAAATTATAATTACTAATTTGCAAAAAATATTTATAAATTATTATTAATAAATAACTAATTAAAAATTGTTAAAAAACACATATAATTTCTTATCTTTTCATATGTTAAATATGATGTATACAAAACAGCAATTATAACACTTTACAAAGAATTGATTACTAATTTATATAGACATGTTATTCTTTTAATGATGAAGAACGTTAGATTTAATTAATGATTGTAGATATTTTGAGATATAGGGAATATTAAAACAACCAAAACTCTATATGTATTGTCACTCAGTGCAAGCCATAGTAACTGATGGATGCCAGAAGGTTTTGTGCATAAAATCCCCATTTAGTGTCTACTCATTCAATATCCCCAGACAAGTTTTTGGCTTGTGCCCTTCATCAGTGAGAAGCCTTGGATCTGAGAACATGCACCTAGATATTAGGATCTAATGCAATCCTCCAGCAGTCACCTTTTATCTCTACTTAACTACATAACTATGAGCCTTAAATATAGATCTGATTTTAGTTCAGTATCTACATATTTTGGTGTTTTTGGTTCTTTAATAACCATAGCTACCACTATCCTATTAGGCAGGATTGGTTTTAAGTCAATAAACATCACATGATCACCATTTCTTATGCTTGCTTATAACTGTTATTAAAACAGGGAAAACTCTCTATACATATTGCCACTCAGTGAAAGCCAAAATAATCAATGGATGCCAGAAGGCTGTGCATAAAATCCCCATCTAGTGCCTATTCATCCAATATCCCCAGACTAGTTTCTGGCTTGTGGCCTTTGTCAGTGAAGGGCCTTGGTTCGGAGAGCACTGCACTTAGGTCTTAGGATCTAATGCAACCCTCTAGCAGCCACCTTTGTCTCAACTACAAAAGTATGAGTCTTGAAAAGACTAATATTTTCAATCCAAGCTCATTAGCTTATATAGTCATACAGATCTGAACTCAGTTCAGTATCCATACATTTTGGTCTTTGGTTCTGTAATAACCATAGCCACCATTATCCTATTAGACAGGATAGTTTTAAGCCAATAAACATCACATGATCACCATTTCTTATGCTTGCTTATAACTGTTATTAAAACAGGCAAAACTCTCTACATATTTACACTTACTGAAAGCCAGAGTAATCTGAATGCCTGAAGACTAATGCATAAAATATCCATTTAGTGCCTACTCATTCAATATCCCCAGATTAGTTTCTAGCTTGTGGCCACTGTCAGTGAGGAGCCTTGGATCTGAGAACTTGGCACATAGATCTTAGGATCTAATGCAATCCTCCAGCAGCCACCTTTATCTCTATTTAACTACAAAATCAGAGTCTTAAATTGAAAACATAATATTTTCAATCAAAGCTCATTAGCTTATATAGTCATATAGGTCTGAACTCAGTTCAGTACCTATACATTTTGGTGTCTTTGGTTCTTTAATAATTATAACCACCACTATCCTATTAGGCAGGATGGTTTTAAGCACAAGCCTTTTGGCATCCATTGATTACACTGGCTTGCATTGAGTGGCAATATGTTTAGAGATTTTTGCCTGTTTTAATAAGTTAAAAGCAAACATAAGAAATGGTGATCATGTGATATTTATTGGCTTAAAACCAATTCTGCCTAATAGGATAATGGTAACTATAGTTATTAAAAAACAAAAGACACCAAAATATTTAGGTACTGAAATGAGTTCAGACCTATATGGCAAGAGAAGCTAATGAGCTTGGATTGAAAATATTATGTTTTCAATTTAAGACTCAAAGTTTTGTAGTTAAGTAGAGATAAAGATGGCCGATGAAGGGTTGAATTAGATCCTAAGATCTAAGTGCAGTGTTCTCAGATTAGGCCACAAGCCAAGAACTAGTCTGGGGATATTGGATGAGTAGGCACTAGATGGGGATTTTATGCACAAGCATTTTGGCATCTATTGATTACTCTGGCTTGCACAATACATATAGAGAGTTTTGCCGGTTTTAATAACAGTTATAAGAAGCATAAGAAATTGTGATCATGAGATGTTTATTGGCTTAAAACCAATACTGCCTAATAGGATAGTGGTGGCTATGGTTATTAAAGAACCAAAGACTATATAAGCTAATGATCTTAGATTGAAAATATTAGTGTTTTCTTCAATCTAAGACTCATAGTTTTGTAGTTAAATAGACATAAAAAGTGGCTGCTGAAGGGTTGCATTAGATCCTAAGATTTAGATGCAATGTTCTCAGATCCAAGGCTCCTCACTGATGAAGGCCACAAGCCAGGAACTAGAGTGGGGATATTGGATGAGTAGGCACTAGATGGGGATTTTATGCACAAGCCTTCTGGCATCCATAGATTACTCTGGCTTGCACTGAGTGGCAATATATATAAAGGGTTTTGCCAAAACTGACGAAGGCCACAAGCCAGGAATTAGTCTGGGGATATTGGACGAATAGGCACTAGATGGGGATTTTATGCAGAAGCCTTCTGGTGACCATAGATTATTCTGGCTTGCACCGAGTGGCAATACGTATAGGAGTTTTGCCTGTTTTAATAACAGTTATAAGCAAGTATAAAAAATAGTGGTTATGTGATGTTTATAGGGGATATCAGTTATAAAATTTCATATATCATAATAAATTTGTCATTACATAATTAATATTTCTTTTTCTTAAGTAAATTTTTATCAAATAATTTTAGTATTTGTAAAACAATTAAATCTGAAATGGATATGAAGAAAAGAGTGTGCATTTTGAATCTTTTTTAAAAATTCAATTAAGGATTGAATAGTTTGATAAATAAGTACTTATTTTTATAAATCAATGATTAGTTTAAAAATCAAGTCTTTGATAAATAAGCATTTACAGCGATTACAGTCACAATGGCAAAACATGGTTTTGTTACATTCCAATTACAATTGGTATCTCATACCATTCATAAGATATGTATTGTATATATATTGTTTCATATTTGATTTTATCTATAAACATTATTTATAGTAAATGCTAAATTATTAATATTAAAAAATTTAAAAAATATGACTAGAAAATGAAATAATACTTTTGTTTAACTGTATTCAGTTGACAACTTTTTTTAAATATAATCAGTTGATTGTTTTCATATAATCAGTGATTTTAATAAAATAAATTTGCTGCTTATTATTGCTGATAATGGTTACAAGAAGTTTTATTATACTTCTCTTAAAAAGTAACAAAAAAAAATTACAGACAATTCTAGGCTATAAAGCAGTATGAGATATTGATAAAATAGAATAAGGAGGGTATACAATTAAAACTACAGGAACTAAATTCAAACTACCTGTAATTTAATTTTTGTAAAATAGACATACTCAGGATTATAATCATTGCAGATTAAATAGCTTATCAAAATACATAAACAAAAGAATAGATATAATAGGTACTTATATATATTAGACCTACAATGTAAAGGAGATATTAGGTTTTTTTCACATTCGCGATAAATATATAAACTTGCAATCATGTCAAATAAATGCTGCAATATTATACAATCTCATATCAAAATGTGTAACAGTAAAATTGGCATTTGTAAGGGAACATCATGAGAAGATTCGAGAATTCCATTCCTAATGGTGATCTGCTTTATTTATAATTGGGCTTGCAAATTAAGCTCTATAGAATGAGAAAACTAGAGATTGGCTTAGCAGATAAAACTGTAATTGATAGGAATAACTATAAATGGGAAGTTTGAACCACTGCTGAGTTTTTTTTTTTTGATAATTTTACACTCTCAGTTATTGTCCAGATTTCATTCTGACATCTTTACTGCTGTCATTTCCATTTTTTAAACTATTTTTTTAATTTACTTGTAGTCATAGTTTTGATTCAATGATTTATTCCGACTGTTGGAAAGCTTATAAAAGTGCTGAATCATGAAGTCCAATTATGATCATTTTCGTGTGTCCACAAATACAATCATGTGTTAAGTAAATGTGCATTTTGGGAAAAAATAAAAATTTTACTTTTAGTCTCCATTTTGTGAAAAAAGTTTATCCACTTAAAATAAAGTAGAACTGGAAAATTTGATTGTTTCATTGTGAGAATTCCTGTTATATATTACATGATATGTGTATATTTTATGGTTTTTTGATAATATTTTAGACTATTTTTGTAATTTAATGATTGTTTTGTCCATATTTAAAGTAACATTTGGGAATTGTATAATTGGCTTATATTTTATATATTTTTGTATGGCAAATCAATGTTTTTGCTGTTGTTAAAAATGTACTTTTTAAGATGGAATTTTTATGGTGAAATTCATATTTTTAATATTGTTAGAAATTAATATTCAGCATCATATTTTTATATATTACATGGTAAGTACTGTATGTGTATATTTTAGGATTTTTTGGTAATATTTTAGAGTATTTTTGTAATTTAATAAATGTTTTAGTATTAAATCTGCAGCTCCTTTTCACATATGTACTCAGGATGCTGATAACTTTGTAAATCTTGTGAAAATATCATGTACACATGGTCCATTTTGACAAATTTATTATTTTAAGTTTGTAGAAAATCCAGGTGTACATGTTATTTTGATCAGGTCAAAAGATTAGAAAGTTGTCAACAAATTGATATGAATGTGAAAAGATGCCGCAGGTCTAATACGTAAATACTATATAATGTTATAATTGGAGAAACAAACATGGATTCTATAGAATGGTTTTGAAAATTTCTATCTTAATATTATGAAAGTACAGACATGAAAGAACAAGTTTCCCAAATCTAATCAGTTTTGGAATAACTTTTCTGATAGTTTTTAAAGTGTTTGTTTTTGAGTTTGCTGAGTTCAATTTAATTATTCATATTAGTGCTAAGGAAGTTTAAAAAGTTCTAATTATAAATAATAAATCAATGATTGAAAATACTACAAAATCAATTTCAACTGCACAAGGTTATAAGTATCATTACAACCTTCTCCTACTTTAGCAATATAAAAACCAATTGATCTTACTAATAAATATGCATGAATAAATTACCACTTCAGATATCATACATAATTCCAGTCCTAAAAACCCGAATACAACTGCCTGTAAAAAGTCATCATTGAAAAAAAAATACCACCGTATGGATAATAGTCAAATTATAACATAAAGAATAATAACTCTTCTGAAAGAAGAATATAAAAGAAAAAATCAAATGAAATAATCTCCAAAAATTAATTAATATAACCAAAAAGTGATTGAAAAATCTAGAGAAATTGTTAATATATAATACTGTAAAAACGAATTAAATCAATCCCAGTAACCAATTTTCTATAAGAAAGCATTAAAAAAAAAAAAAAGAATGTGTACATTTTAAATTGAAATATGACTCACTTCAATACAACAGTCTACAGCCAAAAGAAATAAATTATTTTGAATTTTTATATTTAAATTTTCTTTTGCATATTTCGTATTATGTTTATAATGTGCATGTAATTTTAATTAGTCTGTATCATATATTAGTTTCACTTCACAAATTTATTGTAGTTGCCAAGTGAAAGAAAAAAGATTAATTTATAAAAAAAACTACAATATAGAAGGGTGAAATAATATGCTTTAAGGTAGATTTGGTTAAACTAAGTACTGAAGACACAATATATGCTATAGAAATATATACCTGCTATCCAAAAAAATAATAAGCACAAAAAAAATGTAAATAAATAAAAACACTAAAATTCATAAATTTAATAAATTTTACAATACATTAACAACTACTTTTCCATTTTGAAGAGCCATATTTACTCATGTTTGTTAATAATATTTATTGGGTTGCATGATAGCACATTTTATGAATAACTTTATTTCATTTAAATAAGAGATTTATTTTATGTAGCATGATTTGTTTTAAAACTGTAATAATAATCAGCATTAAGCTAATGCACATGTGTTTTGTGGATGTTAACTATAAATGAATACCCTCACTTTCCAAACACAAGATAAAGTTTTTACTAAAAGATAGAATGAATCCATCTATCCTTTCAACCCAAACGTTTAAGTAAATTGCGCAAGCGTCATTCATATATATAGTAAAGGTAATTTAAAGTGATTGTTTAATATCTTCATGCTCTCATTTCCAAATGCTTAAGATTTGTCCATACTTAAATGTTTGGGTTGAAAGGATAGATGGATTCTTTTTATCTTTTCACACAGACTTTATCTTGTGTTTGGAAAAGTGAGAGTATTCATTTATAGTTAAAATCCACAAAGCACATGTGCATTTGCTTAATGCTGATTATTATTACAGTTTATTTCATTTAATAAAATGTTTTTTTAAACATATGAAAATAATAAAAAAATTCTTAAAGAATTTTTCTCAAATGATAAAATAAAAATTAGTGATTATAGCAGAGAAAAAAGAACTGTGAATATTCTTGAATTATATCAGAAAGCTTAAAAAAGTTTGAAGAGTTTAATCAATGGATAATGATAAGTAGAAGTAACTGTATAGATTCTGAAATAAATTGGAAATTCAAAACATCAAAACAATTAGAGATTGTAGTCTACTATACTGTTTCTACAGGAGTAAAAAGTTATTAAAGGAAAAGGATATCATCCAGATTATGTTTAATTGTGATAAAAGTCTAATACTGTACTATTCATTTTATTTTTTAAAAAAATAAATAGAGTTGATTAAGTTTTTTATTACTTTTGAAATGAATGTAAATGAATAAACATATACTAAAGTGCTAAAACAATTTGCAAAGTTAGAATAATTATGGCCCAGATGATTACATCATAGCAGCGCTAATCCCGAAATACCCTGGTAGATATTACAATTTAAAATTCTCCCCCCAAAAAATGATTAAGAAACCAAAGAAATCCAAAGTTTGTTCAAAGGTCATAAAAGTCTAATTGTTAATTTGAAATATTAGAGAGCTGCTGAAAGACCAATAGATGAGCATTATTTCTTAATTCACCCATGTTTAAAAAAAAGAATCTCAGTCATCTAGTTAGAGAATGACTAACATAAACTACATAAATTGGACATTGCACTGAATTTTGTATATGAAAATTAAAAAAAAAAAGAACCATGAAAATTTGTAGAAATTTAAATCAGTCAAATTATAATACTGATTAATAAATAAATAATTTATTATAAAAACTGTTATTAAGCATTTGAGGTGTGATTAATTCTCTATAAAATATATCTTTTACTCCAATTCTGCAATCTAATATACGTGTAATTAATAATGACAGATGGTAACGATAAAAAAATCCTTATTCAGTGTTCTCTCATCCATATCCCACAGAAGAGATTCTAGTTTATAGCTTTTATCAGTGAGTTTTGAATGTAATATACTTTTCCTATAACAGTCAGTTAACAATCCAAAATTTAAACACATTTTAATGTTTTGAATATAAGTAAACTTGCTTATACCAGCTCAATATCTAGATACTGATGCTCTCAATTTCTTTTATAACAGTAAGCTCCTATATCCATCAATCAGGATCATAATAAAACCAACAAAACATCACATGACTTCACTTTAAACACAACTTTCCAGTAGCAATTTTATTTGTTTCACTCCCATTCTATCTAGAATAAGTTTGAGTAATCAATAGTTACTAGATAATAGCTTAATAAACCCCTATGCAATGCTATCCTAGCCATTTCTTATGGCTTTCATCAATGAGGAGCTTTAGATGTAGATTTAATGCAATCAAATACTCCAATTGAAAAATGTGAATGATAATTGCTACTTGTAGTTATTATAACTAGATATAAAAAAGAAGACTCTAAGCCAATTATTTACTTGGCTTGAAATTTAAAATGAATGAAGCATTTTATGAAAAAAAATTTGATTTTTTTTTTATATCCCAAAGTATATTATTATATTAATTATGAATCAGCTCCTATGATTTGGCAACTTTTATCATCTGGACAAAAATAAAGAAGGCTAATTGAATTTTTAAGACTGGAAGATTTTCTTAGTTTAGTATAGGTTAGAATTTATTTAAGCAGCATTTTTCACTTAATTTTAAAATACAAATATTAAAATGTAAATAAAGTACAATAAATAAATGAATAAATATCTATTTTAAAATAAAAATTTAAAAAATTACATTTAAATAAATATATGTAAATTAATAAGCTGAAATAATGGGAATGCTGTTTTATTATTTTTTAATTTAAAGGCTCTATTTCAAATGATTTTTTTTCTCCATAAAAAAACAACAACAAATGAATAATTTCAATGTTATTATTTTTTAAAACAATAACTAATATATATATATATTACAAAAAAAAAAGTGTTTAATAGCTAAGACTTAGTAAATGCTAAATAAGCTGACATGAATTTACAAAAAAAAAAAAGAAAAAAAAATCAGTGAATGTTTATTTTTTTGATTACTATGATATAAATATGTTTAATTTGATATTAACATTACTATCATATTAACCATTTTTAGATCATAGTAATAATATATTGTAGTACTATAATTACTTAATTTAATAAAGCTAATGGAAAAACAACAGTAAATATTTATTTCATTAATACAGTATGATAAAGATTACACACTGATACAACCTTATGCACACATAGATAGACTATTATTATTCTGATTCACATGCATTCAAACTCTTTTACTTTCTAAATACTATTACATCAGTCAAAACGCAAAAAATAAATACTAAGACTACAATTTCTATATATATAACTTGAAAAATTTAAATTCTTAAAAAATCATGCCAAAACATATTTATCCATATAATACATAAAATACATATTGATTTCAATTCTACATGAAATATACCCCCCACCCCCATTCAGTTTGTGCTAAAAGTTCATTTTCAATAAAATTGCAAACAAAATGTGTAGCAGCTTTTAATGTCATGACTAAAAAGAAAAGCAGATAATCAGAATTTAATATCAATAAGACATTTTGTGAAGACATTAAATTTATCCTTAATATGTATAAAATTCACAACTGCATATATTCAGAAACAAAACATTTAAGATTCTATGGTAAAAGTTCATTTTAATTAAAAACAGAAATACTACAAATATACTGGCAACTTTCTATACTATTGCATCAGCTAGAGTAAAAAAAAAAAAAAAGCAAAACAGTTGGAGTTAATTATTTATTACAATTTAATAAAAAAAGTTAAAACTATTCTTAATGGTGTGAATTAATTCAAAAGCAAAAAATTTAGAATTCTGTGTTATAAGTTTACTTTCAGTATAATAGAAACACAAAATGTTAGCTTTCTACAATATTGCATCAGCTAGAGTTAAAAAAAAAACATGATCAGAGTTTAGCGTCCATAATACAAATAAGTTAAAGTTATTCTTAAGCTCACAATGTTGATCATGTGATGTCATTCTTAACTTGTGAGAAATTCACAATTACATATAACATTCAAAATATGTGTAATTCAAAATTAAACATTTATGCCTAAAATGTCAAGAAAAAATATGCCAGAATAGTGGACACTTTTATGTCAAACTACAATTTCTAAAATAGCAAACAAAATTTTATGTAATCAAATAAATGTATAATGGTCATAAATTAAAATTTTTAAAGCACTATTCACTATAGAAATAAATGTTATAGCAAGTTTTTGTGCTCATTATTTTTCTAAAAAATTTTTTCTAATTCAAGTTAATGGAAGTAGGTAATGAATTTAATTGTTTTTTTTTTCATTATCGTCATCAACTATTTTATGAAGTTATTGCATCAAATTTTTTCTACTTAGAAATTTCATTATTAATAAATAAAGATAAATAACAAATTTAAATGTACTTATTTTTATTAAATTAATTTTTTGATTTTTAAACATTTTCCAAGTTACCAACATAATGATAGGCCAGTATTAAAGTGACTTTATCCATTTTCAAAAATTTCATGAATATCTGAAGAGTATGAATCTAAGTTTTTAAAATAATATAATCCAATCTGTATTTTAATTGATTACATATTAATATTAAAAATGAAGTTAATATACAGAATGTATCTTTAAATATTCATCATCATCATCATCATCAACCATTATCAATCCACTGCAGGATGGTCTCTCCAAGTTCAATCCAGCTTCTCTTCTCCACATCACTCCTGCACACTTTTTTATTTCATCCATCCATCTCACATGTGGTCTCTGTCTGGTCTCGTACTATCTCTTGGAATCCAGTTTAAGATTTTAATTGCCCATCTATTATCATCTCTCCTCACAATATGTCCAACCCAATTCCACTTCAGTCTTTTAATTTTTTCAATGAGGTCAGTAATACCTGTTTGTTCTCTTACCCATACATTGCATTTTCGATCTCTTCTTGTTACTCCAAACATGCACCTTTCCATACTTCCTTGAGTGGTCTGAAGTCTCTGTATTGCTCTTCTATTAAGTGTCCAAGTCTCAGATCCATAAGTAAGAACTGGTAAAACATATTTATTAAAAACCTTCCTTTCAAACACATAGGCATATTTCCTTTTAATATCAAGTTACTTCTACCAAAAGCACTCCAAACAAGTTTAATTCTATGATTAATTTAATCCATTATGCTTCCATCTGTATTAGTAATCTGAACAAGATATTTGTAACTGTTAATTTCTTCTAACTCATCATAATCAATCTTTATTTTCATATTTTGAGAAAATCCATTAAACATTACTTTAGTCTTTTTAACATTTATCTTTAGTCCTACTTTCTTTTTTTCATCTGATAACTCCTGCAACATTTCCTGCAGCTCTAAAGCATTATTTGCAAAAACAACTACATCATCTGCAAAATCTAAATGACTTAAATGATCTCCATTTACTTTCACTCCTTTAGCTTCCCATTTTAATCTACAAAATACTTCTTGCAGCACTGCTGTAAAACGTTTTGGAGATATGGAGTCACCCTGTCTTATATCCTTCACAATGTTGACTTTCCTAGTATCATTATGTAATCTAATTGTTGCTGTTGCATTTTTATAAATATTCTTTAAAATATGACAATATCCTGAATCTATACCTTGATGATCCAATGCTTTAATCATGGAAGAAATGTTTATAGAATCAAATGCCTTTTCATAATCTACAAATCCAAAGCATAATGGCAACTCATATTCATTTGTCCTTTCCATAACTTCTCTCAATACCTGAATATGATCTGCAGTACTAAAACTACTTTTAAATCCAGCTTGTTCTCTTGGTTAATGGAAATACAATGTTCTCTGTAGATGAGGTGTAATTATCTTAGTAAAACTTTTGTATAAAACTGATAAAAAGCTGATAGGTCTGTAATTTCTAATATCGTCTTTATCACCTTTTTTAAATATTAATATTAATACTACATTCTTCCAATCATCTGGTACATCTTTATCATTTAGACATTTGGTATATAACTTTGCTAAAAAAAAATTCTATTTCTTCACCTACTTCTTTTAATATATCAATTATAATTCCATCATTACCTAGAGCCTTTCCTTTCTTCATACATTTAATTGCATGTCTCACTTCTTCATTTAAATTTCTGGGCAATTCAGAAGATGTAATAGATATAGGAGATATTTGTTCTTTATTACTATATAATTCTTGGTAAAAGTCTTCTACCCATTTCATGATGTCATCTCTCTTTTTAGTAATAATTCCATCTTTTTTTCTTATTGCAGATATAAATTTCCTACCAATACCAAAATGTTGTTTCACATTCTTGAGACTTTTATTCAGTTCTAGAGATTTCTTTGCTAGTTCACAGTTATACTTTCTTATATCATATTAAATTCTTTTCCACATCATTTTACAAAATTCAAGATATTCAATCCTTTTTAACACAACATTTTTGTATATCTTCATATTCCTTCTTTTCTTCATAAATTCTCTAGTCTCAGTAGAAATTTTTTTGGTCAATTGCTGCTTTTTTCTACCAGCTATCTTTGTTGCAGTTTTTAAAAGTGTATCAGTGATTTTCATATTAATTTCATTCAAATCTGAATCATGTTCAAAATCTACTAATACTTGAAACCAATTTGTAAATTCTCATTTAAATTCTTCATTAGAATGTTCCTGAAGATTAAGAATATCAACTGTAAATATTGCTTTTCTTAATAATTTTTGTCTCTCTAGTTTTGCATTAACAAGTATCTTATATTTTAGTAATCGATGATCACTTCCTGCTTAAATTTATTAAGAACATTACAATCTGAAATATGCATTTTCTGTTAATCAAAATATAATCCAATTCTCATGTACCTTCATTTGGATGCTTCCATGTCCATTTCTTTTAACATTTTTCTCAAAAAAAGAATTCATAATATAAAGTTCTTCCTTTTCTGCAAACTCCACAAGTCTATTTCCTCTCTCATTTCTATTACCATAACCAAAATTACCTAAAATACTTTCATCTTTCATTTGTTTACCAATTCTATCATTAAAGTCTCCCATAATAATTTTAAAATGTTGTTTACTTTGATCAAAAATCTTTTGTACCTCCATATAAAAATCTTCTACTACTTCATCACTACGAGAACTTGTTGGAGCATAAACCTGAATTATCTGCATTTGGTATCTGCTATTAAGTTGTATAACTGATTTTGCCACTCTGTCCGATATGCCATCAATCTCCACAATGTTGTTCTTTCACTTTTTATTTATAATGAATTCTACTCCACTTATATTTCCAATATTTGTACTTTCATAATAGAGTACATGTCCACTTTTTAGATCAATTGTCTCTTCACCTTTTCTTCTAACTTCACAAAGTCCAATAATGTCCCATTTAATAAGACAATTCTTCCTCTAATTCTTGTAATCTTCCCTCACTTGAAAGCTATCTGCAGTTGTAAGTAACTAAATAAAAAGTTGCCATCAAATGGCAGCCTGGTCTGCAATCAGGAGATTCCTAGCACCCTCTGTCTTTAGCCACCAACCACTGCCTTGGTTGGTGACTTTACAGCCTCCTGGGAATAAGGGCCATGATTTATTTTTGTCTGTCATAAGTGTATATATTTAGGAAAAATATTTATCATTTTTACTCAAACATTCATTCTGCCTTATCAGGCAAGTGAGAAGAAAGACTATGCTGTTTCTTGATCTTAAACTCAGAGGTAAAAAGCCAATAAACTCACCACGCTAGCTAAATATATATTCAAAATTATATTTATTAAAAGCAATATCTATTAAAAATTTTAGTGGTGTATGGATGTTTTACAAATTACAGAGATTTATAATGAAAAAATAAGAAGTATTCTGCACAATGTTAATGAATCAGAGTAATATACTGCATTTACAATTGTTACTGATTTCCAGAATATAAAATTTAAATGGAAGTAATAATACCTATGGAAGCTATGTTTAAACAATACTCATGCATCAATACATGCAAAGAATAAAATGAACGAATCTTCTTTGCATTTACTGATATATAAATGCTATTTATATCTAGCTTTCGGAAATGTAATTGCTTCCACTTAGATTCCATATACACCAAACAAAGCATATATATATATATATATATATATATATATATATGCTTGGTTTGGTAATATATATATATATATATCATATATATATATATATATATATATATATAATAATTCAAACAAATATATTTAATACAGTATTCAAAATTAAATAATATATTCTTTACCAGAAGTACTTTCAATTGTTTCACTGACAATCTTTTTCAACTGTTAATACAAACGTTTGTATTAACAGTTGAAAAAGATTGTCAGTGAAACAATTGAAAGTACTTCTGGTAAAGAATATATTATTTAATTTTGAATACTGTGTTAAATATATTTGTTTGAATTATTATTATATAATTTAAAAATACAGACATTTAATGGTTGTAGTTATTTATATACACATATATATATGATGTTACTATATATATTTTTAAAAATAGAAATTGCATACAAAAGTATGTTTCTGACTATTAAAAATGTAATCGTTATAATATTTATAAAAAATGCTATTAGCTTTACTGTTTGGGAGTTCATAAGAAGTTTGATTGCCAGAATCAATCATAAGACCTCATAATCACAAGTCAGACACTCTACCAATTGCACCAAACAGTATAGGGCATAATGTTTGTGAATTACTGGAATATTTCAAATATTGTTGAAAGTTTATTTTTGTAGTAACTTTATAAAGCATGTTTTTTTAAAAAAAGTTTTACAAGATTTTATGCCTGTAGATTGGCTGCAATGCCACCTTTTATGGTGAAATGAAAGCCACTGTTAATAATAGATACTAAGCATTTGTATTCATACAAGAGTGCTCAAAATAATAGGGACAACACTTCAATATTCTTAGAACATGAAGAAGCAACCGGTCACAAGTTTGAACTCTCCAACCCTCAGATTCTATGTAACGAGAGAAACAATTACAAAATAAAAATAAAAGAGTTGTATGTGTTTCTTTATCTCTAAGAAGTGGTCGAACTGATTGATCTTTTGATAGTAAAGTTGTTTTGCATATGAAGACTAATTTGCATGTCTTAACAAATGTCAACAACACAGCTATGAATATGAGGTTAAAAGACATCGAAAACATTAAACCTGATTTTTAATTTTGATTTTTCTAACTTCACCAACAAGCGTTTGAAATGCGGTGTAATTGCTAATAAATTTTATACAATAATATTATTAGCAACTAAATATATTAATAATCAATTAATTAAATTTACAGTAACACTTCATAGTATGCTTTATTGGTATGCAAACATGTTATTTTGGTAGAAGTTTGTCAATATGCATTTAACATCTGAGTTAAAAATTACACCCAGTCTCTTTTTTTCAGAGCATCATTCTGCTTTTAGCATTTCCCCAAACATTATAAAGTTATTATGTATTGTGTACTATATAGATAATATTTTTGTATTAACTAAATGACAACTTCACTCAATGTTTGTAAAAATTCATAAATGCCTTACTTTAACCTTTTTTAAGTTTTATTACTTTATCACATTATTATTGTTTTTTGTTAATTTTGTTTATAAATGGTCAATTAATTGTATTAATAAGATATTATGATATGGTAATTTTTGATTCATAATGCAATAGTAAATTGTGTCTCTCTTGTAATTTATATTTGTGAGTCAAACCAAAACATAACAGTGATATTAGTTTAATGATGAGAGTCTGCTTCTTAACCTACTAATGTTGCAAAGTGCCATTGTACTGAATATATATTTTTAAGTAAATTGATATTTTAAATTTATTCACTTTTTCCCTATACTATATATATATAAATCATTGAAGAACAATTATAAAATAATGTCAATGAGATAAACATATTCTGTTATTTATTTTCAGATAGGAAATATGATAGTTAATTATTAAATCTTTAATAATTGATAATATTAAAAAAATAAAAACTTATCATAACTTCACTATGAAAGATTAGTAGATCAGCTAAAGCATTTTCAGTTTTGAACTTAACCTTAACATATATCTGTTTTTAAAATTGTCATGATAAGAAATTATAAATATAACATTATATATGTAGACAATAAACTTTATAAATATAAATAAAACACAATCACTCATAAAAGTAGATTTAAATATTTCTATTAAAAAAATAACAATAAGGAAAAAAAAAGTATCAAACAATTGAGAATTTAATCAATTATTGTATAGATTACCATGTAATTATTTCATAATTAATCCAGGTGGTATATATTTTAAATACAGGTGTTTCATTTTCATAAATCAATGAGTTTAATGATTATTTAATAGGATAATTTTCAAAGGTCATATACAAGTTCTAATATGAAAAAAGTTTCAAATAAAATTTGACTTTTTATGTTTTTTTTTTGTTTTTTTTTTACGAAATTAAGTATCATTCACATAATATAGCACTAGTTCTATCTTGCTTTGTTGGATGGAGGCTTTAATTTTCTTCAATCAGAAATCAAAATAGAAACGTTTGCTTATCATCAAAATATTTTATTACATCTATAAATATAGATTTAAAAAAATCCCAGCTTTTGACTTGAGCTATATCAAAAATATCTTTAAAAAGTAACAGAATGGAATGTACATAATTTTATATATTGTTTCAGAATGGAGGGGGAGAGAAATGGATATAAATAATAAGAATAGCTGGACAATGTGGTTTCACTTTATTAAATTATCTAACCATAACAAATACATTAATCAGTGTTATACTTATATAGAATACAAACGCAATTTAAATGTTTTAAATTTAATAAAAGAGACGACCCAATATCTTAATTTTGAATAGATATTTACATATAAATAAAAGCAAAAACAAAATCTAAACTACAAAATTATTATAGAGAAAATAAAGCAAGAAGATAAATGTCAAGTTCCTTAGCAGTATTTGTTGTTCTGCAGAAAATTATTAATTTAAATTTTAAATATACATATAGCTATGAATTAATTATAGTTCTTTAGGATTAGCTGTTTTAAAATAATCGTTCCACTATATTGATTCAAACTTTTCAAATATATTTGGAAGTATCGGTTTAGGTTTAGCAAACTTTTATAGTTTAAAAATGTGGTTTTGAGTTCAAATTAATTTACAAAAAAAGTACTCCAAATATATAAATAAAAGATTTAGAATTAAATAAAACAGAACAACGAAATATTGCTTTTGGTTCCTAATTTTTTTTATCCAAAAAAATTATTCAAATTCTATCTTATTGGTAACTATTTAAAATTAAATTGAATTCGAAAACTCATTTGTTAAATATAAATTGCATCTTCATAATAATTTTTTAGATGAACTTGAATTCATAAACTAATTTTTTTAAATATAAAGTTTTCTAATCTTAAAAAAAAAATAAATGTAAAAGTGTTAGAATTGATATGGCAGAAAAAAAATGTTAGAGCAGTGATAACGTTAATTATGATAAAACATCTTTAATCTAAAATTCCTGGCTCCAAAATTTTTTAGGATTTATAAATTTTTTCTAATTTTAAGAACAGATCTTTGTATTCATTATAAACCCAAACTCTGCTATAAAAGAAAATGAACACACTAATTTACTTATTGTAAAAGATTAAAAATCAACTCTGAAATTTTTTTGGATAAAAAATATTTGGATTACTAGTTAATTGTATAACATATTTCCAAAATTATTTAAATTCACTGCATATTAAAAACAACATATTCAATTAAAATATAATTATTATTTAAAATTAATTCGAGTTAAATAACTAAGTTAAGCAGATGATATATTTTATTCCACCAATTTTGTTACAGATATAATATTATAAAAAAATATACAATCTTACAGAGTTCCACAGTATGGAGATACAGAAAGTATTATAAAAGAACATATAGTATTAAAGAATTCCACATTATGAAGACATCCAGGGCACAAACTAAATAATAAATATTAATAAGCCTTTTTTGTAATATTTAACATAGAATATTTATGTACAATTTCTATTTTATATTTATCTTCAATATTAGATATCCACCTATTGTAACTTATATTCGTCTAGTATCAAATATATCATTCCCTTATCTAGAAACATCCCTACTACCGTATAAACTCCACACATTAAGCTTTCACACAATGTTATATTCACATCATTATTTTTAAATAAAAAAAAAAAAACCCAAGTAAATTTACAATTATTTATGAATAAAGAGTTCTAAATGAACAACTACCATCTATTAGAGGATAAGAAATCTTTCACAATCTTTTAAACTAAAATGAATACATACAAATAATAATATAAAATTAAACATGCAAATAAATATTTAAAATAAATAAACATAATTCAATTAAATTACCAAGTTAAAATTTTAATGATTTAAAATATTTTCAAATTGAAGTCAAAATAATATTTCTCTTCTGAAAATAAATATTCATCATATGAAATTATCTTCAGACGACAAATTTTTCAACAAATATATAATTTATATTAATGCAGGCAGGCAGACAGTAAGTAGTAAAATAAAGATTTCAACAACAAAATATTTATTATGTAAACATTTATTGTTCACTTTGTATTTTTTAAAATTATGCCGAAAGATTTTAATCTCTTTGATATTATTTTCAAAACTCTGACATAGATACTTGCCCTACATAGAACATCTTATTCTGGTATAAAAAATTCTATTAAATTCCAATGATATCATTATAACAAAAATTTCAGTCTGTAGTTTAAGAATGTATAGAGTCATATAACTGGAACTGTAGCATAATAAACAGCAGAAAAAAATATATACATGGGTTTGGAAAATTCATTTAATGAAGTTAAAAAATTATAGTATGATAAAGACAAAATTTTTGTTCTATGACAAATAAATGTGATTTTTCAGTATAAAATTATTTTAGCATGACTACCAATAATTTGCATAAATGATATAAACAACTTTTTTAAAATTTCTTTTAATTTTTAGTGTGTAAAGAAATTCAAATAAATGATGTAACTTTTCAGGACAAAATTTATAAACATGCCAATGAAATATGTACCAAGTTAGAGAAGGCAATGTCTGTGGGCTTCTATAAGCAAAGAACCCATAAACACAAAAACTTTCAAATATCATGGATTTTTGATGACTTTTTTTCAAACTCTTAATGTATTAAAGTCATTATTATAATTCTAATCTTTTCTCAATCCGATAAACAATTAATTTACATGAGAATATAACTGAAAGTTCTTAACAAAAAAAAAAAAAAAAAACAACAAAAAACAAAACAAAACAAAAACAACAAAATATCAATCAAATGACTTTAAGAATTATTAATTACTAGATAATGAAATATATGCCATTTTCCTTTCTGATAACTATGATTAGTACTGAAAGACTTTTTAGAAAATAATCAAAGATTTAAAAAAATTCAATTGGTCAATTTAGAATTAAAAATATTACAATGTTAGCTACTACTCTCAGTGCCATCTCTTATTGCCGACCAACCTGTGATCAGGCGGGTCAGCAATAAGAGATCGCACTGAGAGTAGTGGGTCGTGTGAAAGTCTGAGTTCGAATCCTGCATATATTAAATATATAAATGCAGGTTTAAGCCTGTACAATGTATTAATGCTAGCTACTAAATATATTAAATACCCCCCCCCCCCCCAAGAGTGATTTTGTAAACATAAAGGCAAGACATTTTTTAAAAAGTGAGTTTATTACTTTATATGATAAATAATTAAAAATTTTAATGTATAGGAGTGAGAACAAAAACGAGCATTTTGAAATTGGTGAGGAGGACAAAGTTAAGACCTTTTCTTTCAGATGTAATTTTTGTAGTTACCCCACTGAATGAAACTTGCTCACCTTTTTAAAACAAAACTATGACTTAATTATAGAAGATTTGAACCCAGACTTTCAAGCTCTCTTCAGCTATCCAATCTATCTCATACAACCAATACACATGGCCATCCACATGTAAAAAAGATAAATGATATCCAATGTTAAATATTTCATGCTGAACTAACACTCATCAGTTGGTCCAGATCATATTAAGACCTATGATTTTTTTTAAAAAAGATCTGAAACTCTAAATCATATAAAACAAGTTAAACAAAAAACTTGTTACTTATATTTTTAAAATTTTATTAGTTATAAAAAAATCATAACTATTAAACATTTATTTAGTATATATTGTAACCTCAATACATAATGAATAATATTATCTTTGAACAAACTTGGCTAGCAGAAATAAATCTAAAGAAAAGGTCACAAAATATCCCACTACCAATCTTACATTATATCAGTTCTTCATCTCTCATGGCTAATATTAAACATTGATTAAATTAACTTCAATATCTAAAGCAAAAATATGACAAGAGAAATTTAGTTTGCAATACCATTAAATAGTTAATAATCAGGAGGACATCCATCTATGAGATGAGTATGGAATTAGAATGAGTTGGATGATAAATGAATCAAGATGTAGAAGATTAAATGGATGATGAAAAACAAATAACAATTAACTAATAAAAATGAATGGGTTTAAGAATGAGGAGAAGAGAAGGGAAATGTATTAGGGTGATGAAAGATTGAGATGGTGATAGAATAAGGATCCATGAAGGATGAATCAATTATGATAGTGATTTAAAATGAAATGGAGATGAAAATAAAGGAAAGAAAAATACGTATGAGCTATGATACCAATGTTGATGATAAAGAATGAGATCCTGAACTATAAAACTAATATTGGGTCAAACAATAGCAAGACAAAAATCAAATAAAGGCAAGGGGTTCTAAGCTTGACTAAAAAAAAAAAAAAAACCCACTAAATTAAAATGTGTTATGAGTTTTAAACTATAAAAGAAACTTTCATTTTAAAATTATACAAAATCAATGAAACAATAAGAATTAATATAAGAGAACAAGGTGAAGCATAATAAATAACTTAAGAAATGAAAAATTAACAATAAAGTCAAAATTGAGACTATTAATTAATAACTTAGTTTTCTCAGGATTCAATAATTTAAATATTATTTTAAAAAATATATTTGGATCAGCGAGAGGGATTTTGCCATTACCCAAATATAGCAAGCAAAGACAGCTCATAAAACAAAATGGCATCAGTAAAGAACTTTTAACTATTCCAATAGCTACAATAAAAATAAACTTTAAATTTTATGAGGTATTAATAAATTCTTAATAAAGTAAATATAATAATCTACAAACTATCTTTTATTTAATAACTATGGACAATATGATCAAGATCAACAAATGATGTATCTAATGATTTAGGTAATCAGGTCATTCCAAAACTAAATATTTCATCTTTAAAACATTATCTGAAAATAATACATGTACTCAAGATCAACAGTGTTTTGAACAATAAGCGGTGAGATTTTATATACTCTAAATATAAGAGCTTAGCAAAATTTATTTGGATATACTAATGCAAAATAAAATCTATTATATTAACTGATGATGATATTTATGACAACAATAAAAATATGTTGATAGCAATAATAGTATGGATAGTGTTTAGTAATAAGGCCACAGACAACTAGATATATTTTCAAACAAAATTTATTTGCATTATTTACAAGCTTGTGAAATACTAATAACAACAAAGAAAACATATATTTTTGGACAATTGTGAACAGAAATTACATAGAGCAAGATTTAATTATATCATCATATTACTAAGGGAAGATGTCTTAGGATCTATTCACCATTTTAATAGATTATTATCTTTTAATTAATTATTATTTAAGTCTATGACTTACATTGAGTTTTTTTTTTGACTTATTATACATTTTATATTTACCTATTTATTAATAGCACGATTTTAAGAACTTATTCACTTCAAATAGACACAGGCAATACATTTCCAAATTCCTATCCAATGGTTAATAAGCTACCAATATTATATTATACAAGATAACACAATGGATACCCTTAAGATATAATAATTTATGCTACAATATGTTATTAAAAACTATTGACTTCTTATTTTAATCCATTTATTTATGCTATTAGATAGACTTTAAGAATCAAGACTATTATTATTCTACCTTTCAATTATTAATTTTATATTATATGACCAACATTAATGAAAAATATCAGAATTTTAAACAAATTGGGTATAAACAATAAATAACATAGAAATGGTATAGATGTGATAATCTCGAATGGATAGGCGGCACTAATTAACAATCTACTATATAAAATAACTTTTAACTAATATTATTTTCTATCATCATTTTGCTCAATGCTAAGTACAGTTTACATTTTCAAATATTATATTTAAGAAATGATTCTGTTGTTATTGATACTAAACCATTAAAACTTAGGAATATGGAACATAATAAAACATATTTGATCTATCCAGAGATAGAATAGAGTTAATCAAGGCAAAGAGAACAAACAACAGCCTAGACAACGATCATTTCGCGACTGCAAATGGTCTAAAATCCTGGTGTCATTTTTGAATCACCTTTAGGGATATGAAAAAGAAAGAGGCAGTCAATCCATTATTTAAATAACTTTACTAATACATGGTCTGAAATCCCAGTGCCATTTTTGGAGCACGGATATAAAAGGAAGTTTGGCAATCAATCCCTTATTTAATAACTATACCAATACACTACAAAAGTATGGTCTTAATCTGCTCAAAGTTTTATAGGCATCATTCATGATTCACCCATGGTGATCATTTATATCATCACTCAGGGTAAGAGAATAAATACACATGACGTGATGCAACATGGATCTACCACATATTCCAAATACTATATGTGTAACATTATAATCATTCAACATGATGACAATCAAATCTCATACTGATATCACCACGAATATATAAAGACACTAAGCAAAACAGAATATATTACTATTTGACACATAAAAATTATAACTATCATTATCAATTCGAGAATGACCCATAACTATAGTTGTCATTAGCTATTAATTAGTTAAGTATTACATATAAAATACCATATTTAATGCACTTAAATTAACTAAAATTGGATATTATTGGGAGAAATTTTAACCTTCTTACCTATCTTCATATTCAAAATATGAACAAAATTTACACTAAATAAGATTACTTTTACCTTTTTTTTTTTTCGTAGTTAGAACAAGTTTATATTTATATCACGAGTTTCATTATCTACAGAAACTGGTTTTTACATCTGTAATAATAATATATACAATATTACAAAACAATACATATAATATTAATAATAGTAAATGATCATTACATAAACCTTTTTTCACATTTTTTCTTGTGAAACAAAGAGAACAAAATCTTGTTTGCAACCATTTGAAATCTGCAGCATTATATGATTGATGAATATTCTTTATCACACAAGTATATTTCATACTTGTTTATTAGTTTAAATTGTAATCTTAGTACATTGCTGAATCCATAAATAATTGTTGTTTACTTCTGTTAACTTTAAATGCTTTGTTATTCTGGAAATTAAAGAAGTTGAAGATAAACATTGCTTCTTATTTTATCACATATGTGGATTTCATATATTTTATGGCTTAATGGAACTGTTTACTAACTAGCACATTATAAATCTAATCCATAATGTGGTTAACATGATAATTAATAAACCAAAATTAAGTTGCCATTTAATTCAATATTGGTGAAATTTTATAACTCAATTTAATAAATATGTCAATTCCACTTACCACTGGAAGTTACAAGATGGCGTATACAGCTTTGCCCCAACATAAGTTTTAAGGTAACGCAGAGAATATTTAGTATTAAGAGTCTTAATAAATATTTGTGAAAACTTTCATAATTTAGTATCTTCATTTATATTGTTAAATTAGCCAGATATAGATTATTATTCTTGATTTTTCTAAATTTATTTTCTCTGTGTATTATGCAATCAATATATCATAAAGAAAATTATAATGTTTAGGGTTAATTTTAAATACTATTTTATGTAAGTGAAGACATGTCACAAGTGTCTTATAAATTTAAAACAGCAATAAATGACATTAAATAGCTCTAATCATAGTCCTGTTCCTTTTAAATTTATTTTCTGACTGAAAATACAAAATAATTTTCTCTTTTTCTTTCCTTCCTGTTATTCCAAATAAATTATAACTATATTTATAAAAAAACACTGCAAATACTATAATTAAAACATTTATAAAATAAAGAGTAAAATTTCAAGCTGAGTCAGTTTAAATTTTAAGTCCATTTCCGCAGATTGTTTTTTCCAATATGTCTATCAGTTTTCAATGTGAACTTTTGATAATTATCAATTGACAGTCATGATGGAGTTCCTACTCCATTAATTACAAGTTACTAATCCAATTCAATTCCATTTCAATTCAAATCCAATTCACTTTTACTTTTAATAATTTTCAGCTTCCCAGTTCTTCTTTAATTCAATTCTCTCCCTTGGTTCTTTTAATTCTCACCTTTTTATTCTCCCCCATAAAAATCTATGTTGGCCTATTTATTAACTTTTACCAGAGAGGATGATTGTAAAAATTAACAGACCAATTAAATTGTTATATGTGCATACATTAACATACAATTAATAATTCTCCATCTATAAACACAAATGATAACTAATTAAGCTGTTCAAAACTATTTTAAATTGCAATAAAAATATGCTTGATAATTAATTGTAAAGATTAATTTAGAATAACTATAATTTTAAGTCTTTTAATGATAATTATTTAATAATAATAAAATACTAAATATTTCTATACTTTTAATTTAATCATAACATCAATAAATTATTACTTTGATACTATTGAAATTAATCCCATCTGACAGACTACATATAAAAAATCTCATACACAATCTGGCAGAGTACTAACACATATCTTAAACAGCCCAACACTTTATCACTCTCAGGAGATTTATTGATGAAATTTATTTATTTTTATATAATTTAGCAACCATGATAACACACCACTGATATAATACACCTATTTAATATTGAATAGTTATTATTGGTTAAAATTTAAAATTTTATACAATTGACCATTTAAATAGGGCTTGATAAATATTGAGCCCAGCCATAAGGTTACAATATAAATTAAGTATGATGTCTGTATTCTTTCCAAAATATATGTAATATTCAAATTTATATATATATATTAAATACAGTAATATTCATGTAATTTGACTTATTTTATTAGAAGTACTCTTGACTATATTCCTTTTAGTCTTTGTCAACTATATAATGTTGAATAATTAAAATGAGACATCATTTCATAACTCTCATAATTCAATTCAGTTCTTCCACAATTCTGTTATATTAATGTTTGATGATTTCTTGAAATTAATATAGCCTCTTTTATTTCATGTTTATTGTGGCAACATTCAATTTGTATAGTTTTTATGTTTTTATAATCAAATTTAAATCCATATTTACAAGTTTTATTATGACAATGTATAATGGTTTGTGTCAAATTGTTTTTTTCTCAACAAATAACATAAATAAATGACATTAGTACATTTGAGGCACCAGACAGATTGATGGTACTGCTTTTCAGCAAATATATATCAATATACTGTTTTGCAGCCTAACTTACTGCTTGTTTATTTGTTGTGAAAAGAATATGTTTGTTTTTAAATGTAAAAACACTAGTTTATTTCTTATTAAATAAATGTCAAACTTATTCCATGGGAAATTCTTGTTGTTTAGATTATTAAAAAGCAAACCAAACCTGATAACAAAAAAGTCTTTCTTAAAAAGGAAACAAATAAATGTCAAAATTCTTAAATTGTTGTTGTTTAGGTAAAGTAAAAAAAGGCTTCATTAAAAAACAAAAAAATCGGAAAGAACTCTGCGTAGCATAAATGTCTAAAAGATAAAATTTATGGCCATACTATGATAAAAAAGTGTTTAAAAAAAGTCAATTATTAAAAAGCAAGCCAAAACCCTTCCCCCATATTAAAAAAAAAATGTTTCTTAACAAGAAAGTCTTTATTAAAAAACAAAATAAAAAAAATAAAAAACAAGACTGGGCAGTATAAATAAAAAAAAATTTTTTTTTAATCATAGCATGTATAGAAAACATCAACCCAGGAAATGTTATATTGATGTGCATTCAGAGAAAAGCAGCGCCATCAAGTGTCCAGGTGCTGCAAATGTATCAGTACCAAATAAGCTAATTAATAATTCTAAAAGTAAAAATTTAAGTTTTAATCAAAATTGTATTATATATATAAATTAATATATAAATGTGGGTTACAATATATTGATGATTCTAAATGTACACTAGAAAAAATAAAAGAACATGTTTTTATATAAGAGTTCAAAGAGATATGATTTGATGTATATGCCAAGTACTTGCCAGTGTGTGTGGTTTCCTATACACTGTTGTTTTTACTTTGCCCTGAGGGAGTTATCACAAGAACATCTAAGAATGTCAATTTTTTCTCATTCTGATTCCACTGTAAATTTAACTAAAGGAGATGATATGTTATTGATGTGCATCCAGAATGACTGCAGTTGTGCTTCACCATATTATGGCCATAGCACAAATATATCATCAACACAGCAAGGCCATAATTTAGGTGGACATAGAATAGTATTTATGGCTGTGGTTTCAAATTCTTCTGTGTACATGTTGCTAAGCAAGGGTGAAAATGGTGATTCCATGGCCATTCCTTGATTTTGTTGGAAGAATTCTGAGTTATATTGAAAATATGTTGTTATGCAGAACATTAATAATTGCATTATACTATCAATAAGTGAAATTGTTCTAGTTTTTAGATTATTATCATCAAGTAACTTTTTCCTTACAATAGACAATGCCTCATCACATGGTACATTTATAAAGAGACTTTCCACATCAAATCTTACCAATATGTCAGTTCTTTTCATTTTCATGTCTCTGACTAATTCTACAAAGCGCTTAGAATCCCTGTCAAAGGATTGTATTCTAGATGTCAATGGATGAAGAACTTTGAGAAAAAAATCTCAACAAATTTTGACATGGTGAATTTCTAGAACTAACAATAGGCCTTAATGGAACATTAACTTTGTGGATTTTAAGTAGTCCATAAAGGTGAGGTGTTTTGCTAAAATACAAAGTTAATTTCTATTTTCTGAATCACTGAAATATCTGTAGTGCTTGTAACTTTACCTCTGTACTTTGAATTGGATTTTTTTTCTATTGGCCTACTGTGAGAAGTCCTTGTATTTTATTATCATAATTAGTTTTATCCATTACAACCATAGTGTTATTACCTTTGTCATCAGGACGAATGATTATAGATGTATCCTGTTTGAAAGATTTAATAGCTTTCCTCTCATCATAAGAAATGTTTTATTTCTGCTTTAACTCTCCAGTATAATTCTACTGCTTTTTCTAGGGGCAATTTTTGGGTAACTCCCTCAATGGCTGCAATTATATCCAATAATGAGAGAGTAGATGGAATAATGGCAAAGTTCAAATCTTTTCCAAGAACAGATAATTCAGTATCAGTAAGGTGTTTAGAACTAAGATTTTTCACTGATGAAGCTGACAGATTGCTAGTTACAGTATGACTTTTTTTCACTGATGAAACTGACAGATTGCTAGTTACAGTATGACTTTTCACTTGCTCATGTAGATTTACAAGCTGCTTCTTCTGATGTTCTTTTATACTTCCATGTAATTTATAATATGATCTCATTACTGCTCCAAAAATTCTTGAGAAATCTTCATAGGTAAGTTTATTTTTTGAAAAATATTTCTCATTTCTAATAGAATGCAAGGTTTGATGTTTTGAAAACCATAGAACATTTGTTCTTTCTCCCAATAAAGTCTTATTTATTCTCTGAATGTCCCAATAAGGTCTTATTTATTCTCTGAATAATCTTCTCACTCTTTTGAAGAAAATAGGTTTTAACTGCAAATCCTTAGGAATCATTTCTTCCAATTTTGTGCAGAACCAGCACTCATGTATCTTTTTCATATGTGTGTGGTCATGTGTATCAGTTGCTTAAGATGGAGTGAAGGATGAATAGACTGAAAAATCATGAGATCAAATTCCTCTAATTACATATATAAGAAAATTACATATTGCTTTAGAATTATGTGCAGCTTTAATTGTAACCAAAATAACACCTTAAAACAGTAACCCATATGTCTGTGAAACATTCTTTAATTAGTCTATTTGTACCAAGAAAGAAACTGGGCAAAATTTTCAAGATCATTATCATTATTGTTGGTGCAGAGTTTATTATTTCCTATATAAATACCATCATTATGTAAACCTTAGTATGGAAATTGTAATTATGGGATTATTTTCATTTTTTTTCTTTCATTTGCTTAAAAATAAATTTAATTACTTATTTAAAAAAAATTTTTTTTATTTAAAAAAAAAAAGGTTTTGAGTTTGTATCTTATATTAACTATTTGTTTGTACCATGAAAATGTTTTTCTGTATAGTCATAATTCAAATAGAAAAACAATATTTATTCTAGGTGCAAATCATATCTTTCCATACCATTAGTTTATATTATTTACCGATTGAGAAAATGAAGACTAGGTCATTAATTGGGAAGTTTGAAATCATTATCGCTATGTACTTCTTGCTGGGAATTGGGCAAAAGTAATATATTGACCGTTATTAAAGTATAATAATAATAATATTAAATATTTTGCAAGTGGAATTTGTAATCATAAATAACTTAGTTATTTGACTATAAATTTAGATTGATCTTTTGGTACTTAGATCTAGGATGTGAATTATGAAGTATGTTTCTCCCTCTAATGCGATACTAATAGTATGGATGAATCTATGGCATATATACCCAGATGCATCTCTTTATGCCATCATGACATTTACTTAATATTAAAGGATAATTTGTGAAGAACATTTTACAAGTATCTTTACTGCTGTATGTTTCTTTTATTTTGATTACAATTCAGACAGTATTACACATAATAATGATAATAATCAATTAAGAATGTTTACATTGCACCAATAAACATTGTGAATTAAAGCTGATCTTTTATGTAACAGGTGATATGAATGATGTTTTTTCCATATAACAGCTCTTCGGGTAATTTTAATAAAAAGCACTGATTAAAGGAATTGTAAAAAGAGTTGACTTTACTGGAGTGAAAATATAATAATATTGCAAATTCCATATATTCAGATTGTATTAAGTACAGTATTTTGCATTTTGCACTATATATATATATATATATATATATATATATATATATATATATATAGAGAGAGAGAGAGAGAGAGAGAGAGAGAGAGAGAATTGATGCTGCAGTATTTAATACAATCCGAATATATGGAGTAGTTTGTAATATTGTTATTTTATTTTCACTCCAGTAAAATAATATCAATTCTTTTTACAATTCCTTTAATCAGTGTTTTTTTATTAAAATTATCCGAAGAGCTGTTGTATGGAAAACATCATTCATATCATCTGTTGCATAAAAGATCAGCTTTATTTTACAGTTCTTATACGGCAATGTAATAAAATCTCTACAATTTGAATCCTATCATGAACTAAATATATTTATTGTATGCGTTTATATTATGGTTAAGTGATGTGAAACAAAATTTCAAAATATTATAGGAACATATGTAAAGAATATATAACTGCCTTATGAATCATTCCAAGACAGATAAAACAACTAAAGAAAATAAATAATTTCTTTAAAAAGATAATGACTTTTGATTTAGTTTTAAAATAAAGATTTCAAAAATAATTTTCAGAACAAAGTTCCCAATACGGCTATTAGAAAACAGAAAGTTATTTTTGGTTAAATAGGTTAAAGATGAAAATATAAAAAGATTCCGTTTTTATTAATACTGTCATCTTTTATTTAAATGTTGAATTCAAAAAGGCAATTAAGATCTGTATTCAAAGTATAATAATATAAATAAATATATTATTTATTCATATCTACATTTTAATTTGATTTCTTGACATTGAATTAATATCTGTTAGAGGCAAAACATAAAATTTGAATTAATTTGCAAACAGGTAGGCACAAGTGATTTTTCATCTTTCAGATTTTACAGGTGTTTTAAACTTTAACAGTTGTTATAAACATCTGTATTACTTACTTATATCAACATTAAAATCTCTCTCTCTCTCTATATATATATATATAGGTAAAACAGCCAAAATGAAAAGGCATCATCACTATTTTTTTATGGAATAGGGAAAAAGACAACAGACACTCACTCAATCTACTGGCAGTAGATGAGGATTTTTCCTCTTTTCTTTTTCCTCTATAGTTAAGAAAAGTGAAATGAATGGTTGTTATTTGAAAAAATCCTATGATGCTTGGAAATCATCAACTACAAAATTTTTTTAGTTCCATCCATATTAGAATGCTAAATTTTGGGAATGTCATAAAAAATAAGCTAAGTGCTATGCCACTTCATCCTTAATATACTGAATATTTATATATTTCTCCCATAGAAACATGTTTTCTGCACTATGACTTAATATAATACAATAATTGACTATTTCATTCAACTACAACCTGTATTTCATCTCATCTATAGGATTTTATGAATTATAGTTCTCAAATAAATTCTAGTAGCCATGAATATGAAATATCCCGAAAGCGCGCACGGCAGCAACATTTAATTTTAAATAGCTTCATTATCTGTGTGCAAAGCACACACACACATATATATTAATCTTATAATGAAATAGTATGAATATAAATTGTTGCAAGTGGATTGTTTTTACCATACTAGAATATTTACTAATAGAAGATGTATTGCTGCTTCATTATTAAAGAGAAAGATCAATAAATTAGCTTAATGTTAACTAGTACATATAAAGAAATAATCAAACCTAGCATTTTTACAATAAAATCACTATCAAATAAAACAGATCTCTCTCTAATATTTAATAAACCACAGGAATTTATATGAAAACAATTATGAATTCACTGACTTGATTATTTCTCTGAGAAAAATATAAAGCAGATAAAAAAGATATTCAGGTAATTCTTGATATAATAAGAACAGGGTTGCTATTATTATAAGTTCATTTAAAGCCAACATGGGTTGTTAAAATATTTGAAAAATTAGTGACAAAAAATAAATAAATCAATCTGATGAAATTATATGAATAAAAGAAAATAGTTTTTTCCATTATATATTCTACTTAGTATTCAGCAGCAAGTGCCAATCACTTCAAATTTATTAAATTCTTATTATATCTATTACTAAGTCCCAATTAGCCTCATTCATAATGCATATCAGTAGCATAGGAAGAGAACTTTTCCCAATATTAGAATAACTATTTTTATTCTATTCATTCTTTGGTTCCTTAGATGCCATTTTAGTTTCAGCCCAAACTAAAAAAAAAATGCATATTTCTACAACAAAATAAATAAAATTAAAATTAGAGATCAAACCCTTGCACTTCTAGATATATATGCAGCCACATGGATTAATAAATACTAGTCACTAAAATTAGGATAGGATCTTTGCTTTAATACTCAATACTTTTCATTAACCATATAGTTTCCTCATTTAATAATTCATATATAATTAATCAGCCAATTGATCACTAACTTATAAAAACAGTTTAAATTTAACAGCACAGCTCATATTCTAATTAATGTTCTACTATTTGTATATATAAATTTAATAGCACAGCTTATATCTTAATTAACGCTCTACTATTTGTATATAATTCTCTTTGAATCTTATATAAATAATACATATATATATAATAGATCACCAACATCATTTCAAACATTATCAATTCACTGCAGAATAAAGGTCTCTCCAATTTTAAATCCATCTTCTCTAATTTCTAGCCTCTCTTATCTATATCATACCAACACACTTTTTCATTTCATCTGCCCATCTCACATGTGGTATCTTTCTAGGTCTTTTACAATCTGTTGGAATCCAATTTAAGATTTCAATTGTCCATTTATTATCATCTCTTCTAAAAATATGTCAAACCCAAATCCACTCCAGTCTCTTAATTATTTCAATGATGTCAGTAACATGTTTGTTTTCTCACCCATGTATTTAGTTTTATCACATGCTTCATCAATAAAGATTACATTAATAATCTGATTTTTTTTTTGTTTCTGATGTTTGTCCATGTGATATAATCTTTACCAAAGATAATCTCATATATACTTCATGCATGCAAGTTACATTTTACTTTTTCAAAGATCATACAATTGTTTTTGTAATCATTGAAATAAACTATAAACAGAATGAACTGGAAGAATTCGAGTTTGTACATTTGTATGTTTTTCCATGACCCCATTGCTTATCAAGATAATGGAATCAGTTATTAAAGATCAAAACAAACTCAGATCCTTAACCATATCTCATCAAACCAATATAAAAAAAAGGGATCCTCAATCTCGCATGCTATGAACAATGTTAAGAAACTTATCAATTATACCAAAGTACATCGTAAATCCAAACCTATTGCTGTCCAACTGGATATTACAGCAGCCCTTTGATTCAGTCCAGATAAATACCCTCTTGGATATTCTGACAGAATATGACATTCCGGGTGCAATTGTTCAGATGGTCAGCAATATGCTCAATAACAGAGGGATTTTTCTCTCTCTTGATGGAAAGATCTTACCAGGTTTCAAGCCATACAAGTCAATTCCTCGAGGATCTCCACTCAGTGCCTTATTGTTCACAGCACATATCAACCCTCTTCTGATGGATATGGAAAATAACCTCCCAGGAGTTTTCGTTCCCTCTCTCAACAAAAATCTCAATGTATTTGCATGCATACATGACATCATGGTCATGCTACCCACAATCAAACACCTGCCCCATCTCATGAACAACTTAAACAGAAATACAATGAAACTAGGCTTACAAATAAATTATAACAAGTCATCCATCTAGAAGATAATGTCTGGCAAACAAATTAAGTCACCCTTCTCTGCAAAACTCCAATTTTCAAACCTCCAAGTGAAATGGCAAGAGAGATTCAAGAAGACATCCTTCAATCAACCAAAGCTATCACCACTTCACTCTCTAGAGTCTACTTCTCACTATATGGAAAGATAGGCCTCCTCAACATGATCGAACAGTTTCAAAACAAAATTAACCAATTATGCACCAAACTTCTCTGGAGAGAAAGGACAGTGGCAATTAGCTTGCAAGGTGTACAATGGCCATGCTGGTACAATGGCCTGTCTTTCCATTCAATACAGGCAATCAAATTACAAAAACAACCCACAATACTCTGCATAATCTCATCCACTCCTTCGGATATTCCAACATTATTGAAAAAATTGTACCAACTGATCATCCATTGCCTTTTACCAAGTCATGGGTATCATCATTAGTAGAACACTTAAAACTATATAACCCGATCACGCTCACTAACTTTGATCGAAAAATCACCCTATGGGAGGCGTACAGCCTAATCAACGCTAATCAACAACCTGTTAAAAACAGTCTAAATGTAACCAACCAAAGACTAATTACATACTTCAAAAGATGGAGTCTGGATCCCAAATTCCTTGACTTCATCTTAAAATTAATCTTAATGCACTTCCCATGAATTGGTTTCTTCATCACTGAAGAGGTCTTTCTAGCATCAACCCAATATGTGGTCTGTGCTCCTGAGAAAAATAGAGCATATTATACACTGATGCCCAGGACTTTAAATGCTGAAAAATATGACCATCAACTCCAACATAAAAACTGACAATTCTCTCACTTGAAAATGCCATTCATAATGGAACATTTTCAATAATAAAACTTTCCACCTTTGTCCTTTATGCCATATGGATTGTAAGATGCAAAACACTCATCAAATTACCAACCCCACAAACCATACTGTTGTTTTATCAAATCTCAAAAAAGTCAAAAAACGTGTTCAGCTCCTTGCCTCCAATAAAGCCTTTGATGACACCTAGTCATTAATCTCACTATCTTCTTTTTGTTTCTCAACTCCAACCAATTCAGCCTTTTAGATTATGCAATTTTAAGCTTACGCTTATATAAAACATTCTAACTACGTAAAACAAGTTCTGAGTATCTCACAAACTATACAAACCTTCAATTTAACCAACTACATAAATGATATAACAGTCGTGTTCACATAATACATTCTAACCAAACGACAAACAGAATATTAATATAATCATGTTAGTGTACAATTTTTTATCATCAAGATGTAATTATTATATATTATGAATAAATTATTATTGAAATGAAAACTGCAGTAATAATGTTGAATTAAAGGCCCGATGTACATATATTTATGTTTTTAAAAAAAACCAGGCAAAAAGCCAAATTACAAATAGTATTTAAAAAAGAAACAATATTAATTTATAAAGTGTATAGATTTTTTTTTTGTATTTAGAAAAAAAAAACATTTTAAATTTATCCTCGTATTATAAGTTAAAAATTGAAATTAAATATTTAAACATGATCCAACTCATTATTTAATCTAGTTTTTCAAACATTTCTGAGAACTATCCGGTTTTCATTAAGTATTTTTGTACCTTAAAAATGGCAATAATTTTAGCTTGTAGTCTGACAAATTTAAAAACAAAAATATTTAATGACAAGCGGATAGTCCTCTTATGAGTTTAAAAACAAAATTAAATAATAAATTAGATTTTAAAAGTATAAATCTAAAATATACAAAAAAATCTGTATATTATACACATATTAATGTTTCTTTTTTTAAATACTATTTGTAACGTGTTTTTTCCTGATTTTTTAAAGATATATATCATGCATTTAACTGTGTGGGATTTTAGAAGAGAACAAATTTTACAAGAGCAATATTTAAATAAATGTTTTTCGAATAGAATAAATAAATAATTTCCAAAGTTAAAGAAAAGTATTCAAGTGTTAAAGAAATATTTATAAAAGCTAAATAAATGTTGTGAAACTAATTAAAATTTTTGGATAGACTATAAGTCTCCAAAATAATTAAAATGTTTCTGGAATTAATTAAAATGAATTGGATATAAAATAAATTATTTCCCAAACTAATTAAGATGTTTTCAAAAAAAAATATTTTAATCCATTAAAGAAAATAAACAGAATATGGTATATAATATATTGAATGTTCAGCTATACTCCAGGACACAAAGGATGAGGCCAGATATAAAAGGAAATATCACAAGACTGAAATAAATCATATGGTTTTTAAAATGAAGAACATAATGTGAGGCAGTGGAAGCAGCATCAATGGACATTGTGATTCAAGTGATATATCCTGAAGATTAAAAAACTTACGACATATTTATTAACTTTATTATTTTACTATACCATTATAGGGGTATATTTAGTTATAAATGAACTTATTTATTATTGTTAAAATGCTTAATATATAAATATATTGTAATTGGGAGAGTATCTGAGATCCTAATATTATTAATTGTAAATATTATATGATCTATTTACATATATATTATTAATTATAAATATTATATGATTTATCTAATTATCTACTTATATATTATTAGAAGTAAATAAATAAAACTGCAAATCATCTCTTGTTTATATGAATAACTCAATAGATTTGTATTACATGTCATTTGAAGATATTAAATTAATTTCATTCCTGATTGTATTAGATAGATAAATAAATGTGATGGATATTGAAACTGTGAAGATTTGTGTGAAAAAAAAAATCACTGGTTAATTAGAAAATTAAACTGCAGAATTCATTCAAAAAATGTGATGGTATCAACAGAGCAGATATACTTCACGAAATTCAAATAGCCTATATATATTGAACCGGGTGATATGTTTATTAAATTATGGCAGGAGTAAACAAAATCTATATACTTTTATTCTTTTATAAAATAACTTTATGAAATATAACTTGTAAAACTTTTATACAAAATATGATACAATTATAATTTATATATTTGATATATATTTAACTATTTATATATTTAAATATTGCTTCACCATGGTCCCTTAGGCAGAGAAAAAATAAAGCCTAGAAGGCACCTGTGACCAAGCCAGATATATATATATGTATATATAAATATGACCACGTTTGAAGGACAAAGATTTTCTCAGCTGCCGAATACAACATCTATCATTCAAAGCACTTTTTTGTTTCGGAGTAAACTCCAAGTATCAGTTAGCTACAAGAACTAACATGTTTTGAATGATGGCAAACTAATTCAGCACCTAAGATATCCCAACTAGCTCAATCAAAAGGGTAGTATAATCTAGTGTTATTTTATTTAGTGGTAAAAGAATTGATCGACAAATATTAAATTTTAAAGATAATTTATTTTTAAATAAGTACTTATTATTCTAATTTTAACTCCTTTTATAAATTTTAACTAACATGAACAGTGGTATTTTTATATAATAACCACATACACACACTATGAATTCATACACTAGAATATAATATAACAAAAGCATTAAATAATATATGACATTTAAAAAAACATGCACATCAATAGTTCTTTATGCATGTTATAGAGTTCATTTATTAAGTGACTCTGGGAGGCTTCAAGTTTAGCAATGGCTACATTATTATCAGAAATGAAATAATAAAAGCTATTCATTACCTATAGGCTTTAGATGTGGACTTCTTGCTGTTTGCTGTTTCATGCAAATTTTTCCAACCAGTTGGATTTGAGGGTTTTTGTGGAGGTTTAATGCTCACTATTTCACTAGTCTTTAAGACAGACCTCGGATGGCTTCAGATTATTAGGTGTGCATTACTTCCATCTTGAGCAGGCTATTGGTATTTAGGACAGGCTTGGAGCTCATCGTATGCTCATAAAAGCTGCTCAACACAGTATGGCCTTTATTAACAAATGCATGAGAAGACTGACTGAGAACTGATTGAGTAACTGATTGAATGAATTCAACTGATTGTGAACTCAACTTGGACTATTTATGTGATGACCTGTTGTCATGTTGTTAATTGGTTTTTATGTCTGCCAGCCATATCTGTTGTTGAAATTCCTCCACTATCTTTGATTGCATTCCTTTGATAAGATGTTAATCTTGTTGTCAGTTAGTAGCCATTGCTAATTTGTTGTTTTGTCGATTTTTAATTAGTAGCCATTGCTAAATTCTGTTGTTTTATGTAGCTTTTAGTATATTCAATCCTTGAGGGAATTTCTTTTTACTTATAACTTTCATTTATTCTTTAATATTGAACACACACATATTTATTTTATCAACAAGCACACATTTTGCTATATTTAAAATCCACTCATCATTTACACACATATATATTTCTAAAATCAACTTATTATTTAATTTTTAAGATTACTTTTTTTTTCTTTCTTTAAATAGTTTAAATGAAAAGAGAGGGTACCTTTAATTTTATACAATGATTTATTTCTTGAACTGTCATATTTTAACTTTTATTTACTTTTTAAAATTTCTCTCCCCCTTCCAATTACTCATCAATACGTAAAACTATGATTTAATTGATTTTTAGCAAACTGTTTTTAAAAAAAATCTTTAAACTTCTTTTATTAAACTTTTAACTTATATGAATAACTCTTTAAACTTTTATAGACTATTTTCTTTTAACGAACTGGATTTTGTTTTAAACTAATAATAATAAAAACTCTTTAGACTATTATAAATTTATTTATCTTAAACGAAATGTTTTTCTTTGTTTATAATTCAATTACTGATGGGCAACTTATTGATTTTATTATTCATTATCAATTTTAAACTTTACATTGTTTATGAAATTGTTTATTTCAATAATTTAAGACAAAAATTATTATATATACAGCTAAGATATCGGTGCAATATATATATGTTACACATAGCAAAGTTTTAATATTAAATGCAATAAAGAACAATAAATGAAAAATAGCTGTACTGTTGTTTTTTAAGAAAGAGAATAATTTAAATAATAAATTGTTTGTGTAAGCAATACTACCAGATAATCTCTACCATATTATGAAATAATTAAAAAACTAACAGATTATTTCAGTCTATGATCCTCACTCTAAATAGCATGACTACTTTTATGAACAAGAAAATTAATAAAAGAAAATGTGAATTTTTTTGGAAAAAAATCTAAATCAGTTATCATGAGAATGTCTAACAACAGATTCAGACAATTATTAACTGATCTAATAAGCAAAGCTGCAGATAATAATGAAAAAAATCATGTGTTACAAAATATAAATTAATGAGAGCTAAAAAAAACCTATATAAAATGGTTAAATAGAGTTTTTATAAAGTGCAAAAGATGGTAAAAGTAAGTGAAAATAAGTACAGTTGTTATTGGTATGAAAGTGGAAATTTAAGCAATGTTTTAAAAGTAATATAAAAACACATACATGAGCATGCTAGAAATCCAATGATAAAATAAAAAATTCCTAGATGCAAATAAATTTTGCCCACTGATTATGCCATCAAAAATACAGATACTACAGAGGTAAAATAGTTTATGTTAATAGCAAATTTGGGAATAAAAAGTTAACATGGAAATATACTGAACTGGCTCTGGAATTTTATTAATGTCTAGCTAAGATAGGAAGGTAATGACAGCTAACTGTCCTAAAATTCCACTCCTTAAAAAACCCCATTAAAACTCAAGTTATAAGCACTAATACAATTGAATTAGATAGCCAAATAAAGGCACCAGTTAAAGGAAAAGATAAAATAACTAATTTACAATTATATACAGTTAAAGTTAAAATGAACCTTATTACATGTAGATTTAAGATTGTAATAATTCATATAAATATGAATGAATTAATTATGGAACAATTTAAACTAAAATGCATTCACCAATTTATTAATTAAAAAGCAGGGAAATATTAAAATAAATTGCATTGAAAGACTGTTCCTTTTTTTTTTTTCATGTGTCATAGCATCGGCTGGGAAGCGAACCTGCTAACCTGGGACAACTGCTTATAAGGCAGCTGTGCTGACCTCTCAACCACCAATGCTTGACGAAAGACTGTTTCTTGAAGTGAATATATAACAATTTGCAAAACCAAGAATATAATTTTTGTGCAAGAAATAGAAGTAGAGAACAATGGTAACTATTCTTAGTGAAAACATCAGAATTCCACAACTATCATAGTAATAAGCAAAACAAAAACAAAAGCATAAATATTAGTTCAAATTAAAATGTTGATAGGAAAAAGTAAAAGGCAATGACCCAAAAAATTTGAGGATTATATATAAAAAATTTACTGATTCAAATTCTGGAATAGATGATCAAAATGCATGAGATATTAGAAAAGAAATTTTTTTTTACAAAAGTAAAATTTCATTATTTTCCAAATGGAAGATATATTAAAAATATTTCCAAAACTATTTAAGATGTTTGTAGACAATACTTATGATTCTGGCAGTGTTCTGCCAAAAGCATTCTTAGTGCAATGTACATTTTAAATTTAAATTATTTTACTTTTTCTTAACACTCGTTTATAACAAGTTTATAAATATTTAATTCATAAAAGAAAGTAACTAGATTAAAGTATGGTACATAATGTCCCAATGTTCAATTATACTGCAGAATACATTGGATGAAGTTAGTTATAAAAAGAAATGCCACAAGAGTGAAAGGACTCATTTTAGTTGTTGGAATGAAGAACATAACACGAGGCAATGAAAGAAGCATTAATGGAAATCCCGACCCAGGCATTTGTTCCTGAAAATTAAACTATCAGCAGAAACATTGAGTCAGATCTCATTGATCGTGAACATATTATTATTTCAGTATACCATAATGACTTATATGTATGTATGCATGCTATTTTACAATCTTAAGGAATATATTTAAATAAAAACTATAACTGTAAAAAAAAAGCTTGATATATATATAACGGGTACCATATAATGTAGGTAAAAGAATATCAGATAGAATATTATATTAATAATTGTAAGTATATTATTTATTAAAAGTATTTGTGCTCTACGCTACTTTCATTTGTTTAAATTCAGCCACGCATTTATATTATTTGCTATTTATATACATCAACTAGTCTCACTCCTAAACGTATTAGGTTGATAAATAAATCTGTTGAGAGTTGAGACATATTTAGCTTTGATGGCTCCAAGCTAATTCTGAATAAAGTTACTGCAGATTATTTTTTAAAGGACCAAGTCGATTCAATGATTTAATAACTTCCTGACATATCACATTCTTTATATATCAGACTATCTTACAACAATTTAATACATGTCATTTAAAAAATGATTTATCATCACTGGAATGGCCGAATTAGTAAAATAGTACTTTTTTTTTTTTCAAAACACAAAGATGAATAGGAAAGTTGGATAATAGTTGATAAAAAAAAATGCATGATTCAGGAAAACTTTGTTAAAAACCTGTTGCAAAGAAAAATGAGCAAGTGATTAATTAAAATAACTGAATTTTAGTTAAAAAAAGAAGTGAGAGAAATTTAAGAAATGCATAGAGCATAATTTGACTTAACATTGTAGTAACATCGGAGCATATAACATATAGCATAATTAAAGTCATTTATTAAAATAATCGAGCAAATAAATTTTAAGAGAGTGAAAATATTTAATTCTGGTATCTATTATCCCCCCCCCCCCAAGCATGTTGCATAATTTAGTACTATTGTTAATTAAGTTAAAATAAAGTGATTTAATATATCTGATTACTAATTCATTTACTTAAAATTTATAACTTAATAACTAGTGTAAAATCAATAATTAAAATATTATTTTTGATAATAAATAATCAATTTATCCATTTTAAAACTAAAAGTTTTTTTTTAAAATTCAAAGTAGAGTCATTAATTTGTTTGAAATGGATAGTTATTAAGAATTATATTTTTCTTTCATAGGAATGATAAATTCATCCCTCAAAAAAAAAAAAAAGAAGACATCTTTTGCTTTTTAATAATAACCTGACAATCGTTTAGCTTCCATATTCGTTTTTCATTTTGACTTTTAATGCCTATAATCCTCACCTTTATAGGAGAAAAGTTCTGCTAAGTAAAATATAGAAATCATATCTTAGCTCTAAAAGAAAATGAGATAAAGTATTAAAAATCAAATGGTATAGATAACGATTGAAATTTGGCAGTTGTCGCTCATCCCACAGCACATCTTCAAAAAAGAAAAAAATTCCTCTTTTTTCATCTGACACTTCCAATAAAATTATCACTACTTAGACCCCAATTTTTTAGCTTTAAAACCTACGATCTCTAAATGCCAATTTACAAAAAAGGGCTTATCCACTAATCAAGCAGCCTTTATATTTAGAACTGTTGTTGACACACCATTAGAGTAAAAAAAAAAAAAAAGGACCTGTTGTGATTCTGCTGGATATTAAATCTGCGTTTAATATAGTTCCTATTGACATTCTGATTAACCCTCTAGCTGAAACGAGTATACCTAAAGCTGACCTTCATGTTTTGATATTTGAAAACCAGGCACTCTTCACAAACCTGGAGCTTAATTGTAAGTATAGGGGATTTGAACTCAGATTTTCAAGAATCCTTCAACTATTCACACTATCTTATACAACTGATACACCTGACCACACATATGTAGAAAAGATAAATAATCACCAATATATGTATTTCATGCTAAACTAGCACTCATCAGTTGGTCCAGATTATCATCTCCCATACATATATATAATCAGTGTTCAGTTTATATTAAGATAGCAAATCTTCATACTTTAATGAACAGGCTTCAATCTACTCCAACCTTCAAATTTTCAGCCATCTATATCATTGAAAATCTGATGATGAAAACTCAAATCCCATGCTGATGCCAATATTACTGCCATGCCAATGTTGATCTCAAGACACTCTTACCCCTCAATGTATAGGACCTTATCCATTTAAATACATAGAAGAGAAATACGTATATTAGTGATTATTTATCTTTTCTACATGTGTGTGGTCATGTGTATCAGTTGTATGAGATAGTGTGGATAGTTGAAGGGTGCTTGAAAATCTGAGTTCAAATCCCCTATACTTTATGTCTTGACAAATTTGGTTCAGAACAGGGAGATACATGTAACTATAAATGGATGAACATCACAGCTTATTATCCTCAATTGTTCTTATACCTCAAGGATCACCATTGAGCACTTCTCAATATACACAAACCCTTTAATAGCAGCCATTGAAAAAGAAATGCCAAGCACATATATTGCAGACTTAAACAGCAGTATTAAGTGTGTTGCTTAGATAGATGATATTTCAATTTTCTTATCATCCAGAAAACAATGCACTGACAAATTCAAACTATGCATGGCAAATTTACATAGGACACAATATTATAGAACCTTTTAAATGAAAATCCAGCCTTTTTTAGGTTTTCCTTTTTATTTAAATCCTACACAAATGAGAACAATAATTCAAACCAACTAAGAAATAAAATAGAATATATAATTAACCTTTAACAAAAGTTTATCTCTCTCTATGTGCCAAAGTTTCATTATGCAACATGCTAATTGTGATTAGAATGATATATTATAAACCAATAATAAAATTTATAAAGAAATTTATTATCCACAGTCATACACTACTGAGAAAACTTCTCTGGGGTAGAAGGATTTCATCAATTTCAATCAGCTCCATTGGCAAGCAATGGTCTGGGTTTACATTCAATTAAAGTATTTGAAATACAAAAACCACTTAATACCTCAAGATATACTGAGATGTTTCCTTACATAGAAATCACACCAACAGGTAGATCACTTCCACTTATAAGATATTTAAAGGCCACAGAGACTTAGACCTAGAAATACAAAATCTTGTCTATATTTCCTCAAAGGATAAATATCAATATTGGGAAGTATATTTATTACTTTCCCCCAGCCACAAAAATTCTATACTTGAACTTACAAATAAATAATTATGTCAAAAATTTAGACATTGCTCACTTGAGCCTAAATTTTTTGATTTTATGGTTAACATTAACTTAGAAGCATTACCTACCTTTTTTTTTTTTTTTTTTAAAAATATAAAAGACAGATTCAGTCAATAAAAGGGAGCCCAAAACCCAATCTCACATTTATTTCTCATGTCCCAGCTTTGACCAGATTAGGGTAGAAATACCAGTCATATTTAAGAATAAAAATATAAATATTGGATATATGTTTAAGGAATTTGGTAAATCTTTTTTTGAATGTACATGCTAATATCTTTATTCTCTATGCTATATAGTGCACAAGATGCATATGTGTCTATGAAAATAGTTCAAAAAGATCACTAATTGTTTTTAGAAATAAGCTAGAAACAATAAGAGAAAGAGATAAAAAATTTCAAAATACAAGGTATATATAGAAACCTGGTCGAGACTCTCAATCTTCAAAGCTATATCATGACACACTTGCCTCAATAATAATATCTATTTTGTTGTTGTTTTTTTGATTGATTTGTTGTATATGTGTCTATGATTTAATTAATGATGTAAAAAAAAGTAAATAAGTGTAACCAATGTTTTCTTTACAAAGAATAAATAAATAATCTTTGAAACATAAAACCAGAGAGCATACAACTAAGCTTGTCTAGACATGAACAATTGTGACATCTTCTTGTGTTATATTCATGCACAAAATAACAAATGGCATAAACATAAATAGAAAATATATTTGCTTTAAATTACAATGAGTTGGAGACAAATTTGTCTACATAAAATTAATATCTATCATTTAACAAGAAGAAAAAGCACTAAGAAAAACCTTAATTTCCAAAAGAGCTATAAATCGGCCATTTTAAAGTCATGTCACATTTGGCTATTTCATCATGAGAATTAAAAGACAAAATTTTTTAGTAACCTAACATAGCTTTTTTTTTTTTATTGTTCATAAACTTTATTGTTTAATCAAGCAGTAATGGCAGAAAGTAATATATTCAAACTAAAATTCTAGCAAAAAATGAATAAATTAGTAGATACTAATACAATCTCAATATAAGATATTTATAAAAAACTTTGATGACCAAATGAATTTCTTCAGTATAAACTGTAGGTTTCAAAATGATAATTTGCCAGCTTAATTGTGTTGATTCAATATTAACATAAAATTTGAAGTTCCAATCTTTTAAGTATTACCATTGTTAATGTTAGAAGTCTTTGATTTTTTGTTTGCAAGAAGATCCAGTCGTCCTATGCAAAGACACCTTCACTATCTCTGAAGTGTTTTTATGCACTGGTAAGAACAAGAGTTTTAACTAATGATTTTTTATTTATTTCATGAATTACAGTTAATCCACTGAGACTGTAAAATGTTTTACAAATATTGTTATGAAAATTAAAATTGACTAAAGACATAATAGTTTTTGAAAATTCTTTTTGAAGATTGTGGAAATTTCTGAGAATGAATTCAGCATTCAATACAGTAAGTGCTACTTTTTTTTATCTGTTATGTGGTTAAATATTAAAAATAATTCAACCTGAGTTATCTTACAGAATTGAAGACTTAATGTTTTTTGCTCAAAAAGCCTAATTAAAAAGCTAAAATAAAATTTAAAAAACATAACAAAAGGTCCTTTTTCATTTTAATATGTAAATATACATTCTTTGCCCAGAGGATATAGAGAATAATTAGGCAACAGAGTACTATAACTAAGTAAGAATATTTGGGTCATCAATGGTAATAGTTTGCCATATGCATCAAATAAATACAATGAAGCATTTGTTTGTAATGACAACTTTCATAATGATTTATGTGAGCAATATCCAAGCTGACATTTCTGCATCTATCAAACTTCTTGGTCAACCACAGTGATGCTAATAACTGAAAATCTATTTTTTTTGACACAATATATTAATAGTTTTATGACTAATTGAAAGTTTGCCATAATTCTAGCTAATATTTTTCAGCAACTAACTATATGTGAGGCATCATCTCTCCCTTATAAGAGAATAATGACTATTGTTTCTTCATTTTTTAATTTATAAGCCATAAAATTAATCCTACCATCGATTACTTGGGAGAGCATTCAAGTGAAAAGTTGAGAAGAACAATATAAGAGTAGTGCAGATATTGAGATCTTTTGTTTGTTTCCTAAAGCAGGTCTCATCACTATTTTGAGGCAATCTACTGTAAGCTTGAGTAAATCAATAGACATTAGGTAATATAATACAAACATCTTGAAAATAGTTCTGGCTTTTGCTTTTATCAATGAGAACTTAGCATTCAAAGGTGGTACTAATGCATTAATGCATCTAATAGCTCCCTTTTATTCGTTTATATTATTCAAGCTGGTAATTAATCCAGAAATCATTAATCCTTGAATATTTCATTCTACAATTGTACTAAAACATCTAGGACAACTATAGTTCATTGCTATGAAACAAAAAAAAAAATACAGCCAATGCAATTACAATAGATTTGATTTTTGAGAATGTACTTTCATTTATATATATATTGTAACATAATAAAGAGGTCGCTCAAATAATTATAGATGGTTACAATATAACTATTACCATATAAGTGAAGGAGTTCAAATATCAAAAATTATAAGCAAATTATGAGCAAATATTATAACTCAGGTATATGGAAATCACGTGAAGTGAGTACACTAGTAATTCAATAAAATATAACTCAGGTATACAGGCAGTAGGTTTTATCCACTTTCAATCCTTGGTTTGATGTTAAGTGCATGTTTAAACAAATACTAAGTGAATATGGTCTAGCAGGGCGCCACTAGATTATCTGAATCTAGACACAGTTATATCTGATAACCTTTCACATGTACCGGGTTTGAATCCCTTTTTGGTACTTTATTTCTAATAAAAATGAGAGATTTTGCTTTTTGAGCCATATCACTATAAGCACTAATAGTTAGGTAAAAGTAAAATATCTTTAAACCACAGTGGAGTTCATTGAACATAAATCATTTCTCAGATCTTACCATAACAAATGTGTTTCAATATTTTTATAAGTTCACTAGCTCAGATTATATATAACTAATTTAGGATGGCAATTCACTCATCCTTGCATGAAATAGATGATGGGATGTGGTTATAATAATACTAAGAGATCACTAAATATTATAAAATCAATATTTATTTATGGCCTTTAAACAGTTAAACAGCTCATTAATTAAAACGTTGATGACGATGATGATGATGATAATAATAACAATAATGACAAGGGTTTCAACTACAGCTCTAGGACTAAGCCTAAACATAAAACTAATTTTTATAAAGAAATTCATAATTATTGCTTAATTTTAGCATATTTACTTATATCTTAAATAACTAATATTCAGCCATTGATGATGATGAATAATCACACTTAACAAAGACTACACTTAATGAAATATATATGCCTCGTTTAATAAAACAAACTAATATTTATTACTGCATTTCTAACATATACAGAAAAATTTCTAGATAAATATGAAAATTGACATAATAATAATAATAATAATTGATTATATAACAATCCTCAGATTAATTTTAAGTTCTTCCCCCTTTCCCTTCAAATGTATTTTGTATTAAGTTGGACGTCACATTGACCATGATTTTCACTCCATGAGAAAAGTATTTCAAGAAAAAAAAAAATTATCTGCTCATTAGCACACATACTTTAAAAATCTAACATGTAAATAGAATGTAAAAAAAATATGTTAGTAGAATTGAAAGAGCAAGTTTTAGAAAAGAGTTTTAAATCATTATCTCCTCCCCCGTTCTTCTACCTCTGAAATGCTACACTTAACTTGAAACAAAATAATCTAATATTCTAATACTACTCATTATTTCATTCCTCGCAATTATAAATATAAAAACATCAATATGTATGTGGTGTTTTATCCATGATAACAAAATATTATTTAAAACAAAATAATAATATATTAGTTAAAACTAAAATCATAATACCATAAAAAAAATTGTTTTACACATTAATATTTTTCATAACTGTAAAATTAATAAACAAATAATTTTCATACATTCAAGATAATTTATGAAGCTCAAAGTTATTTTTAGTAAGACATTCTTGTTTTAATCGATCTGAATAGTCTTTAAAGGTTCTTTAAATAAAATATACCACTTTATTGCTAAAATGTTTCTTAAGACTGATATCATAAAGAAAATAGATATAAAAAGTCATATTACCGATCTTTTATTTGTGGCGAATTTCCAAGGGTTCAAACTTGTCTTGTATAATGTTTATATTTCTGCAGCTACCATTTCCGTTTTACTGGGAACAATCTCTTTCTTGAGGTGTATAACTATTTGATGATGGTGACTCTATTGAGGTTATTTGCTTTAGTGGATAATTTGGAAATCATTATATTAATTTTTCTTCTCTTCCTGTCAAGCATGTGTATGAAATACAGCAGTTGTTTTCACATTTATAAATTTTCTTGAGTTTAAAATCAGTTGTTGTAACAATTAATTGGACTTGATGATTAATATTTATCAGTAGATTAATTCATCTTCTTTGAATGCAGGTGAATGCTTTCTTCCTTCTATTAAAACATCTTATTTTCTGGTCAGTTGAAAGGTGTAGAATATTATTTTAGACACACATCTTTTCTTTCCTATGTGATGTGCAGCTTCCCCAGATGGTCCGGAACCGATGGGACATACATATAATTTTTCTAGCCAGACATTTCTTATATTTTCAGCATTCAATTGGATAGTTTAATAATCTGAATCATAAACAATAATCATAATAATAATTCAAGACAGCTTTTTATATCCAATTTTTAGCTAACTTAACCAATCAGAGATAGCATCACTTGCTATTTTTGGACAAATTTGTTTTAATTAGATCTCTAATTTATTTTCAACTAAATTATTTTTCAACTGAAAAGTTTAATCCTTTTTCCAGACACTTTTGTTTAAAAAAAAAAATAGACTCAATCCTTATTTCCTTTCTTTTCTTTTTTTAACATCCAGGTAACATTTCAAATCTTTGAGCTTCCTTCTTTAGATCTTGAGATAAGACAATTTCAAAATTAGAGTTCTCACCCATTATAAGCTCCCAAAGTGAAACAATCATTTACAAAAAAAAAATTGCTACAAAGATCGATATCTGATTAAACAGATTTCCTCTTTTAACAAAAAATTGTACAAAAAAAATAATTTGACAGATTTAATACTTCCTTTTCTTTCAATATTTAGTAAATGTAAATTTCTGTATGTAATGTACACACATCCTTCATTCTTTCAAATCATTCATAAACTAACATTAAATAATATAATTGCTAGCTTAGTAATTATAACCCAATTATTTAATTAAATCTGTAACTTTTAAATCCCACTTATAATTAAAGAAAAGCAAAATAGAAGTATAGAATAAAATGTTAGAATTGATCAAGCATAGCTTAGTTTTAAAGAAAGTTAAAATGTTGAATATTTGAAATATAAAACAATTAAATAATTTACACATACATTGCCTATATGTATGCATTATAACTTTGCTTTTTAACAGAAAATTTAAATATTAAATAGTTTAAATGTGTGTATTACCTTTCTATCAACACACAAACAAATAAAGCATATAATTGTTGTCCCACTCTTTCTCGGTTTAAAGCTTTTAGAATTTTGATCTGGTAGGGTTTGAACTTGGATGCCCTACAGCTTCTTTTATGGTTATATAAAATTGTGATGATGATTTTTGGTTTACCTTTTCTACATGCACATTACTATAAATTTATCTAGTGATTAAATTGTAATGGCACAATATATATATATATATATAATCAATAGATGGAGCTTTACCAAGACCTCCAAAACAAGCATATTCTGTTTACATAAACGTCAGAGTCAATATTCACTGTCTCTTTCATTTTGCTCCACCCTCAGATCAGCTGATTTCAAGCTGATTTGTTCTCATCAGTGAAGGGATAGGAGTTAGAAACTAGACCTAAACACTAACCCCAAGCGTTTATGCAAAACGTTTCTATCAGTTTGCAAGCATGAATTTTTTAGACATGTTAATGTCTTCAAACTCAGCCTATCAAACCAGATAGCTATATGGGTCTGATATCAGTTCAGTTTCTCCACATAGTCAAAGGTTTTATGTATATAAAACTTGTTTTTCTTTTTCATAAATGTACCTTTAAAGTTTTCTTGCAATGATATAGATTGCAGAAGCTTTGACTATGTGGAAAAACTGAACTGATATCAGACCCATATAGCTATCTGGTTTGATAGGCTGAGTTTGAAGACATTAACGTGTCTAAAAAATTCATGCTTGCAAACAGAAACATTTTGCATAAACGGAGTTAGTGTTTAGGTCTAGTTTCTAACTCCTATCCCTTCACTGATGAGAGCAAATCAGCTTGAAATCAGCTGATCTGAGGGTGGAGCAAACTGAAAGAGTGAATATTAACTCTGACGTTTATGTAAACAGAATACGCTTGTTTTGGAGGTCTTGGTAAAGCTCCATCTATTGATCATTAATACAAGCAATAGCAGGTTTTACATATATAAAACTTGTTTTTCTTTTTCATAAATGTACCTTTAAAGTTTTCTTGCAATGATATAGATTGCAGAAGCTTTGACTATGTGGAGAAACTGAACTGATACCAGACCCATACAGCTATATGGTTTGATAAGCTGAGTTTGAAGACATTAACATGTCTAAAAAATTCATGCTTGCAAACTGATAAAAACGTTTTGCATAAACACTTGGAGTTAGTGTTTAGGTCTAGTTTCTAACTCCTATCCCTTCACTGATGAGAGCAAATCAGCTTGAAATCAGCTGATCTGAGGGTGGAGCAAAATGAAAGAGACAGTGAATATTGACTCTGACGTTTATGTAAACAGAATATGCTTGTTTTGGAGGTCTTGGTAAAGCTCCATCTATTGAGCAAAAATACAAGCGATAGCAGGTTTTACGTATATAAAACTTGTTTTTCTTTTTCATATATATATATATTGTGACCATCTGAATGGGCACAAGGAATTGAGATGCTTTGTATCTGCATTGAATAGTTTTATTATATTAAAAAAAAATGAAATAGCCTTATAGAATTTTAAATTTTTTTTGCTGGAGATTGTAAAGCTTAGATATGGGTTGCTTATGCAGTTGATAGACCATTTTATAAGTATTCATTATTATTATTATGGTTAGTGAAGTATTTAATGCCAGAGAGAGGGGTTGTTATTATAGGAATTGGTATATTTGGGCAGGAAAATGCAAAGTTATTTTATGTTAGTGTAATATTTGGTTGAATGGTTTCAAAATCCTTTATTCATTAATACTTATCCTTTTGTCAACAATTAATAGCCATTTCAATTATATTTAGTTAGGATAGTTTAATATTTAGGTTGTAGTACATGTGTATGCACGTATGACTCTGCATTTTCATTTCCATTTTTTAATAACAGCAAACAATAGTACATATACAATAAAAACATTTAAATTACAGTAATTATCTTAAATAATTTAACAAATATATATTTCTTTCCAATGATTAATAGATAGTTGAATCAATGAATTATTTTACAAATTAAATAAATTATTAATCATTTTTGTTTAATAGTTAATTAATATTCATTTTTCTTTCAAGTTAGTAAAAGCTATTTATTTTATTATTTTTTTTTGTCTTGATTTAATCGAAATGATTTTTTTTTTAGAAAAGATTTTTTTTTTTAATATGTAATTAGCTTAGATAGAAAAGAAGCGTGGGAGTAACCTTGTGAAGGGAAATGATCTTTTGCTAAAGAGGGCTATTTAACAAAGATCTCCAGTAGAAAATTTGCTTATTCTGTATTGTAATTGTAGCCAGTAAACAGTGGCTCATTATTGTGAAAATTAAAGCCAGTTGCTGAAGTCAATTTGATTTTAAAAAAGACTTTGGAGTAAAACTTCGAAAGGATCTTAAGAAATTTATTATGGGAAAAGTTAACTAAGATGCAATTCTAAATTTTTTGCTCTCCTTGATTTAAACATTTTGAATTAACATCTTTATAACTATTGCTTTCTTTTAAAAATGTATGTTAATAACGTCCAGTCCCCATTACTTCATTTAATTGTCATTTAAAATAAGAATAAATTGCATGAATATTATTGTTGTATCACTAACCAACGTGTGTCTTTTAATATCTGGAAAACGCATGCAGAACTATTTTTCAGAATATATTTTAATTCTTCACTATTTTCCGTGTTGTGTTTTTGTGAGGATTAAACATAAAATTGGGATATGCATATTTTGATAAATCATGCCATATTTAAGTTCATCATAAGGAGATAACAGTATTTATTTATCTGGTATTTCTGGAAATAATACGTATTTTAAAATGAAGGAAATAAAATGTGAGTTACTTCAAATTAAATATTTTCTTAAATCGAATGGAAGGATAGAAATGCGGGTAATTTTTGTTCTCTTTGATAAAGATAGAATATAAAACAAAGTATTATTAATTGTGGAATTACTAAGGAATCATGGTATCTTAATTGACAATATTTAAGAATAAACCATGCGTATAATAGACTATAAAGTGTCAAATGGTATTCATGAAAAATACTAAGGATAATTGCGTATTTAATTTAGAACTACAATGGAGAATGTCTTATATTTTCAGTATAATAAAGGAGAAATTGATTGCTTATATATAATATAGTAACTCAAATAACTTTGTTATGACCATTGGAGATGCTGGGTCATATTTAAGTTATGATGATATTTTTTTTTAAAGTTATCCTGCAGAAGTTTATTTTAATTTAAATTCAGTTTGGAATGGGTCCCATATTGTTTCATAAACCTGGAGCAGAGCTTTGCAAGTGAACTTTTATTTTAAGTTACAAAACAAATAACTTTTGTTACTTTATTTTTTTTTTATTGCTTGTCATTATTAATGTATATTATTGATAGACAGACTTACTTATTATTATGTTTTATTTATAATTTGGGTTATTTTGACCTTCAAGATCGTCTCCGAAGCGTATCCAAATGAGGAATATGCTGGTAAAAATTGATTGTGTACAAATAGGTCTTATTGTTCTTTTACAAAGGTAAAAGAAAGAAATATTTTTTCTAATAATATATTATTAGAGAAGTTTATATTTATTTTGTATACTTTATTATCTCAAAGTAAGAATTTTGTTCTTTTTTTTTTAAATCAACGAACGTATAATAGAAACAGTTTGCTAGATATGAAAGAAAGTTTGTTCATAATAATTATAACCATTAAATTTTAAAAATAACCTAAAGTTTATTCTGAATTAAAAGTTATACCTTAATGCAATATTTAATTACCATGTTGCCTGCATAGTGTGTAATTTACAGTTAATTTTATATATATTTTTATTCATAGATGTGTGTCTGTTTTGCACAATTATGACATTTGTTTGATAAAGTTCAGTTTGTGAATATGTTATGTATAAATTTCGGATGCTGTCGTATTCTACTGAGTTGAACGGATTAGTATGTTATCTGTATGTATTTATCTGCCAGCGTGTATTTATAATGTTCAATATTTAGAAAAGCTTTGAGAATGGAAAGAAATCTAATTGCATTATAATGTTTGTAGGGATAAAAGATTTTGCTTATTTACTATATGTTTTTCCATGAGTAGAGCCTAGTTTATATTATATGCTTATGATTAAATGATATTTTTGAAATTAAGTGATGTTTTCTTAGAGCCCTGGTGATGAGGAAGAAGTCCCCACCAATAGTGTATTTAGAAGTAGATGAGTTATTGTTGAAGTATGATTAAATGATGTTTAGGAAGTTCTGTGATGTTTTTCTTAGATTCTTGGTGATGAGGAAAAGGTTCCCCACCAACAGTGTATTTAGAATCAGATGAATTATTGTAGAAGTGTTTCAGTAAGAGTTTATCTGCTCCTTATGTAGAATTCCCTTATAACGTATAGTCTGTATAATCATGAAAATATAGTTCTGTGTTAATTAATATGTGGCCAGATAAATTGTTAAATTAATTCTTGATGTAATATTAGTATCTTATTTTATTTATGAATTACAACATTGTCTGAAATAAAATAATTGTATGATATTTTCTTAATGAATGGAGAGTTTGTAGAAAAGATTATTTCTATTATTGTTGCTTGACACACGCACACGCATGCGTAATATAAATAATATGGCATATATAAAGTATAGAGTTATTGAAATTAAAATGAGAAATAAATATTTTGAAATACATTACATTCATTTAAATAGAAGTATAAAGTTATTGCGATTAAAACGGGAAATAAATATTTTAAAATACAGTGTATTTATTTAAATAAAGGTTATAAATCATCAAATCATCAGAATGAACATGATTTTGTTGCTATGCATGAAAGGTATATGTAATTGAAAGTGATTATTTAGTCAATTAGAGAAAGTTGCTTTGTTGAGAGCGAAATATAATTAATTTGATTTATTTTTATTAATCAATAGTAATATCCTCTCAAAAGTATTTTTTTTGTGCTAATAATATAACATGTTGTTTATTTAGTGTCATGTAGATGAAACATGTAGGCAAATCATGTGTTCGAAGTCAGAATATTTAAGTTTTGTTGTTAATTTGCTTTGATAATATGGATAATACCAAACTGATGCTCAAAGTTTATTTGATAATTTAAAAATCTGTATGACAAGTATTCCAATTGTAAATATCATGTTAAACCAAATTTATTTTATTGTAATAAATGATTTGTTTTATTTATTTAAATCTTAAAACTGTGTCTTGAGTTATTATTGTATACATTCGTGCTTTCCATTTCCACACCTCCACATTTCATAAATCTATTATAAAATAGATATATTATTTTAGAGTTATAATATTAAATCTGCTGGTGTCTGACAATATTGTTTTCTTAATCCAAACATTATAAGGAACATTTGCCACTGGATAAACGTTTTAGAAGGGTTGCCAAGTTAGTATATTTGTTAGATGATGATATGAGATTAAAATACTCTATTTCTGTCATTATCTTATCATTGAAACACAGTAGAATATTTTAGTCAATTTGTTTCATTACATTTTATCATACTTTAGAATTATAATTTATGGACCAATGTATTTCATTTAATTCAACTGTGTTTGTTAAATTCCCTGAGACCTTATTGTTTATTTCTTAATTGGCATTAAAGTAGATGTTTAGATTATGGTATGCCAAGTCATAGAATTGTTTAGGAATATAATTATAGCAAGCTGATATATGTTGTGTTTGGATGAAGGAAGAAATTAAGTTTAAAGTATATTTTAATAGACTGTACCAATAAACATTATGATTCTTTATCATACAATTAATTAACAAAGGAATTTACATTATATTAAATGTTTTGTAATATTTCTTCTTTTATTCATTTATCATCATATATCTTATGAACTGCCTATAGCCTCCCACTGAGCTGAGCTGAACATAAACTTAAATATAGAGTCTCAGTAATAGTTTGTATTATATATCATATTATATTGTTCTATTCATTAATAGAACTGGCGCCTTGGCATTTCGCTCATGCAATGTATATGAGCGGTGTTGGGAGGGTAGGTTATAATATATATAATATTTAATACATGTATACTGTCTATACCAAACCCAATGTAATTAGAAGATACTTGAACTCAGACTTTCAAGTTCTCTACGGCTACTCACTCCATTTTTTACAACTGACACATATGATGACATACCTGTGACATGTGAAAAAAATAAATGATGTCCATATATGTATTTTGTGCTGAACCAGCACGCATCAGATGATCAAGATTACTATCTCCCATACATATATACAATCAATGTTCAGTTTATATTAAGATAGGAAATCTTTAAATTTAATGGACAAGTTTGAATTTTCTCCACTCTCCAGTCACTCATATCATTGAAAATACAAGTATAAATTGCTCAAAGTCCTTGTGATGCTAATGTTATGGTCACACCCATGTTGATCTTAAATCAATCTGACCCCTCTCACATAGGACCTTAATATGCCCATTTAATTATACAGAAGAGGGATGAGTAGAATACAGGATGAATATATAATCTTTAAATACATGTATATTGTCTATACCAATATTAATTTTAAATTAATATTAAATTAATAATATTAAAGAGACTTCAACTCAAATTTTCAAGCTCCCTACAGCTATTCATTCCATTTTATACTATCAACACACATGGCAACATAGTGTGAAAAGGATAAATGATCTCCAATATATATATATATATATATATATATTATATATATGGAGATCATTTATATATATATATATATATATATATATATATGTCATGCTGTACCAGTACTCATCAGGTTAAGATCACTATCTCCCACACATGGATACAATCAGTGCTCTGTGTATATTAAGATAAAAAATCTTCAAATTTTAATGAAAAAGTTTCAATCTTCTCCACCCTCCAACTCTCCAGTCAGCCATATCAGTGAAAATCCAAGAATGGAACAATCAAAGCCCTTGTTGATTCCAATATTATTGTCACACCCATGTTGACTTTAAGATGTCCATTTAATTATACAGAAAAAGATGAGCCAAGCTGAATATGTAATATTTAAAATACATGTATATCGTCTATATCAAACCCAATGTAATTAAAAGGGAAAACTCAGATTTTCAAGATTTCTACAGCTATTGCTTTCCGCTCCATCTTATACAACCAACAAACATGACCACATATGTGTAAAAAAGATAAATGATCTCCAATATATGAATTTTATTTGGGACCAGCATTTATCAGTTGGTCCAGATCACTATCTTCCACACACACATATATAATCAAAGCTCAGTTTATATTAAGATAGCAAATCTTTAAACTTTAATGGTCAAGCTATCTTGACCCTCACACATGTCCATTTAATTATACTGTATAGAAAAGGGATGGCAGAATACAGGCTAAATATGTAATGTTTAAATACATGTATATTATCTATACCAAACCCAATGTAATTAGAAAAGACTTGAACTCAGACTTTCAAGCTATCCACTCCTTCTTATATAATCAATACACACGACCGTACACATGTAAAAAAAAACCAAATGATCTCCAATATATTACTAGCTCCCACTCATATATACCCATGGAAATGACAATGGTATTGCTATCAATAAGGGCTTGGAGCATTTCATCTTTGGATTTTCAATAATATGTTGAGGGTGGAGAAGATTGAAGCTTGACTATTAGTGTTTGAAGATTTGTTATCAATATAAACTGAGCATTGATTATATATGTGTGTGGAAGTGATCTGGACCAACTGATAAGTGGTAGTTTAGCATGAAATATGTATATTGGAGATCATTTATATTTTTCACATGTATATGGTCATGTGAGTCAGTTGTATAAGATGGAGTGAATAGCTATAGGGAGCTCAAAAGTCTGAATTCAAGTCCCTTCTATATATATATATTGTAACGGAAACACGCCAATCGAAAGCTTAACTTCCCTTTTATTTATATATAATGGGGAATTCTTATTATTCAAGATAGTCCACTTTCCGCTACCACAAGCAGAGAGAACATACGAACATAAACGAGTCTATATCCATACTTGACTGAACCTGTATGCTATACGGGTATAGCCCAGGTTATATTTCCCGGTCAACTTTCTCCCGACTGCTGTAAGATTTTACAGAGTTACAGCGCTTGGATATTTATAAATTTTAATGGGATCAAGATATGGCACCACTAGCTTCACGTGTTAATTCAGTACTCAAAATGAATAATAATTATTTTCCAAACCCTAAGACTATATTACTTTTTGGAGTGGCGAAGAATGATACGAAACAGATTTAAATCAATAATAAATATATTTAATAGAATAAATTAACAATAAAAGAAATACTTGAAATCATTGACACTTCATAATAAAAAAAAAAACCAGATTATATGCTATAATGCTACGAGTAAAAATAAAAGAAAAAGATTCTATAAATGATTGTACATTTATTAATCGTCCTTCTGGGTATTTATAAAAAGTTAAAGAATGTCTTTATCATTCACAGTAAGCATTTGGCCATTGTCTAAATAAAAGGGTATGTGCACATGGAAATATAAAAATGTAGTATACATATTTACCTAGGTTTTTAAGTCTCTGAATTAATTCGAAGTCTTGCTGACCGCCACGTGGAATTTCTCCACTTCTTTAGCAGGGACAGTCGCTCCTAAGTTAGATTTTGTTTGTGGGAACTCCTCCGCATTTAAGGCATCAAGGACCAGGCAAAAACGAATCCTCCAGCAGGCGCTACATCGGCAGTTGTTACATCTCGACAGGAACCATTAGAGCACAGAGTTTGGATTGGCAAGCGATCACGACGGCCTTAGCCAGCCATTCTAGATGAGGCACCAATGTTAGAGATCATATCTTGTTAACTATGGCTGCTTATTATTGGCGCAGCGTTTCACCAACCTCTTGACAAGAAGTCTCCAACTCTAATCAATATCCTGAAACTTTTTTAATTCTAATTATCAACTGAAATTTTTTAATTAAAAAACTCCACAGTCATTTATCCTTTCGATCCTTTGTTTTCACTTTTATTCACACCTTTCTTTTCTTACTATGCCTTCAGCCATTTCTATAGATTTACTTTTATATAATTTCGTAGCACCATTGTATTTATTTATTTCTTTTTTTAATTACACAGATTTTTAATAAAATGTTTTTCTATATTTTTGACACTACTGACAAGCATAAATTATTGCTGTATTTATCATACTTCATACACACATTTCGTTTTATCATCAAATGTGTATTTTTATGACCCTGATCCTTATCTTTTGGTCATGTTTTTAAATTTCTATTTTTTTGCTCTGTTTAACGCTTTCAAACTTTACTTTTCTTTCTAAACCGTATTTTAGTTTGCATTTTATTTATATTTCTTTATCACTTAATTTTCTAATGTACAATTTCAATGTTTCTAACTTTACTTATTTGTCATTTCACAAAATTCCAACTTTGGAGGGCAAAAGACAAGAATCTTTTCGATTCTATTTCCCTCTCTTTTTTAATAAAAACATTTCTTTGTTTTGTAATTTTTCTTAAACTTTTTTTTTTTTTTGGTATTCCAAACGCAATATTTAATATTCTTTAAATGTTAAATAAATATCTGTATGTGTGACCGCAGTATGTGCGATCATCACAATATATATATATATATATATGTTATTTTCTATTCTGATAACTTCCAAAATTCAAATTTATACTTTATAATTTTACAATATTAGTTTTGATATATCAAGATCACTAACTGTCCTAGATCAAACATTCCTTTATTTAATACATAATTACGCTATAATAAAACATACAACTGACCAAAATATTCTCTATATAATAAAATATATACATTTAAGGCAAAAATCAATACAACATATGCTATTATTAAATTTAATAATATATGTTAACCTTCATAATAGTTGAATCATAAGAAAAATATTATTTATATATTTTGATAATATTAGATAAAAATGTAAATGTAATACATCCCCCCCCCCTCAATTTTAATCAATAAAACATTGTAAAATGAAAAGCAATAATTAATTTGAAAAATACAAATATTACAAAACTTTATTCTCTGTACCTGGTTCTAACATTATTTCTTAACTTTTAACATATTTATCAACAAATTATACAAATGCTATTATATATTTTAATAATTTGACTAGAGATTATCCAATAATGAATAACATTACTGTAGAATAATTTTATTACACCACTCTCACACAAGGTAGTGACTAGTTTCTATTTGCTGTTAACACTTTGTGGAGGGATATAATCATAAGCATATGACCAAAGACATGTGAAAAAAATCTATGATTCCCAAGATGCACATTTCATGCTGAATCCAACAATCATCAGTTGGCCCAGAGAGCAATCTCTTGCACACATCTTTATCATTGTTCAATATATATATATAGAGCAAATTACTAGTTTATTTGATGTGTCAAATATGCTGACTTCACATTTAATGAAAGCAAATTAATAATTTTTATTAGTCATTCATTAGACTAGAGATTATCCAATAATGAATAATATTTCTGTAGTCTAATTCTCATTACACCATTCTAGCTGCTTTTAACATCTTGCTGGAGGAATGTAATCATAAACATATGATCAAAGATATGTGAAAAAGATCTATGATCTCCAAGATGAACATTACATGCTGAAACAGCACTCATCAGTTGGCCCAGACAACTATTCTTAGCACATCTTTTTAATTATTCAATACATATATAATAAATTATTACTGTTTATTTGATAAGCGTCAAATATGCTGCCCTCAGAACTTTGATGCAAATCATTTAATGAAAGTATATTAGTAATAATAAAAAGTCAGATGTCACATGACTTATATAGCTTGCAATTAACAATGTGTAAACTTAAGAGCATGCTAATGCTCTAAACAAGCTTTTTTTTATTATGATAAATGCTACTACAAGAGAAGGCATTCAAATCATCTTTATTTTAGATTGTCCCCATCCCCAGACCGGTTTCGACCTATGGGTCTCTTCAGTGAGGAGTTGGGACATTAGAATAAATTTTTATTAGTCATTCATTAGACGAGAGATTATCCAATAATAAATATGTCTATAGTGTAATTTTCATTACACCACTCTCACGCAGGGCAGGGACTAGTTTCTATCCACTTTTAACGCTTTGAGGAGAGATGTAATCATAATCATATATCCAAAGATATGTGAAAAAGAACATCTTTTATTCTTTTGCTTATTTTTTTTTTAAAATTTTTATATAGGATCTATTGTTAATATTCTAATTTTAATCAATACTAGTCCTCAAAAGAATGCTTATTACAAAAACATTAATTAATCAAAAGTAAACTAAAGCAAGATAATTAAAATATATATATAACAAAAACTAGTGGCACTTCTAAATTAGTGATCCTGGGGGAAAAAATCATTCTATTAATTTTTAAATCTGATTTTAATTTCTCATTTGGCCATTTCAAATTTTAACATTTTCAAGCAAAACTACAGATATTTTTATTTCTAAATATATAGACTGGTCTTATTGATACTATTTTGACATATACAAAACTACATACTTATTCATGTTATGCATGCGTTAGATATGTTTTTTTATACTTTTGTTATTCATTGTATACATTTTAATAATAGAGACAAAAATGCATCTACACAAAATAACATCAATAACACTGAAAAACAAATAGAACAATGATTTGTATTATGTGTATAAGAAATAGAAATCTATTAAAAAAAATAATAAAATAATTTCATTTATGAAAATTTAATTGGATTCCACATATTCCCTTCAATTTACTTTATGATGAACTATTGTATAACATAATAGATATTGATTTCATATGTCATCTGAGTGAAATTCAAAATTTTTTCAGGTAGTTGAAACATTAGCAAATTAAATATTCTAAGCTAGAAAATAAATCATTATCCTATGCCTCATCTTTCTATATTCCTCTTTGGAAGGATCCTGAAGATGATTAATAAATGCAGTTTTATATTTTAGTTACATACATAAATATATATAATCGAAATTACCCCATATTCACAACTAAACCAGAGTAGCCAAAGAAAATAAGCTCTAATACACAAACAATGGTTTCACTATTTCAAGCAGACATCTCAAGTGTAAAGGAGTAAAAGATAAATTTATAACTAAATATTACTCACTATTTAACTTACATCTCACACATTCTTAATATTAAAAGAACTTTTAATTGTAAGGGTGCATGAATTTGTTCTTTTTAACATTAAGATGTGTGGGTAATATTTAGTATACTTTATCTTTTTGTTCTTTACACTTGGGAAGTCTGCCCAAAGCTGTGAAACCATTAGTTGCGTTTTAGAGTTTATTTTCTTTAGCTAGTCTTGTTTAGCTGTGAATTTGGGATTATTTTGATTATTTTAGTGATTGGTTTAGCATTAAGCTTTTAATGTGTATATATATGCATATTGTAACGGGAACTACTCTACCTATTATTGCTGAGTTCAAACCTTATACCTCAGCTAGCATATGAGGCAGAGTGAAATATTTAATTTTACAAATTATTATTATTAAAAAAAATTAAACTGACAGTTGTCAATTATATTTCCTAATCTCCTTATATGGATAACCATATCCACCAGGGTCGGTTAAGCTTAGCCAAAATAGATCATTTTATAAAGCCCAAAAGTTTTAAGTGCTACT